>OZ004694.1:59821041-62321041 GCA_963924545.1 Pogonocherus hispidulus
TTGATCTGAAAGTAAAGGCTGTTTATAACAGCTATGGGTATGGCTAGAAGAAACGGACAGGCAGAACGAATGAATAGAACAATCTTCGAGGCACTCGCCGCGTTAGGAGCAGATACAAATAAAAATTTCTTCTCGAGATTAAAAGATAACATTTCCGAAAGTACGTTTGATAAGTATAATGATTATCAAATTGCATTTTATAATAAAAAATACAATGAGCTTAAAAAGAAACAAATTATAAAGTACAATACACTATACAACAGCCAGAAAAATACTACAGATAATTATAAAGTTGATACAAAGTGGCTTATTAATACAAGTGATGTTACAATTCCAAAAAATGTACAATACCTCTTAAGTTTAGGAAGTAATTTTAACCTACCCTATGAAAATGATTCTTTGCCAATAATACAGCTTTTAGTGGATGTAGAATATATCATAGACCAAGTTGACAATAATAACAAAATAGAAGTTCGTAACAATTGTATAAACATTATTACAAATTGTGTTAATGCTTTTGAAAATGAAAGCATTACTTCGAAATGGTCCAACTATAAAAACTTGTTATGTGATACAAGAGACACTAGAAAATTTGTTAAACAAAATAAAGAAAGAATTGTAATTACTAAGGCAGATAAAGGTAACTCAACGGTAATATTGAACAAGAAAGACTATGAAGATAAGTCACTAGAACTACTAAATGACCTAAATACCTATAAAAAATTAACTAGGGATCCAACAGTAACTATACAAAATAAATTTAACAAATTAGTAGGTCAATCAGTTAATGACAAATGTTTAGATAGCGAAATTGGCAAGTTCCTAAAATGTAACACGGGTGTCCCACCAAAAATATATTTCTTACCAAAGATTCACAAAGAAAATATGCCTTTGAGACCAATAGTATCTTTTATTGGGTCACCTCTATATAATTTATCCAAATATATTTCTGGAATTTTAAATCACGGCTTTGTGAAAGATGAAAAGTATGTGAAAAATTCATTCGAATTTGTAGAATTTATTTCAACAGTAACAATTCCTGAAAATCATAAATATTGGTGTCATTAGATGTTAAATCACTTTTTACAAATATACCAACGGATTTAATAGAAGAGTTAATTAGAGAACGATTGCATTTCATTGAAAATAATACATCCATATCTCTCGATGTATTTCTAAAGCTGGTTAAATTTTGCATAGATAATAGCTATTTTCAATATAAAACCGATTATTATACCCAAGTATTTGGTATGGGTATGGGAAATTGCATGTCTCCTATTTGTGCCGATATAGTCATGTCTGAACTCCAAAACATTAGCTTAAGTAAGTTAAAATGTGTAAATTTCTTTAAAAGATATGTTGATGACATATTTATGGCAGTTGACAAAGATAAATGTCAAATAGTATTAGATACTTTTAATGACTTCCATCCGAGACTGCAGTTTACAATAGAAAAGGAAACCAACAATACATTAGCATTTTTGGACGTGTTGGTGGTTAGGGAAAATACTGGCAGAATTGTAACAGATTGGTACCACAAACCAACTTTTTCCGAGAGATTTCTTAATTTCCATTCATATCATACTTTTAGTCAGAAAATAAATATAATAAACAATTTAAGAAACAGAGCTCTTAGACTTTCAAGTAAATGTTTCTGGGAAAACAATTTAAATTATATACATAAAATACTTGTGAAAAATAATTATCCACCTAAATTAATAAAAAAGATTCTTCTTAACAATATACCACATAGCAATAACAACATACAAACGCCAACAGACATAAAATACTTAAAGATACCATATATTGAGAATCTCTCGGAAAGATTAAAACAAACAATTTCCCGGGAAACTGATAGGTTCAAGATTGCTTTTAAAAGTGAAAACACTGTCAAAAAAAATTTCTTTACGAAATTAAAATCTAGTACCCCAATGGAGCTACAGTCAGACGTGATATATCAGATACCTTGCAATATATGTGAAAAGAGTTATATAGGGCAGACAGGCAGATACCTAAAACAGAGGCTAGGGGGACATAAAAATGATAGTAGGAATGCATTAGAAAAGACCAATCCTACTCAACTAGTAGAACATGTGTTAATTGGCCATACTTTCAATTTTGATGACACTAAAATAATTGGGAAACAAAATTTTTTAAAAAAGAGGCTGCTGCATGAAATGATGGCTATAAAGAAAAATGAAAATTGCGTTAATAAACGAACGGACATCGAAAACTTAAATTCAGTCTACTTTAATATTATTAAGAAAGCAAAAAGGTAGTGAACATACTCTAACATATTTTTCTTTTTTTTTGTTTTTTGATGGATCTTTTTTATAGATTGTCTATCTGAATATAGGTTCCGTGTTGCTGTGGACAGTATTTTAAAATCATTCAACTTGGATACTGCGAGTAGACTAGATAATAAAGATTTATATTGTGTTGTTAAACAAAGATTCCTGGTGTATTGTGTTTTAATTGTTTTTGGGAGCTCCTACTTAGTAATGTCCGAATGTTTAATTTTTTTTTTAAGACTACAAAAACCAAACTATAATTGTAAGTACCTAATTTTAATTAAGGTTTTTTGTACAATGTTTTAATTTTATATGTGTGAGAGATGTACGTGTACATGTAACTATGTATGCGTGTATGGCTACATTCGTTGAATTGCTGTAATGTTTGTTTTCTGTGTTTTTTTTCTACATGTGTTTTTTGTAAATTTTAGTGTCCTGAGGATGTTTATAAAATAAACGAAACGTCGACTTATTAAAGTACTTGGTTTTTTTATGTAAAATACTGATCCCTGTACCCAAAAAAATTCACCTATACAAATAAAAATAACTGAAACATCAAAGTGAACCTAATCCAACAAGGACTACCTAAATAGCACAAAACGCTGTATAACTCAATACTCGCCCGCAGAATTGTATTCGGTTTCCAAATGAGAACAAACAGCGACTTGCACCATAATATAATCGGACGAGGAGCAACTGGATGTTTCTAAAATCCGACGTCACGAAGCACAAACTGATCGGCATCTTAGGCACAAACTAGCTGCTATCTTAGGCACAAACTAGTCGACATCTTAGGCACAAACTGATCGCCATCTTAGGCACAAACTGATTGCTATCTTAGGCACGAATTTAATTTCATCTGACACAAATTGATCGCCCTTACAGACTAATGCTAGCCATCTCAGGTTTAACTGCTGCCATATTAGGAATATTTGTTACACATTTGTTACACAATACATATTAGGGATCATTATTATTTAAACTAAATGATTTTCAATGCTAAGCATTTTTCAGTGTCATAAAACTCTTCTGCAATTTTAAGATTGCAGTATGCTTCCGTGGACGAAAGATCTACAGGATGTCCGTGCTAACTATGTCATAACAGAATATCATTCAGAGCAGCTTCGCCGACTAACATTGTATAGATATTATCGAACATGATTTTAAGCTGCTGATTCTCACTTTAAACGTTTCTTATACGGTAGGATAAGGTTTTTGTGACGATGTATTCACTCTTTTTCTTGTATAAGATCAAAGTAGTTCTAGTTCTGAATTCATTATTATTTCAAATTATTAGTAGTCAACAATAAGAACGGTTCCTGTTTTTCTTCAGATGAACTTACGTGACCCTTTTTTTTACATCGAAATTAAAAGCAAATAAACCGATAAAATCTGTAATGCCCAAGAGGCAACCGATAAATATATATAATATATTATTGTTATATTATAATATTATAATGTTATATATAAGTATAATTTTGATTTTAAATTCAGTCAATATTTTATTTATATGTTGCTTTACTTTATAAATCCGTCAATCTTAATACAAGCATAATCAGTTAGCGTGTTACGAAACTAGTCATATTTCTATTCCAAGTTCCATTAAATACGAGGGTGAAACAATGTATTCAGCATTCATACCTGGGGAACCATATTCAAACGATGGTAACTCCTAAATACCTTCTTAGAATGCATAAAACTTATACCTTACAATAACCCCTGCGCCATAATATGTAAATTCAAATTAAATCACACATAGGTAGTAATAGAAGGCAGTAGGTACTCGTTACCACTACTACTCACTTTTGTTTGAATGTCTAGGCTCTCTGCATTATACAAGTAGTATTTAAAATGCCGCTGATAATGAAAATATACTTAGTATTTACCAATGATTTTAAATTATCCAAATGTACTCTAGGTTGCAAGTTCACTGTAATTGAACTTTATATATTAGCCTCGATATTAGCTCAATAATTTAGTGAATGCCTCAAAACCAGTGTGTGTGTTGTCTTCTTCATTCTGAAAGTCGTATGGTATTTAGAAGGCCTCATAATCGAAACAGTTGCCTGCCGGGTAATCATAATCATAATCTAAGCAATTCTCGCAAGTGGTGACAATATCTACACATGCAGTATGTACAGGGTGTCCCGATAGTGTGTCAAACTCCAATACCGGCCACAATGCAGGGTTTTGGAAAAAATGTTTTTATTCAAGTGATGCAATTTGAAAAGGCTTATATTAACAAATATTTTGAAATATACAGGGTGACCCACTACGGATTAATGAATTAATTTTAGTTAAAAACATCACATAAATTAGATTTACCATGGATACCTTCGGGTATTTGAATTCAGCTTAAACCTTAAAAACTTTTAAACTGCTTTACTTCCGTAAAAGTATTTTTCCCAAAACTCTGCAATGAGGCTAATATTGAACTATGATGCAGTATTGGGACACCCTGTATATTCACCAACTGGTATATTTCTGATATATCTTTCGGATATAGAACTTAAATAATTAGTATAAGTTTATCTAATATAAACGCAGAATTTTTCATGGTAAATACTGGTTTTAATAAAATATTTACAGAAGAGTTTAAGTTCGGATTCTTTTTGTTAGCGTAACAAAATATCATGCTGTGAACAGAATTATACTGTCGAGCGAATGTCGTATATTTCCTCCAATAAACCCCCATTATTTCACATTGCGTAAGCCATTTAGGTCACAGAACAGGCGCCAAATGTGAATTCAATAGCCACACAATACGGCTACATTGGAAAACTTTGTTACAGAAGAAAAGTTGTAGAGAAAATTTTTATCTTGTTGATATTACACGACCATATCAAACTTAGAGCATGCTGTTTATCCGTAAACTATTTATTAGTTTAATAATTTGTTTGGAAAATTTAGCACAGTACAAAATTAAAAGTGTGAAAACTATTGAAAATGAAAATTACTTTACTTAAAACTTAAAAACTTAAAAAGTTTTATTGTAAAAGCACAATACAGATAAATTACTAATCTCACCAAGGTTTAATAAGAAACAAACCGCAAGGTTCTAAATATATACAATGGTTAGAAACGATCAAAGGCAATCCTCATTTACTTAGAAATATATTAAATATAAACCCTATAATTCATATAGATTATAAGAAATTTTTTTTAAAATTTTCTAATTTATTAAAAAAACTTGTGCTTCATTAAGAACTTGTTGTAAAATACATAAAATTACGCTGTAAATGTTAACAGAGCTGTGATGTGATAGGTGTGTTACTAAGGCTATTAACAACTACAGTCTACCATAAATTTATAATTGAAGGTATAAGATATGATAATTTGAAAACATTATTACAGTTGTCTATATCCACACATTATTGTCTTAATTTAAAATAGGTGTAAATTAAGATATTAGAGCCCACAATGACTTGCAATAATTTTTCGGTTATATTTATAAATAAATATCTCAGTTGTGGATCAAACCCTTACAGTGATAATATAGTTATTTTAAAAATTTCTGTATCTTTCCATATAAATATGAATATTCCATATATTTGGTTGATTATGTGTATTTTAAAATATTTACTCATCTTAAAACATTGATTTACCGTATTGTTAATTCACAGTTGTATTCTTTAATCTTTATAGGATTTTCTTCGTATTCTGTGTACAGGGTGTCTCATTTAAAACGAAACACCCTTAATATCTCGATAACAAAACGAAATATAAAAATTTTCAGAAACAGGTCAATCTTTGATTCGGGAGTATCAACTTTTGGAGCATACGTAAATTTTGACCTCTTCTGTCCTCTCCACCCACCCTAAGGACACAAAATTTCGAGGTGCAATAGAAAACAAATGAATAAAGCCTGTCATTGTGATGTATTGACCAATGTCAGTATAACAGAGTTTTGGTATGTTTATTTAAATATTGATAGATGACTGACTTATCCCTGCTCGATTTTTACCTCATCGTTACATTAAATCTAAAGTGAATCTTACAAAACCCGACAGTGTAGATATGAGCTACAAGCACGAGCAAAATATAAATGTGGTCAAACAATGCCAAAGACTTTACATTGTGTTCCTCTACTTCTAGAAACGTTTGTATTACTGCATGGAAGTTGCTGGTGAACATTTGAGCATTTAATTTAATTTTTACATTGTTAACTTGGAGTACAAAATAGAATTGTCTTTTCTTTTCCTTTTCTTCTCTTTACGCAACTTTAAAACTTCAATTACTCGATAACAAATCAAGCGATTTTAAAACTAAGTACGCCGTTGAATAGAGAATACATTTGAAATGAGGTGCAACACAACCCCTATTCATATTTGAAATTTTGTGTGTCCTTGTTGAGACGGGTAGAAGGGTTCAACCTTCACATAATATACTCCAAATTTTGTATTCCCAGAATCAAGGATTGACCTGTTTCGGCAAATTTTTCTATCTCGTTTTGTTCTTGAGAACAAGCGGAACGGTGTTTCGTTTTAAATGGGATACCCTGTATATGTACAGTGCGCTCCAGGTTATATAAAGCAAGCTATGTAAATTAAAAAAACTCTCCTCGCCTGTATAATGTAAGTTTTAGCACAAGTAAAACCAGACCCTTGATAAAACTGGGGATAGATGCCTATACTAACATTTTTTTGTTTTTAAAAATTAGGTACATTGTAATATTTCTTTAATTAATTGGTCCTGCATTAATCGATCAATCATTAATTTATAGTAATTTTGTAAAAAACGACATATATAATTAATAGTTGAACGAATTTGAAGCAAAATCTAAGATGTTGCACTTTTGGGATAGATGACTATTGGATGGAATAATTGCACTCATTGTTGGGGATAGATGCCCATACAGTGGTATAGATGCACAATGCGGCATAAGTTATTAGATTTTACTTTATTTACCACTTTTACTATAAAACAAAAAAAACTATTTTAATAACTTGCTTGATGCTTAAGGATTAATTGTCAATTTGATTTATAGCTCCTCTGGCATGGTCCTCCTGTAAAAAATATTGTTTAATCTAAAAATTTTACTTTCCGTACTATCACTTGTATTTGAAAATTCCGGACTTTATGCTCTATGCCCATTGGTTACAAAACTGGCATCTCTCCTCCATTTCATATTTGCATCTACCTCCTAATTTAATTAATGCTTGGGATAGATGTTTACCTACGAATTTATTAAACAAGTACATTTTAGAGGGAAGTTTTTAGTTTTGACATAACCCTACATTCCCAATTGACAATATAAGTTCAAATTTATATGTGTAAACAGTCATTATCACATAAAACTCTTATTTCTCCAGGTGGTTGCATACATTATAGTTATTTATGCAACAAGTGCAAAAAGTAAGTGTTTATAGCACGCGACATGAAATTGTCCAACGAGACCGTCAGGCCGAGTTGGACAACATGTTAAGTTCAATAAACACTTTTTGTACGAGTTGCATACAATATTTTTTCTACGTTCATACAAAAACCAAAAAATGTTTTATTTAGGGGGCACTTAGTGTCACGTCGATTTGACGTTTATGTTTGTCATGATCGCAAAACGCTGTAGTAGAATGACAGATGAGTGCAATAAAATGTTTATTGCACTAGTGCAATAAAGAACCAGTCTTTTCACTAAATATAGTTCAATAAAGTTTTGTTTTTTTAAACGTAGAAAAAAGTTATTAATGAGTCAAGCACTTACCTTGCAAAGCTTAGATTTCTTAGAAATAAAATATTATTATGCAGAATTATTGTGTATACACAGTGATTAAATATAGCCTGATTTAGGCGCATGTGTACTATTAATAATAATAATAATAATAATAATAATTATAATAATAAAGCGCAAACTTGTGTGGGAGAGGGGGTTGCATATTATCATTTCGCGTGCCGCATTTGCGCCTCAGGAACGACTTATGTTGGTATGCCCTAACCACCATTCAAAGCTGTAATGAGGGAAACCTGGAAAACCTCATTAGTTAGGGGAACAGTCAGACATCAACTGATTTTAATCTCTCACATTAACACCAAGTTGACAATCTTTCCATCCTAGGCCATCGCCAGGATGGTCGCCAACCCATCCCTGCGAACAAGCCTAGATTCACAGTAAACAATTTAATTAAAAATTGTTTGGTGGAATGGAAATTCGAACCCACAACCTCTGGGTTGAGCGACCGAGACACTAGCCCTGAGCCACCGGCTCGCCACCCGCCACCGGTACTTAATAGTACCGGTGTAGGGTCATACCACCGGTACTTAATAGTACCGGTGGTATGACCTAATTACTGTTTTATTGGCACATTGCCATCTATCCCCAATAGGCGTCTATACCCAATTTAACCCTACGTGTTTTTTATCAATTGTATGCCATTTTCGATTTTATGCCTGAAAAATTGAAATAGTAACGGTTGCCCAACTCTTTTTGTAATCATATGGCTTAAGTGCAGAAGCATATTATTGTTTCAGGAGTAACTAAAATATTTAACTGTCGTCGCATATGAGTTATTATATACACTCTAGTTTCAAGCAGCTTTTATGTTAAATAATACACGAGCATGTCTACATGTGCCAATATTTAATTCATAGTAAGTACACGAGTGTAGTGTACGAGATATTCAGACATCAGGTACTGTGAGTTACGATGTCCACAGAATCAAAGACTTGAAACAATTTTATCCTATTTTCTAAAACCTCACATGGCCTGCTTAATTTTAAACGGGTCATGTCGTAACCTTTCTATATTTTATTCCCTATATACAGAATATTCCACGGTGACGAGACATTAGACATATTTCAGAGACTACTTCGATATTGATTTTAAAAATTTGGGCAATAATGTTTTCGGCCATGCCCTTCTCACTTAAAATAATGGCGTTCACCTAACGCTTCCGGTCACATCGGAAGTTGATGTCATCTTCGTTATTTTAAATGGAACACCCTGTATATTATGGCAATTTTGAACTTTACCTGAAATTTTAAACACATTTCAAGTAGGATGTCCTATACCTATCTTCAACTGTTTTTGAAATATTGAGAGGTGAATAATGAATATTGACATTTTCCATATTTGACACCCTGTAAAATCTAAATGATTTGAGATCAAGCAAAACGGTTTGCACATTCCTATCTTAACTTTTCATAAAGTATCGTTATATATCGTTATTTCGGGAGTAGAAGTACCTGTGTGTTGTGTATTTCTTTGCAAGTAAGGTAAGTGCAATTAACCGTTCAGTGAATTATAATAAACGAAACTAATTGGGTAATGTATTGGGCAATATATGTAATAATTGTATATTGTTTTTAGGTAGTGTTGTATCCCATAATAGGCATTATGAGTTATTCATAATCGCAATGAGGTTGGAAAACCTGAAACAGACGTTGTAAGGGGACAACGGCTTCGTCAGAAACTGTAAAATGTATTTCAAAATACATAAGTACCTATGTATATCAATAAATTAATGTTAATTAACTGATCAAATGTTTTTTTTAATCCATCTAATTGTCTACTCAAATAATTTATAAAAACAAATACCTAATATCTTTTATACTCAAAAATAAAATAACCTTTCCTTATTTCGGTCAGAATATACTTTCAACATTTTTGCGACACATTTTAACATACTGTTCATTTTTATAATGGCACCTTCCAAACGCATTTTTTTGTCAATTTTTTTAGTACTTGTGGTGTAGGTATATGTATCGATATTTAAGAGATACCATATACAGAATCTTCAAATGAAGCTCAAATTGCATGAGTGAAAAGATTTATATGTATTTTTTATAATTATTATAGGTCATATAATTAATTGTTATATTTAAAAAAGTTAATAATTTTTCCCGTTTGCTATAAAATTTGGTTTTCTATAAATAAATGTAATAATCTGTTCAATATCAAGCCTTACACAAAAGGCATCCTGTCGAATAATGGCCGATTTGTATATTTGAATCGATAATTCCATCAATCTCACACTTTGCAGCTACTTTTAATTAGTTTCATCGCTGCGATCACTTTATTTGTACTTCCATTAGATTTTATAGCGGTTTGAATAACGGCGTTCAAAACAGAACTGATTTATCAAATGTCAGTCTAATTGACGTGCTGTTGTGGTTTCGCATCTACTGCACTTAGCTCTTAATTTAAATCTCCCTAATTGCTGGTCACTTACCAGTAGGTATGCCCTGCTCCGTTAATTGCAATGCATTTAGAATTTGGCAGAGTATTAACTTGTCGATAGCTTCAAGAGGCTTGTCAAGTTGTACCTTGAACAGAATCTCCTTCTCCTCTTATTTCCTCAGGTGGTGTTATTGCTTTATTTAATAGAACTTGAAATAAGCTATCTATCTGGCCAGATATTTATCCTGTTATGAGTTACATTGCACATTTGCTAATTTTTCAGAGACCTCAATACTTAAAAATGAAAAAACGCTGTATAATTGATTAGTGTACGTTTAACCTTGAGTTAAAAATACACGTATGGTTCCAACTATACAATGTCATCATCCAACATCCTGGCAACATCCAGATTTCAGTTTTTTTTTTTCTATCTGACGTACCGAACATGTTAAAGTATTTAAAACAGAATACGCTGTATATTTTTGCAAATTTAGATAAAGGCAATGACGAAGATAATGACTCTTTGTCAATCTTATTACTGTTATGACACAATCTTTTGGATATGTTTCTCTTATTAATAGAAATAGACATAACAACCCTTATATCAATGTGTCATCAAAAGAATGCCCTTTACTAATTTGCTAACATATAAGGGGCGTTTCATTTATGGTGAAAAAAAAGTTGTGTTGTCTTTTGTAAATATTTATATGTTATTTTTTTTTTTTGGTGTTCGTTGATTTAATTATTTTATTTATTTAATTTTTTTTATTATATGAAATTTGGTTTTATAGGCTCTAAAGTTGGGCGCCAAAATTATTATACTTTTGTGATTTGTATGCTTACGTTGTGAACCTAATTAAATGGATTGTTAATATATATTTTTTTTTTAATGAGTTTTTCTTACCCTTGCTTGCTCTTTAGATTATGAGAATCTTACCTTGGAGTCGGTTCTTGCAGGAATTTTCTTTATATATCTCTTTTATTTTTTTTAGCAATACAACAGAAGGTTAAATTTTAAACAAGAAACAGATTTTATTAAAGTCCTGTTTGATTGAATTACAAATATAAACAAATTCACTTTAGTTTTTCTCTTTCCTATCAACTTATTTCTATATCTACTATTCCTTATTAAAATAAGCTCTCCGTAGTGCAATATGTGTGGTGAACACACCTGTTATACTGTGCGGTGAACACGCCTCTTAATCTATTTGCAATATGTAACGTACTTGCAATATGGGTTGCCTATATTTTTTTTATTAAATTACAATGAAACTATTTCTTTCACTCACTAGATGTTACTACTGTTCGAAACTATGGTGTCTAACCTATTCTAACAAATGTCTTTCCGGAAGTTTTATATGTTAAATTGTTATTAAAAGTGGTTAAATTGTTCAATACTATGTGTCCAAGTAAGTATTTAGTTATCGTTTAGTTCTTAATGAAAATTTTATGTTTCAATCTTTGTTTGATAGCTATCTTTTGAAGTTTAAAGCTTTAAGTTTCTGTTCTCAGTAGATTTTTCAATTTGACAGTTTTGTATAAACAGTTCACTGTACCTTTTTGTCGTGTTTTAGGAAAATCTGGTTCTCTCTTTGGGTTTCGGCTGGGAAATATTTACTTCCCAGGCTCGCTGGATACCTGCTTATCTGCTGCTGGTTATCTTTCTCTGGATACCAATTTTAAGCACTGGATTCACAGTTTCATTCACTCAGGTGAGTTTATTTTACAAATTTATATTACTTGATTATTATTTAATTTCAAATTTATGCGAAATTATGCAATTTTGTCTGATCTGCTTAAAAAAACGATGCTACTTCTTTCTTCCAAAATTCTAGAATCCCCTGTTACCATAACAAACTATTCTTTTTTTCTCTAGTCTCCTATTTTTTTAACTCTTGATTTTTCCCTGTTTATTTTGCTAAAGTGTCCACCCACTTATGTTCACTAATTGACTCCTTTCTAATTTTTCACTTTAGACTCACTTTTAGTTATTCTAACTTAAAATTATGTCATACATTAATTTTGATTGTTCTACTCTATTTAACAAAGATTTCTTACAATTTTATAACATATAATTGTTGATATTTGTCTCTATTTATATCTGTAATTCTGATCATGGGTGTTTTCCTTTACTATGACAGTTCATGTCAAATTTCTTTACCAATTTTTAACAATTTTGTTTTTAGTTGGAATTTTCTCACTGGAAATTATCTTTGGACTGGATTTTATGCTATTGGTTTATTCTATGAAGATTTCTCTTCATTTTGATATGCCATGCTCTGGGTTTCTTATGATATTAACTATGTTTTGAATCAAATTAAATGACAATGTATACTCATTTTCGGATATTCACGTAAGATAAATTATTTTATTAGCGTTATTTGTAATAATTTTCTAAATAGATACAATAATAATTATTTAATGTACAATTTTCATCGTTATTGATTAAAATTATAATGTTCATTTATTAAAGAATTCCAATATTTCTGGTACAGGTAGCGTTTTTTATGATAACTTCAACATTCAACTATCGTTAATTCTCATTCTATTGCAATTTTCCTAAATTTATTTGAAAATTTTATTGTTATAAGAAAATTTGTCAAATCAATTTATGATGATGTCACATTTAAATAAGTATGTATGTTTTCAATATGTCTGAGTGTTTTACATGTGTTGTGTTGTGATGCATGATGTTTTTGGGTGTGTTTTTGTATTACATTATTAGTCAGTCAAAGTATGGATGTAATTGGTCTATGTTGTATATTCCTTTAATTTTGTCACTGTTTATGTATTTCAATTCATAACTGTTTGTCCCGTTTGTCGTGTTTATTTGATATGGTCCGTCATAAGGTAACATTAGCTTTGCACATTTGTTTTCGCTGCGATTTGGAACTCTCAGAGCTCTTACAATAACTAAGTCTCCTTTCTGAAATGTCACTATCTTTTTATTGTGTTTTGTCATTCGTTTTCTGTAATTGTCTGCTGCTTTCTGTAATCTTGTGTTTACTTTATGTATAAGTGTATCGTAATGTGGTGTGTTATTTGTCCATGGCCTGTTAGGTGGTGTATTCTTAAATATGGTAATTGGTGATTCGTCTGTTACATTGTTCAGTATGTGATTTAGGTATGTCTCTACGTCTGTCAAGTGTTGTTCCCATGTTGGTTGGTCTTGATTTACTAATAGTCTCAAATATTTCGATACCTCTTTTACATATCGTTCGGCTGGATTCGCCTGTGGATGTCTTATGCTTGTAAATTTTGGTCTTGTATTTGTTCGTCTAAAGTAGTTTAGTATCCTTTTATTTCTAAAATAACTTGCATTATCTAAAATACATTGTTCATATTGTCCTTCGTCTTGTCTGTATTTATTTAGCAGTGTTATGACTGTCTTTGTGTTTGTTTTTCTACATGGATATAATTTTACGTATTTTGAAAAAATGTCAACTATGATGAATATATGTCTGTTGTTTTCGTAACTTGGTATTAAATTGCTTATGAAGTCTATCGCTATCGTCTGTAATGGTCTGTGTGTTATTATAGATTTAGGTAGTCCTTCGTAATGTCTATTTTTGTCTTTGCCCAATTGACAAATGTGGCATGTCTTTAATATTTGTTTTGTAATTTGTCTGTCTTGTCTGTTGTAGTAGTTTTCTCTGAATAGTTTCCACGTTTTGTGTACTCCTATATGTCCATATGTAGTGTGTAGTATTTGTATTATGTCATGTGTTAAATTTTCTGTTATAGCGTAGAGTTCGTTTTCTCCAATGTTTTTGATGTATATGTTGTTTATGTACTTGAGTTTTGATTTGTCTGTCTCTATTAAATTCTGTTGGTCGTGTATTACTGTGTCTAATGAAAATATGCCAGTGTCGTCTTTGAATACGTTTATTCCTATTTTAACAAGTCGATTGTCTTCAGTCATTTTAATGTCCATTCGAGATAGTGCGTCTGCTAGTATATTATGTTTTCCCGGTATGTGTTCAATGTCAAAGTCATATTCTGTCAGTAAAAGTGCCCATCTGTGTATTCTGTTGTTTCCAAATTTGTTGTGTAAAATTGATGTCAGTGCTTGATTGTCTGTCTGTATTTTAAATTTATTGCCAAGTAAGTAAAATCTCATTTTTGTTATTGTGAAAATGATTGAGCTTAATTCTAATTCTGAAATACTATATCCTCGTTCATGGGTCTTTGTTACTCGTGAAGCAAAAGCTATTGGTACTTCTGTATTGTCCTGTGTCTGTAATAGTACTCCTGCAAGTCTATGTATCGATGCGTCTGTTCTGATAGTAAAAGGTAAGTCATAGTTAGGATGGTATACTTTTAGTCGTTCTATTATAAGGTCTTTAATGTTTTGAAAAGCAGTCTCTTGTCTGTCAGTCCAAGTCCATTTTATGTTTTTCTTTAATAAGTCGATTAGTGGTAATTCAAAATTTGTCAAGTCTGGTATAAGTCTTTTAAAATAATTTACCATGCCTAAAAATCCCCTTAAAGTTTTTAAATTTTGTGGTCTTATGTACTGTCTGATTGTCTGTATTCTGTCTTCATCCATTTGTATCCCTTTTTGATTTATTAAATAACCTAAATATACTACTTCTGTTTTATAAAATTCGCATTTGTCAAGGTTTATTTTTAGTCCGTTACTGTCAAGTTCGTGTAGTACTATGTCTAAATGTTTTCTATGGTTTTCTATCGAGTCTGAGTAAATTAGTATGTCGTCTATATAATGTAATACAAATGTGTCGTATTTATTTAATATGTTGTGTAGTGCTCTTACTAATGCGGAACATGAACTTTGCAAGCCAAACGGAGTGACCCGGAATTGAAAAACTTCCCCATCTATCATAAATCCTGTGTACTTTCTAGATTCTTTTTCTAAAGGTATTAGCCAAAAACTATGTTTTAAATCGAGCTTTGTGAATACAGAGGCACCAGTTATTCTTCCCAAAATTGCATCTATCACTAAAGGTGCTTCGTACTGTGGTACGGTGTATTTATTTATTGTTCTTGCGTCTAAACACATACGTATGTCTCCATTTTTCTTTTGAACAATGACAAGTGGATTTATATAAGGTGTATTATTTCGTTCTATGATTCCCTCTTTTAATAATTTATCAACTTCCTCTCTTACCTTTGCTTTGTGCATATATGGTATTGGATAATTCTTAACTTTAAAATTATTTATATTCTGGACCTTTAATTTGTGAACATAACTTTTTGCTACTCTCATTTCATCTGATACTAATCCTTCATATCTTTTCAAAATATTCTTTACTTCTTTCTCATAATTATTATTTACATTCAATTTAATTAATTCAATATTAAATATTTCTTTATCATTATTCATATCATCATAAATATAATTATTTCCCTCAATATATAACATTTCTTTTTCATTCCTACCTATATCTCTACTTATCATTCCTTGTTCACATTTTATTTCCTCCATCATACTATTTATCTTTTCAGTCTCAAAATGTATCCAAGTATCATTTATACACAATTTTTCCTGTTGGTAATCAATTATAGCGTTCAATTTATTTAAATAATCTGATCCTATCACTATATTCATTGTCAAATTAGGTACTATTAAAAGTTGGAATAAGATATTTTTGTTATGCAATTCTAAAGTAATATTTACCATTTTGTTTACCTCGTATAATTTCCTATTGTTTGGACCTACTAATGTTACTTTATTTACTTTAATAATATGTTGATTTAATTCTGGGAATTTTTCTATTATGTTTTGGTTAATTAATGATGCTTCTGATCCTGTATCTATTAAAATTTTAAAATTTTGATCTCTAAATTTAGAATTTATATAAATTAAATTTTGATTTTGATTCATTACTACATTTTCATCTAGTTTTATGAATTCTCTGGGGTGTGTATAGTTATTATTATAAATTTTGACTGTTTGGTTTGACTTGCAATTATTTAAAAATTTTGTGTTTCATTATGTTGTGTTTGTGTTGTTTCAGGTGATCTGTCCAATGATTGTGTACGTCGTGTATTAAATGTACCATCATTACCTCGAATTTCATTCCTTTCCTCGGATCTGCTTGAGCTTCGCTGGCATTGAAAATTTACCTGGCGTCTAGGAAAATTATTTTCGTCTCTTGGTGAATTATCTGGATTTTGCCGAGTGTTATTGCGGAAATTATCATTATTACGTGACCCATTGTTATAATTTGTGTTATTATTAAAGTTTCTACTGTAATTATTATTATTGTTGTATTGATTTCTTTGTGCATTGTTGTTCCGATCAAAATTTCTGTTATAATTATTACTATATCTATTGTTCAAATTATTATTATCATTGTATCTACTATTATTATCATTATATCTATTATTATTGTTATTGTTGTTTCTAAAATTTGTGTTAACGTTATTTTGATTTGTACGATTATTAAAATTGTTGTTATTTGATCTAAAATTATTGTTTTGCCTAAAATTGTTATATTGATTTTGATTTGTATCATTTTGTCTAGTAAAATTTTGTGAATTATTATTAAAATTATGATTACTTGAATTTTGAAAATTGTTTCGTACATTATTATTTTGAGCTAGTCTTGGCATGTTACGTTCTACTCTCATCAAATAAGCATACAGTTGTTCTATATTTCCTATATTATGTATTGCTATTGTCTCTGCTATTTCGGGTTTAAATTGTCGAGCTATATATAAAACAAGTTCCTGCTCATTTATCTTGGGTGTTAAATATTGTGCTGACGAGTAAAGCTTCAGGGCATAATTAGTCATACTATTAGATAATTTAGGGTTAAATTTTGCAAAATACAATTTTTCTCTAACTATAGATTGAGCATTATCTCCCCAAAAATGTGAAATTAGTCTAATTTTAAATTGTTCAAAACTACTTATGTCATTTTCAATTCCGTTGAACCAAATTAAAGCTTCTCCTTCTACGCTTTCTCTTATGAACTCCTTTATTCTTTCCAAATGTCCTTCTTTATCCATACTTCTTCCTTCCATTTCTGTTATTTTTCTAGTTATTGATTTTATAAATACTGTTGGATGCAACTTGTTTATATTTCCAGTGAATTTATGCAACTTATTCTCGCCATGACATACGATTCTTGTTACTGTTTCCATTTCTTTGCCTCTTGTTTCTTTTACTACCCGTATCTCCTTCTGTAACTCTTCTATCTTCTCCATGGTACTTGTTCTTTCTATTTCCCATACCTCCTTGTTTCCTATTATGCTTGTCTGTACATGCTTTTTCACTTGTTCTATTTCTTGACTATTTTTCAATACTTTTCTGTCCAATTTTCCTATTTTTTGTTCCTGGGTGTCTATTCTCTCTTCTACTTCTCTGGTTTTTGTTACTACTGTAACCAAATCTTGTTCGGTTTTGTCTATATCCCGTTTCAATTCTTCTCTCCAGTTTTGTGTTTCTTTTCTTATCTCTTCTTTTATGTCTTGTACTTTTTCATTTAAGATTTTCACCATTCTATCCATATCATCTCTTCGTCCTTTCTCCATTTGTCTTATTTCTTCTCCAATTTGTTTTAAGTCTTCTTTTCTTCCTAATTCTAGTTTTTCCAGGTCTTCTTTTCTTCCTAATTCAAGTTTTTCCAGGTCTTCTTTTCTTCCTAATTCAAGTTTTTCCAGGTCTTCTTTTCTTCCTAATTCAAGTTTTTCCAGGTCTTCTTTTCTTCCTTGTTTGATTGTTTCTTCCAACCTTCTTCTGTCTTCTCGTTGGTGTTTCATGTCTTCTTTTTGTTGCTGCCTGTCGTCTTGTATTGTCTTCATCATTTCTTCTAACATACTCTGCCATGCTGGTATTTCTCTACTTTCTTGACTTGTCGCAGTTTCTTCATCTGATGGTGCTTCCTCTCCTGTCTGTTTTCCACTTCGTAGATCCATCTTGTTTTATTGTGACCTAAGTAGCTTTGTTCAATCTCAAAAATTTTATTTTTATTTCCTGCTTTTCCAGGCCTTTCACGTTGGGCACCAAATTTTTATGTTATTTTTTTTTTTTGGTGTTCGTTGATTTAATTATTTTATTTATTTAATTTTTTTTATTATATGAAATTTGGTTTTATAGGCTCTAAAGTTGGGCGCCAAAATTATTATACTTTTGTGATTTGTATGCTTACGTTGTGAACCTAATTAAATGGATTGTTAATATATATTTTTTTTTTAATGAGTTTTTCTTACCCTTGCTTGCTCTTTAGATTATGAGAATCTTACCTTGGAGTCGGTTCTTGCAGGAATTTTCTTTATATATCTCTTTTATTTTTTTTAGCAATACAACAGAAGGTTAAATTTTAAACAAGAAACAGATTTTATTAAAGTCCTGTTTGATTGAATTACAAATATAAACAAATTCACTTTAGTTTTTCTCTTTCCTATCAACTTATTTCTATATCTACTATTCCTTATTAAAATAAGCTCTCCGTAGTGCAATATGTGTGGTGAACACACCTGTTATACTGTGCGGTGAACACGCCTCTTAATCTATTTGCAATATGTAACGTACTTGCAATATGGGTTGCCTATATTTTTTTTATTAAATTACAATGAAACTATTTCTTTCACTCACTAGATGTTACTACTGTTCGAAACTATGGTGTCTAACCTATTCTAACAAATGTCTTTCCGGAAGTTTTATATGTTAAATTGTTATTAAAAGTGGTTAAATTGTTCAATACTATGTGTCCAAGTAAGTATTTAGTTATCGTTTAGTTCTTAATGAAAATTTTATGTTTCAATCTTTGTTTGATAGCTATCTTTTGAAGTTTAAAGCTTTAAGTTTCTGTTCTCAGTAGATTTTTCAATTTGACAGTTTTGTATAAACAGTTCACTGTACCTTTTTGTCGTGTTTTAGGAAAATCTGGTTCTCTCTTTGGGTTTCGGCTGGGAAATATTTACTTCCCAGGCTCGCTGGATACCTGCTTATCTGCTGCTGGTTATCTTTCTCTGGATACCAATTTTAAGCACTGGATTCACAGTTTCATTCACTCAGGTGAGTTTATTTTACAAATTTATATTACTTGATTATTATTTAATTTCAAATTTATGCGAAATTATGCAATTTTGTCTGATCTGCTTAAAAAAACGATGCTACTTCTTTCTTCCAAAATTCTAGAATCCCCTGTTACCATAACAAACTATTCTTTTTTTCTCTAGTCTCCTATTTTTTTAACTCTTGATTTTTCCCTGTTTATTTTGCTAAAGTGTCCACCCACTTATGTTCACTAATTGACTCCTTTCTAATTTTTCACTTTAGACTCACTTTTAGTTATTCTAACTTAAAATTATGTCATACATTAATTTTGATTGTTCTACTCTATTTAACAAAGATTTCTTACAATTTTATAACATATAATTGTTGATATTTGTCTCTATTTATATCTGTAATTCTTATCATGGGTGTTTTCCTTTACTATGACAGTTCATGTCAAATTTCTTTACCAATTTTTAACAATTTTGTTTTTAGTTGGAATTTTCTCACTGGAAATTATCTTTGGACTGGATTTTATGCTATTGGTTTATTCTATGAAGATTTCTCTTCATTTTGATATGCCATGCTCTGGGTTTCTTATGATATTAACTATGTTTTGAATCAAATTAAATGACAATGTATACTCATTTTCGGATATTCACGTAAGATAAATTATTTTATTAGCGTTATTTGTAATAATTTTCTAAATAGATACAATAATAATTATTTAATGTACAATTTTCATCGTTATTGATTAAAATTATAATGTTCATTTATTAAAGAATTCCAATATTTCTGGTACAGGTAGCGTTTTTTATGATAACTTCAACATTCAACTATCGTTAATTCTCATTCTATTGCAATATATGTTCATTTTTTCATAATTAGAGTTATATCTGCGTAGTTTTTGAAGATACAAAAATTGTTTATGAGTAGGGAGCACATTGCTATGCTAAACATGTAAATAAAGAACAGAAATGTTCTCCAACTTAAATTCTCACCACCTTAATTGTCATAAAAAACTAGTCCGAATGTATACGTGCTCTAATATCTTGTGTAATACCCTTCGCGAACTTCAAGCTACGGTTGTAGCGGAAGATTACAACTGTGCTACGTTCTCTATAAAGTGCAACTGCTGCATTCCTTAATGTAGACGAATTCTACATTAAGGATGTAGGGCACCGGATATTTGTCCATTGAGTTTTACGTCAGTAACTACCACCCGCACAAGCTTTGAGTTCTGGAATAGGGTGTTTGTCAGTTTATGATGACTGTACAATTAAAAATTGGGTATATGGCTTATTGTGTCTATCGCTTAACCCAGAGGTCGTCGGTTCGAATTCCCATTCCTCCAAATAGTTTTTAATTAAATTGTCTACTCATTGTATGAAGGGCTGTTCGCAGGTTTGGCAACGATCTTGGCGTGCGTGCCTTAGAGAAGTATACCAGCTTGGTGTTAATGTGACAGATTAACATCGGTTGATATTTGATCGACTCCCTAACTAATGAGTTTTTGCAGGTTTCTATTCATTCAGTGACTGAATAATGGTTATGAACGTAAGTGGCTCCTGAGACGCAATTGCGTTCTACTGAATAACAATAATATGTGATAATAATAATAATAATAATAATAATAATAATAATAATTATTATTATTATTATTATTATTATTATTATTATTATTATTATTGTTATTAACATGCTGTGTGCCTATATTCATGAAAAGTTATGTATATTTCCTAATAAAGTTATTTCCTTGTCGTTCTTAGGCTTAGTTCAGATGAGAGGCGTTAGATGCGCGTTTAAAGGTGGATCCAGACAAAGCGCGCTGCTCTGCGCTGCTCCGTGCCGAACAAAACCGCGCGTCACTAGTAAAATCGATGCCGAACGGCGCAGAACAGCGCAAAGAAATACTTTGAATTCGTCATTGTTCCAACTAGCTCGCGCGCGTTTTGGAGAATGGAGTATTCTAAAAAAGTAAAAATTGCTGCTGCTATTATTATTATTAATCAACATTTAAATAGAAAAAGACGAATTAGAAAACGTCGACATTGGGTAACACCGATGCTTAGAAATAGATCAGTTTATAGTGGAACAAATCTATTAAGTGACATGTTCATTGGTAATATCGGACAATTTGAAAATTTTTGCCGTATGTCGTCTGCGGATTTCGAAATCTTATTAAATTTAATTGAGCCAGTAATACGAAAGAAGGATACAAACTATAGGGAATCTATTTCTCCCAAAGAAAGATTAGCTGTAACTACGCTTCCTGGCGACAGGAGATTCATTCACCAGTTTAATGTACCTTTTTAAAATATCTAAACAAAGTATTTCGACTATAGTTATTGAAGTTTGCCGAGCTCTTAATGAAGCATTAAAACACCAAGTTCAGGTAAGTCCTTTATTTAAAATTCTTTCTATACATTAAAATTTGAAAGAAAACTTTGTGCTGTATCATATTGAGACGTTGAAGGTTGATCCATGTTATGTACGTTGGGGCGTACTAACAATTGAGGAAGCATTGCTTGAGGAATATATATTTTGATATGAATACCTGTCTAATCCATTGAACGTTTCCATCTCAGCTTCAAAGATTAAGTTATTCATTTTATGAATAAGGATGGCTCTAGGTCTTTCACTTAATTTTCGTAGCTTATTAGCTACATGCTCTCCATACACAGAGCATTCATCGCGACTGGACACTGGTTCGCTTGAAATGCTATCGATGATGTCATATGCTTTACTCAATCTACGGTCTTCTGTTGCTATTTTACGTTTTGGATTTTTTTTAGGGGAGACAAATATCTTTCGTTTGGCTATTGTTTTTTTTCCATTGGTTTGAGAGGGGGATTCAGTGACATTTTCAATAGATTGATCAGTAGTTTGTTTTTCAGTTTGTAGTTCACTTTCATCATTGGTATCATCAACAGAAGCTTGAAAATCATCTTGCGAATTTTCTTCGACGTATATCTGCAAATAAAGAAAATTTTATTTAAAAATCATAATTTTTTTTTTCTTAGATGCCACATTCTACAGAAGAGTGGTTACAATGTGCTAAAGAATTTGAGGAACATTGGAATTATCCGCATTGCGTAGCCGCTATGGATGGAAAGCATGTGATGTTACAAGCACCCATAAACAGTGGTAGCGAATACTACAATTATAAGTCATTTTTTAGCATTGTGTTATTTGCACTTGTGGATGCGAATTATAATTTTATTTTCGCTGATGTGGGTACTCAGGGTCGAATATCGGATGGAGGAATATTTAAACACAGTTTAATATGGAAAAAAATACAAGAGAAAAATCTGCCTTTGCCAGAACCAAAAGAACTTCCTGGGCGAGAAAAACGTATTCCTTACGTCATACTGGGTGACGAAGCATTTGCTCTCCATGAAAATGTAATGAAATCCTATTCTGGTCTTTACGGAAAAGGATCGAAAGAAAGGATCTTCAATTATCGATTGTCAAGAGCACGGCGAGTTTCAGAAAATCCATACTCCTTGAACCTAACAAAGCTAGAGATGTAGTATTAACGACTATTTATCTACATAATTACTTAAGAAAAAGTAAAAATTCCAGAAATACCTATACTCCCGCAGGAACTTTTGATAGTGAGCTAAATGATGGGACAGTTGTTGCTGGAACCTGGCGGAGGGATGATGTAAACCAAACCTCAATGTGCAAGTTAAAACAAATACCAAGGAAAAGTCCATCAAATGCGCAACAAATACGAGAAGAATTTGCCGAATATTTTTTTACAAACGGGCGTATACCTTGGCAAAATGACCGTGCTTAAATAAATATTTTATAATAATATGCAAATATTATTTGTTTTTACTTACTTCTTCTGTGTTAAGAGTATCCTTTGGTGTGTCCTTTTCTGATAAAAAATTAAAAAACTTGAATGCAAACCAGTTTGAGATGTAAATATCCTCCCGCCCTAAAAACGTATTATCAGTATTATACAGGGTGTTCCTAAATAACATGTACAGGGTGGGCATTTTATTAGGGGCCTATACCTTTTCTCAGAAACTACGAAAGATAGAAAAAAAGTTAAATATAAAAGTTTATTCTTTGGGAATTTTTAAAATATAATATTTTTATTTATACAGGGTGTCCCAAATTTGCTGTAGCGGCATCAACTTCAGATTTTTAAATAAGACACCCCATATTTTATTGCATTTTTGGATTCTACTAAAAATTCCAAGAATATTTTGTATGATATGTCCTATATCTATTTTCAACTGTTTTAGAAATATTGACAGTTAAAATTTAACACCTTTCAAACTTTGACAAGCTGTAGAACCTAAACGGCTTTAGTTAAAGCAAAACGGTTTGCACTTTCCTATCTTAGTTTTTCAAAAGCTATCTGATGATACTTATTGATGGTACCGCACTGATGGTACCAAAAATTGGTACTCATGGTACCAACCATCACCTGGTACTGTCACATAGCTTATGAAAAATCAAGATAGGAAAGTGCAAACCGTTTTGCTCTAACTAAAGCCGTTTAAGTTCTATAGCTAGTCAAAGTTCGAAAAGTGTCAAATTTCAACTGTCAATATTTCAAAAACAGTTGAAAACAGGTATAGGACATTATATATGAAATATATCTAGAATTTTCCGGGGAATCCAAAAATGCAATAACATGCAGTGTGTTCTATTTAAAATAAGAAAGCTGATATTTACCCCAGATAAGCGTAACACCCCGTATATATGAAAAATAAAAAAAAAATAAAATATAGATTAAACTATGCAACTTTTGTATTTAACTTTTTTTTCTATCTTTCGTAGTTTTTGAGATAAGGTATAGGCCCCTCTTAAACCGCCCACCCTGTACAAACGAAAGGGGGTGATTCCTTGACATATTTAATGGCTAAAGTGTCATATAAACATGGGTCCGCAAATGCTTGGTATTCAAGATACAGGGTGTCAAAAGTTTTTTCTAAAAAAAAAACAGAAAAAAATGTGCGCCACTGACTTTTTTATAAATTATATATTTTTTCCGGATTGAGCAACTAAAAATGCAACTTGCTTTTCTTGACATTTTTTCGTATCTTGCTTCGTTTTCGAGAAAAAATAAATAAAAAGTAGTTCATTGCATACATCTGAAGAACAGAAAAAATTATACACCCTGTATCTTGAAAACCAAGCACTTTAGCCATTAAATATGTCAAGAAATCACCCCCTTTCGTTTGTACATGTTATTTAGGAACACCCTGTATATGGGATATAAAACATAGGTATATTATTCCTACCTTTTCCAGTGCCAGTCGATTTTTTAATTTTTCCTTTTTCTCTTCTATATGAAGACAATAAAGAAGTCATTTTAGATTTAACAGCATCAACATCGATTCCCATTTCCAAAGAAATGTTGGTCCAAGCATCATGCTTTTTAGTTTTAATGTGATATGTGTTTTCTTTGGAATCCCACAATTCCGGTTTTTGGCGATATAGGTCTATCAATTTTTCAATAGCCTCTTGAGTCCATTCAATTGAAGCACTCATTTTTTATTTCACTATAAAAAAAATTCGAAAACTAAAAAAAAAAACAATTAAATAACAAGCGTAGACGTTTTCGCGACCAAAACAAACGCGCACAAACATACGTTTTTCTTTGATGTACCGACATCTGCCGGATCGCGTTCGCTCTTGTTGCAGAGCAGCGCAAATCGGCGCGAATCAGCGCAAGTTGTCGTTCAAACCCGAAGCGCTGCGCCGCTCTGAACTGATTTGAGCGGCGCGGCGCGGAGCAGCGCGCTTGGTCTGGATCCACCTTAACGCACGTTTATCGCGCGCCAGGCAGTATCCAATTGGTGGTCTTCGAGAATGGATGCTGATGACACTATTTATTTATGGATTGCATACAGAAGAATGAGACGTCGTAGAAGTATAGGTATCCTTTTAAATTCATGTCCCAAATCACAGGTCTTTTTTCAGTTTAGTCAATAAATTCATTGGTATTAAATTCTTCATCTGCCATAGTAAATACAGTAGGAATTTGTACTAATAAACTATGAATGTCGAATGAAATGTAGAGCACCAAAGAAACTCAAGAGATCGCGGGACAAAACGCGCTTCAACTGAACCAACATTGAACATATCTCATATCTAAAGACGCCCGTCAACGCCGGTTGACGCGATTTTAAAAATTTTGTGTTGAGCTGCGTCGAGCACTAGTAATAGTCTAATCGCGGTTTGCCATGTGAACAGCATATTATCTTAATTTCGTGTATTTTTAAAACACGCTTTTGAAAAACGCGCGTCTAACTCTCTCATCTGAACTAAGTCAAGACAAGATAAAGTTTGTAGTGCAGTTTTTTAGTTCCATAAAAAACTGTTATGTATACCATGTAGTAAATGGTGCTAGAGGATGTCTAGTCAAGGAGATTTATTCGCTTAATCTTGCGACGCACAATTTTATCCAGCAACATCTTCTGATAAACTTGTGAATGACACTTCTAAAACTAGAAATTCTGCATTTTGGATGGAGAATAAAGAGAGTTAGTTTTTTCAAGTCCAATACTGTCCGTAAAGTCTGTAGATGTATATTAAATGCTCAGATTCTGTGGATAAAGTTGTTAGAAATATAAATAGCATTACTTTACTAAAAAAGTTTAGACTTGATGTTTGGTGGTAAAATGATTTCGTTGTTTCCTTTTGGGAACTATGGCAAAAATTATTATTTTCTTGTTTTAGTATTGTCCCACCAACCCTTCTGTTTGTTCTTTATAATACTAATAATAATATAGCAGCTTACATTTACAGTTTTACATGCCGCGTTATGGAAACGACTAGAAATGCACTAGAAACATTGACATGTTGTTGAAATGCACTAGAAAGCATTGAAAGCATTGTCATCTGAGTAACATTTCACTAACGTAGTTTTAAATATAACACCAAAGCCAACCAAGTTGGCTTAATCATCTGAAGATGATTAAAACTAGTTAGTTTAGTTTTAATCATCTCCAGATGATGCCAACTTGGTTGGCCAAACGTACGTCGAGTGCAGTAAAGTGTTTTGGTGTTATGTGGAAAACTACGTCAGTGATATCTTCACACCAAAGGTTCCAACCCCTTTCAAGATGAGCAATATTATTACTGTCATTATAACGCATGTGCTTGACAGAGATATATATATATAATATAGTACCTATATAACACTACTAGCGTGGTAAAAGGGTTTTTACTACCGGACAGAAGGATATGACTGGCGAGTCGTAGACGAGTTCAAGTTCAAGAGAGCTTCAAATTTATTGCTAGAAGTATCTTGGTATCTTCAAGGTACGAGCGTGAATATAGCAACTTCAAAAACTGACAGAAAAAAAAATGGTGTAATTAGGGTAACAGAAGATGTTCTGTTGGTTTACATAAGTCAGTAATCTGTTAGATTCAGTCCGAATACATTATGGGCAAAATTGTCTATGCTAAAGAGTTGTTTAGAAATCAAGGAAAATGTTCAAGTTCTAAGATTTGTAAAATGCCAAGGTTTTAACTAAAGAAGCGGTTGAACGATTTCTGTTGGACGCTCCTGATCCTGATGACCACTGATTGCTTGCGAAAATTGTAACAATATTCGGGATTTTTGGTTGTTGTCGCTGTGATGAACTTCTTTCCCTGACCATGCATTACGTAGAAGATATGGGTAAATACGTAATTGTGACATTGCGATAAACACAAAATTTAACAAGAAGAAGATTTAACATAACCGATGATGGCTGCAGTTCCGACCCTTGCATGTTGCACAGAAAATACATCTTCGGCCTCCTAGAACAGAAAGCCTACGATTTTTTTAAAATATCGAAAAGCAAAGTGCATTTCTCTTAATGCTGGTCAGCACACTATTGGTGCTGTCCCAAAGCAAATTGCGAAATATTTAGGTTTAAAAGAACCAGAGTTACATACCGGTCACTCTTTTCGCCGATCTGGGGCAACTATGGTTGGGGATGCGGGTGGAGATATTTTATTACGAAAACATTGGGGGGATGGAAATATGTCGATGAGTCCATTAATAACAAAATTGAAATGTCGAAAAAATTATTTCCTAGCAAAGAGTCTACAAAAGATGTCCCGTTGTCTTCTACTTTAGCAGTCTCTGCATCAGCAGATGGTTCAGTTTCAACTATTTCATCGTCCAAATTTTGTATTACCGGAAATAACAGTTGTACCATGATCTTTAACATACCTATATGATACAAATAAAACACAATTATTGTCTAATGTAAATAATGCTACTAACTTGTAAAACAGACACTGAACTTGTAAAAATCTTACAAGTTAGTAGCTTGTAAAAATAAACTTTCTTAATTAATACGGTATTTTATTTGTATCATATATGTAAGTCTAGGTTGCAAATTTAGGTTACAGTACTATGCCTCCCTTATTTGATGTTTTGGCCGTTACTTACATTAGTAAAAACACTATGAATTTTTATTAAATACAAGAAGTGACAAGGATAAAGACAAAGAATTGACAATCATGTAATATGGATATGAAAATAAAATGTAGACGATACAATATTATTTCTTATCCCCTTTTTTAAATTCTAATAGTTTCACTTGGGTTTAGAAAAATTTTAGGTTAGAAGGAAAATGTAAAGTCAAATCAAGGCACATTGTTTAGTCCTTCCCAATAACTAACTACAATTTTGTAAACAAGATGAGATAAAATAAAAGTCGCCTTTAATATTACGTGACGTAATATAGTATTATTTTAAATAACTCTATTAACTGCTGCAAACGACTCCAAGTGAAACAAAATCTGTACCATATAATTATTTGAAACTATGCATAATAGCTTTAAATTATGTTTTTCAATATTGGTATTTGATACTTGAAATGTAGCTGCGTGATGACGATAATATGAACTAATATAGGTATGTGCTCCAGTGTATAAATAGATACATAACTTCCACAAGTAGTAGAAGAAAATACTTATACACTGATGGCAGATATTGTATTTCCCAGGTCACCATGTATATGCATAGGATTAAGTAATATTTTAATACATAATAATTTCCTATAAATTGAAATATTTCCATATTCATTTCCCAAGTTAGTGTACTGTATTGGTTATGGCAATTAGATTTATTAAATGAACTCACATAAAATTTATCTACATTTATATTTCAGCAATAAATTCTGGTATTAGCGATGCTAGGTAATGTAAATTCTAATGCTAGATTTATACAGATCACTTATATTTATTTGCAACATTATGTAACGAAACCCACTTCAAACCAAATGAACACATTTAATAGACTGTATAGCAATGTTTCAACAAGTTTCAAATTTTCTTATATTTTTAACTATAGTAACGTATAAAGATTTATTTACTGACAAAACGACAGCACACCTGTTTTGTTTTGAAGATATATTTTCTAAGGTAAAGTATGTCCGTACGAAGACCTAATGTACATAAAAACTTAAGAACCACGTAGAAACTTAAAAAAGATGTTGCAATTTATTAATGGCCTTTTTCTTAAAGCTTAAATACGTGCGATTACGATTTCCTGTCTTAAACGGGATGTACACATATATATCTGGAAATAGTTTTTAAAGACTAACGAGTTCTTAAATTGAATAAAAAAGAAAACTTACTAGATTATATTCCTTGCACGAATATATCAAATAATGATACATATGATCGATACACCAACTTCGGAGATATAGCGGCCTGCATGAGCGGTTCTTCAAAGAACCATGTTTCCAACCATGCTTACGTATTTCTTATATCTCTTCTAATGAACTTACCTAAAAAGAAAACATAGATAAGTAAATATATAATATTTTAAGGAAAGAAATAGAAACTGAATATAAATTGTTGGCATGCCTTGCTAGAGGTAGTTACCACGAATCAAAAATTGGTGCTGCCTACGTATAAACTGCGTTGTGAAAAAAATCTTCAAATCAAATTAATGCGTTTTCACCGCTACATTTTAATGATTTAAAAACTGGCAATCGCAATTTCTGTGACATTCTAATGCAAGATTAATCTTAACGTGCCAATTACCTTGCAAGCCGCATCCATATCATAATAATTAGAATTATGCTCCTGTTGAAAAACCGTTACATAATTATTGGAAAGTGTCCACCAGGGTGATTTTAACTAATTACATATTGCGGTTTAGCAAATATTTTAATTGCTCAAATAGAATGTATTTTAGGATGTATTTTAGTTATATAGAAGTCTGTGCTGCACTAGAAGTCCTGCTAAATCTTCCACCACTTTACGTGATGTTGGAAAGAGAAACAAGGACAGCAGCATATCAAATCAGGAACAAGAATGATTGGATATGTAGTTCCCAAGGAAGGGGACACTCCAAGATAAGAAACACATTGATGTCAGAGCCTATCCTAGAGATGATATCTGACAGAATGATTGCAAGGTTTAACTTCTGTAAGCCATTCAAGGTACAAAAGCAGGATCTCAGGAGCTGGAGTATTTGAGCTGAGACCTAGATGGCGTACAAGCTATAGTCTGGGTACAGTCACTAGATAGAAATAAGTCTGGGGACTTTTCCAACGGTATTCCAAGCAGAAATTTTTGCAATAATGACATGTTTGGCGGAGAATGTGAGGAGAGGGTACAGACGTAAACTCATCTACATATTCTCTGATAATCAGGCCGCAATAAAGGCTCTGAACTCAAAGAAGATTAGTTCGAGTCTTGTTTGGGACTGATTGCAATTGTTCGTGGAACTGGCAAATACTACGGTGAGACGGGTGCTAGGTCATAAAGGCATTCAAGGAAATGAGCGAGCAGATAAACTTATTAGAAAGGGATCTGAAATGACTTTCACTGGGCCGGAGTCAGCCTGCGGAGTCCCTTGTAGTACTGCCTGAACAGCTCTGGGAAAATTGGTCGAACTAGAAAATAGGAGCACGGCACTGATAATACTTCACTGCCATTTCAAAAAACATCTCCATAATTGAAGTTTAGCAGAAATCCCGGTATGTCGGGGCTGCGATGATGCAGATGAGACTGCGCTTCACAATCTAAGTAAATGTGAAGACTATGCTCTATTAGGCTAATGCTTCTGGGTAACGCCATTTTTGGAACCTTGGGAGATAAGAGACATTTCAGCGAGTAGATGGAAGGACAAAATTGCTTGCTGAATAGAAGACCGGCGGAATGCAACAATCTTTTTTATCAAAGTGCTGTCTTCTGCCTACCTATAAACTTGATTTGAACAGGAGGTCAAGCTGCTGATTTATATATAGAGCGTATATAAATCGGCAGCTTGACTAAAGAAAAATACCTACAAATGACGAAGATTTAGAAACTTTAGAAGACGAGAAATATCGGGGGCCCGCCAGTCCATTCAACATTCAAATAAATTAGACAGCAACTTTCTATCATTAGCTGCTAATACATCTGAAGCTATTCGATTACCATTGAAAATACCTTCATTTCAAAATGACTACAATAGCCAATAAAATGTCTATGTATACTCGTCGAATATTACGTACCTAAAAGTAAATTATGCGATTGGTCTACGTGAAAACGTTAATGTACAAAAAAGTGTAGTTCTAATAAAATAGTGAGCGCTTGTGGGATAATAGGCAATAAAAAGAAGTCCATTAAGTACGGATATTATAGATCTAACGCGAAATCCTTCTATGAAATAGCAGTTTAATAAGCTATTAAAATGTATACACTCAAAAGGGGGAGTGCTATTATTGCACATACAAATTAATTTAAAAATTTATTAGGTGTAAGCTAGAACTTAAAGCAGCACTTTGCGAGGATGAAAGATAAAGAATTTATGAATTAATATAGTACATTTTCAGCCAATATATGGAGTAAAGCTATAAATATATCCATTATCCATTATAAAGCCATAAGATAGAAAGGTAAGCATCCATTAAACTACACAAAGTATTTTAATTTACTGTTCAGTAGTAATATGAAAATAATGATAATGATAGTAAGTTGAAAATTCCATATATTGTATGTAAAAGTTGTTTTATCATATCTATCGTTTTAATTTATTTAGTAGTTGTATTCTAAATAGCTGTGTTTAAATTTCATAGGGCAAACGTTGTTCTATTTCTGATAATGTGACAATTCCCTGATTAAGCGAATGGACAGAATTGGTGGCGAATAGACGCCACCTTTTATCTCCATTAATTATTATTTGACAGTAAGATGAGAGTCGAGCTACAGTGATATATTTGTCGTTCTCTGTTTTTTAGATGTATAGTTAATGGTACAGGATGGTCAGAAGTGGAAGGCCAGTGGTCATGAATGTATGTAAATATATTTTTTTAACGGAACTAGCTATATTTTTTGACGGAAAATATTCTCTTCTGCTTCTCAATTCAACGAAATGCATCTCTTTGGAAATTTGCATTGCAATGTTCAATGCATGAATACGTTTAATGCTTGAATACATTCAGTGCATGAATACGTTAATTTTCATGTGCACGAGTGATACGCTGTAGCACTATTCTCTGTGGCTTCTGTTTTTCAATGTACGTAAATAATTTACATTCAATATCGAGACGTGTATATTATTGGGATAATACATCCTCAATCAGCTAACTACTATTGTTGCCTTGCAAAAATCAAAATACTAATTATAAAACAAACTTACATATGATTAAGTAGAATTATATTAAAATCGAATAATAAAAAACCAAGAATTTAATAGTATCGAGTAAAGTAAAATTGTACACAAAGATAACAATACTATTTTTCTTCATGTTATTATAACTTTATGAGAATAATTGAGAACAAGTACAAGTCAAGCCAGTCAATGTACACGCACAAAAATAATTTAGATATAAGTATGACTAACCCCAAAAAGAACTGACCTGTACAAGGTTAGTACGAATATTTCTTACTAATAGTTAATAACTTTCTAGTAGTGAAACATAAGGATATTACTATTCCAGTATTTAATTTTTTTTTCATCGGCTGTATTTCAAGTTAACATAGCCTACTGAACAGTTAGATATAAATATTTCGAAGACCTGTAGAGATATTCCCAAAGACTTAAAAATTGTTGGATTGAGAAAGAACAGATTTAATTTTTGTATGAATTCGGGGTTTTCTATTTAAAAAAATACGTCAACGGCCGCTGAATTTTCACTTGCAAACACCCTTGTTTAATTGACCTAGATATTTCCTATAATTAAAAAAAAAATCAGACACTATATTGCAATCCTTATTTTATGAAAAGCAAATATGATTTGTTATAATTTTTGTTATCAATATTATACATTGTATATCTACTTTTATTTAATATGACTGAATCATTGTGTAATATATACATAATAATATATAATAATAATAATACTAATTTCTCTAACGCTAATTCTAATTACAAGGATTAGCCGGAAAGTTTCTTGTGTGGGATAGGGGGCGGCATATTATTATTTCAAGGGCCGCGTTTGCGCCTCAGGAACGACTTAGGTTGATAAGCCCTAACTACCATTCAGTGCTGGAATGAGGAAAACCTGGAAAACCTTATTAGTTAGGGACACAGTCAATATCAACTGATTCTAATCTCTCACATTAACACCAAGTTGATAGTCTTACCATCCTAGGCCATCGTCAAAATGGTTGCCAACCCATCCCTGCGAATAAGCCTTAATCTACGAGTAGACAATTTAATTAAAAAATATCTGGTGGAATGGAGATTCGAACCCACGACGTCTGGGTTGAGCGATCGACTCTGAGCCACCGGCTCGTCAAATTTATACAAACAATATGTTTTGTTTTTCTCTTGTAATTATGCTTTGACATAATTACAAGTTTGACTTTGAGTTTGAGTAATTAAATAAATAAATAAAAAAATTAAATCCTACCTGACTTCAAATAAAATTTTAAATATTATTCTGTTGCTAGGTAATACCACACCTATATATAAAGTTATACCGCTTTTATGCTGACGGAAAAATGATGTGGTTAAAATAAAATATAAAATATGTCTAGCTATGGGCCATATTCTACCTATCATTCCATATTAACTAACTCCCTACAACACATCAGTGGAAACTTAATCAATATGGAGAAAATAAAATCAAAATATTCAAAACAATACCGGCATCACCACGAGATGAGAAGATAACATTATCTTCGCCTGTATCCATCAACATGTTCCTTAGGGAACCTAAAATTAGCATTGGAAGCATATTGGAAGTATAAAGTTACTGCACAGGAAGATGCATATGTCGGAGACATATCAGAGAAAATATAATAGCAAGTAAAGCAAGCAAAGCAAGTAAATAAACAAATAATAATTACTTACTAAAAAAATATAAGTATATTATGATGCCTATGATTTATTTGTTATCAGTATCGACGTTACCTATAAAATGCTGTATAAGAACTTAATTATAACTGGTTGAATGGTTTTTAAGCAGATAATAATAATTATGATGAGGTGTTCTACCAGACTTAACACCACTTTTATTAATTAATTATAAAAGTATGACCTAGGAAAAGTTTTATCCGAGAGGAAAGAATAGTTGACAGTTTCCACTTTAGACAATTTGTGAGGCTGATACGATCCTGTCTGAACTAATTACACTTCCTTGTTTTTTAAAAAGGCTTCTTTCAATTAACTTTGCAACTTTATAATATTGATTTTAAACACTTCTTTTGACTTTAATGTGCAGTAATATTAAAATTTTTTCCTAAGCATAATCGGAGAGCTTGTTTTAAAATTTTGCTAAATTGTAGATATACTCTTAAAACTAAGTTGACTTGGACTCCACTCATATCACAATTGAAAGCAACACATGACTGTGGCTCATCTAAGGTGTTTGTACTCATATGTTCCCAGATAATATCTTGAAGACTATCTCGCCTCTGCAAAGCAACAAGGTTAAATATTTGCAGACGAGTATATTTAGGGTGAATTACTACCTTAAGCTCTACATTCTCCAATTCTCTAGGTACTGATCATATTCACTCCAGAATGATTGCTATTTTGAGTCAATTAGGGGTCATGTCACCATGATCTGTTATGCGAAAATACAAGCCTAAAGATATTACAGAGGAATATGCTCGGGAATATGTTAAGACAACAATCTATTTAAAATAATATACCGGGCGTTCCACATAAAAGTCCTCAGCCTAGTATCTCGGCAACGGAGATATATTTTGATTTTAAAAAAACAGATGATAGAGCTCATCTATGGCTTCGTCATCGAGTTCAACGTGATTGTTTTCAGAGCAAATTGGAAATGACTCTGAAGTCGAAAGAAATTTTTTGTTGGCAGGAACTTCGTAACATATCCGATACTTTTTCAATTCTAAACAATTTTTGTCAAATGGTTATTTTTCAAAAAGTCAATAGTCTCAGAAATATTCGGCTCTTCATTTGGTGAGGCCCAAACTCAATTCAGAGTTTTGAATTATTACCTTATATAATGAAACAATAATTATACAAGTCAATTTAATCTCTTTTTTAAGGAATACTGAAATAAAATATGCAAATTAAAAAACGTTAAACTGTAATAAGTGTTCAAAAATATTTCCATTTTCGCTAATTCATATTTCAAAGTGACGCTGTATTTCCTAATCCCAAGAAGAAAGTAAAGAGTGACGTGTAATTGCCGCAGAGCTAGCACAAATCTTATTTATTAAGTCCGCCATATCTTTTAATGTCTATCTATTGGCTCAATATACACCATATCTTTTAATGTCTCCCTATAGAAAAAATCAAGAGGCGTTAGATCTGGCGCCCTTGCTGGCCATCTAACTGGCTCAATTGCACCAATCCATCTTCCAGGGTAGGATCTGTTCAAGTACTCTGCAACTACCTGTGAATTATGAGCAGGAGCACCACCTTGTTGCCACCACGTATCGCGTCTTGTTGCCACAGGAATATCTCCTAATAAATGCACCAGTTAATTGTCCCTCAAATAAAAGAGGACCAATGAGATATCCTACACAACATTTATACGAAATATATTTTGATTACCTGTTTCTTTTGTTCATATTAGATTATTGTCGGACCATTAATGATAGTTGTGTCTATTGACGAGACCATTATTATTAAATCGACTTTCGTCAGTTCAACAAATTTTGTTACTATTGTCGTCTTGGTACAAAACTGAGAAACGAGATAGAAAATTTAACCGCCTTTCGCGATCTTCGATGTGCCTTGTATCGATGAAATTTGTTTCTGGACAGTATCCTATGATTTGACGTAATTGATATGTTAGCTGCCACTGAAATATTTCTAATTATTGAAGTTTGAGGATTATTTTCTACATGTTGTAAAACTTCCGCTGTTGCTATATTATTTATCACCGTATTTAAAAGTTTACGTTCATTGACAGTAAAACTTCCATACTGCAAAAGATTTTTCTTCAACTTTAAAAATGTCTTCTGATCTGAACATCTGTTAGGGAATCGTGCAGAATATAATCTCACTGCAGCTATAAAATTTTCTCTGCATTCACCATAAATGACAAGCATATCGTATTTTTCTTGATTAGTAGGTATATTGAACCATATTTTCACTTAAATTAGCCAAATTTCAAGCTGTTGTCATAACATACATTTAGCTGTTTTCTCAACTTGTATTTCTGAGTGACATTAAACAACATTTTTGTTTCCTTCTAATTAAAACCTACTGTGATAGAGTTTCGTTATACATTAGGATTTATTTTAGGCCAAATAATCCATATATATGTATATATATATATATATATATATATATATATATATATATATATATATATTATTTTATTTTTTAGCCTCGCGTTGGTCGCCAATTATTTTATTTTTACTTTTGTTTGCAAGCCCCACTCTTTTGGGCTCTAATTATAAGAAACTATTGCTTGTAATGAGTCTCTAATAAATGCTTTTATAATTATTTTGAATAATAATAATAATGCCCTGACTTGTATAATTATTTTCCCTATGTTTATTTGTGTATTTGAAAATGTGTTGTTTGAGAAATACTCTATTCAACCATTTATTATAAGGAATTTAATGTATTGAATTCTGTCTTACCTTTAATTATCTAGCTCTTTCGGAGAAAACATGAGATTCTTTCCCAAGTGGTTCAGAAGAAAACACTGTGCTATTGTATCTCTCATAGATATTCTTTTTTTATTAAAATTTTTCTTTTATTAAGATCAAAGAATTTGAAATTTCTGTTATATAATGGTGTTTTAAGATTATATGACTTTTATTCTGATTATTTATGTTGAAAAAATATTTAGAATTAAATCTTTAAGTTAATTTAACAATTTTGTTTATTTAAATCATCTAAAGTAATTATAAATGCAAAAATATTATGATTAGACAATTCTCACTACTCTGTAATGTATTGAGTGTTGCCTATATCATACAAACTTCTTATTTCTTTATATTACATACAAAACTCTTAGATGGTATTATTTTATAGACACGTATGTCTTAACTCACTGATTCCATTTTTAAAATCTGTCAAATATCAGTTTTTATTTTATAAATGTTTATGTGATCACTGTGAATTGTTTATTAAAGTTTATCATCACTAATTGTTGTTATTACTTGTGAAATATTATTTGATTCTGCTCTGCTTGATTTGCCTTATAAGGAATATTATTTGTCTGATGAGGTAAGTACTTATTTTGTGGGGTTATCTCCCTTTTTAATATTTTAAAGTTAACTTATGTTTTATTATCTTTATACGATCATTTAGGTAATATTATAGTAGGAAATCCATCAATTTAATTTAGCTTGATACTATGGATAGATTTTTTTTTTATAAATTTTGGTGTTGTTGCTTACTCTGTTCTGCTTGATTTGACGCCTCTGACCTTTCCTGTCCTTGAAATAATTGGATTTCTGGATCACCTTACATTCAATTGGCACTTTTTAACTTAATTAAATTCCTTAGCGTCCTTTTATTCCAAAATTCTTCGTGGCGTCGTTTTCTCCAATTTTTTTTGTTGTTCCTCCTTTTTCGTTTCCCTAGTTACCATCTTTTTTACGATCTCTCCAAAGCCTTGCTATTTTATTTTAAATTCTCACTTCATTTTATTTTTTGCGCATTTCCTATTACTACACTAAACAATATCTCAACTATTTGTAAAATTAATTCATTACATTTACATTTAATATTTATACAAATTTAATATTTTCTTCCAAATACTTTTCCAATGGATTCTATTACTTTTTGATACTTTCAAATTCATTGACATTTGATGTTATGTTACGATATAATTTTGACTAATTGAATATGATTTGATTGATTTAATATTTGTATTTATTTTATGGTTTTTCTCTCTGATCCCTTAAATTCCTCTCATCCTTTCATTTCCCAAAATTATGCTACCTTTATATTTTCTTTCACTGCATTTCCCACTTGCTATATCTGATTCCTTCTGATTTTATATATGTACTAAATTTCATTTAAATTCTACTAATATCTTTCATTATCCTAATTTATGTTTGCAAAATCCAGTTTATTATAACATTCCCCAAATTTATTTTCAAAGTTGTGCAAATGCTTTGGACAAATTTTAAAATTAATTTCCCTTGCTTTATTCTCCTGTAAATTTATATAATTGAGCTATATTATATATACCAATAATTCTGTCAGAGTCAATTTCTTTCAATTCGTAACTATTTATTCCATTTTCATTATTTATAACGTATGGTCCTTCATATGGCAACATTAATTTTGCACATATGTTTTTGTCTTTGTTCGTTACCCTTAATCTTTGAACAATAACTAAATCATTTTTATTAAATTGTGTGGTGTGTTTTTGTTTAGTGAGTTGTCTTTTTCTATATTTTTGTGCAGCTCTGCTAAGTCTTACATTTACCTTATTTATCATGTCTGAATAATTTATATTGTTTTGTTTTAGCCATGGACGATCTGGTGGTATGTTCTTAAATAACTGTATAGGACATTCATTTGTAGCTGTATTTGGTATGTTATTTATGAAATATTGGACATCTTGTAATTTGTCTTCCCATGTTGTATGGTCATCGTCAATTGTTAAACGTAAGTATTTAAGTAATTCCTTTATATACCTTTCTGCAGGGTTCGCTGATGGGTGTCTTATACTAATATATTTAAGTTTTATATTATTTTTATTAAAATATTGAGTAATTCTATGATTTTTAAAATAAGTGGCATTATCTAAAATACACTCAGTATATTCCCCGTGTTCTTTCCTGTATTGTGTCAATAGTCTGAGTACTGTCTTCGTGTTTGTCTTTTTGCATGGGTATGTCGTAATAAATTTTGAAAATATGTCTACTATGACTAAAATATGTTTGTTATTGTTCGTACTTGTGATTAAATTTGATAAAAAGTCAATTGCTATTGTCTGTCCAGGTCTTTGTGCAATGATAGATTTTGGTATTCCTTCCAAATGAATGTTTTTCACTTTTCCTAATTGACATTTTATACATCTATTGATTTCTTCTTTTATAATTTGTCTGTCCTTGTCATTGTAAAATGTTTCTCTAAAAATTATCCATGTCTTTCCTATCCCTATGTGTCCATATTGTATGTGTAAGTCATTAATTATTTGTCTTGTTAACTCGTCTGTAATGTAGTATAATTCTTTGTCTCCTATAATTTTCAAATAAATTCCGTCATGTAATTTTGCTTTCTGTTTTTGTTTATTGTTTAATTTGTGTTGATCTGTTGCAATTGTGTGTCCTGAAAATGTGCCATGTGTTTGTTTTAATATATTCACCCCTGTCTTTACTTGTCTTGTTGTGTCCGTAATGTCTCCATCCATTCTTGTAAATGAGTCTGCCAAAATATTTAAACGTCCTGGTATATGTTCTATATTGAAATCATATTCGCTAAGTAATAAAGCCCATCTGTGGATACGACTGTTTCCAAATTTATAATTTAATATTGAAATGAGTGCTTGATTGTCCGTCTGTATAGTAAATTTGTTCCCAAGTAAATAAAATCTTAATTTAGATGTCGTATATATTATGCTTAAAATTTCTAATTCTGACACGCTGTATGCTCTTTCATTCTGTCTAGTCACTCGTGATATAAAATTTATAGGTACTTCTATTCCCCCTTTAATTTGTAATAAAACTCCCGCTATTCGTTGTGTCGAAGCATCAGTCCGTACAATAAATGGTAAGTCATAGTCTGGGTGATATATTTGTAGTTTTTGTGACATGATGTGTTTTAGTGCATTGAATGCTTGTTCATGTATGTCTGTCCATGTCCATCGTATATTTTTCTTCAATAATTGTATAAGTGGTAGTTCATGTTTAGTCACGTCCGGTATTAATCTTTTGAAGTAATTTATCAGTCCTAGAAATCCTCTTAAAGTTTTTAAATTAAATGGTCTTGTATATGTCTGTATTAATTGTAATCTTTCTTTGTCCATTGTTATTCCGTCCCTATTGATACTATATCCTAGATATGTTACTCTTTCTTTGACAAATTCACATTTCTCAATGTTTAATTTCAGTCCAGCATCGTCTAATTCTTTTAATACTATTTCTAAATGTTTATAATGTTCGTCAAGTGTTTCTGAAAATATTAGGATATCATCAATGTAGTGAAGTACAAAGTGATCATATTTATTTAGGATTTGGTGTAGTGCTTTTACCAAAGCTGCACAAGAACTTTGCAAACCGAAGGGTGTTACTCGAAATTGAAATATCTCCCCATCTATGGAAAAACCAGTATACTTTCTACTTGATTTATCTAAAGGAATTAACCAAAAACTGTGTTTTAAATCTAATTTTGAAAAATATTTTACTTTAGTTATTCTACCTAATATTGCATCAATTGTTAGAGGCTTTTCATATTGTGGTACTGTATGCTTGTTAATTATTCTTGCATCAAGACATAAACGAATCTTTGCATCTCGTTTTGGAACGACTAATATGGGATTAATAAAATTTGTATCGCTTTTTTCTATAATACCTTCATTTAATAAACTCTGCAATTCTTTCCTAACATCATCTTTATATTTGTATGGAATTGGATAGGTTCTGATTTTAAAATTCTCTATATTTTTCACTTGTATGTGATGAGTGTATTTTGTTGCTACTCTTGTCCTTTCATTTACCAACTCTTTATACCTTTCTAATATTCCTTCTACTTTTTCTTTAAATTCATCCCCACAATTAATTATAATATTTTCATTATTAATATAATATTCCCCATCTTTATCTATAAATCTTTCATTTTCCCTTCTATCTATTAACATACATACATTCTTTTCATCCTTTTCAATACTCTTAGCAATCAATTTGAATTTTAATTTCTCATCCCCATATTCTACTATCCTTTGCTTATAATTAACAATTATTTTATTTTTTTTTAACTCATCTGAACCTATTATGATGTCTGCTGGTATTGTTGGTACTATTAAAAATTGCATCCTTATTGCAGTATTGTTTAATTTTAATTCTAAATTTATAGATTTATTAATCTCACAGCTTTTTATTGTTTGTCCCTACTAATGTAACTTTATTAATTTTTATAATATCTTTATTTAAATTTTGAAATTGATCTATTATATCTTGATTTATCATACTAACCTCTGATCCTGTATCTATTAATACTAACATTTTTTTATTTAACAATTGTGCCTCAACATATACTAAATTATTATCTTGTTCTGTTATTATATCTTCCCCTAAATTTATAAATTCCCTTGGATGTATATAATTATTTTTATATTTTACAGTTTCATCTTTCGGTTTGCAATTTAAATAAAATTTTGTGTATTTCTTGTTTCAGTGTCGATGCGATCTAATGATTTTGTTCTCTGCCTGTGTTGTGGATTGAAATCTGCTTCTTGGTGTACTTGTGCTTCTACTAGACTCTGGGTAGATGTGCTGGGTTGTTTCTGTGTGAAATGTACTTGCTTTGTGTTATTTCCTGTATTTTGATTTTGTTCTCGTGTATTGTATTCTTGTTTGTTAAATCGGTTGTTATTTTGTTGTGTGTTATAGTTCATGTTACGATTGTTATAATTATTGTTAAAACGATTATAATTATTATTCATATTTTGATTATTAATTAACCTGTTATAATTATTATTATCATTCATATCATTACGATTGTTCGAATTTTGACATCTTTCTCTACCAGAATTATCATTTTTGTTATAATTATTATTATTTGTATATTGTCTATTAAATCTATTATTATTTGATCTGTCATTATTAGAATTATTAAAATCATTGTTTGCTCTGTAATTATTATAATTTTGGGTATTAATTTCTTGATTATTTGTATAATTTCTAGAATTTTGCTGTACATTGTTATTTCTTTGTATTCTACTTAAGTATAAATGTAACTGTTCCATACTATTTATATTATGTATTGCAATGGTTTCAGATATTTCAGGTTTGAAATGCCTTGAGAGATATAAGACAATTTCAGCTTCACTGAGTTTTGGTGTAAGATACTGACAACTAGCATATAACCTTAGAATGTAATCTGTCATATTACTAGATATATTTTCTTTGAATTTACCAAAATATAATCTTTCACGAACCTTCGTCTGTACATATTCCCCCCAATAATGTTCAATAAAATATTTCTCAAATTGTGTTATGTTTTGTATGTCATGTTCTTTGCCTGCAAACCATATTATAGCATTTCCTTCTAAATTTTCTCGAATAATTTCTTTCATCTCGTCCACTTCTTTAACCTTCCTTAATCTTCTTTTTAGAGTTTTCATGAATATGATTGGGTGTAATTTATTAATTTTCCCATCAAATTTATGCATCCTGTCCTCTCTACTACATGTGATTATTCTTGTTTCTCCTATTCCTGCTTCTTGTTTTGCTCTTAAATCTTCTAATTGTTCCTTTATCTCCTTATATTCCTTTTCCCTCTTCTCTTTTTCCTCTGTTTCTGTTAATAGACTAAAATTCATGCCTATTTGTATATCTTGTTTCACCTTCTTAATGTCTTCTACATTCTTTTCAATTTTATCTTCTACTTTGTCTATTCTTGTTATTATTTCTTGTTGATTCTTCCCTAACTTCCTATTCTCTTCATCCAACACCTGTATATCCTTCTCTTTCTCTTCCATTTTTCTTTCAATCTGATCTTGCCATTCTTTCGTCTCTTTTCTCATCTCATCTTTCACTTGTTCTAATTTTTCATTTAACTTTTCATATACTTGTTTCATATTTATATCTATTTTCTGGATTTCTTTCTTTACTTGTTCATTCACTTGTTTCATCATCTCCTGATTCTTCTCATTCGCTTCTTTCATCAAGGTCTTGCTTTCCTCATTGGATTTTTCCAACTTTTCATTCACTTCCTTCATCATGGTCTTGTTTTGTTCACTGGCTTTTTCAATTACATTTTTATTTTCTATCATTTTTACTTCAATAGTAGCTAGTATTTCTGTCAACATTAATTGCCATCTTTCACTTTCCTTCACTTCTCTTTCTTCACTACTTCTACTTGTTCCTTGTTCTTCTGTATCTTCCTCCATATCTCCTGTCACTTTTCCACTTCTTAAATCCATATCTTCTTTTTCTTCTGTTCTTGATTCTTCTCTTTTACCTACCAATTTGTGATTTCAAAGTGCTTCTTCTCTTTCGCCTACACGTTTGGGAGCCAATTATATTATTTTTTAGCCTCGCGTTGGTCGCCAATTATTTTATTTTTACTTTTGTTTGCAAGCCCCACTCTTTTGGGCTCTAATTATAAGAAACTATTGCTTGTAATGAGTCTCTAATAAATGCTTTTATAATTATTTTGAATAATAATAATAATGCCCTGACTTGTATAATTATTTTCCCTATGTTTATTTGTGTATTTGAAAATGTGTTGTTTGAGAAATACTCTATTCAACCATTTATTATAAGGAATTTAATGTATTGAATTCTGTCTTACCTTTAATTATCTAGCTCTTTCGGAGAAAACATGAGATTCTTTCCCAAGTGGTTCAGAAGAAAACACTGTGCTATTGTATCTCTCATAGATATTCTTTTTTTATTAAAATTTTTCTTTTATTAAGATCAAAGAATTTGAAATTTCTGTTATATAATGGTGTTTTAAGATTATATGACTTTTATTCTGATTATTTATGTTGAAAAAATATTTAGAATTAAATCTTTAAGTTAATTTAACAATTTTGTTTATTTAAATCATCTAAAGTAATTATAAATGCAAAAATATTATGATTAGACAATTCTCATTACTCTGTAATGTATTGAGTGTTGCCTATATCATACAAACTTCTTATTTCTTTATATTACATACAAAACTCTTAGATGGTATTATTTTATAGACACGTATGTCTTAACTCACTGATTCCATTTTTAAAATCTGTCAAATATCAGTTTTTATTTTATAAATGTTTATGTGATCACTGTGAATTGTTTATTAAAGTTTATCATCACTAATTGTTGTTATTACTTGTGAAATATTATTTGATTCTGCTCTGCTTGATTTGCCTTATAAGGAATATTATTTGTCTGATGAGGTAAGTACTTATTTTGTGGGGTTATCTCCCTTTTTAATATTTTAAAGTTAACTTATGTTTTATTATCTTTATACGATCATTTAGGTAATATTATAGTAGGAAATCCATCAATTTAATTTAGCTTGATACTATGGATAGATTTTTTTTTTATAAATTTTGGTGTTGTTGCTTACTCTGTTCTGCTTGATTTGACGCCTCTGACCTTTCCTGTCCTTGAAATAATTGGATTTCTGGATCACCTTACATTCAATTGGCACTTTTTAACTTAATTAAATTCCTTAGCGTCCTTTTATTCCAAAATTCTTCGTGGCGTCGTTTTCTCCAATTTTTTTTGTTGTTCCTCCTTTTTCGTTTCCCTAGTTACCATCTTTTTTACGATCTCTCCAAAGCCTTGCTATTTTATTTTAAATTCTCACTTCATTTTATTTTTTGCGCATTTCCTATTACTACACTAAACAATATCTCAACTATTTGTAAAATTAATTCATTACATTTACATTTAATATTTATACAAATTTAATATTTTCTTCCAAATACTTTTCCAATGGATTCTATTACTTTTTGATACTTTCAAATTCATTGACATTTGATGTTATGTTACGATATAATTTTGACTAATTGAATATGATTTGATTGATTTAATATTTGTATTTATTTTATGGTTTTTCTCTCTGATCCCTTAAATTCCTCTCATCCTTTCATTTCCCAAAATTATGCTACCTTTATATTTTCTTTCACTGCATTTCCCACTTGCTATATCTGATTCCTTCTGATTTTATATATGTACTAAATTTCATTTAAATTCTACTAATATCTTTCATTATCCTAATTTATGTTTGCAAAATCCAGTTTATTATAATATATATATTAAAACGCGCCAATTCTGTCTCCCTCTAAATTTCGTCGCCGAATCCACAAAGTTTCAAAGCTATCTCCTCCGTGGGGCGATCTCGGAACGATCTCCGCGGACGACCGGCCTTTCTCCAATGCGTAGGGGTATTTTCGTCCCGTTTCCTACGCGTTTTCCCAATTTAAACGCCTTTTCAAAAAACCTCTGCAAAATTTTCGTCGATCGCCATTTGGCGAGAGAGATACGGCTAGCACCGGCGTTTGTCCTCGCGCCTAATGGTCCCGTCACGACCGCCGAAATCCCGACTTTTCGCGGGACTCCCTAGACTCTTTTTCTAATTTTACGGCTTCGAGAACGGCTTCACGCGAAAGTTCCGTCCTTTCTCTAATCCTTTGAGATTTTTTTTCGAGACCGTACGTCGACTCCTTCTACGTCTATTTCGTCCTCGAAAATCTCGAGTTGCGTCCGTCTCAACTTCTTTCTCATTTTATCTACCGATGTAAGATTGCACTAACGAGACAAGCACCTCCCACGAAAACTGTCAAATTAATTAAACTTCAGATAGGTTATTTTCCTACGAGAAATATTGCTAACGGAATCAATAGTACTGACTGCCAAACACTTACGATTACCAAAATACTGAAGCAAAATGCTTTTCCAATTAGAAAATCGGTAATCTCAAGGTAAGCATTTGACAGCAGGCGTGATAGCGCAACTGGAAAGTCGTACGATTCTAAACTTCATAATGCTGATATCGCGAGTTCGAGTCTCGCTGGAGGCAAACTTTTTTTACTTTTTAATTGCAATTATTTATTAATATTGGTATTTAGTTATTCTGTTTCATTATCCGCAGCTTTTATTCTTTCTACACGTAAAGTTTGGAATTAATTCGTTCATTGAGGCAGTCTGTTCGTTATTTTATCTTACAAAAGTAAATATCTACAATATTTTTGGTCCCATTGATACAATTGATAATATTGTTTACTTAAAAATAAATTCTACTTTCAGTACTTAAAAAATTATGATGTTTTACCATCAAGAATAGAGTACCCTTACAATTCATCAAAATATTAAGAAAAATCGTTTAGTATAATTACAATACTAAATAATTATGATAATTTTGTATCATTCCAGATACAAAATTTCTTTATTATATATTTTCTTAAAAATAATATTATTTTAGATGCATTTGTCACCCGAAGGGTGACCCCCCCGGTAGCGCTGGACCAACGGTAGGGCTAGAAATCAGCGATTTTCTCCCATTTCTAGTTATGAATTATTATACAACTAGAAATGGGAGAAAATCGCAATCGGGTCCATGCCTGCGGCCTGAGGTCACCCTTCGGGTGACAAAAGTATCTAGAGTAATATTATTTTTTAAAAAACACATATTAAAGAAATTTTGTATCTGGAATGATATGATGCGATTATATTAAACGATTTTTCTTAATATGTTGATGAATTGTAAGTGTACTCTATTCTTGATGGTAAAAACATCATCATTTTTTAAATGCTGGAAGTAGAATTTATTTTGCAGTAAACATTTTCATCAATTTTATCAAAGGGACCAAAAATATATTGCTGTCATAATTGTTACAGCAAATTGATATTGTATAGATGTTTTTTACTTTAGTAAGCTGAAATAATGAATTTGCCAAAATTAACGAATTAATTCCAATACGGACAAAGAAACAGAATAACTAAACGCTAATACTAACAAATAATTGGAATTAAAAAGTAAAAAAAAAATTTGCCTCCAGCGTGACTTGAACTTGCGAAATCAGCATTATCACGTTTTTAATCTTACGACTTCCCCATTGCGCTACAGCGCCTGTTGTCAAAAAGCTTACCCTGAGACGTTTAAGTATGTAAACTGTACGTGTCAACCTGAAAAAATAATTTTTACCGATTTTGTAATTGGAAAAGCATTTCCTTTCAGTATTTTGGTAATTAGAAGTGTTTGGCAGTCGGTACTATTGATTCCGTTAGCAATATTTCTCGTAGGAAAATAACTAATCTGAAGTTTAATTAATTTGACAGTTTTCGTGGGAGGTGCTTGTCTCGTTAGTGTAATCTCACATCGGCAGATAAAATGAGAAAGAAGTTGAGACGGAAGCGACTCGAGATTTTCGAAGACGTAGACGTAGTAGAACTCGACGTACGGTCTCGAATAAAAAATCTCAAAGCATTAGAGAAAACACGGAACTTTCGCGTGAAGCTGTTCTTGAAGCCGTAAAAATTAGAAAAGGGTCTAGGGAGTCCTGCGAAAAGTCGGGATTTCGGCAGGTGTGACGGAGCCATTAGGCGCGAGGACAAACGCCGGTGCTAGCCGTATCTCTCTAGCTGAACGGCGATCGACGAAAATTTTGCAGAGGTTTTTTGAAAAGGCGTTTAAATGGGGAAAACGCGGAGTTATCTCGATCTATATCGAGGGGGAGCGATCTCCTCCCCCTCGGAGGAGATAGCTTTGAAACTTTGTCGATTCGGCGACGGAATTTAGAGCGAGACAGAATCGATGCGTTTTAATATATATGGATATGAATTAGGTATTTAAAAACTCGTGCAATATTTTACAGAAGTACATCTTATTTCACTATTCGTTAAAAGAGCTATTAAATTGACTTGGATAATTATTGTTTCATTGCATAAGGTAATAAATTCGAAACTCTAAAATACACTTGAGTTTGGGCGTCACCAAATGAAGACCCCAATATCTCTGAAAAATAAGGTTTAAGGTTTTGAAAAATAGTCATTTGATAAAAATTGTTTAGAATTGAACAAAGTGTCGGATAAACCTTGTTACAAATATCCTGCCAACGAAAAATTTCTTTCGACTTCAGCGACATTTCCAATTTTCTCTGAAAAAAATCAAGTTGACTGCGTGACGAAGCCATAGATGAACTCTATCATCTGCTTTTCTCAAAATCAAAATATATCTTTCCGTTACCGGGATACCTACGAGGTTGAGGACTTTTATGTGGAACACCAGGTAAATTTTGAGGCATTGAAGAGTGATATGCTGTGGGACTACTTTCTGTGGCTTCTGTTTTTCAATGTACGTAAATGATTTACATTCATACTTGCTATTATCAAGAAGTGTATTATTAAGGATGTATTATTGATATAACACATCCCCAATCAGCTAGTTACTATTCCTGTCTTGTAAGAATCAAAATCAGTTATAAAATAAACTGACTGAGTTAAATACAAGTATTTTAAAACAGAATTAAAGAAAGAGGCACAATTTAATAGCATCAAGTAATGTCAGATTGTACACAAGAATAACATTTCGATCTTTCTTCATATTATCACCACTTTATGAGAATATTAATAAAACAAATATGTAAAAGACTTTTCACAATAACGGCACAACTGGCATCAAAATAATTAGGGCCTCCAAACATTATCTGCGCTATTTTCATTGTTTTTATATATTTCACTGTATAATGCCTTGCTAGAAGATAAATTTCAATGATTCAATACAAAGTTCAAAGTTCAATAGTATTTGTCCAGTATGAGAATTCATATCCAGTATGAGGTAGATATTATTTTCAGTTCGACTAATTACATTTATTTTTTATCTGCGTATACATACATATAATGATCAAATGCACAAATGTACCTACACATGCTATGCAATTAGAGTCTGATCTGTTATTGTTGTTTTACAATAATCTTACTTTCTGCATGGTTCACTGCATTTTATACTAAAACCGTCCATAGTCATGTCATACCTGTAGTGTATAGAGCTATAGAGAAGTCCATTTTTTATGGGGTAACTCGATAATAGTAAACGTTACGGACAAATTAATTGTCGCACAGTCGTGATTACTTTTTCAAGGCCATGTTGATGATATGATAGCACCATCAACCTGGCCTCGAAAAAGCAGGTCGAGACTGTGCAATTAATTTGTCTGTTACTTTTATATTTTTTGAGTTACCCTGGATCCCTATAAAAATGGACTGTACTGGTACGGTTCTATTCTACAGTCTGTCCATAAACTAACCCGCCCCCCTGCTAACTTTTGAATGAATCGAGTTAGAGAGTTTTAACAAAATACAGGGTGAATCACGTAAAATGAAGTTGATTCTGACGATAAATTCGATTCTTCAAACTCAAAGATGACGCCACGGGCGCTGTCAACTCAATTTTTTTAAATGGCAAAGTGTGCCGTGTTGCACCTCATTAAAAAGATAATTCAAGTTTCTACTTTCTCGTTTTTGAAAAATTACAATCGAGTTATGCGTTCTCTAGTTACAAGCGATTCTGTTTCTAATCTGATCCATGAATAAAATATTAATTAATATTTTAATACAACAAACCTTGAACAAATATTTATTAAAACAAAAAATAAAAGAATTAAATAAGTTATTCAAAATGTTGTCCATTGACTTCTTGGCACATAAAAAGTCTACTTTGAAATTCTTGCCTGATATTTCCTAAAATTTCTGCAGAGATATTTCTACACATATTATGTGTTAGACGTTGCTGTAGTCCGTCGACATTTCCTGGAGGAGTTCAGTAGACTTTTGACTTCAAATATCCCCATAAGAAAAAATCAAGAGGAGTTAAGTCCGCGGAACGAGCCGACCATTCTATCGGGCCCCTTCTGCTAATCCATCTGCCTGGGAAATGATTATTTAAAAAATCGGTAACAGGTCCATATAAATGAGGTGGGCCCCATCTTGTTAAAATACGATACTTTGAATGTTATTGTCTGCTATTCTTTCTATCTTTGGAAAAATTTCCACCCGCATGATTCTTAAGTACCGGTTTTCTCTTAAATTTTCTCTTAAATCTATCAAATCTAGCAAATCGAATAACTTAAAAAATTAAGAAAAAAATCTGTAGAAACTTTAAAACACTCTTAAATTAAACACTAAACTACTTTCTCGAATCTTATTGACGTTTCAGTGACAGTGGCAAGCAAGGCAAGGAGACTTGATAAAAGCAAAAATTTTAAATATCGTTAACGCTTGTAACTAGATAACGGATAACTCGATTGTCATTTTGCAAAAACGAGAATGTAGAGAATTGAATTACCTTTTAAATGAGGTGCAACACGGCACACTTTGCCATTTAAAAAAATTGAGTTGACAGCGCCCGTGGCGCCATCTTTGAATTTGAATAATTGAATTTATCGTGAGAATCAACTTCATTTTACATGATTCACCCTGTATTCACCCCCCTGCTAACGTAACGTTAGCAGGGGGGTTACTTTATGGACAGACTGTATACTAATTAAAATCACTTTTGTATGTAATATTTATAAGTTAATTATCATGCATTTCACAAAAATGAATATGACAATTAATTATTATATGGAAAAAGTTTCATTTCATTCGTAATATGATTCCAATTACTGCTTTCAACTTTGGGTCCTCATTTTATGTAACCTTACAGCTGTATATGTAAAATTCCTACATTTTTTATAGCATCAAGCAACCCTTATTTCACTTAAATGCCATTCTGCTGAATACGGTACTTAACATTTGAAAATAAAAATATGTTTGACGATACATATAAAAAATAATTAAACCGGATGTGGGGTTGTGCACTAACCGGAAACGCTGTTTATTAGCCGAATAAAATCTCCGGAATATTTCCTTTTTGATATCCTCTGGCTTAAAGGTGTAATTAAAATCCCCCATTCATATAAATTAACCCTTAAATGTTGGGTCATATTTTTTATACACAGTATATAATGATTTTAGAAAATAAGGGAATTACATTGACAAACAAATATCTATTTATTATACATAAATACACTAAAGTGAATTAGTTCGTATTATCAATTATTCGTTCGTATTAATCACATTCTTATAATTTCTCACTCATATTTTGAACATATAAAAAAGAAATTTAGTGAATATTTTGTTGATTGTGAGCTCAATAAACTTTTACTGTAGTGTTTCTTTAAAACCTCACAAATTTTAAACAATTTTTTAAATATCATTATTTCAGGGCTCTGAGGTTTTGCATTTCCTCTGGGTTTCCTGTAATTGTAGCAGTTTTCCCAAATATTTTATTGAACATTTTAAAAATACAGGTACAGGAGAAGATTTTATATATTATATACATATGTTTATAGTTCATTAGGCTTGTGTTTGATAGTTTTGTAAGTTATTGTAGATCTGCAAGGATTGTAAAGAAAACCCAAAGCTAAAGCGCAGCTATTCACAAAATTAACTTGGAAAAAAATTTAAACTACAACCAGAAAACGTATACCTGTTTACCATTAACTTTTATGCACTTTGTAAGATAGATAACTTTGGCAATTATTACATTTGAAAACTGAATTTGGAGTTACCAATGTCAGAACATGATAGCACTACTTACCAAGGAATTAAGATCAACGTACGCAAATTTGGCCAATTCGATAGGCAAGTATAACATAGCCAACTAGACCATGATTGAGCAGATTATGATAGGTACGGTATATCTTTTCTATTGATGAAATAAAAAATATTGGTAAATCCTAATTTTCAAATTATTGGCTATTATTGATAAAATATATTGAATCCAAAACAGTTTTAACTAAATAAGAAGAGTGAAAAATTTACAGGAAAGTAACAGGAAGTCAAACATATTATTAAAAAAGTCAGCGCCATCAATTAGCCTCGATGCAAATTTTTAAAATTCTACATCTATTACATGTGTAATCTGAAATTTATGTGTTACAATTAATAGGTCGAGTGAATATGAAAAATTTGGTCAGTCAATGTCAAAAAACTTTCTCTTGATCTAAATGGTCGTCGACATTTATTTCATCTTTGAGATTGTTGTAACGACAATTCATTTCAAATAAAAATGTGCCTTGATCTTGAATATCATCCACAGCTCAATCTTCATTAGCATATCAAGTTTGACGGCAGGCCATATCTACTACAAGTGTTAAAGGAACCTTACAAATTTCACTGATTTCGTTGGAATAGACTGGTTCTGTCATTAAGATGAAACTGTGTCTATGATTGCGGCAAAGTCAGTTAGAGTGCACACAAAATCTTCACTTTCACTGTTCTTATACATATACTGATTATAATCAACCAGTCCATTATAACTTTTTTATTAGTGATTACAATAAAATATGCTGAAAATACAATCTGATTTTAAAACCAATTCATTTGTTATGGTTGATTATTTAACACTCTAATCTGGTAGCGAATAGTTCAGTTGGCTATGCCTCTAGTAATAATCCCATTGTATATTCCTCTCAAATAGAGTGAATTTGCGCGTACAAGGGTCTATAATCAACAATTATTCGTCTCCTTGGAAGGCTGCTTAAGTGATGCCTTAATATTGGGCACTACATATTCCAGTTTAAAATGTAACTATTCTCAGATAAAGTTCGCTTACTTTGAAATATCAAACTATCACTAAACATCCAGTTGATCAAACAATTGAGCAAAGGATGCTTTTGTGCTGCCAATACGGCAAATGGAGGTGAAGCACTGGACAATGTGCACTAGGTAATCGAACACACAGAAACGTTCATGGAAAGAGCGGTTTAACCGACAGTGTTGTACATAATATCATTATAATCAATATCATAAGCCGATAATATCCCCAAATCTACGTTATCCTTTTGCAATTTAAATTCATCTGCCATTTTCTAATTGACATACATTTTGTCTCGCAGAAGAAATAGTGCATAAGACAATTGCTGACAGAGTTACGCAGGAAAACTCGTATAAATGAATCATTAACTATTGCTCGTGCTTAAAAATGTATCGTTTTTTTTTGTTGAGTGCGTTTCTGGTTCATCAGTATGGTTTATTGGAGAATGGGCACTCTCTACTCCCTATAAATATAATTTAAATTGCTTTGGAATAATTATGACCACAGGGTCTAACATTTATGTAATAATACATGGCATTATGTAGATGCCATAGACCATAGCCATTCACTAATAGCATAGACCCAATAACGAAAATCGTTTCCTTACACGACATAAGATAAACTTTATACCACGAATTAGATCTCAAAGAAAAAATGTAAATGTACAGGAAATAGGCTTACAGTTAAATTATAATGATTTCAGACTTTCAGCTTTCAGTAAAATTAAACCAAATAATTGACAGTACTTCCTCAAAATTTTTTAGATTCTTACTTTATTAAAAATAATGAGTCAATAACATTTTCAATTGAAACACTTTTCTGGTTACTAAATATATTGATATTTAGTAAGGTTCTTTTCTAGCAATTTATAGATAAAGGTTAATATGATTTTAAAGTTATATTTTAACCGCGATTAGCTTAAATCACGGAAGTTAAAACATTTTCCACTTCCCACTAATAAGCTTACACTAGTCATAGAACTGTGTCGACAATAGACCTAGATATATACAGGTTTCAAATAAACATAAATTAACCCCTACTAAAATCAATTCGTTTTAATTCTCATCTAATCTTATTTTTATGTATATTGTATCTATTTATGAAAGCACATATAAGATATATTTATTTTTATTTTTACTAAATAATGATGTGAAAACAGATACAAGTTTTCTTGCCTACTGTTCGTTGTAATAATAATTTAAGATATTTTATTACAAGATCAGAAATATTTTAGATGTTGAAAGTCCGTAGGTGTTTTTTTGTTAGAAATTGCGGCCCATAATTAATTTTAGGCCAGAAAACTGGGTTTCCGAAACACTGAACACTCTGAATACTTATGTATAAAGCTAAGATTAAATTATGATTTCACGAATAATAAATTGTCTGGATATCCATCAAGGCAAGGCAATTTCGGCAACATAACCTTAACTTTAGACAAAAAGGAGGTAGTATTAATCACATGGTATATACAGTTTTCGTGAGTTGATGCAGATAGACTCAATTTGCGAGTGACATATTCCATTTACAGGCGTTCATAAATCTAGGGAGCAGACAGAGCCGATAAATATGTATGAAATATGCCGACCACACAGAACGGCTTCTTATAATACGATTTTCGCGTGCTCATTCATAATTTCTTATGAAAATCACCCCTATGGAAATGACTGGGAAGTTAATATCCCTTACTCCGTTTTTGTCCCAAATTTGTGCCAAAACATTATAATATATTTGACATAATTGCACGATATATCTCGTCAACAGAAAAAATGAATAAAACAAATGTTTGGGATTCTCTAAATGAATGTGTGCAACTAATATGAATTTATGAATAAAGCCTTTCAGCCATATTAGTAAATTCACGAGGCAATACTAACGGTATGCTAAATGTGTGGGTATAATACAAATTTCAGGCACTCTGTTAGTAGCTACTAAAAACTTTTAATATGGCTATTTACCTTTGTCTTAATTAAATTAGTTCAAAAATAATTGACATAATTAAAAACATTAGCTATTTATTCTTTTATATATATATATATATATATATATTTGTCATTGAATTCTCGGCTCCTGCCCAGACCAACATTGTCTTGAAAGAGGAGGAGAAACGGACGAAATATCGAGTCCTTCTCTTCGAACTCCGCAGTCTCTATCTCGATCATAGTGGAAGCTTGTGGTACTGATAACAGGAGCTCTCTGTGGAGCAAGAGATGCGCTGCTTTCGGAACTAAAGATATACAGGCATGCCTAAATTCGGCAGATCTTCTAGCCGGAAGAATGCAGAAGGAGGTCATTCTGTGTTCATTACATTTACTCAGGGCACACGATTCCCGCACTCAGTAGGTCTTCACCCCACGGACGTAGGGAATAGCTACTGATAACCAGCAGCGGCCGACCCTGAGAATAGGAGCCCGGTCGACTGGATTTTAACAAAAAAAAAAAAAATAATAATAATAATAATAATAATAAGTTTATTTTTCCTGTGAGACAATGCATACACTGGATAAGGAAATGTCAGAAGAAAAAAAAGAAGTTAAAAACTTTAAATATTCGTAAATGACTGACATATCCATTAAGTAAATCTTAAGCCGTTTTTTAAAGTAACTAGATATATTACAATTGTTTATGTTACTCGATGATTTGTTAAATATTTTGAGAGCCAGGCAATTTGAAGAGTTCTTCGTAAGATTTAATCTCAAATGGTAGGTAGGTATATGAAAAACTTTTTTTTTTTTGACGTCTGATTTGATAAATAATTCGGCTATTAACTTTTAATTTGAGCTTATTTTGGAATACGTGGTTACAATTCAAATATGCAAATGCCAGGAACTGTTAAAATTGCACCATCTCCACCATCCACCACTGCACCAATTGCACCATGACTGTGATTAAAAATAGAGTAATACCGCCCAGTCTAATCTGACACTCAAATTAAACTAAGCTTTTTCTGACATAAACACATAAGAAGAATTGACTCACTCACCCCAAAAAATATAGGAGAAATAGCCTGCTCACATCCAGTGTCGCCTTGTCACTAGTATTTAAGCGATGGGAGGATTTAAGATAGATGTCTCCTGGTCTTTGACATAACCTGTGTTAACATATCCCATTTTTAAAATAATGTTTCCTTCACAGAATTAATGTCAAGGCATCGTGCACACTTGATAATTCAGACCTAGACACATGTAATCTACAGTCAGGGCATTTAGTGCTACACTGAAGTTTTAATTAAAACTGTGAATTTATGTTTTTACCTATAAGTAAGACGATGTAGAATACCCGTATTGTAGAAAAGGCCTTTATCTATCTCTACTAAAATCTGATATTGATGAATTCTCAATTGTCAGTTAGATAAATTGGTCAAAATATAACGACAAAAGTAGATAATTTGGTATATGTATAATCTTTAAGATTATTTATATTGTAGATATACACTTATTTATATTGTAGGTAACACACTCAAGATACTTCCAAATATTAAAAAAGAAGTGAAAATATCTAATATTTAAAAAGTTACAAACTTCTTTGCAAATAATTGCACCTGTCAACATTTTTACAAAACATAAAATACCTCCAAAATGACAGTTTTTAGGTATTATTAGAATATACCACATGTATTTTACTTAGAATTCTGTGTCCTTCCCAAACATAAGAAAGGCAGTGCTAGAAATTGAAATAGATATATGACCATCGTGTATGCCTGCCGATATTTGAATATAATGCAAGGAAAGACACAACTAACTTCTATGTAATGTAAATATAATGTAGCTCATTTTCCATTTTCTGTGCACGTATATATAATTGAGTTTGATACAACTACTACAACAATAAGTTTACATCTTTCTTTATATATGAATTAAGCCAAAAAGTTAAGTAAGAGATGAATTATTAATGAAATTATCAAATATTATGGTAATATTAAAAATCTACTATAAAAAACAATAAGTTTATTTTGTTCTCTATCTTGGGAACTTCGCACTTACCTTCGGTAAAGTAATATGGTCGTAATTACTTTATTTGATCCTGAACGAATAGTTCTTGTTTTATTTAAAATGCCAATACAATGGCGAGCCGGTGGCTCAAGGTTTAGTGTTTCGATCGTTTAACCCAGAGGTCGTGGGTTCGAATCTCCATTCCACCAGACAATTTTTAATTAAATCGTTTTCTCATAGATTAAAGCTTATTCGCAGAGATGGGTTGGCAACCATTCTGGCGATGGCCTAGGATGGTAAGAATCTTGCTGTTAACGTGAGAGATTAATCAGTTGATATTGACTGTCCCCTTAGCTATGAGGTCTTCCAAGTTTCCCCCATTCCCGCACTGAATGGTATTTAGCCAGATAATTATAAATTAAATTGTCCATTCGTAGGTAAGGCTTGTCAGCAGGGACGGGTTGATCTAAAACATCGGTTGATGTTCGACTGCCCTCCCTAGTAAATGAGCTTTTCCAGCACTGAATGGTGGTTAAGGTTGATCAATCTAAGTTATTTCTGAGGCACAATTGTGGCCCGCCAAATAATAATATGCCATTCCCTCTCTCACACAAGTTTCAGACTTCAGGGATAATCCTTGCGATTAAAATGAGGAGTAAATATATAATTATTTATTTATTTTTTGTTGAAATCCAGTCGACAGGTTCCCTGGCTCCGATTCTCAGGATCGGGCGCTGGTGGTAATAAGTAGCTACTCCCCACGTCCGTGGGGTGAGTAACTACTGAGTCCGAGAATCGTGTGCCCTGAGTAGACGTAATAAGCCCAGAATGAACTCCTTCTCCATTCTTGCGGCTAGATTTGCCGAATTCGGCATGCCGGTATGATCTTCAGTTCCGAAAGCAGTACATTTCTTGCTCCACCGAGTGCTCCCATTATCTGTACCACAAGCTTCACAGTATGTTCTGGATGGAGTTCGAAGAGAAGGTCTCGATATTTCGTCCGTTTAATATTATCAGGTAATTATAATAATAGGTATTAGTAATTAAGATTATTATTAATATTAGTTTTATTATTAACTTGTGGATCAATATTGTTAATTCTGTAGAAAACCCTTTTCAGTAGTCACAAGCAACAAGTCAGAAGATAAGAACAATCATAATACATACCGATTGCAGGAAACTGTAATAATTACTGCCCTCGTATATCTGACATCCGGTTTTTTTTTAATACGAAGATCGCGAAATTAAATCCGAGTATTTGCAGGAGGATTATACTGAAAAGTTTATTATTCTGTGGGGGCAATTTCGAGATACAATATAAATTCAGTAATTAAATTTGTTTTATTAAAAATACAAATGAAGAATAGCCCCAGGTCGCGCAGAGGTAAACTTTAATAAACAAAATATAAATCCAAAAGTTAAAGTCCGAGAGAAAAGCAAGAAGGGTGAACACTGGCGGAATGTAGAGCCCCAAGGCCTGGATCCAATCAACGCAACTCAGACAAACTTTTTATTGTTATAGCGGGAAACGAAGTCTGCAATTAGGGACGTGCTGACAGCGCACCCTGGCAGCGACAGCCATAACTACAGCGACAGAATAACAACATCGATATATCCTAGCGGACCAATTGGTACATGTCCTATATTTTTTCCTAACACTGCTTGAAATATACAATTTACCGGGATCCTCTCGGAGTTTAAAGTAGAGCAATTTATTTCTCCAACATGGGATTTATCGGTTACAAAACAAGATTGAAATCATCACACCATTCTTATCTGGAAGGTGTTACTTCCAAATAAGATGAATGTTTGTTTTTGTTATAAAAAAATATCAGTGGTGAACTTTTTATAGTAAATTAAAGCCAAATAAAAGTTGTATGTAGTCTAATATCTTTAATACTGTATTTTGTATTTTAACTTGTAACAGTCAATTTTCTATTCCAAAAACGCATGAAAGAATTTAGTTCATATCCAGGCAGACTGACATAAATTTGCGTATTACTATAAGGATTTCGGAAAGGGTAGGAAATACATAGTAGGTTAAATTGAGCAAAGCTGTCTCATCAAGAGGCTCACATTATACATCTACAAAAGGCAAAGCTAATACCTATTATTATTTTTAGAATTATTTAAAAAAAATGTTGAAATAATCAATATATTTCTTTCCAATTTATATAAATTTTGTATCTATATTTCTATCTTTATTACATTATCGTACACAATAGTTTCAGTCATCTCCAGATGATACCAACTTGGTTGGCGAAACGCGCGTCGAGTGCAGTAAAGTGTCTTGGTGTTACGTAGAAAACTACGCCACTGGTATTATCGTACACCTTAAATATTAGCGAACCTTATATGATTTTAAATTATTTTTATACAACTATACCTTACTTCAAAAGAACATTTTAGTGCTTTCATCCCATTCCATATTTTTATTATGAGTGTCAATTTGAAAGCTTCCCACCCTAAATAACTCTTAGATGACAGACTTTTTCGAAAAACGCCGAGATAGGTAGATTTCGGTTCTCGGGTGGACACCTTTTAAGATTTGAATATACACAGAAATACGGGACAAGAAAAAATTCGTTTTTCTTATGGAACACCCTATATATTTTTTTCATATTCGAATAAAGCCTTCTCTTACGAATACAGCGATATAGGATTTGAGGGGAGTATCTCAAATAACAAGCGAAATATTCCAAAAAAATCTACATGTCTGCAGACTTAAAAATGTAAAGTGGTACTGGCACTTTATGCCTGTTTTTTTTACTGGCTTGTCTATCGTTGTTTAATTGTCAAAAAACTTAAGTGATTGTGTAGTAGATAAAAAGCTTATTATTGGAGGGCATTTCTGTAGAAATTAGTACGCGATTGTCAGTTTGTCAACTGTTCGTTTTTAGGCAATAACTCTATCAAATCTCAATCGATTCCCGAAAACGATGCACCAGTGTATTCGCAATGGAAAGGGCATGAAAATGATGTATTAAAATTAGGGTAGTTCCATTTGAAATTTTAAAGTTGAGGTTGCTAGGGGTCAGGGGAATGAACATATCAAGTTGGCTTGACTGTCAAAAATCATCCCCCCAAGATCCCAATTCGCTTCGGCGAATAAAATTTTTTTTTTCGATTTATTATAGGAAGTTATAATTATAAGAGGGGTCAAGCTCCAAATATTTTTTTTACTATTACAGAATTTTATATCAAACTAAAAAATCACTGATAAAATTTTGTTAATTTTGACATACATTTATTTTACCCAGTAATTTTTTGGGGTAAACTTTACAAGTACGTCATTGATACTACTTTCGATATTTATTTTGAATACTTCTGGTTTCTTATTATTTTAAATGCGGTGTAATCCCAAAGGGAAATCAAATTAATCATAAGTACGGTACTTTTCATTGTTAATGAAAATCATGAATCAGAACTTGTATGCATGAAAGTAAGTGTCTGTTTCAGCTTACATAAATTTTAATTGTTCAGTAATTTAATAATTGGATTCATTGGTCGTTGGTACTAAAGTAAGTAATAATGTACACAATATGTAGTGCGGTGAATAGAATTAAAATTAAAACAGATTTACAGTTTATATGTCATTCTTTATGACATAACAGCTGCTAATGATGGTATTAAAAACTAAAGCTCTCTAAAAGAAAGAGATACCTGATGCAGTTTAAGAGCCTTTTTAGGTCTAGAACAGCAAGAGGGATAATAGTTGCCAATATAATGAAAACTTGCACTTCGATATCAGCGTACGTGATGCACTTTGAGAGCTTTCACGTTCTTTTATGTTTTAAAATCTTTATACTTCAACAGTTCGCTTTCATGAAAGCAATGATATGTGTATCTAATCTACGGTCTAGTATAAATAAAGTGTTTCAGTGGGTCTCAGGTTATTCTTTGGTTTTCTATATCCATATTATGCATACGAATAAACCAATTTGTAATAATACAGTAAGTAAATGGTGTATTAAGAAATGCGTTACTCCAATGATCTTCTTTCGACTTAGGATGAAATTAAATCATATGTTATTTAAACTATTTCGTTTGGTCAGAAATAAGAAGGTTGACCGATATAGTTGTACGTCATCCAAAAAACATATTTCAGATATATCAATATCTTTAAGACAAAACAAAAGCAGTGTACAGGGTCATTGGTTATATTTTAGCCACCCACCTAGACTTAATAATATACACGGTATTTCATTTAAGAAAATCCGAGTTTGGTATGTCACTCGTTTTCAAAACACCCTGTATAACGATTTTACATTCTGGAATAAAGTACACTTGATTTTCTACAACTTTTGTATTTAACTTTTTTTCCTCAGATTAAACGGAGAACCTCTAGGTGGGTGGCTAAAATATAACCAATGACCCTGTACAAAATGTAATAAATGAAGCTGTTTAATGTTTTGTATTTAGGATTATATTATAACGAACTGAAATCTTTATTTTTATAACAAATGCGGGAAAATTACGATTCTTAATGAATACAGCAATTGCAGAAAGGAGGATTTGCAGGATTTGGTACCTGCAGGAGTTCAGATTGCAGAATCGCTCCTTTCGCATGTGTTAGGCAGAAGTCATACATACCAAAGCAATAAGCAACTAGCGATCAGCAATACGCGATAAGCAACATATATCGCTTTGAAAAAGTATATTTCAACGTATTTGGTTCATATAAAAGCGACTGCGACATCCTTTTAAAATTATCATCAGGAATATACGGCATGTCGTGTGAAATATCTGCAGTCGGTTGCTAGTAACAGAGTATCAAATGTACAGTGCATCAAATCTGTTTATTAATATGTTACCAGAATGGAAGCAAAACAAAACATAATATTAGTGCAGATTGTGGAGAAATACCCATGTTTACACGATTATAACATTGGCGAGTAATCAAAGCGTCAGTTACTGAAAAAAAGGGCTTCAGCATTAATTGCTTCCCTGTAGTTCGTATCTGTCTTTGTAATTATTGGGGAAACTTGATCAAGTAGATACTAAAAACTTTCCTGATTCATTCTATAAAATTTTAAAAATTTCTAATTGCATTCATCTCCTAGCAACCATAATAACAGTATATTTAAGATTCTGCTGTTAAGTTAAAAGGCCGTATCCAATGACGACGTTTTTGTGTTTTATTACAATTACATCGCCAGCGCTTTCGATTCCTTCAAAACACAATATAATACGCAATTAATAGATTGTCCACTGACATTATATCTCCCATACATAAATTATGTTTATGTTTTATTAATATGGTTGCTTTAATATGTTTATCGTGGCGATGCAATATCACTTATCCCACGTTGCGTGTTGCTGGTTGCTAGTGCTTATTGCTTTGCAGTGAATTTTCAATTTTCCTAAAACTGTTAGAAATCATTCTAAAGCTTGGTCTCAATTTCTTTATGGTGGTCTTTAAAAATGGTAATCTAGTTGGACTGGTTGCGAAGTCATAAAAATATCAAACAAACTTAAAAAAAAATTGATTTGTTTAACGTTGTTGCTCTGAATTATTATATAGTGATTTGTTGTGAAAAAATGTGTTAAATGTCTGTGAGCATGATGAAGCAACGGACGAAAACGAACTTCCGATGATTTAAGCTGCCACTGGCCTGGTAATATTGAACTTGTTGCCAGAAAAATCAGGATCCATACACGAGGAAACTTATAAAAAATTCATGAAATGGTGTCGATAAAATAAAAGTTAAATGAACGGTTTCTGAAACAATCTTTGTTGCTTCTATGACGGCATCAACCGAAATACGTGTCTATGCTCTTTCATAATTTAAGAAAATGTTTATAATAATAAAAATTTAATATGAGAACCTACTCCTTATATTTCACATTTTTGACATTCATGGAAAATATTTCATAAAGTTGCGTTGTCAATAAAGTATGAACAATTACAATTTGGAACTAAAATATATTAAATATGGGTGTTATTAAATATAAAACTATTTAAAATAAGTGAAATACCTAACTATATATAAAAGAGAGTACTTCATTTATACAGAGAATAAAAGGGAACTCAAAAATGATTTTTTACGGAAGAATAAAACCAGCAGGAGTATATGTCACCGTTACTTAATGAACTTTTTTTACCCTTGTAAAGGTGAATAAATTGGAATTACAAATGCATTGGATTATTAAGGAAATTAGCATTAACTGTCACTCAAACGGTGATTAATTGCTTCTGTAAGCTCTCGCACAGAGGATGAGATTTCAGTGTGATCCGTTAGCTACAGTTGTGGCCTTCCAGTGAAAGTTGCAAAGATTTCATCTTATTGCTTGTACTTCCTTTGCAGGTAAATGTACTATTCTCAAAATATTCTTAATTAGGCACATGGTGCTTATTCAGATAGACAATCATCAAACAGGCAATTGTCTTATATTATTATTAATTTGAATTGCTGAAATTAATTTTTAGCAATATTGTGTGATCAAATATTAACCATGCATTCATTTCCTGTGTCAATTGTGAAAATTGTATACCGGGTAATTTGTAATTGTACACAATCTCTTCAGTTTTCCAGGTATATTTTATAAATTATGGTTATTTTGCCAATCCGTAGACACTACAAAAACCACACGGTTCCACCGCAAGTGAAGTCGACTAAGTCTAAAGAATTTACACCCAGAATAATGTACCATAAAGCTAATCAGTTAAAAATGAAGTTCATTAATTCGGCAACTCTTAATTTAACAAATTACACTTATGGTACCTTCCTAGTTTTTACAGATAGACCAGACATATTAAGTCCTATCTTAACACAATTACTGTGAGAAAGCTGTATCCAAATATAAAAAATATAAAGACTGTCGCGTTTAAAATGCGCGAGCTAATAAAAAAAAATAACTTAGACATTCCTTAAGCCACTTCTTAAAATGATTTTCCTAAAACAAGATCAAACTGACAGTTTCCAGTTCCAATATTACCCCGTACAACTATTATAAACAGTGAAATCATGTAAAATGCCTACAACCATTCTTATTTTTTTATCATATGAAATAAGGTAGTACAAATTGCACTGTCTCGATAAGTTTTCCTCTGCAGGATCTGAATCTTAACTGCAACAATGCAGTATTGCGCTCAGATATTTAATTCTTTCGTATTGGAATCAAACGAATGTTTTACTAGTATAAGAATTCTGTTTATGAATAGTTTTTTTGAATAAACAGTTAAGACTGCAGACGCCCACTCTTGAATAATGTAGTCAAGTGAATATTTCAAGATTTATCGAGTCTGTGACTTAGAGTTTGGTGCCTCGATCACTTAATCCAGAGGTCATGGGTTTGAAATAGAATAGACCTTGTTACATAACTAGGCGGAAGCCCGAGTACTGGTTCGGGCCCTGTAAACTGTATACTTGAGCCTCTTTTGGCCGATGTACTGGCTAAAAGCGGCTCAAGTATACAGTTTACAGGGCCCGAACCAGTACTCGGGCTTCCGCCTAGTTATGTAACAAGGTCTATTGTAAACTGGATCAACAAAAGATTAGAGGAAGAATGGTCGAACGGGACTGGGCTGCGACAAGCCAGCCTCTTAATTGATGGGCCCTGGTCGAACGCAACTATCACAGGATTGTTGACAGGTCACGGACATCTGAACAAGCACCTCAACATTAGCAGCCTTTGTGACACTAGAAGGTGCAGGTTTTGCGGACACGATGACGAGGACTCCATTCACATCCTCTGTCGTTGTCCTGCTTCATGGTCAAGAGACACAAACATCTGGGTGCAGTATTTCTCCTGTTCCAGGACATTAGAGAGATTCCACTAGAACGAGTGTTGGCCTACGCGCATAACACGGGTCTATTCCAATAGCTCTCGCCTAGTGGCAGGCATAATGGGTCGAATGGCCTGCGGACTGCGGGTAACCGCGCCGCTTTCTAACAACAACAACAAGGCCTGCTGGGATGAATTGCCAACCATCCTGGTGACGTGCCTAAAATAGGTAGAATTTTGGCTTGGTGTTAAGGTGAGATTTTCAAACATTAACATTAATTAGTAAATATTAACATCGGTTGATGTTTGACTGCCCCCTAATGAGTCTTTCCAGGTTTCTCTCATTCCAGTACTGAATGATGATTAGGGCTTACCAACGTCGTTCTTGAAACGCAATTTCAAACTTTCAGGCTAATCATTGCATTAGAATGAAGGGTAGAGATATTATTATTATTATTGTTATGATTTTAAGTAAATAGTAAAAAAAAAATAGTGTAATGTGTACATCTGGGCGGTTCTGCCATCAGAGTAGTCGATGCTTAATTGAAAAACTTTCGCCCATTTCCATAATCTTGATCGGTGTCTGAATTGCGGCAGTTGGCCACTGAAGATGAATGATCTGTATTAAGAATGGCGAAAATCCGAAGCGTATTTGTTAGTTCTACAAGAAACGAAACAAACTTAGCCTTTGCTACTGCTATTAGCTGCACAACTCTACTGAGGCAGTTTACGCTTTCTATACTTTGTAGCCAAAATTATAGAGAGTGATTCATTGCATGAGCAATACAAAAATAATTTGTAACGTATACAAATTTGTATATTATAGAAATATAAATAATGTAGCACTCGCTACATTATACGTATAGCATATTTTATATAAACATATAGAATTTATAGCATGCAATATTAATATCCGTAAGTCCTACACACTTAACTTATACTCTAATGTACCGCTGGTAATTATTGTTTATTATCGTAATCACCTTTCAATAAACAAACTTTTTGTGAAAGTAATTTAAATTGTTTTGAAAGATCAAAAATGCATTAACCGCATTTCAGTAATTTTTTTAGGTATTTTATATTAGAACAGATAGATTGATATTCCGTTTGAATAAAGGTGTATGTGACAAGTAATAAATCATATAGGAATAATACATTTTTAACTTCCCTTAATGGTAGATTTTATTCTGCCCCTTTTTTGTATTACACGATTATAATGTATTTATTATAGGTACATTACAACAGAAATACGTAAAACGTTCTGAACCTTCAGACACATTCTCCCCTCTTATTCAATAAGGGTGGATGTCACAAATAATTATTTTTGTAGGAGTTACAAATTTTCAATTTATCTTAATCGCATATTTTTCTATCGTTTGCTCCTGTACTACTTCTAATGTTTTATTTATTTTTCACAAAATAAATAAAAAATGTAATGACAATTGGGAGATTATCATAATGTATTAAAACTGTAAATCAAAGAAACTAGAATAGTACATGCTTTAGTGTATTTATTTTAGGGTGAGTATCTCCAATAATAATGATCAGCAAGTTATATTGAAATAAAATTATAAGGTGTATAACACTGAAATTACATACACTACATTATTAGGAGTTAATCCATATATACTTAATTAGGCCTATTAGACTCCAGTGTTCTCAATTAAATTAAGTGCAAACCAGTATTTATTAGTCATTGAATTTGGGATGAAAATTTCCATGATCACCTAAATTGCTCATATTAATTTATATTTAGGTAACACATTATTTCATAAATGCAATACACAGTCATAAAATGTAATGAAATACTACCCAAGAAACACAAAAATTTTAATTATAGTTATATATACGTGTATTCAACCATATTTTGGTATTTTTTGGGTTATAGTGTAGGTATATATTAAACGTTTCTCGTCAACATCTATGTTTGGAAATGTGTAATAAATGTGTACGGTATACCATTTTCTAAGGACACATTATAAATTTTGTGCTTTTTTTCTGTGGACCTACTACATAATTGTTTATTTTTGTTATTATAAATTTATTACCAAATAATTATCATTCAAAGTCCGGCGTGAAAAAAATTAAGTATTTTTATCATATACGAATTTCGTCTTTTATACCAAAGTCAACAACTGTTATTAAACGTTCGTGACAAATAAATAAATTTCATATTATTCAGAAGTAAAATATTCAAAGCGTGCCGTTTTTTTAAATTTGACAAATCTTTTATCGACGACAACAAAAAAAAGGACAATAACAGTTGGTGTCACTAAATTTAAATAATTTCAGTATTTCGTAGAACTATAATTTTAATATTTAATTAACGTACTTATTCAATAAATAGTTCCACTTCCAATAAACGTTTACAGTATACATTAGATAACCGCAGCACCAGCGCCAACAACTTAGTTGCGAGTGATTTTGGAAGTACTTACCGGCCTACGTGGTCTGTGCTGTTATTTCAATTCAAAATGGTAGATATTTTAGTTCAGACATGATTCTATTGTTGTGCCGGGTTTTTTGTGAATGATCACCAATATAAGGTAAGAATATCTATTTTTATATACAATAATGCTATGGTTAAATTTACAATCGAATTGTGTGCCATTTCGCTTTACAAACCGTTGAGAAATTCACATAATAGGTACTTGTATCTGGGCGTCTTGTATCTAGTATCTAACTAGTATAAAGTAGAGTCACTTAATATTACTTATAACTGACTGTAGTATAAAGCTTTTCAAATCCTGATTTTAGTTAGATTTTGTTTATTATATACCTAGGTACGATGATAACTTTATTAATAGGTTAGCAAAGGTGTAACAAGTGGGTGACTGGTACACATAATACTCCTATTACTATAACCTCTATTAATTGATAGGGAGTGGAAATTATAGTTGAATTAACGTTTAATATTTGTTAACATGATAATATCATCCAAAAAACTTTTTATTTTTATTTGTGTGTAGCAGAGTTACTAAAATTGGAGGACTGTGTAAACGTGGATAGTAAAAGATACGGGTTTGATTAAATTGGGGCACATACAGGGTGTTCCACTAGAATTTCTCAGAGACTACTTTGATTGCAGTTGTGAAAATTTGTACACAAATGTTTTCTGACGTGCTCTCCTCAAATAAAATAATGGCGTCCTTCTGCAACTTCCGTTTGTATCGGGAGTCGCCCTCAACTTCGTTATTTTAAATGGAACACCCTGTATATTCTTGAATTTTTTTATTCTACTAGTTATTTTATGGGAAGTTTCATCAGACTTCTCTACACCCATTCTCAATTGTTTCAGAGATATTTCAATTTTATATAATTTAAATAAATTAGAAAAATTCATAACCTAATTTAAAATTAAATATGTCTTAGGAGAAAGGAGATAAAGCAAAGATATTTTCGGGTGAGGTAATCAATTTTTCACATGTGAATTTTGCAAAATATCACCGTTTATATAGAGCACTTTTTTAGCAAGCTGTGCTGTAGTTAATTTTGTTTTTTTTTTTCAGAAGCTATCAAGATAGCCTTTTAGGGCAAAGAACAAGGAAAGGCAATTTTTGGTGAAACAACGGATAAAGCCATAAATCAAGCATGCCAGGATTGGTTAAAACAAGCCAAGCATAGATACGAAAAGTCACAAAAGCAATCGACATTTGTATTGTAGGGGTGGGTGGAGGGAACTGGGGTGATAAATTTAAAATAAAGTGAGTGATTCATTATTTGTGACCCCAATGAAGAAAGTAGCCTTCCATATTATTACAGTATCGCTCTAATGCATATCCTTTATTTTGAATTTTTTGCGACAAAATATTTTTTTAACGATTAGTTACTTAAATGATTATTTTTTGGGTGTCGCAACCTTTAGAATTTTTTATATTTTATTCTTTATATTTTTTACTTCACCTTTTTACCCCAGCCTTCCTACCTATATTAAATATTGACATTTTTTTATTTTTATAAAAATAAATAATTTTCTGCATTTCTGTTCTACATTCTAACGTTTTATTTATCTTAACCTATTATACAAATTTCAGATTACTCTATACGTATATACTATAAGTATATTATAATATATTTCAAAGTTAAATAAGTACGTTGAATAACCATTTTCAATTATTATTGAAAAAACGTTTCCTAAAGACGTTTATAATTCCTACTTTTTACACTGTATAATAACCATTTTCTGTCAAAGGTTAATTAAATGGTTTCGTAAACATTAATAATTGGTGTTTGGTATACTATATTTAAGCATCGAATGGATACCAAATATATTTATATCTTATCAAAGATTATTAAATGTAAATTGTGAACGTTGATATGTTTCTTCTGTACACTATATGTAAACGTTGCTGAAGCGGACATTTTGTCCTTTATAAGAGATGGACTAACAACCATAATTATACTTGTGGTATTAACGAAAATTAAACGTTTATTTAACCATTTTGTATTTATTGGGTATTATATAGGATTATTTACCAAATACAATTCCACAAATAGTGCACCCTTTGCAACCACTAGAAAAACATATTGTATTTCTTCGTATTTTTCATGTTTACATATACATTCATCGAATTTCTAAAGTATCGAAACAACGAAAAAATATTTCTCCAATTATTAGAAATTTCTCTTTACTGTATGCTATAAATAAAAATATAGTAACATAATCTGCGACTTCAACCAACGTTTAAAAAACAAATTTTCCAAATTTAGATGATTAGATATACCTACATGTCATAGGGTTATATTATTAAAAAAATTTTGGAGGTCCATAGTACAAGTTTACATATGCAATAGGTTATAGGCTGTACCACTCCTCAGTCTCTAATGCTTGAATACCAGGCAAAGTTATATGTTAATTTTTATTTTCCACTCATTTAGTCCTATTTGTCAAATTTGGAGGATTTTTCTTACATTGGATATTGCGTTATGTATCATTTCTATAATTTTTTTGTCTATTTCCTGGTTTGTTTCTATTTCCTGTGGCTTGTACGATTTTAATTCAAATTATTTTGAGGAGAACTGAAATTTCTTTGATTTCGATAATTATTGTTCCTGTAAGAATTATGCTGATTGTTAGAGTAGTTTGTATTGGGAATGTGTCTGTCAGAGTAGTTCCTTATTTGTGTAAGGTTTACTGGCCATATTGCTGTATCAAGATATCAGATAGATAGTAGCAAAGCAAAGATGGCCCTACGGTGTGTTTCTTACCACTACTTATATTGCTGTCTGTATTGTGACCACGGGATTAATTGCAAATAATTACAAGAACATTAACAATTGTGATTGTTGGGTACATTGGACGGTGAGTTGGTTAATGTTGGTTAAGTTATTACTTTGTGAGGAGATGCCTCCTAATTTACTTATAATTATCTTAAGCTTGTCCCAAACCATGATGTCGTCTAATAATAAACGATAATAATTATTTTGATACTAAGTAGGCTAGGAGAAAACTTTTCTCAAATTGTTTACGTTTATGGATTCTGTAGGCAGTTGTACAGTTTTTTCTCAAGCATCTGTTTTGTACTTTCTGCTTCGAATTCGCCATAGAAATATAATCGTATCTTTACTTGATTCCATAGATGGGCAGGATCTTCTATAAATGACTGTAGATAAGCGATTTTCAGGGAGTACCCCAACAATTAGCTGCCGCTGTACTCATCTCGTAATTCTTCATAAATATTGTCTCATTTTTTAAGGAAGTGTTGAAAGTGGAATGCTATAGAAACTGGGGTAGTCAAGTTATCGGACTTACGTTTACCATTATAACAACTCTATTTGTTCACTGGTTCATTGGTTTGGTCCGGGTTTCTGGAACAGATATCACGTGTGTTGCGCTTTTTCGTTTATTGGGGAATCCTTTCTTAGTCTACTTGTACTTCATGAAAGGGGCATTAAATTTGTGGTCTTGCGAATGAGGTCTGCTGCATTAAATAATTATGTGTTAGGAATTGAAAACTTGTTTTTCCTTCTGATAAGATAAGCTTTAATGTAGCCAATCGACTGAATTTTTTTGGTATTCCCCCATTGGACTACTTAGGCAATTTTTTGCCACCAGACAACATGATAACCTTGATTATGAATTAAGTGGCACTTATAATTTATGCATCCGGGCGTATCTTTTTTTTTATAGATATATAGGTATATAAATATAACATAAGCTGTGTGAGAGAAAGGAGGGAGAGGAGAGAAGCTACAGATTCAAGTTCACTAAGAGGTGAGATTCCTTTTGAACTAGGAAAATATCGTATACCACATTTTTCAAGAAAATGGTTAGAGAAAATAGCAGGATATTGCAATGAATTTAAACACCATTCATTAAAGTAATTAAAAAGTAAAACATATTATTTGTCAATTATTTTTCGCGTTAATTACGAATAAGTAAATTAACGGGATTGAGATAAGACGCCTCCACCATATACAAGGTGGGCCAATAGTGTGACAACGTTCCGTAACTCCTATCCCGTAATAAACAAAAAAAATATGTGGGGTCTCATAGAGCCTAAGAGGACACACATTTTAAAAATATTTATATAGGGTGCTCTATAAACCGGGGCTATATCAAAGTTGTGTTTTTTAAATGGAATTACATATTTTTTATTTCATATTTGAATTCGGGTCGTTTTTCTGAATTCGTTAATATAGCGTTTTCTGGTTTTATACAGAGTAGTTCAGAAGATATGAGCACTTTTGGGTATTTAGGATATGTATGAAATATCTCAAAAACAGTTGCAATTAGGTATAGGGAATGTTTCGTAGAATAGAAAGGTCTTGATACTTCTTAATGAAAATGATATAAAATAGAGGGTGTTTCATTTACTTATCAAAATTGAGAAATCTTTGGTTACAAGTTTTGATTCACCCAGTATACATGTAAAGCTATTTTGAAGGAAATTCTATAGAAAGTAATACTAGACCATATAGCATAATAATTAATGGAGCCAAAAATTATATACCTAGTATTTATTTTCTTATAAACGATACAGGGTGCTCAATTCATTGCAATTAAAATACAAAAGTGCTCATATCTTCTGAACTTCTCTGTGTAATACAAGTAAATCCCGTATTAAACTCGGAAAAAGGATCCAAGTTTAAATATGAAATAAAAAATATATCATTAATTAAAAAAACATAAGTTTGATATAGCCCAATTTATAGAACCCCTATATACATATTTTTAAAGTGTACGGCCTCTTAGGCTCTATGAGATCCTAAAATATTTTTTTTGTTTATTACGGCATAGGAGTTGTGTCATACTATTGGGCCACCCTGTATGTCGCGACCGTAACTTGAGCATAAAACACTTCGCTAGGCAGCTAGAGGATTTTTAATTATCTCAAATCAATAATGCGACTGGGGACATTGACAGTTTTATTTAGAAACTACAAATAAAGTGGGTAAGTGCCATACATAAAAGAGAAACAATAGACGTAACCAGAGACTGCTATTCTGGAAATCATATTGGGTGATGTGTGAACCATAATGGTGGAGGTTAATTGCAGGTTGATTAATACTTTAGAAGTAGATGCCATATAGTTATGTCACTCACTGAATCATATTCACTTTTAATTGGACCCTTAACATCATTTTTAATCAATTACCTACTCAACAGAAATGTGTTTAACTATTTTACTGTTGGAATGAGAAATAAATATAAAATATTATCGAATATTTGATATTTTATATGCAAGGTCCAATTAATTTGTAAGGAATAAATTCAATATCTCGCAAATCACAATTTTTGTGTGCCCAAAAAGGTGTGTCATAAGAGCAATATACTAGAAAGAGAATATCGATTTGTTGCTAGGCACAGTCTTTCTCTAACACATCGCCCTTATGATACACTTTCTTGGGCATATCTCCCTTATTATTAGAAATAGACCAATAAAACCTTATATGGCCGTATTTGTAACAAAGAGTTCTTTCTAAATATGTAAAACAATACCGTAGGTTCCATATAAAATGTTAAAGTTTATATCGATGTAGCTTCATTGAGTCGCCCTGTAAAAAAATTAATATTTGTAAAACAAGTATAAAAATATAAGAAAATCGACGTGTCCGAGCGTTTTCGAAAAAAAATCTGATTTACTAGATATTAAATTATTTATTCCTTTCTTTCCGACCAAACTGTATACATTGCACTGCATTGATATTCGTTAAATGCTTCTCTGAAACATCTCGTGTCCCATCGGGAAAATTGTAGAGAAAAAAAATATATGCATATTCTTCAGTTGGAAGCTAGGTTGTAAGTGAATACATTTTTCCATTTATTAATTTGACAATTAAAATAATAAATCAAGTCGCAATGAAGTGTCATAAACAATTGCCATGTCCAGGGGCTTTTTATGTCATGATTATTACGGCTACCTTTGATTAGAATATTAAAAATGGAAATAATGCAAACATACTTTCGTATTTTTAAATGTTTCTAAACCAAATCGAATTTAAATGGTTTTATAAAAGTAATCAAAATTGACTCAGATATCACTTAACCTTATAGATCGTAGATCGTCGTAGATGTATTCAGTCCAATGTAATAAACATTTTTAAAAATAATTACATCTAGTCAATTGTATTCCCATTGCAAAGCCCAACAATTATTTCTACTCGTATGCCGTTTTCATGAGCTGCGAGGACAGCGACAAACTTTTGCTACCACTACACTAGCCTGGATCAAATTAGTTAACATTAATAGTCAATCAACATAATGTCCATATATAAATATTTCCATACGATGCGTTGAAAGTAATAGGTCGTATTCATTTTAAATACGGTGAACAAATACAAATTGTATACATTTAACTGACATTTTCAGTGTCAGTGTTAACGGTGATAACAAAACTTTACATTGAATTGTTATACACGGCCCGATTTTAGTAAGTGCATCCGTGTTTGATTCTAAGCTGCAAGATTTAATTCAATTGTAGCGAAAAACTATAACTATTATCATTTATCCATGATTTGTGACACGTCATTTGTGTTTGAAGTTGTGTGGAATAATTTGGTATTATTACCGGTACTCATTATTGTTACATATCGGAGACCAATCCTATTCATTCATTACTTTCGACCTCTTAGATAGGGTCACCTCTTCTGAAATCTAAAATATATTGATGTATAACAAACGTGTGGAAATTGTGGTTCGCACTTATACACTTGCACTTATACATATAAAATACCTAGATGTTCCCTATATCAGAATCTGTGGCTAAAAATTGGTAGATTACTTCAATAAACCCTCTGCATCTGGTTTTAATCTATCATTACTTCAAATTACTGTGATGAAATAAAAGCTTTGTTGTATATTTAACTTTTTACAGTATGGCCCTAAATGGAGTAGATTGAACCCTAAGGGATAAAGCTGTTTCAATATATGGCTTTTATAGGTCTTAAAAGGAATTACTTTAGCAGAGCCCAGTTCCAAATAACCGAAAGCGAAAATCATGCAAGAAGGAATGCTTGAATACGTATATTGCTTTTATATTGAAAATATGGAAACTAGGTAATATTTAGTGAACCTTATTCTTTTGACGATTGTCGTTTAAACTTTTTTAGCGCAGTTGTTTAACAATAAATTCCAAAAAGTGGTATTTGCAATGAACTTTCACAAATTTTTTTTTGGCCTTAAGTTAGATTCTCACAAACAATAAACAAACAAGTAAAATCAATATTATATTACAACTAAAATTCTTCTGGCATCGGAGAATATATTTCAACTTCTCATCAATTATACAGTAATGATAGTCAGAGTGGACTTTCGGCGACGTACAGACAATGGTACTTTCACGAAACTGAGAAAAAAATGACGTAACTAGCTAGCTTCTTGTCAAACCAGATAGAACTAATCTGGATTCAAGTGCCTTCTACTTTTATCGTGGTTGTAACGGTGTGAGTTGAATTCACAGGTTGGTTCTTCTCTTCCAGGAAGCCAAGGTGTTTTCACTTGAAATGGGACGTATTTAGACTCGTAAAAATAAAAGAAATATATAAACTAATATGAATTTAGCAAGATAACAACAGATAATTTTGTAATGACAACAACTGCAATCTGTTGAATAAAAATGTAAACTAATGAAGTTAAAATTAACAAAATTTGCTATATGAAATTACTTTGAAATGGGAATCACACAGTATCTGAAATTGCAAGAAAATTATCCAAAATAAATATACAATTTGGAATGATTACTTTAATGATTACTCATTAATACTTGAAAATGTATAAAATATAAATTAACTAAACTAAATGAACCCTCAGTATAAAAAACGTAATAAATGGTTCAATAAAGAAAAAAATACTATAAAATATAATTTCTTTAACCGTATGAAGAAAGGCATGTGTCAACAAAACTAATGACTTTATTCATCAAATATTTCCTAGACAATTAAGCTGGAAAGAGTTAACGTTATACTAATTATAGATGGAATAATATTAATGGTTATCAAATTGCAAGAGTGAATAAATAGCTCAAGGAAATATATAAATCAAATTTAATAATTTGTAAACTACAAATAATTATAAAATGTGAAACTTGACCAGAGATAAATACTGGAACCAGCAAAAAAAATATGTAACACAAAAATTTGTACCTCATTGTTGAGAATTTAATCAGTATTAAAACCTACTTCAATTAGCGAAATACGCTTTAACTCTCTTTGAAGTATTTGAAACTGCCATACTTTTCTGTAAGTCAGCCAAATCTAAAATTTTGACAACGAAAACGGAAAAGTTTTCGAAACGGAAACATCTTTAAGTGATGTGTTTGATTATGTATTGTTAATCTGGTTTTTAGTGTGAGATTTCTTTATTAGACAAAAAACCAGCCTTTGACTGATCCGTCGGCGCATAGGTTGATTATAAATTTTTTGTATTTTTCAGTGGTGGTATAACACCCAAATAAATAAGAGTAGTTGAAAAATATTTCAGTGTGTGTAAAAGAAAGATTACAATATTAAGTTAATTTTAAATACTAATGAAAGTGTCGGAAAGTTTCCCTCCTTCTTTCCCCCATTTCCTTTATCCACCGACGCCACTGAACAAGGTCGCTACTTCCAGTTGGTAAGTTTTTCGACTATTTCATTTCCATTTTCATTTTATTTTTACATTTCATACAGTTTATTTTCTATAGACCCATACACATATAATATTTAGCTTGTTTGTGAACATAAACATAAAGAATCCCATGAAAGAAAATTGCAAAACGCAGTATTTAAAAATAAAGAAAAACTATTTTATCGTGGTTTAACAACCAGCAATAAAACTGATATTACACCGCTAACTAAAGCATAAATAACATAATTTTGGGAGGTAAATATATTGAAAAAGGATTAGAAAGACATAAAAGTTCACTAGAACAATCAGACTACATTATGATAACTGATAAAGGACTCACTTCTACACTACAATTAAAAAAAACGCATAATTGGAAATGTTCAGGAAAATATTACATACATAAATAATTAGTGGTATAAACAATTTACAACAACATACACTTAGGACACCAAATAAATAAATATTTACGAAAACCGGCAAAGTGCGCTTCGATTTATTACAGAAGGCATGGCATTAATAAAACCAAAAAAATAGAGAAACTAGGCTAACTATAGGTATATCAACGTGTCTGCTAAACATTTGAGTAACAATAATTTACTAACAGATGAGCAACAATAATCTATAAAGATGAGCCAATGATACAAGGAACAAATAATAATACTGACACTAAGATTCTGTTAAATTATGTCCTAAAAAATAACAAAATATGCATGCGTCATGCGTAGATTTTAATAACGTCTTTATTAAACATCATACAAATATATAGAATGCACGCCCTGCCAAAAAATTGCTTTAAAACAATAGTGAAATACGGAAAACCAACAGACAGCTTAAAGCCAACACCGAGGTGACACAATAAAAGGGTAATACCAGAAAGGGGTGACTCCCTCAGTGCCCTTTGGTTCTGGATATGCCTGAATTCTTGATCTAACACTTTGAATATAACATCACATAGATACCACATTAAATTTACAAGACATTATGGTTAGATTATTATTTTACACCACAAATTGTTACTGCTTATTTGAAATATTTATTAAGTATTTCAAATATTTTCGGCAAGTAATTGGTGCTTCAATTATTTTCGATGTATGCGTTGCGTAGTATACTTGTACTTGCAACTGAAAATAATTTTCCAGATACTTCGTAGTTGGTACTTGGAGTACCTACATTTACTTAAGTATTTTCAACAGGTATGTTGATAATAGCAAAATCAGAATACATGTGATAGCTAAACCAAGCTCATTGTATGAGCTCGGTACATACCGACATCGGTACATTGATGTGATTGACAATATCTCAGATGGTTACATAAATCTAAAGTATACACAGAAAACCGCAGGTAACCTACCCTGTGAAACTCTCTTGTTTAAAGTTTTATATTCCGAAAAAGAGTTATCTATGTCTGATATGCTATGATGGCTGTTATTTCAAAAACTTTGAAAAAATCTAAAGGGAAACCAGTGACACCAAAGTATTTGAGTTTCGTTCTCAGAGTAGCATAATCCATTGAGATCGAATTTGCTCAGGTGATCTGTCTTTAAATATATGCAGTCCCGACAGATTCTCGCAAAGTATTCCAGTTCTAAAACATTCAAAGGGATGGGATGCTAAAAATACGTTTTTCGTGCAGCTGAGGGTTTTTATCTGCCCAGGCGAGTAGATTATGCAAATTTAAAGCTCACGGGTAAATATTTTTTTATCTATCGCACAGAGTTAGCTGCAAAATTTGCCTGCCGTACTCATTGTTGTAATGTCCCAATCAATTACGAAATGTGTTTTAATACGAATAAATGTTTGTAGACATACGGATCACAAAAATAAATTTAAAATAACTGAGGCACTACAATAATAGCACATTTTTGATAGATTTTCAATTAATTGAACGAAACTAGCAATTTGAAAACATTCGAGGGAGAGACAGATATACCGGGTTTCCCATTTCATTTGACTAATGGCAATTAACATGGGCTATTACATTTCATTGAATTTTATATTCCCAGGGCACACTATGAGAAATATTGCTAACGGAATCGATAGTACTGACTGTTAAACACTTCTGATTACCAAAATACTAAAGCGAAATGCTGTTTTAATTAAAATATTAATAAAAATTCGTTTTAAGTTAATAGATGTAGTTTACATAAGTCTTTTAGTGACATTACGTTACGTCAACGATTGGAGTAGTTGGTTGAGCGTCCGTCTTTCAATCTGAACCTCGCGGTTTTGCAGGTTCAAATCCCACCAGGGACAACTTTTTTTTATTTTACTTTTTCATTAATTTCAAATTATTAGTGTTTACTTATTCGAACAAATATGGTTCAATGTCAGTACCTTGTTATTATTTTTGAAAGTCACAATATTTACTTATCAGCAAAAAAATAAAACATGGTTTAATTGGTTCGTTTCCTTTATCTTTAGCTAAAGCTACTATCTTACAAAATAAGTAATCAATAAGCAACATATTTTTTATTTATTACGTGCACTGTGCTTTTACTAATAGTGTACTTATCTCTGCTAATAGTTACTACATATTATACCTCAATCTGGATATTGAGTTAAACAGTTACAGAGGAACTGCCGTGAATTAGTAATAGGTTTTTTTAATGAAAAACTATAATTCTAAAATTATGAGTTTTTTCAACATATTTTAAAAAACCTTTAAATTTAGAATGTTTTTTATTTAAAAAAAACCTATTACTAATTCATGACAGTTCCTCTGTAACTGTTTAACTCAATATCCAGATTGAGGTATAATATGTAGTAACTATTAGCAGAGATAAGTACACTATTAGTAAAAGCACAGTGCACGTAATAAATAAAAAATATGTTGCTTATTGATTACTTATTTTGTAAGATAGTAGCTTTAGCTAAAGATAAAGGAAACGAACCAATTAAACCATGTTTTATTTTTTGCTGATAAGTAAATATTGTGACTTTCAAAAATAATAACAAGGTACTGACATTGAACCATATTTGTTCGAATAAGTAAACACTAATAATTTGAAATTAATGAAAAAGTAAAATAAAAAAAAGTTGTCCCTGGTGGGATTTGAACCTGCAAAACCGCGAAGTTCAGATTGAAAGACGGACGCTCAACCAACTACTCCAATCGTTGACGTAACGTAATGTCACTAAAAGACTTATGTAAACTACATCTATTAACTTAAAACACATTTTTATTAATATTTTAATTAAAACAGCATTTCGCTTTAGTATTTTGGTAATCAGAAGTGTTTAACAGTCAGTACTATCGATTCCGTTAGCAATATTTCTCATAGTGTGCCCTGGGAATATAAAATTCAATGAAATGTAATAGCCCATGTTAATTGCTATTAGTCAAATGAAATGGGAAACCCGGTAGAAAAAAATGCGTCTCACTTCTAAAGTACCTATTGAAAGTTGTCCAAATGCCATCTGCGTATACAAGGGTCAGTCGGACCCTAAGATTTTACACTGTCGGACCAACTACATGATCCTCCATAATTTTTATATGTATACGGTCGTTTATGAAGCTATTTTTAAAATTTTTATGGAGGATTCAAGTTTAATTTGTAATTATATATAACAAATACAATTGAACATGTTTGTTAAATAAGTTAAACACATAAATAAGCAACAGATAAATTTATTGTTTCAAAAAATAGATAAATCATTAAAATTTAAAAATAATCAAACATGAAATGAATATGTCATCCGTATAAAACTGTTTTATATTACTGATTGAGATAAAGTGATTTATTTTTTGAAAAACTTGCCAATTTCAAAGTAAGTACGTACATAGGTATTTATATCCTAATACCTTTTTGTAGAAATTGTATGAATAAACACTATTAATGACCTTTTTTGATGAAATGGACAAGTACGATGGGCACACTAAACCAAATGCACAAGTTCAATAACTACTTTACGGCTAATATAAATGTTATTTATTCATACAATTCTTATATTGGTAGTAAAATTAGTGAACTATAAATATGTGGATTTGATTTATTGTGCCCACTCATATCCAAGGAAGTATTTTTTTATTTTATTCCCATTATAGTGACAACGAGTGATCAACAATTTACCTTAGCAGAATTTACAGGCACAGCATTTAATAAAAAATTTATAGAAAAATTTTATTTTGTACATCTGTTTTTCTATAGGAATTAAGCCAAAAAGTTAACTAGAGATAAATTGTTAATGAAATTATAAAAAATTACGCAATAGGATTGTATTTATGTATTTTTTATTTATTTATTAATTATTTTTCATGATTTTTCTGTAAAGATCTTCCAGGTTTGGGAGAGTGGCAACGTATCATCGATACAGCGATTCAAGTAGTACAGGGAGGCCATTACTTTTAATTTCAATTTATTGCTCGGCAATTGTAAAAAATTTTTTCTTAAACAATAATCATTATCTGACTACAGCACTGAATACCATAATTTAAAGTCAATAAACTGCATGGAAATACAATACTATTTTTAGCAAAACTGCAATAATTATTGTTAACAATATATAATGTTATACGTTAAACAGAGCATATAACATTTATCACGTCTTCTAGGATGTCAAATTATTTTATTTAGATTGTGTAAAACTCCTTGCTCTTTTTCTAGTTCAGCTCACGTTTACGCCAGCAGCTCTATCTTGGTCGCTTATTTACAGAACAACTAAATCTAGTTAGCGCAAAAGTTACGGGTCAATGTTCCAACTTAAAATTATATGGTTAGATTGCTTGTTAAATTTTTTACTGTAGTTACGTGTTTACCCGACCTTTAAAATTGTAACAATGTAGTGTAAATCTGAATAACTAATTCTTTATCGGGTATATTTTTTTGCGGTTTGTTATATTACCAAGTTGTTCATAGTTCATATAGTTATCGAATATTAATAATTAATAGCCGGTTCTACTTTAAAGGTGGAACAAATTTTCTACAAAAGTAAAAACTATATAGATCGAAACTTCGAAAGATATGATAATAAACAAATTAGTTAACACGTAGTACAGTCTTACATTGATATTTCTGCAGTCGAAAAAGACAGTTTGTTTTTATCATTAAGACGAAGGAGCTTCGCATATACTAAATGTTTTTCATATATTACCGAGTGGCCAGCGTAATACCTAATAAATTAATTTCACATGTATTGTATTTATACAGCATACATATATTATTATTTTATTGGTCTGGAGCATGATCTTTTGCACATCAACGTGAGTCGTCGAAGTAGTGAGAAGTCGAAAATTATTAAACACGCTTTGTATGATGGAACACTTGGTTGCTTAACTTAAATCAAACAAATTTTTCAAAATACGCAACATGGACATATTCTTTACGTATGATATTTTGAGCATATCCGAAAAAATACAAATTACACTTTTTGTGCGACTGTCAAAGTTTCCTTTTCTTGTACCATTCACTGGATTTTATAAAACTAACCTTAACTAATTGATACTATGCATTTTTGAACAAATAAGATTACTATTTTTTCTTCAATATGGAAGTGACAACTGAACGGTCATGTAATAGTACTAAATTTTGTTCAGAAATATGGTGTATTGTCGAAGATATTCAGGCGACCAAAAACTCGAATCCGCTCAGTTGCGTATCTTATTTAATTTTTTAGTCAACGGTTATAGTTAAAATAATTTATTGCAGCTAAAACACTAGATACTACAAAAAATGCAGTTCACTTTAATACTGTTCTATCAGACGCAAATTGGCTTCAAAGATTGTTAGCGTAGTTTCTGATACTGACATTAATTAATAGTTAAGGTTCTTTAATTGAATACAAATTTGTTATGTTGATTAACATTATAAAACTTTATAAAAAAAAGTTTTGAACGTAATTAACAGTAAGTATCAAATAATTTACTTGCTTGGCAAACTAATGGACATGACTAAAAAAAAATCAAGGAATATCTAGAAAATTATTGGCAAAAATGCTCTTATTGGCTGAGTATGAGTATAATACATATTAACTGACAAAATAATAAAAAACTGTGTGATGATTAATGACAATATTAACTGGACTGTGTGTCCAGTGACTGTGTGGAAGTGTGGATACCATCAGAATGTCCTGTATTTCCAGCAGACGAAATTTATTGCTTAAACCAAAACTCAAGGCTAAAGCCAACATCAGTGTTGAATTCCAATATCAGGTCCTAGAATATGTCAACTTTCATCAGTGGTAGAGGATGCAAACCTCTTAATTCCGAATGGATACGGGGATAGATAAAAACATTTATTTGGCTACTATATGTACATATGCCAGATTTTAGGATGTCAAAAACAGATTGTAGAGTAAAGATAAAAATAATAAGTACAATCTAAAAATAAACTATGCAAAACACAAATCAAAACTCAATTCATAAAAGACAAAGATAGCGAAAAACTAAAAACATTTTTAAACATCAAATTATCTAAAAACTAGACTAAAATAATGAAACAAAATAAAAATATGTAAACGATGGGTGGAGGACCTGAAATATATTATCTGTCGTTTCACAATGTCGTCGGACTAATAGTAGCAGCCACTGCAATCCATCTTATTACTACTAAGTTAATTTTTGGTTGTTATTTGTATTTATAAGAAAATTAACACTACTTGTTTTTAATACATCCTCAGTAGTATTCTAGATAGTCTTCTAGATGCCAATAAAATGAAATGGAAAATATTTTTAAACATGGTGTACTTGTGAAGAACTCATTTCATCGTTTTTCTCGTTTGTAGAAAATATTTCAAAGTGTGAAGGGAGGCCGGTTTTCGTAAAATAATATCAAATTACTAAAACAGCAAATAAATATACGTTTTGTTTCGAAATGATACGGGGGTAAACGAAAATGTATTCTCCTTCTTTGGGTACAATACGAAAATCTAAATATTTCCTAAACGGTTTGAGATATCGAGATGCGGTTTTGACCAGTGTTATTTTAACTAAATATTGGTTATAATGACGTGGAAAAAAGTATATCGTTCCATTTAAAATTTCCAAGAAAAATTAAAAAATAGGTTAGGTTTCAACATATCGCCATTTTGTGAATTTTTTCATTTAAAGTCAATTTTAAAAATTTCATGATCAGTTACGCCCTCTTGCGGAATTTACGGAAAATAAAAATATTTTTAATGAAATTTTCATGGCCGCTTTTCTTATGAAAATTTTTTTCCCTAACCTGTAGGATCAATAGTTTCCCATATACTGCCGGTCACCGGCCTTAATCGATCACCCTGTATAATCATTGTCATTATTGCTTTGTGTGCTAAGGGAATGGTGCACATAAACCCAAAATAAAATAAATCAACATTTTTATTTACAGGGTTGGCCGTAAAGATTCGTCCAGCATGCTAAATAGTAGAAATTAATAGCGCCGATAATGACGCTTTTATTATTTTTGTTTACATTTTATCATCATAAATTCTAATAATGTCGGAAGTTCTCCGAGGAAGAGTAATAAGAAAACTTCTAAACGCACTCCGGCCGCACCTAAAAATTAAAAGGGTGTACGACACAGACCATTAAGAAGAATAATATTGGGTTGGTGAAACAAGCCTTGCTTAGAGCCGCACATATATATTGCTAGGGGAGTCACATTTCTCCAGCCTATGAAAGTGTCGTCATATCTTTCTGCGAACTTTAAAGTACCTCGAATTGTTCAGTGGAGACAGGACCGGATTAAAAGCAGGTGGATTTTATAACGCCTTAGAGTTCGCTGGTTCACTGATTATTAAGTTTAGGTGTAAATAGGACACAGTGTTAGCTTAGGTTTAGTTTTAATGGCATGTTCATGGCAACATGGTTGGTGAAACGCGCGTCGAGTGCAGTATACTGTTTTTGTGTTGGTGTAGAAAACTACGCCAGTGTTATCTTCACACCAAAGGTGTGACCCCTTTCAGAAAAAATACTGCTATAAATAAATAAATAAGAATATAAAATAATAAGTAATAACATAAAAATTATAAATAAATATAATAATATAATATAATGTATGAAAATTGTGGTCTAGGATGACCAGCAAAGAATAGCAAAAGAAATAGCAAAGCTAATATAATACAATATAGGATGCAAATATTATTATTATAAAAAATATTTACTTTTGGTTTTTTTTAGTACCTACATCAAAACCGAGAAGCAGGTTCCAGGTACCAATGCACAATCAACTTGCTTGTTTATTTCAAATTTAAAGAATTTTTCAATAATTTGTTAAATACCACAATATTTTTGGTTGCTGCAATAGATGATGGTTAAACTATACGTAAACTAAACAGGTAGAATGCAGTCCTGAAACTATAGCACAGCAACCGCAAAGAAAAATATAGTGACTAAAGGTCACTATATTTTTCTTATAATAAATGTAATAAAAGTAATAAAACGTCTAATAAAATTAATTTATTTTATAGAACATCTTAGTACTCGATATGGAAAACAAAGGCATATAATTCTGATTACAATTATGAGCCCCGTCCTGAGCAGATAGATGTTCTCGCGAACTTAGTTGTAGACAGCGGATCTGGGGTAAAATTATATACGCAAAACTTATTACAATCCAAAATTCAGAGAATTCAACTTTCTGCGCGAGCTTGCATGTAAATAAAGAGATAACTTCTCTGACAGAGATGCTAATCATATTATAAAAGGGAAAACAATTTTCAGTATGGAAATTCTCGCAAGGCAGAATAATGTGTTTAAATTGTGACATTACTTTTATACATATTTAAAACGGGGGCAAGAAAATATTGTTCTATAAATATGGCAAAAATTATATTTTTCTTACGTGTAATAGTACCATTTTCAACTTCAAAGACGTTCATCTAATCCTACCAGAAAATGTTGAAGAGAATAAACTATATAAACTATACGTAAATATAGTTATACATCTTATATAACTATAAATTCTATTTGGTAAAATTATATAAATGCGGCTAAGTAGCCTATCGTCGACACATAAAAGCTTTATGACAAATTACCATTCTCTTTTTGCCGTGCATGAAAGACGTTTAATTAGCACTAGAATCCTTTTTAATAACCTACTTGATACTAAAAATTGCAATATGTTGTATGATTCTACTACTGTTGAAAATATACCTTATTTTGGAAGACATAATATGTCTTGTTAGTCAGTTTGACAAAAAATATTAAGATTACAAAATACTTAGGCGACGTTATCTCATTTATAAGAGATATAAACTACTACCTTTCCGTTTACTTATTGTTAAGTGCTTCTTGGGGATATTACAAACTTAACAAGAAATCATACCTACTACTCAGATTCTGCAGAAATTTAATGTAATGTTATAGCAAAATTATAAATTAAAGCTTAAAACGATACAGTGCGCGTCTAAGGTCCTATACTGACAGTAGAAGAACCTATTAGACTTATCCTGGCGGACGTTCTGAAATGTTTGCCTGGGAATAGATGCACACTTGTTGGTGATTCTCTGCCGCAAATCCAAAAGATTCTGTGGTTGGGTAAGGAACACCTTGGAGGTAACCGTATAGAAAAAATCCAATGGACTCAAATTCGGTGAACGAGCAGACCACTCAAGAGATCCTCGACATCCAATCCATCTGTTATGATAAAAGTTATCAAGGAAATTCCTGACTTCCCTAAAATAATTTAGTACACAGTAAAAAAAAACGAGTAATTTTAACACTGAATCAACACTCATCAGTGTGAATATAGTCCACACTTGGCAGTGTTAGACAGATCAGTGTATTATTACATTATATAAAAGTAATTTAACACAGTGGATTTTACAAGGTAATATGTAATAGTTAAATATTCACTGTGTAATTATTCCGTATTTAAGGCGGATTGATTAATTTTTAACACACGGTTTTGTAAATTTTATTACAATTTATGAGTATTTCTACAAACTTGGCGGGTATATCGTTCGTGTAATATGAGTTCTAAAGGTTTAGTTATTATACCACCCAGTTCGTGTTAAAAATAACACTGCAGCAAATTACGATTACCACTTAGTAATTTTACCATTTGCCTTTTTTTACTGTGTAGCGCAGCGTTCTGTTAATAACGTTTTATCAGAGGACTCTTTTTCATTGAAGAAAATTTTACAGGACATGTAAACCTTGACTTAATAGAAAATATTATTCAGCCTGCGATATCCTAAGTTGTCAAGAATAATGCCCATGAGATTCAAGGGCTTAACATAACGTATCAACAGGACGGTGTACCACTACATTACTTTAGGGAAGTCAGGAACTTCCATGATAACTTATCCTAACAAGTGAATTACACATCGATGATCTCTTGAGTGGGCTGCTCGTTCACCGGATTTGAGTCCATTGGATTGTTTCCTATGATGTTACCTTAAACTAAAAGTGTTCATTACCAAACGGGACAATAATCCGGTAAATAACATCCGGTAATCCGTAATAATCACAATCTTTTTGATTTGCGGCAGATGACCAAGGAGTGTTCATCAATCCTGGTGATCCTTTGTAAACATTTTACAACGTGCGCCTGGAAATGTCTAATATAGGTTCTTCTACTATCAGAAGATCCAAGGTGCTCGTTTTGAACATAATATTTAGTTGTTCCTACTAAAATAGTGTTTTCTTTATTAAATTATTGAATGTGACTGCGTCTTATTCATTTATAACCTTATTCACAGAAACAGATAACTTCATAACAGATGAACCGATTTCAGTTTTTCAAAGACTAGTATGCAGAAAATTGTAAGACCATTACACATCCCACCTTACACCTAATTTAAAAAATTTCACTTCATAACGCCTGTGGCGCCATCTTTCACTTCAGGAAAATGAATTTATCGTCAAAAGGGAATACATTTTACATGCATCATCCTGTATTTTGTCCGAAGTCTCTAATTATTTCAAATGTTAGCAGGGGGCGGGTGGACTTTATACGCGCACTGTATATAAAAGGAGTTACATAATTTAGATTAAGCAACTTGTGATAAAAAAATCTTATCTTTAATTAGTTAATATTAACTTGAAACAAAAACCATAAATAATCGAGTATATATATATAGGTACTTGGTACTTATTTTATAGTTAAATGGAAGGAATAGACAACAAAGACATACATTGCAAAAATATAATAAATCAAGGACCAGTCTGAAATATTTCAGATAACACCATGCCCAGTTTAAGATGAACTGAGTTAAATTAGGAAAAAATTTCAACCATGTATAATATGCATATCTATGTTCAAAACCGAGGACCCATAAAATAGCCTGTTAGGTGACTGGACATCACTCCACTGGACTTTTTTGTATGAGGTTATTTAAAAAACAAATAGTATGTAAGACCGTATGAAACGGCAGAGGAATTACGTCGAGCAAAAGACGCAGTAATTGGAATTACTCCAAACATGTTTAATATTTTTTCGTTCTTGAACATATGGAACACTGAAGTTGCTAACGGCTTTCCCTGTCCTGAAAATTTGATGAATATATCTTTTACAATAAACGAGCGATGAATGTTTGCAGAAAATGCACATTTTTTGTTTTCACACTGGGAAGAACTGTAGGGAAGAGAAAGAATACTGTGAAATGTAACCTTGGATTTTTCTTGGGCTTAAAATTGACCAACTTTTTCCCAATCTAACCAACTCCGTATCTCTAATGGTTTCCGAGATGCCCATACAGTTAATCTTAAACTGAAACAGTATATAGAGTGAATAGACTGATTTGCAATACCTCTTTTTTATTACAAAATTACAACAGCTATTATAACAGCGTAACAATATACCAAAGCGCTTACTTCAAATACGCCAAAATTAATTAACAATATTTCATATTTTTCTCATAAAACTTTTTCATTGTCTAAATAAAATAATAATTTGTAACTCCGGTCCCTTGTCCAATAATGGATATTACTTTTTTATCTAATAAAAAACTGGATACAGTTACCTCGTACTGTCTAGACTTATTTAGTTAATAACAGAGCCCTTCCAAATATTTTTCTGAGTTCTTTTATATAGTTACGATTCATTCCTCATGTTTGGAAACATATGCTTTTAACGAAAATATGAGAAAAGAAAGATAAATGAGAAATGGAACTATGCATACTAGATGTCGTAGGTAGCACAATACCCTCATATTTTATAAAGAGTAGGTGCCCGCAATGGAGAAGTACAGAATTTAGAATATGCTTTGTTTAAAAAAATATAAGGAACATGTATTACAAAATAATATTATCCAAGATATTACATGACTCACCTAAATTTGCTGAAAATAAAAGGCGAGTATTAACTTTATTGCTACATACCCGTATTTTACATTTTATTACTCACATTCTAATTGACGAGATGTAAAATACATGTTTTTTATATTTTAAGTTTTGAGACCACTTTCAAATAAACCGGACATGGTTGAGACTACGTTGTTATTAGGTTTATAAATGCATTTATCTTCCGATAAGCACTTTCTAAGTTTGGTGACATATCTGGGAGCAACACAGAAATATAACGACACACCGGTTTCTATTTCACCTGGGCGGTATAAGAAAAATATATAGTATAACGTGTCCAAAGTTCCAGCATCATAATGGATATCTCTGTTATTATTATAAAAGCTACGATTTCAACCAAATGGGAGAATATACCAAGTCCTTTTCCATGTAACAAAAATATTTGTGGATGTTGTCTGATTTATTGACAAAAAAAACTGAATTTTGGTAATTTTTAAAATACTTCATGTAAATAACTGATAGATGAAAACTTTCTGACGAGGATACTTAAGCATTGTTTTAGAAGTCAAAGTGTGATCAAAAGTTTTGCATTTCCATATATTTCCAAGGTAACTTTTAATAATTTTACTATGGATGTTATCGTAGTTATTGAGCGAGTGAACAATAATATATAATGAAGCTTTTCTTAGTTGGTCATGGATTTGACATTAGTAACTTGGACAAAGAATATCTTAGGCGAATTTTGTTCTAGTGCGGTTTTCTGTGATGAGTGGGTAGTATTGTATTCACGCATATATGTAGAGTCTGGCCCATGGCATCGCAAAGGTTTAAAATTACCCACTATTTTTCTGAAATTGTATCATCCAACCCCCCCCCTAACTCGTTAAAATAATCGAGCTACCTTATAGCAAAGCTTAAATTTCGGACACCCTGTAAATAGATAATCGACATTTAAGTGCATAAAAATATTATTAGACGAAATCCTACAATTTGAAATCAGTAAATCTAAACATATAATAGTTCCTATAATATAATATCCTTTCTACATTAATAACCCCTCGTTTTGCTTCCGACATATATGATGGACAAGAAATATTTCACCCGAACTGAGCCTATAACCGAAGTCGTTTATCTTTTTGAATTAGCCACGGTTCTTAAATCTTATGTAGAGTTTAGGTTATCCATGCCTCATGCCTGGGATCTCTGGTGGGATTAATTTTAAGCAAAGAGCAGAAGGTTACTGAACTTATAGCTCGAAAATAATATATTGGTGTAGCATTTGTTGCACATTTTCGATTTGTTTCTGTTTCTCAACCTACGAAAATATTTAGAAACACAATATTAATGTTTTCTTTCTAATATTATATAGAGTGATACTTAACTCATCACATAAGATTTCTAAGATTATGCTACTTAACGCATAATCTTAGAAAATTATAGGTGAGGACAAATAATGACTAATAATGAAAAAAAATGTAGTAAAACATTCTCAGTTTCGGAAATAATCAGAAAGAAATGTTACAAAAATTTATCAGGTGAAATTTTTATTTATTCGTATTTCTAGCAGTACTTTGTTATGTGTTGTGGTCGTATTCGAGTTTATTTTAAGGCAATTAGAATAAAAGTATGGCGCATAATTCCTCGAATTTCGACGAAGAACTTATGGACATAATACTGGCATACGGGGATCAAAATTTAGTAGCTACAACTCATCTTTATGCCCAAAGGATTCCCCAAAGGTATCGTCCGAGACGTGAGGCCTTTTTACGTGTAGTTCATCGGTGTAGAGAAACTGGTAATTTGCGGCTGAGGCCTGGGCAACATGGGGGACCCATTAGACCCATTAGACCTAGGCAAATTGTGAATCTACAGGAAGAGATTTTAATGATCGTCGAGGAGCGGCCTGGCATAAGCACTGGATCAGTTGCAGGGCAATTTGGGATATCACAATCCAGGGTTTGGCGAACGTTAAGGCACGACTTACTCTACCTATTTCACGTCCAGCGAGCACAAGCCTTACCTCCAAGGGATCTTCCGCTTTGAGTGAACTTTTGCGAGTTGTTGTTACATCAGCAGCAATTAAACCCAAACTTTACCATAAACATTTTAATTACGGATAAGGCAATTTTCACACGTAATGGTATTCACAATTTTTCCACAATACGCATTATTGGGCGTTGGAAAACACTTTCAACAACAATTTTCAGTAAATATGTGGACTGGAATTGTGATCGCAGTACTTATTGGCCCTTTCGTTCGGGAAAATCGTTTAACTGGTGCTCTTGATTTAAAATTTTTGCGTAATAATTGAACGGTACTCCTCAAAGAAGTTAATCTCAACGTTAGACAGCATATATGGTTTCTTCACGATGGTGTTCCACCACATTTTGCCCGACTAGAGCCACAAAATTTGGATCATGTGTTTCCCGACACATGATCAAAATGGGTGGTGGTCCAATTGGGTGGCCCCCTCGATTGCTCGACTTCAATCCACTTGACCATTATTTCTGGGATCACAGAAAAAGTATGGTGTATTTTACCGAAGTTAACGCTAAACAAGAGTTGCGAAATCGCATACATACTCATGGATTCGGAGAGCTCAACTGTGTATTGAAAATCACGGAAATAACTTCGAACAGTTACTATAATAAATTAAATACATTTTAAATTTGATGAAATTCCCATTTTTCTATTTTTGTTTGAAATAAGTTGGTATTTCCGAAACTAAAACTGTTATACTTACTACATTTTTTTCATTGTTAGTCATTATTTGTCTTTAGCTATAATTTCCCAAGTTTTTGCGTATAGGTTAAGAATTACTCTGTATAGTGTGTAATGTAGTAAGCTATTACGTACACAGAAAAAATTGAAAAACAAAAGTTGTTTGGTTGCCAATGGTGCAATTGGCAAGAACCAGTGAACTGTCCAGTGTGCTTCACAAAAACTAACTTTTTTAAATGGGGCATCCTATATTTTTTATGTAGTTTTCCATTGTTTTTCAAGAGTATTTTGTTCAAACCCGTGGCGCCCTTGTCAAGTTATAATTTATTTCTTTAATTTCTCCAGCTTTATAGGGTTCTAATAAATGCGCATAAATTTTAATTTCATAAATATTCCTATTTGACAGAACACCTTTCATGTGTTTTTGAGTTGCACTATCTTCAGGGTGCTTTAATTTTACTTTAAAATTTTCATAATCTTAAACCGACTTTACTTGATTTTTTTTTTTTTTTTCAATGTACAAATGTGCAAACTATACATTGTTTGTACCAGATTCTTCTTTCTATTATAATATTATCTACAAATGAGTTTTTGCCATGGCGATGGGTAGCCCTGTTTCTTCTATATGTGCACAATATACGACCTACCTCCTTGTCAATTGTTTAAATAAAATTAATTTTCACATTCCTTTTCATAAAAGAAATGTTTATTTTATGATATTAAGTATTTCATGGAGTGGTACAGATCATCTATTAGAAGTTTTTAATAATTACACTTCTTCCAGTAAAATGAATGTTTATTGTAGTTTCCCTTTCTTATATACAAAAGTTCATATCAGATATCAGAAAGTTTGAAAATATGAGTAGGTATATGAGACATGTTCCTTTAACACATTTCTTCACTATGACTCCTGCTACTAACAGAAACACAAGATTAATATGATCGTTTTAATAAAGGATAGAATTGTTACTCGTACAACCCTCCGAATAGAAAAACCTTAGATTACTTTTTGATAGTTTCAAAGCTTATGGATACGCTCTTAAAATTCTTAATAAAACAATTTTAAATAGAATCATGCCAATGGTTGTAACGTACTTTTTAAGCGTACCTCATCGTTCCATGAGGTTGACTATTATGCACCCCGTCAAACACCCAACCTAATTTTTGGTTGCCGAGTTCTCAATAATTTTTTAATTCTGCGTTGGAGGACGCTGATTGGCTAGTAAACGGTGGCCTCAAGCGAGAACGCCGGTGTGATTTAGGTAGGAAGGACAGAGAGTTCCAGGCATTTACAGTAGGCACATGTGAGTTATTTTACCTATTTGATATATATAATTTATTCACTTTCATTATTGTTTGAGATTATCATTATTAGTACAGAAATACGATCATAGCGATTTGTTGTTATTATTAAGTAATTATATTTCATATATAATCAGGATTTACCTGGATTTTAGGTAAATTATTTAGGCGTGGTCATTGAGATTTTTTTGTCACCCTATATGGTTAGAATTAATACGATTCGAAAGAAGAGAATATAGTTTCAATATTATTTTATAAATTTGTGAAGCTGTGCTCTAGTCAGGAGAGTATAGAAAATATTGTTTTTTTTTTGAAACCAATAAATTTGAGTTTTCTTGCCTCCATTTTGTTTGAATCGGATTGCAACTATTCAATACCACGTGCTGTTTGGGAATTAAGTTCCTTTATCTTATCTTTATCTTATCTCTTATCTATTATATGATTGTGAGCTATAGAAAATTGCTAATATCGTAATTTCTGCACTAGATTAAGTAATTTGTTACTTCGTAGAGATTTTAATAACTCACATGCACGCCGATTAGAAGACTGGAACAGTTTCCTAATATTTGTAAATTCATTGATTATTGTTCTTTGGTAACAAATTTGTACAATAAATCAATACTAATTTTTATAACTTGTCACTCTGTCTTTGAAATATTAATGAAATAATTTTTCTCTTACCTAATTAGAGTGGTAATATTTCCTTGTTTAACCGGTTATGAAACCGTTGTTTTTGGAATTTTGGGTCAGATGATAGAGGGTTTTTTTGTTTAATTTATTTTTGTTCCTTCTGAACTATAGTATCTTTAAATATTAACGATTAGAGTTTTTAATTAAGAATAATTGTCTAGTGGCTCAACTGTAGTCAGTTCATTTGAAAGTAAATTTTAGATAATTTTATTTGCTTCATTCTGGGTAGGGTCACTAAAGGTTGACACCTTCCAGGTTTTGTTTTCATTGGTTAATTACTTTCTCTGTGAGAATTCACAGAGGATTTTACCAAACCAGATTTGCTGGTACATTCCCTTCAGGAACTTATTTATAATTTTTAATCTTGGCTACACTAGCCGTCAACGTTCATCTATATATTTGTAAATTTTGGTGCACTCTTAACACAAACAATTCTTTGTATGTACTCTTCTGAGATAAGACTGCTGTAACCAGACTGCAAGATCTATAACCTGCTAAAGAACCCTGGACGCTGATCATCTGCAGATCCCTAGATAAGAGGATTGGACTTAGCCAGTACGTGACCGTCTTCTGGACTAAAGCTCTAGCTTCCCCACTTTGCCACGGCAAGTCCACCTGGATCCAATCATCAGCAACAGGTTAAGGGTGAGAGTACTGACCTCATAGAGAAGGAACGAGATTGTCAGAGTCACCCCGAACCTCATAAAATTTTTGTAAAGTGAGCCCAGCTTAAAATTTCTAGACACTATAGACTTGAATAAAAGATTGTTCTTGGTATTGACTCACATTTTAAAAGACGACAAATCTATCAATTCAAAAAGAAATAGAAAATCTTAGTATTTTTTACTCTTATCTCTTACTCAACAGTAACTTAGTAGTCTTAGTAGTATAGTAAATTAAATAGAACCTAATAGTACTCGTAGAATAATAGGATTTTTTATTTAATTTTTCTCAGTGTAAACACATTTTTATTAGTGTATTCCAGTTGTATCTTTTCTTAGTATAGACACATGAAATTTATTATATACCTATACTGTATTATAATATACAGGGTAAGTCTTTGATTTGTACACATATTTTTAGGGTTGATAGATTTTACATAATAAATAGATGCAGTACAAGCCATTTTTCGAAATTCGGAATATTAAGCGAGTTATTAATTTTTAAAAAATTTTTAATTTTAATCCCGAAGTTTGAAAATCTCTGCATAATTGGTAACGCTGCTTAGTTCTGTTTGGCAAAGTCGATCAGCCGATATAAAATTCCTATTCGATCAGCGGCAGTAAAAATGTGTACCAATTTGTTACGTCAAATATACATTGTCAAAAGACTCACAAGTCAAAGACTCACCCCGTATTATGGTTATCGAAATATTCCCTTTAATCTTCAAGTTTGGTCAACCTATGCTATTCAGCTTCAGAGATAATTAAAAAAATTGGGTATTTTTTAAAACCTTATTACCTTACTCGTAAACCTCCGGACCTGGATTTTGAGCCTAAATTGGACCAAAGAACCACCACCTTAATGTATGACAGATTTAAAATACATAGAATGTCTTACTCCAAAGGAATTATTTATTACCTACATCTTAAGCCGTAGTATGGAAGATATAAGGCAAACGTAAAAATGTACACATTAACCTAGATGGAGACGCTTCCTTGTCCTATTTTTCAGGAGATTTGACACGTTCAATATTACACTGAAATAAACATAATCTACAAACGTCCAAAACTTGCGATTACATTCATATACATAGTTTAGTTTATTTACTTTGATTATTTCTTACTTTGGTAGTTTTATGTTTGTTATTAGTTCGAAAAGCATTTCTATATTCGGTTTTAATTCAATAAACTGGTTACGTCTCCAGAACTGCGGTTTTAAGACTGTCACTAATAATATTATTGACCCGGTCTCGTAGAGTCTAGTTGTGCACTACTAATAAATAGAGTTCTAATTAAAGGGTATCTTGTTCCTCTTTGATTAGCCAGTCTAACGTATTAAAGGAAATCTAGTCCCTCATTTAAAGCTAGATTAACCATTTATAACTTGAACTAACTAGCTTTATTTCTGATAATTTATAGATACTTATACTATATTTAAAGGCGAAATGTTGTTGTAACGGATCACTTAAAAGTGATCTTCCATATGGTGCAGGAAAAACGAGTTGTCACTTGTCATGAAAAGTTCTAATTACAAGACTAAAATTTTTAACTATTTACCCCCTCTGCTTTCTTTCTGTGACATCCCGTGACTGTTACCAGCTAATCAAAGCGCTCTATCCTAGGTACCTGCCCACCAGATGACGTCATCGAAGTAATGGCATCTGCAGGAAAGCAGATCGTTATCTGTCTGTCAATTAGACAATAATTGTTAGACAGGTAGTAGCAAAGACCGAAAGAGGGTACTACGGTGTATTTCACTGTATCTCGCCACTACAAACATGCACTATGCTCCTTAGGCAATCAATGTCGCCAGATCATTCATCAATTCCGATACCTATAGCAATCTGATAAGATCATAACAAGATCGAAACCGGTCATTGTTTGGTATTTGATCTTGATGAAAGATGTGGCTACATCCATGGAGATGTTGATTTAATGCAACGCCAGTCGGGGCATATTGCCCGTGGAGTAGTTGTTTTCGTCATCTCCTTCCAATAATTAACCTACAATATAATTATGTTTAATACAAGCAATAATTTTTTTCTGTATACTGAAAATTTATTTGAATACCCCCAATTTATTTTAAGCAGCTATGCTTGCAGAAAAAATGCGCTGACTTCAATGTCGATCTCTAATATATATGGGGTCATAAAATTAATATATTAGGCACAACGTTTTGAAAATGTAAATCTTCCACATCTCAATTATTATTTCATCTAACAGGCCGAGCCTCTTAATGAAGCTTATTACCTTATTGAGTGAAAACTTATCCGGATTTTCTGGCAGACATTATCCTTTGCTAAATAGTGGGTATCTGATCATCTGATCCTTTCCGCTACGGAACAAACATTTACATAAAATGTGTTCGTCCATTTCATCCTCCTCTAAGCAATATACGTTCCTAGTATAGATACATACAGTACATTGTGGCCCATTTTGGTGATACACGCATTTGAATCTCGAAAAATATAATATGTATAATAGTGAATAATTTATAAAATTTTTACAATTATTGATAATGTAATTCACTTAAAATAGTTTCCGAAACGATTCTAACTATTTTTGTTGAGGCATTGTGAAAAGCACTATATGCTTTGCTAACGCAAATATTTTCTGTTTTCAAATACTTCTAAATCTAGCAAAAACAATTTTTTTGTCTAGTTAGATTTTATTTTTAATGTTGCGTGTATATGTAGGTTACTTTTTTAATGGCGTCATTTTGGACTCTTCACTCAATCATAGGAATTAAAGTTGGTACCATCATCCTTTGATGATAATGGATGAACTTTGATGAAAATATACCATATTTTACAATAAAAGTTAACATATGTTCTTAAATGTTGCAAAGTAGTAAAAATTATCCTTTAGAAAACGGATGTAAATATTTATTAATACTAACATTTGATGTATCTTATAAACAAATAATATTACTTGATATCAACAAAAATAACTTAAGTGTAATGCCTCTTCACTCCAGCAAGTATAGGGTCGCTGATTAGATATGTATAGAAACGGTTGAATTGCTCCTAATGCAAGATAGCTAGCAAATAATTTTAAACCCAGTTTTAAGGTTTTTTAAAATTTATAATAATAAAGAAAAATTAAGTGTAGAGGATCAGTTAAAGAGTCATGGAAAAACAAAGTTGCTCTTGTTTTAGTGGATCACCCTGTATATCTTTCATGTTTTGTTAGGACGTTCTCTTCTAAATAGAAATTTAATGTGTTGGGCAAAGGTTCTGCAGCTCTTATAGCCTAGCAACCAATTTTTATTCTCTTTCCAACACACTACGCTTATGGCATTCTCTTTTGATCATAATATATTCCTTATTATTATAGATGTACCCATCAAATCACATATCAGTGAATTCGTAAGGGAACGTCCTAACAAAAAATGAACCGAATATACAGAGTGATCCATTAAAAAAAGAGTAATTTTATTTTTTCATTATATGTTTTTTAACTGATATACTGTTTAATTAAATTTTCCTTTATTGTTATAGGTTTAAAAAAACCGTAAAATTTTTATGTTTGACATTTTTCTGTGTGGCTAGTTATTTTATTTTAGGATATATTCGACCATTTCCATACATGTCAGCGACCCTGTATATAAGAAAATATAACGACAGTCAATGTAAAGGTCTATAACAAAAAATTTTTAACATTACTTTAAGGTTAGTGTAGGCATATTATTTTATAAATTGTTATTGGCAAGTAATTATCACTAACTCTCTTATGTAGGTATATTCTTTATAATTATTAATTATTAATCAGTTTTATAAAATTACTGTTGCGAACAATTATTATTTAAAAGAAATAGCTTTTCAGTTACGTAAAATAGAGTACATTCTTCACTATAACATATTATACAGGGTGTATTTTTTAAAGGTAAACACCCCTGTATCTCCGTTATTAAGAGATTTACACTATATGTTCTTTGGAACTTTTTTCATCATTTTTTATAAACTATTTGATAATGTGTCGACTTACGTTTTATCACTTCCGGTTTCACCGGAAGTAACCCCAACTTTCAAAATTTAAATGGGACACCCTGTATATCTTCATCCAGTATTGTTTATAATTCAATTTCAAATAAATTTGCAAATAGAACTACATTTCTAAAATCAAAAACAACGTTGCTATGTAAAAAAGAATTTTATTATAGAATGTAAGAATTGTTACACCGCAAGAAATGATATTTAGGGCGACTCAACAAATTTTACAATGGGGGGAGGCTTGTCTTAATCATGGCGGTGGTATTTTTGAAAATAATTTGTAACGATTACAATTTAGTAAAGATTATAAGTTTGTTACTTATTGTTCATTAGCTTTTACTTTATTTAAATGACGCAGTACATTAGTTATAATAAAATTCTTTTTTAAATAGCAACGTTGTTTTTGATTTTAGAAATATAGTTCCATTTGCAAATTTATTTGAAATTGAATGATAAACCATACAGGATCAAAATATATAGGGTGTCCCATTTAAATTTTCAAAATTGGGGTTACTTCCGGTGAAACCGGAAGTGATGAAACGTAAGTCGACAGATTACCAAATAGTTTATAAAAAATGATGAAAAAAGTTCCAAAGAACATATAGTGTAAATCTCTTAATAACGGAGATACAGGGGTGTTTACCTTTAAAAAATACACCCTGTATATACCGGGTGTCAACGGATCTATTAGACAAGCCATAACTTCTAGAGTATTGGATGTATCAAAATGAGATTTGGTATAGGTAAATGGTAGAAGAAGAGGAAAGTTTTTGCATATTTTTCACGTTTAGGTTGCTTCCGCTTTCACCGGAAATGGCTTCAATTTTGAATTTTTAAATGGAACACCCTGTATATTTTTACATATTTGAATTTCTGAGACAATTTTGGACTAGAAAATGACATTAAAACTTTTAAAGTATAATACTCGTATACGAATTTATTAAAAACTTCACTGAAGTAAATGTATTTTATGAGCTTATTTTTAATCCAATCACAATGAATTTAGTATCGTTGGATTCGCAAAAAAAATCCCTTTTTGAAAAGTGCTTGTCTAAAAAGTGTTGCCATTTGAAAAAAAATAGTTAGATATAAAAAAGTAATTTTGCTAACTTGTCTCATTCCTATCTACCATACTAATCACTAAAACTTTGCGATTACATTTTTCTGACATCATCTAAGGCCTTCAGATTAGTTTGCGCTGAATCATGGCCACCTAGATGCAATATTAAAAATGGCTCTAAAAAAATCAAGTAGGCGAAAAAACTTTTTAAAATGTCATTTTCTAGTCCAAAATTGTCTCAGAAATTCAAATATGTAAAAATATACAGGGTGTTCCATTTAAAAATTCAAAATTGAAGCCATTTCCGGTGAAACTGGAAGTAACCTAAACGTAAAAAATATGCAAAAACTTTCCTCTTCCTCTACCATTTACCTATACCAAATCTCATTTTGATACATCCAATACTCTAGAAGTTATGGCTTGTCTAATAAATCCGTTGACACCCCGTATAGTGCAATATAGTATGGTATTATAAATTACGAAAATTGAGCTATCTTTTAGCAATGAGCAAGTAAGAAAAAAACATCCTGGTGATGGTATCTAATAATCGACAATTAAAACTAAAATCTGAGCAGGCAGTTAAATTTTGGAAAGATTTGGTGTGAAAATATATATAAAATTAAAAAAAACGAAAATAAAAAAGTTGCAGAAGATTTTCAAAAATTAAATATTCTGTGTAGGCATTCTAAAATATCTTAAAATTACAAATAGGATCTAGTTGAGCTGTGAATGTTTTTAAGATAGTAATGAATGTGTTTATACTGTTTCATTTAACTGTTTTTCGATTTCCTATAGTCTTCGAGACGCCAATATCTGACATTCTTATGGATCATCAAAAGGTCCACACTATATAGGCCAATTAAAATTCGCAGGTATAACATGATTTTTTATCTTTGCTTTCGATGAGTTTGTTGTAAATAATATTAACCCCTGAATGAACTAATATATTAGTAGTTTTTGCAAATGCTGGAGTATTTTCATCTTAGTCCAGGTCAGGGGAACTGCTTTGGCAGTATTTCAAGATGCCAAGCGCGGATCTGGTCCAATGAGCCAAGAGCGTTGGGAGCTGCCTGACTGTCTGAGAAAATTTTTATCGACCTGAGCGTATGTTGTATTTATTACAGACTCTATATAGACAGAGTACGATGACACAAACGTAAATCGTTCACGTAAGTAAGTACATAGCAACATTTAATACGATAGAAGTGCAGATTAACTTATTGTTTTATTGTACACACTGATATAGTTGAAATGTTCATCGGAGCTTAATTAAATCAGCACATAAATTAGACAACCCCCAAATCCAAGGCAATCTGGAGGGATTACAAATTGAAAAACGTAGACAAACACCCTATATCCATCAACATTATTAGTGCTGGAGCTGAAGATCGAATCCAGACTCTAGCCCACTGCACTACCGTGGTGGTGCGATTCAAGAAAGATTTTAAAACTATAAAAAACTTATGATTTTCAATAAAAATATTTTTAAAGATTGCATTATCTATTTAAAGCAAGTTAACCATAAATTGGTTAACCTAGAATCTCTTTAATATAAAGCGGAAGCTCGTCAGCATTATGAGAAGAATACCTAATTTTCTTTTAGTTATAACCAATATAACAGAAGACAAAATGGGGGTTGCCAAATGGACGTGCTAACTTTTGTTTAATTACTAAAGGTACTTGGAATTTATAGCGGAATTTTTTACTCCATTTGAATAATGTATTAGAGTTTTTAAGTATACGCTCAGCAGTGTCAATATAATTTAATATTATTTATATTAAAAGAGAACCTATTGACTATAGACAAATAAACCTTTGGTTAGACATAACTAAGACGTCAAAAATTACACATATCCTAATTTGATATTGTTTAGTGACTGAGATGACACATTAATGTTGGAGAAATATAATATAGCTCATATATAATAATCAGATTAGAGTTCCTGAACTGACAATACTTTTTTATAATTATAATCAGTTTTGTTAAAGGAAAATGCAGACTGAAGTACTAATACCTATCTTTTATTGTATCTTGTGAATATCATTGAACACTTTTTCCACTAATTATATTTTTAAAGAAGTAAGTAGTTTCTATAATAATACTAGAGTTCCAGCGGTAAAATAAATATCCGACTGTCACGTTTTATACGTATTCTATAAATGATGAGCAACGCTTGGTATAACGCAATGTAAATGTAATTGAAATTTTGATTTAGCCCATATGCTTCCAGATATTCTTTCAATTTAAAAGGATAACCCTATTTTATTATCTTCTTTCCGCTAGAAATATTATCCGAATTTATTACTTTAAATAGAACATCCCGTATATTTTTGTTTGTTTATATAAAACGTTACATCAAGAATACAATGATATAGGAGTTGGTAGATTTATCTGTAATATTATGTCAACTTTGTCTAAAAAAGTGTTCCATAAAAAGAATACGTTAGCAAAGAGGTCATACACTCCACAGTCGTTCACAGGTTTTCTCTAATATTTTAAGTTTATGGTATATTTGACTATTAAGTACTAGAGACACAGAGGACACAGATGTCCTCTGTGCTAGAGACAGGATCATAAAATTATATACCTATCCAATGTATTTGTGAAAGAAAATTTCTTCGACGAACTAAAAAACATACAAGATGCTTCATTTAAAATGATAGAATGGTCTGGGAAATTGATAAAATACAGGAAGTTTATTTTTATTTATGTACTTATCCATAAAACCTTTATCTTAAACAAGATAATCGAAGAATTAATATTCTGCCCAATATTTTTCTTATAATTTTTATTTTTATATCGCGTACATTAATATTTTTCTATCTACTGAATAATGTATTGCAAAATTAAATTTAAGTGATTCCATATAACATTCAACTATTTTGACATAATTCCGTGGCACATTTGACTCGCCTAGTGCCGTCAAATGCGATATTTTGCTTAACTTTGGTATCGTGTAAAAAGAAACGCCCTGTATATTTTTTGTTCAAATTAAGCATACGTGGGTTTTGAGGGATCCTGATTAACGCTATATTGTCAGATTTTAAATAAAAAAATCCCTAAATTGGGGGAGAAAAATAATAAGTGTACGTTCTCGCACCCAATATTTTTCTAACATCTTGTGAGCAACTGGCACCTCATATATTTATAACTCATATGTAACTCATAAAAGTAAATACCCTTAGTCATTATTTTCAACTCCTACAGTTCCTACCTTATTTGTTCAAAATCAAAATTTCAATTTCAGGTTTACTTACGTCTGTTGTCAACTCGCCGTTGCACACCCTGTAGATACAAGTAGATTTATAATTTAAATTAACAAATATAAATATGATGTAAAATTAAACCGATTTGGGGAACTAATGCAAAATAACCAATTTTGTGGGTTTCTATTTTTATACTTACATCGAATTATTTCCATGCCAAATCGGTAGAGAGTAGAAGTGTAGGAGTAGAAGTGATCAATCAATGAACCCAGGATAAACAAGTTTGCAGCTCCCATTCGGCATGTAATTTTGTCAAAGCTGTCATATAGATAATTTGTTAAATTAGCAAGAAATATACGATGTTTTTATTTCTGGAAATACTGTGATATAATGATCCTTACCCATTCAATGAGAATGGGTGGTCGGGGAATACCAATAATGAACAGAAACATCAGAAACAATACTTTTAGCTCAAATGTATCTGGAAAAAGGCAATCTGAGAATATTCTATCGAAGTGCTATTAATTAAAATAACACAAAAAGGGAACTAATGTAGTAAGTGAAAGGTAGCTAATGCACTTGAAAGATTTTTAAATGTAGGTACTGTACTATTTTTGTATATTCTTATTAAAAATAGGCTTTAAGATCCTTGCAAAAACCTTCAGTAACCATTCAGAAAAGAAAGATTTTCAAATTATCTCTAAAATTAGTTGAATTCCAATTAAAGGATTTAATATACGTACACTTGCAAAGTGAAGAATCTAAGTTTTGTTCTTAATATTATTTCTGGCTTTCAACTTAGAGAAAAGTAGGTAGGTACTTTATTTTTGGTGTATACACCATTTTCTTGAAAATATAAGTTCCCTTAAAAATCACCAAGCCCTTTTCCTACTTTACACCGAGAAAAATATCTGGCTTACAAACAGTTGTAAGTTATAACATTTTCAATATGATAAATATACAGGCTGTCCTAAATAATACCGAGAAACTTTAAGGGGTGGTAGGAAACATGAAAACAAACTTTTTTTTGGTTAATAAACACATGCCCGCAAATGAACCGTCTTGACAGAAAAAAGGAAAAATGGTTTTGGAAAGTTTTGTTTATTTCAGTGATAAATAATTAATATTCATTTACAAAAAATCTTCAGGAGGACATTAATAAATCACTTTTTGTTCGTGTTGGACTTTGTTTCATTGTTAAATAAATGATGGTTTACAATACTGCCCCCCTTAACAAGAAAGTCGTAAGTGCAATTTTTGGCAAAATGAGGTTTTTTGGTTTTTTAATAACCCTGGGGTGTCTAATATCGAATAAAATAGGAATTTTATCGAAATTCGTATTTTAAATATAAAAAAAAAATGTTTAAAAAATTGTCGTATTGTACATTCATAAAAAACATAATATAAACAGTGCAAGTATGCACTTGCGTTGTTCTTGTCTAGCAATTTGGCATTATTTATCTCGACGAGACGAGAGCACCCCGTAACTATAAAATACGCTTATAATACTTAAAAGCGATTAAACACATGTTTCTTTAAGTATGATTTTATTTCCGGGATTCTAGTTTTATATTGAACACAGTGTGTTCTGGTGGAAACTAGTAATGCATAAAAAATAAGGTATTTAGTTTAAAAATATAATATTTTATAGCCACTTACGTTTTTTATTCCTAGTATAATACAAGAATTACTTAATCAAAATAACGTAAGTGCACCTGTTTTATTAGAAAACGATTTTATTTACAAAGTAAACTACGTTTAACCTACGGTATAATATCGCAGTTAAAGTTCTAGAAAAATATTATCCCGTTTTGTGTAAAAGAAATAAAGTTATTGTAATTCTTTTATGTCCAGTTCTTTAAACGCCATTTTCTCATAACTAAGCTAAATGCACTAACGACTTTCTTGTTAAGAACGGCAGAATATGTGTTCAAAATGTTGACCATTTGCTTCAATACAAAGATGCAACGTCGGTTGATTGACTCGCGGACTCTATGGAATATTCCGGGAATAGCTTGTACATGTGTACAACTGGCCCTTATTCTTGATAAGAGATCTTCCTCATTACGAATAGGCGTTTCGTAGAATAAAGATTTCAAATAACCCCAAGAGAAAATTCCAGGCGATTGAGATAGGGAGAACGCGCGGGCCAGGCCACGGAACCTCCTCTTCTAATCCATCGGCGGAGGAATTGCTGATTCAGCACGTTCAAACCAAAATGTGGAGGCCCCGTCATGCTGAAACCACATGTTATTTCTAATGTCTAAAGGGACATTTTCTAATAATAGACATTATGAATGTCTATGTCATAACATGAAAAACATTTTGCAAAAATGGAGATAAATATCAGCGTTCAAACGAGCAGTCAGCAAGTGAACTATTAGATTCTCTTCGACAATACCAGCCCATATGTTTACAGAAAATTGTTGCTGGTGTCTTCTAGAGACCACAGGGTGAGGATTTTCTTCATGTCAAATATGGGTGTTTCTATTATATAAAACCATCTTCATTTACATCCACTTGCACGGGCTATATTTATATTCTATTTTCGAATAATACATAATAATTATTATAATAATTAATATTATAAATAAATAAAATATAATATTAATAATTTTATTATGTTATTAATAAATAACATAATAATAAAATATGAAATTTTACTTTAAATTTTGATATTTGATTTGAAATTTAATAGCTAGCTAATTCATCGCATAAATACATCGCATAGAATTTTTAATGTGAAAGGATTAATAATTTCCATATCATTGCCAAAAAAAAAAAAATGTTTTTTAACAGGAAATTATTTAAGGCACTTCGTGTTATGTTTTTTTGGTATAACTGTCGCTTATACGTTTCTGAATAATGCAAATACAAATTTCTCTAAAGCTAAAAAAGGTTTCTTCTAAAAGTTACAACGACCCTCATATATCCGGTTAATGATAATATATTACTGGATTTCCCTGTGGTCACTAGAAGCATGGCCCATTGCCTAGAACAAGGCAAACTAAATTGACCGTTATAGTTAAAGTATTAATCTCTAGTCTATTTGAAGGCGTTGCCTTTAATTGTTTTCATCAATTCAACAGACTTTTACAGGCTAGTTTGAGAGCAGTAATGTCCATCTGAGGGGTACCTCTGGATGATTATTGCTTAAATTTTTTGAAAAACATTCATATGGTTAACAGAACAATGGTTTATTATTACTGAATTATTTAGATAGTTCTAATTCCTTGTATTTTCATAGTTGACTCAGTTTATCTTCATTCAACATAAACATTCAAAACGAAATATTGGAAACAACTACTCTTGGGGTAAATTTACCTATTCATTTATTTCGCCAATAGAAGGTAGCATCATCATTCGTCAACGCCAACACCAAATATGGACTGGTTTCGAACGTGTTCATTTTCGTCAGTATATTATAATAATAATAATATCTCTATCCCTCATTCTCATCTTAATGATGAGCCCGGAAGTCAGAGACTTGTATGGGAGAGAGAGGGCATATTACTATTTTGCGGGCCACGAGTACGCCTAGGAACGACTTACCATGTTATAACATTAACTGCCATTTAGTACGAGAATAAGGGAAACCTGGAAAATCTTATTAATGAAAGATCATAGATGAAGGAACCAAATAATAATGCGGATACTCACAGTAGCCTCACCTCGCCTGGCTGAAAGTATAATATTAGTGGGTAGGAGGCATTTTTCTCAAGAATAATATTTTCTGCAGAAAATTGCATTCTTTGTTTTTCTTATAAGAAGCCCTTAAAAAAGTTTAAATATCTTCATTCATATACAAGGTGTATTGGAAAATATAAATATGAGTACAGTAAGAACCTCATTTAAGTACCTACCCCAATATGTTATTTAGAAGAGCTGTTTAGTATTGGAAGGAAGTGTCAAATAGGAAATCATGGCAATTTATTGGAAACAAAAATTGATTTTTCTTGCTTTTCTTCCATCAATATGTGTCTCGAGGAAAACGGTCATATTTCAAAATTTACATTTCTTACACGAGAGGGATGTTATCTCCTGGACTGATAGAGTTCGATTTAATAAATAGATGTAGAGATAGTATAGGTAGATAGATATAATTTATTTAACTGCGACACCTTAACATGTTTGTTGGAAGTTACAATAAAGAGTTACAAAACTTGTAGTATGAAAGAAGACAAAATAGAAAAATATTTAAAATCAAGTATCCACAAAATCAAAAATATGATAACAATTGCAGAAGACAATGTAATATTTAATGGTTAAAAAGTATTAAATGCAATTTTTAAAGAATCACATTACTAACAGAAAAAATATCAGATACAAAAAATAATTACAAAATAGAGGGTATAAGTATGTTTAAATTTAAAGGGCTTTATCCTGCAGCTAGAGGTAGCCAAGAATTCATGAGATACATGCCCCTTGTGCCACATTAGTTGTCTTCATCCTGGACCTGTACGGCACTGAGGAGACCTAATAGGACGAAACAGGCTATCTGTCGTTGGCTTTAGATGTTGACGACTAGTGTGGTGGAAGAGCATTCCGTATACCCAATCAATCATAGCCATTTCATAAAACATTATTTCTTAAAATACGTAGGTTTCTTTACTATGATTCTCCACTTACCTTTATATATATGTATGTATATATATATACTATCTGTTGCCGTCAGTCATTTTAACTTGACGATGTCTAAATTATTTTTTACATATCGTATTCTATAATTTTCTCAAAACTTTCCGTTTCACGGTTCACTGACTGCAGCTTTTAGATGTTGAAAGAAAAAGGAACTTTAGACAGGTCGTATAATACGGGGTGTCCCATCGAAAAGTATCACATTTCGCCGCCTTATATCTCGAAAACTAAAAGAGATATCGGGATGCGGTTTGGACAGAACGACTTAAGATTTTTGTAAGTTTTTTGTGGCACTGTTGCCAAATCTCCAAATATATTGGTAAATTTTTTATTGAATACGCTCCTCTTTGGAGTAAAATTACTTGCTTATATTAAGTGGAACACCCTGTATATTTTGCCATAATCAGGAAGCCCAATCACTTTACTTTTCAAAAAGGTATACATTCTTTACATTATCTTGAGAATTGGAGCCACAAAATTCAGTTGAATGGGAGCAACTCTTACTTGAACAGTTTGTGAAGCTAGTCTTCGTTTTCACAGTAGCCATGAAAAACAAAAGGACAACAATAAACTGTATTGTCAGTTGTGTCAAATATTTGAAGTATAGATATAAAAATGTTCACATTAGAAGGATCAAACACTTTTGATCATTTACTACTAAGGATGCACAAATGTATATTGAAGTAAATGGTGGTCAGTTAAAACAAATTGTTTTCTAACTTATTTAAGTATTTATACAGTTATTTTGATTATTTTATCTGTTATTTTTATTACTGTTATTGCGGTTTGTTGTTATTGTTAACAAAACTCGTTCCTACCGATTATTAAAGAATTATTCTTTTCTCCGTATCTGTTTTCATTTAAAAAGCAAATGCAGTCAAGTTCCACATCAAGTTTGATCAGATATTTTAAAATGATAAAATACTTATATAGGGTATTTTATTTAAAATAAGTGTTCAAAAACTTAAAAATAACTTTACAAAGAAGGAGGTATTTTTTCATTCGTAATAACCCAAATAAGAGTACTTCTAATTTTGCCACAAACTTAATTTTGTGGCTCCAATTCTCAAGATAATGTAAACAATGCATACCTTTTTGAAAAGTAGAGTGATTAAGCTTTCTGATTATGGAAAAATATACAGGGTGTTCCATTTAATATAAGCAAGTAATTTTACTCCAAAGAGGAGCGAATTCCATAAAAAATTTACTAATATATTTGGAGATTTGGCAACAGTGCCAAAAAAAACTTACAAAAGTCCTAAGTCGTTCTGTCCAACCCGCATCCCGATATCTCTTTTAGTTTTTGAGATATAAGGCGACGAAATGTGATACTTTTCGATGGGACACCCAGTATATATTGACGTATAAAAAGAAGTCTCAACTCGAACTGATGGTGGTGTGCGAGCAACCGGTTCATACAGGGTAATTCAGGTAACCCGTTCAATAAAAGTTTAAGGACTTCCCATTAAAATATTTTTTTGAAAATTTGGATACGGGGATTTTCGAGAAAGTTCTATTCATCTGAAGTATTTTCGTTTTCCTGGTAATTCCGGTTATTCCGGAAATGTCTATGAACTTTCTTATTTTGAATGGAATGCCATATATTTTTATACATTTATAATATCTACTCTAAAATCTATGTTTTTTAATGTCATTTGATTTAGTATTTCGTAGCATCAATTTTGGACATAAATATATAAATATCTGAAGGATTTTAAATTCTTCTCTAAATATTAATTCTACAGTATGATAAGTATGGTAATTTAGTATAACCGAAACAAATTCACCTAAAAGTATTATTTCTATATGCATCAAAATAGAACATCATTATAGAGACGAGTGAGTAGGAATTAATTATAGCTCGGTAATAAATTTAACATGATTACCTCGCTGCAGAACCATTCTAAAAAGTATATTTCCATAATCCAAGCTATTACAATTCGAGCGCACGTTTGTAATTACATTTGCCTAATAGTCATTTATTTGTGTTGCCACTTTGAGCAAATACTGTAGTTTTAAGTAACAAACTCCGAAGTCAAGCTAGGCAAAGTTGGTGCAAAGTAGTTTACTGTATCTTACTGTTCATGACTTTGCATATAAAATATGCAAATTAATTATTAACAAGAATTTCCAGATTCCGTGATTAAAACGTTATATGTATACAAAATCCATTATTCCGACACAACACACATATATTAGACGTATGTTAGAAGCATAGCTGTCATACCGAGGCAAGGCGTAACATTACGTAAATAGTTCAACAAGAACAGCAGTAGACGCACGTTGAGGAAGGGATTTTCTAAATTCCTTAAGACGGTTATTAAATTTAGATTCACATTAAGTTACATGATACGTGGGATAAACTTAGAGTTTATTAATAACTAACAAAAGTTTCATTATTCAGGGCTCAATCCATTTAGAAACATTAGTCACTATAATATTACGTAAGGTCTTCGTCGATATTAACATACAAATTGGTCGTATACACAGTATTTGGATCCATAACAGAAAATTAAATTGAAAATAGTAAACTAAGCAAAATAATATGGGTTAATCCACATTTTGTTATTAAGCTATTATAAGTCACATTTTTTTATATTTGATTTGTTGCTACACAGTAAATGTGTTTGATGCTTAAAGAATATTCCAGTGTTTTCTAGATAAAGTTTGAGACTATAATAATAATTGAGTCTTATCAGAAAGTTAACGGATTTTCGTTAGCTCAAAAGGTTCAATTCAAACTAAATCGAAGTATTCGACTGTTGGTAATTATAAGTATTTAATATTTGTAGTAAAAAGTATTTACCAACCACTATCACTGGTTCATAATTAACCTGGTTAGTACATAGTACTTGGTGGAGGTACCTTTTATTGGGATAGATTCGGATTTCTGCTGTAGAATTTCTTCAACAAGTGCAAATCATTTTATATGAAAACTGGAACTATTTATTGATCTTTTTATATACGTAGCTATGATTTATTTCAGGAACTTTCTGTTTCTGTAACAGTTTTTGAAAAATTTTTGTTAAAAGTAACTATAGTGCAAAGTGAAAAATAAAAATTGAAACGTATAAGTATCTTACTATCAGAGTGTATATAAAATAGTTTTATAAAATAAATCGATTTGGTCTTGAATGTTCTTAAAATTTGAACACAATATGTATAAAAGAGAAATAAAATATAAATAAAATAAAATAAAAAAAAATAGAGGCAAAGAGTAAGATTATGACTTGAAAATTAGTGTTACTAAGGAAATCTGGACAATCAATCTGTTTGTTTAAAATTTTATGTATGAATGAAACGTTCAAATAGATAGTTTAAATCATTAATTTTAAATCTAATTGTTGGATATTTTTAACCCAAAGGATAAATAAATATATTAGCTTCCAGAGTCAAAAGTGAATTTATTACAAAAGTGAATTTAATTTAGTATACAAGAAAACAGAAAGCAGAGCAAACTCAAACTTGCTGTTAAGCGAACGAAGGATACAGTTTTACTACTTATCTACCTACTTAGTACTTAGGACTACCCCTCGACACGTCTCCGAACGACCCTGTCTAGAGAAAAGCACACGGCCACACGGCGACCCATAAACGATAGTTTACTGTAAGTGTGCACTTAATAGCCTAAAATTCAAAGTCGTTGGGAACTGTCAACTTGATAAACATATACCAATAATACACGCAGTTTAAAGATAAAACTAAATTCAGAATATAATTTCAACACTCCCACTTATTCTGAATGCCCTAAAATGCATAATTTATCCCTTAAATAACAAACTGCGGCTTTGCTAAAGGCTTTGTAAAAATATCAGCTAATTGTTCCTTAGTACTAACATATTCTAATGCTATTTTCTTTTTATTTACAATGTCCCGAATAAAATGATATCTCACATCAATGTGCTTTGATCGCTTATGATGATCAGAGCTAGAGGTCAATTTAATTGCTGCCTGATTGTCAACAAAAATAGTAACATTACCATCAATATTGAGCTCAATCAAAAACCGACGCAACCAAATGGCCTCTTTTGCACCATGAGCTAATGCTATGTACTCAGACTCAGCGGTTGATAATGAAACCACACTTTGGCGCTGACTTGACCAGGAGATTGGCGCCCCGTTAAAAACGAAAACAAAACCACTCCTGGATTTACGCGTATCTACACAGCCGGCATAATCGGCATCAGTAAAACTCTTAAGATTACACGGACTCCCACTGTTGCCAAATGTAATTCCAAAATCCACCGTGCCTTTTAAATAACGCAAAATTTTCTGCACAACTTTCTAATGTTCTTGATTAAAACATTCCAGAAATTGACTGGCATAGTTCACGGCAAAATCTATGTCAGGTCTACTTATTCGCGCTACAAAAAGTAGGGAGCCTATTGCTTCACGATAAGGTATCTTACTCTTATCCCAATTTTCGGAAACTGCTGACTTTTCTTTGCTAAGATAAGCACCATGCTCGGCAGGTATGCTAGAAAATGTTGCGTTTTGTATATTAAACTTATCTAACAGCTTATTTGCATATACAGGTTGAGAAATTTTTAATGAGTGCTGCTCCCGATTACGTTTTATTTGAAAACCCAAAAATTCGCATGCACTATCTACAGTAATCTTAAAGTCACTTTTAAGGTATTCTAAAACTTCCATTATCGCACTACGACTTTCACATATTAGTAGCCCATCATCTACGTACAATGCTAAATAGACCGAAACACCTTTTACGATACCTACAAACACGCACTTGTCACTTTCACAACTGATGAATCTGAATGTTTTTAGAAATCCCACAAATTTTTCGTTCCAGCAACGTAGGGACTGCTTTAATCCATAAAGACTCCGATGTAGTTTGCAGACCGATTTTTCATCTTGACTATATCCAGGAGGCTGCTCCAGATATATCTCCTCCTGAAGTTGGCCGTAAAGAAACGCCGTCTTTACATCAAACTTCATAAGTTCATAATCACGTTCTGCCGCGAGTGCTAACAATAACCTTACGGATTCATATCTCACTACAGGTGCGTAGGTCTCAAAATAATCGATCCCTTCTCGTTGAGAAAATCCTTTAGCAACCAATCTGGCTTTGTACTTTTTCACCTCTCCAGATGAATCAGATTTTGCGGCAAAAACCCACCTACATCCAATAGTACGCTTGCCCTTGGGCAATGCAGACAAACTCCATGTTTGATTTTCTTTTAGTGCTTCCATTTCCTCATCCATGGCTTGCTTCCATCTATCTGCATTTTCACTAGCCATCGCTTCCTGATAACTAATAGGTATTACTTCCGTATAATATGCCACAGGTACACCAAAACGATCTGGCACTTTAATCAATTCCCGGTTTCGCAAACTTTTCGGTTCGACCTCTCCTTGTTCCCCACTTGAAGCCTCCAGCTGGGGTTACACCACAGGTGGCACAATTGGATCATTTACCAATTCTGCAAGAATCGGATGCGGCTCGTCTTCGGTGGTAGAAATAAGGTTGAAGTCAATTGAAAAACCACCCGTATTTTGTGAGCTAACGCCTAACTTTTCATTAAAATCAACATCGCTGCTGATGTAAATTTTTCTTTTATTATTATCCCACAAACGATAATTTGTTGATTCGCCATCATAACCAACAAAAATCACTTTTCGGGTTTTTGAGTCAAATTTATGACGTTTTTCTTTCGGCATATTTAGGTACGCTTGTGACCCAAATACTTTTAAGTGTTTTACCTGCGGTGTGCGCCCGAACCATTTCTCATAAGGGGTTATTTTTTTAGATGGTTGTAAAATAACCCTATTCAACACATAACAGGCTGTACTTACGGCTTCTGGCCACAATTTCTGATCCACCTTTTTGCCTGATATCATGGATCTGGCTGATTCTGGTAGTGTACGAATTTCACGCTCTGATCTTCCGTTTTGTTCGTGAATATAAGGAGAAGAAAATTCATGCAAAATACCTTTTTTCTGAAGATAGCTACTAAACTCTGTGGATGTATACTCTTTTCCATTATCTGACCGCAATACCTTTATATTAGTGTTAAGCTGATTTGACACATATGCCTCAAATTCTCGAAATTTGTCGAAGACCTCTGGTTTGTGTCGCAAAAAATATACTTTCCGAAAAGACGTGCATTTGTCTTTAAACACTAAGAAATATTTTGTTCCACGCGGTGACTCAATGTTGACAGGTCCACAAACATCGGTGTGAATCTTTTCGCCTGGTCCATGAAAACACGAACTACTACTTAAGCTTGTATGTGGCTTTCGCGATTGCTTACCCGCGACACACGCCTCACAGAAAAAATCAATCTCTTCACATTGTCCGTCCATCTCCAAGATATTAAGATGCTTACACGTTTTTTGAACTGCGCGAAAATTTACATGAGCCATTCGGTCATGCCATAGTTTCAATTTGCTTGTTGTAACTAGAGCTGCATTGCATTCGAGAGGCATTTTAACTTTAAAACACATGCGGAATAAGTTCTTGTACCGGACACCTACCGACGATAGGTTTCCGTTACCTACCTATATATATACCTATGAAATGAAAGTTCTTACTGCTGATGGTACCGACCGAGAACAAATGTCTTTTTAAACTTGGAACTAAAAGAACGTCTCTTAGCTCGCGCTCTATAAAACGCCCATTTACAGTCTCTTCAATTAGTATAGTGCCCTTATCTGTAGCTGTCAATTCCTTATTGTCGGCCACCTTAACGTAATAAGGTTGCGGTAGGTTCTCAATGTGTGTGAAATATTCCTTTTTATAGGTCATATGCATGCTGGCACCGGAATCTGCGATCCACACTTCATCATCATCTAAGAAACTTATCGACACGTTTGCCGCGACATCACCCACGTATGCTGACGCACTTGCAATGTCTCTGTTTTCGTGTTTTTTCTTAGGACACTCGCGAACCCAATGGCCTTTTTCTCTGCAATACGCGCACCTGGTACGTTTTTTCAAATCCTGAATATCGTGTTTCTTGCTCGACTTCTTAGAATATTTCTTTGGGGCTCCTCCCAACGACGTCTGCTGTACATGAAGAGCTAGACTGGACACATTCTCTTCATTTTCGGAGAGTCGCTTGTCTTCTTTAAGTAACCTAGCAATTAAATTATTTTTCTTCCATTCCGCCTCGGGTGTGCAATCCCATGCAATGCGAAACACAGAAAATCTGCTGGGTAGGCTACTTAATAGCTTGGATATCAAGGCCGTTTGGGAAGGCTTTTCTCCCGCATCCTCAAGCTTTTTGCAAATGCTTTCGAGTCGTTCTACCTGGACAGCAACAGACTCACCTTCACTCATTCTAAATGAGTAAAACTGCTCCCACGCATTTTGTTTAGCATCGACGCTCGTATCACCGTACAGCACCTTAAGTTTTTCCCAAATTTCTTTTGGATTACTGCAGTTTATCAAATGTGGATGAAGCGTTCTATCCACGGAACTTAGTAAAATTACTGCAGCTTGCGATGACTGCTTTACGAACTGTTTATGGTCATTAGGCTTGGTATCTTTGTCCGGTTCTACTTCCGTGCCATCAACAAAACTTGTTAGGTCCTTTGCTTGTAACAGAAACCATACACCAAATTTCCACATTGAATAATTTGATCCATTAAGCTTTGTTAGTTCTAAAGATTCTCTATCAGCCATGATGAAACCTTATTTTTGCACTGATACAACACGTACTACACAACACACTACCGTCAACTTTAGCCAGCGAAAAATGTTCTCTTTATATAACAAATCACAATGACGCGCAGTGGAAGCGTGCTGGGCCCATAACCTGTTGGATATTTAACCCAAAGGATAAATAAATATATTAGCTTCCAGAGTCAAAAGTGAATTTATTACAAAAGTTAATTTAATTTAGTATACAAGAAAACAGAAAGCAGAGCAAACTCACACTTGCTGTTAAGCGAACGAAGGATACAGTTTTACTACTTATCTACCTACTTAGTACTTAGGACTACCCCTCGACACGTCTCCGAACGACCCTGTCTAGAGAAAAGCACATGGCCACACGGCGACCCATAAACGATAGTTTACTGTAAGTGTGCACTTAATAGCCTAAAATTCAAAGTCGTTGGGAACTGTCAACTTGATAAACATATACCAATAATACACGCAGTTTAAAGATAAAACTAAATTCAGAATATAATTTCAACACTAATTAACAGCACTTGTGTGTTTATTAGTTAAGGTAGGGTACGTTTTGCTATTTGCTAAACTATTTTGCTAATTTACTTTTACAACTGAAGATTATCTGTATAAATTGTAGCTTTATTGGAGTCATGACTAGAACTGTAATAATGTTAGCTTTCATACTGAAATATGCATTGCTTATACCAATTATAAATAAAATGAGCTATGTAAATATATATAACATAAATAATATTATCCGTCACTCAATCCAGTTACTACGGCCTATAAAGTTTTCCTTTGGAGCTTTAGACTTATCGAGAAATTTAAATTCGATTTGCAAAAGTGGAATGTGACTGGGGTTTCAAGAAAACGGCATTGATCTATTGGACGTTTGCTTATCTAAATTCTTTAGAACTGCTGGTGGCACTCCGCTTACAAAATTTTATGTATGGCGACATCTGGTTTTATTTGCAAAGCTAAATTTTACATCTGCTTCCGAGTACCTAGGTAGCATATTACAAAATATTATTATTTCGAGTTATGAAATAAAATGTACACATCTAACTGTCCATGCATATCGCAAAGCTAAGTGCAAATGAACAAAGTTTTAGTTAAAATTTAATTTTTACGTGTATGGCAATACTGGATTTATATAGACCTTTCGTTATTTAAATTTCTTTTGCAAGGTAGATATATAACTTCTGTAATTTTGGATTTTTCATATAAAGAGTGTAAAATCTTTATATTTGAAGTAATTAATAAATTACTTTAAATAGAAAGATTATTAGTAAACCTCCGTACAGTTTCTTATATATGTATACAATTCCTCATTAACTTACAATTCAATAAAAAAATGCATATATCAAATGAAAAATATAAGAGAACCGAAGTTTGATATAGAAGAAATATTATATTCTATCTTTGTCTCGTAATGTTCATAGTTCCTCTTAATAAGTATAAAAATATTACACTTACTATGCGGTCCCGTAAGTAGACATCATTTTTAAACTGAAATATAATTTCACTTTAATTATAAAAAATTATTTATTATGAAAATGTAAAATATATATAAAGATTTTAAACTTAAAACTGATTTATTTGAAAGTAACTGCTGTTAAATTGTCACTGCAATAATTAAAATGCCACTTTGTGCCCATTTTGCTAATGAAACTTTCCTGAGAATTATTTGTAACTGAAATAGAAGTGCGTCAAATATATCCAGTAAGTAATATATATTTGTTATTTCACTCTGGAGTCTGTATCGAGGAAAGTTGTAAGTCCAAAATTTCAATTATTTGCATATGCCGAGTAAGTACTAACGCTAGTTTACCGTTTTTATTATGTAATATATTCAAAAAGAGAACTATATATTTTTTTTAAATACCACCCAGTAAACACATATACGTTTTTAAAACGTATTCTCAATGTGCCATTGGTTAATAATTCGTGTTACGTTACAAATTAAACCGTTTATTTATGGTTGTAAAAATAATGGTCTATCGTAACATTAGAATTACATAGCTTTTTTACTAAAAATGTTAGCAGTTTTTTTCCAACGTGAAATAAACGTTATTAAAATATTTAAATAAACCCTTTTTTTAAAGTTTATAATACATCCACATCAACTGAATAGTCTATTCTAATTTTATCAAAACGTTTTTGTAAGGTTTTGGAATTACGGATTCTAATAATGCATATAAAGCGTGTTTTAAACGTTTTGCATTTAATAAATATTTGGAAAAACATTAACCTAAAACATATTTTGTCCAGAATAATTCAATACAATGACATTAAATAATACATATTATATAAATAGGTGTGTACGCAGTAGTAAGTATATAACACTTAATTGCTTGAAAACTGTAGCAAGTATAGTGGTCGAAACAAGGAAGAATTTGACTTTTTTAACACGTGTCAATAATGATGTAAGTAAACGTTTGTCTGGATTAAAGAATTTTATTGGTGCGTAAATGATCACGTGATCATTTCGAGGTACCATTTCGAGTTCTTTCTTGCAAAAATTTTGTCAGTTGCATATTCGTCATTGGACAAAATGTAGTCGTGATACCATATCGTCGTGTTCACGTATCGTATCGTTTATTCAAGTAACAATTTATTTAACAAATGATGTTTACCTACTTAAATCTCAAATAAGATAGCGACAACATTTATGCTGTGTGATTTTTACATAAACATGGCGCACGGTTTGAACGGGCTAAAATTATATTAAGTAATTTAAAATTATTTCATCTCTTCCGTTTCCGTTTTTCTAATGTGATAAATCAATATTTTTTTTTTCATTTTTGTCCCTATAGTATATACTATTTGTAACAAAATTATATTTTTAACGTCAGATTTAAAAAAATCAACTGATGAATTTAAAAATACTTAGGTATATTCATACTATGCAATTTTTCGATAAGCAATACTGTAAAAATTTATATCGTAGAAGTCAGGTTAAAATCAGATAATCAATTAAAAAAAAAATAAGATTATTCCACGTAAGTTTTGTTTCAGAAGCCGCCAAACTCAACTTTTCGTCAAACGAAAAGAACATGTGAGTTGCATGAAGCGTAAAGGAATGGCTCAAGCATTAATCAACTAGAATAAACAAAGGCAAACATAAATAAAAATACTTATTTAACAATTTGTTAATAAGTCAGAGCGTATTGATTGATACGTTGTATCAATCAATTCAGAAACTTTATTCATTAAAAAAAGACTGATTTTTATTTTTGTTCTATGTTCTATATTTAAGTTTGTAATCTGTTAATCTCTGTTATAAAAACATTGAAAAAATATGTTATTTAAACCTTCTTTACTACATTTAATTTACATTAACCAAAAACCTTAATATAACGTTATTTTAAAACGTAGAAGTTAAAGCATCTTAATATTAAAATGTATCGTTTCATAGTTACGAATATTAAACGTTTATACTTTCGTTATCTTAAACGTCTAAAACCGCGACATTTTTAAGTTAATTGTACGTAAAAATGACACATCTTTTTCAAATGGTGTTAGGAAATCATAAACGACTTTATAACGTATGTGAGTTTACTGGGCAGGAGGTAAGCCTTTTAACTCACAGGGTGAGTTATTAGTACGTGGTCAGCCATAACGCGATTACTTAAATGTTAGAAGAAAATAAATAATAAAAGTTCGTAGAATGGGGTCTTACATCTCAGTTGAAATGTAAATATTTAGTGCCTGCTACTACGAAAAACTTTATCATTTCTTGAGTACCTATTTAGGTCCAATAACATTTATTGTAGTTGGTTTGGAGTTCAATAAGTATAATATCAATTTATAAGAGGGCAACCATTAAAATCCATGTATGACGTAGTAAGTTCATAAGAAACCTATATCTGATATTCAATAGCAAAACATGCTTGGCCTCTGTCAAGTATTGGTCAATCACGACTAATGCGTGATTTCTTGAGTGTTGAATATCGTGATGTTAAAGCTAAAAGGTAAGTAATAATAAAATTGTATACCTACTACTTATCTTGACAGAACAATTTATGACGCGAAGAATTGCCGCACTGTCACTACTAACATTAACTTGATATTTCACCAAATAGTGGTAGTTCTGTGACTTATACGGCTCCGTCTTTATGTCTGTACGCCCCATACATGTAAATATGATTGTTAATGATAGGTATACCTAGCTGAAAATTATTAAATTGTAAAATGTTTCTGTTTTTAGAAAATTTTAGTGGGCTTCAATACTCAATAATTGACTTATCAAATAGGTTCAAATCCTAATTACGTGGGAAATCAGTTCAACCAATCATGTCATCTAATATCCCCTATTGTTTACGTATGCATCAGCATAAATTAAGGGGCTGGTTAAATTATGGAGATGTGTTAAGTTATTTGCATTCATTTGAAATGTATCTCTCTGTTATCTTTGCTTTCAACTTGCATACATACGTACTTTCGTATAGAGAAAGAGAGAGGCATGGACATGGTATACATTAGTTTACAAAATATCTTCAATTTTAATACTGAAAGTGTAAACTTAAATTTTTACAGTACTACAATCATTAAAGTTTCAATTGAAATATTACAGTAGACAGATCATCAATCTTGATATTTCAGTGCACATGCCGGGAAATAAAGGAAAACCACAAAGTAGTCTATGACAAAAAATTGCGTTAAAAAAATTGTATAAAAGTTGCATATAAACAATAAAATGGATACTCGAAGCGGATGGTTCTTTATGAAACATCGTGAAAATAATTGTTTTGCATTAGTTTGCATTGTTTTGCAGTAATTAGTTCGTCGGGAGTTTTAAAATATTCGGGAAAAAAGGCACTTATAGATATATTAATCACGTCCCAGGTTATAGTGAAAAAATAGCTCTCAGATCAGAACGAAACGGGTGTAAAACGATTAGTGTCAACAAGCGTACTATTGGGAGAATTTTGATAAACAATAAAGAAAGGGTTAATAAATTAATACAATTGGGAGTATACCAAATTAACTGCGTGGATTGTAATGCCGTGTATGAGGGTCAAACCGGTCAAAAAAGTATTGAATTTAGAGTAAAAGAACATAAAAAATCCATACTAAGTAACGCAAAAAAATCAGGATTTACGACGCATTATATAGAAAACAATCATTTTATAGATCAGAAGAATGTAAAAGTACTACATCGTGAAAAGAAAGGAAAGCGCTTAGATCTGTTGGAGCTAATTGGAAATTAAAAAATCTTTAATTATAAATCCTTGTACTACGAATGATCAGATAGATTTTACATTTTCGCCCTTCTTAGAAAAGGTACTAAAAACTCAGGCTTTGCCAGATGGCAGGATCAATCGGGGGTAAGTGCTCGTAAAAAAATAAATAACGAAAACACGCTTGAAAACATTTAGTAATAGACATTTACTCTATTGAAAAAGGCCTAATAAGCCGAAATACTAGTATATAGAATGTTTTCTCTATATTTCTTCGAACATCTAAATGAGATCAATGTTTTTTTTTTCAAAACAATTACATATAAACCATACATACAGGACCGAATCCTTCAGGTCTGGTCTTCAAAATATCACAAAACCTGTACAAGACTTTTCCATTCTAGTCTTTATTTCTGTGGTTGCACCGCATGTTTACTTGATTTTTATACACTGATTACTGTTTCCTTGTCAACCACAGCAACCGTGCGTTCTGGCTATTCGTTATTGATACAGAAACCATAAAGCCAATAGAAAAACCAAAAGCCCGATACTGTTGTCAATCTCATTTCTATCATTCTCTGTATTTTGACATAGGTACTATAGATAAATTAAAATATAAATATAACCTGGAATATACCTTGACCCTAAATGGATTCAAATTTTAAGATATTTTCATAGAATCTGAAACTACAGGGGTTTTAAAAAACAATACCACAGGAGTGTACATGTAGCTTTCGAGTTTATTTCGTTTCTTGGAATATAATATATTTATTCAAGAATTTAGTAAGCTTTCCACAAGAGTGACTCTTAAGAGAACTTGAGGCCACTGCAAAAAGAACAAACTGAAGTAGTCTTATTAGAAATATTTTCTTGTACTTAAATTATCTCTATACTGATATTGTCGACTTTAATTCAATCTGTTTCTGTGCTACCTTATATCAGAGCGGCCTTCAGAAATAACATTTCAGCTAAGAATATTGTCGAGAAAGGTATCTAAAAGTTATCTGAGTAAATGGTCAAAAAAATTAAGTCACAATTTGCTAAAGTTCTTACATTATTTCAGTAACAAAACTTTATGTTTTATTTAATTTTATTTAAGAGCTATAGATAAATAGGTGGTATGCCAATAAACTGAAATCGAAAAATATATCACCATGACAAAATAATAATTATTGTTCTTCAATCACCAATACGTTCTTTGCATCAAAAACGAAAAATAGAATATTTACATGCATAAAGAAGAAAAGCAGAAGATATCTCAATTTAAGGTTTGAAAAATATATGTTATTATTTGCAGTATCGTGGTAAAAATATTGGGAAAGAAAAATCTACAAAAAAAAACAGTATCTATTGAAAACAGTAGTTACCTATATAGTATAATACAAAATTAGGTAGAAAATGGCAATAGTGAAGGTTTTAATTAAAGAAGGAAATATGTGGTTATTACTAAAGATCTCATCATTGTGAGGAAGCATTGATTGGTCTCATGATGCCAACGAGAAGCTTGGGAAAGGAAATTTTAGTTGGTCATATAAAGTAAATTAAAACATATTTAATGAACACAATCAAAACGGGCAAAAATACACAACAATTAGGAGATAAATTGTTATCCTGATGAAACTTTCTAGTTCTATGAACCATCAACTCGTTTCTATAAATTAATTAAAAATTTTTTTTACAACAGACAGAAAATATATTTGATTGACACCAATTTAAACAGTATTTGTTTAAAAATTATTGTTATTATACAGTAAGTGTATTTGTCAGTTATTTTCAAAGTAAAATTACGAATATGTGTAATATAATATATATGACTATACGCCTATGTAGGTATGTCATATGCTTTCCCTTATTCTCGTACTAAATGGTAGTTAAAGTTATAACTACCATTATATATATAAAGCATCTTAAATCGTTCCTGGGAGCACTCGCGACCCGTAAAATAATAATATGCCGCTCCCTCTCAAAGACAAGTCTCTGACTTCCGGGCTCATCATGAAGATGAGAATGAACGATAGAGATATTATTATTATACATACTATTAAGGTTTACCAGTCAAAATAAAAGAGAACAATGAAACATTTATAAATTCGGCCAATTATGAACGAATTATTTCCTTTCTCAAAACATTAACATCAGATCAGTTTATAATGGTTTTACTCTGAAACATCGCCCTTTTCTTTATACAAACTTTAAAAATAAAATTGTTAAGGATTTTACAATTTTCTGACAGGTATTTTTCCTACTGCTTTATTCTCATACTATAAAACCGCGAAATAATTCGTGCAAATTATTTGGCAGTTATCTGTATTTATTCTCCTATGATCGAAATATTTTAACCTTTCTGTATATGGTTTTGGAATTTCAACCACATAACTTCCAACAAATAATATTTTTTTTATTAGTGAGATTCAAAGTCTACCAAACAATTCACTGGTTTGAAAACTTCTTTTCTAAATATAGGTATATAATGCGGCTTCTACAGCAGTAAAAATGTTTTCCTTAGTTTATGAGTTGAACTTATTATACTTTATTAGAGTAAAACAGAATAAAAAATCGCTATAACCAAGAACATAAAACAGTACAAGCCCTCGTATATGCAGTAATGGATTCAGCATAGTTAGGCCTTTACAAGGTGTGCTTTATTTAACTTTAAAACGCCTGAAATGACTTTCTATTATTTTCTAGTATCTGATATTACGCTTATAATTACACATTATAGGTAACGATTATATGAAACCTCACTGCTGTTATTGCAGACGGTAGGTATTCCGAAAATAATTAAAACCGCTCTTTAATTAACACAATGGTATTTACTAGGTAGCGTATCAAAACCTTGTGTCCCTTCCTTGTTACTTCAATATGTAAGCTGAAAAATTCATAATTATGGTGCTTTATAATGCACAATAGAGTTTACCTTTGAAATTCATGTTAAAATGTATGTTGAAATAAATGTAAATACTGCCCTGTAAAAAAAGTTTCTTATTACTATTATAGTATCTATCAATTTAGCAGTTCAAAATGTAACTATGCTACACGAAGGAAGCTTGTTATAAATTAAATTAATTGAGTTAAGGTTTTTGGTTTTTCTTTCGTTCAATTTACTCTTAATCTCTCCTAAAGTACACATGATTAAGAATTGAATTGAACGAATACGATAATTAGTTGGTTAAATACCATATATCAAAATCTCTGTTGACAGATCTAAATATAAAGTTAAGGAAAGCAAAACGCATATCTGGCATAAAAAATATAAACATTTATTTCGAATCTTAAATCGAATTAAATCTTAAGCAGATTAAAGTAAACCGTTCATTAACTTCGTCAAAAAGATTAACATTGGAAATGTTTGTGTTCGTATATGAGGAAGTTAAGAGTTATCTTTCAAGTCAAAAGACAGCGGTATCGCGATCGAGTGACACATTACATATAGCGGAGCAGATGAAACCTATACCACAGAGGACCTCCTCTGTGCCTATACCATTTTGTAGAGAATGTTTTGGGGCATATGTGGTGTGATCTACAACTTTTTTTAATAGGGCAATATTTTTAAAATGACCTTAGAGTACATTATCTGCATAATTCAAAAACATGTGTTTCTGAGTACCTACAAACATCGCCATTAAAAACACTGCTAGACTTCCCTCTCTGAAATTTTAACCAATTATGCACAAAACATAAGCGCTTCCAATGGTATAAACCTTTTTCTGGTGGTAGACCTATGTATTACCAAAAAAAGTACATAAAATTAAAACTTCAATATGCGGTTAGATAAGGGAAATATTCAAAATTTGTAGGTATATGCAGGGAATGAAATGTAGCCTAGATATTGAAAAGCTTTTTGAAAAAAAGTTTGTGTTGATATTAAATTTTTAATATTAAATAAAATTAAATTTTTAAAGAGCGCTCGCGTTTGTCAGAGTGGAGTATTACAGCGCGCTCAGAGTTAGACCGGCGATTTTACTGCACTAATATAGACAGTGCAGCGCTCGACCGGCGAGCTTCGTGATTAGTAGTGTGGAGTATTCAGTTATAATATCGTACTCGCTTAATGGAGTAGCGTCTCATTTGATAGTACGATCGGGGCGCTTATATTGTTCAGTCAAGATTTCAAGTCCTACACGTCATGAGTGAAGCTACGAAACCCTTGTAGTTGGCAACTTAATTTTAAATTATTTAATGGATTAAAAGTGGATATTATTTACACCAATTTAAATAACAGTGATTAAGTGGATTCGTCTTTATATATTTTCATAATTCTTACAATTTACTTTCAAATAGTCATGACGTGTAGGACTTGAAATCCTGACTTTACTTTAATAATTATGTTTCATATATGTGTTATAATTTCCAATATCTCTGACGGTTGCAAGGATTGCGAAATCTGTGAATTTTTTTACATAGTTCTTTACGTTCACAAGGGCGCGTAATAAGGAAAAATAACGCCAGGTCAGGCTTTTATGGATATGCGGATTATGGTTTTACTGGGCGCGAGGATTGGGGAGTTGACGACAGCCAATTAAAAACTTTGTCATATAAGTAAGCACAGCCCATATTTTCTTATTTATTTATTGACTATCTGCTTTTGGAGATGGAAACAAACGTCTAAAAAAATTTAATTTAGTCACGGTTGACAGTGTTAAGAGACACACTCTTATAACCACCCATTTTTTCTTATTCTAATCACCCAAATAGATAAGGTTCTCCATTTTCAAATACCATTTACTTGTAGTTTTATTATTACCGTAACAATTTTATCTAATTTTTACAAAAGGCAAAAAGAAAGTGTATTAAAGGAAATAAGAAAGAATATAAATACAATCTCACAGCAAATGTTCAAAATGGCGTCTACTTTAATCTATGCAATTACGTACGTTGCTCAAAAGACTTGTTTGCAATATGAAGAACATGAAAAGTAACCAATCATTATTAGATGAGGCGACCTAAAAGGCCAAGCAATTGGGCCACCCCTCCCCCATCTGTAATTCCTGGAATTTCAAAATTTACATGTAAAATAGTCAAAAGTGACTAAGTTTAATACATCTTACATATTACAGATTTTTTCACATATGTTTCCATCGTTCGCTAACTTCATGGAAATGTTTGCAAAATGGCTAAAATGTCAAAGGAAATCGCAATTGTCTAAAAAAATATAATCTCTATCCCTAAATGCTGATATAATAGATCGTATAGTAGAAAACATAATTTTGCATAACATAAAAATATAAATCCAATACAATAATAGGTTGTAGAAACTAGTTCTACTACTGTCAGATGGCATGCATATAGCAAATAACTACGAACAGTAAGGGACATCATTAAGTATCCTCCATCTGCAAACGCCTTATTCAAATAAGGACTAAAACAAATCAAGTTTCTACAACCTATTATTGTATTGGATTTTTACCCCATTACGATTGGTTTGGATTGTGTTGCGAAAACTACACAGAGGTGGTGCCAAAAGGCCTTGCGTAGGGCTTGCGTACGCAAGGTTAACCTATTGTGCCAAATACTCAGGTCTTCGCATTCGTCGGTATGCTAACTTATATTGCACTGATGAGATCATAAAAAAGGTCGAAACCGGTCTGCAATTAGTGGCATCCTATGATGTGTGGTCTTAGTATTTCCTCGTAGTTTTCGTTGCAATCCGAATCCTTGTATTTTGATTCTAACTGTGTTAGACAAAATACGGCAAATTTTGCTTTGTAATTCAGCGCTCGGCGCGGCATATTGCCAGGAGAATAGCTGTTTTAGCTTGATTTGTTTTAGTCCTTATTTAAATAAGGCGTTTGCAGATGGAGGATACTTAATGATGTCCCTTACTATTCGTAGTTGTTTGCTATAAAACTAAGTTTTCGCTGTTTGAAATTCTAAAAATGTAACATTTAAAGTGGAACAATTAGTATGGTACATTCAAATATTTTACAATTCTGAAAAGAAGTACACCTACGTCATTTTTTAGCGTCAAAAACCAAATGAACAACTCTTATTCGTAAAAGTTTATAAAGGCTCGTAGAAACACTTGAATATATAATTTTTTTATAAAATGTCAAATATATCTCTAAAACTAGTAAATTTAAGCATATATGTGATAACCTTTGAATTAAGAATGCACTACACATTAAATTGTATTTCAATATATCCCTACTTTTAAAAAGTGAGAAATGTACAGAGATAATTTGTATGCATTGGAGCAACCAGCTGAACTGCGTTATTGAATAATAACCTGAAGGTCCTTATCCAAAGCACGTTTCTTTGTAACCAACATGTTGACATCTAAAGCCAATCTTTAATATAACATGTGAAAAGATGTTCTTTCAGCCTTATAGTTTTTTCAGTTCAGCAAATATTTTTATCCAAATACAATTTTTAAACGAAACTTGACCCAGTATACCCATTTGAAAAAAAAATATTGTTTTCTTTATATTTTGACATGGAAATTGTTCAAATTGTATTATAAAAAAAATATAAAGGTGTTATGGTCTTTATTAGGCCAGTATGTAATGGAACATTTTCTCAATGATACCCAGTATAATAGATACTATTAAATGTTTAAAATTTTCTGCAAATTTTAAAATTTTCTCATGCGCTTTCGCTAATTCTGGATTACGCTAAAAATCTGTTTTCATAAATTTATGCACTTACCTTCTTACTGTAAAAACTTATACTCATAAGATAACAAAAATAATTGAAATAATTAACAATAACACTGATCTAAATGGGGTTTTATTTCGTTTATAATTTTATCTACATCTTCAAATGAAAATCTTCATGACAATAAACTTGCTTTTTATTACATTTTATCTCTTATATTTGATTCATTTGGGCAATTTATTCTCTTGATTTAAAAACAATAAGGAATATCCAAGTAAACAAGATAATAACTTAAAATTTTAAATTGTAATGTATTGTATTATTATGTTCTATTACATCACCGGTATTAGTCTCAGGTTCTGCTAAGCGATTTTAGAGTTTCTCTAGATTAGAACATTTCTTAGGAGACTCAAAATTTACAATGAAACCTATTATCGGTTACTTCAGAGCCCCAAACTTTTCGAATTACGTATGACATTACATGTGTAGATAATTCGAGCTTTCCATAAATAGGTTATATTTACTAACATGGGAATGCATGTTAATTTATTGATTTATCTGTATAGGAAAAGTGTATTATTTGTGTTCATAAATTATATTATAACACGAGAATGAATTATGTTACACCGCAGCCACTAATAAATGTTATTTATTGACACTACACGGGAATAATTTATTGAATATAATATAAATACTTAAATATTATTTAAACAATAGAGTAACTAAATTCTAAATGTATTTTGTTCGAAATCCTGTTTATTTGATATATGACTGACCCATTCCTTGCAGCACTGTACGACCTCCCGATCAGCAAATTTGTTATATAAATTAAATATTCTACAATTATTATGTTTTATTGATGTCTAATTGTTACTTCCAAAATGCTAATATAGCATATTAGACTTATAGAAAATATTATTTTGTTATTTGCAAATAAACTGTTTTGTAAATTTATGGTTAAAACATTTTTACAGCAACATTATAAATGTCAAATGTCTTATAAATCATAATTAAAAAAATATTTTATAAATGCGTCTGTGACTGAGATATAAAACTTTTAAACTTATAAAATCAAACGGTTTTATAATACGTATTTAATGTTATATAACGTTTGAGACAATTTTGCATTTGAGAGTAAATTGTAATTTCTGAATTCGATATATGATTATCATTTAGTATTACAATTTGGTGGAATATGTTATAAACCATAACTTATAAAAGTTATAAAGCATAATAGAGATGCTTAATTTTTTCATATTTTCCTTCCGAACTTGCTTTAGTCTTCGGCGCCACTATAGTGTATGTGACATATGATATTATTGCCATACCGTGGTTATCAGTTTTGAAAATTATAATTTTATATGGTTGGGAAGTAAGATTGGCAATCCGTTTAATTCTGTATCTTTAAAGACGGCATTACAGGTAACGGTAGCAAAAGCTATTCTTTATAATTTACCACACTTGAATTCAACACATTGTTCAATGAGTTACAAGTATAACAAGCTATAAATATTTTAAAAATCATTGGTTTATTAACATTTATACCAATTAAGAACGCGCTAGGTATAAAGTCAAGTCGTTAAAACAAATTGACGTAAATTTCAATCGCAAAAAATGTAAATTTGTAAACTTGAATTTTTAGAAAATATTAAAATTAGAAAACATCACCAAACTCGACTCTTAAGGATAGCCTCTTAAGATAATTAAGATTAAAATTAAGATAATTAAGACGATAGACTCTTAAGGAATGCTGCTTGTTTGTGTTTGCAATAAAAGTTTTGATAATTTTCTTAAAACTCTAAATATCTCCTGGTCCTAATAAAAGCGCCAAGTGGAATCATGTAGAGTAACCAATTTTCACCTTAGTTGGCGTCACCTTAGATGTCACAAAAGTTCGAAGAATTCTCTGAATCCATTACCTACAAGAATGAAACAAAGAAACCTGATGGAATTTTCTATTAAACAACAATTATTATTGATTTATTATAGTTTTTTACTGTTAATTACGGGATTACACCACCTGTATAATAACAAAAAAAAAAAAAGGAAACCGGAAGGTTTCCGGTACTCCATTAAGCGAGTACTGAACACTCCCCACTCCCCACTACTCTTCACGCCGGTCGAGCGCTGCTCTATCCATATTAGTGGAGTAAAATCGCCGCTTCTTTCTAGGGGTAGATATCTATAGATGTCTACAACAATTATTATTGATTTATTATAGTTTTTTACTGTTAATTACGGGATTACACCACCTGTATAATAACAAAAAAAAAAAGGAAACCAGAAGGTTTCCGGTACTCCATTAAGCGAGTACTGAACACTCCCCACTACTCTTCACGCCGGTCGAGCGCTGCTCTATCCATATTAGTGAAGTAAAATCGCCGCTTCTTTCTAGGGGTAGATATCTATAGATGTCGCGCTACGAGTATACTCGCGCAGTATTCGCGATATAAGCCTGAGCGCGCTGTAATACTTCACTCTGATAAGCAAGCGCTTTTTAAAAATTCGATAATTCGAAAACGGTTACAGATATTATAACCCAATCTTTTTCACATAGCTAACCGCATATCGAAGTTAATCATGGATAATTTTAGAAGTTTTAACTTTATATAATTTTTTTAGTAGTATATAGGTCTACCTACTACCAAAAAAAGTTCAAACCATTCGAAGCGCTTGGATTTTGTGCATAAGTGGTTAAAATTTCAGAACGATAAGTCTAGTCGTTTTTTTAATGGCGATGTATGTACCTACTCAGAAACACATGTTTTCGAATTAAGCAGCAGATAACGCACTCTAAGGCCATTTAAAAAAGTTGACTTACTAAAAAAAGTTGTAGATCACACCACATATGCTCCAAAACATGCTCTACAAGATAGTACCGGTTTCATCTGCTCCACTATATGTATTGCGTCACTCCTTGATCGCGATACCGCTGTCTTTTGGCCTTGAATGAAAATTCCTAAGTTGGTGCTGATATATGAACATAAACATTTCCAATGTTAAAAAGCCCATTTTAAATCAATGCGATGTTAAAAATGTCTATTTTTACAGTTATGTAGGTACTTACCGTTCTTGAACGGTAAGGGAATTACTTACCGTTTTGTTAGCCTTTGCAACCAGTAGGCGTATCCTACTGTCGTAGAAACAAACATGGTAAGTGAACAATAAAAGCTTGATCGTGCTAAAATATAGATTAAGCAATTCCGTACCATAATGTAAACTTTATTAGAATTTATTAGATTTGTAGATGTCAGTGTGGGTTTGGTTGGTTGATGTTATCTACTATAATGGACGTGGCTCGTTCCCTGGCGTTCCGATGTCACCTAATCTACAATGCTAATGTTAACGGCTCTATAAATTGAAGTAAATGTGCTGCAGCCAACGGACGCACCATCGTTGTCTTGGTGGATTGGCTAAATGACCCTCCCAGTTATCATATTAATTTTAAACGTCAGCCTCGCAAACTCTCGTTTCATAGCTGTTCGAACACCGATTGATTTACTGTTTCCGAATTCTACTGTTTTCTCCCTTTATTATCATGTTCAGTAATTTCAAATGCACATTGCAAACAGGTAATAATATCTGCGGAGCATTAGAACATTACAATTTGTCACAGAATCGATGGGCTTAGGTTATTTAAGTGCTAAAATTAGGGAACTAGTTTCCGACAATATATTGCCAATTTAATACTAGAAGGTGAATAATTCTGCAGTGAGCTAAGTTATACTAGGTATAGCAAATTGGAAATTAACGTAAGTGTATACTGTTGTTTTAGCTTGAAGTGTTACATGTTCCAAATAGCGACTGGTTTACATCAGTCAGTTGATGTTCTTCAAATTACCTTTAAAGTTCTTGTTTTATCGGCAAACAGATCACTCAAAAATATCATTTGTTTTCAAATAAAATTGAGTTGCTTTCATTCAGAATTTAGTTTTATATCCATATTAAATAATTCAGTTTAGTTAGTGCAGATGGAACTATTTTAGCAAGTGCACTAGATTTTACAAATTTATATACATTATAGCTGGAGGAATTAGATGGAGCTCATTTTTATTATTAGAAAAAGTTCAGGCTAAATTCATTTATCAATGGTTTGGTGCAGATTTTGTAATCGGCAGTATTTACGGTAGATGATGGCCAGATGATTTAAGATCGCCAGATGCTGTTTTTCCTATTAACACCACGGTTCTTTGTAAATTTCAGTAAATTTATCTTTTGCAACCAACATCTGATATCTTGCTTTGTTTTCGAGTATTTTATATTTCCTATTTTCTTCTGTATATCTCATTTATTGAACTAACGATAATGTTTTTTGTTTTTATTTTTTTCATCGAGTCATTAACCTAAATGAAAAAAGAAAACAATAAATGCAAAATTAAATCAAATATCAAAATACACCAAATATTTAACAAATATCAGATACTTTTATATTACCTATGCACGTATTCACATATAAATCTATCTAAGATATAAAGCCAATGTAAAGCCAAACCTTTGTTCATATTAAGTTTACCTCCAATTTATTGTCAGAAACATTAGTCTAACGTATTTGCTTAAACGCAAACAGAATAACTTTAGACATATTATACATCAAGTCAAATGGAACAGTAAAAATACGTCATTAATCTTACCTAGAAAATACTGTTGTGGTTTACCTGAAACAGAACAATTACTTTAGTGAAGTTATAATATATTACTATTGCTATTTCCTATTTTGCCTTTCATTTATAGCGGTAGTACAGTGATGAGTTGCAATCTAGTGAACATGATAAATTGCTAGAAGTAATGGTTTTTACATACAATTTGTCTCCCTCAAATTCTAAAGTAGGACATTGGGTATTTGGCAGAATAATATACTTGTTTTGTTAAGTGAATATAGGTATCTAATATAAGTTTGAACTGTAAGAAACAGAAAAACAATTTAATGGAGATAACTTTAAAAAATATGCATGGTTTAGCAGAGCGCATGCAGAAAGATTTAAAAACAATAATATAATCTATATTTATGTTCCATTTTAAAATTGTCAGTGGTTTTACCGCTCAGATTAATATAGCGGAAATATGATATATCGGGTAAGGACAAGGTGTGTGTTACTAACATTATTGCCGTTCCAATCCTCTACTCCTTCGAAGTAGTCGAATGGACGCAAGAAGAGCTGCAACAGCTCGACATTGACGCCGAATGGTACTGGATGGAGCCTGCAAGGTAATCATGGAATGATTACCAGGCAGGCTTCATGGCAGGAACCATGAAAATGCAGGGATCGGAACATTTCTATTTGAGATAGCATGAAGTGCAGCTAATGAACTCAGTCTCATCTTCGATGCTGAACGGATAAACACAGGCTATGTTAGCGAGTTGGCAGGACCCGTTTAGTTGCAAGCCCAAGTTATAGCTGCACAAGGCCGCAATCTTCTTCTTTCAATCTTTATGCAGCTGCATAAAGATAAGCCTTTGCACGGTGTCTTCTATAAGAGCCTCGAAGACCATTGCTTATCGGAAGCTCTGACCTTTGCTTTTTTATAGACAGCTGGGCTTCAGTCGGAGATCGAGGCACTTATAGTGACTTGGCAGGATGGGGTATTTAAGACCCTCGTCTATCGAAGCTGTGTCATAAGTATGTAGGTTCCTAATGTCAATGGCAGTTGTTCCTACAGTACTCGTACAATATGTACGAAGCACTAGTACTGCCATACGCTCCGGGGTATATTGAGTACGTTGTGGGTAATGAGAAGTGCCGAATTTATTGGAACTACTCGTTTTCATGAAAGGGACCAACATTTTCTTGAAAGAGGAGGAGAAACGGATGAAATATAGATACCTTCTCTTCGAACTCCGCAGACTCCATCCAGAGCATACTGTGAAGCTTGTGGTACTGACACGAGCCCTTGGTGGAGCAAAAGATACACTACTTTAGGAAGTGAAGACCATACCGGATTGCCGAAAATCGGCAGATCCTTTAGAGGGAAGAATGGAGAAGGCGGTCATTCTGAGTTGATTACATTTACTTACGGCACACGAGGGGGGCACATATTATTCAGTATGCCGCAATCGCCCATGATGAAGATGGAAATTTTTAAATATGACATTTTGTATACTAATTGACCTACTATTTTGTTTTTCTGAGAAATATTATAAAAGTAAATTTAATACGTATTCCTTAATTTTGTGCCACAGTACATAATTCTGAATAACCTGAAAGCAGGAAAAGTCGGTGAAGTGCGTATTGATATAAATTTGTTGGTTCGGTCCCATTTCTTCTATTTTTTACTATTAATAACATCGTCAACTAATCTTCACTTAAAGTTTCTCTTCAGGAGATACAAGCTGTCTCACACATGATCGAGGCACTTACGGAATCGGTAATAACAGACTGAGGGTTACCATAGTTCGAGATATTGTACAATGTCGCCGCATTTACTACAAGTTCTGTAATTTCGAAACTCAGGATGCTGACATAAACACGAGAGGAATTCTTAGGGTGCTACAGCTACGCTACTGGCAATTATTACTTTCACAGTTTCATATATGTACTTCGATGTTATTTTTTCACTATAGGTTGAAAATACAGGTTTTAATAAAATCTTAATACAAATGCAGGATTACTTTCATTGGAAACAATCTCGGATAAGCCTGAATGGAAAATAAATTCAATAAATATGCTTGTACGAAATTTGAAATTACATATATTGAAATCCTTATTTCAATATATTTTCCTAAGAAAATACTTATTTCAATAAGGTAAACAATTGTATACCGAATAAATTTATCGATCGAAGTATTTTCATATCATATACGCATATTTTACATCTTTTCAAATCCTTCTAAACTGTTTAAAAAACAAGTGAGTAGGTATAACAATATTGCTATATTTTTTAGAGTGTAATTCTAATATTGTTTTTTGGCTTATTTAACCATTTATACAGGAATTAAGCCAAAAAGTTAACTAAGAGATAAATTATTAATGTATTAAAGACAATAAGTTGAGGTTATATCAAGAAATGCCCCTGTAATTCAATGTTAGGTTCTTACTGTAATTACAATGATTACAACGACCATTATTATCCTGAAGGTATTTCAGTTTAACAAGTTGAACAAATATTCAATAATAAGAGCAGAGGAAACGACATTTGTATATAAATATGGGTCTTGATCCAAGATTTATCCATTCCATGCAAAACTTCTAACGTTTTATTAATTCACTATTAACTACATTTTTCTAAAAATTTTTACGAATACTTGCACAACCCTATCTTATTCTTATCTTCAAATCTTCCGTTGTATCAGTTGATGTCGATACACATAATTTTTAATAGAATAAATATCAGTCTATATTAATGTTAATATTTTATTTAAATGTTAATATTTTTCCTGTTCACCGACATATATAGCGATAAAGGTCACTCATGGTTGATAATATGTACGCAAAAGTTTTGGACAAAAATCATTTTAAAATTTTTCTCACTGATGTGGATGCAATTTCATTAGCAACAGCATTAATTATTATACAAGTACACATGAGGATTATAAGTCAAAAAATATGATATACTGTTCATTTCGCTTATAACTGGTTTATTCCCATTTTTTTTTTGTTTAGTAAAAATGTAGGGTCCTCTTCGACAAAATTTTTAATGAAAAAACAAATTTTTAAACTTAACCCTCTAACATATTAATGTTGCCTTGTAAATAAGTAAACGCTTTGTTGACACTCTCCGATCTGAGAAGCATCTGTTAGCAAATCACTCAACATAAACTTTACTTGCTAAATGAAAGTTTCCATTCCTTGTACCTATTGCCTTTCCTTTTGCTTGTATTGCAAAATTCCTTTTTATACATTTTTAATTTAATTTAGGATAAATAATTATTTTATGCCGAAATAAATATTTTCAAGACGACAATAATGGTTTTTTGTAATTATAATATAAGAAGCGGAAGCCATAAAGATGCCCGATTGTATTTTGTTTTCCTGCTTCGAACGAAAAACGTATTATAAATTTTTTTTACAAAACTGTACCCAATCTATCGATCCGTATATAATTTAAGCTCTTTTAATGACCTAATAGATGGTCAAACTAATTCTTATACAGTGCGTTATATTCATTTGATTTTCTAAATCAAGTTACAGTTAGGCATTCTAAACAGTTAGTCTAAAAGAACTCGAAAGAAATGTAACATTTATTGTGATAACAATGAAAGCAAATGAACACACAATACTGTATTGAAACAAAAGAAATACAAATAATTAAAGGAGACATACAATGTGGCTTCTATTACCTATGCCTGATAATATGTATATTTATTTTCTTAAGAAAATACATTTTTACATTTTCTAACACAATTCATACTAATTAGTAAGGAATGAAAAAACATATTTTGTACCAACATTAAAGTTTTTAATTGACAATTAATTAATACGTTACTTTCTCATTACCAAAAGGAAGCTCAAATTCAAAGAGATAAAAAGGTGCTATTACAAAAAGTTGTATAACTGGCTGCTCTGAATCTTGGACGAGTACCCATTCTAAAAGGAAATGTTAAAAGCATTTTTAGAAAGTCTGTTTCAGTTGCAACAAGGAAACTTAAACTTATGTTCCTATTTTGTTGCAGAAAAAGTTGTAAAGCATTTTCAAATGCTTGTTAATTGAACATACATAGTTAACATAACTTGATAACTATAAAGTAAGAGATACCCATTAAACTTGAACGCACTAGGTACTCGTTCCTATGGCGACCTAGTTAGGTCCGCAATTCCACAAATGCCGTCGGTATCATAGGTTCCTGTCGGGCACCCCATTTGATCGATTTAACAAATGTGGTGAATCAGAATATTATAGTCTTTATCTTATTTGTTGCTCCAACACCGTCTGCTATTTGTTTCTGTCGATTCAATAATTTACTCTTGGCGTATTTGTCAATTTTTTATTAGTTTAGTAAAACAAGTGTATCTATTACTATTCTGTCAATTGTGTAGAAAATACTAGAATCTGCCAAATCTCGTTATATTTCAGAGTTACTTAAATAACATCGCGCATCAGCTCTCTCCTAAATGTTATTCATGACCTCAGACCACTGATCATAAGAAAATTAGTTGTCTTGTTTTGATCTAAATCGCGACGTACTCATAATCACGTTTTAAATTTTAAAGTTTTTGAAGCATTACCATAGAAATATGGAGTTTTCTCAGAATTTCATATCAGGACATCGGCATTTTGTACCTATATTTCTAATCTACATCCATAAATTAATATATGATATTAAGATCTGTATATATTTCAAACTTTCATAGAAAAGTACGCGCATAGGTATACCTAGTGTAAATCATATGCCGATGATGCCAGATGATGATAAATCATATGCCAGATTTGTGACGAATACTTCCCGATTTGCACAGGTAGGAAGTGTCACGTTAGTGCCCGAGGATAGGTTTCTCTTTTGCCTCGGGCGCCAGTTCCTGTTTATAGTGCATAAACACCACTACACAAGTAGCTACAGCGAAGATACGGTACGCCAGGCGGTTGATAGGGAAAAATAGACTTCCCACAACAGACTTATTTCTCATTCTCATTTTTTTCAAACTATTTGAATTAATGTTACCAAAAGTAGTACTACTTTACTAGAGAGTAAAAATCATTATCAAAAGTTACGTATGCACACAATTTAAAATTAATTTCTTAAAAGTCGGCTGTAATCTCCTTTTGGTTTAAGAAAAATGTTAGGTAGACAAAAAAAAGACTATCATTGTAATTGTCATTGCCATTGTCATTGTCATTTTCATTCTCATTGTTATTATCAATTTTGCAATTTTTCGTTTGATTCGATATATGTATTTTTTGTTTTGGAAAGAGTTACTCTAGGCGCAGAGGAAATAAACATAACCTATAAATTTGCATTTGTAAACTATTTAATGGTCATATGGATTGGTGACTGTTTTCGGTATTTTGTAAATATGACAATACAAATATGTCATATAAATTCATATTATGACGCTTCAAAATGGGATATTGGGGAAGTTGTGATGCTTTAATTCAAAATTAAATATTATATTTTCTTGAAGTTATTCTTTAATTGAAACTTTATTCTTCACCAGTTGCGATAAAGGAATATTTTTATGCTTGCTCTGACGTTCCTAATACTTGTCAATGTCAATATTAATTTTAACGTCAATGTCAATTGGTTAATTAATATCATTGCCAATATAAATCTCAATAATATTTACATATTTCTTTAAATACCTACGATTGAAGCCAAAAAGTTAAGAAATAAATTATTAATGAAATTATCAAATATTATGGTTCAATAAAATTTTATATTTCCTCGTTACCTATTATCCTAGGTATGCAAATGAATAGTCTTAGAGATATGTCGCAAACAATTACTATGCGTGCAACGTGCATCGACCAACATTGCATTACAAGGGCATATCTTCATATAACCTCAACTTATTGTCTTCAATACAGTTTTCTTTTTAATAAACATGTTAACATGTAAACAGTCAAATAATCCAATAAATAATATTAAAAATAGTCAATAATATTGTCATTCTCATTATCATTTTTGAAGTCTTATAAATAAGATATATTATACTGTCTCCTGCTATATTGAAGATGAAATAAGCTTATTTTTCATGTCGACAATGTAGACAATATTTAGTACCATTTCCTCATATTTATCGATCATCAGACACAAGGTGAATGCTCGTGCGACGAGTTTCCACTATTATAACTTTTGCAGTTTTGATGAGTAACATATTTCTGGCCTCCAAAGAAGACAATAAAAATCATAAAAGCAGAAGTCAATCACTGAGCTGTGTTTACAACTGAAAATCTACGCGTTGTCAAGAAAATGACACTTTCCAGTAATATGTAGATACTAATATGAATTTTGTTTTCGGGTGAATATCTAAATTTGAATTTATTAATTATTTTATTTTTAATTTTTATTTTAAATATTTTAATTGTTTAGATATATTGTTGTTTTATAAATTTAATTATTTAAATTACTTTCTGATTCTTTTGACTTATTTTTTTTTTCTAGCTCAGCTCATATACTATACCTTTTAAATCTCTTTTCTTTTATTTTCTATCAGAACATAAGAACCTCAGGAGTCAGTTCAAATGAAGTTTTCAAAAGACAATCTCAGCTCAAAAATGAATAGATATTGAAATTTATAAATCTTTAATTTAAAACAAAGTATTGATTAAATTCCACACCTTTTAAAGATATAAGAAGTTACTCAAATTTTAAACACTTATAACTACTAATTAATTGACCAATTTAAAATTTTTAAATTAATTCTTTAAACATGTATATAAGACCAAAAATAATTATGTGCTTTTTATTTATCTTCCCAAAATCGCACCTTTTATTTATGTTTGTATGCAACACTCTTTACATGCACAATTATTGTTTGTCCTATAGGTAAATTCTTAAAATTAAACTTTATAGACCAATTCAGTTTTCTACCTTATCAACTTAACTATTAACCTAACTTTATAATCTAAAATTAATTCACTTTAATGCAAAGTTTATTTCTAATTTTGTGATTATTTCTTGTCTAAAGTTCTTATATAGCGGATCTTATCATTGGTAAGTATTTTCAAAATTATATACTTTTCAAATATTCTTTTACTTTGGCCTTTTTTCGAAGTATTTTGTTATGCTAGCTTTTATTTTAAATCACTTTATAAGTTTTTTAAAAGTACCTTTTAATTTCTAGTTTTACCTCACTGTGTTTGTAAGTTTTTTGCTCTGCAACCTGCATTGGATGAAACAGGAACTCCTTGTAGATGGTTTCCAATGCTCTAGGTCCCAATTTAATAAATGGAAACCCTGGAAAATTACTCTGCAACTCCTCTAACCTTTTTTCTTGCAAACGTAAGTACTATTATTATTCTTTTTTTCAAATTTTCTTTCTCAAAATCACTAATTTTTCTTCTCTAACAATAAACGACGCCAATCTTTTCTAAATTTTTCGTAACCAAGTAAATAATTTTATTGTTTTTTTCCGTACACTAAGATTTTTAATGATTTAATCCTTGACTAAAAGTTTATCCACATGATTTTAATTTCTTAATTAGTTTTTCATTTCACTTTCACTGCACTGTCCTAAACTACTACATTTGTTCCAATGATTTTATACAATATTTTAATACTTAAATTAAACATTTTCTCTTTTAAATTTAACTTTTATTTCTTATATTTTGTAGGTGTCCTGGTTGTAACCTGCAAATCTAGCCTTACCTGGCATTTGACATTTGCTGTCATGGTAAATTTTAATTTAATAAATTTTAATTTTGAATATAAATATAATTTCAATGTCTACTCGTAATGTTGTTTTTGTTATATGATATTGGAGTTCGTTTTCTGACAAACATTTTGACATCTGTTAAAATTAAGCAAATCGATTCTGTTTATTTGTAATTTTTAATTGACACGTGCAATGCATGCCTTTCTTATGGATTTATTTTTGAAAATCTTTCAATAATATTTGATTTATTCTGGTTTTCTGCCAATAATTACAATTTAAACTATGTATAATTACAATAACATATGGTATTATCAATTTTATTCAGTTTCTTGTAAATCATATCACATAAATCGGTATTAAAATTTGTTTAATGATATATGTTTCCTATCTGCTTTAACTATCGCTATAATTCTATTTTCTATCAATACATATTCATCTATTACAGGGTAGACAGTTTAAAGAGAAATTACTTCAATTTTAAATTTTAAAATGAAAATATAGCCAGTACCTACCGATTACATATTTACAACGATTTGATTGGAATATTTAAGTGCAGGAAAAATACACATACAAAATTTTTTCTTGCTTTACTCTAATGCAAGATGCAACTTTGCTTGCACATTACTCCACCACTTATTTCTCTTGACTGTTACATTTTACGGGATATCGGTGTTTGCTTTTATTTTCCTTAGGCGCTGTCGCTTGTGGTTGTAGCAAATTGATGCGTTTTCGTCTGAAGCGACCGCTTGTTACATTCAGATGAAAACAGGATTTGGAGTTTAAGTTTTGATTTATGACCAACTTCTCTTTGTGTCGTAAAAAATGGACTGGGAAATGCGCAACTACAATTTCTCTGGGGAGATCTAAATATTGCATGCAAAATGTAGGTATGTCGGTGACATTGATTTAATATATTATACATACACGTTTCGGATGTATAATTATGCACATTAGCTGGTATGGCGTTTATCAAGCTTTTATTAATTATTAATTTAAGCCTTTGGGATCCAAAGTGTATATAGATATACCTAAATAAGGTAATAAAATAAATAATTTAAATTTACATAGTAGTGTGAAGGAAATAATCATCCATATGTGAAATTTAAATGATAAGGTGACAATGATAATGATAATGATTATAATAAAATGAGGTAATTTATATAATAATTTCAAAATAATACATAGAAATGCACCTGGTTTTGATAATACACCATCTGTAAAACAATGTATTATCAGATTATACAGTATAGAATATTAGTAGTTATTTAATAAGTAGCTAAAGATTTACCAGTAATTTTATTATTTATTATTTTATTATAATTAAATATGGTTATATTAAAAAATAGGTAGGTATATTATTGCCAGTAAAAATTATTAATAAATAAAAAATTTAAAACTAATCATCCAATCTACATAACCGACCTTTCTTTAGTAAAAATATTGTAATTTTAAAATCCTCTATTTTATGTTTTCTCTTAATATGTTTTATGAAAACCTTTTAGCTTACCATTTTTTACTAAACCTTAACTTCTACAATGAATATTTCTTTTTGATAATAAACATTGAAATTTATTATTGATTATTAATAACAAATCAGTTTTGTAACAAGTTTCAAACTTCAAACCTCCGAATAGATGTTCCAAGAAAATGGGAAGTTTGTTCCCAAAAAATGGGAAGATATATTTAGACTGATATAGGTATCAAATATGCTATAAAATGTAAGATAATTCGCTTAAAAAAAATACCTTGACTGTATCCAGCTATAGTGAATTATCACGTGAAATATACATTTTTAATACTGCATTATTTTTACTTTATTATGTTTTAAAGTGAATTGATAATTATTTCAATATTACTGCGAAATGTCCACTGTATCTAGTAGATGACACCGTGTCAATTACTAAAACTTATTAGGTGTCAACTACTGAAACATGATTTTCTTGTTTCAGTATGTGGCTCATAAAATGGCAAATGTTAAGATACACTGAAGGTGATTGAAGACCATTAAAGAAGTATATTCATTGAAGATTAAGAAAGTGAAGAAAATTATAAAAATTAAGTTATTTATCGGGTCGGTGGTTCAGAGTTTAGTGTTGCGATCCGTCAACCCAGAGGCCATGGGTTCGAATCCCCCATTCCTCCGGATAATTTTGAATTAAATTATCTACTTGTATATTAGCTTTGTTCGCAGGCATGGATTGGCAAATATCCTGGCGTGCGGTCTAGGATGAGAAAAATGTCGACATGGTGTTAATGTGAGAGATTAACATCGGTTGATGTTTTACTGTTCTTTTAACTACTGAGGCTTTCCAGGTTTCCTTCATTTCAGCACTGAATGGTGATTAGTGGTTATCAACTTAAGTGGTTCCTGAGGCGCAAATGCGGCCTATTGAATAATAATATCCCGCCCCATCTATTATTTATTACCACTATCTAAGAATCTGGAACAGATATACAAGAACCTGGACCAAGTACACAATAATTTCGCCCATTTTTGACAGCTGTAAAACTTACTTATCCTCCATTAGCTTAAATTATACATTTCCGCTTTAAACCAGTGCACTTTTGTCCAGGACCTAAATCCATACCAGGAAAGCAAAGAAAACAAGAAAATCAAGTTAATGGAAGAAAATCAAGCTAATGGAAAAAGAAAGAAAGCTGAAGACGAAAGAAAAAGAAAAGAATATTTTGAAGATACACAGCCAAGAGAAAAGACAAAAAGTGATCGAGACGAAACGCAAACCTAGCAGCAATGTCTATTTCAATGTCAGTTACTAATATTTTGATAGGTCAACTACTAGAATTTTGATGTCAACTACCAGAATTTTAATATGTCAACTATTAGAATATTTATTTTTTTTGTCAACTGCTGATACATTTCCCACATTTTTTGTAAATTTTATTACTTTGTGTAATTTTTGTCACATTTTTTGTAATTTTTGGTATTATTTTATCTTGTCATATGTCCAAAGTACTAGGCTATTCCAATATATAACACTTGCTAAAGGAAATTGTAACAACGTAACTGTAAAAAATACATTCCCTTCACTGTAACGTCAACTACTACTACTTTTACCTTAATAAATTAATAAGTTTCCCCAAAAAAAGGACTTAATAGCTGAATTTAGTCTTTCCCATTATTTCGAAACATTTATTTGATATTTCTCTATAATTAGATATAAATACAGGTATCCCTTTTTGTTGTGCAAATGTTAGTATATACCATTTTTCGTTTAACATTTTAACCCACAATTTTGGGATAGTAGAAAGAACTAAACTACTTACTATGGGATTAAAAAATAGGTCTCGGAGATTTACTCTGGTCTCTGGTCTTTCTATGATCAAGAATTTATTCAATAATATATTTTTTAATGTTACGAAATCACAAATATCTTCTTCTAGAAACAAAAATGTCCTTGATAGTGATTTATGCCTGATTATTTTATAATTTGCTTTTATGGAAACATGATTGTGCTTTTTAGTAAACTACAAAGATATTTCTAAATGATACATTTACTGAAATTATTCTGATAATGTATAGATAATAATATATAATATAGATTACTTTTTGAATACTCCAATTTGATTTGTTTGTTTTTTGTATTCGACATACGAAGCTAAGAAGACTGGATACTGTATAAATGAAAAGAACAGTTTAATTTTATTCCGGAAATTTGAAGTACATACCGGAAAAGACAAAATCTTCAAAGGCAATGAGTCCAGTATCAAGACAAACTTTTAATGTACGCATTAAAACACTAGTGTGTCATGCAATTAATGCAATTATTTAATGAATTAACCAACTGTACCAAAGTTTTTAGTTTAACAAAAACGCAATAATTAGATGAATAAAAAAGATACATTAGATTGAACTTGCAGTATACCATTTTCCTTTTGTCGAAATAATAAACTCAATGACATGTGGCATACCACAGCTTCTTATCATTACCGTTTTCGAGATTGCAATAGAAGATCAAATCAGTAAGATATGCACGGCATAAATTTATAAACAATCGTAACAAGTTTTTTTCATATTCGGCATTGTATATTATATGCAAAGAAACTAAGAAAGTATATTATGTTCAAAGAAAGAGTGCAAAGAAAATTTCGCACTCATATTAAGGGGACTTCAAGCAAAATTCCTACGCAATTAAAAAGCAAAGCATCCGCAAGATATAACCTTCCACTTTATGAAACGCATAACTTTTTTCAGCTTCAGATCAACAAAGAAAATTTAAATAAACTGGAAGTAACTTAATATATCCTTCTGTTCTTATAAACGCAAATTCAATAAAGCATTTGTTAAGAGGACGAAGTCTGCTGGGGACCGGCTGTTAGGGCATTAACATCGTGGGCGAATCAACCTGATTTACATAATGCGACTGTTCCTGCCAAAATAAGCACGGACCAAATGAAAAAGTCTGCTTGCAGTTCTGGATAAGGTATATTTGATTTGAATTTGCATTCGTTTTTTACACTATAAATATGTATATCAGGCGTATTAACATTCGTTTATTAGAAAAAGAATAAAAAGTTAGCAGACATTTTATTCTTATAAGTTATTTCTCTAGTATGCGGTGAAGGCATATGGCTTTGAGGGTGTCCCATTTAAAAGGAAAACACCCTTAATATCACGAGAACAAAACGAGATATAAAAATTGGCCGAAACTGGTAAATCTTTGATTCGGAGGTGACAACTTTTGGAGCATAAGTGATGGTTGACCCCTTCTCCCCACTCCGCCAGTCCCAAGGTCACAAAAAATTTCAAATGGGAATATGGGTCGCGTCGCACCTACTTTGAAAAGTATTTTATGCTCTATTCAACGGCACGCTGAGTTTTAAAATCGATCGATTTGTTATCGAGTACCTAATTGACATTTGAAGTTTAAGCTTGCGTAAAGACCAGAATAGGAAAAAGACGATATTCTATTTTGTACTTAAAATTAACAATGTAAAACTAAATTAAATGCTTAAAGTGTGCACTATCAACTTCCCCATGCCCATGCTGAGTAAACTCCCATGTAGTTTAGGTAGGTACTTTTAGTCTTATAAATTTTAGTTTGAATAGTAGAACTTTATTTATAATCATCCCATAAATTATTTCTTTAAATTATTTTGTTTCTTCCGTATCAGTATTAATGTTAGTTAATTAGAAATAATATAATTATCTATTGAAAAACCATAAAAAATATAATAGTTGGTATACGGGATTGACTCTTCTTGACCTTAATTCTGCTGCACAACTGTTAGGGATAATTTGAATTGCTAGTGTATCACTGGCTGTTACATCGATTTCGCAGGTAAATGTGAACCACAGCTTGCATATGACTTAGATTTCAGCTACATTGAGGACGTGGCAAAAGATATTCTAGCATTAAAAAGCATTCGACTTAAATGATATCTTGTGCTTGTGCAAGTTTAGAAAGTTGTCCGTCCGCTCAGCTGTCGCTCGCTTGATGCCCGGTCACTGCCCAGTGCCCAGTAGTATAACCGAGACCTTAGCGGTGAAACCGATTGTCTAGTTACTGTTACTTCCATGGCTATCTTTTAGGGCAAGGTGCCTGACGGCATAACCTCCGCAACTTATTTGTTTACGTATATATAAACCTTTATGCCTAAGCTTATGATGTAAAATAAGTCTAAACATGACATACTTTACAAATTTTATCTAATTTGTAAATTTTCTCCAGACGACCCACCTAGTGTCATTTCTGATATTCCTGGAAACAAATTGTCAAGTACGCTATATATACAGTCTCTTACAAATTACCTTCTCACCATTCAGATCTCGGAAACTGTAAGAGATACGTAGAAGCTTAAATGGGAGCAAAGTCGCGTAATCAGGGGACTAACTTAGTGCCCCAAAAAATGTAGGATAACTTGATTAGATTTTGAAATATTTGGAAAAACCGAGAATTTGGGATTTCGTTTTTATTTTTTTCGCAGCCTTATTCGAGCAAAAATATTGAAAAATGTCCTTCCTATCCTGTATTGGCCAGGATATTTTGATGTTTTGGATGTTTTGTTTTTCCAGAATCATTATCAATTGAATTTTTTTATACGGACCCTAATTTTGACTCGGATTTTAAACCCTAATTTGCATCCTCCTCTCCTTTACCCCTAACAAAATACTATCTCAAAATAAATCATATTACGACGTTTCGAACAAAAAATTCATCTTCAATATTTCCATTTCGAATTGTAGAATTTTTTATCTGCGAACCCAATTCTTGCTCATTTATCGTGCACATAAATGTCACTGGATTTTACCAAATCCGATTAACCCCTAAATTTTTATATGAGGCATTTTCTACACCAACACTTTCCTGAAAAACTCATATGAAATGGTGGGGTAGTCGAATGGCCTGTAACTCTAATGACATACCCAATAATCTCAGGACAAATACTCTGTAAACGCCTTTAATTTAATTAGAAGAAGGAACATTTAAGGGACACTGCAGAATATTTGAAGAAGAATATGTTTCACCAGCTGAAAATGGAAATTTTGGAGCTAGATTCATTGTAATTTTTAAAAACTTTTTGTAATAAATAAAATGTACCCATTAATGGTTTATTTGGAAAGGAATAGTTTTCATTTTTTAACGCAATTAAAAAATGTAAGGCCCTAATTGAATTTAGTAACATACACTGGTATACGATAAAAGCAAAAAGTGAGAAACATAGATAAAAAATGTATAATTCGGAACGGAAACATTGAGGATGCATTTTTTGTTCGAAACGTCCGAATATGATTTATTCTGAGGTTGTATGTTCTTAGGGGTAAAGGACACTTTCAGATTATGGTTATAGAAAAACGAAACATCATATTTAAAATATAGTTATCCTGGCCAATAGAGAGCAGAAAGTTCCTTCGAGGAAGTTAAAATAAAAACAGATTTCCAAAATTTCAGTTATTTTCAAATATTTCAGAACCTAATCAAGTTAGCCTAAACATTTTTGGGGCATATTGGTCCACCAATTATGCAACTTTGCCCCCATTTAAGCTTTCTCGAATCTCTTAGAGTTTCTGAGGTCCCAATTGTGAGAAACGAATTTGTAACAGCCTGTACTTACAATCAACCAAATTACCAGCGCGGAGGTGCTTATATTAATTGAAAACATGCTCGTGCAGTGATACTAAAGAACGTTACGTGTAATTAATTGTTGAATAATCGTCAAATTAGCAAATTGGTAAACAGAGCCACTGAGCAGTCTTCCTTATCTCGTATTTGTCCACCATAGACTCTCTGACATTTCACCGCAGCTATTTTGTATAATGAGATGAGATATGCATCTAAAGGTTGGTGAAAAGGGTAGAAAACTGTTATGAGGACGATTAACATAACAGTTAGAGCTCTGGTTATCTTCTCACGCCACTTGCTTTCTTTCTATTGAATTCATTACGTAGTATTTCAGATTAAGGGAAATAATTTTTCTCATTATTTTGCGAGGGAACTTAACTACATCAAACCGAGATTTAAATATTCCACGGACTTTCAAGTGTATAGTAAATGGAAGTTACTTATTACCATAAAATTATTTTATTCAAATGATTCAGACGGACTAATATGTAAATCATTACCTATTATACAGGGTGTCCAGTGTCCACCTAGTGCGCGGAAGTCCAATATTTAGGTTAGCAAAGGAGATAACTTAAATTTTTTCTTCAGCGTTGCCTAATTTCTGGAATCCCACAAAATAAAAATAAATTTGAGTGTGTTCAGTTTTTTCTGTGCAAGTACCTACTAACTTTCTTATTTTAAATAGTTACCTACGTTATTATTATTGTATCGACTTCTGTATGATAAATTAAGGACAGTTTGTGTGAAACACCCCTTTCAAAATATTAATAGTGTTCGAGATATATGACTGAAATTTTTTTCTTAAATTTCGTCACTTATTGTACCTGAAATATTTAAACATTGTTGATTTAAATTGCATGTAATATAATAAGTAGATGAAAATTCTAGACATTTTAATAAAAAAAGTAATTCAACATTTTTTATTAAAATGTCTAGAATATTCAATTATTTAACTATTCAAAAAATGTCATGGTATTTTCCATTGGTTTCACTTTTCTAGGATTTAGGATAGCCTTATTTATGAAATAAAATCTTTACTTAAAGTAATTTAATTTTTTTAGCTGGTAGTAGGCTTCATTAAGATAGTAATACCAATATAGAGGATATTAAAGTTTGAAAGAAATAATATGGTCTATATTAACATGCAAAAAAGGGCTGATATAACTTTATTAAAGTTTGGTATTCAGCTGGTTCTCCACAAATATGTATTTTAAATAAGTAGGTCATACTTACAGGGGCGTACTTACGGGAATGAATTTAGTAATTTTCGTCTTGCAATTTTTTTTTCTTTCAAGCTGTACCAAATTTTGCTCGTGATTATGATAGAGTCTTCAAAGGTTTACAAAAAAATATTTATATCTTGTTGATTGTTATTAGGACAGCTCGTTTTTTTTTAATTAAAATAAACCATATTGTTCATTCATTTTTAAAATTCGAAAACAACGCATTTGCAGACACATAGAATCTACCATTAAAATACAACCGAGAATTTTAGTTACTTCTTCTATACATTTTGTTTCCAATAATATTACGTACTGTTAGTAGACATAGCAGAATTTTTTAACATAATTATGATTAATATAAGTTCCACTCATAATAAAGTAGAGTGATAATCACAACAATACAATCAACGTTCGATAACCTTCTTATCAGATTTTGACTCTGAAAATAATTTGCTGTCACAAACACTAACGCCGTTTGATATGGGTCAGTTTGAACGACAAGAATAGAATGGCCATTTTTAAAGCCTATAAAGTCGGCAACGTCATTGCGAATATATTTTCCGTAAAATCGATCTTGAAAAGAATATTCACTAAAAATAGCTAATCAATTTCATAATAGGTAAAAGCCAGACTAGAGTGTCACTTTTCACATTTTTACGTTGGCTACATTGGATACGAAAAAATAAAGTATGGCAAATTATATTAAAATGGACCTTATTGGAAGTGCTTTGTGCAATTTTATACACCAACCTGCTCATGACCATATGCACTCAAAGCATAATGAAGCATACATATTTTTTGCATTGCACAGGATTTGAGGCAAAGGCTCGCGGATAATTGGGGAAAAATATACATACATATACATGCAATGAAATTACATTAATTCTACCTCCTATAACAGTGATGTTTAATCTCTGATTAAGATTACAATTCATAGTTGTTTTAAGCTTCGTTTTGATGTAGGTTTAGAAAATATACTGAACCAGCAGTTTTTATTATAAACTTTTTAATACCATTAAGACCATTGGAGAATAGTTTGACACACAAGACAGTCACACCAACGTATTCTTTTTAAATAATAGGAAGTTTTCTATATCGCCTAATAATAGTAAAAAAATAAAAATAATAAATAAACAAATTTGCGAAACAAAACCACCCAGGAAAAAGAGATGTTTCTAAGGTCACTTCTAAACTCAAAGATAACATCCAAACTGGTACGGTGATGGGAGAAGAAGTACGGCTCTTGCTTGACACTAATGAGCTCTCATTATATTGCATTGTGCAACGAAAGAGCTAAGTGTAATTACAAGTTTTAAAAGCGCATTATATACACTAAAAAAAGGGGAATTGCTATCACTAAGCCGGAACCAGTTATGTATAGTTGCAGATTTCCTACTAGGTCATTATTGTGTTCAATTGGAATATTCATATACACTTGGAAAGAGACACAGTCTATCAAATAATAGACGACAAATTCTATGAGGACAGCCAAAATTACATCTAGAAGAATATAAACCTAAACCAGATAGTTCAACAGACCATGCTATTAGATTGAGTATTATCTATAAAGAATATAGGAAAATATGAGGAGGCTGTAATGCTTCTGAAAACAAAATAGAAAACAAGAGATTTCGCACAAAAAATAGTTTTAAAAACTTAAACATATCCCGACAATTTATTCGGTTATTGAAATCTTGTTTTATTCATTATATTTATCTATTTTTATCAACAGTCTATTTAGGACACGTACATTCCATTAAAATTTAGAAAGAACTTAAGGGTTCATTCTCTGTAGATTTGACAGGCATGACTGGTGGGTCGAATTGAGAGGGGTGGCCGATGGGTGGAGACTTATATATTCCAACTATCGAAGTATTAAGAAGTAAAATGCCTTTTTTTTAAGATAGCTTTTCATTTTCATTTTAAAATGTTTACTACATAAATTTTTACACAATCTGGAAGTCTATTAAAAAAAAAGATACCGAAATAATTAGTTCCATCTCTACCCTTACTCAGTCTCAGAAAATCAGGCTTAATTTTGTCTCTATTTCTTGTGCAATAATCATGACTCATACAGTGTTGTTGAAATGTATGTATGTTATCTTTAATATAAAGAAGACATTCCAGTATATAAATACAGGGCAGGGTGAGAATACTGTGATGTATAAAAGAATTTTTGCAATGTGTTCTATAATGAAGGCCGGTTATAATTCGTACACATTTACGTTGTAAGCTAAAGATGTCAGAGCAATAGCAAGAATGACCCCAGTTCAAAATTGCATAGCACATATTGGAATGGAAGCAGCCGTAATATGCTGTTAATAATGTCTTTATTGTGACTGATTTAGAAAGACTCCTGACGAGAAAAATATTCTTAGCTAGCTTCTTAGAAAGGTTGACGATATGATATTGCCAAGTCATTTTTTCATCAATGTATACACCAAGAAATTTAGCGTGTGAATAATAATTATTTTTATCGATATCACAAATGTCGCGTAATGAAAACAAAATTGACTGCGTTTTCTCCCGATTTAGGCATAGCTTATTCGCCAGAAACCATGTGTTGTTTCGATTTTTTCAAGAAGAGAGTTACTATGACTATCACTATTTAGTACAGTGGTGTCATCTGCAAAAAGAGTAAATAAGCAGTCTCTATCACAATTTGGCAAATCATTCACGTAGATAAGAAACAATACGGGACCAAGGACAGAACCCTGTGGAACTCCATACTGTATAGATCTATTTGGTGACGTGCTTTTGTTGAAACAAACATATTGGGATCTATTAGTCAAGTACGACTGAATAAGTGATATACTTTTCTTATTGAAGTTATAATGAGAAAGTTTTTGAAACAGAATGTTATGGCTGACACAGTCAAATGCTTTTGTCAGATCATACAAAGACCCATTAGTGATTTTTTTATTCTCAAAGTTACTCAGGACCGAGCGCGACAAATTATTTATTGCAAGTGTGGTAGATCTTTTATTACGAAAACCATACTGACAGGAATTAAAGAGATCACTTCTTTAGAAATATTGATTTATTTGAAATTTTAAGACCTTTTCCAAGATTTTAGCTGCAATGAGTATTAATGAAATAGGCCTATAATTAGACGGATCATCTGTGGGTCCTTTTTTGTAAATGGGTATAACTTTCGCAATTTTGAGAACTTCAGGAAATACACTATTTTTGATACATTCATTTATTAAATTTGTTAAGGGATAGACAACTATATTTTTTAATGTTTTTATTATTTTTGTACTGATGTCATAGGGGTCTTTACTTGTCGTATTTTTTAAATTACTTATAATGTCTCTTATTTCATTATAAGATACTTCCTGGAATTCAAAATTACTGCCTATGGTAACAGGTTGAAGATAGCTTTCAAAGGTGGCACTAGTACTTGGAAGTTGATCAAGGATATTCTGAGCAATATTTGAAAAATATTCATTAAAATTATGTGCAGTAATCCGGTCAGTAGGGCATTTCATAGAAGACGTAGAATTATTTCCTGCAATTATTTTCCACATTGCTGCTTGGGGACATTTCGATTTTTCTATGTAGATATCATTGGAAATTTTTTTTGATTTAGCAATTTCGTCTTTGTATTTATTTCTATACGATTTAATAGTGTCATTTGGAACTAGTTCAGTATTCTTTTTATTAATATCCCTAAGAAATTGTAAATGATCCCGCATGTTCTTGAGATTATTATTAAACCAGGATACCAAGGTTGGTTTAAAACTGTTTTGAAGTTTAGATTTTACAGGAAAACTTAAATCCATTGCAGAATTTAATATAACAATAGACATTTCAAATTTCTCATTTAAAGTAAGATTAACATCATTTGTCATACTCCAGTCCTGACTTTCAATGTTTCTATAGAAATTGAACAAACCAAGATCCGTCACCGGCCTGTAGTTAATTCTTATATTAGATTTGTGTTTTACATTAGCTTGTTGAATTCTCATTATAATTCCCGAATGATCTGACAAGCAAGTGTCAAATACCTGAGTAGAAAAGCTATCAAAATCAAGATTTGTAAAAATATTGTCAAGACATGATTTTCCTCTGGTGGGCTCTGTAACCGTTTTCGATAAGCCGAAAGAATGACATAAATTTAAAAGTAGGAGAGCATTCTTGTCATCACAATTATTATCATTATCACAGAACTTGACATTAAAATCAACAGTCAAAATAATTTTCTTAAGTCTATTGAGTTCACTTAAAGCTAGCGTTAGTTTGTCATATATATAAAAGTCACCTGATGTTGATCTATACACTGTAACAACTTGAAAATTATCAAATTCAATACCAGAAAGTTCACAGTGTACTTTCTCAGATACCTTGTTAATATTAGTTAAAATGACTGGGGACTGAAAAGAATTTCTCACCAATATAGTCACGCCGCCGTGTTTACCTTTTTCCCTGCAAAAACTAGAGATGGTCCTGTATTTATCCGGTTTCACAATATCAATCTCAGAAGCACTAAGCCAGTGCTCATTGAAACAAATAATGTCCATAGGTTTGTCCTCCAATAAAACTTCCATTTCGAGAATCTTATTGTGACTTAAACATTGGACATTAAGGTGCAAAAGTTGGAGATCTTTATTTGATTTTTGATAGCAAACTACTGCCATAGAAATTTGTGTAATTCCGAAAAACATTTTAGTTACAATGAAGTTACCATAGGGGAATATAAATTAGTTTAAAATTATCATTGATAATTATAGCAATATACGTAGCATGACATTTTTTAATCAAATATTTGAAGTAAAGTTGCTTTATTTATAATACTTATAATCGTCGTGAATAATATGAAAAATAATAAAAATTCAAAAGCCATCCCAATAAAACTTCCATTGAATATTGCTCTTATTAATTCGAACTCAAATACAAAACGGATTAAGCGATCCAGTAAATATTCCCCTTCCATTCAATTAGCCTGAAAACAATTTTTATCTGTTTTGCATTTATATATAATTTTATTCCACATTTTTTTAATTATTAATATAAAAACAAATTGCCATTCGATGCGCTGCACAGGGTAATTTAATTAAATGTTTTTAAAAAATACTTTCATAAATAAGTATATACACGAAGTGTTTTTGCAAGTCCATCCACAAAACGCCTACTGATATTTTTTGGTTTAAGGCCATTGATTATTTTAATACTAAATTGGAGATTATTCATTCAAAAGAGTTTTTATGGAATATTTTTAGATAATATTGTATTTGATAAATACAGAGTTTGCAGAAATATGAAGAAAACGTTCTTCAGCATGTAGCAATTTTTACAATAATCCACTTTGTCCGGTTTCAATCAAGTTAAGAATTAATATATAAAATGTTTCATATTTGCAATTTTGTTATAAACAATAAATCATGTGATGCAACAATTCTATAACATATACTAATTCTATACTTTGGTTGCATGACAGTTAGCAAAATGAAGAAACAGAATGCATTTAATACATCTGATATAAAATAGGGTAGGGTCGGGCAAGAATACGCGTCTTCTAAGAGTGCGCAGTGCCATTTTCTCGGAAACGTGTAATATGAGGTGCTTCTTATTTATTATGTAAAATCTTCTTAATCAAATGTAAGTCTCAGGAAAAAATTAAATTGTCTGGTAAGAAAATGTTTAAGTTACGATGATTGTATTGTTTTCGCATCCTAAACTATAGATATTTGATGCCTTTTACAATGTGTAAATAAAATTTTTTGAGGTTATGTCACAATAGCGTAACATTCAACACAATGTAAAGGTGTTTACTGTTTAATAATTTTTTGTATTATGCCGCCATCTATTTATATAGAAAAGAAGTTAATGATTTTGTTAAACGTGTTCGAAATTCCAAGAGTGCGCACTATGAATGAGAACAAGAGTACGCAGTAAGAATGATGCGCACTCTTGGACGTCATTTGCTAAAAATACGAACCGACTTAAAAAAAATGTTTTCCTCTTTTCCAGATGGCACGATATAAGAGAAAGACTGACCGTCGGCTTTTTTTTACTGATGCTATATTAGCAGAAATTCAACAAAAAATAGATAACGGTCAGTCCAAAAGATCTGTTGCAAGAGAATACGGAATAAAGGAGTCTACTTTGCGCAATCGTTTAAAACAAGGGACCATCCCTACATCTTTAGGACGTTTTAAGCTGGTGTTTACTTCAGAAATGGAATTAGAGTTGGCAAAGCCGATAAGAAAATTAGATAAATTGTTTTTTGGTTTGACATTCAAAAAACCACAATCAGCGGCTTGCGAATATGCTGAATTAAATAAAATTAAACATACAGAATTACAGAAAATCCAAAGAAGCGGCAAAAAGAAAAGTAAACATCCCATCTAAAAATAAAAAAAATAATAAAACTGAGATAAAACAGAACAAAATATCTAAGACAGCAAACATAATTGAAAACGCGGGCGTATGCCCAGCATGTAATGAGATCTACTCAGATCCCCCCTGAAATTGATTTAATTCAATGTTCTATTTGTAATCAGTGGTTACACGATGAATGTACCTCCTATGAAGGTATTAATGCCTTTGTTTGTGATTTCTGTACACAATAATTTACTACTACCTACTAAATAATAAGTTGTGATTTTGTAGCTGCGCGCACTCTTATATGTAATGCGTACTCTTGGAATTAATCTTGCGCACTCTTGAACGCATTCCATTCCAAGAGTGCGCATTTACAATGTTTTGGATTTTGTGTAAATTTGAAGTTGTTTTTGCTATGACAAGTTTAGTTCGTGTTTTATTTTACAGTTGAGAGTATGGTTTATTCACAGATATTTTATATTTTCTGTTTTAAATAAAAGTTTTTTTTCTATATGGTTTTATAACTTAAGGGCGTACTCTTGCCCGACCTTACCCTAGGGGCGACATTCCAAAGTACCTAAAAACAGCACAGACAGTAAAAAAATCAAAGACGTTATTGCAAACATACAGAAGCAGAAAAACTCTTCAATAGCATATAAAACATCACACTGATGTAGTTTTCCACATAACACCAAAACACTATACTGTACTCAAAGCGCGTTCTGGAGATGATTAAAACTAACCCTATGCTAACACTGTGTCCTATTTTCACCTAAACTGTTGCTACTGTTCAGTGAACCACCGCGACAGATCACTGGACCGTGATTTACTAACCAATAAAACTGTATGGATTTGGCCCTATGTCACTATTCAGACTATTTTTACACCTTGCAATTTGCAAACTCTCAACTGCATCCAGCTCTCTGGATTCTGTTACATTCCTAATTACTACTATCTATTTTATGCCAGCTAATTTCGTAAATCCCCGACTTTTCCTTAGTTTCTATCTTGACTTTTGGATTGCCCAAAAGTTGTTATACCTATATCTTTAAAAACCTTACCAAAACCACGAGTGAAACGAGGATCGTAAGGAATAGATACGAATTTTGAATTTTCTCTTTCGACTTTTGAAAAGTCGAGGAATTTCAAGTGTCTCTTTAAATTTACGTTTCCTAAACATTTTATCAGTAAACTTACAGTATATAGATTACTCGCAGCTAATCAATGTCCCAATCAATGTCAATAGCAGTGACGTTTATATCAAACACCGCAAAGATATCATCCACATATCTAAACAAAACCCTGTGAAATACTCGAATTCTTCTTTTGCCTCCATTTCAAATCTGTTCATGAAGAGAACGGCAATAAATCGTGACAGAGTTACTCATTGCTGTACCCTCATGTTGTTCGAAAAAAAAACAGGGTACAAACATGATGGTTCAATCAGATTTAGTTTAGGTGTAAACAGGACACAGTATAGCTTTAGTTTTAATATCTGCAGATCATGTCAACTTGGTTGGCCAAACGTGCGTCGAGTGCAGTCTAGTGTTTTGGTGTTATGTGGAAAACTACGTCAGTGTTATTTTCACACCAAAGGTTCTAACATGTTATAAACATAAAGACATACTAAAAAATAGAGTAACGTAGATGTTTATTATAATAGTATAATGGTAGTACTAGTAGTAATTAGTAGTATTAATATCTAAAATAACATAATATAACCAAAATTTCACTCATTTCCAAAACTTGTAAGATTATTTCCACAGCATATTGCTCTCTGGAATGTTCTTACAACTTTCATATGCTTCTATAGAAGTGCAAAAGTAGTACCATTTTATAGAAAAAGTTTTCCAGAACCACCATATCCACTATGCAGCATAAAACTACGCACAACTGAAAATAAAACTTTTTTATTTTAAAACATAATTCAGATAAAAAAATTTCCAGTAAAAAGTAGAAAGGTATAATAACCATTGGCCAATGGTTTACTTATTGTCAATCCTTTTGACAGATTATCGAAGATGAAACTTTTTGTTAACTCACCTTGTACATGTGAACTACTAGCTTTTTACAATAACTGAAAATTTTAAACATTCGATAAATCACCAAATCTAAACGATCGACAAAACGAAAAGTATTAACTATGTTTCAAGTTTCTTCGAGTAGTTCCATGTTCCTCGCCCAATACAACATTGTAAATTAACTCCAACCCTTCACCTTAAGCAATTTCATTTATGATTAAGATAAAATTATAATTGGCAATGGAACGAAGAATTTCAGTGAAGCCTTAATAAAACCATTATATTAAATTCCTGTAGCTGCAAGTATGACACTATTTTATTATAGACGAGAGACATTTCGCAGCAAACTTTTTTTTTTACGGAAGAATTATTCAAGTTCTGTAGTTAAAAGTTCTATAGCGATATGTAAAGAGTTATTTGAAGTACCTAAATGATAATAATAATACAAAAGTGCTTATAGAGCCATTCTGCTATATAAGAGTCTAAATTGATTAAATATTCTTACACAAATCAAAAAAGCTTTAACAAAACAGTCATAACTATTTAACTTTTTCCGTATAAGATAATTATTATAGATAATTATTTTTCTATCAAAAGCAAAATTGAGTTATGAGAAACTTTTAAACAAGAAATTTGAAAATGCATAGCTTCTCCATACCTCTTATACCCATTAGTTCTCTCTTAAGAGTATAAGAGACTATACTCTAAAGACTATAAGAGTAATTTGCTATTTGGGTATTCAATTGCAACTGGGACCAAAATATAAAAGCGATAAATATATAATCTATTTAATAAACAAGACGGCCAAGTCATGTAATGCTTATAGTAATCAAAACAGTCATTTATCTAGCGTAGACGTTTTAGAAGTATTATATATGAAGGATTAGTAAGTACGTATTTATTAGAAAGCTGTATAAAACTGCTATTCCTTGATCGTCCAAAATATACTAAAAACCGTGGAGAAGCAGTTTAACAAATTTATTAATCACTTCCTTTATATATTAAATTGAACACATAATTGAAGTAAATTAAATTTAAATATAATTAGGTAAAGCGTTTCTCCTTATTATTAAATTGTGAAGTATTTAAAAGCTTTTCTTGGTAATTAAACCAAGTAATTTATACTGTCTACTCACTTCATTGAAAATAATTTGTGCTCGCTTTGGAAGGCTACTTAAAACTTATGATTGGATTAAAGTTATAAAACTGAGTTATATCGTGAAAGACTTCCTTGGTACTTAAATGTAGTTTAGCAACTTTACTTAAAGGAAACAGTATCAGTAAATAGAAATAAAATAATAAATATGAGGTTTATAGTTCTTTCTATATTTTTCAAGTTTTCTTTTTCAGTATCTCTTTGTGTGGCTCAGCGACCCATAGAAGTAGTACTAAATATAAACACTGTGAGAAGAAATATTTTAACTAGTATCAGAATTCTTATAGGATCATATTTTTTTATACCACATCTGAAAATGAGCCTTGATGATGAGCTTCCTTATAAAAATAATACTATAATTAGTTGGGTTCTGTGATGTCGTAGAATATAAATAGCAATAAATACAAATAGCAATAAGTGTTAGTTAGTTCGCAGGATATTAAAGAGTGCCCCAATAAGAATGATACAATTCTGAATTGAAACAAAATACGATTGGCATGGTATATTCTAAATTTCTTTGTTGTACATCCAAATTTACCAATTTCTTTTTACCCAATTTCTCATAACATTCTGGTAAATTGAGATCCTATCGTAGTAATAATTTCTCGAACGTTGTTCTTTAATTGTTGGATGGCCTGTGGATTTTTAGCATAAAGATTTGATTTTACGTAACCGCACATGTATAAATCTAGTGGAGTTAAATTATAAGATCGCGGTGGACAAGGCATATCACCACTTTGGAATATTACACGACTGGGGGATCTGTCTCGCAGTAATGCTATTGTTGCTCGAGCTGTGTGGCATGTGAACTCCATCCTGTTGGAATCACTTATTTATTTATGTTCAAATTATCCAATTGACGCCACAAAAAAATTGGTAATCATCTTTCGATATTATTCGCCATTGAGGGTAAGCGGGTTGCCTGCTTCATTTTCAAAATAGTCGGCCCTCTTACGCCGTATGCTGAAAAACTGCACCAAAGCGCGATCCTTAGGGAGTGCATTTGTAATCCGGCAAAAGGTCTAGGGTTTTTTATTACCCAGATACGGCCGCTTTATTTATTTAAAAAACTATTAAGGTTGAAGTGCGCCTCGTCACTGAAAATAATTTTTTTATCGAAAATTCATCCACTTGCACCTGTTTCAGGAGACATAGTCGGTAAATCGTCGACGCGTTAAATGGTCTATTGGCTTAAGTACCTGTGTTAATTGGATTTTGTAAGGATGAAGAAACAGATTACTCACTATAATACACTGTACACTGCTTCTGAAGAAATGCAAGTGTTATGAACGCTGCCGAATAGAAAGTTCTGGATTTTCATTCGCGCTTTGGTTGATAGCATCAATATTTGGACTTAAATGGCCTCGACGAAAACGCATAAGTAGTTTTTGATTCTGCACAAACTCCGTGTTTTTGAATTTGCTTGCAATTCAAGGAATTGTAAGTGCAGAAGGTCAGGGGATGTCTTAAATTGCTCGTAATGCACGATGAGTTGTCGCGATTGAATAAACAGTTTCATAATAAATTTGAACGATTTCTACTTTAACTTGTCTAAGTTTACTGATTGCATTTGTCTCAATAAAACTATGAATACATAAACAGTTTAAGAATGGGGCCAATTTGTATCACTCTTAATGAGACACCCTTTATTATTACTGTCACGTGTTAAGGACGGATGCATTCATTAATACTATTAATATAAATTTGGTTCCTATAGAATATATTCATCTTATGCTCATATTTTTTTATAAAAAGTATTTTTTTACCATTAAATACCATTACCGTGAAATAAGTTCCTTGTTTTGTCCAAAAGACTGCTCAATAATTGGCTTGGGTAAAAAATAAATGTTAACTGATTTTATAAACAAATCCCCAAATTTCGTTCTTAAAATAATGTTTTTTAATTCTTTGACCATGCCCAAGTGCATATCGAGTATTTCGCCCCAGATTCAATGCACTGTTTATTATGAATGTAAGTGTAGAGTAGGTAATTTATGTTCTTTGAGCAGCTGTCTTTGGATAAGTTGTTCCATATATTGCCTGCAACTGAAATAAAATACTTAGATATACTGATTGATTCCAGAGTAAAATGGGATATCTATAACAATTATGAAGCAAAAAAAATTAAGACGCTGTTTTACAGATTTAAGTGTTTAAATGGAAATTTAATTTACAGACAACTGAAAATTTTATATCATAATTTGCTCGTTGACCCTTTCTTAATCTGAATGGAGTATTAGGGTGGGATGGTGTAGTGGACTGTCACCTGGGACAATTAGAGATACTTCAGAAAATACTACTGAAGATCATATTTAACAAAGAACTTATTCTTCTGTTGCCTTGATTAAGGAAACAAATGTGTGGATGTTAGGTCGTTGTTCTATTATCACTGTATACTAGATCAATCGAATATCATTACTCCAAAAACTCCATTTATAAAAACTAGAGGAAAGAGAAAAGCCTTAAGAGCTCTTGTGGACGAAGGTTTTATTTACCTTAGCTTAAGAGCTTTTATCACACTCCCTTAAAATATTAAACAAATAGCCACATTTAATAAATAGAAAAATACAATTAAACAATACATTTTTATTAAGCGGAACATTATTTATTTACGTATTTATTTAAAGGATATGCCAAAAACAACTAATCCACGGACAATGTGCCCCGACTGGCATTGCATTACTTCGGCATCTCCATAGTAGTCGCCATATCTTTCATCGAGATCAACCCCTAGACACTGACCGGTCTCGCGCTTATTATGCGATAGTAGCAAAGACCCAAAGAGGGCAACTACCATGTGTTTCTCACCACTATTATTTTACCTACCTGAAAACTTACACCTTGCCCCTATTCTAATTTACAATGCTTGCCAATTTATATTAATGTTAACTCTTTACAGTATCAATTAATTTTCATGACACCGAGTAAAGAGTTGTAAAAATAGAAAATACTGATAAATTATAGATCAGTGCACCACCTACCTTTAGGTATCTAAAGAAGATAAAATATTTTTGATCAAAAAATAGCAAAGTAAGTTCACCTGATGGGATGGGTTTCGAAAGTGATATGCTAATAGTTCTGTTCGAAGTAAAGTGCAGTTTTATATATAGGTTCAGATAAACTTGTTAAAATGATAAAATGCATATATTTTAACCTCAATTGACTTCTTTATCATTCATGTTACGAGAGGTACTTTAGTCAATATTAAAAATGGCCCAATTACAGAGTTAACATAAATGTACTTCTATATTTCGGACGTAATTGATTTTTGAAAAAAAAAACAGAATTATTATTTTCAAATTCTCTATTTGTAAACAAATTACATCAAGCTCACAAGTTTTCTGTTCAACCGCATATCCAAAATTAATACTTATCCTTATTGACCTTGTAAGGAGACGACACATCAAATGTAATAGAAAATACATGGAGTATTGGATTGTAGAAAAAGAAATAAGTAAAGTATTATGGCAGACAATCAATGTGGTCGTGTAGTAGAAAAAAACCATATTATTGGTGGGCATTTCTATAGAAATTAGTACGCGAATGTAGGTTTGTCAACTTTTCGTTTTTAGCCAATAACTCAGTCAAATCTCAACCGATTCCCAAAAACGATGCATCAGTATATTCGCAAAGGAAAGGGCTTCAAAATGATGTTTTAGAAGTAACGTAGTTCCATTTTAAATTTTAAAGTTGTGGTTGCTAGGGGTTAAGGGGATGAATATATCAAGTTGGCTTGACTGTCAAAAATCCTCCCCCTAAGGACAGAAATCGACGGGTCTCGGCGAATTCTATTTTTTTTTCGGTTTTATAATTATAAGGGGCTCAAGTTTTCTCTGAAAGACCCTGTATATTGAGAAAACCATTAAATAGGTAAAGGTGATTCATTTTATTCCTGGCATCTCGTCTTGGCATATTTTGTACGTATCAGTTTGTTAGTTATATATTTCTAACTGTTAACTCCTTGGTGGGCGTGGACATTTGTCTTGCACCATAACCATTTATTTATAGCTAACAGCGGAGACGAAAATATATGTTTGGATTATATTTAATTCGAAAATGTTCCGTTTTATATGACATTTATGGTTTTCTCTTATATAACACTTGCTTATATTACTCATTTTATTATGACATGATTTCCACTTATAACTCTTCCAAAGATAGGGACAGAAGAGTGGTTCTAGAAAAGTTTTTATCGAAGTTAAAGTTGAACCTTTACCCTATACAATAAAAATATATGGCTAGAAACTGACCACTCTGCTTAAGATACGTAAAAAATACTTATATGAATAATAAAGCTGTAACTTACCATTCTAAGGACTAATAAATTTTACTAGCAATGGTTAGGATAGATCAGATTTAAAACTTTCGCAAACTTTGGGACAGTAAAAATAAAACACAAAATATTTTCACTTTAAAAGAGTAGTTGTTTTTATAAAATTTTCACTTGTAATTGCACAAGAGGTTTGTATTTTACCGGATAAATTTGGATTGTTTAATGAGAAACTGTTGCCAAGCAATTAGACGAGAAAAACTGTCAACTATTAAAAACGCGACACCGACGGTGGGGCGTTTTTAGGTTGACAGTTTTTCGAATCAAATTGCTAAAGGAAACAGTTTAGAATTTAAATACAAATTTATCTGGTATTAATACAAACATCGAGTGTAATTCGGCAGGACAATTTAATGAATAAGAAATTTAGAAATATATGAATGCAAACTTTATTTATGAAACACTAAAAATAAATACATTTTTATTTGAGGATCGCCGAGTCGATTCATTGTTAGTGTTTAATAATTCAATAACTTGTTGACAGAAATATCAAACTATTTATTTTAGCAACGGACATTGCGATAATTGATTAAAAAATGAATAAGGGAAAAACCACTAGTGCATTTGTCACTGTAAAAGTTGCAGGTAACTTTTGTCGCTGTCAAAGTGACAATTGCACTGTGGCATATGCGATTTTTTATACATAAATTAAATTGTCACTTTAATTTGTTAACATAACAATTGTTTCGCCACACAGTGGCCTCTTCAGATGTGGGTATTACAACTGAAGGTTAGGGTATTGAACAATGAACAGTATTATTGTATATATAAGTAGAGGCATATTGGATTTATGATTTACGCAAAATAATGGCAATATTACGGTTTCCTAAAAGGTTGGGTTCTGGACTATTTACTCGCGGTTTGTGATAGGTATTAATTTAAATTAGGGGAATTCCTAAATAAATTTAATAGTGGAGATGAATTTTTTTCAATTTAAAATGTTTGTAAAACTTATTTTACTAATTACAAACTAATTCTGAACCATAATTGACTCCCCGAATAGAGAACGAATACGAATTTTTAGTACCAGTAACGCTTTTATCAAAACCGGTACTAAGATAATTGCAAAAATATGTATATGTATGCCTTCGTCAATGTGAAAATTTTATTTTAGGAGAGGCAAAACTAACTGATACTGTTGTCACTTGAGTTGGTCATTTGCATCTGTTTTGGCATTTGCATATTTTTACAGAAGTGTGCAAAATATTCAATGGAAGAAAACATAATAGACAAGGATACAAATAATCCAAAAATCTATGGTTATGCAGTTAAATACCATATAGGGGAGAGTCACCATGAATGGGACGCTCCTTGAATGGGACCCGTTTAAAGAAAACTGTAAACCTTTAGCTATAGTTTCCTAACTTCCCCAGTAGGTGGCCCTTAACCGGTTGAGCATTTGGACATGATACCCATATGTGCAATGGCGTGATGATTGTGGTTGTGAAGATTTTCTTAAATTTACCCTCAAAAAGTATTTTTACAACTAGTTTGTCTTAGTTTGTTTTGTGAATAACTTTAGTCAGAGGTAAGTTTACATTTCCCTATAAAAATTGTATACTTTTAGCCAATATTTTAAGCAGAAATCAGTGTTTTGGGTTTTGAGGTTAAGAAATAAATAACCGATTTTCAAAATGGATCATGATTCCTTGAATGGGACAGTTTTAAGTTCCTTGATTGGGACATGTCCCATTCAAGGTCCAAGGGTACCTATTGTGTTTTTCTGTGTTATTACAAAAACAAGAAAATGTAATAAATACTTTTGATTGCAGACTATAAAGAATGGGACCAAAAAAGAGGTTACGGATATCTGCATCTGAAATGGAGGCTGCTGTGCGGGAAGTAATTTTAAACAGAACTTCAATAAGAGAAGTAGCTCAATGTATGGGTATTTCCAAAAGTTCACTGCACAGAGCAGTAAACATTGCCAGAAATACAACGATTGAGGCGTATAACCACTCGCCCAACATAGGAAACCGAAAAATATTTTCAGAAGAACAAGAACTTTCTTTAGTGACTTATTTCAAGACTGCATCTCGCATGTGTTATGGATTGACAACAGTTCAAGCTCGCAGCTTAGCTTATCAGTTTGCGAAGGAATTGACTTTAATGGTTCCAGAAAATTGGACGGTTAATGAAAAAGCTGGTAGAAGATGGCTACAAAAATTTATGAAACGACATCGGGACATCTCTCTTCGCAAGCCAGAAAACTGCAGTTTGTCGAGAGCCACAGCATTTAATGCTCATACGGTCGGACAGTTTTTTAATAATTTAGAGAAAGTGTTGTCCAGGTACAAGTTTGCGCCTAGCAATATTTATAACTGTGACGAAACTGGTTTATTAACTGTTACGGATGCTCCGAAAATCATTGCACCATGTGGGTCTAAACAAGTGGCCCAAATATCATCAGGCGAAAGAGGAACATTAGTGACCATGCTAAATTTTGTCAGTGCGATAGGCAATACAGTCCCACCTGTTTTCATATTCCCCAGGGTTCACTTTAAAGACTATATGCTCCATGGAGCACCAACTGGAAGTTTAGGTTTAACGCACAAAAGTGGTTGGATGACGGATGACAATTTTTACGAGTCATTGAAACATTTTGCTGACTTTGTCAAATGTTCACAAGAGAATAGAGTTCTGTTGCTCCTTGATAATCATAAATCACACGTTAATGTCACAACTATCAAATTTGCAAGAGAAATGGGAATAACTTTATTGACATTTCCTCCCCACACGAGCCATCGGCTACAGCCGCTCGATGTTTCGGTGTACGGACCATTTAAGGCAAGGTTTAAGTCAGAACAAAACAATTGGCTTGTATCAAATCCCGGAAAAACAATTTCCATCTACAATATTGCTGAACAAGCTAACAAATCATTTGTGGAAAGTTTCTCTCCTAAGAACATTACCAGCGGATTTGCTAAATGCGGAATCTTCCCATTTAACAGACATATTTTTTCCGATCAAGACTTTTTAACATCTTTTGTGTCTGACAGGCCAAACCCCGAAGTAGAAAATAAAGAAAATGACCATGGCGGCAACCGAATTAATATTCTCAACAACATTGTAATTCAGCCTGCCTCCATAACACCGGAACAAATCCGTCCCTATCCAAAGGCAGCAGAAAGAAAAACCACCCATAGAAAACAACAGACTACAAAAATTTTAACAGAAACACCAGAGAAGATTAATGAGAATGAATCAGAAGTTCCACAGTTTAAACCGGGATCTTTACCCAGCCAACCAGCAATAAAGAAAATAAAAAGAAAAATAGTCGAATCAAGCAGTAGCGAGTCAGAAGTCGAAATGTCAGCAGAAGGTGACAGTGATCTTGACTGCTCCGATCATTTTAGTGACAGTGACTCTTTATCAGAACCAAATACACGATCGAATGAGGACAAGAAAAATAACATCAAAAGCACTACGACTACATCTAAGGAAGAAAATAGGATTGATAATGAATATGAAAATATTGACTTGAAGTTTGCAATTAATGACTTTATTCTTGTAAAATTTTCAGTTCCAAAAAAAAATTACGTGAACTACATTGGTAAGATTTTAAAAATTGAAGATCAAACATTTAGTGTCATTTTTATGAGACGATTTAATAACAAATTCCATTTTCCCGACATTGAAGATATTTGTGACATAAAGAAAGACGCAATCTTGAAAAGACTAGTTCCTGTGGAACTTCCCGGAACATCTCGAATAAAATCATATTTATATTTTGGGAACGACATCTTTGCACTAGAAGCTGAACATGGAAAAATCATGTGATCCATTGTGATGTTTTATTTTTATTTAAGTTACACTGTTCACAAGTTATATCCTACATATTTTCTTTTGTTTTGTTTTGAGAGTTTTCTTTTATTTTGAGAGTTTTATTTTTAGTTTATAAACCTGTCAGAAAATGTAGATAGGCCTATTTAGTTTGTATATTGCTACAATACATACCTCTCCATTTGTATTTTTAGCGTTTCATTTAGAAATATAAAATGCGTCTTGGAATGTGAAAATATGGATTGTGTTGGACTTGTCCCATTCAGATGAACGTGTCCCAATCAAGGGTTATATGGGTCCCATTCAAGGAACCTGTACCTTGAATGGGACACTTGCCATGTTTTTAAAAATATTTTTTTTTGTGGTGTTAAAATATTATTGAACGGTCTATATTTGGGTTTTACATCAACAATACTATCCTATAAATTATGGCTAACTTGTTTTTTACAAAACTCAGAAAAATAAAAAACTACGTTAATTTAAAAAAAAATGTCCCATTCAGAGTAACTCTCCCCTACCCTAAAAATGTATAAAAATGATATTTACAAAAAATAATCTGCCCGTTTTACCTAAAGCAGATAGGAATGAAAATAAATAAGAATTCCAACAGACTGAGATTCTTATATTGCATATAGGTAATTGAAATTCATCAGCCCTAGTCAATTTTTCAGATCTTCAGCTTTTAGATCAGACAATGCCTCAGACTAGCAATTTTGCAACATACAGTACCGGTGAACACAATAATAGACCAGACCAATTCTGTAATCGGTGTCCCAGTATCCTTTACATTGTTTAACTGGTCCACATGAGGTAGTTCTGTGCACTACTCCTATCACTACTTAGTGAACTGCTTCGGTCGCAGTAATTGCAGTTAATTTGCCTATAATACGAGTGTATTTTTGTACATGCACGTAAAATTGTTTGGTATCAACTTATTACTTATATTAGCAATTAATTTAGTTCACAATTTGATTTATATGAAGAGATTTTTTTAAATACACTTATGATTAAAAATTGACTTAAAAATAAAGATAGAAATTTGCGTAGCATTATTATTGGAACGGCAGGTGTTAGTCCGGGAAAAGCATACAAACTCCACTTGAACAGAGAAATTTATTTAAGAAATAATTGGATTTGTGAGTTTAAAACAAAAAATATATCGTTTTGTACTCCTTGTATACTTTTTCGCCAAACATTCACTATCATTTTTTATAACTATTATTATTGCATATTAAGTCAAAACAAAATTATCCTGGCCTCCACAAGGTGGTACAAAAATTAATATTAATTATAAAGCTTTGTATCTGCACCATAACTAGATATCAGCCCGAGCTAATGTCAAAGAATCTAATTAATTAAAGCCAATAAAAAAATTTAAAAGGTTCGTTGCACAAAATTGGCGATAAAGCATGGGCGGAGGTAGAGCTGACACATTAAAGATTCCTAATTGAAAAAATTGAAACTTGACAACTCTAAAAACCATTTTCATAACATGGAATGTTATCCAAGTATGGAAGTATCCAATAAAGTTAATTCCATAACAATGGAATTAGCTTTATTGGATACTACTAATATTTTAGCTTAGTTAAATTCAGCTTATTGAATAAATTATTTACAAAAACATAATGAAAATGTAATAAAAAATAGATGTTGTATAGAAGATTAGAAATTGTATAAAACTTTAGGGAGTTTTTGAACTGGCGTTGGGAGGACATTACGAATCTGATACGGATCGTAGAATTGAAATAACTTTTTTAGAAAATCAACATGTGCTGAACACCTGCTTTATTTCATCACGAATCCCCCCTGCCTATAGATAATAAAAAAAAAAACAAAAACGAGTCATCATCGATCTCATCCAATAGTGAGTCGCATTACTAATAAATAAACCAATTAAAATGTTTTAAATCGACTTAGTAAAAATACAATTAATTGTATTTTACTTTACTCTTTTATAACACAAATAAATTACCCAAGTCATAATATTTACTTAAATAAACTGTATGTTTCACTAAGTTGTGTAAAAATCGTCATCTTGTCAACTTCCAAAAAAGAACACTTTTTATTTTTGGGCAGCCAAACAAGCAAAAAAAAGATTTTCTCTAAGATAACTACGGTCTTAATGGATGTCTAGCAGGTCAAACGTATATCTTCTCATAAAAAAAATTATCAGGATAAATCTCGACAACCTTTGACATAATTGCAATAAATTTTACTCAGCTATTACTAAAGAAACCCCTTTGCTGTATCTCCTTTCTGTGTTTGTAATACGCTATCTGTTTCGTGCATCTCCAGCAACCCAACCGGTCGATATTACTCCTGGCATTAGTGTCTGTCTTGGCCCCTGACGAAGATGAACGCAGACAGACCACCCTGAGGTGGAACTGTGTAATACTTGACGTGAGGAGAACGAAGGATGTTTACGATTCTGTAACGTATTACGCAGAATAGCAAAACAAAATAATGGAAACGAGGAGTTTTAAGTTGTAGCAATCAACTGGATCTGTGTCGTAAAACAACTACAGTCAAATATTTTGAGAAACTGAAATAAATTCAAGTAATTTTTTAACTGTGGCCCGCTTAGCTAACAATATCGATTTCAACGGCAATCAAAGAAAATGTATAATGGACCTCTTATAAACATAAGACGATTTTGTCATCGCAGTGGAATACTATCGTTTATATAATATTTTGGCTAATTCAAATATTCAAATAATCTGACCAGTAGCTGAGGGTTTAGTGTCTCGATTTGTAATTAAATTGTTTATTCGTATAGTAAGGTTTGTTTGCAAATATGGGTTAGCAATCCTGGCCCAGTGTACATACGGATCTAGGATGGGAATAATGTCAGTTTTGGTGTTAACTTGAGTGATTAACATCAGTTTTGACTGACTATCCCCCTAACTAAAGAGGTTTTTCAGGTTTTCCTCGTTCCAGCAGCGAATGGTACGTCTAACGCACGTCGTTCCTGAGGCGCAAGTGCGCTGAAACCTCAGATTAACCAAGTAAAATATAAGTAACAGCAATACCCAAAGCATTAATATGCCTGTCCATCTAATAAACAACAATTTACGAAAGGGGGGAGTGTTTATTTAACTGTTTGTAAGTAGCTACCAGTGGCGGCCAGTATTTCTCAAAATAAGAGGGTTTATTAATGTTTTTAAAGGTGTTTCTAACAACGTAAAGTACCTATTGCCTCACGATTTAAAAAAAAAACACCTAACATCTACAAAAACTAATGTGTAGGTAGCTATATAACATAATACGCAATACATACTTTACTTTATTTAGCTATTTTCCTAAAATTCAGAAAAAACTAATAAAAAAGTAAGAAAATAAACCTCTGCACCGAAGAGTCTGTTTTTAAGAGTTTATGTATTTATGTATCTATATTTAAGAGTTTTTTCTTAAATATAGATACATAAATATCATAGAACACAATACATTCTTCTGACAGTGAAGTTCCGAAATGTTAGTGCTATTTTAACTTAAAGCGTGTATTATATTTTATGATATTTATACATTTTTCAGTATGAGAACTGATTAAAAAAAAACTTTAATGAGTCTTTTAGCGCGGAGTACGTATTGTTTACTCAAAATTTTATTAATTTGTTCAGAATTGTGGCCAAATACCCAAATAAAGTAGCGATATAATATAAAGATATTCATAATACTTTATACCTACTAAAAACCTGAAAGTGAAATAAGAAAATACATTTTTTTCGGTTCGGAATTCACTTCCCATTCTAAATCAAAACTACATCTAATACTCTTATCTATATTTTAAATTATTCGAATTTTTTTTTCAAAGAGGGGTAAACATTTGAAATTTTCCTTATTTCATTATTAACCTTCACCAGATATAAAATTATCGGAAAGAAAAACGATAAAAATTTCATTGTCTCCAAATAATTTTATGAGGATCAGAAACTATGATCCATAGAAAATATACAATATAAAACTACAATATTATCTGTATTACTTATATTACCCATGAACGTTATACGTAAGTTGAATTCCTAACCAATGATACGTCTATGGTCAGCATTGTTTACTTACCGGTGGAACGATCTCCCATCACCTTTTTTGCCCGATTTATGGAAAACTATGCATTTAATAGTCATTTCACTGTCCACAAAGATTTTCCACAAACTAAAAATCTATAACACAGCCTAGATTATTGACTGATGACCACTTATATCACATAAAATACTTAAATAAATTTACGTTCACAAAACTTCAAAACAAATATGAAGTCACAAGTTGTTGTGTCGTGTATTTTCGGCATATTTTGGTCCGTCAAAAACTGTAACGAACCAATGGCATGCAGAGGGATTTGTTTATTTAATTATATTTCATTTCGTGGACATTTTTCTCTCGCTGTTATTTATCTTGTATAAGGTTAATCTGATTCTGAAACCGCTGAGCCGGCCTACTAAATAAAAATATGCTGCCCCTCTCCCACATAAGACTTCCGGGATAATAATTGTTATTAGAATAAGGAATAGAAATATTATTATGTTTATTAAATAAAATAAATTTTACTAGTTCTTTGTTTGTTTAATATAAATTATTAAAACTATAACAAAAAATAATAACTCAACTTAACTATAGCTTATTTTTATGTTTTCCTCCAGCCTTTAAATCAGATATTCGATTTTTCAACAGTCTCTGAGACTTTGAAGTATTAGCATGATATAATAAGTAATTCAAAATTATCGTTTAAATTCTCAACACTATTTTATTTATTTTTTCTTCACTTCTATTTTGATCTAGTGATATTGTTTGCGACTATATAGGTACCATTCGTTCCAAATTCGATGCTCACTCAATGTCGGTTTTAAAAATTTTTCTGCTGATCCTGAATCGGTTTCGAAACCATGGCTAACTGCGCCCACTTTTGAGATATTTCAGCAAACGAAAATGTGGTAATTTCTTTTTGCAGCTGTAGTGGAGCAATAGTTGATCTGGTTCTATGTTTGTATATTATTAACACAATTTAGAAAGGAATATTCTATTTAAGTAAGCAATGATTTCGAAACAGATTCAGGATCAGCACAAAAATGTCTAAAACATTCCCTATTTAACCGAATTTCTATCTCTTATAGTTACCGAGATCCCAATGGTGAGCATCGAATTTGGGACACATGGTATATTTATTTATTAGTTATTTCATACATGTTGCGTTAACGTGCCAGATTTGCCGAATTGGCCATTTCTATTATAATTTTTGTGTCATGAATTCGTATTTCCAAAAGTCTAGGTTGTTCATTGACATATCAATTATTATTGTCACATATGGCATTTTTTAAATACAGTTCTTTTTACCGTGACTATTTTGTTTTGGTGAACATTATTTTTCTATTTTTAGATTTACATACAAACAGTAGTTAACCTAATTTGGTTTTAAAGGTTAAATTTATTATCAAGACTTGAATTCTTTCAGATATTCGTAAAATTTAAGAAACTGTGGTGGTTGCTATCCGATTATATTTATTCATCATTATTTATATATTTTCAATTTTTCAAAAATGTTTTTTCTACAAAATTATCAAGGGAAAGTTTTTACTTTCAGAATTTTTGCAGTTATATATTTTTATTTATTACTTGTTATCCTTTATCTTATAAGCGAACTAAGTATCTAACAGTAGTGATTATCAATTAAAAATGTTATATTCCAGATGTACGACATGGTTCAATAGTAGGATGGTTATTCCGTGTGTTTAATATTCATTTTACATTTAAATCCTTAAACCATATAATATCGGATACCTACTTACATCACCTGATTGGTATCTATGTTAATATCATTACCAATTATGTGCAGCTGTATGGGTGCCTGTCAGAAATTAAGAAATAATTGCTGTAAGGAATAATATTCCCTTTATTATATTCCCTGAATTTAATCAAACGTAATTCGAAACTTTTACCAGAAGAACTGATTGTCTGTTGTGTATTATCTTAGGATTCCTTTCATGGAACACCAGCTTTGCTACACTTGTGAAATTATAAGAAGAAGTAGAAAACAAATCCAGTGTTAGTTGTGGTATACAAATTTGAGTTTATTTTGTTTAAGAAATTGGATCTATCTAATTACCAAAATATGAATCTTGGCTAACCGATTAAATAATCAGTTTCAATGGCAGAGCCTGGAGAGTATTAGTTGGATTGTATGTAACTTTCCGAAATAACGAAATTAAATACAGATATGAAACAATGAAATGGCGATTATTATGCGACTCACCTTTTTAGTTCCGTGGAGAAGACGCTTTTAACCTTTACTTCGGAAGAAGGCCGTGCTCCTGTTGATAACGGTGTGTGGGATGTCACTTACACAATCGAAAGCTGGACACAATAAATCACGAATGAAACAGTAAATCAGAGTGTGATTTAATATCGAAGAATGTCAAATAAAAATTTAAGAAGTTAAATTAATGAACAATTCAGAAAGCGGTGGTATTCGTCTCTTCTTGCACGCGTGTTGAGTACTAAAATTGTTCTCTTAAAATCATCGTTTACGAGGTAGGCGGCCGCAAAAAAAACCATTTCATTGGTGAGCGCGCAAGTAAAACAAAAAATTTGAAAAGTGCTATTCAGGTAAACAACAAGCATGTATTATATTAATCTAAGTGTAGTAATATTATTTAAAATTGAGACATGTAAAATTAAAATAAAATTATAATCGGACAATTATTGAAAACTCAATAATGAATTTGAAATTTCATTAAACATGTCTTATTTGGCAGAAATTTTTACTAACCTGCAATCTCAATAAATAATATATTTTTTAACCTTTATAACTTACAAGTATAGATATATTTTTATATTATCAGATTAAGGCAATATTTATTCTACAGTTACTTACTTTTGCTTTAGGGCCGTTAGGGCCTTTACGGCGTGTTAACTATCTAAAACTTAAGATAGCTACAGTTTTTTTAAACCATTTGATCTATGACTATTCATGTTCTCAAGTTCTAGTTGACTAGCAGTGCACCTACAGGTAGCCAGGCTCTTAAGAGAAGATAACCAACGCTGATCAAAATGTATGAAACATTAGTGAAATTTTATGTGCAGCCTAGATCAGTCAATAGACCATATGTGACCTGGTGGTCCATCACCATCATATTTTGAAAATAAAACATCCAATAAAATTTACAATGTAATATTAGTTTAGATTTAGTAGCTCCAACCCAAAGTTAACATGAAATATTGAACATAACCTCAACATTTCTCACATTACATTACTGACTGAAAATAACTTGATTCCTATTCCTGGAGTGGTATAGCATTGGTAAGTGGGTAACTGACTAGGTCATTTGTGATTTTTATCAGTTGAAAATAAAACCTGCAAATAACTGATAAAATTGATTTAAATCAGAAGTGACCTGATCCACGGTACAACATCCACGAACAAAATACAGCTATTGTAAACACAATACATGTCTCCCTTTATCAAAATTATGACGTCATTTTATTTTGCTTTCATAGAATTACTTTTGCTGTCTGTCAGAGCTAAAGTAGAAGTACTTGAAATAGTAACTGAATTACTTTCGGTATTTCAAATACAGTAGGTATTTCAAGTATTTTTCGGTATTTGGTAATTAGTACTTGACATACTTTAATAAAGTATTTAGACTTGCTACTTAATTTTTTAAGCTATAGTAATTTAAATATATATAGCTGATATTTCACTTACTCGGAAGTATTTGAAATACTGAAAGTAACTGAATTAGAACAAAAGTACTTCAAATAAGGAAAAATATTTGAAGTACATTGAAATATTTGAATTACTTTCTGGTATTTCTATTACAAGAAATTAATTGAAATACTCGTTAAGTATATTTCGATAATTCAACTACTCTCAATACGTCTAATATTTTAAAATTCAACCACCATATTGCCAACTAAAATAATTCACAAGTTTAAAGAAGAAATTTAATCAATATTAGTTGCACAGTGATAATATTTAGTGTATATTATTATTAAAGATTGTAATTGTTTTCTAAGGTTATAATTCATTTCTACTCTTATTATTCTATTCACGTCTATATGCGAAAGGTGCGTCGAGTGCAGTATAGTGTTTTGGTGTTATGTGGAAACTACGTCAGTGTTACATAAAGATATTATGATATATCTATTTAACAGAAACACATTTAATTCATCAGAAGTTTCAGACCTTAGAAAGTAAGTTAATTAAAATCGTTTAGAAACTATAGTTTACTTTGTAACGTAACTGAAACTTGAAGAATAATAATCCAAATACTTTAAGGTAATTGAATTACCTTAGACTATTTAAAATACCTTTGGGTATTGGAAGTATTTGTAGTACATTAAGGTAGTTGAACTACCACTGAACTAAGTATTTGATGCTATTGGGATGTTGCAAATATTTTGTACCTACATTACCTACTTGAAATATTTGAGTATTTGAAGTTGTTAATGAGTACTTGAAATACTTATTGAGTATTTTAAATATTTATTAACCACTTGAAATACTTCTTGAGTATTTGAAACACAGTAGTATTTGCCATTTATCTAAAGTACTTTCGACAAGTAATTTGTGCTTTACTTTTGATTTATGCGTAGTCTGATAATTGCAATGGCAAATACTATTATTGATACTTGGTACTTCAAGCACATTTATTTAGTATTATGAACAGGTATCTATACACTTTTTTCGTAGACTTGCTTTGAAAAACGTAATTGTAAATGATAAATTATAGAACTAATACATAAGCACTGAATATGATACTGTTACGTCGCAAATTCAGGCACAGAGGGTGTCCTCTGTGATTCAGGTATATAAATACATTTTATTGTATAATAAATCTACTAATACGAATGGTTTAAAGCGAAATAACAATGCGGTTCAGTTTAGTATTGTAAATAATCTGCTTTACGTGCAGCTATTAACTTCTTTCTTAGCCTTGGCCTTCATTTCTGGCGTAAAAGTCGGCTATACAGGGTTATTCAGAACTGATCCATAATAAAATTTGGGGATGTTCAACATACATGTACAAATGTGGTAGTGCAATTTTTTGGCGGGGTCTTAAAACTATTTAAAAATTTTTCATTGCACGCCGCTGGATACTGGTCCACTGTAATGGAGTGACCGTAGGACTAACAATGCAAACTGGCTAGCACAAAAAAAACTTCGGAAGATCTGAGAGTATACCGACACCCGGCGCAAAAAAAGATTTGCAGCGTTTTTACTTTAAAATAAACTTAAAGATAGATAGATCTGACCAAAGTGACGTGTCTTTAAAATGAATAAAATTTTTTTACACTAATTTTGAAGAATTGCGCTACTTGATTACTAGCTATTAGAAACGTGAAATTTAGGTATAAAAAATTTGCACATACCTTGTTACAAAAGCCTTTCGAAATAATATTCCTCGACTTGTACACAATTTTGGGCACGTCTTATCCAATTTTGCCGTGTAAATTGGGGATTTTCAGCATTTTGCTGCAACAACCACTCACAAAACCTAACTTTTAATTGATAATCCCCTGGTAACAGTCCATTAACTCAGCATTACTGTACACATGAGCCATTTTGCAAATTTTACAGTTTAACACTCCTAAGATAAATAAAAGAGCGAGAGCGACACACAGACTGACAACTCATAGACAATACAGATATTATCCCCACTCCAACATTATTCGGTCGGTTTTAACCAGGCGTTCCAGACAAAAACGTGTTTACTTTTTTATCACATAAGAATGTGATAAAAAAATCTGATCTGATACTTTTCTACCACATTCCTAAGAAGGAATGTGGTAGAAAAGCATCAGATGTGTTGAAGTACAGTTGCTCAGATACGTAGTCCTTTATAATGGTATAACTTTAAACATTGTTTACGGGAAATCCTAATAGGTTTATTAAAATTTTTTTGGTGATATCGATTTCTTATTTAAGGATGCACATATCCTCAACGTTTTAGAGATGAGTTCTGAATAACCCTGTATACGCTCAGGCGGCCTGTCCGTCCGGTTAGCATATGCAGTTGACAGTTACGCTAGACGTACAGTGTATCTGTAAGCAAGACATTTGGCCTGTACAGGCGACCTCACCGACCTGAACGGTTTCAATCGCTGCTAGAATGTGGCCCGTACTGTACAGGGCGGTTCAAATTGGTCGGTTTTCAAGGGTTACTCCGAATCTGTCATATACAGAGCAAATCTGATACACGAGCTCTTTTTTCGAGAAAATACCAATGGCGCAAACCGCATCTCTATTTGTTACCGTTTTCGAGCTACAGGGTGTTTCTGAATTTTAGGCTAAATGGATTGGACTAGAACCAGGCCTGTGTGTGTGGAGACTCAGACCTATTGAGGCTACCGACATCTGTGCAGACAGGCCGCCTGAGCGTGTATATCCGGTTTTACACTGGTGAAGTGACAGTTAAGCAATCCATTAATATGTTTAGTGTTAAATCTTTTCTGGAGTGACACTACTTCATTCAAGTTTGAACCATCTTAAATTTTTAGCCCGTAGCTTTCTCTAGTTTCTACTCTCATGCAATTATTGTTGCTTTTCTATTAACTAAACGTTTCAGTACCACATTGAAAAAAAATATGTTTTCCGAAGTTTTCCAATTTGTTATTTTTATTACTATTAGTATCATATTCCTATTTTTTTTATGAGTGCAAAAAGTAGTAACTCCATAGAAATTGAATAAGCAACACAGTCTGTTATATTAACTATTTATCTTGTGATGAAATAATAACATCAGCAAAAAAACTCAAGGACAAATTAACTTGCGGTCCGGACTTGATTCCTAGTTTCTTTGTTAAGGATTGTTGTCACGTGTTAGCGCAACCATTAGCCACATTGTTTAATCTGCTACTTAAACAGGGCAGTTTTCCTGATGTTTGGAAAGTAGCAAGTGTCTGTCCCATTCTTAAGAATGGTGATCCAGTTGATATAACTAACTATAGACCCATCACTTTATTGTGCAATTTTGCGAAGGTTTTTGAGATGTCCCTATACAGTAGAATTTATCCTCTTTTTAAAAATATTATATCACCTGTACAGCATGGTTTCATGGAAAAAAGATCAACTAACACAAATCTTGTTTGCTTTAACCAGTTTATTTCTAATGTCATTGATCATCACGGTCAGGTGGATGTATTGTATACCGATTTCTCGAAGGCCTTCGATAGGATTGATCATAACATACTTTTGCATAAACTTAAGAATTACGGATTTTGCGATAACTTACTAAAGCTCTTTTCGTCTTATTTATCATGTCGTTTCCATTATGTCACATATAGTGGATACAACTCGAGTCACTACCTTATTACTTCTGGAGTACCTCAGGGCTCTAATTTGGGTCCTCTACTATTCTCTATTTTTATTAACGACATTACTACTCTTCTCAATTGCAATCAGTTAATCTATGCGGACGACTTAAAACTGTATTTTTCTATATCGAGTATAGATGATTGTGCTTTTCTTCAAAATGATTTGAATGCGGTTGCGAGATGGTGTGATCTGAATAACTTACATTTAAATATGTCGAAGTGTAAAGTAATTTCTTTTACACGTAAATTGAATCCTATACTTTTCAACTATGAAATTAACTCAGACTTCTTGATACGTGCAAAGTCCATCAAGGATTTGGGTGTTTACTTTGACGATAGGTTAACATTTTCGGAGCACATACAACGTATAGTTTCTTCTTCTCTTAGGATGTTAGGTTTTGTGATAAGGCAAGGTCGTGATTTCCTCGGTAATGATGTACTGTTCAGGTTATTTTATGCATATGTCCGCTCCAAGTTAGAGTATTGTTCACTTGTTTGGAATCCTATGTATAATGTTCATATCAATCTCATCGAGTCGGTTCAAAAAAGGTTTTTAAAATTCCTCACGTTTCGTTCAGACAGAAGATATCCTGCAAGAGGCTGCGACTATAAACTTTTGTTAACTCGTTTTAATTTTGACTCACTACAATTTAGAAGATACTTCCACAGTCTGAAATTTTTACACGCACTCTTGCATAACCATATCGACTGTCCTGATATATTAAGCCAGTTAAATTTTCTAGCAGTTAGATCAGCCAGTCGTGCTCCACTAACATTTTATTGTTCTGCTGTCGACACTAATCTTGGATTAAAGTCTCCCATTAGCGTTATGACACGTAGCTATAATGGCATTTGTAACTCCTGTGATGTCTTTAACTGTAATGTAAAAAGTTTACATAATGTTTTTAGAAGCGTTAGTCAACTTTAAATTTTGATACTTTAATTAAATCGAATTTGAGCACTTACTTATATATACATGTTTTTTTTTTGTTGTGGTTTAAGTCACACTGTAGGTTTGCATACACGTATTTTTTTTTTTCACTTTTGATCTTTTCATGTTCTTTTATATTATACTTTGTTCTGTAATTGGTGTTTACACTGTTGGACAAATAAAATTATTATTATTATTATTATTATTATTATTATTAAGCATATAGCCGGAAAAACCAAGACTCATCTACGAGTACACATATCAGTTTTTTACCAGATGTTGTAAGTTTAAGTAAAGTAAATTATTGACACATTTTTGAAATATTTTTGGAGTATACTCAGTTTTGAAAGTAATTCGTTAATTATTTCTCTTCCGGATAAAATTTAAGAAAACAAGAAATAAAATACCTTTGCACTTTGAATATTTAATTTGTATGCTTCTGGTTTTTTACTTTTTTTTATTTTACAGGTTATCCCAAAATCCCAAAAGAAACTATGAATCAAGTTACCTTTGTTTTCAACCAGTTTAACACCTAAAATTTCATTCTCTTAATTATATTCAAATAATCGTGCAACTCAAAATTGTGTATTTGAATTGATCTACTTCACAACTGTCGAACAGTTCCCAATCAGATTGTGTATGTGAGGATATTCTAAACTACCCAGGTGTCTTTAAGAGGATGAAGCAGATTTATATTGGCCAGAAAATTCGGTCTGATGTATTTCTGTACATTAAACCCTCTTCAAGTAGATGGAATTTGAAAGAAACATTCTTTAATATTTATTATTCAGGAGTTCCCTGAATTACTTTCTATTTTAATCTTTTAGGTGCTCCCTTGTATTTAATAGGCTTCCTTCTTGCATCAAAGATTAGATATTTACAAAACTCTGATAATACATATCTATTGTTAGATACTATTATAAGCTTTAATGCAATGTTAATGGGGTTACGTAAAATTTTAAGAAAAAACAATCACAGATTTCGCAATTCTTGCAACCATCGGAGTGCATTGAATATTAATTAAGGAAATTTGGAACTATAGAAAGCTTGCAAAAGTTACCTTCTAATTTGAGAACTTACCATTTGCGACTTACAGGCTTTGCCACCTTATATATCACATTCACATGAGAGCTCAGATTCTCAGACTTGCAATTTGCTATATACGAATGCCAAACTTTTATAATTTAGTTACCTAACTATGCGCCCACGCCGCCCGCTCAACTCGGTCCCCCACTACCTAGCCATGTCGGTGTGACATACTCATCGCGTTACACTTTTCATCGAAACATACCCATATCTTCGCGATCCTATAAGCATTTTCAATGCTAAAAATCGGTTGGTCACGTGTTTGGTTATTCGTTTGTTGGCCTGTATATCTATTTATGTACTTGTCTGTCCATCTATTTGTATATCAGTATATGTACCTCAGTAGTTCGCTGGTTCATCTATTTATTCGTTGGTTTATTTATTCGGTTGCTTGTTCGTTCGTTCGTTCGTTTGTTGGTTCGTTCGTTCATTCGTTCGTTTTTTAATTCTTTCTGTCGTTCATTTCTTCGGCCATTCGGCCGTTCGTTCGTTAAACGAAAAGAACGAAACGAAAAAAATATTTTAAATATCTCAAATAGTTATTCGGAAAATTATATGTTTACATTTTAGCCATATACAAATTTTATACTTTTTGTTAGAAGATGAACATCGCCAACTTGAAAGAGGTGGTCCCTTCTTATCAACAACTTTTTTTTAATTATGGCACTCTCAGTATTTTAAGGCAACGTCGCATCTTTAGAAAACTCCTATTTACCTGCAACGATTCTTTTAGAATTAAGGTTTTCCCAGTAACATTCAATTTGTATGTCCCGGCCTATATTTCTCAATAAAAGTAATAGGGTATTATAAATATAACAAAGTAAACAGCTTAATAGCCATAACAATACATAAAAGGTAATAAAATTATGTGGGGAACTTAAAAAAGGCGTTATTTGCTTTCATATACAAACAATGGGAACAGTCACGACAGCGCAGTATAGGGGGTGCAGCAAACCGAAAAAAAGCGAGGAAAACGTCAAGAAATATGGGCAATTAAGAATATTAATTGTTCTCCACGCAAGCTGAAAGGATAGAGAAACCCCCGCTTATTTCTGAATCTGTGTGAACTAAAGCTTTGGGATTCCATTGTGCTTTTTTATGTGAAGTTTACACATGTCACTTCACGTTATGAATTTTGTGCAATTTGGTTTATTTTTTCATCTGGAAATTCTGTTTCTTATTTGATGAAAGAGTTTTCAATAATAACCTTTTTATATTTTACTAGTTATATTAGTTCTACGTATAGTTGCGCTGAAAAAAGAAAGAAACTGAATGTGACTTAGACTATTATGGAAAACGTAGATTTCAGACGTAGACTATTGCAGCAATAAACTTGTGAATTATCGTTTGTTTGAGTCTTATGTTTTTCCGTGTTTTTACTACGACACCGTAAACCAATATTTTGTTTCACTGCAAATAACCGGTATTTTACATGATAATAATAAAGGTAAATCTACAATAAGATATTACCGAAATTATTTAAAAAATATATACCTGTATATACAGGGTGTCCACCTAGTGCGCGTAAGTCCAATATCTGGGTTAATAAAAGAGATAACTTAATTTTTTTTTCTACAGGGTTGTCTAATATCCCGAGCTGCATAAAATGAAAATATATTTACATATTCAGGGTGTTCAGTTTTTCCTGGACAGGTACCAACTTCGTTTTTCTAAATGGAAATATTTATTTTTTATTGCTTTTTCGAACTAAACCCTTGATTTTAGTAGGACTTTCATCAGCCTTCCCTATACCTAACTTAAACTGTTTTTGAAATATTGACGGGTGAATATTGACATTTTTGCAACTTTCACACCCTGTAAAATCTAAACGGTTTGAGATCAAGCAAAACGGTTTGCACATTCCTATCTTAACTTTTCATAAGCTATCGTTTGATACTAATTTCAAATTTATACAGGAATAAAAAATTTTAAAAATTTTCAGAAAATTTTAAATTTTTGGATAATTCTGAAGTTAGTACCAAACGATAGCTTATGAAAAGTTAAGATAGGAATGTGCAAACCGTTTTGCTTGATCTGAAACCGTTTAGATTTTACAGGGTGTCAAAGTTGCAAAAATGTCAATATTCACCCGTCAATATTTCAAAAACAGTTTAAGTTAGGTATAGGGAAGGCTGATGAAAGTCCTACTAAAATCAAGGGTTTAGTTCGAAAAAGCAATAAAAAATATATATTTCCATTTAGAAAAACGAAGTTGGTACCTGTCCAGGAAAAACTGAACACCCTGAATATGTAAATATATTTTCATTTTGTGCAGCTCGGGATATTAGACAACCCTGTAGAAAAAAAAATTAAGTTATCTCTTTTATTAACCCAGATATTGGATTTACGCGCACTAGGTGGACACCCTGTATATATATATATATATACATACATATATCTTGTTTTGAGATTTTGAAATAATTCATGCCACTTTTATCTACCTACTCGTTTATATTAATCTGCTTAGTATAAACGAGTAGGTAAAAATGGCATGAACTATTTCGAAAAAAGAATTGTTTTATAATAATTTTGGTCATAATTTAAAGCATTATCTTATTGTAGATTTACCTTCGTTAAAGATAAATACAATATTTTTTTTTTAAATATTGGTTATATATAATAAAAACAAAAATTAAGTATCCCACGTTGGGCGCCTTATTGCCATGAAAATTAATTATTGTGGCAGGAAGGAAATATTGCCATTATTCTCAAGTGAACAGGTGAAGGTAACAAAATTCGTATTTGCAGTGCCCTTTTCGTAATAGAGAGTGAGGAAGAACCAGGATAAGTGCGGAAAAGACACTGATTACTGATTAGCTCAATGAGCGGTTGGGTGGTTACGTCACGGTACCCAGGGAGTAAGTACAGTCTATCAGCTGTATTCTTACAAACAATAGAAAATCATATCTCCTACTGGTGATATCAATAACTGAGTAACTCTCAGAAAAACTACATAAAAAGGATATAAAAAAAAAATAATGACAATGAAATGAATCGAGAATTGCGAGTTTTCTCAACCTATAGTACCTTAGTGTTATATAATATGAAATGATATAGGTTAGTTAGTAACCATGCCTTAAATTATACTTACTAATATGTGTCATGTAACAACTGTGATTTCCATTACATTATTCAACTATTTATTACCGCAATGTTCTTTCACCAAATTTATAAAGGCTATAATATGTAAGCAATCTTGATCTTTGAAACTAATGAAAACAAATTGTGTAAGTGATATTGCTATCCTTTTATTTTTATTTTGAGCCGTATTTGATGACATTATATTTTAAAAACTATATCAGCTAAATGGCCGCCGTGCCTCCGTTAGGTGATTCGATTCCTGGAGATTCAATTTTCAGTAACGTTCTCACATAAAAGTGACTAAATCTCACCAATGACGCGAGTGATGCTGCCCTTTAGGGCGGAAATCGTCTGGTCTGTGGTTTGTCCACATAGACACGAGATTTCCCACAAAAAAGTCCGAGGGCGTTAAATCACAGGATCTGCACAGTAAAAAAAAAACGAGTAATTTTAACACTGAATCCACACTCATCAGTGTGTATATAGTCCACACTTGGCAGTGTTAGACATATCAGTGTATTATTACATTACATAAAAGTAATTTAACACAGCAGATTTTACAAGGTAATGTGTAATAGTTAATTATCCACCGTGTAATTATTCCGTATTTATGGCGGATTTATTCATTTTTAACATAGGGTTTTGTAAGTTTTGCTACAATTTATGAGTACTTCTACAAACTTGACGGGTATATCATTCGTGTAATATGAGTTTTAAAGGTTTAGTTATTATACCACCCAATTCGTGTTAAAAATAACACTGCAGCAAATTACGATTGCTACTTAGTAATTTTACCATTTGTCTTTTTTTACTGTGTGAGTGGCCAGTTGATATCTCCACCTCGCGATATAACGAAGATTTGGGGTTATCATCGCTCGATATCGATCAATGTTGACAGTGAGTTAAATAACATGCTTCCAAGTTATTTGACATCTGGACTGCAGTATCGTGGTGACATACATCATTATAACACTATACAAAGAAACGAGTTTAATGTTCCTTCTACAAACTTGGTATCCACTAAAAAAAGCATTTTTGACAGAGTAGTTGTTGAATATATTAAAATTCCTAATTACATAACAAATTGTTCAGTCTCTGTATTTAGATGAAGGCTGTATATATATTTACTGGAAAAGCAGTCATAATTTGTGATAATTGTTTAAGAATTTTTGATAATTTTATAAATTAAAATTTTTAATTTTGATAATTTTTGATGTGTAATTTTTGCATTGAATATTTTGGTCTAATACTAAATATACAGTGTTGTACCTTTATAGGTTTAGTGATAAATTTTTTTAAGGATCTTTAATGTTGATGTATCTCTGTTAGGTTAATGTCACACACTGATATAGCTGACTTATTAATTTCCTGTAATTTGTAGCTTTTGCTAAATCAATCCCTCTCTCTGAGTGCGACTTCTTCTGCGTTTACGAAAAAATATGGCCCGATGATTCCGCTGGATCAAAATACACACCAAACAGTGACTTTTTCGGAATTCAGTGGGACTTGATGAGCCTCCTGAGGATTTTCATCACTCCAATTTCGGCCATTTTGCTGGTTAACGAAACCACTCAACCAGAAGTGAGCCTGGAAGCTAAACATGATTTTTCTCCCAAAAGCAGGATCAGCTTCCAACTGCTCTAGAGCCCAGTCAGCGAATGCACGACGCTGTCTACAGCCGTTGGGATTTAGTTATTGAGTTAATTGCACCTTATACGGGCGAAGACCCAAATCTCGACGCATAATTCGCCAAGTTAACGCCGCAGAAATGTCAAGTTCTTGCGCACGACGCAGAATGGACTATCTTGAGTTCTCATGAACACTGTTCCGGACTGCAGCAATATTTTCAATAGATCTTGCGCTTCTACCACCGATCCGATTGCTCGAATTTACTTATAGACAGAGAATTGTGGACGCTGCAGGACGGTCCTGGAGACCATAAACTGGATGCAGCGCATATAATGATAAGTTTTAACAATTTTCAGGTGTTGTTCAATCGTGTAGCGTTCCTTTATTAAATGTCAAAACTAACTGAGCACCTCTACTAAATATAATAAGGGTGTCACTCTCGGCTTGGTTATATACAGTTGTCAAACATCGAGTGTCACTATTGAAAAACCTTCTATAAACAAAAATCAAATATGTGAAAAATATTACAACTCGTTGAATAAAAACGGCACTGCTTTATAAATTAAGTTTGAATGAATGAAATGAAAACAAGGACTAGAACTTCTGCAAGTCAAAAAATTTAGGAAATGCTATGAGCCTGGTACTACTTACAATTTTCTGGAACATAATTTTAGTATAGTCTATAAGAAATCCAATACAACATAATAATTACTAATTTAGTGCATTTCTGAGCGCTGAGTGCATTTTGATAATTAATTTATGAATAAGAGATTTACATGTAGGTATTATAAAATAATAAAAGCTTATTTTGACTGAAGTACCTCTTATAAAACTTATAATTAAGGAAGTCTGCGTTAGACGAGGTAAATATATAAGCTTTTCTGGATCCCCACATTCCCTTCGATAATGATGTTCCTTTTTTCAGCTTAACTCGAATCTTTACATAAGAATTTTCCTTTTTCCGTAAAATGGTTTCCTTTGAAATATAGGGTCCCTTATACATTACCGAAAAGTAAATAATACCTGGCATCAGATTTTCTTGTTGTCTTATTTATTTAGGACGACAAAAATGTTGTTAAGACTCCTGTAAAAGTTGGAACCGAAGGGGATCTTGGCCTGTGGTGAAAAAGAAATCTCGTAAATATATAAAATGGATATCTCAGGAAAAATAAAATCCGTCGAAATGGAATGTCATCTAAATTATTAACACTCTTTTTCTTTTAGTAGATAATGATTTATCAAATGTAGTAATTTACAAAATGCTTGTTTATCTTTCATAAACAAATCTACGTCCAATTTATTGGTTTTAAATCCTTATTTACTGGTTCTTGTTATTCATTTTCACTACTTTACCTGATCCGTTATTATTCCTACTGTTAACAACAATTATTAGAGTGAGTATTAAGGTACAAGGTGTGTATACTTCTAAGCGCTTTGTTCTTATTGTGTTTTATTTTAATGGATACGAATTAGATATCTGCCCGTTAGGCATTGGAGTTGCGCATAGGTCAATAAACCTCTTCTAGGACGTTTGTCCTGTTTGCAAATGATTTTCCTTAATTTATCTCAAATGATCAAGTGGTTTGTCAATATGGTATATGTATATGGTATATGTATATGGTATATGTATATGGTATTTGTCAATGATACCCATATTTTATTGTAATAAAAAAAATCTGAAAGATTTAAAAATCCGTTCAAACGATACTAAACGAATTCAACAAAGCTAAATCCAACATGGTTTACATAAAGCCGCCTACTATTAAACATCGAAAAAATATCTCCCAGCTTTGAATATTTGAGTACGGTCTTAGACGACCGACAAAAAATATGGTTAAATTAATATAGAATACATCTCAAATAAGTTAAATAGCTGATATTTCGATATTTTGCATCTAAAAAGATGTCTCGGTTTAAGTGAGTTAATAAACTACACTTTAGGATATAGTCACATTACTTAACATCGTCATATAGAGGCGGTCTGTCACTGCAAATCGATTATATAAAAGTATAAAACCGATGTATAAAAGTATTATTAGGATTTTCTCTATCGATTATGAAAACAGTAATAATAGTAATAGTAAACAGTAACATAAAAATATAAATTACTAACAATGCCATGTATTCATTCCTAAATGCAATTTATACATAAAAAATAATTATTATATGCCTTTTCACTTCAAACGAAATGAACGTGTCTCGCTTAAAATATTATTCTTTCAATGGGGAACTTCATTCCCAAATATTTTCAAATCGAATCGCTAGTTTCCTCGTAATTTAAAAGGAAGTTAATTGATGACGTACTTATCGGTTATGCATATTATTGGCTCAAAATTCTAGGACGGATCTTCCTAAATACTTGTTAGCTTGTAAAATTCATTGAAAGTGCTTATCGCTGATTGGTAGCCGATGAATGCTTTTTTAGAAGGTTTTATTTTTCTCTGGAAAAGAGGAGAGAAACGGGCGAAATATGGAGACCTTCTCTTCGAACTCCGCAGACTCCATCCAGAACATACTGTGAAGCCCTTGGTAGATACTGGAAGACCCTTGGAAGACTGATATTAGGAGTCCTCGGTGGAGCAGAAGATACCTACACTGCTTTCGGAACTGAAGATCATATCGGCATGCCGAAAGTCGGCAAATCTTCTAGCCGGAAGAATGCAGAAGGCGGTCATTCTGGGTTCATTTCAGGGCACACGATTCCCGGACTCTGTTAGTAGTTATTCACCTCACGCACGTGGGGAATTGCTACTGATAACCACCAGTGGCCGACCCTGACAATCGGAGCCAGGAAAACATTAGACTGGATTTTAACAAAAACCATAATAATAAAGTTTTTTGATAGAAGAAGTATAAGAACATCTATAATAAATACTGCGAAAATAAACTTAAATACATCATATAAGTGCGTAAGCATTGCGTATGAAGAAAAACAAATATGTATTTATTAAATATGAGTTTACGTTACGTCCATCACAAACACACACACATTCACCCTACCATAACACAAGTAATATATGCATATTTCTAAATTCTTAAAATTATAATTTTAAAGTAGCATAATAATAATAATAATAATAATAATAATAATAATAATAATAATAATAATAATAATAATAATAATAATAATAATAATAATAATAATAATAATAATAATAATAATAATAATAATAATAATAATAATAATAATAATAATAATAATAATAATATGCCTTTATTTACATTAAACACATTATTACAAAATAATAAATTAACATGGGTGGCGGAATCCAACATGGTTGCTCAGTACAACCACCCCATTTTGAGATACATTTAAAACAATAATTCAACAAAGAATTAATATCTTAATAAAAATTTTATGTAATTGCGGCAGAAATAATGAAGTACATACAAACATAAATAATAACTACAAACTCTCACACATTGTCACGTCTCATCATTATAAAGTTTTTCACCCTTCTCTGAAATATAGCGTAACTTGGAGATAACTTGATGTCGACTGGTATTGAATTAAAAATATTAGCAGCGTTATAGCTAAAACCACGCTGGAACATGGCTAAATTATGCCTGGGCACATTTAGAAAATCATAATGTCGATAAGCGCGGTCATGAATATCAGAATGCTTTATAGGTTTTTCATGCAAGTATTGAGGCGTTTTGAGGTTAAGAATTTTATACACAAGACCAGCCATGTGAATTTCAAACCGTTCTTGAACACTGTACCACCCAGAACTCCTAAATGATGCCGAAATATGATCAAACTTTCTAATATTGTAGCAGAACCTAAGACAAGCATTTTGAATTTTCTGCAGAGAATTCTTATATTTTTGTATTAACGCAGGCCAAAACACAACATCACAATAAGTCAGACGAGACAGTACTAATGAATAAGTAAGTTTCAACTTGACGTCAGTTGAAAGAATATCTTTGAACAGGTACAATGTTCTTAATTTCCCAAAGGATTTCTGAACTAAACTAGATACATGCAAATTAAATCTAAAATCTGTACTTAAGCTAACCCCTAAGTTATTGCATGTATCTGATGATTCTAACAACACGTTATTCAATATAATTGTAAACATTGGATTGTGTAAAATTAGTTGACGATGCCAACCGAACACCAGTACCTTCGTCTTCGATTCATTTATAATTAGTCCATGTGCAGTAGAATATCTACTAATAACAGCAATATCAGAATTAATATTTGCAACAGCCAAATCGAGCTCGTTACAAGCAAAAGAATGATAAATTTGTGTGTCGTCAGCATATTGATGTGACTTGCAATGTGTCATATGGTTCCATAAATCGGAAGTATACACTGAGGACAGCAGGGGACCTAAAATGCTACCCTGAGGAACACCTTTTTTTAAGGTTATATATTCTGAAAAGAGGTTATCTGTAAGAACCCTCTGATGTCTATTTTTTAAATAATTTTGAAAAAAAATTAATGGTAATCCAGTGATACCAAAGTATTCAAGTCTTGTTCTCAGAGTCGTATGATCAAGCATATCAAAAGCTTTACGGTAATCGAGTAGAATTAAACACACTTTTTTACCCGAGTCACATGCTCTAAGAATATCATCAGTCACATTAAGCAGTGCAGATGTTGTACTGTGAAATTTCCTAAAACCAGATTGAGTCGCTGCCAAAATATTGTTCCTCAGTAAAAATGCATTAAGTTGTTCGTTAACGACTTTCTCTAGTATCTTGGACATAACAGGTAGAATACTTATTGGTCTGAAATGCGAAATAAGTGTTGGATTATTATTTTTTGGTAGAGGTATCACATTAGCATTTTTCCACACGTCAGGAAATTTACCTGTTGTCAAACATTTATTAAAAATGTAATTAATGTGACCGCTTAAATGAGGAATCAAGTACAATAGCATCTTAACAGACACACCATCTGAACCAGTTGCATTCGATTTAATTTTATAACTAATTTTTTCAATTTCTAGAGAAGTAACAGGGGTAAATTTTAATTCATCAGATAAGTTAGGCCAATTACCACTATAATTAGATTCTAAAAAGTCTGGATCATTTACATTAACTTGCGGGACATTATTACTACTTGTGAAAAAGTGGTTAAACATATCAGCACTAGCAATGTCAGCGTGAGATTGCTGATGTGTCACGTTAGAGCAAATATTTAAATGTTTTAACGTTCGCCAAAAATGTTTCGGATCTGTCTTGAATGCATGTTGCAAATATGCTCTTTTTTCAGATTTTACTGCCATGTTAACAAGATTACGGAGATTTTTGTACTCGGTCCATGCGGTTTCAGTTTATAACTTTTTATATTTTGTATGTCCTTTTTTCCTAAGTTTCATCATAAATTTAAGATTCTCGCATCTATATACATGCGCGTTCATTTATTTACTACTGACAATTGAAATAATAAAGTGCTGTTTATAGGTACAACATATGTAGAGAGGTAAGTACTATAATATGCATATTATTAAATATAGGTATTAAAATATATTTTGACTTACATTTATTTAATTTAATCCATATGTTTTGATATGAAACTACAGATATACGAAATAATACATTGCGGGAAAATACATCTGCCTACAACAAAAAGGGTAAGAAGGAGTGAAACTGAGAATGATCCTAAAACAATGTGAAAATTTCGAACTGATCGTTAAACAATGGTCGACGTTATCCGGAAAAACCATAAATATTTTTATCTAAATATCCCCCGACCTTCTCGCTAGGGAGCATCGACAGATCAATATCCAGAAGATCTAATAATAAAAAGAGGCTCTAACACACCGGAGTCAGCAAATCCCATGCTTAACTTACAATTCTCGTCGAATTTATAACAAATTTATGTCTAGACGTTCCTTCTTGGGACAGCCACGGATCTCATTCAGCTTGACGTAAATGTGTTTTAGTGAAACCGCACCAGCACGCTAATATCCGAAGATATCAGAAATTCCGTAGTTGGCATATTTATAGGGCGATATGTTTCAAGGAAACATAAAAAACGTAATAGAGGATTCATTATTAGCAGGTATGTAAAGAATCATTGAAGAGATGCCCAAAAACATGTTAAAATAAACCTTTTTTTTTATTAAAATCGACACTGACGAGCTACTCAAATCAACATCGAAAAAACAACGCACGAGACCAATCTTTCAATTGCCTTTTCGATATAAATAGATAAATCAAATAGACACTGAAATCTGTCGCAAAAGCTATCATTGAAAATATATCACAAATTAACTGAATCCATTATTGTTAAGTTTGAAATAAAATTATTTAATAGCTACCGTAAGTGATAATTATCCTTCTTAATCGGCCCGATTACTTTATTGTAACTATTCTATTGTTAGTAGTGGTGAGAAACACACCGTAGTGGCCTCTACATGCCCATTAGGCAATTACGTCGCAGCATCATTCATCGAGTCTACTACCTATGGTACTCTGATGAGCGCATAATAATCATAACCAATCAGTGTCTGGTTAGTTAGTCTCGATGAATGATGTAGTGACTACTATGGAGATGCCGAAGTAATGCAATGACAGTCGGGGTACATTGCCAGTGGAGTCGTTGTTTTCGGCATCTCCTTCAAATATTCTATTGTTATTTGACAAAACCTAATTAACATTTAATATGTTTATATGGACTTAGATAGATAACAAACTTGAAGCAGTTTCTACAGAAGATGTACATTGAAACTTTTATTTACTTGTTTGGTTATGTAAATATTAAAAAGCTTCATTTCTTATCGAAGCTTATTTCAAGCTATAAATTTATAGGTAACTTTTATTTTATTTAGATAACTCATATTTATGTTTTATTTATATTCTTTGACTTAACTAAGTGTCCTCACTAAGTGTCCTCGCTAAGGTTTAAAAACTTAAATGAAGTACTAATTAAGTTATTAACTTCAAAATAATTATTAAAAGACTATATATAATTTAAATATACGTAGACGTAATTTCAAAATAGATTGCGCTGGGAAGCTGAGAATAATTGGACAAAGCAATTCACTTTAGGTAGATGGCCACTAAGGATGGCAACTTCTGATTCAGCATCGAATTAAATCTGGCGCATTCAGCGACTGTTAGTCTAACCCGATGATAGTGATGGCATAATCCTTTGAACATAATAATTCGGATAATTCGATTATAATCTCATGAGCTGTAGGAGGAACGGTGATTTTGTCATTCAGTTAAGATTACACTATTGGATAAATGTAGGATTAATTAAGTCTGTAGATTTGTAACTTATGGAATATTTTAATCACTTAAGTTATGGAATTATTGTATCATTTCCAGGGAAAATACATAGATTTATATTAGTTCTATAAAAAATATACAGAGTTCTATGCAAAGGGAGTAAATTTGTACTTTCATATAACCCCTACGTTCAACATACAGCGAGTAGTCTGAGACGAAGCCTAGGAAAAATTCTTATTTCTTCACTTGTTGCACCTTTTGTTTTTATAGATTTGGAAAGAATGTTGTTCCAGGAATAAACCAATACAAGATTAGATAGGTATTTTTTTAAAATTATGTCAAAAAAGTATACCTCGATTGATACTGAAATTATCTAAACAGTGTTTTCGCGGTTTGGATCAGAATTTGGTTAAACCATTTCTAGTTATGACCAATGCATGACTGTTATGTCTTTATTTTAGTGATGTCTCTTATCTGTTCATGAACATACTTCTGATACTTTAACTTAACTGAAATAGTGGATAAGAGCCAATTAAATTTCCACTAGGTTCATTGCAATTCTTTCGTTCATCTACACTATACTAAATGGGAGCATAAACAATGAAACATCGATATTGATAGCCGCCTCTTCTGCTTTTGGAGACTACTGGATCTATCTATATTAGGTTGTCATAAAAAGACTATAAATGTTATAGTCTTTATAATCTCAATTGAAACTGCATAAAAAATTCCGACAAACGACACACGTGCGTAAACAAAAAGGCCGCCGTCGAGGTGCAGGTGTTTCTTTTGTCGGAATTTTTTTTACAGTTTCAATTGACATTATATAGACTATACATGTAAACCCGTCGGCTACTTAAAACTGAAAGAGACAATGCAAATTTATTTGCAACTAAGATTGTTGTTGGTATATGTGAAGATAAATAATTACATTGAAAATGTTATACAATTTGCGTATTTCTGATAGAAATCCATGTATTTTCAATGTCCTTAATTTGACATTAAATGTCAAATTATGATGATAACTTAAATGTTAACTATCTAAATTTATATATAACTCAAGAAAAAGTGGTACAATTCTACGGAGAAATGAAAATACTTTTCCTTAAACAAATCTTTATTATAATTATTTGCAATGTTAGAAACAGTAATTAAATTATAATATATTTTTCTGTGGTCATAAATAGGTCAAAATGAAGTATTCCTTATAAATTAAACCAAAAATTAAAATTGTGGTTAATGAGTAATTTAGTTCGTTCGTAGGTATTTAATAATAAATAGCAAATTTAATTAAATAAATTAACTATATACCATTTATGTAATATGGGAATTTATATGTACATATTAAAACTTGATTTATTTTATATGATGATTAATTCATACTGATAAAATTTTTGAACTAGAAAATTGTTAGTAATGAAATTGATGAGCAATTTGAATAGAATATTACGTATAATACATAAAGTTAATGAATTATGTGACATGTATTATAGGTTAGGTTAGGTTCAAAAGTGAGTGGGCCGAAAACCAGACCCCTCACTGCGACCAAATGGTCTATTGTGGTTCATACTTATATTTTATATTTAACCCAATGGATTCAACCTCTTATTGAAACTTATCACCTTATTGAGTGAGAACTTATTTAGATCTTCTGACAGAAGTTGTCCTTTGCCAAATATTGAGTATCTGATCCTTTCCCCAGGGGGTCAAGTACATAATACCGGTTGTTACAAATCTGGTTCTCATCACTGGGATCTCGGAAACTGTAAGAAGTACGAAGAAGCTTAAATGGGGGCAAAGTTGCGTAATCAGGGGACCAACATAATGCCTCAAACAAATCAAGGGTAACTTGATTAGGTTTTGAAATATTTAAAAAAAAATCGCCTTTATCCTTAACAACATGCTACCCCCAGATACATATTCGGACATTTTGAACAAAAAAATATATTTTTAATGTTTCAGTTCCGAATTAATACATTTTTTTATCTATATAGCCACTTTTTGCTTATTTATGGTACAGTAAATAAAAGATGTCCTGTAGCCGCGCCTGGTTGAAGCATAATAATCACTACAGAGATGAATGATGTAATACTCAAATATTTTCGTTTTGATGTTCTACGGCGTCTGTTGTTTTTGGGTTAAAAAATGTTTTTATAATAGCGAAAAATTATAATAATAAAAAATTGAATTGAAAAGCTCCTGATCAGGAGCAAAACGTCCATGGTAATAGAAATTGTTTAATTATTGTTTTAATACCTGAACCATATTCCCAAGATTTTAATGAATTTATGATAAATACAAGGTTCAAGAATATACTTCCAATATCCACGGCCTACTATAATTATTTTTATGGCGCGATTTTTCAAGAAATCATATTAGTAATTTTCTTACAGAAAATCTGACAACATTTTTATTCAGCACCTTTTAAAATTCTCTCTAAAAAACTAAAATAATAGTTTCGTAATTTTGAAAGTAGAAAGTTATATAGAAACGTTGTTCTACCGTAGAAATTCCCGTAACTCGAGATATTTGGTTTTAGAGGGTGCTGAATAATGCTATGTTGTCAGATTTTCCGTAGAAAAAATCGCTAATATAATTTCTCGAAAAATCGCGCCGAAAAAAAAATATAGCCGGCCATGGAATCATAACTTACCGTCGTACTAGGTCGCAGAAGTACATGTTAGGCATATCAAAGAACAAGGGGTAAAGAGGTACCTACCTATATTTTTACATACATGAATAGACATTTTACTTTTAATATTAAAAGGTATTATTTATCTGTTAATAACAACAAAAAATGTATAGGGAGAATAATACCTATATTTGCTCAATTATTACAAATATTACTACAATTATCACCTATTACGTTCCTTTTATTATTGTTCACATTTACATATGTATATAATTATGTTTTATTATTTGTGAACCGATAAAAAATATGTATTTTATTTAATATTATATTCAGTTATCTATCCATCCAGATTGTAATACCGTATACTTAGGTAGCTAATTAATGCATTTCAAAAAGTTATATGTTAAGGGGCCCCTAGACGTACAATCAATATTGCGCAATTTTTATTGTCAATAAATATTGCACATGAAGTGTTCTCATCACACGATTCAATATAATTGACAATACGCATTAAATTTTTGTGTCATGGCCGTGTGCCATTGCGAAGTTTAAACAAAATGTCCTCCACAGATAAGGCGTGTTTGGCAATTGTTGTCAGTTTTGCCTGTAAAAAGAAGAAAAAACAGTGACGTTGGTCCAAAGGATGGTTTTTACAGCGATCTAAATTTTCGCATCAAAACTTACTACGTGAACTAAAATGTAATAAACCAAACGATTACATAAATTCGCGATCAGCTCCTTTCGTTGCCATATTCACACGCGGTATGAAACAATATTGCGCAATACGTACCACAAACGTTCAATAGTTGCCGATACATCAATCTTTACATCAATTATTTTCAAACATGCACAAACTTTCTGCAATCATTGTGCAATGTTGTCAATACGAGCCCTTAACGTTCAATATTATTGTGCAATATGATATATTGTCAATTAAATTGACAATATAATTGCACGTCTAGGGTGCCCTTTACCTGTTTAAAATGCCAGCACCTGGTAAAACAACAATCATTCGTCCATAGCACTTTGTTTTTATATTCATAAATGAATACAAGATATTCTGGACAGTTAATTTTATAAATGGATACGTAAGGTAATAAAACTAATTAAATGGTGTTAGGGAAAGTAGCAAGTGTAAATTATTAATCCCTTAATTTTAAGGAATGGAACATTGAGCAGTTTTACTTTCTTTTTTTTTAAGTAAAATTTAATTCTTAAATAAAATTAGATTTTATTGGACTCCTGCTTGCACATTAAAACTTCCAAAATGGGATATAAACATCTATTTGCTTATAAGATAATTATTAAATGGAAATAAGAAAGAATATTATAATGTTTAAAATATATAAGTATTCGGTTTTACTTATTATTGTATGTTTATCGTTAGCATGCAATTAGGTGTAGTTATAACGTTGCAGATACGAAACATTGCTGGGATGTTTGTCGTGGCAACGCTGTTGGATTAAAGCGATAGGCTATGCGCGCTGTACTTCGTGTTCTAAATTGTTCGCTTCAGGGGTGCCGTAATACCGGGAATTATGGGTTAATTTGTTTTACTTTTAAAAGATCCAGAAAAAAAATGGATTTTCTGTCTTCATTAGGCCTTCCGAATACCTGATTAAAATTAATGTACTAATAACTGATTTACCCTGTATAATAATGAGACATTCAACGGACTTACGATAGCTACGTATACTCACATTTCTTTAAATTACTTTTCTGATCAAACTAATCAATGGCACTTACGCTCCTTTGAGGAATCAGCGGCGATTTAAAAAAAAAGAGAAGTTTGAGTTGATAACTGCATCTGATACTACTACATACAGGTAGGTACTTGTTAAATTTTCTTGTATGTAAGTAATCCATAATTTTCTCAGGTGAATGCAGAAAGTAATTAAACAGAATTATGTATACTCCAATCGAAACGATTCCAACCTGACAACAGAAATGTAGCACATTTAATTAAAATATTCATCTGACTGAAATATAAGTCCGTTAATGTCATTTGGGTAGCCGGGCTCCGTTTTGCCAATATTTTAATGTTTTTGTCAGTGTTTATGCAGCGTTATTATTTAATACTAGCGATTACGTGATGTCCATTCGGAATTCTCTTTAGTAAGAGATATTCGAGTTATTTATTAGGGCTTAGCTGTTTTTATTCACGGAATATATGCACACCGGTTACATTTTATTTTAATTTATCGTTTTAACTGTAACTTCATCTATTAGTTAGTTTTTCACATATATATTTCTGTGGATGTAACTTCTATGACAAATGATAATACTTTTGTAGGTAGTGTAGTATAGGCATTCTATTATAATACAATGTGGGTGAGTTTGCATTACACACTCAGTAACTTCGTAAATGTCAAGATATTAAAATTTTTCAAAAAGTACTTCTACGGGATTTTTTGTGCTCTTTTCAACCCTCTGATAAAAACGCTCTCATTAAAAAAACAAAAGAGCAGCGACATGTACAGTAATTTATTATATGGAACACCCTGTATTTTATTTCATAATTTGAAATCCTATCCCATTCTGAATATGACACCGTTTTTATTTTTTTCTTAAAAGTGATAATATGTAAGTTAGAAACAATACAAAAAATTATCGGCCATGGATTGCACAATAATTATTGAAAACAAAGCATGCTTATGAAGACAAAAGTTGTGCAAATAACTCATAACTTTGTTAATGATATTATTTTCATTTGTTTCAATAAATATTTAGTTTCAATTATACAATCTTAATAAGATAATTTCTTGTATTGTTCCTAACTTACGTATCACTTTTAAGAAAAAATAAAAACGGTGTCATATTCAGAATTTCATAGGATTTCAAATTATGAAATAAAATACAGGGTGTTCCCTTTAAAAAAATCACTGTGTTCATGTCGCTGCTCTTGTTTTTTTAATGCGTTTTTAATCAGAGGGTTGTAAAAAGCACAAAAAATCACTTAGAAGTACTTTTTGAAAAATTTTAATATCTTGACATTTACAAAGTTATTGAGTGTGTAATGCAAACTCACCCACACTGAATAGTTGCACATACAGTGTGTACAGATTTGATCCGGAACACCAGTGTACAATTTTACAGGGTGGGTCGATATTATTGTCAATTTTTTTCAGAGTAGGAAGTCTATAGATACACGTATGGAATATATTGCTAAGGAGATAATATAATCTCGTGGCTTACTATGATTTTTTTTAATAATGATTTTTTTGGAAAATCGTATTAAGGCTTTTTTTATTAGATATTCGACAACACTGCGTTGTTCAGCACCATTTAAAACCCAAATGCCCAAAGTTTCATTAATTTATGTACTTTCAAATAAATGTCATTGCTGTCATAACATGTGTTTGGATTTTAATAAAAAGTCAAATTAACTGATAAACAGTTGACAGATGTCACTACACTTTTACAACCGTCGGACGCCAAAGTAGTTTTTTCTTCAATCGTATAGTAATACCTATATATTATTATAATATTATATATTATGCAGGATGTATTATAGAAAAGGCCTATTATTTTACTGGTAAAGAAATATTCTCATTTTTGTACTAGTACAAAAAAGTAAATGTGTAACGACAACACTACGATTTCTCAGAACTGTCAGCTTGAAATTAAACATCAAATCAGATAGCTTTTTATACAAGCATAAATGTCTCAAAAAATACAGTTTTAATTTGGACGCTTGAAGTAAAAATAATATGTTACTAGGAGTATCGTGTAACGGTGGGTTTCGCTCAGTTTACACAGCATTAGCTAACGCTTAGGCTGTGTAAGCTTCTGGGGTCGACAAATATAATATTAGCCTTCTACTCCTAGTAACATAATATACTAATTTTCCGGTGGATTTAAAGTGTCGCCTGGCAACCCATTGATTTTTATCCTAGTAATGAAAACGCCAGATATGGGTATCAACAAGTGTCTTTTAAGACAGATTTTTTCTTCTACATAGGTTCTATAAAAAAATTAATAATGTAGGTACTGAATAATTTATATAGAAAAAGTAGCCCAACTCTACCACGCTTCTCTCGAACACCCTATGTGTGTTTGATATGGAAATATTTTATTGTAAACATAAAAATATAGAAAATATGGACGGATCCACAGACCTGAACTATTGAAAAAATAAAGATATGAACAAACTTTGAAACTGAATTTTGTAAATGCCACCTCACTGGTAGGATTTTTTAAAAATTAAAATATTGTCGCTGTACCTATATATTTACACAAATCTAATATTCATTGAAAATTTTTGTTATTGGATCACTAGGTAACAACATTCGTCAATTCGTCAAAATTACACATTCAATATCTTTATTGTATTTGTTGTATTAGTGATAAAATTGTTCAACGACCTTAATTTTATTGTTATTGTATAGCTTCATCTCATGAAGCACAGTAGACATAATATACCTACATGTTAAAATGGGATCGTGTCCAATTCTGATCAACAAAGTTACTCGTTATAATAGCCGAGAGTTGTGCTACTCAATTTTCATCTTTACTGTCTCAGTTTTCAGGAAACACTATTTCCATATTTAGTTACATACATATTCCACCTACCGAACGTACCTGTACACTAATTTCGCCTGAAGGTGATATATAAGCCGGTTAATATGAATAAGGTTTGTTGCTCGACGTTACAGAATTACCTTCATTTTGAGAAAACTTGGTTAGTTACGGTTTGGTAAGTATATTGCACTTTTCTACGTGAACAGCTAATCTAGACACACTTACACATGCTTCTTCGATAGACAGTTTATAAAAGAATATTAGACGAAAGCGTGTACTTAGTCCCAGTAATTGCGCATAAGTGTATATAATCCAGTCAAATTGTACTTTTAGCAGGAAAGTTGTGGGGTAGTTTTGATTTCTTCCATACCAAATGTTTTTTGGGGTGCTGAATCCTAATCTGATGTTTGATAACAAAAATTCGTGACGCAACATAGAAAAAAATGCAAAAAAAGGTAAAAAATCTAATTTTTTTGCGGTTTCTTGCTTATAACTCGGAAACTGTTAAATTTTCGTAAATAATATCTCTAATTAAAATTAAAGTATATAAAATTTTCTACAAATTTCATTATTTACGTTTTTTTCTCCGACGAACCGTGCCGGCTCAAGAGCTAGTTGAAAATAGATGTATTTCGGCCGTCTCCACAAAAATCTACTTTTTCACTCCAAAAGTCAAATTTATTATTAAAGGCTATCAATTACTGAACTTCTCCCAGTTCTCTGCACACACTTTATTTAGATCGTATATGTAAAGATACAGGTAGTTTTTTTTTAATTACATAATATTCAAGTTATTTAATGAAGTCCCAAATTATACAAATTCAGTTACAAAAAAAGTTGAAATTGCAACGAAAAATCTTTATGAAAAATTATTAGATATTATATTATATTTGAATATTATTATATGAAAAAAAACTATCAGCCATTGTCGTTTAGAGGGTCCTGGCTGAGGTTCTTTGAAGGCAGCGGGTCCTGGCATAGGTGCGGGTTCTTCTATAATCAGCGTCAGGGCTTGTTCATCTGCAAAATGAAATAGGTGGTGAGAAAACAAAAACTTGTTTTCAAGTATCTTGTATCTCAAGGAGAGATGAATAATTACGAAATAGATTGTGAGATTGGACATACCTTCCGCATCATCTAAGTGTCTTTTTTCAGTCTGTTGTCGGTCTCCTTCTTCGTCTATGTCAATGCTGTCTCACAGCCTGCTTTAGTACTAGCCATGAACTGAAATTGGCAACACCGCTCCACGCCGATCTTCTAGTCCGATTCCCGACCCACAGCCTCTCTAGTAGAGAAGGCTGTGGCCGATCGTATTTGACGTGCATTCCCAATTTTGTTTGTAATAAGCTACTTAAGTAAATATTAAATAATATGTATACGTTCTCTGCTTGGTCAATTAAATATTACAATATTTTATGTAAAACAATATATACCTTATTTTACATGAAAACATGTGATATTTGATTGTTCAGCAAAACCAACGTGAAGGTGCAGAGTTACACAAGCTTTTAAAATAATTCAAAAAATAATATTATTGCTTACAGTATGTGTATCAGGTAGTACTACAATAATAAATAATAATATATTTCTCAGATTATTCATCTAGCATGCGTATTTTTGCCGGGAGTGGAAAAAAAAGGGAAAGAAAAACAGATGAAGGATAGGATATAGGAAATGATTCATATTAGGACAGGAATAAAGGGAAGATGATAGGCACATAATATAACAAATATATCTATGTAGAAAAAACAAATGACAAAAAATAAAATTAACCAAAATAAAATTAACAGGAAAGAATTAACAAAGTGAAAGAGCAAAGACATACCTAAACTAGATTAATAATAATAATGAATGTTGGTTGGTACTTATTTAATATCTATTATACATAATGGGTTTTAATGAAATGGCTCAAACGAATTATTGACAAATTGACCAAATTATTGACGAATGACAAATTATTTATATTGCTTTTTTGAAAGTATCTAATTTCCGTTTCTTTATTTTATCTTCTGGTGCTATTTCACATCGTTTTTTATTTGTTTTTAACTGCGATTTTAATCGTGTTTCTTCCAGAATTCTATTATTTTGTGTTTTGACATAGTTATTTAAGAGAACGTTTGCAAAGATTGAACAAATTATTCCTAAAATATAATTTACATTATTTCCACAGACACAGGTGTCTAAAAAGTCTAAGTAAAAGTTATCCGAAGCTATACTTTCTAAAGTTAAACTTGCAAGTAAATCTTTTTGGTTTTCAGTGTTAAGGAAGTCAATTTCTAAAGAGTCGTTGTTTATAATGTATTCTAATATGGCATACATATGAAAAAACAAAATTGTTACGTTAGTTGTCGGTATCGATAGACCACCTCGTTGCAAACAATCAAAATATTGATTTCCGATCAAGTTTACCTTATTTTCAACGACATGTGAAAGGCAAATGTTACAGGAAATTCTTTTGGTTAATACATGAGATACATATCCAGAAATATATATTCTCACTGCATCATCAACATCACAATCTGATAAATAGTTTGAACAAAATATTTTGGAGAATTTATCTAAATCCTGTTGCATCGTCTGTTTATTTACTTTTTCTAAACAATGAAAACCAACTTCAGAATTTTCTGCAATCTCAAAATTTGATTTTATTTCATTAAACGACATTTGATGTGAACTAGCTCCAGTTTTTTTAAAAATATGTTTTAGTCTAATTTTTTTCTCAGCGCTAACAACTTCATCGAACGATACATTATAATTAGATCCACACAATTGCCTATATATGCCAAATCTTTTTTCCAGCTTATCAGTACAGAATTTTCCAGGAAGAATGTATGATATTGAGAAGTTTTTAAATGAATACTCTATTATGTCAATTAAAACCAATGTACTCTGTCGAAGAGCTGAATATGTTTCAGTTGTTAGATGGCCATTAAAATTTAATTCTTGCCATTTGTCTAACCAAATGATGAACTTTTGAAGAAAGTTTAATCTGAAATCTGTGGCAGAGTAAATAGGTTTTGCCCATTCATTTATTTTCATATCTCCTACTACTATACTGGTACAATTAACAATATCCCACCATTTCTTAATTATGTCCAAAAAATCTGCAGTACCATTATAATTATAATCTCTTATGGCGGCTATTGTTGAATGATGGAAAATATTGTCCACTAAGAAAACCTTTTGCCTTTCAAGATTTGTAGGAAAAACAGTTTTAAAGTTTAATTTGTAGGCTTTCTTGGCAAGCATATCTTTCTCTTTGGAATAGACATCACGAATATCTTTAAATTTAGCATACTTAACTTCGTAGGTATTAAAATCGGGATATACAAATGTGTTGTCAAGATTTTTTAAATTTAACCAATTTGATTTAATATTTTTAAAAATATGTACAAGTCAAAAGTTAAAAATATTTTTTTATTCGTGTTGGCAGGATTTGGAATAAAGCTATTACATTTTGTTGTGTTTACTTGATTTGATTGAACATTTAATTTCGCATTTGATTCTGAAAGTAAACTGTTAAACATTGTCCTGTTGATTCTATGATTATCTGTTATTATACATAAAACTTCAAAACCACAATTCTGAACCATATTAACAACATTTTGTGTTATTGGAACCATTTCTTTGCCTGTGATATTTAATACGGGTAGTAATTTTACAATTTCACAAAAGTTTCCAAATGCTGAACAAATCATAAAAGATAATATTGTCTTCGCGAATTCTACATTCTCTTTGTTACAAGCTGTACCGATTATGTTTTTTGCACGATAATCTAATCTGCAATTAATATATATTTCATCAATTAGAATTACTACTATCTTGTCAGTCTGTGTAAGTGAAGACGACATATTAACTAAATAGTGCTCATTCTTATTTTCTTTATTTGGAGAAATGTCCATTCCAGATGAAAGATACTGCAGATAACGCTTAGAAGGTAAAATAAAAAAAGTCTGTAACATATTGTATGTAGTAGGAGACTGAATATAAATCATAAATGCCATTATTATAGTGGAGGCAGAGTATTTCCTTTTTAACTTTGTCATTTGGTTAATTTGATCTACGATAATGTTTAATTGTTTAGAATATAAAAAAGTCTCTATATCGCAAAAATCTAAAGCTTGTTTTAAATACAGCAACGCCTGTTGCAATGCATTTTGAGTATTGCTTGTTTCTAAGTTACTTGAATAATAGGTATATTTAAATCTATCTAATAAATTTTGGAGTTGAGACCATCTCTTAATTTTCATATCAAAATCTAAAATCCACTTTAATTCATTAAAATACAATTCACTGCGATTTACAAATATTTTAACTGTTAGGTCGTTATTTATTGATATCTGATTTTCAATTTTAACTATTTCACCATCGAAATTTATTGTATAAAAAATTATTTTAGATGTCAAGACTTTTATATTCCAACTTTCTCCAAGATTAACTTTTTTCGAAAAATTATTTATAAAATCATTGTAATTTGCAATAAGATCTGACTTTTCAAAATTTTGTATCAACATTTCATGTTGCTGAACTTGCTGTTGGCGCCTACATTCAGGATCTTTTCGAACAATCGACTTTTCCTTTGACATATATTTAGGCAAATTTGGAAAAATAGATGGGATAGCATCCGCTTTTAATTTTGCTTTGCAAGCAATCATTGTTAATGTACCGTCTGGTAAAAGATGTCTGTCTAGTTTAACGACATCATTAGGATCAAAATGTAACTCACAAACAACGGAATATTTTGTAGGTGACCATTCTTTCCTAGGGATACGTTTGAGCCATTTTTGTTTAAATGTGTCGTCCTTAGGGAATCCAAAACCACTTTTTACTCCTTCACTTTTTACAGAGGAATCGTAATTAGATTTACACCCTGGTACACAGCACCGTGCCAGCATTTTCACTATTCAAGGTTAAGTTCACTTCACCCCAACTGATAAATAATAGAACATGTAAAAACTCGGGAAAATGATATTACATATCAAATTGATAATACACGGCACTATCTACATTGATTACACTTTAATATACAATGGTCTGAAATAATTATCTCTTATAATTAAACACTATTTAACACAAATATATAGGATGATTATACACGTACAAGACGTACAAGACGCACCATTTACTAAAACGGTATCGCTCGGTCTGAAATTAGGACGGGATGCAGTGTTGCAATTTTCTCAGTTCATGGCTAGTACTAAAGCAGGCTGTGGCTGTCTTCCGGTGGCTCGATGTCACGATGTGCAAAGGTTGCGTTGGCAACCTTTTTTGCATTTACAAGAGATGTAGCGGAGTATCGAGTCCGGTTCAAAGTGGTAGCGTGTAGTGGTAGTCGGTAGCGGAGTTCAAAGTGGTTGGCACTGGCACGAGACCATTCCTGGTTTTTTTCCACCGCCACTCGTTCGGGTCTCTTCGTTGCTCGTCGAGTGTACTTTGACCAGATAACCACTGCTGCACTTGAAAGTAAACTCTCAATGAATGTTGTCGTGCAGCAGCTTCGGTGGGGGATAATGAGGGAATATTTGATTTACTTTTGTACGATGAAGATACGTATTGCCTGTATCTCAAATCGTCCATGCTAGTCTGATGTCCTTTCCCATATAGAGCCATGACAAACGCGTTTCCTGCTTCGGCAATCTCGTCCTGGTATGTAAGAGGGTATTTGAAAGCATCAGTGACTGGTTGCAAGTCATTGTTCTTTTGCAAGACTTTGAGAAATTTCAGTTTTCCCTGATTAAACAAAGCAGACGTGGTGTCACAACCGCTCATCGCGTGCAGGAACAATATATGATCTGATATGGTTTTTGTCAGCGGCAAGATGAGGATTGTAGAGGGTTTGAGACACCTTTCCTTTCCCTGGTTTAAAAAAGAAAACATTTTTTATATCAGGGCTACAAATTCCCATCAAAATCACCAAAAGGTCGATATGTCACACCCTACCACTGTCACAAATTTATTGGATGGAGCCAAGATCAAAGCTCTTGTGATAATTAGGATATCAGCGTCCTCCACAGCCTGCTGTAAATCAATTTTTTCATCATTGAATTTTTTCATTAGCATAGATATCAACCGGCTTTTGTTATTGGAGTTTGCAAGGAAACTCTCCTGCGACACAGTGGGCAGCATTGTATCTGTAAATGATATTGCAGCAGATTGTTTTCTTTTCGCTCTTCTCAATCGTTCTGTGCGCTTGGTGCTTTCACAAGCTTCGTCAGAGTAGCCATCGAAAATGACAACGGCATTTGATTCGTAGTTTGACTTGACATATGATATATAACTGCTGCAAATTTCAACATTACTGAATACTGTTGTGGAGTGCGAAAGCCGCCGCCTATCAGCATCGGGGAGCAGTGAGAATCTAGACTCGACTCGAGCGCTGCCTGGATCTTCCCAGCCGCTTACTAATAATTGTTATTATTGTTACTAATAATTGTTATTGGTTAGTGTGTTACCTGTGAGGCAGTCAAATGGAATGAAAGAGGACTTTTAAAAGACGTACAAGACGGAATTATATTGGCACAGAATTTAAATACAGTGATTTTCAAAATGCTTTTTAGTACTGGAGACAATGGAGAGTACACCATACTTTAGTATGGAAGCATAACAGTTGAACCAGTCCAAATTGTATTGTATTCAAAATAAAACTAGGAGGAATTGACGAAATAACATCCTTTAATAAATAAATTAGAGTTTTGGAGTGGAAAAGCGAGTTTCTGCGGCGACGGCCGAAATACACCTATTTTCAACCAGCTCTTGAGCCGGAACGGTTCATCGGAGAAAAAAAAACCGTAAAAACTGAGATTTTTTACCCTTTTTCTGCATTTTTTTATATGTTGCGTCACGAATTTTTGTTAGCAAACATCAGATTCGGATTCAGCACCCCAAAAAACATTTAGAATGGAAGAAATCAAAACTATCCCACAACTTTCCCGCTAGGGGCCCTATTGAGGACAAATTGACTGTATTAATAACCAAAATTTCTATCTGTAGTTTCCGTAATGCTTTTTCAGTTCTATTTGTATGACATTCCCAGTTTAGTCTGAACAGACGTTATCCATTTAATTTTGGATGAAACGCCCTAATTTTTACAAATTTGGATTCCAATCGAAATATAGTACAATAAAGAAATATGGTAGATATTAAATCACTAGCTCTTATATATTTCGAAATGCTCCCTCAATTTACCGTAGCAGAAAGGAACAGTATTTGCATGCAAAACGATAGATTGGCTTACATAAAAAATAAATATTGAGGGTTTGTCATCACATTTAGTAATAATTAATTTCTCTTAAATAGAGCTCTGGGTTATTTAACAGTCTGGATATAAATTACAAAGCCCAGTGTGTATTTTCTGGTAACGTTCCGCTGCAGGGTGTTTAAAATTTAAAATCAATAATGGTTTGTCAGGGTCCCGTGTCGGTTAATTAAATATGCGATATTGTGAAATGTGGATACCAGTGTATATAATAAATGGTCAGCTACTTTCCAGGGACTTCGAGTTTATATATTAATCCCTATCAAACCTGCGTTTTCTTGTATATTCAACAATTATTTATTATCCTATGATTCTTCTATATGTTGTATATAATGTAGCATTGTAATAAACGGTTAATGAGAAAAGTGAAAATGTATAGGTATCACTTAAAACCTGATTATGTATGAAATAAGTGAAAACATAGAAGAAATGTTTTTGAGTAATAATAAATAGTGAACAAAATTTAATTAAAGGAAATGAACAATGTAAACGAAACAGGAGACGAGACGACTAAAAATAATATAAGCATTAGAAAAATCGGCAAACACCATAATTGGCTGCTATTGAAGTTATGTTTAAGAAAGTGGTTGAACCAATAATTAGCCATGGAAGTAAATCATGGGCGATGTGTAGAAACCATATAAATAATTTCACAATATCTTATTAATTAGACCTTTAATAATTAAAAAGAAATCTTAGAAAGGAACCACACAACTTAAATTGCTAAGAAAAATATAAAGAAAACCAAAGAAGCGCGATCAGCTAGAATAAAAATCGAAATGTACAGATAAGAACTAAATATAGTTCTTATAGACAAAGACAATAATGAATCACAATCAAGTATAGATGGGTAATGTACAAAAGAATAGAGAACTTGGATTTGATACGTTTGGAAATAACGTATGTGACGTCATAGAGATAGGAATATGTAAGAGAGGAGGGAGTCGAAAACTTTGGTATTCTATGGATATTTTCCTATATCCAAGGAATAGAACCACTGGAGAGAAAATTGAAAAAATCGAATAACATCTTGAATCCTATATGATATAGAAGTTATCAATTTTTATTACGTAAAGAAAATAAGACAATACCTGAAAAAGTTATTAAAACTAACGGTGAAGATAGTATTAATTATATTTGACAAAATATATCATTTAGGCCATTTGCTTAGGATATGTGACTTAATTTCATTGATCACATTAAATATACAATATGATCAGTTTGACAAAGATCATAATACTGGTTCTTATCTTTGATTAATTGCTGAATAATATTTATAGAGTATGTGAGATATAATATATTCTTTCTCCTATTAAATTATTCCAGTTGATTATAATTTTCTGCTTCAATGCAGGGGCCGCTGGTCCATAGGTGCTGCAGAATTGCCAAAAATCTCTTATATTTATTTAATTGTTTATAACATTTTATGTATTATTTTTATAATAACAATAATATATTATTTTACTATCACTATCTTTGAATTAACAGTGTGACGTGTTTATTATTGTTTAAAGCGAATGCCTCCGACCAGCAATTTTCCGAAATAATCGATAAAAGGAGTTCTCGTTGAGAAACCGTGTATAATACGTATTTTGTTTAAATCAAAAATATTTTTAACTTTACACGAAAATGTCAAATATAATTTAATTTCAATTAAAATTTAATTTTTACTTTGAGATTTGTTTATTTTAAAATATGAATTATAGTGAAGATTTTTAAATTAAGTATAGGCAGGTATATTAGGATAACATAGAACTTGTAATGCATTTTTCGAATTGGATCCAATATGTCAATAATGACACTGGCGTGAACAGTTGCATAGTTACATTAGTACAGCTATGTTTGCATTGCGAGCATCTATGTATCAGTATGAGACTGGAAACTAACAGTATCCTAAAAAAAATTAATTAATTATAAAGTTATGGGAATTATACTAATAACTAATTCTAGTAATGAATTTGATTTCTAAAATGTCATGAAATGAATGAAACAAGATGACAAATAGTTGACGATTCACAAACCAGAAATCGTTTGAGTACTTAAATTTTTATGCTAAAGGCACTGCCCGACTTGCATTTATGTTAAACATTATTGCAATTTGTCTAAAATCGAATAAAGCAATTATTTGCTCCAATTTATATTGCTCACAATCGCTAGTCAAAGGGTATCCATCCATTACTGCACTTAAATGAATAAGCATAAAATGGAGTATTAAGAATCACAAATGCTGCTCTGTACTGCTGAAAAACTAAATATACATTTTTTTCTCAACTGTCTTGTATTGTATTTTTTTCTCAACTGTCATTGTATTCTAGTTATACAATCACGCACATTTTAAGTTATTCACCTGTACCTTAGTACTTTCCGGTTCTAGTTGGGATTGCATTGGAATCTAACAAGATTTTCACCTTCAGTATAAAGTCCCTTTTTGTCCGTTTAATTCTCTATTTGTCCCGGTATAAGACCACCCAGATAAACTTGTTAAAAGGGTTTTGGCAAATAAGCGGGCCAATAAATTTCAGTCGCGTCCATTGGTTTCACTCTGTAGCTTTATAAACCTTCGTATTTCATTCGACGGATCTTGATCAGTCTGGGCCTAATCACTCACCACAAATACAAAGTAGTTTTTCTAGAGAGGTAGAGCATACAAAAATATCCACATTTGCCATATTTTTCAAGTGTTGTAAAATAACAATTGTCAGCAACTGTACACTGGAATACGTGAATATTGTTAATCCTTCCGGAGTTCTAAAGATAAGTGAGACTATTTTACAACAGCAAAATCTTTATTTAATAATTCAAGGACAACACAACACTTCTTGTACAATATCTAAATAAATACACGCCGAAAACACTTAAAAAATTACAGTTATTTCACTTAACTATTGCGGCTCCTCTTGATTACTGCCTGATTAAGATTGATTTCCTCGACAGCACGCCGCGACCTTTATATAGGTAAACTAGGCTTCTAGATCTTCGTAGATATTTCCAACGAATCCTCACGAATAATGCGCATACGAGGGCAGTTCACTAACTAATCGACAGCCAGGAAATGTGGGCAAAAGGGCCTATTTCCCTTATTTGAAGGCCTAGAGGGGTGATTCTTCGCTCTTGCGGGGTTTGTCCCTGGCACCCCCAGAGGCGGTGTTGCCAGATTATGCACAATTTCCCTAGAGCTGGGGAAAAAGTAGATTTGGCAACGCCGCACCGAAAACTGTGTCGGCGATTTTGTAACAATATAGAAACCTTGCAATCCCCAAACATAATTAGAGCTCTTTGTTATTTTTAATAATATTAGTATAATGGTACTAGATAGTTCCATATAGATCATCTCTTGTTATTGTCTTTATTTTTTATATGAAAAGATAATCCAAACAAACAATGAGGCATACTAAATATTCCAAATTTAAGTAATATTAAAGCTTATGTTCCCTTAGGTACTGTGGATCCAGTAATATAACAGCCGTCATATTTGTATTTCATTCAACACGGTACAGGATTGTTCTCCTTTTCCATGATTAAAGAAAAGGATAGCTGGATAAAGTGATGCTGGTATATTAGAGTAAAGAAAGGCTGGTACATTATAGCACCGCCAGTCTAGGAAGTCTTAGCTTTACACCCACGCATGCATAAGCTTGATGAAACTTATATGATACTTGCTTATACAAGGTGTTCCAAAAACATACCGACCCACTTTCAGGGGTGGAAGGTGACATCAAATCAAACATTTTTGTTAAATAAACATATGTTCCCAAATGACCCGTTTAGGCAGAAAAAATCGAAAAATGGGTTTGGAAGTTTGGTTAATTTAATTGACAAACAATAAACATTATCTTTTATTAGTTTTAAACGAAACACGAAATAATTTCAGTGACGCGAATTGTCTGATGGAAACAGTGTCTGGTGGAATAAGGCTTCCGTAGAGATGCCAGAGTAATACAACGCCAGTCGGAGCACATTTCCAGTGAATTAGTTGTTTTCGGCATCTCCTTCAGCCTATGTAGGTATTTCAATATCTACTAACGAACAACAGATGGCGTGTGATAAAAAATATTAATATATTGAAAATTTTCGGTGTTCGTATTTTATTCTACATAGTGAGCGTCTCTCTTTTCTCTAAATTTTTATGCTTTTCACAGCAAACGTTAACGACCCTTGTCTTATATTGATTTTAAGAAAGAACGGTACAATCTCTGGTTCAATGGGTGTAAAATTAACAAGGCGCAAAAAACGTGATCAGCGATCAAACGGTGAGAAATTGCCTGTGAAATAAATGTAGGTATTTAGGAGAAGGCCATTGCATATCCCTAAGCACATATCTGAAAGTAAAAACGCGAACGCTAGAATGAGGCAGAGGCAACAACGAAGTTGGTGGAATATATTTTTTAGAGGCAAGACCAGAATCGGTTTGGGATCAGAGGGTCTCTGGACTCGTAATTGAATCTAAATCAATTATTATTGATTTAGATTCAATTACGTTTCTGTCAAGACTATTGTCTTGACAGAAACGTGTAACTGTATTTATTAAATATATACTTCTATTGCTAAATCAACTTAATATTAATTAAATTTAATAAAACATTTTTCATAGGTAAACATAAAAATGTTAAAATAGAATCAGAGGTTATTTTATATGAATGTATTTCAAATATGTCAATTTGAAACTTTTGAATTTTGAATATACAAATCGAGATATACTTAGGACAAGTACAATATGGTACAAATATCTTGATATTGTATTTGGTAACTTTATTCATCTAACTTTCCCATTTCATTTGTGTAGAAGAGAAAAAATCTTATCCCATATTGAGGTGTCTTAATAGGGTGCTCATTAATGAAATTGCGTAATTTTTCTTGCTAATTTTTAAAGTCAACACACACAGGCACAACGGAACAACTGAATATTGAATTTGACAAAACACAAATACGTTGATATAAGAAAACCATTACCAAAGATTATCAAACTTTTATACGTTATATACAACATGTGTAATACAATACAAGTACCGTAAAATTCAAAAAAATCGAGAAATATTTTTTTTAATATTTTGACACGATAACAGATGAAAGAAAGAAAGTATTTTATTTCTAAAAAAATGTTGATCATTTTTATATGACAAAATAAATTACTAATAAAATATAAGATGATTAAAATCAACTTCTACTTTTTGTTTTAGAGGACGAATCTTCACAAGAAATTGTTGTCTCACTGGTAAAACTGATAATTTCTCCTTTACTAGGTATATGAAAGATTCACATATAAAATAAATAGTAGATATGGAGTACCCTGTACCCCAACACTGTACCCTGTCCCTGTGGTACTCCATAGTAAACACTGCCGCTCGCTCTCAAAATTACCAATTGTAACAAATCACTTAATTAGTTTAACAGATTACAAGCATTCTCATGGAAAAAATTATTTAATGCTTTACAAAGTTAGTTATAATAAAGATTTGAGATCCAAGATCAACAAAAATGCACAGGACTGAGAGATGCGCTTTCATCCATGGCATAACATATCTTTGACTATAAATCATGATTTCTAAATACTGTACATTTTTCTGTTCCTGTACTGCCATGGCTTAATGACAGTGACTTTAATTCCATCAAGAAAAATACCACCTGATGAATGATTTATAAATCTTTTTACCTCACAATTTGTTGGCAGAGATATTACAAATAGATTTATTTCTTGATCTGATGTTAGATTTTGGTTATTTGCTAATTTTTTCCGATATATGAAAAGTAATAATTACTTTTCATAGTAGATAAATTCAATAATTATTATTGAATTTATTTGCAGTATATATCTATCTCTTACAATACTTTTATTCTCCAGTTCCATCCCTTCCATATTTGTTCTTTTTTTTTTACGCTTACTACATTTACATACTTCCAGAAGCCCCTTGAATAATTTTTACTGATAATCACTTAATAATTTTTGCCTCTGCTATTTTAATGAGAAGAGTTAATTTATTTTTGCACCGTTTATATTTAAATTGCCATAGTTTTGTCAAGGATGCATATTTGTTATCCAAATCCGTTGTATATGAATTTAATCGGATTTCCTGAATTAATAAAATGTTTATTTTTAAGTACGGCACAGTATACTAATTTTAATATTTTGATTGATATCTCGGCGAGCCGGTGCCATCAGACAATTTTTAATAATTAAATTGTCTAGTCGTAAATCAAGGCTTGTATGCAGGGATGGGTTGCTAACCATCCTGGCCATGGCCTAGGATGGGAAAAATGTCAGCTTGGTGTTAATGTGAGAGATTAAAATCAGTTGATATTTGATTGTCTCCCTAACTAATAAGGTTTTCCAGGTTTACTGGAATTTACCAGATTTACTGGAATTATGTGGCCCGCGAAATATTAATATGCCGCCCCTGTTCCCCCCAAGTCTCAGACTTTCGGGCTAATCCTTGTGATTAGAAGGAAGGGTAGAGATATTATTATTGTTATTATTATTATAATATCTATGTATAAGAGTTTAAGGGTATGGTATGTCTCTAACTCGGTCTGTAGTAACAAGAAAGATATTATGCATTTTTATTATACTCTTTAACTAAAATGTAATCTAAAAAAATACAGTAAGTATATATTACATAATTCCTACAACTAACAATATTTTTTAATAATATCATATACATAAAAAAAAGAATATTACAGGGAACAAAACGTATAAAATAAAAGACACAAACATGATTTGAATAAAAGCAACACACTATCCTATCTCTATTATTTTATTTATTTATTTGCGAATGGGGAGTGGTAACATAAAAAAGAAACATGCTTTCATTCAATGAGTCGTTATTATTAGAAAGATGGAAGTAGGAACTGGAAGTTCCAAGACGAGCCTATTCATCGCAAAAATGACCGCATTTTGGGAAATGACATATTGGGTTTATGTATTTATGAATCTTTGGACATTTTGGACAAAAATATCTCGAGGTAAGTAGTGGTCGGTCTGGACTGTATGAGTATATTCTACTTAGTGGAATTACCTAATATTTAACTTTTGTTATCCAACTTTTAGAAAGCACTAAAGATATTAAAGCAATACTTATTTGTTTTATTCGCTCACCATTTCCAATAAATTTACGTTGAGTTATGACTTGCCAAATAGATCAATATTCGCTTGTTTAAGTTGGATGCAGCGATGAATCTTGCACCGGAAAACTTTAATAATTTTAAGGTGGATTATCTAATCTTAACATACAAAGAAAATAGTTACAACCGTAACATAAGTAATGTTTTAAATAATATAAGTATAAAACCTAGTTTTACGCTTACTAATCAGAGATATTGCATTTTTTATTACTTATTTAAAGACATAACAAATAAAATATGTCGTTGTATTATCTTTCGAGACATATTTTGTGAAAAATAAATAAATAAAGCACATTTGCAAAATAAACAAGTAACGAAATAAAGAAGTAACGAACATTTCAGGAGCTAGAACTGTATAAAACAGATTCCGCTGAGCGAAAATATAAAAAAAATGGATTTCCGTTAATGACACGTATTTAATGAGAGATTTCGTAAACTATTAAAGACATAATAACAATATAAATCACCGACGTAATTAGCAAAGTCGTATCCTTTATCTAGAAACCAGCTTATTTTGTCAAATTGTCATTAGAAGCATGCAGAAGAAAACGTGATTGTAACGACCTTCAAGTGGAATCAGCAGCCAAAAGATTTAAAATTAAGATTTTTATTAACAATTATAGAAGCTAATAAATAACATAAAAGACATACCAGTAGAATCTGAGACATCTGGCTTCATCAAATTGTTGTATTTGAAATAACTTAATAATATATTATACATTATAAGCAATAATATATTAGTGCTTAATAAATATTAAACGCCCCCATTTGACCAATAACCTTACGAAATTTTTAAGTTTTACACTAATTTTCTGGTTTTTAGTAAATGTCATATACTGGCATATACCTAAGAGACAATATTTTTTTAATCCTCTGTTGGTTGGCTGGTACTGAAAAATATTCGGTTTAAGAAGTTGTCACACCGTTGTCAAGTTGTTAAGCAGAGGATCTGTTGAGTAACTATTTGTATCATTTTCTTTTTCCTTTCTATCTTTTTAGTCTGATTCACTAAAATTCTTTAGTTGCTTCTTTCTTTTAGTTGCTAATATCTGAATCAGCAGTGGATTTAGGTATATGGATTGCTTAACGAAACTGAAAGAACATTAATGGAGGTCTCCAAATTGAATATAATATACAGGGTGCTCCATTTGAATTTATCGAGAAAATTGCAACCCAGAGTTTTGACTTGCCCTGTATACCGTTATAAGGGAATTCTAAAAAATATTAGGTAAGATGAAAGAAGAATACATTTGCAAGGTTTTGCCGTAATAAAACGATTATAGCTTTCGTATTGCTAAAGAGACAGGGCGTCAAATGTACCACTAATTTTTTTAGGTAAGTGGCCATAAATCATAAAAGACTCTGTATAGACCTGTGAATAGCCAAAACAAGGGCCATCCAATAGTAAAAGCATATATAGGGTATTCCACTTAAAAAAGGTAAGTTTGGTTTGTGGCAAACTTATGCGCCACCCTGTATAAATGATAATGTTTTGTAGCTCTCAGCCGTCCCTACAACTTTTGTATTTAACATTTTTTTAACTCCTATAATAACCGAGCTCTTGTACTTGAACGCACTGTTCGATCACCCTGTATGTTTAGATAACATTCACTCGCGAGTTAATAAACATTTATTGTTGTCGATAAGATGAGAAAATAATAGGATATGCAGATGCAATTTTCTAAACGATAATAGAAGTGAAGATGAAGTTTCATTTTGAATTTTGGCAAAATTGAATAAAAAAAAATTTTGTTATATTTCTGTAAACAATTTTAATGGTTCTGCGGTTATGATTCTACCGTCAACTCAATATATCTAAATCACAGTAATTACATTTAGTAATATGTACTACTTTTCTTCCAGTTCTTTTCAGTGCTTATAATAGTTGAAAACTGTACACAACAAACAATGTATCTATATAGGTACAAGAAAAGAGATTTTGTCATATGTTAAGGCCTAATAGTGATTTTTACCTTTGAGTTTTATATATAAATAATGCGACAAAATAATATTCGGTTTAAAGAGAAAGCAAAGAAATATAAGTACCAACATGTCTAGTCAATTCAATGAGAGCTTTATTTGCAAGAAGTTTAAATTACCCTACTAATTATCAGAGAAGAAATATCAGACGTAAAATAATAAAAAACTAAGTACGGCCCTGAACTAATTTATTTTTTCTTCCTTTAGTTTGAATGAGTGAATACTTATATGAATATGTAAATTCTTATTGGTAACAAGGGACTCCTTCAGTTATTACGCCTCCCGTGGTGAATCTACATTTTTGGTCTAACCAATGTGACTTTCCCCTTATTATTTGGAACAAAGATTAAGAACTATATCTTATATTTAAGATGCGATAAATTATACTGATTCATTTATTCAGATCACATCAACTACCTATACCTACTTATTTTATTTCGGAAATAAATCCCAATACTTGGTCTCAAGAATATCCAAGGAATATCTTTTGGGTGCTTTAAATTGCTCACTTTTACAGGGTAACTCACGACGAACTGCGGCGATCGATGCGGACCCAGAAATGAAAAAGTATATAGGGTGTTCTATTTAAAATAAGCAAGTTGACATCTACTTCCGGTATAACTGGAAGTTCCACCATTTTGAAAATATTTTAGCCAAATTGCCCCTATCGACATTAGTATACTACCAAATTTAAAAATTTTCCAACTGCTACTTTTCGAGAGATCGATCGCCGCAGTTCGTCGTGGGACATCCTGTATAGTTTAGGTACGTTTAACTGATAGTTCTAAGCCATAACTGACTTTATTCAGATATAATTGGAGCCATTTACAGTTCGCAGTAATTAAAGCCAACGACTAATAGTTAAAGTTGTTTAATTAAAGAAATACAGAAGGTTCAATTAAATAAAATATATGCTCTCAAGTACATAATTTGCTAAGACAAATAGCTACACTCTATGTTAAAACAAGTTAAGTTTGCTTTCTGTAGAGAATTATATCACTTATAAGATGTGATCACATATCATTACCAAAATAATGATAAAACGGCTTTCATAAATAAAATATCGCAACTTTTTGTTTTTATTTCGGTAACGAAATCCGGAACTATCTACTGGTTTCGGATTTCGATGTCGCGTAAACCCGTACCTACTTGTTTTGTTACTTAAATTGTTATTTCATTATGGTATATGCTGAAGCAGAGAGACAAATCTGATTGGTTTACAAATGATTAACCATAAATGGCCCATAAATTCAAATCTCTATATGCTTGAAAAAATGGATGTGCATTACGTCACTCTAGTCGGCAAATTATTTGGCCCCACAACCTTTTACATATTTATGGAATACGTTGCCCCTGTTTAAATATATCTCTTATGTTAGTTTCGGAAAAGAATATGAATACTTAAATTATATGCGTTCTCCAGATACTCCTTCTCATAACGATCTCGTATTCTTGGTGTCTCAAAGGTGAAATAAACTAAGTCAGCCGAAAATATGAAATGAATGACGAATTTCCACGAAATGAATATTTACCGAGGGACTCAATGACTTCAGAATTCTTATTTCTCATCTATCTTTCGAATTTTACAGGAGTGTAACTTATTTAATTCTAGCTTAGAATTTAATTTATCAGTATATAAGACACAATATTAACGAATATATTTTTTTTGTGAATATTTCTCCAAAGGAACTAAGACTTAACCGAAATGTGAAACAAATTTTGATGAGGATTCTCAATACGAGCAGTTACCTACGCCATTTTTCACCGCTTTAATTAAAAATATTTCCGATAATATTACGAAAGGCCGTTTTGATGCATAAGAGCTAGCCATTAAATTATTTTTTTTATTTCTATTAAGGTCTACTACTCATTGACAGGTCTTATTCATTCATGGTTTGTACTTCAAACACTTTTAACTCTCTTACAGACTATTTATTTCTGCTCTTCAATTATTACATATCTAACAAAAAATAGAGCAATTAATGTGTCAGTACAAAGGAGTATTGAGTTATAAGAATAGTCGACATTTTAATTATACTGATCAATATTTACCACTATAGAGAACAGACTATTACATACGAGGGGATTTAGATGAAACTTAGTAGTTAAATAATTAATGGATATAAGTATAGTCTACAAACAAACAGTATCTAATTAATAAGCTAATTTGAAACAATATAAAATATGAACCCTATCAGATAACCCTATCATCTAGCTATAAACTAACCTATAAACAACTATCCGTAACAATGGGTATACATATTCAGTAAATAGTTGATGTAACTACAATATTTAAAGCTTTATTTAAATCAATATGTTCGTGAACGTAGTGGTAAATAGTAATGTGTAATCTAACTGTATTAATTCACTTGTTGGTTATTCGATTTTGAAACTAGTCACCCTTCAGGGGATTGTCAATATCCTAATACTTTCAGAATATTAATCCGTGCATGGTTTTTCAATTAAAGGGTTTGACATGTTCACCCTCTGCAATAATTAATGCTCTAAACGAATTTTACTACTTAAATCCTTGCAGTGGACGTGCCTATTATCCTCCAACGATGTAAAAATTTCCATAGGTATGTAATTAAAAAACGGCAGAATTAGATATATCTACCGCAGTAACTTTGCTTATAAGCAAATCCTAAATTTCTGCCAAATTTTTACTAATCACTTAATCAGTTGTTAAGATACAGATTTTATATGAAACTTATATGGAAAATTTGCCTAAAGTGTCCTAGTTTTTCTATTACATTTGGCAAATTTATGAAACTACTTATTTTCAGTGTTTATTCTTCAATACAAACTTTATTTTGAGTATATTTAGTTGTAATATAGAATAAAACCATTAGTTGAATAATTATCACTAATAGCCAACAATAACAGCATCTTTAGAAGCTCAGGTTCAGATGATAAATATATTCAGAACAAAATATGGTCTGGCACAGTATAGCGCTATTTACACTTGAAATGGCACAATCACTGATGCACGGGTAATACAACATAATGCTTGCGACACATATTGTTTGCAGAAGAACATGAGAAGATACAATTTATAAGAAAAATAACTGTCAACATACAGCGGTATTAATGAAACACAATTTGTTATTCAGAATATAGGAAACATTTTCATTATATCGTTTTGATAAATACTGATAGCGAGAATCGTCTCTGTATTACCAAACACTCAAGGTAATCATAAGAGAGCATTATTTCTTTAGGATAGGCGAGATATTTAAAAAATACTTCATGGAATATTGCCCAAAATTTTATTTAAAAATGATGTTGCGTAGCCACAAATTGGGAAACAATTGCAATAATAATAATTAAATTCTGACTCTTTCAACTTATCTGGGTTTTATTAGTTGGGTCACAACAAATATTTGAAATAACACTGGTAAAAATATTAATGTGCATCGGCTGTTTCGGGAAAGAAATGAAACAATTGCAAACTTGTTTTAATTGTTCGACATTTTGATATATCTCTTCAGTTGTTTCCCAAATATCTTTAGGTATAGCAATACAAGAATCCATACTTTATTTAATAAAATTTTGCTCTGTATTTTTTGTATATAAGGTGACTTGACACCTTAATTTAATATTAACAACAAATTTAAGAGTTCCTTACCCAACCTTAGGATACGAGCGACACTGCTTGCCTATTTCGATTCTGTTAATTAATTTAAGATGCCTATTTGAAGACAGTCAACTAACAAAGAAAATAAGAAAAACCTCCAAAAAATATAGTATACCTATAACATATACCGTGTCTCAAATATATACTGATAGATAAAAGTTTAGAGATAGTAGTGGATATCAAAACAAACAATTTTTGTTAAATGAACATAAATGACTAATTCTTGTAAACTATATTTTATATGAATAAAACAAACTAATACTTGAACGGGGTGTAGAAAAAGAGTTCTACAGCTTAACAGATGGTTAATGTAAATTAACAAAAACAAACAACTACGAGTGTAGTAAGGATACCCCCATATCCTCCATCTCTAAACACGCCTTATAAAATAAGGACTAAACCAAATTAGGCCAAAACAGCTATTCTCCTGGCTAATGCCTCGCCGAGCGCTGAATTACAAAGCAAAATTTGGCGTATTTTGTCTAACAACGTTAGAATCAAAAATACGATGTTTTGGATTGCAACGAAAACTACGAGAAAATACTCTGGACCTCACATCGTAGGATGTAACTAATACTAAATAAATAGTTAATTTAGATAGTTGGATATTAATTAAAAAAATTAGGTAATTGCTCCAAAATTCAATAAAACTGTTGAAACAAATTGTTTTTTAATGCATGCGTTTTTGAATTTTTTTTGTAAATTAATATTCATTATTTATCAATTAAATAAACAAAACATTCTAATCCATGTTTCCTTTTTTCTACTAAAACGTCTCATGTGTTGACATGAGTTTATTTAACAAAAATGTTTGTTTTGGTGTCCCCTATATTACACCGTATCTAACCCAAACTACTTATATTAACTCGTAGTTTATTATTCAATGGAAGATAGCACGCGGCAATTTTTATATGAAAAATGCCGCGTGAGTTTGTGATGTATTTTCATTTTTTATTTTTACTTCTACAATAGGTAAATTTAATTCGTGTTCGAACAGTACATCTGAAGGTAGAAAAAACCTGTTTCATGGTAAGTTTTCATAAGATTTTTAATTAATTTTAAACAGTAAGTAATAAGCTCTTTTAGGTATTAATTACTAAGGGTTCTTTTTTCAATACTCATATCCTGTCATTGTCGGTTTAATTACGTATTGAAGTACTTTCATTATGTTATATTGCAGCCCTGTTTTATTAATCCTTTAATAGCATTAGCGCAAGACATAAAAGTATGACGTTATTACCGGAAATTACGAGGCAAAATGTTTATATTGCATGTTCCGTTGTTCGGTTTTACACAGACTTCAAAATAATGCTATAATATAATTTTTAATGCAAAATGTATGAAATTTTTCAATGAGATCTTCCTCATAAAAATAAAGAAAATAAGTTAATAAATTATTACATTATACATATGTATTTGTATATATTAATTATACAGGATGTTTAAAAAAGACACGGCAATATTTAAGCGGGTGATTGCCCAGGTCATTTTATAAAGAAAGTTCCTATAAGCATAGGTCCGCAAATGCTTCGTTACCGATCTATACACAGTATGTTGAGTTTAATTTGCTTTATCTCAAAAAAATATCGAAATTTATTTAAAATCAGTCGGGTACATTCTTTTATCAATAAATTAAGTTAAAGTGCCCCGTGACTTAATAATTTTATTCTAGTTAGGACCAAATCAGCCCCTTCTTATTTCCACAAACAACAAATAATAATTTGAATTTCTGAATTAAAACAGCATTGGTTTTAGGCGCACACTAAAATGGTTTTTATTTTTTTACTCAAAAACGGTGCGTCGTGCGATAAAATCTGAAAAAAGCCTTTTTCTTCATAATTGCACAAGGAATTGAAAAATAATTTTTAAAATAAATAATAAATAAAAAATAGCCAGTGATGTCCCAATACGCGCGCCACTGGTAAGACTAAAAAATGGTTTTGTATTGCAAGGTATTGGTCTCTCATAGCTATTGACACGCCTAAAATTTTATTATAAAATCTCAAGCGGTTTTGGAGAGACCTAAGTTTTTTAAATTAAACTTCAACATCCTGTAGATCGGTAATGAAGCGTTTGCGAACCTGTTTATAGGAACTTTTTTTATAAAATGACCTGGGCAATCACCCCCTTAAATATTTCCGTGTCTTTTTTAAACGCCCTGTATATTTAATATACTTATCACTATATTTACATGTCTTAAATTCATCAATAACTTCACAGTTTTCTCATGCATGTAGCATCATACTTCGAGTAACAATCTAGAGTATGAACCTATAAGATCCTTCTGGAGCAGAGGAAGTCACGTTTCATCCAAGAATATTGTTTCCGATGAGATACAGTTATCACCATTAAATTTAATAAAATCACTTTCCTTTAATTTTATTTCAACTAACTTAACTTAAAGTTGATAGGTAGATAACTGTATCTCATCGGAAATAATATTCTTGAATAAAGCGTGGCTTCTTCTTACTTGACACTACACATTCAATCTTTATTTTGTATACTTCTGGGTTCCTGTTTTTTTTATTATTTTACAGGTGGTGTAATCCCAAAAGAAACTACAATAAATTATATAGCTGCACCACATATTAAAAAATTCACAGATCTTGCATCTTACGCAAATATCGTAGGCGTATTGAAAATACCAGATACAACTATTTTTCTTACGCACTGTATACATTTCATAGTCCATTATATTTATAATTTATACAGAGTGCGATACTGTAAGGAATTAATTAAACTCACACAATTCCAAAAACTAAGAACTTTGTGTAAAAGAAAAGGGAAAACGGTTACATGCGATTGAACAGTATCTAATGCGAATTCGTGAATGAATCCCAATCATATCCACTTGTCAGCAGCTTTCACCCGAGCTCCGAGTATGTTTATACAAGGGCCACGTTCCTTCGTCGTGATCGCACTCAAGGTGAAGTCTTGAATGTTTTCTTACATTCGACCATCCTGACTAGACGACTGTCCACTGGAGTCATCCTCACTTTTGCTATCAGTTCCAATTTGGGAATCCAGCAGTTACCCAGTTTGAAATTTTATCATTTTTTTTCTAAGTTCTAGCCAAGCACCGAACTCTATTTACAAGTTCTAGCAAAGCAGCGAACTCTATTAGTGACAAATATTCACTCAATAATACTTTAGCTAAGCACTGAATCATTTAAGTGTTTTCACATTCAAGCTACGCACAGAATTTTCCAAGAAACCCATTCGGTCAAGGGTTAGTCTAAGAGTTGCACTGATAGTACAGTTCAAGTATTACACAGAACTTATCTTTAATCATAATAGTTCAAGCTACGCACAGAACTGAATTCATAATAGTTCAAGCTACGCACAGAACTAAATTTGAATCAAAACATTCTATACAAGTGTGCACACATTCATTCTTGATCAGGCCTGATATTTCGCTTACCTCTCAGAAGCACCTATGACTTCAACTTATCTACTGCAATAATAGTTTTTTTTTTCGCCTAAAATTTTCCCTAAGGTCTTCAACCTCATAACGGTCATTTGGCAGCACTGCCAGTATAAGGGTCCTGAACTCTTATACTTCTGTATGTCCTGTAACTGTATGTTCTGTAACTCTTCTTATGTTCTTCTATCTAACCAACAACTTCTTATGTTCTTCTGGAGGTTTATCGGTCTTAAAAACCATTACTAAAGCTCCTTTTTCATATTTGCAAGCTTTTGCTCTATGGCTATCGTATCGTTCTTTTTGTTTAATTTGATCATGATCTATTGAATCTTTAGAAATCCAATAATTTAAACATGATGCAATGCATTTTTAACAAATCTTCTATTTCGAGGAAACCAGTAATATAGAGTGATTTTCTTAAGCGTCTTATCCAATGCAAAATGGCCTTGTTCGTCATGGCAAAGCCTACAGATTTGTCATCTTGGGAACTAGCCAAAAGCATTTTGAATCAGGCAATATGTTAGTCTAAATTAATAAAATAACAAATCTGTTCATCCTATTGCAACGATCAGTAAATACCAAACGTTTATTTTACATTCAACGTCAGTTCATAAATCACTGTAACATGCACTGGGAAGTTTTTTATTCAACGTGCTCGAATTAGAAGGGGCCACTACCGTCATACAACCAAACAATCTCTGTAAGTCAAGGAACCATGTAACCCAAGCATAAACAATAAACATAGACTGCTTATTATAGCAACACAGTTAGGCTAGATCGTCTCCATATGAGGAGAGGACGTGCCCATGTCGAGGTCGCTTGCTTTTGCATGCCGCTAAGCGTTAATATTTTTAAGAGACAGCTCCCATATATACGCTTCCATAAGTATTTTTAATACTAAAATTATAGAAATTATAATTGCTATATTAGTTTCTGAGGGGTATGTTGTAATCACTCGAAACATTTTTTCTGTATCAAATCATGATTGGTATAATTTCAATAGTCTAAGAAATATGTACCGTAGATACAAAATGAAATACCTATGTGAAAAAACATGTTATTGATAATATAGCTTTTATTTGAAAATCTCTTTTAACTAAAACATTTATTTTAAAAATGAATGTGCATTAACTATTAAAACCATAAAAATACGATCTATGATTAGAGATCTATGATTTCTAACGTTTTCCGGCTAGAAGTGTATTGTCCAACTATTATTATTACAACGTTGATCAAGTTACCAATCCACTAACTAATGGAGATTTTGTTACCTACATTTTTGTTGCTATTTTCTTACAATGAAATACAGTTTTACCTTTATTCATTTCCGAAAAATTTACAGTCTGCTAACTTGAACTTTAAGTTAGCAGCCTCCGCGATATCTCGGCACTTAATTTACGTACGGTAATGAAAAAACTGTAAGAATTTCTTACTTGTGCTTTACTATATTTGGACTCCCCTGTAAACATTTTTGTTTGCAGAATTATAAAAGAAAATATAAGTTTTTCATGAACCATTTTTTATGAAGTTTTCGAAAATGATATTAGAAAAACAAATGAAGTCCAAACAATACAGTTATATAGATACTGATGGGTCTATATTTAGTAGTAACGGAGATATGACCAAAAAAGTGGACCATAAGGGCAATGTGCTAGAAAGACAATATGAATTTGTTGGTAGTCTTTCTCCAACATATCGCTCTTATAGCACACTTTTTGGGTCATATCCTCGTCATTATTAAAGATAGACACATCAATATCTATGTTACTGTTTTCGTGACACGTTCTATCCAAAGATGCAAAAATATACAGGGTGTTAAATTAACAAAGTTAACATCTGCGAGCATTTTGTTTGGACTTCATTTGTTGTTCTAGTAGCAGTTTCGAGAAAACTTCATAAAAAAATGTGAACTTTTATATTTCACATTTTTTTATAATTCTGCAAACGAAAAAGTTAACAGGGGGGTTAAAATATAGTGAATCACCCTATAATTTCAGAATCTATAGTCATATTTTAGATTCGAACTGTTTCTAACCTTAAAATTCTAAAAAAATCTTGGAAAGTAATAGGTTGAGTAAAAAAATTCTGACAAAACAGTAGAAAATTTCATTACTTTATAATAATATGTTAGGGTGAAATCAATTTTGTACCTTAACCCATTTGCGAGATATCTGCAATCTGCTGATTTGAATCTCAAGTTAGCAGTCCCCTCATTTCTCTGCTCATAATTTATTACAGCAAAGGAAAAGGTATTAGAATTTATTACATTAAAAGCACTTTCAAAATACATCTCATATCATATTTTAGATTTGAACTATTCTTAACCTTAAAATGAGGAAGACGTGGAAAAAAATCAAAAAATTATTGTAAAAACTGGTGTGAGTAAAAAAAACATGCGAAAAGACAGTAGTAGATTTTGTTCCTTTGTTTAACAAATTTGTTACGCTGTAATAAATTTTGTATCTTAACTCATTTGCGAAAAATCAGCAGTCTGCTAACCTAAACATCGAGTTAGCAGTCCCCGCGATTTCGCTGCGCCTAATACATAATATGTGAGATTTGAACTATTTTTAACCCTAAAATGCAGAAGATATTGGAGAAGAAATATTGGAAAAACCGGTGCTGAGTAAAGAATATGCGAAATTTAGACTTTGTTTATTTATTTATAGCAACATGTTACATTGAAATAAATTTGGTACCTTCACCGATTTCTGAGAAATCTGCAGTCCGCTGACTTGAATTTCAATCCCCTATTTGCTAAGCCTTTTTTGGCCCTTCCTCAGCTTTTACATTTGGCTGAGAGGATATATTTAATTAATAAGTGAAGCTAAGTATGAGGCAGTTTCATACTTGGTGCCACAATTCAGTTTAATTTTCACTTTCTTTTGTTTAATTTGATTTAGTTTTAATTTCAATCAAAATTAATATTCAATCATATTATGATTCGAAACTGTGATGTCTTTAATGAAAGTACAAATATTTTACTTTTTAATGATTTATTGAAGTCAACTGTATACTGTGAAGGATAATCAGACAATGCTCAGTGTGAAGTTGTTCTATAAAAAACGCATAGCGATATAATATAAAAAGTAACAAAAGAAATCTTACCTACAAAAGAAATATTTAACAAATAAAATAATGTAAAAGCCACACACGGCTACAATATATAATTGTTTATTACTAAATATATTTTTACTAAATATATAATTACTTTACTTTTTTGGATTTTATATACTACAGATTAACTAGTTTTCTTAATTTGCATAGTTATTTTGGGTGACAAAGACTATAGTCCCAAGCATCTCTTATATTTTTATCCAATAGGGGCTTGCAGTGTCAACACTATTATATATTTTCAATTTTTGTAATCGGAGATGATGGTAATTATGAATTTCCCCTCATATTAGCTGGATCTTTGAGACTATTATTAGCCTCAGATGGCAACTTTACGAAATTACAAACTTTATAGTATACATTCTGAAAATATTTAAGAAAATACAATTTATATTATAATAGAAAAAGGGACAATGAAAATATGGTTTTACCATTTGCTGTTGGAAGTAACTCTTGAGGAAAATAAAAACGAAAATTCAGTTATTCCAATCCTGCAATATAGTAATATATTGTAAATATATTTTTATCTATATAATAAATGTTATTTCAGATATAGTCAAATAAAAATACTAGTTTATAATGATGGGTGGGATGGATATAAAAAATGGGATGCCCTAGCCCAACGCCTGTCTCTGTTCTCGAAATTTATCATATTTAGAGTAAATACATTCCCATTTCTCTTTCTGTTTTTGACGAAACCAGTAAATAGACTTTTCAGCAGAATATGTTTGTTTAAAAAAATGGTTTTAACTAATGTTTACGTTATTTCCGTTCAGACACAGAAGTCAAAGAGTTTTGCGGATGTAGATCCTACAGCTATGTAGAAGTAGTTTGGAAATAAATCCTGTTAGTTGAGCGATACAACCCTGATTATATCATGCATACTTTTATTTCAGTTGAGTTGAGTGACAGTGTCAGTTTAGTAACATACACTGAGTTCACAGAACAAAAACCAATTAAAATCTAAAACCACATATATTTTAACGAATCAAATATCAGTTTTTAACCTCCTTAACTTCAACTAATCTGTCACTATTCCAGTGAATTTAAATGGAACTAGTTAAATATGTCTTTTTTCTAATACCTTAATAAATACCTAATAAATATGTCTTTTTTCCAATACCTACTTTTATTTTCCTCGTTTGGACTGAGTTTCATCATATCAAGAAAATAAGCAAACGATCCTTCAAAGGGCTACTAACAGGTATTTTGAGTAACGTCAAATTTAGAAAATAAACTCACAAAAAAAAAATATTATCTCAAAATTAGTTTGTGGATCATACGATTCACGCGTTCTGCGAATGAGAAAAACATGCTTGTGGCTTCAATGTACGGAAATGGGGATATGTGGTCAGCGACAGTTTTTCTTCTGTGAACCTAGTATTAGGACGTATCCCGTTTCCAAACCTGGTTACCTAAATGATAAATAAATTGTTATAGCGGTAAAAGAGTGGTTCCTGAAAGAAAGAGATAATTACAGTACAGGACTTGACATTTATGCTTTTCGTTCCGAATTGTATAATTTGTATAATAATCTACGTACCAGTTTTTTGCACATTTATCGTGCACTGGATGTTACCAAATCCAATTAGGCACTTTTTGATGTAATACACTTTCTATACCAACGCAGTTTTCTGACAAATTGGAATGAAATGGTGGGGTAGTCAAATAGCCTGCAAGAGGACCCGATTTATTTCCACTAGATTGTTTTTTGTGGGGAACCCTAAAAATAGGGTATACAAGAATGACCCAAACATGTAGAGGAGCTGAGAGCAGATATTCTCTATGCCTTTAATGCCCTTAGAAAAAGGGTTGCTTAAAAGACACGGCAAAATATTTTCAGAATAAATTTTGTTATAGGTACCTTTTATTTTGTTTATCAAAATGGAAATATGTTTGAGCATTTAATGAAAAATTTTAATGTTTGTGAATCCTTGTCATTTTGAAAACATTTTTTTAATAAAGTGAATCCATAAAATGTTTTATTGGAAGAGATAGTTTTCATTTTTTAACGCAATTCATCAATTCAAGGATCTAATTGAATTTGGTACAATCTACTTACATTTATGTGTACGATAAATGAGCAGAAAGTTAGTACCTATGTGGATAAAAAATTGTACAATTCGGAATACAACGAATTGATGATGATTCTGGAAAAACGAAACTTCACATTGAAAGTCTAAATATCCTGACCAATAGAGGACAAAAAAAAATACTTTGAGAATGTGCTCTTCATTTTTCAGTATCTCCTCAAATAACACTGCAAAAAATAAAAACAAATTTCCAAATTTTCCAAGTTTTTTTTTTAATATTTCAAAACCTAATCAAGTTAGCCTACATTTTTTTGTGACATTATGTTGGTCCCCTGATTATGAAACATTGCCCCTATTTAAGTTTCCTCGTATCTCTTACAGCTCCCGAGATGCCAATGGTGAAAAGCGAATTTATAACAACATGCAAACTCTTTTCTACAATAGGTATTTCTGTTTGTTCCTAGGAAAGGGCTCATACTAACAAGAATTTAAGGAGTAATGTAAACGGTTAAATATCTGACGAACAGATACTTTAATAATTATTGAAATTAAAAAGAATGGCTCTAACCAACACGGTGTTAATTGAGTTTCACGATTTACTACTTTCATCACATAAAAAAATTCTGGTTGTTATTATATGATGCATAAATGTCATTAAATATAATTACCCAGTTGAAATATCTGCTGTAGTTTCTGTGTTTCATGTAATGCAAAATATATTAAATAATATAAACTGTAAGTATTAACATTAGACTTTACTATTGTTTTTTTTTATTATTTTACACTAGTATATAGCAAACAATTAAGTATGTGAGCAAGTATAAAGGTCTGCACTAAGAAGAAAACCCATAAGGTGCAGAAAGTTGCAGCGTTCTATAAAGAAAATTTATCTTGAGACATTTTGAGATAATAATTTGTTCTGGCTAAAATTAAATTTTAACAACCGGTTGCAGAACGGCGCTACTGCATATACGGAAATTGCTGCTGGGAAATTTTCATTCCAACCTTTCTGCATGAGACTACGCGAGAAATATTTTAAGCTGCCATGATAATAAGGAAGGTACATACCGCATGTTACCAGAAATACATTAATTTATTATGATAGTTTTTTTTTTTAGCATAATCTAGCTAATAAGCCATAATAATAATAATAATAATAATAATTGTAATAATTGTTTTCTACCTTTAACATACAGCGGTCAGCGAACTTTTACATTGATAAACTGTGGTTACAGTTTCTTTCCATAACTGCTAGTACAGCTTTCCGTGTGTCACGTCCCACGTCAATACCCAACGGTACATGAACAAAGGTACATCTGTTAATGTACCTTTGGGTATTAACACCGGATGGAAGTGCACACGTAATGCTGTTTGTACGTACTAGCAGTTATGGAAAGAAACTGCAACCACAGTTCATCCATGTAAAAATTCGCTGAGCGTATTCCCATTCTCCATCATCAATAGCGTGTTTGTATCCTGCGGCTAGAAGTAGCCAAGAATTCATGAGATGGATGTCTCCTGTGCCACATTAGTGTAGTTGTAGTGCCACATCCTGGACCTGTACAGTACTGAGGAGTCCTAATAAGTCGAAAGAGGGCTGTCTGTCGTTGTTTTTATGATGTTGACATCTTGTGCTCTAATTCTACTGATCGTGGATGATAACATTATAATAATAATATTAGTAAAGAAATTTATGATACAAAAAGGGTCATAAGGTATAAATATATAAAAAACTAATCCACATTGGAATTGGAATGTTATACATTGGAATTTAATATGTAAAAATCAATAAGATACCTGCTTACTTACTTATTTCCGCTTACGCCTTTGCATATTACATGCCACGCATGTTTATCGAATACAAGATAGCTTATGCAGGTGGTAGCACATTTATAAGTTTTTTTTTCTGACAAAAGTAACTGCTAATATAATAAATCAGAAAACTAGGAACTTTTATACATAGTTTATAAGTATTAGTTTTCTATAATATAATTCATTTCAGTTGTATAAAATTATACTTACTGAATCACCAACATTATGTGCTTATTATTCTACTATACTACTACTTCATAAAATATTCTACTATATTCTTCATAAAATCCATGTGACTTTCTAGATTAAAAAGTAACTAACAAATCGGGTTAGTTCAGTATGGGGGTATGGTAGATTGACCGAAATGACTACTTGCATTTAAGTAAGCTATATCATGTAAATACAGTGGAGTTCCTTAGACTTCTGTGAGGTTACTTCAGGAATTGATTTCTACGTGTGAAGTTCAGAACCAAGTTACTTGTGAATATATTTAATTCAATATGCTCGATCAGGGGTGTCGAATAGAAGTCAGTAGTGCATTGCATATAACTCCATAATAAAAATCATGATATTATACTATACCAACGAAAGTCACAACGTGCACTGCATAGTAATGAGGTAGTGAATATTTTATCCCATTGTATATCCTATTGTTGAAATGATTAACTTTAGAGCAAATTTATGTTAATTATATGTTAAATATGTTCGATGAAATTTTTCAATATAACGGGGCACTTGCTAAGACTCGTGAAAAATTAAAAATAAAAATACATTTACTAGAAGTAGTTATTGAATTATTACTTTGTAAAGTAGATATATAGAAAATATTATGACATAACTTTGATATGCTTACAACTTTCTACTAAAAAGCTGCTTTCGTTCGGCGATGCCCGCTTAGTATTAAATCCTGTATGTGACAACATACTAAATACCTTTAATATATAAACATCTTAAATGAAACTGACATCAGATTAAAGATTGTGGTTATAATTACTAAATACTTACGTATTCTATGAAACATAACGTAGCTCACCTGAAACAAAAATATGATTTAATACTTCTTGCTTCGAATACACAGTATGTGAAAAGTATTTTGTTAAAATATTTTTTTCCATATACATGGATAAATTCACAATAGCTAGGGAAACTTATATTTAGACCAGGAAGAAATTCCAACAGATATAATTCTAGTCACACTTATTTTGATAGAGCAAAAATGAATATATCTCAAAAACTGTATTAGTACTTTATTCGGTTAGCTCCTATAGTTTCTAGAGTTAATTAATCGTTATTCATTTTTGTTCTGTTAAAATCTACCCTCATGGCCCTAGTACTTCTTTACCTTATTTTATCTATAAAAATACTATTTAATAATAAAAAAATTTTGGAAAAGTTTCCAGTTTTGCAATTCAAATGATCGTCATTGATGATATATTTTTCATCGAATACATGTTTGTGACACCTAATTTTAGACTATTTCCTCATACAGATTTCATATTCCTCTCTCAAAATAATTTTAGTTTGGTTAAATAGACGTTGAAAATAATTATTAATTAATAATGTAGAGTAATTTCTCTAATTCAGTTTGAAACAATATAAAAGAATACTATAATTCCCTTTTATTTATTATTTATTTATTTATTTAATATACATCACCCGACGGCAATGCCAATTAATGGGTGGGAGTATCGCAAAAATTACAAAAATATAGGTTAAAAACGTACAATATTCATAAAAAATATTCATACATACATTGATAACAAATAAAATAAACACAAACAGTGGATACAGTAAACAGTATAACAGTATAACAGAGTAGGTACAACATTTAACAATAAAATTCTAAAATTGTATGTTAGACATTAGTAAAAGTTTTAAACAAGAGCGTCATGAAAAATATTAATCAAATTTTGCATCTTGCAATGATAGTCCATTCTGTAAAGTAGAGAGAACTTTAATAGGTTGGTCTTGGGTGTCGGAAGACAAAACAATGATATATATCGAGGGGCAAGATGGAGAGCATAAAGACATAGGGAGTATAAAAACTCCGGACAGTCAATTTTATTAGTTATAATTTTATGGAGAGTCACCAACAAATCACACATACGGCGAGTGGCTAGATGATCGAGTTGAAATCGTTGGAGTAAATTTTCTTGAAGAATTCCTCGGAGTGGATATATATCATCAGATTTAAGCTATAATAATAACCAGGGTTCCATACAAGAGAGGCATGTTTTAATTTTGTTGTTTGTTATGTATGTTACGGTTGTTTCCTATGTATGTTTTCAAATTTGCTGATATGAATTTGATAAACACGGTCCCATTGCATTGAAAAGTGAGGACACCGTTTTAATTTCTGTAAATTGTCTTGAGTTCCTCAAAACTAAACCAAGATTTCTAAAAGTTTCCCGCTGGATACTATTGATGTCCTCCTCAAAATCTAAATTACTATGAAGTGTTACTCCAAGATCTTTAATGTTGGGGCATTTTTTAATCATGTTCACCTCAAATCGATAGGAATATTTTAGTGAGGTGAATTTACTGTACACCAGTTGTGAATATTGTCTGTCACGTTGAAGCATATGGCAACCACCAGTTATTTTGTTATTAAAAGGGGTGAAGTTTTGTTATTAATTTTACTAATCCTATTTCTATTCTATCATTAAAAATCCTTTACAAAATCGTTGAAGTGCTCAATTCCACTTTTCTCAACTATCCTCTCAGTTATTTTTTCGAAATTTTGACGTGAGTATCATTCATCTGTAGACGTCCTAGTAAGACAAACTCAAGGGAAACAAAAAAATATTTATTTGTGAATTATGGTAAATGATTCTTATCAATGTAGCGTTTTTAACTCTAAAAAAATAGAAAAAATTGATTTAATACTATAAAACAAATTATTTTTGGAAATAACTACAATGCTACTACTGCCAATTTTGCTGCAGACTGTAAAACATTTGCGAACATCAGTAGCTAGGTATTTTTTCTTAATTATTCGTCCCGTTGATAAAAATTGTATCTAATTTGTTTTCTAAAAGCCCACTCTGACGTCCTGTCATGTTTAACACTAGCCTAGTTAGCACTCAGCTTTTAGTTCATATTTTAATAACTTCCACAGTTAAAATGCAAATTTTTCCTCATTACTCTTGAAGTTACTTATTAATAACGTAATGAAGTCTTTAAAATGAAGTGAACATGAATAATGAGATTATACAAGTTATTTAAAGCAGCGCTTATTTACTTGCTACGAAATTGAATATATTATCCTGAATACTGAATTTCCCACGAAATGCTTCTCCCACTTTTATATTTTTAATGTTGAATAATAAAAATACTTTTTGGCATAGATAAGTGAATTTCTAACTTATATGTTACAAGTGTTATTTTTTTGTGGGTATCGGGTACACTAAAATAATCAAGAATAAAAAACAATAAGGAGGAAATAAATTTCCCATAACCCAGAGGTAGATATGTCCAGATGCTCTATGGCCTTTAACAATACAGGAAGTCTTCCAAGTATCCATATAGGGGCAAGCTATGGTAGCAACTTGGCGTTCATATTATCGATATGAACGCCAAACAAGGTAGGCCGCGGTTAGTTCTTCGATGGGTGACCATGCAGGGAAGACCGTCGGTGCCTGCCCGCATCTTCTAGTGGTCTGTATGTCGGTGAATTGACAGAAGCTATGCATACTTTTGCATATGCATAGAAGACGTACCATCCCTTGGATATGATATAAAGCCGGAGATCCCTTGTCTATGAAATGATAGGCAAGTAAAAGATTTCTACCCTGCTATAAAAAGTGTGGGTTCGGCAAAATTTCCAGGTTGGGGGTTGCTCGTCTCCTGCGGTGTCGGTGATTGGCCTTAGTCGCCGAAATAGGCCGACCTATTTTATTGCGTTTACAAATGCAGTATTTAGTATTTAGGCATGTTCCAAATTTCTGTCGCACAGGTATATAAAAAAATAAAAAATTGGGTGTTGCGCCTTAGAGGCCATCCAGTATATCTACATTGAGAAACCATGAGAGTTGGATAACAACTAACATTTATAGGTCCCTGTTATAAAACTTGACCAAGTTATATACTATTCTGTTTATTATCTGTTTGTAAGGATAGCATTAAGGCCATTGGGAGGGACTTGTGGTATTTCATAGAACCACAGGTTTAATTTGGCATAGCCATTTTCAGTCAGATTACATGCGGAAAATAGAAAAATTACTACTTTCTTAGCATGTTATATTATTTTTCAAGATATCTATATGCTTTATTTTTTATAATTATATCCACTACGCCAACTATAATTTCAAATATATGTTTTCAGTTTTCCAGATTTCTTAAAACAGTCTTTTGATATGTGAAATATATATGGATACATTAATTGCTTTTATAAATAACATTGGTAAAATCTGACAGTTTAATTAAAAAAACTATGAAGGGAGCATCCTAATGTAACAAAATATAAAATTTACAATTTCGTTACGATTTCTCAGTTAGAAAGTCTTTCCAATGGTTAAACAATAAATGAAAGAGAATTAGACGTAATAAATATGTTGTTAGTTGTATGATACACTTAAATTGTTTCCTTTTTTACAAATCTCATTCGACCTTTAATCACCTTTAAATTTCATAATTTTGTCTTTTTAATGTTTAATAAATCACCAATAAAATAAAATTTGTGTGAATGTGGTTAAGTGTACCTAAGAATATACCTTAAATATACATACTTTTCGATTGGAATTATCTTATTTTTGCCCAAGTACCTACCTATGGATAATACCTAATGCCAGCCAAAAATAAATTTGAAAATCCAAAAATTTACTTTTTTAAAAATGTTTATATACCGTCTTATTGGCCCTATTTGCGCAACTTTACTTCCATTTAACCGAATTTGTATTCCTCATAATTTCTGAGATTCCCATAGTGGTCCTCCTTCTTTTACACGGTGTATGTAGATGCAAATGATATAACAATAGCTTTATAAAAATCCGTAAGTTTAATGAATACGCCTGATTACACTTGAATGATAGTTACAACCAAATTTCAGATTTTTATTTAATTCATATCAGTGGTACATCGTTCTCAGTTTTTTACTCTTACAAATTTCAGAAAATTAATACTAGGAATTTGAAATTAATTTGAATGCCAATTGTTATAAAATTTGATTGGAATTTATCGGTTGCGAATCAGTCCAAATTGTGCAATAGAAAGTTTTACGAGTATCTATGAAGGCACTGTACAGTAATAAATAAGGTTGGTATAAATTCACTACATGTGAATACATTTTTAAAGATTTCCAGAACTAGGATTTATATTAAACTAGTTGTCTCAGTCACAAATCATTCCAAGGTAAATTAATGGACTTTATGTAATATCAATGCATCTTAGTCGTATATTTTCTTTTATATCTTAAAGTGTTTCACCCAGCTGCCAAAATGATAGCATGAATATATTATGCTACCTACAGATGTAGAAATATATGTTACAACTGATTTGATGCAACTCAATGAAATCCATGTATATTCTAGAGATACTGATTTAAATTTTAAAATTTTATGTTAAGTATCTCTACGAGTTTATGTGCTGGTACACTAATATGTTCCTCTAAATTATTCAAGCAAATTGCTTTAGTTTGTGTACTTGCGGTAATAAATATTAAATTATTTTGAAATTAAACAGGCAGTGCACAATGTGGCCATAAATAACACGGGTATAAATAAATAATATCTTAATTTCCTCTGTAAAATTGCAGAATTTTCAGAATATGCACCACGCGCTTGAAATAATGTGTCACATGAATAAAATCCCCTAATGGTAACTTATGAAGATGTGTGCAGCTAGGTGGAAATACAATTAAAACATAATATGTATGATATATCACCTGTATCACTACTCTGAATATAAAAATGTTAAATTTGTTCCACAAGATGATAAAAATGGTTGTTTTTGTTTATCCTTTTACAGGGTGTCACGTATCTGAAAATATAAATAAAAATAAGGAACCATCCATCCATCTCATTAACGTAAGTATTGATCACCACTGGGGTGACCGAAAAAAAATGTGGGCCAATAATAGTCTCCCCTATACGTTTACTGGCCACTGTTGTTGTCTATCAACTGAACTCAAGACTTTTGGGTTTTCTGTGGCATAATGGTGCAGATTGTTTCGGTTTGTACATTAAAAGAAAATGCATTAATTTCATTCCTTAAAATTATGGATTTAATTTTAAGAAATTGTCCAAAAGCTTAATTTTTACGCAAGAAATCTGAAATATCTAGAAAAATCAAATAAGTAATGCTTAAGATTACAATTTGTGTCGCTTAGATACAGGCCGCTTGAAATTAGGTATAGGACATAGTTTACGAAAAATGTAGAAAATTGACGTACTAATTGAACAATGAAATAATATACTGTGTTCTCTTAAAAAAAAACTGAAAAAACGCTTTTTAAAATTTACTAAATTGGTATTTATGCAAAAACACCCTGTGTAATTAATCATTATTCAGTGGTTGTATCCTTTAAGTAGGTCCCTTGACTACGAAATTACAAAATAATTATCTTAATTGACCGTAATTTTCACACAACGGGTTTATTTGTCAAACTTTACTCCGACCAAAATTTTCACATTTTTTTGAATAACTCAGCAACGCCGTATCAGAAATCAAAAATGGACACATCGTTGAAAAGATAATTTTCCTGTAATTTCAAGAATTTTAAAATATTTAGAGCAATACATTTAATAAAAATACCTTGAAGGTGCGCCTCTATAGTGAGTCACCCTGTATATTACAAAATATTTGTAAAATGTGACACCTTTTGACACTAAATCTCACTCCTATGTTTGAGTTTTTTCTATTACCCTTAATAGGCCGATACTGAACTTTACCGCACTAATGAACAACCCTGTATATATATTATTATCAACGACAAAGTACATGATTAATAATTGTATGTTAGATGAAATTAACATTTGGCTGTTAGAAAAGAACACATGATACAGTTCATGTGTTATGGCACTGGTGTTAGTGATATTAGGTTTTTAGTATTAATTCATACAAGTTTCATGATCACTTATGTGAAAAGATCCAACGCCCAACTAAATATAAGAATAATGCACCAAAACATATTTTCAACTATATTAAAGCACTGCAAATAACAATAAGCTTCTTATTTGAAATGAATCACTTCGTATATTTTTGTTGAAACGTTATACAAAAGCTAAGTAGGTATACAATATTTTACGATATAATATACTATTTATACTGGTTTCAGTATAACCAGTTTATTTGTGTATCATAATATACTTTATCATAAATTATTATTGTAAATTGAAAACCACAAATCTATTAATTTGTTTTTAATAATATCAAGTTATAATAAATTTTAAGACAAACTTACTCACTTCCACAACTCCATTTAAGCTGATCGAAAGTAAACTACAAATTTTTTTTAAACCAATATAATTCAAGACATAAAAAATTTCTTTATGGCATGAAATCCAGTTGTGTAAATGTGTAAACTTTTTTATTTTTATGTGTTTGTCCCGTTTTCCATTATGCCTTTAACAAAAGCATATCAGTTAATGCGAGAGTTAAGCGACACTCCCAGCTGTGATACCAGATGTGTTTCTGACTCTTTATTGGGATAAGTTGCAATATATCAATATTAATCAAATAGCTTTTGTTTCAATAGGGCCCCATTTTGACGGTAAATGTTATTCAATTTATTATAAGCGTGTCAGTCACATCAATACCAGTTCCATATTTTTATACGTATATTTTCAAGTGAATTAAACAACTTATCCTTACCTACCGAAAAGAAAGATATAAGAACATATGGTTTTATTATAATAGGTTTTATCGCAACAAATGAGAAGAACGCACTTTCAATTAAATTACAATATTATTATTAGCAATTTGGCGAAAAAAAAACATAACAGGATAGAGCACAATACAATTTTAGTATATCTATCAATAAAGAGACACAGCCCAATAAAAAGTTTATTCTTGCTGTACCATGTATTTAGTTTAGTGTTCTGACAGCCAACACATATCTCAAGAAATCAGTGAGAATGTGAAAATACGAAAAAAACTAAAAGTTTAAAAATATTGGTTAATATTAACGAATACACTCTAATTACAACTTAGAATAAAAAACCAGAAGCAACAAAGACATCGTAATACAACAATTTATAGAATTCGCTAAACAAAAAAAAAACAGTATTTGGCTGACACACACATGCATATTTCAAATTAAGAGCATACAATGCCATAGCAAACCCGCTAATGATACATATCGTAACAAAATTTTAATCATTTTGTTCCCTTGTATATGACAAGCAGTATATTTCCGGACGACTAAAAATAATATCAAAAAATCCGGATATTTTATCCCTGAATACCAGCAACCCATAATACTCTACATTGTAATGTGTTGTCTACCTCTAAAGTGTTTCTGATTGGTCACTTTTATGAAAAGGTAGTAAGCCGCAAACAGCTTGGAAGTTAGATTTTTAACGAAAAATCGAGAGTCGGTCTTCAGCTAGGTACAAGCAAGTTTGACAATTTTTACGCTTATTGAAAGCACATGTTCTAAATTTTTAATTTAATTTGAATCTTGAATTATTATCACGATTGTTAGTGATCGGTGTTCCGATATAATAGATTATTATCTGTAATAATCTCATTAATCGATATTATAGTATATTTTTGTTGTTGTCACGAGATATGTGATAATAAATTTATTTTACACGTGGTGTAAATTTTCTGCCGAATTTTTATTTTTGCAGAGTTGTTGAGACGCTGGCTCAATCTTCCCAGGATTCTACTATTATCCTCGTAAATCTTCAGATTCCATGCGGAACGTCTTAGGACATCTTTGAGGTGCATTCACGAGGTTGAAACCGAAATTTGTATACCGGTGAGTACATTTAATTTTCTTAATAAATTGAATCTGATTAAAGAAAATTGTACCCTGTATGCAAAAGCCGGTTTTCTCTGAAGAGCCTGGGTTGATTAGTGCGTTTGTATATATAACCATATGGTTATTTTTTTTATATACTATAGTTTTTGTCTGATGATTACAGAATCTATTATATCCAGGAATTTTATTTTTGATTACTTGCTGGTATTCTAGACCGTCTCACATTAGTTTTTTTTCAATTTCATTCTATTTCATTGTACTTGATATTGTTAATTTTGCATTTAAAATCTCATGTATGAATTATAAATTTTCACCTTTTAATTCTCACTAGTTTTTTTGTGTAGCACAGTTACGAATTTTGTTACTGCAATTTTGGTAATTTTTATTGTAGTATATAGTAACGGTCATAAGTTATTTTGTTTTCTATTAGAATTTTTTATATACTGTCCTTCAGACATAGTTACTCTACTGTTTGATTGTTTACAAAATTCCAATTCCTGGATCATTTTTTTGTACAACTCTGGGACTGGGCTAATCATACAATCTGTTACATGTACCTATTTCTACCTTTGGAGCCTGAAACCTAGCTACGTGGGATTTAATTACATCGATCCATGCAACCCCAGCAAGTCTAGCTAGACGTGGACCTGTACAGGAGTTCCGAATTAATCTAGGAGAGGCTAGTGGGTGAGATAAATCCATAAGTAGGCCGAAGACTGGTGACCCCAGTCCAGTAAAATCTTCTTTTTGTAAAATTTTGTTAAACGCCTTCAGGCGGTAGAGTTTTTTCCAATTTAACGTAAATTTATTTGTAAATATAATTTGTAATATATACTTTTATCTTAACTTAATTTGTTTGTTCTTACATTCACGCATTCACAACTTCATATATTTTTTTTCTTGTCTAAATTACCTGGTGCTCAAATTTTTATAAATTAAGCTTCACAGTAAAATCCATTCCACGCCTTGAGCCCAGAGCTAACCGGAGCTATGTCTCTGAACCTTTAGGGAAGAAGCTAATAATTCCCGAGGTTCAGTGCAATATGCATATCAATCCGTTGTCTAACAAACGAAAGATTGAAACAAAATAATAGTTACAAAGCTAAATAGAAAAAACACAAAAAATAGAGAGGGTAATTTACATAATATTACCAAATAGTTACTAAACCAATAATCAATTTATAAAAACAAAGAATTAAACAACGCTGAAGTGGTACATTGAAAATAATTAGTTCAAGTACGTTAGTAATAGATGCATGTAGAATTGGAAAAGTGGATAAAGAGTAATGTTATAGCCAGAGTTATATGATTAGTATTTCTGAAGGCCTGAATCAGTTCAGGGAATTAGTTGAAAAGGTAATTTACATGGGCCAATTGTGAAATACACTAGTTATTATCTTTCCCATCTCCTTATTTTGAATGAGAGTGAGAATGAGAAATACAAATTCTGCAAAGGAGTTTCTCGTTATGGTTTCTGTATCATCCTTTCTACCTTACTCTTACTACTGAGTTTGTCTAAGTAGATATTAAGGTTTGGTGAATAAAGCCGTAGCTGATTTTTGTAATAATCTAATCTCTAATTAAGTCTAATTCTATATAATTATAATATTTTTATTACTTGTCATGTCAGGTAATAACAGTTTTCTTTACTGTGTAATTAAGATCGTATATTACATATAGATCAGAAAGTTGATCCACGGAACTAACTAGCTTCAGAATGATCCACCTTTACTTCAAAGACGGGTGCTGATAGAAGTATCAAGTTATGAAACTGTTTTGAGGAATTTAAAAAATAAAGAAGAAACACACATTTTGAAAGAGATGAAAAAAATTACGCAAGAAGAGAAGATTGAAAAAGAAAATGAACAAACACAAAAAGAAATAAAAAAGAAAGGTAAACTTGAAAATTAATGAAAAGGGGTCTACACAAAGGGCCTCAAAGTCCACTCAAGAAAGAAACAGATCTGCCAAAAAATACAAATAAAATTCCTGATAAGTAACAAAGTAGGTAGTGAATCAGTAACGTCTAACCTTAAAGGACATCAAAAAAATTATTTGGGGAAATTAATATTTGGTCAGACTATAGTATAAATTCACAAGAAGCTGATGAAAATTTGGAAAATATACTTTCAGAAATTGAACTTTCCTCCAACTTACTTGTATATATACAAGATATACAGTTGTGCCAACAAATTAACAGTAAAATTTTGGTATAAAATAAGTTAGTTGCGTGAGATCCTACCATATTCGGTGTATAAAGAACCATTCTTTACATATGCCAAACGCATGTGTTCTTTTTATCTAACATGCCTGAAAAAATTGAAATAGGTATTAATATTACGTGTCACCCAAGGCACTTAAGTAACGTAGAGCTTCTTGCATTCATTGTGGGAAGAAGCTCTAGCGTTTCTTCAGGTTTTGGACTTTACTATACTCTTGTCACTTAAACTTAACACAGAATAAAATGTCACTCTTACTAATTGTGTTCCATTTACTTAACAGCTGTTATAACACTAAACCCAATAAGCTTGTCTGATCGATAAATTGAAAGTATGTCTTCAATAGGCTAAACTAAACTTAGATATTAGATAGCTCATAATATGGTTTAAATAGGAAAGCCTAATAGACATTACAAGAGATAATTCTCGGTACTAAAAGATAAACAATGGGATATTTATTCCTGGTGTAATACAAAAGGTAATAGATAATTTACGGTATAACTACTACGCGCGCAAGATAACTCGCGAGAAGTATCTGATCATCACATCACTCTACCGCACTTTATCAATAAGGTAGGTCACGTAAAACAGGATCGGCATAGCCATTATGGATGTCCATTGTAAGTTTTATATTATATGGAACGATTATGGACGACTGCGCATCCAATTTTTATAAGGAAAAATTGAAACCGCCATACTTACTCAATAAACGTGTAACACAATAAATTAAAATTTTTGGGGGTGCATATTGCACACGAGGTAGTTGTTTTCGACATATCTTAAAAATAATAAAGTTATTCCTTTGCGTAGATTATAGGTAACGACAAAAATTAAAACTTTATTGAACCATTATATTTGATAATTTCATTAATAATTTGTCTCTTAGTTAACTTTTTGTCTTAATTCCTATACAGGGTGTCCACCTAGTGCGCGTAAGTCCAATATCTGGGTTAATAAAAGAGATAACTTAATTTTTTTTTCTACAGGGTTGTCTAATATCCCGAGCTGCACAAAATGAAAATATATTTACATATTCAGGGTGTTCAGTTTTTCCTGGACAGGTACCAACTTCATTTTTTTAAATGGAAACCTATATTTTTTATGGCATTATCGAATTCTACGTAAAAAATTAGTGGGACTTTGTGCATAACACTGCTATTGAAATATTGATAGTTTTCGAGATATTTGACTTTTAATTTTTTTTTCTTATGTTTCGTCACTTCTAATAGTTGACATAATTATGGTTGTATGACAGCTAGAAATTATTTTTTTTCAGAAACTGTAGAGTGAAGATGGCTCTTTCGAAAAACGTATCAAAAGTTGACCTGCGATATACAGGGGGCAACAGAAATCGTGCCAAACCTGATGGTTTAAAATTTAAAAAATCTCGACTTTTTCAAATGGAACACCCTGTGTTTTATGATTTCATTAGATGCCTTTCTGTAGACTCTACAATTTTATAATAGCTTTCCCTATACCTAAGTTGCGTAGTTTTTGCAAAAAACCCACTTTTATGAAAAATACCCGATTTGCGCACTACTTTGACGGAAAAAATATTGTAAGGCTATTTATTTTTATAAAATGTATTAGTTTACACTTCTTAAAATAAAAATAACTGAAAAATTTAGATAATTTCAGTTTAATAAACAAGTCTTTATGGAAAGTTACCATTTATTTGTAAATAAAAGTAAAAAATCATAAAAGCTCTACATGTAATTAAGAATTAGCAAAACTGGCGTATGCTTTAGAAGAAGTTCATGGGAATTATTTGCTAGCAGCACGTATTTATAGAGATTCCCACGTGCTGACTGTTTTGAAAATGTGAAAGAAAGATTTGAAAGAACAGCAAATGGGAATTATGAGAAAACTACCAGGAGACATGGGAGTAACAACGATAATATTTAGTTTAATGTTGTGGTTTCTGCTGTTGATACATTATATAAACATAAATACTAATACATTTTATAAACATAAATAGCCTTACAATATTTTTTCCGTCAAAGGAGTGCGCAAATCGGGTATTTTTCATAAAAGTGGGTTTTTTGCAAAAACTACGCAACTTAGGTATAGGGAAAGCTATTATAAAATTGTAGAGTCTACAGAAAGGCATCTAATGAAATCATAAAACACAGGGTGTTCCATTTGAAAAAGTCGAGATTTTTTAAATTTTAAACCATCAGGTTTGGCACGATTTCTGTTGCCCCCTGTATATCGCAGGTCAACTTTTGATACGTTTTTCGAAAGAGCCATCTTCACTCTACAGTTTCTGAAAAAAAATAATTTCTAGCTGTCATACAACCATAATTATGTCAACTATTAGAAGTGACGAAACATAAGAAAAAAAAATTAAAAGTCAAATATCTCGAAAACTATCAATATTTCAATAGCAGTGTTATGCACAAAGTCCCACTAATTTTTTACGTAGAATTCGATAATGCCATAAAAAATATAGGCTTCCATTTAAAAAAATGAAGTTGGTACCTGTCCAGGAAAAACTGAACACCCTGAATATGTAAATATATTTTCATTTTGTGCAGCTCGGGATATTAGACAACCCTGTAGAAAAAAAATTAAGTTATCTCTTTTATTAACCCAGATATTGGACTTACGCGCACTAGGTGGACACCCTGTATAAAGAAATATATAAATAGATTATTAAAACTTGAATGTCACAAACTTAACAATAATTGAAAATCTTATGAGGCATGCAATCATAGCTCCTAGCCAATATAATATTATGACAACTGCGAAGTCGAAGTTACAACATTATGACAACTGCGAAGTAAAATTACAAAAGTCTTCCTAAAAATTTTGAGTAACATACATAATTCACTTTCAATAAATTGAAACAGTCGAGAGTATACCAAACTGACTGCGTGGATAGTAATGCCATGTATGTGGGTTAAAGACTCGCATACATGGTAGAAGTATTGAAACTAGAGTAAAAGAACATAAAAAAATCCATACTAAATAACGTAAAAATTTCAGAATTAACGACGCACTGTATAGAAAACAATCATTTTATTTATAATGAATTTTATATAAATAAAAAAATCTTTAATTAGAAATCCTTGTACTACGAATGATCAAATAGATTTTACACTTTTGCCCTTCTTAGAAAAGGTAATAAAAACTCGGGGTTTACCAGATGGGAGGGATCAATCGAGGTAGGTAAATAAATAATTAACTAAAATGTCCTTGGAAACATTTAGTAATAGACATTTACTCTATTGAGAAAGGCCTAACAAGCCTAACAATCTTCCTTAGGAATTAAGTCTGTACTGTGATTGTCTAATTCTAATTTGGATCATCCGATATAACACTTTCATACTGTTTCGTTTTACTCATAAATATATTATTGTATTGGCTATGTGCCTACGTGATACATTATAAGTTTTTCCCGCATGCAATAGAAATTTTTTAAATTAACTGCGGATCTCGTCGAGTTTCCAATATAGGAAAAATATTATGGAGAAAAATAAGCTCTTCAGTCGAGTTTTCAACTACTTTATAAGAAGAAAGTTAGTTTGCAACTGTTGAGTAGTAGGTACAGGATTTAATATAACTTCCAGAGAGTTTTCAGGAACGAATCACTAGTTAGATCCATCCCTAGAATTTGGTAATTCATTTAATCCGATTCGGTAAGCGGTGTTTAAGTATTGGTAAGCAGTACATAACTAAAAGTCTGAAATTAAAGGGTAATGGAGTATAAGTGATTATAAAATCCATAGGTCCATTTCGCACAAGAACAATAAAGCTGCATTTTACTTATTTCCTAACACCTTCATTATTTTCCATTTTATAATGCGGTGGAACTAACTAAAGTTTCTTTGTAGATGGTACAATACACTTTAAGGAGATTATAAAAAGTACTACTGTAAAACTAAATAGCATTGGTACGAGAAAAGATAAAAATAGCACTATTTTCTAGATACGTGAAAATTGCAATGAAAAAGATAAAACAAATTAGAACAAATTTTAAAAGAAATATTGTAGTTTATCGGTGAGATTATACATTCTGAAATTAATGTGAAAACAACTAATAACTAGATAGATAAAATACATCAGAAACTAACATCATTTTTATTTATTTGAAGAGGATGCCGATGTGCCCCGACTAGCATTTCATTACTCCAGCATCTCCAGAGAAGAGGCGTCACATATTTTATCGAGACCCACCACCAGTCTCTGACTGGTTTCGCACTTATTATGTCCGATATTTTATTATATTATATATTATATTTTATGGAGACGCCCGAGTAATCCAGTCTCAGTCGGTGCACATAGTCCGTGGAGTTTTTGTTTCCGTCATCTCCTTCACTAAATAAATAAGTAGGATTGTCTTCCTCAAAGGCAATAGAGGTCACTGATGTGAAAAAGCAGGCAGTGTCATTTAGACAATAATGGACAGGCAGCCAGTAGCAAAGACCAAAAGATACTACGGTGTTTCTTAACATTACTAACTACTTTTATTTGTCAGCAAGTCTGATAAGATTAAAAGGGGCAAATTTTCTTTTAATAAATCCTAGCAAATTGAAATTGCGTTGTCGAGTTTTAAAATAAATGTGTACGGATAGAGAAGGAAAAGATACGTCAGAAAGCAATAACTACCTAACTGTTATTTGTCAGTCAGTCTCAAAGTATGAAAAATGGTAAGTTTTAGAAAATAGGAAAGCAATGTTTTAACTAGGTATAATATAAGAAATCACATATAATGCACATAGGCTACACATGTTGTGTAATTCACATATGCTAAATATGAATAGGTATAAGTATATAAGTAAGGATAAACATTCATTAACGAATTTGTCTTTTAAAATGTTAGATCTGCACTTCAATTCGCTTATCGCAATCGCTTATATTTAACTTCAATGTATGTAAACTGAATTTGTTTTGCAGACCTTAAAATAGATTACCGTTCCAGTACATTTTTTAATAAGAAATCGTGAAATACACTTCTGAAAGTATTTATAATTTGTCAGAACAATTGAAAAGTACATTATATAAAAAAGTGCACAATAAGAAATACTTGCATAACAATTCCTACTCTTTGCCATATCCTTCCTTCAAATATTAATCCTAGATGTAAACCCTCGGTAATCATCCTGTATACAGATAATTTCCTTTGATTTCTATTTATATAGTTCAGAACGATAAGAAAAAGCAAAGTGGACGAATCCGAGCAATATAGGTCACGGCAATGATAACAACGTTGATGAAATAACTTGATGCTAAAGAATGAGGACGGGATGAAAAATTCTATATATTCTAATCTTATAAGAAGTACCCTGAGCTACACTCAAACAATCCCAGATGCTGCATTAACCTAGTTAGTTAATCTTACTTTTAATATATTCTAGATGCAATACTTTCATTTCTCCAGCCAAGTGTTTTATTACACAGGTTGTTAATTTAAAAACTTCCGCCCTCATTTTCTCTATATCTTTGTAAAGTTGTCCCGATCGACAAAATTTTTCACGTGTTTCGGGATTTTTCAAAGAAATACACTGCTGAGAAAATGGGGGTGAAAGTTTTGAAATGAACAACCTATATATGTTATGGTCTTTTTATAATTTTAGGATAAAGGGTTCTTGTACGTTAAAATTTAAGGAAGTGATAAAATAAAGAGATAGCTGTTTGTAGGTAGGCAATCTATATACAAAATAATAAATGTAGAACCATTTACTTTTACACATCAATGTGTAAAAGAAATAATGTCAGCGATTAGACATTCAACGGAAATTGGTAGTTTAGAACATCGCCAAATGCCTTATGGAAGTAAAATTGCTGCTCAAACCGAAGAGGAAATTTTGGAGAGGGTAAGAGTGATCAGAAATTTTGATCATAAATTGTATTAAACTATATTTTTGTAAATTAAATTCGTGAAAACCTTACTAAATCCATCGGTCAATTAACAATGGAACTAAATATTTCTCGTCATACATTTCGCACTGTTCTTAAGAGCAACCATTTTGAACCATGTAAAATGCATATCGGTCAAACACTACATCCTAAAAAGTTCGAGTAAGATTTTAGAGTTGGCTCAGTGACCTAATTAACCTAGCTAAAAATTTCTTGACCAAATCATTTAAGCGAACAAAACTGGATTTACTAACTGTGGTATATTTATTCACCATAATGAATAGTTTTGGGGCTACCGAGAATCCGAAACAGGTGCGACAAACAAGATCTAAAAGAAAATGTATCAAACGTTTGGGCAGGAAACTAGATAACAGAACCATACATTTTTTAAGGACCTTCACCGGAGAAAGATATAAAGTGTTTTAAGGCAACAAATGCTGAATTATTGAAAAAGGATTCCACTTAATATATTGAAAGATTTACGGTGGCAGCAAGATGGTGCCCCACCGCATAATCCCGGAATTATAACTAACACTTTGAATGAACTATTTCCCTTGAGATGGACAGAACTTAATGGAGTTATTCACTGGTCAGCAATGTCTCCATAATCGATGAATAATTAATCATTGGTTTAAGTCGAGTCGATAGCCCAGTGCCTAGGGTCTTCGATTTTAAATCCTGAGCAGCGGGTTGCTTCCATATATACCTAGTAAACACCTATATACACATTTTTTGGAGGCATACGTTGGCAACGAATACTGCGTGTAAGCTAATGCTGAAGTTTGTTTCCCTCATACCCGGTCAAAATTGTTGTTAAGGTTTACCAACATAAGTCGTACCTGGACGTTAATGCGGACTACCAAATAATAATATAACACCCCTCTCCCACAGATTTTCGAACTAATGCATGTGATTAAAACGAGGGGTAGAGATATCACAATATTATCTATGGTGTGTATCGGAAATCAACTTTAAATTCTTGATATTATTATTTGGGCATAAATACAAATTTCAGACACAATGTGATTGCCCTGAATTGGCCTTAATTGTCTAAAATAATGCTTTAAAATGTATAAACAACACTCCTGAAATTGAAAGAGATGCAAACATATCGTTGCAGTTGGCATTTGCATTAACTAATGAAGTTTTCCAGGTTTCCCTCATTCCAGCACTAAATGGTGGTTAGGGCCTACCAACGTAAGTCGTTCCCGAGGCGCAAATGCGGCCCGTGAAATAATAATATGCCGCCCCCTCTCCCACACAAGTCTCCAACTTTCGGGCTAATCCTTGTGATTAGAATGAGGGGAGAGATATTATTATTATTATATGATTTAATAAAATTGTTTACCCCCTGTCTATATAAATAATAACAGGGAAACGTAAATACTGAATTTTAAATTACAAAGTGTGGCATCAACGCGAACATTTATACTTGGCCAAAATATACATTGGATAAAATATAGATAACGAAAAGTAGCTAAAATGTATTGGTGGTTAATCAGTTTAGCAAAATTATTAAAATACTTTAAAATTAAAAATTATATTAAGACACATACTTACATACAAAGATAACAGATCGATAACAGATAGCAGTTATATAGCGTTTTCTTCATATTACTTCTTCAAACGTTTTAAGCCAATACTTGAGTCCTCATTAGTGGAAAATTTTATTCAAATATACCTGTGAAATATTTATGAAATATCAGTTTTATTTCATTTGAATTCTACTATAATAACTTTGGATACAGGGCTAGTTAGTGTATTTATTCTATAAGAAATAGGTATCACTATTAGGGAAAATAGAAAGTATTTGACATTAAAGGGAAGCATTACTTTAAAATATTTAATTAGTACTCCTATTAAATAAAGGCAAAATTACTGACCGTATTTCAAAGTATAAAAAGTTTCCCTATTTCCGTAAACAGAAAATATCAAAGAGAATTCCTAAGAGGTATTAAACTTTTCCGCTTCTCGAATTTTGTAATAGACATTCAAAATTAACTTTACTTACTTTACTTCATTCTGTAAAATAAAGAATATTGTTCGATATATTTAGAAGAAACAATTAATTTTATAGCATGTGAGGTTGTATTTCTAATACAATTTTTTGTTTCAGAAACAGTAGTCACTCTCTCTATATGTCCTAAACATGTCAAATACCTAACACTTTTATCTTATTATAGGAAATTGGTGGCGTTCTTTTATCAGACATCAAATATTAATAGAGCGCAAAGAACACTGGTAAAATACAGGGTGGCGCAGATGGATCGGGTGGTTTTAAAATACTTGTCAAACTGTCAATTTTAAAGGTATTGGATTGAAATAAAGTGCAAAACGTGTAGTTACAATGGAAGTTTATTAACAAAAAATTAGTAAAGTTAGTTTTTAAAAATTACATCCATCAAATGCCCTCCTTCTCGAGCGACGCATTCTTGGAGTCGGTCCTTAACGTTCCGCATTGCCCGCTCAAGCACATCACCAGGAATTAATGTGATTTCGTTGTGAATTGCTGCCTTCAACTCCTGAATGGTCCGGGGATTGTTCATGTACACCCTTGCTTTTAAATAGCCCCATAAGAAGAAGTCACATACCGTGAGGTCCGGTGAGCGAGGGGGCCAATGGAGATCTCCATTACGGGAAATCAAACGGCCAGGGAACAGAGCGCGTACAGCTTGCATTGATATCCTAGCGGTATGTGCAGTTGCCCCGTCTTGTTGGAACCACATATTGTCCATGTCGTAATTGTTCTCTTCAAGTTGTGGGAGAAGAAATTCTTCAATCATGTTCACATAACGCTAGGATATCAATGCAAGCTGTACGCGCTCTGTTCCCTGGCCGTTTGATTTCCCGTAATGGAGATCTCCATTGGCCCCCTCGCTCACCGGACCTCACGGTATGTGAGTTCTTCTTATGGGGCTATTTAAAAGCAAGGGTGTACATGAACAATCCACGGACCATTCAGGAGTTGAAGGCAGCAATTCACAACGAAATCACATTAATTCCTGGTGATGTGCTTGAGCGGGCAATGCGGAACGTTAAGGACCGACTCCAAGAATGCGTCGCTCGAGAAGGAGGGCATTTGATGGATGTAATTTTTAAAAACTAACTTTACTAATTTTTTGTTAATAAACTTCCATTGTAACTACACGTTTTGCACTTTATTTCAATCCAATACCTTTAAAATTGACAGTTTGACAAGTATTTTAAAACCACCCGATCCATCTGCGCCACCCTGTACATTGTTAAATTGGAGAAAAGAAACAACAGGAATATCGATCGAACATGCAATACAAGATTCATAACCTTTAAAGAATAAGTAAACATGTGACTACAAAAATATTGCGAACGTCCCTTCCTCCGTATCAACCCGTAGCTACTGTGGAACAACTTCAGTTTAGAATTGATTTACTACTAAGGTCCTGATGACCCGTATAATATATAATTTGAAACAAAAAACATTAGAAAGTAATTTTATTACAAAACTTATACAATTAGTTGCACAAAAATATAGAATATGGATTTATTTTTCAAAATGTTTCGGATAGTTTCCTACAACATTAATTATAAATAGGTATTTTACAAGCGCTGGATATATTCAGGTCGATTCTGTTTGAACATAACAATGTTGTTTTTGGCTATTATAAAAAGATATGGCTATTTCTTAACCAAATATGTAAGATACCTATTCTGTTTGATAAATTTTAACAAGATGATTTGTCATTTTAAACATATCTTGCTATTATTTCTGGTAATCTTAGCACCATCATTTTAGTGCTTGCTTTGACCATTGCAATATAGTTAGTGGTTATATTTAGTGTTTAAAATAACCATAAATCCATTATTTACAATTTCAAATAAATATTCATGAGTTTCAAAATGTTCTAAATCAGTAGGTAAGTACTTACTTATATTTAAGTACAATTATTTTTATTTGTGTATTTTGATCAGAAATGTGTACCTAAATTAAAATTGAATTTTTAAAATTTTAGAAAATAATTATAGTCCAACCAATAAAAAGTTGTCGAGGTAAATGGAAGGAACACAATTTTTGACTTTGGGACTTTGTTTGGACTAGTTAGGAGATAAACATACTAAAAGTCCCCACTCCTAGGAGGTGAGCGGGGTGCAGGGTGGCACGTAGAAGGTGCCTTTTTTCGATTTTTCGCTTATGTTTCGGAAACTATGCGTTCTAGCGATAAGGCCATTATATACAAAATTAAAGCTGACAAAATTTTCCACAATATTGATTCTATTCACTTTTTCGCTATCTCGCATAGTTTCCGAGATATCCACGCTCAAATTTCGCTAATTTTGAATAGCAAATTTTTTACCTCACGTTTTTTACCTTATTTGACTAGCTAACTCTTTGGTCCTTCGTCCCACGAAAAAGTCATAGGAAATAAGTTGTAAAGCATTAAATTTTCTTCAAGAACATATGATATTGTACTATTTTATTTTCAACCGTTCAAAAGTTAAAGTAATTTTAACTAAATTCCGAGATTTTGCAGAAAAACTTAACTTTTTTATCTCCTGGTCACTGGTTTTGGCCATCAAGAGGACTATTAGGCCGACATCCTCACCAATAACAACAACACCAGTGGTATGTGACAACTCCACAGCCGTGTCTACAATAAGGACGTCCGCATCGGTTTGTGCTTGAAGGGTTCTGACTCCATGTGCCTGTAGTGTGACGTTCATCATGTTAATCAGCCGACTTTTGTTGTAGACGTTTGACAGGAAGTCCTCCTGCTTTACAGTTATGACTGGCTTCTAATTGAAATGTATGTCGGCTGATTTGCTGAGCCGGTACCACCTTTGCTGCTCAGCGACCGTGGCACTTGATGATGAGCTCGTGTACCCATCAAGCACTACAGTGCAAGTCCTTCCACGATAGTGACTTTTCACAAAATTGGCATACCCATCACAAATGGCAGATATCGTGGAACCTCTTTGCCAAATAACTTTGTGGAGGAGAAGTCCTCCGTTCATAACAATGTCCAGCGTGTCACACGTACATCTTTTGTTGTTTTGAGCTCTTTGTAGGGAACTGACCTCGTCGATTTCCTCATCCCACCCTCATTAAAAAGGATAAAGGGAAAGGGACTAATTCATATTGGAAATAATTAAGTTTTCAAATCTTTGTCGATTTCCTTGCTTATGGATATGCGTTGGAATAGCAAAAAAGGATCCACAGACACCTTTTCGTCGTTGGTCTTGATTGACGAGCTTACAGTCGAAAGGGAGAGTGCTCGACATTTCCGAGACAGTTTGAAATCTGAAAATGGAGAATTTACCATTTTAGTCATTGCTTGTTTACCAACTGTAACAGCATTGTAGTACGTGATTGTTTTGTCACCAACCATCGTCGCAATAGACATGATGTCGCTGGTAGCCGGAAAGGGAGAATATTTTCCAAACCATTCAATTAGTTTGGTAACATCAGCTGCATCCTTAGTTTGATGGGCTTGTCCAAAATCTCTGTGCTGCTCACTTTACGTGAATAGAACCCCACAAACTCGTCTAGAGAGGTGCAAATATCATGGGTCGAACTTATTCCAATTACCCTTTTGCTGACTGTATTATTTGTTACACCTCTACTATGGGTCATGCCACCTTCGCTAGAAAACGCTCGCATGAGGGGGGTCTCGATGATTATATTGGACCACACCCCTGACCAAAAGCGATCAGATCGCCGTGTGAATGTGAAGTAACTGTTATTTGCAAATTTGCTGTATTGTTCGGCTGTCAGTCTTGAAGACAGATTTTCCATGTCTTGGACGTATAAATGACAGGACTTAGCGAAGGGAAAGTGCCTTGAAGCATGAAAGTTTTTCTGCTTTCGGAATTTAGTTAAAATTGCTATAATTTTGAACGGTTGAAGATAAAATAGTAAAATATATATTCTTGAAGAAAATTTAATGCTTTACAACTTCCTATGTTATGACTTTTTCGTGGGACGAAGGATCGAATAGTTAGCTAGTCAAATAAGGCAAAAAACATGGGGCAAAAATTTTTTTTTAGAATTTGCGAAATTTGAACATTTGAAATTTGGATATCTCGGAAACTATGGGAGATAGCGAAAAATGAATAGAATAAATATTGTGGCAAATTTTGTCAGCTTTAATTTTGTAAAGAATGGTCTTATCGCCAGGACGCATAGTTTCCGAGATATAAGGGAAAAATCGAAAAAAGGAACCTTCTACGTGGCCCCCTGCACCCCACTCACCTCCTAGGAGTGGAGACTTTTAGTATGTTTATCTCCTAACTAGTCCAAACAAAGTCCCAAAGTCGAAAATTGTGTTCCTTCCATTTCCCTCTACAACCCCCTTTTGAGCATTCATTGATTGGACTATTAAGGCTTGCATTAAAAAGTATTAGAGATGCAACCAACCCATTTGAGGTTCCGAATCATAATTTATCAAGTTATTTTGTTTGAGTAAAGGAGCGGCACTGAAATTAATTCAGAAACTGGAAATGTTTGTCGATGAATAAACATCTTCTGTACAATACCATTTTACTTACAGGTGATACACAGGGATAATTTAATTAAAATTATCAACTCACATAGAAACTAATTTTGCAGTTTTTTGCAAGCTTATTCGAGATTATTTACAATTAGTTCCATTTGAGGTTTGTTTGTTTTCTTGCTTCGTGACATGGCAATGGCAAAGAGGATGATACACGTTTTCTCTATGAGATAAACTAATTCCTGTTCACGAATCACATAGGTAACTCTTTGGTAAACGTAAAGGTGAAACGCTCGTGAAACCAAATATATCATGACGAAACGGTAAGTTTTCAAACTCAAAACACCAAATTTGAAGTTATACCCCACTGTAGTCTTCTTCTTCTAGAAATATCCAATGAATTTGACCCCGACACGCACAAACTTATAACAATATTGTTGTTTTTGTAAACTTTAACAATACTTAGGTACTATAACTCTCCAAACGGAATACCAGTGTTGAATAAGATCTTGTTACAAATTAAACTTATAACAACATGGTATACATAACAAGACTCTTAGCAAGATGCAAACAGAATCGGCCTGAATATGTAGCTGTTTTTCGGTCCTTGCGGGTAGTATCACAGTATCGTTGTCGTATGGCACACCTCTTTCGTTTACTCTTTCAATATAGAGGTTGAAGGTACTGTGTGTGCGATTAAATCCATTTACTCAGTGTTGATATTTATTTTTTCTTCTCCACAGAGATTATATAGATCATGAGATCACAGAGGTATGTAAACTTTGATAGATGCTCTTATCTAGGCACTGTTTTTCTGTAGATTTTATGATAGGTACTGTACCATTCATTTAATATTTCCAAGCCTCGATGGCTCCCACAACGGAGTAGTATTAAAAAAACAAGTAAATTATTAGTGGAATGAAAATTAATATACTAATACTGCATTCTAAATAAATATTTACGAACTCCACTCACCAGAAAAAACACCTGCCGATAGATAGCATAGGTAATTAGTAATTACTTCTTGGTACTTACTCTCCTACTTGTCGTTTGCCAATATATATTACACATTTTTATAACCATGCAAGGATGCTATAAGGTTGTAATGTGACTGAGCGGAGAACCTGAAGGTTTGCTGGCTTAACCTGATCTTATTTCTCCTACGAGAATGTACATCAATAAAAGTGATGAGTTTATTGGATGATAAGTCTGTCCTGAAAGCTGATGACTTTATAGGGTGAGAAATCTACACCCTCTGATCAAAATTGTCTTTCGCCAAGTATTGAGTATAAGATTTCATCATCCTCTAATCATAAAAGGCACTCAAGCAAGCAGTTTATATTTTAAATGACAACATCCAGTATATATTCAAGCTGAATCGTCAATTTTCTCTAGCTCTATAACACTTCTCTTCAAATAGAAACTACAAACACGACCATAACGATCGCAGTAGTTGTTGAGACCCATTTTGATTTAAAAAGGCATCGGTTTCATGCGGCTCATCAGTCGATACTTCTGCCTAGTGATAGGCATAATCGGATTATTTCAGTAATCGGAAGTCGGAAGAATTCCGCTACTTCTTTCTTAATATTTATTTAGTCAGCACACGTCGTACTCCGTAGTTGTTTTATAAGTGATTTAGGTACATCGTCTCTACCCAAATGGATCCTTTGGGTTTAAAAACGAATTAGTGCAACTATTTTATAAAATCTAATAACAACGTAACTATCAAGATGTAATTATCTTTATACTAAATATATCTAGTTAGTATTTTTGGCTGAATACCTATAAATAAATATATAAACATACGTAACTATGTAAGAACATGTTTTCACATTTGAGGGGTATAGATGCAAAACGCGACATGTCCAATTTTCATCAAAGTAGACCTTTTGGTATGACGTAATTCAGCATTAAATTCTTTATAATGTCAATAAATCGTCAGATTCAAAATTCGACATTTGATGTTAGAAATCTGTGGTACAATTTCCCGTTCAAGTGCAAAATGCGACTCACGCACCAACATTTGAAATTCAAAATGCGACAAGTTCAATTTAACCAATCAGACGCTAGAATTCGAAACAGGTGATGTTTTTTTTATTTGAAACTTTTGGTTCGCGCGAATCCGTTTCTGTTAGTACTTACTTAATAGTCGTATTATAAGCATGGCAGAAGAGGTTAAAATTTTACCAGACTCACAAAACCGAGCTAGAAAAAGAAGAAGGCAGCCACTAGAATGGAAAAGGGAGAAAGCCAAAATTGCAAGGTATGTTTAGCTATATAGTTATTTTAATAGTTTGTTATACCTACCATTGTGTTTTAAAATAATGCTTCAGCTTTGTGGCGCCTATAATAACCGTTTTGCATCGATCACCTCTTCATGAATAAGTTCATGAAATCGTTTCAAGTACAACTTGGGTGAATGTAATACCGAAAGTTGTACGTCAAATAAATTTAAGACCTTATTCGTGAATTTATTTATTCATGAAGAAATAAATTGTCAATGTAAAACGGCTATTGCATACATTTTTTTCGATATGGGCTCGTCATAAAACAGTAAATTATTTCTACGCAAAGACAATTATTGTACGGTTAAATAAATAACTAGATTTAAATAAATATTTTTATTTTAGATATTCCCCAAAACAATTGCCTGAATTTCCACAATGCGGACATAGGGGACAAAATTTACCATATTTCTGTTGGAGTCTTAGCATGAATGACGTAAAAAAATTTCATGACCGTTTTTACTGTAGTAAGAAAAAAACAGACCAGGATTTATTTATTTTATCCTATTGCAGTGGTGTTATGCCTGCAAGAAAGAGACCTAGGGAAAGACTTAGCAAGAAACCGAAAAACGTTTCCATTGTGTACACTGTTCAGAAACAAGATGGCTCTACAATACGAGTTTGTAGAGATGCATTTTTAAAAATATTAAACGTGAAAAAGGATAGAGTATTACGCCTGGTAAAAAAATTTAAAAACACCGGGGTGGCAGTAAAAGAAGCTCGCGGTGGGGATCGTGTTAAAGATCGAAATAACAATAAAAAAAAACAATTAAAAATCTTTATCGAGTCATTAAAGTGCACTGAAAGCCACTATTGTCGATCTGATTGTCCTCATCGCGTTTATTTACCTTGTGAACTAAACGTGAAGAAACTGTGGCAAATCTATAATAATACTCAAACTGATGACAGTCTTAAGGTGAAACAATGTTTTTTTAGGAATTACTTTAATGCAAACTATAATGTTGGTTTCGGGACGCCTCAAACTGATCTGTGTTCCACCTGCATTCAATATAAAGAAAAAATTAAACGATCCACAGATGCAATCACGAAACAGTCACTGATCACAAATTACAGGGTTCACAAGTTACAAGCAAAAAGTTTTTACACTCTTTTACAACAAGATTACCCTGAGATGATAACTTTCTCTTTTGATTGTCAAAAAAATTTGCCATTGCCGAAATTGCCGGATCAACAGGCTTACTTTTCCATGCAAGTTAATTTTTACAACTTTGGAGTTGTTATAGGTAGTTCTAGAACTAAACTGTCATCAGAAAATAATGTTCGTTGTTATGTCTGGACAGAAGTACAAAGACCGAAGAGTTCGAACGAAATAGCATCGGCCATACATCATACATTACAGAATTATGAATTTCAGCCTGGAAACAAGATTGTTCGTCTATTTTGCGACGGTTGCAGTGGGCAAAACAAGAATTCAATTGTAATTGGAATGTTATGTCACTGGTTGAGTTGTTCGGCTCCTCCTAATATTAAAGAGCTTCACGTTATTTTTCCAATAGTTGGCCATTCGTTTATTCCTCCCGATAGGGTTTTTGGTAATATTGAAAAAGTCGTAAGAAGAACTGCAGAGATTTTAGACCCAGATAGTTACATAAATATAATACAAGAACGTGCGAAAATATTTCAAATGGGCAAGGATTATAAAGTATTTGATTGGAAAGAAGAAACGCAAAAAATTTTAAAACCAACTACACAATGGCACTTCAAATTTAAACCCACTAAAAGATTTATTTTAACGAAAAATAGTACAGGAATGGTTATGGTAAGAGGGGAAGCTGTCTTCAGAACTGATTTAGGAGAGGCTAAGGGCATATACAAAAAAGGTAAGAAGATTGAAGCGATAAAACTCAGAGAACTGCCAGTGGGAATAGGAATAAAAATAGATAAAATTAAAAGTATTGGAAATTTATTAAAAGTTCACTATGGAGATGATTGGAAGTCTGATAATGCGCTTGTATACTTCAAAAAGATTTTGGAAGAACAATTTGAACACTCTGGACAAAATATCGAGGAAAAGGAATATGAAGAAGATGTAGAGCTACAAATATAGTTATTTTTTCAAATTGTGTTTAGTTTTTTCTTTTTTTATTAATATTGTATTCCTAGTTCCTAATAGTTTAAGCGTTTATTATTATTTATGTAAAAACATGTTTAGGTTTGTCAGTACAAATAAATATATATCTATCTAGTCTCTACTATTTTCTAATAAATAAGTTCTAAAAATACACAGTATTTTGTAACTTCAGTAAAATAAACCAAAATAGTTATTTTTATAAAAACCGACATGTCCATTGATTAGGTGCAAACTGCTACAATTCCTACTTTCAAATGCAAAACACGACATGTCCAATCTTTTTTTTTATTTTTCAGGAGATCTGGAAATCACAATTCTGTCCAAATTGCAGAAAATCTTTCATGGGCCTGTTGTAACAAATCGATAATAAAATATTATAATAATATCTATCTGTTGAGACAGAATACGTTTTTGTCGCTTTACTCAAATTTAAGTTAATTGGACATGTCGCGTTTTGCATCTATACCCCTCATTTTAGAGGTACGACCAATTTAACAGAATCAAATGAGAATTCATACCCCATTAAAGTTAATTGCTAGAATACCACAAATATTTGGACAATACGAACATAAAAATATTGAAAACCAAGACGTTCCTCCATTAGTTCGTCAAACAATAATATCTAGAATTTTGAAAGCATTCTAGTTACAAACACGTTACCTCAAATAAAATTATAAATTTCTTCTTTCTGAACTGCATAAAAAAGTACTGCTGAACTGACAAACGAAAATTGTGACGGTTGACAAATCCATTTAATAAAAATTTAGCATCATCAGGAAACAACATGCGACTTACCCAATTAGGATCTCTTCTAAGCGATTCAGTATATCCTGGTAACAGTGCATTCGACGATTGGAATCATCATCTGAAAGTTCCTAACTTTGTAAGGATGCATTTTATTTGTCTTTAATATGCTTCGGACGGATCTCTCAATATTAACAGTTTCTGATGAAAGTCTCGGAATTGACATTTTATGCTCATCTTCAATAGCTAAAAGTAAATATACAAATCGCTGTTTTAGTACGGCCATATTTTGGTAAATTCTTGACACTTCCCATAATCTCAAAATTATGAAAAATTCGATATGCCGTAGATTTTAAAATGGGGTTTCGATCAGGAAAGGTATCTTTGAATATATCACTTGCTTCCTGAAAAGGTCGACGCATGTCTCCGTATCCAATGACTAAAGTTATTCTTTCTTTTTCATTCAGTTGTGCCATTTTAAACATAATTTTTTATAAGCAGAAAATTATGTTTTCCACATAACACCAAAACACTATACTGCACTCGACGCGCGCTTCGCCAACTAATTTGGCATCATCTGGAGATGATTAAAACTGGTATTTTTGGCACATTTTTTTTGGTCTATCTCCCTTATAGACCCATAAAACCTTATATAACTATATTCTTAAAGTCGAAATTCGAATTCGAATTCGAATATTTGCATAGATGGCGCTGACTTTTAAAAAATATATTTTTGACTTCCTGTCACTTCCGAATATAGGAAATCGATACCTACTTAAATGGAATACCACATTTTCTTTTACATTTTTTTAATTCCTTGACAAATTTGAGGGTCATTTTTTAAGATTCTCTATACCTTGAATATACGGTTTTTGAGATATTGAGTTCTTTTGACACTTGCAAGGTATATATTTTCAAGGTATATATTTTTATATTTGTAAAATTTTAAAAATTAACTCATCAGGAAAAAACAAATCATAATGTCATACAGGGTATTTATAAAGTCTGGTTGCAAACTCATTTCACCAAAACTCAATTTATTAAATGGCAACCCCCATTTCTTTAACTTACATTAAAGTTCTCTCAAAAAAAGAATGTCAATGATATAACATCATGAAATTAGAATTGAAATCCTGGAAATTTATTTAGAAAACCTGGTTGCAAGCTCATTTCACAAAAACTCTAAAACTCTATTTATTTAAAGGGCAACCCGCATTTTTAGTTCCATTATATTTCTCTCAAAAAAGTAGTGTATTTATATGTATAATTTGCTATATATAAAGTAAACGCTTTTTGAGTTATTTGCGAAAAACTGATTATTTTGTATTTATAGCAAATCTGAAATTATCTTCCTAGTTACTTGTGATTCAAATTCAATTCCAATTTCAGAGAAGAAGGGTAGTCAACTTTTATAGCTAGGTACTTACGGAACAATATTTAAAAAAATTATAAATCTACATTAACTGTTCAGACTTATTTCCATTACACTCTAAACATTGTGTAACACATGATATTAAAGCGCGATGGATGGCATTTTGAATTTGCTGGCGGGTAAGCGAATGAAAAGCTACACGTATTGTCCCTTGACAATCTAGAGTTGTAGCAGGAGTAGCATATACCACAGTTTTTATCTATCCCCAAATGAAGAAGTCAAGCGGTGACAAATCAGGAGAATGGGGAAGCCATCTGTGAGGTCATTATTTTCAAACCAATGATATTCAAATAAATCATTTAGAAAATTATTAACTAGGTGAAGACTATGTGGAGGAACAGCTTCATTCTGATACCACACTTCACGGTATTCGTTCACGTTTTTGATAATCTGATGGTATAATGTTTTCTACTAAATGGTACGAATAGGCATGGAATTTGTGCTTTTGTAAAATTCTCTGAACATTTTTTGCACTCATTCCCAGATCTTGCTCAGCTTGTTTCAAAGACTTAGAGCTATGGCAAGCTATGATGTAAAACATTTACTTCATTGTTGCCACAATTTATCATAAAATTCACAGATTTCGCAATTCTTGCAACCATCGGAGTGCATTGAAAATGAATTAAGGAAATTTGGAACTATAGAAAGCTTGCAAAAGTTACCTTCTAATTTGCAACTTACAGACTTTGCCACCTTGTATATCACATTCATATGAGAGCTCAGATTCTCAGACTTGCAATTTGCAATATACGAATACGAATGCCAAACTATGCGCCCACGCCGCCCGCTCTACTCGGTACCCCTCTACTTAACCATGTCGGGATGACATGCTCATCGCGTTACAATTTTCATCGAAACATACTTATATACCTTCAATGCTAATGTATTTAACTATTTCCGGCTTTCTTCTGAATGAACCATAAGTTTTACAATTACTAATCAACCGTGTCATGGTATCACATGAAGGTTTTGATGTATCTGGATATTTCACAGAAAACGTTTCACATGCTCTTATAAGAAATTTATCACATTCACCATAAATGACATCATTATTATTAAATTATTATTATTATCATTAAATCGTCATTATTTAATCCTAAATGAGACATTTCTTCAGAGCAAATTACCTGACAAGTTCATTAACCTATTGTTTTATACCTGTTAGTAACAAGTAGGAAAGTATATAAATTCAGATTTGCTTATAAATACAAAATAATCAGTTTTTCGCAAATAACTCAAAACGGGGTTTACTTTGGGTATCGCAAATTATACACATAATACCATTATTTTATTTTTTTTTTAGAGGAATTTAATGAAAGTAAAGTTTTCATCAATTTTAGGTGCTCTTGACATTCTATATTCAGGTTATTGCTTAATCGTTTCCTCTAATGACTTGATTTTGAAAATATTAAACTCGTACATTTTAGGTACCTATAGGAAATTTTGACTAAAATCACCCTAAAATTTATCAAGGAATTAAAAAATACAAAGGAAAATGTAGTATTCCATTTAAAATAAAGAATCGATTTCCAGTATAACCGGAAGTGACAGAAAGTCAGAAATATTCTTAAAAAAGTTCGCCATCTATAGCCATCTATAGCCCCCAATGCAAATTTTCAAAATTATTCTACCAATATTGGTTCTCTATACAGGGCGCCCTATTTCTTGACCCGTTGCATGGGTAACTTTTTTATTAGTAGAGATATAAAAACGCTTAAATGAGCAAATTAGTGCAGTTTCGTATTAGTAATTCTACGGTAAGGCGAAAAATTATATACGGGGGAAGGTTGAAAAGTTATTGACAAAAAACGAAAAATCCAACTTTTCTATTATCCCTCGTAGCTCGTTCATTTGAAGAGTTAGAGAAAAATGCTTCACATGTTTTTTGCAGTATTTTTCATGTAAAATGACATGCACTTGCTACTTTTTATATATCTCTTAAAATGGTTGAGAATCACAGTAAAATATATATTTTTTAAATGTAATGGATAGGTGGCTGTGACATTAACCGAAAGTCCCCTTTTTTCTCTTTCAGATGATATAACATAGTCCATATTTTATCCTTACAAAAGTAATAATAATCGTTGTTTTTAAAGAAAGTTTATTGTCACATCAAGAATGCTATGGATTATGGAACAAAAGAATGTTTTGAGAACAGAAATTATTAATTAATTAATTATATTGAAGTAAATGTTCGAAATGACCACCATCCTGTTGGATACATAGTAAGCAACGTTTCTGGATACTTCTTAAAACATTATTTATTGTATGTCCATGTATGCTTCTAATTGCATCTTGAATCCTGACTTTTAGATCCTCTATATCTAGAGGAGCTGTCACATAAACTTTATCTTTCAATAAACCCCAAAGAAAGAAATCTAAGGGGGTCAAATCAGGTGTTCGCGCTGGCCAGTCGATATCCATTCTATTTCCTATAACATTATCAAACTGTTCATGTAAATATTGTTTTACCTCGCGGGAATTATGCGCAGGTGCTCCATCGTGTTGGAAGTATTTAAGATTTCTAAAAATATGAAGTGGTAATTCATTTAAATATCCCTCTGTTAGAGTATTCCTTAGAAAATGAAGGTAATTATTCGCATTCAAATTATCTTCGTAAAAATATGGGCCAATAATTTTGCCACGAAAAATTCCACACCACACATTTATCCCAAATTGACGTTGATTTCTTCTTTCAGAAACAAGATGTGGATTTTCTCGGCACCACATTATGTTATTATGGCGGTTAAAAATACCATTGTTGGTAAATCTACTTTCATCACTGAATAAAATCTTTTTCCAGAAGTCTAGATCCTCTTCGCATTTTGAAATGTACCATCGACAAAATGTCATCCTTCTTTGATTATCAGTTGGATATAAAGTATTGCATATGGAATAATGATAAGGCTTTAAATTGTTACCTTTTAAAATAGCTCTTACAGTTTCCTTGGAAGTGTTGCAGTGATGTGCAATTTCTGCAGTTGAAGAATCAGGTTTAAAATTTACATAAGCTAAAACATTTATTTCAGTGTCTTCATTGAAGTTTCTTTCATCCTTAGGCTTTCAAAAAGAACCGTATAATCGAATATTATTTTCCAGCTGTCTAAATATTCTATGATGGGGTTGTCTTCGTTCCATGTAAGTTTCAAAATAAAGATTCGCTGCAGCTTGTGCATCTCGATTTTGGTTATAATAACAAAATAGCATATCATTTTTCTCTTCGTTGGTGTACATATTTGCAACACTATTATTTTGTATGCAGTATTAATAATAAACAATAAACTACTTAACAAAAACTAAAAATGTCACTTATGATCTGTCAATAATTAAATCCCAACTAGACGTTTTTAAAAATATCAGGAATCTTATTTTTTGTTTTATTTCCATAGCATTCTTGATGTGACAATAAACTTTCTTTAAAAACAACGATTATTATTACTTTTGTAAGGATAAAATATGGACTATGTTATATCATCTGAAAGAGAAAAAAGGGGACTTTCGGTTAATGTCACAGCCACCTATCCATTACATTTAAAAAAAAATATATTTTACTGTGATTCGCAACCATTTTAAGAGATATATAAAAAGTAGCAAGTGCATGTCATTTTACATGAAAAATACTGCAAAAAACATGTGAAGCATTTTTCTCTAACTCTTCAAATGAACGAGCTACGAGGGATAATAGAAAAGGATTTTTTGTTTTTTGTCAATAACTTTTCAACCTTCCCCCGTATATAATTTTTCGCCTTACCGTAGAATTACTAATACGAAACTGCACTAATTTGCTCATTTAAGCGTTTTTGTATCTCTACTAATAAAAAAGTTACCCATGCAACGGGTCAAGAAATAGGGCGCCCTGTATACAGCGGTCGTGATCGATTCAGATCGTCGTGACATACCCTGTATGGATTGTTCCATATAACTCAAATAAGTCTATTGTCGCAGTGGTATTAGACCAAGAAAATAAAGAGAACTTAAGGTAACATTTTCAATAATGATATTACTACATCTGATTTATACTGCAGACTGAAACAAAAATAGTGAATGCACTAGTAATACTTAGAACATTACTCTACGCTTGCAATTTTTGCTAAATCATCAACGTTGTGAGAAAGGAAAACATAAAAGCGAACTCTCTTGCAGCATCAATCAGAGAGTAATTACACTCTGATAAATGAAGAACACTCAACCACAAAAGTCTTGCGCGAAATACCTTTGAAGCAATGCCCTTTGAGGAATAGCTAAATTCAGTGATTCTCAAACAGTGCGCTGCCGCGGCCTATTATTCTGTAGGAAATAATTGATAGGTGTACTGCGATTATTAAGAAACCACATTTTCGAAATAAAATTACTTTCTAATATGTATCTTATGAAATGATTTGTTAAATTGGCTAGCGTTCACAGAAATTGTAAAGGCAAGTCAAGATATGGCAATTATTATTGTGCACTAAGCAATAAGTGTATAAGGAACTATGGCATTATATTATGTAGCTGTCTTCTTGTGTAATTTTTTTTTCAATTTCTTTAATTCTCCTTTCGTTACCTTAATTGTGGTACCAGCCTTATCTACGATGTAAGACCAACAACAGTTTAAAGAGAAAAAAAGTTATCTGGTGTATAATTTACACATTACATATAGAATTTACACATTTGGAAATAATATCGATCGGATATCGTATATCAATATATACGATGTTAAAAGTGTGAAGTTTGCCCTTCTAATACGCATAATACATTACCACTGAAAGTAAAAAATATTAGGTACGTGTTAAGAGAGTATCAGTATATATGGGTCTAATATAATAATCTCATGGTTTATTTCTTTGGTCGTATACCCTAGTAGATGTTATAGACTTACAAACAGGTGTTCCATCGTGAATATATCAAAATTTAAGTCTAGAGCTTGATTTAAAGAAAATATCGGTGACGATATAATGTGAATGTAATGAATAACAATGTTAATGTTGCGACCGTAAGATGAAGACGGGCGATGAAGAATGCATTTTGACGTGTCTGGGAATGAATCATAATAATTTTTTTTCATACTTTTTATAGACAAAGATGTTTTCGTATTCTTTTCGCAAATATAGTGAAATCCTTTATCCGAAAAGCTTTAAGGACACGTACACCCACCCTTAAAATTAGAGTTGAAATCACAATTTCAAATATTGTGACCCGAGTGTAGTTGCAGTGCAGATCTTGACCAAGTGCAGTGTACCTACAGTGGATTGGGGTGGATGGTAGCATGACTTCCGGGGAACCTTGACTAAAAGCGTCTTGATATTTTTCTGGTAACATTTAAAAATGAAGTATATTACACTAAATTTAAGACATATAACACTGATGTAGTTTTCCGCATAAGACCAAGACACATACTTAACTTAACGCGCATTTCGACAACCAATCGGCATCATCTGGAGACGATTAAAACTAAACCTATGCTAACATGTGTCCTATTTATACCTAATTTCTACGGTTCAGTGACCCGTCGCCACAACTGAGTGAACCATCGCGACTGATCAGTGAAGCGCCACGACGAATCATTGAACCGTGATTTACTCGGTTCAATGATGATGATACTTTACTTAATAAAGCACGCATATGGGGCATATGGCCCCTCCAATATGGCGGGCATGTCTGCTTTATTGATTAGTAAATCACGGTTTACTGATCCGTCGCGGCGCTTCACTGATCTATCGCGGCGGTTATCTGATCAGTCGCTACGATTCACTGAGCTGTTGTGACGGTTCGCTGAACCGTAGAAATAGTTTAGGTATAAATAGGATACAGTGTTCCACAGTAAAAAAAGACAAATGGTAAAATTACTAAGTGGTAATCGTAATTTGCTGCAGTGTTATTTTTAACACGAACTGGGTGGTATAATAACTAAGCCTTTAGAACTCATATTGCACGAATGATATACCCGCCAAGTTTGTAGGAGTACTCATAAATTGTACTAAAATTTCCAAACCATGTGTTAAAAATGAATGAATCCGCCATAAATACGTAATAATTGCACGGTGAATAATTAACTACTACACATTATCTTGTAAAATCTACTGTGTTAAATTACTTTTATGTAATGTAATAATTCACTGATATGTCTAACACTGCCAAGTGTGGACTATATACACACTGATGAGTATATACACACTGAGATGAGATTCAGTGTTAAAATTAATCGGTTTTTTTACTGTGTAACATAGATTCTTAGTAGTCTTAATCATCTCCAGATGATGCCAGATAGGCTGGCGAAATGCGCGGTCGAGTGCGGTATAGTGTTTTGGTATTATGTGGAAAACTGCGTCAGTGTTATCTTCACAACAAAGGTTCCAACCCCTTTCAAGATTAAGACATGTATAATCTGAGTGAAGGTATCGTAACTGCTGCAACTTACGTCTGCAAGAACAACAAGAACATATTTGCGTTAGTACAGAAATTTGGATTCAACCAACACCACCTATAGACATAGGTGGTGTTGATTCAACACACCTAAACGTGCTTCCCGGCCGAAAACCTACTAAATATTATTATTTAAAATTTTGAAGTAAAACCATTTAAATCACACTTACCTACATATAAACTCTTGTGATTAACTTTGTCGTGTCAATTTTGCGTTTACCAGCCTTAACAGTGTCCGAGGTGGAAAAACTGTTACATGTGAAAAAATCTTTAAAAGTGTACAATTTTTTCTTGGCATTGTCATATCAATTTCATTGTACATTCCCTGAAACATCGTGTTTGTGTTTAATTGCCCAACATCTATTTTTCAAACTGGGCCTTAGTCAAATTTACGGAGAAAACTTAAAGTACTTGAACTCAAACAAAAGGTATTACCGTAGGTGGTTTGCACATTCTAGCAATTTTGATTTTTAAAGCATATCTGAACAGTTGTCAGCAGCAACTTTTAGTTCATATCACTACGGCTTTCTATGAAGATATTCATATTGGTAAAATATTAATTCTGTGTGGCACAGTATATTATGCTTCATCAAAAAATTGTTTTCGAGGTGAATCACATGTAAATTAATAAAAAAACTGGAAGAGAGATGTATTCAAAATAAATATAATTTGAAATTTGTAAACAAATACTTTAATATTGGTAACTTGATACTTTTAATTGTTGGCATCTTGGGTAATAATTATGAATATTCCAAATAAAATCACCGGATTCCTATGTGTCTTAAAATTATTAGGAACATCATGCAAGGTCAATATTAAGTATTTCGTTTAGCTACCTACCATCGTAAAAAATAATTTCACATTTTTTGACAATAAAGCAATATTCGAAACACCTAAATTATATTGTAGCTTTTTTTGGGGTTACACCACCTGTAAAATAGCAAAAGACAGGAAACCAGAAGCATACAAATTAAATATTCAAAGTGCAGTATCAAGATAAACTTCTAAAGTTTGCCCCAAAAAACGACTGTATAATATGCAATAAAATAAATATTTGATAAATTAACAAAATTTCATCCGTGGTATTTTAGTTTTATACAAAATTCTGCAATATTACAAATTATATTTTGAATAAATTTATCAAATATTTATTTTACTGCATATCATACAGTGGTTTTTTGGGCAAACTTTAGAAGTTTACTTTGATACTGCACTTTAAATATTTATTTTGTATACTTCTGGTTTCCTGTTGTTTGTTATTTTACAAGTGGTGTAATCCCTAAAGAAACTACAATGAATTATGAAAACGTACCACAAATAAGTTACATATATTAACATGAATTAGACTTGTGAATTATTGGTATTGTCTTTCCATTACACAAACAGTTTTTCTATATTTTACTAAAAACTATCGTGGATGAATTTCAAACTCGACAAAGCGCCTTCAAACAGAAATGTTTAAAAGGATAGAATTTTCTAATACTATTTCATCTGGTCACCCAGTATGGCAACAGCCGGTGGCAAACTAAGCTCTTTGAAAACCAGTGGCTTGACCGATGTATTGTGATGCAGTAGATTTGTTGATACTCTGGACAAATATTGTATAGTAGATGGATGTCTCCGGGCATGTATTGTGGCTAACAAAGTGCACTTTGGACTGGAAGATCCACTACATTAAACTGATATGAAAATGCATTAAATACTACCGAATACGACATCTTTGCACAATGTCACAAAACCACCCAAACCAGATGTATGCATTGTATATTTAAGCATTAACCTTTATTTTCGTGCGAACTCGGGATGTGGAGGTGAATAAACCGGAACTGCTCCATAAAACTCTTTTATTATTTTGAAAAAGAAAAAAATTGTTGTTCGGATAGGGGCAAAGGATTGTACAAAGTAATGTAACAGCCAACGAATCGTTGTCACACTACTTTGATATGCAAAAGATGTTTTTATAATAGCATATTATTTGTTTTTTCCTTTTATTGGCTTAACGGCTTCCATTTCATTCAGAGTTACATCGATTTAACACTCTTTAAACAATTTCGAGTTTGCATGTCGTTACAATATCAGACACACAAGGTATGTGAAATGTAAGAGAACTGCAGGATATCAGGGATTATAGGATTGTGAAAAATATTTGAGATTGAAAAAAAATAATAGTACTCTAAAATAATGTACTCTTGCTATATGTTCAATACAAATGCAATTACTATTAGTTGTTGCAATTATGCAACTTCACAATGGGTGTAAATCGTATACCTGCATTTCTAGTGAAGGATTGTATTAGTCGTTTTGAAGGACCATTTTGAAGGCCTATGGAAGATGACAAAAATTTGTCCGATATTTAAGTCTGGTGTTAGATCTAATGTTATTAACTATAGACCAATTACCCTGCTCCCTAATATTGCCAAACTCTTTGAAAACATTCTGTAATTTTTTTGTATATAATCATGTATGTCGTCAGATAAGTATTAAGGAACATGGTTTTGTTAAAGGTCGATCGACATTGACAAATATTTGTAATTTTACTCAATTTGTTTCCCAATGTCTTGATGATCGGACGCAGGTAGATGGTATATTTACAGATGTTACCAAGGCGTTTGAACAAGTACACCATGAGTTAATAATTAGAAAGGTCAATTCAGATTAAACACAAATATGGTAAAACTTATTCTTTCCTTGTTATCGAATAGGCAAAATTATGTTGAATACAAGGGCTTTAAATCAGATACTTATTGTGCAATTAGCGTTGTTACTCAAGGTTCCAATTTTGGACCAATTTTATTTGTAATGTTTGTGAATATTAGGATATTTCTGATGTTTATTTGTATGCTGATGACTTGAAAATTGTAGTCATAAAATCAGAAAGTGATTATGGGTCATTGCAAGCTAATGTCGATTTGTTGTGTGAGTGGTGTCAGGTAAACAGGCTGAGTTTGAATAAGTCAAAATGTGAGTCAATGACCTTTTCTAGGAAAGACACCATGATTTTGTATGACTATAGGATAGGTGGTAATTTACTGAATAGATGTCATGAAAAAAAAAGATCTTGGTGTGATACTTGATCCTGTACGGTCGTTTATACCTCATTATAAATTGCTTGGTTTTATAATTAGTAACACAAAGGGATTTACCAGTACTGAATGTCTAAAGACAGTGTATTTTTCTTTTGTCAGGAGTAGGTTGGAATCCTGTTGTGCTACCTGGAGTCCTATGATGTGGATATATAAAATGTTAGAAAATGTACAAAGAAAGTTCTTTAAATGTTTATACTTTGTAAAATATAATACATGTTCTGAGAGACGTTATAATTATTGTGAATTACTGCGAGAATTTTAAATTGACCCTTTGTTTATTCGACGTAAAATATCGAGTATTAATTATTTGTACAAAACCATTCATGGGCAAGTAGATAATCCAGAATTTTTTTAAAAATTGCAGTTTCACATCACTAGAATAGAATCAAGGCATATTTATACTATCAAATTCAATACCCCTAATACTAATCACTACATGAATTCGCCACTTATTTCCATGTGTAGGAATTATAATTATGGGCGGTTCTAGAAGGGGGCTTGAGGGGGTAAGCTCCCCCAAATCTTGAATTGCCCCCCCCCCAAATTTACCAAGTCCGTCCCTGTAATTTCAATAATTTCACGAATTTATAAGTTTTATTTAATTATTTCATGAAAAGCTTTCTTTTCTTCGCTACCAAACCGCTACTAACACAATTAAGAATGATTATTATTTTTTACTTAGCACCCAATGTGATTTACGCATAATTTTCAATTTTGCAAGCTGTATGTAGTTGTACCACCGCAGCGTCTAGCGCGGCGACTGGCGAGACTGACTGATTTCCAACTGTTTAATCGCAAATTCATTAATATTCACTATTCAGTACACTCTATATGTATAGAGGGGAACATCTGTTACATGAGTCTATATGCTATATCTGCCAAGGGCTTAAGCCCCCCCACCCCCAAAACAAAAGGTCTAGAACCGCCTATGATTATAATGAAATACAGCCTTTTGCAGACATATTTTGTAGTAGCCTTGCATATTTTTCTCGAACTATTAAAGATGCCATATTATCTAAGTCTATGTTTTGATTGTTATATATTTTAAGGTAGATTTTTCTGTTAAGATACTGTGTATAATTGGATTTAGCTTGGTAGTTACTATTTGTCGCAGTTTTTTATGTATGTATCATTTTTTATGTAATCTTTTTATGGTTATGTTATGATAGTTCTGTGTTATTATTCATTACTATGTATCCTACTTTATGGACACAGGTTGTCTGTTGGATTTCAATAAACTTATTATTATTATTATTATTATTATTATTATTATTATTATTATTATTATTATTGATATTAAAAGTCAACTTAGACATTCTGTAACATAATGTATGATTTTTTACTACTGCTCCTAAACATATCCAATTAAAATGAAAACAGTTAGAGATAGATTGAAATTTAGCATGAACTGCAACAATTATTATTACTTTTTTGGTAGACTTATGCAACCGTGTTATCTTGTCTTTTGTTAATGGACATTCTAGATGGTTATACGTTAGAAAAATAGATCTGTCGTTCATTTCCTATGATTCATAGAATCTCAAGAATATTTCTAAAATATAACTATGGAATACATTGTCAATAATTCGCTCGTTTCAATTGCTATTTTATCAACTTATCTTTAAGAATAGAGACATATGTGAAATCTCGTTAATTTAGGTCTGTTAATTTTGAAGCAAGGTCTGGTGTTCCCCATGTTTCCATTTTAAAGCCATTGGTCTTATGATATTATTTCTCGTGTGGGAGTCATCTGCTTGCTCTGTGATGATGATATGAAGTTGTTTTGTGTGATTGACGACTTTCTCTAGTATGAAACATTGCAAAAAACCTTGAAAACATTGATAATATCTGGTTTAGGTTTCACAATAGGAGTCTTGGGAAGTGCAGTTATGGGGACAATTAATTTGTAAAAAGTAGGTAAGCTTAAATATGGGTGGCTTATTTGGAATTCAGATTACAAGAAAGATACTGTGATAACATTGATAAATTCAATATTGCTATCTGAAGCTCATGTCTTAAAGTTAATAACGTGTATCCAGCTACTGGTTTTTTTTACAAGGGAAATTATTGAGAGTTCCATTTCTTAATCTTGAAAGAGGTTGGAACCTATAATGTGAAGATAACACTGACGTAGTTTTCCACATAACACCAAAACACTATATTGCATTCGACGTGCGTTTCGTCAACCAAGTTGGCATCATCTCCAGATGGTGCCAAATTGGGACACTACGTATCTTTACAGTATTAGGATGCATCGAAAATAATTTAATGTAACTCTCATTTTTACGGAACACTAGGAGTATATGTTTGTAGTGGCGAGATACAGTGAAATACACTGCAGTGCCCTCTTTGGGTCTTTGCTACTACCTGTCTGACAATTATTGTCTAATTGACAGACAGATAACGATCTGCAGAAAGCAGATGCCATTACAGCGACCTCTATTGTCTTTGAGGAAGACAATCCTACTTAATTATTGGAAGGAGATGCCGAAAACAACTACTCCACGGGCAATATGCCCCGACTGGCGTTGCATTACATCAACATCTCCATGGATGTCGCCACATCCTTCATCAAGACCAAATACCAGACAATGACCGGTTTCGATCTTGTTATGATCTCGTCAGACTGCCATAGGTATTGGAATCGATGAATGATCTGGCGACGTGATTGCCTAAGGGGCATAGTGAATGTTTGTAGTGGCGAGATACAGTGAAATACACTGCAGTGCCCTCTTTGGGTCTTTGCTACTACCTGTCTGACAATTATTGTCTAATTGACAGACAGATAACGATCTGCAGAAAGCAGATGCCATTACAGCGACCTCTATTGTCTTTGAGGAAGACAATCCTACTTAATTATTGGAAGGAGATGCCGAAAACAACTACTCCACGGGCAATATGCCCCGACTGGCGTTGCATTACATCAACATCTCCATGGATGTCGCCACATCCTTCATCAAGACCAAATACCAGACAATGACCGGTTTCGATCTTGTTATGATCTCGTCAGACTGCCATAGGTATTGGAATCGATGAATGATCTGGCGACGTGATTGCCTAAGGGGCATAGTGAATGTTTGTAGTGGCGAGATACAGTGAAATACACTGCAGTGCCCTCTTTGGGTCTTTGCTACTACCTGTCTGACAATTATTGTCTAATTGACAGACAGATAACGATCTGCAGAAAGCAGATGCCATTACAGCGACCTCCATGGAGATGTTGATGTAATGCAACGCCAGTCGGGGCATATTGCCCGTGGAGTAGTTGTTTTCGGCATCTCCTTCCAATAACTAGGAGTATATCATTTGAAATCGAAATTTTCCACTTTTGAAAGTGGACCCTGTGGCTTCGTCAAATTTGTCTTAATCGTAACGTCTTAAACGTAATCATTATTTTTGTAGTTTCATAATTTTTTAAATTGTTAAAAGTCGTACCTCACTGTGTTACAGAGCGTAGGTAAGTATGGAAATAGCCTGTCACTAGATCTTATCTTGTGCTAAGGGTGACTGACAGAGTCATCGTTATTCCTTCCACCCTTCGGAACATGAATCACAAATAAGGGATATATAGAGAGGAAGTTGTGTGAGTTCGTAGGACCTGTGAAATGTATTATTCCCTCTGTTGATAACATTTTCAATATAACTAGCATTCTAGCATCCATACTGAAATTTAATTTAATGTAGGTATAATTTGAAGGTTAGTATTTTATATCATACACTACAATATTAAGCATACTTAAGATGTTAAACCTGCCTATATAGTTTTCAAATATAATATACCTAACATAAATATAAAGAATCTTATACCAAATTAAAAACTATTCGCGTTCGGAAAAGTAAAGAATTTCGGACAAGAGGAGAAATTCAGAAGCATAAACTGATTTAAGATTTTTACCAAATATTATATAGCACAATCGTCAATCGCCATATACTCCCTAGCGAATATGTGGTGGTTACACACCTGAAGGGACGAGTCCAGTCAGTGAGTAGAAATACATTTGGTAGAATTCCAAATAGAATTTTTTTTGGATTTTCCAATAACAATTATTGAGTGTGTTGAGCTATGGTCTATGGTTAGCCAATCAATTAGAACACTCGTTAAGTGATCTACTTGGACGTTATTTTCGTTGAGAAATTTGACCATTTTAATACTTAAGTCTGGAGTTAATATTTTCATTTTAAAACGTCTTTGCTGATGAAATAGCAAAAATGCAACCCAGAAACATTTAGATGCATTCTTTAAATATAAAAGAAAACTCATAATGTAACATTAAGTAAAAGCTACAATAGGAATATTTAAATTACAAAAACAACGTTGCATGTACATTTGTTCTCTTCTTTAGAGTTCTCTAGCAAGTGTTCTCTGCCTTAATGCTTAAACTTCAGTCTTCTGATGAACACTGGATCAGAGCTATCACCTCGAGTATTTTCGAGGCGTTACCATCAACAAATTAATCTTCGAAAAGGTTCTGTGAATGTTGTTATAAGGTACCATAACATATTAGAATACTCTATTACACTTTTTCTATTTAAAATCTTTACGTTTACACTTATTTACGGGCATAAGTGTTGTATTTTAGTTAACGTTTTGACACTGGGTTTATGCTTTCTAACACCAACCCCTAGTGCTCCGAATGTGTGGTATTTTACTGTCACTTAGATATAATATAGTTCCTATAGTAACCAGTAAAATTTATTGTAATTTAAAAACATTTTCCGAGACCCGCATGTGACAGTAAGTAATTAGAGAAAAATTTTAACGGGAACATATTACGAAGATTACTTATGATTTATAATTACTACAGAGTGGCTGACAATCTAACTGCATGAAATGGTATTAAATGAGAAATAATACAGTAATTATTCACCATCAGTTGTTGACTGATTATTACATCTAAAGCATGAGGATAATGAATAAATGTCATACTGTTGCAATGCAGGATGTAGATTTTGCATTATTATGATCTAAATTACTGTTCCTAACAAGATTTCATACATTTTTGCGAAAAATATCATCAATAAACTGAATAAATATTATACTTGTTATGATTAAAGTATAAATGAAGCATCATAGTATTCAAAGTACTAAGTTATCTATTATAAAATTAAATTAAGCGGTTAGTTCAAAGACAAAAATTTAATGAATTGCTCCTCAACAGAACCATTAACAATAATTTTAGGTGAACACATTCATTGTCAATAGAGAGTTTTTGAACCCCTTAAAATTTAGCACGTCGTTATCGTTATCGTTATTCTGCGTATGCGCAGTGCCTAAAAGAGTATCATTTTTGGCACTGCGCATGCGCAGAATAACGATAACCATAACGACGTGCTAGAATTTAAGGGGTTCAAAAACTCTCTAATAATATTAGGTATTCAAATCGAAGCTTATTTATGCATTTATATTATTTAATGTAAGTGCTATCTATTGTGACTACGAACTAATAACATCGACTATATGGATTCATATATATACGTATTTATCTATTAACTTAAAAACTAAGCAATTAATAACTGTAATATGGTACAAGTTATTTTAAAATAATCAAAGATTTGTGTAATTTTAGTGGTTGTGCTCATATAAGCGTTAAGGAACTAAAATTAACTCTTAATTAGGTGACCGGAGAGGAAATTTCGGATATTTTCAAATAATTATACACTGCAGATGTTTAGCAAATATTTAAAGATGTCAAATATAAATGTATATCGCATACACAGGGCTGGGCAAAAGTCCCGGAACGGCGTATCAAATCCGGATTTTCGGCACTGTAATCAACAAAATTTTAAAACTTTTTAGAGCGATGTATACCCATTTTAGGTACGTACTTAAAATCACGTCTTATCATCATTTAATATGAAAATTTCATTTTTATTTTAGTTTTACGTTATTTGATAAAATACTATCCACTAAGCAAGGGTATCCAATACTTTGTACCATTGCCTCCGGGAGTATTATTAAACTAACTTAAACTTGACGACAAATTACAATTTCTTGTCCAGAATAATAATGAATGTTGCTACTAATCACGAAAACACTGCAATTTATTTTATACATAACCTGTACCAGTTATACCTAACTGCTATTTATAAATCATAATGTAGGTATAGGTAAAATTTGTCACTGAATGTTTTAAAATAAAATAATTGAAATTTTATATTGGTGATTAGGTGTACACGTATGAAATTTATTTAATTTAGAATTCAATTTTTATATTATGTAAGAGTACACAAATACATATATAGAGGTAGGTATGTTTTATTGTTTCGTGATGCTTATTTCTTTGTCAAAGGAAATCCATTCTCAATCTTTAGTATAAAAAATATATCGACCAATGACAATGGAGAAAATATAAATATAACAACCCCTAAAGTAACTATATTGCTGAAGGTATAAAAGGGAACAGTTTTTCTTTGCTGAAAGTATACATTTGAAAACAATATGAGTAAAAAACATATTAACGTAAGTCCCCAATATATGATTCTACTCCACATCTTTTGATCTTCAGCAATTTGGTCGGCGAACTAGTCGTTACCTCCGAAGTTCGTTTGAATATAGGGTTGAAAAAGGTGAAATATTTTAGAGGAATACATCTTACTTTGCAAATACTGAACTACAGTGTTCTTGTCTATTGAATTATGAATACATTTCACTTTGGATATAATGAATATTATTATTATTAAATATACCACAAAGTATGTTTATTTTCTATTAGGTACTAAAAAATACAAATAAAATCCCTCTGTAACAATTCGTTGGGAGATTGCTCGCATTTCATCAAATGTAAATTGTATTCTCCATGTTCTACACTACGAATTATGACTAACTCTCAATAATAGTTACTTTCCAAGCCTACATGGATCAAAATAGGTTCGTATTCAGATCCAGAGGTAACGGGCGCGTCTGCACGCAGAACCGACAATTTTCAATTAAATTGTCTACTTCTATATAAGGCCTGTACAAAGAGATGGGTTGGTTAACATCCAACACTACGCACAAACTGGGATCAGAAAATATCTGTAAAAAGGATTTATATGGATGTGTAATGTGTATGTTTGATTGCCTCTCGAACTAAATAAGGATTTTCAGGTTTACGTTATTCCTGCACTTAATGGTGTTTTTGATTTCACATACATACATAATATAAATCGTTCCTGGATTCAAATGTATAATAGCGTGTATAATTATATAGAATAACCTCCCCCATCCTCATAGATTTGTCAGACATTCTAGCTAGTCTTTGTAACGAGGGACCTGCTTTTCCGCAGGCGCCATGATAGCAGTGATCTCTATAGTCTTCGAGGAAGACAATCCTACTTATTTATGTGAAGAAGATGCCGAACACAACTACTCCACGGCTAATGTGCCCCGACTGGCATTGCATTACATAGATAGTAGCAAAGACCCAAAGAGGCCACTACGGTATGTTTCTCACCACTACTACCATTCACAATGCCCATTAGGCAATCACGTCGCAGCATCGTTCATCGAGTCCACTCCCTATGGGACCAATGCAGGTGTCCAATATACCTACCAATAGACATAATACAGTGGCAAAAATTATTCACCAAGCAATAGCTATGCAATATAATCTCCAATCGGAGCATCAAGCATACCACCAATTCACCACCAATTATAATGAAAAATAAATATATCAAATTATACTGGGACCTAACCATACAAGCTGATACCATACAAAAGGTAGTCCATAATAGGCCAGATGTAACATTACAGCATAAAATAAATAGGATCACCTACCTCATGGATGTGCCAATACTATCCTACTAAAACATGAACAACTAGCAATAGAAGTTGAGAGAATATGGAAACACAAATAATGCGTTCATTATATGGGTGACGGGTATCACTTGCATTCTCATTAAAAAATCACCTGACTACTTAGCGTGGAACAAAGTGTATATACCTAGTCATAAAAAGCAGCGATATTTTATACAAGCAATAAAGTAAGATCGTTTCTAAGCAAAAATAATTTCTTGTTAGACTTAGTATTAACCCGTCTTCACATAAACTAGCGAATAACTAATAAGTGTAAAATGCACAAAAGCAATGATAATAATGATAACAATAATGATAATAATAATACAAATAAATGTTAATCTAGATGTTTGTATATCCTTTCATCAATTATCGGTCGTCTAATATAAACCGTTATATACGTTACATTACATATTTTATCATGGAAGCCTCAGTTAGTAAATGAAAACATTCCGTCTAATTTCATGAAAAATTGTATGCGTAGTTGAATTTACGAACTGAACGTTTTGCTGAAATGGTATTACAAATACCTCGGCAAATGATATGGGTCCTGTCAGAAAATTAATGGAGCAAATGAACTGCAATTTATATGATCGATTAAGGACAGTTTAATTCCGAATGGCAAACTTGTTCAAACTTGAAAAGACACAGGATATTTTAGCAGATGCTCACGGTGAAGATGAAGCAAATACATTTTCAAATTAAGAATTTTCTGGAAAACTGTTAAGCATAGAGTACTTATTCAATACCATTTTCCTCTTAGTATTATTATAGTTGGTTTTATTGAATCTCAAGTTTTTACGACAGAGAAGGGAGACGGTATTTACCCCATAACTTCGACGGTTTTATAATGAGAAGAGAATTTAATTTGTGACAAATGAAAATATATCTACTGTAGAAAGAAATTGCGTATTATATAGAACGAACAAATAAATAAAAATGATATGAGTGTTCTGAAAGAATTCCCAAAACCGATAATAAACTGTCTAGCAGAGAGGTTTTAAAAATTGATTTATTTACTGTAGCCTAAAGTACTGTTAAGTAGAGTTGGGATTTGAGGCCAGAAGCCCGGCCAGGCCAGGCCCGACCCGAAATCGGGCCTGGCCGGATGCTTTGTAATACCTGGCCGGGCCGGGTTGCAATTCAATTGGTCCGACTGGCCGAGTCGGGCCAGGCTTGGCCGGGCGAGGGCCTGGCCGTTTCGGGCCGGATCGGACCGATTTCGACCTAACCTAGGCTAACCGGTTTGCTGTATAACAATTTTAAAATACTATATCTTGTTCTTCCTATGAGGAATTTGATTTCATAATAACTTGAGGTGTTTCACCCATTTATCTGACCACTTACGGCCAGTCTCACTCATACTACTTAAAATTTAAGGTGTCCCAAAATGGAAAAATTATACTTAGCAATAAGTATTACTCTGATATTTAAGCACATCTAAAAATTCTTACACAGACTTAGAATTCGATGCAGAATTTAAAAATGAAATATTTGAAAAAATAAAGTTGATTTTCGTAACTTCTTTTTGGACTATCCTGTACACATGAATTGAGCATAAAAAAATCGCATTAAAAAATAAAAATCCACAAGTCCGAGTGTTTTTCCAAAAAACACCCCTGAATTTTAAATGAATTTAGACATCACTTCTGGGATTCACTGTACAATGTACATACATATAATATCTTATACTACTATATACAGTCTGTCCATAAAGTAACCCCCCCCCCTGCTAACTTTTGAACGAATCGAGTTAGAGAGTTCTAACAAAATACAGGGTGAATCACGTAAAATGAAGTTGATTCTGACGATAAATTCGATTCTTCAAATTCAAAGATGGCGCCACGGGCGCTGTCAACTCAATTTTTTTAAATGGCATAGTGTCCCGTGTTGCACCTCATTTAAGAGATAATTCAATTCTCTACTCTCTCGTTTTTGAAAAATGACAATCGAGTTAGCCGTTCTCTAGTTACAAGCATTTCTGTTTCTAATCTGATCCATGAATAAAATGTTAATTAATATTTTAATACAACAAATTTTGAACAAATATTTATTAAAACAAAAAATAAAAGAATTAAAGAAGTTATTCAAAATGTAGTCCATTGACTTTTTGGCACATAAAAAGTCTACTTTGAAATTCTGGCCTGATATTTCCTAAAATTTCTGCAGGGATATTTCTACACATATGTGTTAGACGTTGCTGTAGTTCGTCGATATTTACTGGAGGAGTTCTGTAGACATTTGACTTCAAATATTTCCATAAGAAAAAATCAAGAGGAGTTAAGTCCGGGGAACGAGCCAACCATTCTATCGGGCCCCTTCTGCTAATCCATCTGCCTGGGAAATAGTTATTTAAAAAATCGGTAACAGGTCCATAGAAATGAGGTGCCTCACCCCCCCCCCCAAAGTATTGCATCTTGTTGAAATGCAATACTTTGAATGTTATTATCTGCTGTTCTCTTTATCTTTGGAAAAATTTCCATCCGCATGATTCTGAAGTACCGCTCTCCTCTTAAATCTATCAAATCTATCAAATCGAATAACTTAAAAAATTAAGAAAAAACCTGTAGACACTTTCAAACACTCTTAAATTAAACGTTAAACTACTTTCTCGAACCTTATTGTCGTTTCAGTGACAGTGGTAAGCAAGGCAAGGAGACTTGATCAAAGCAAAATTTTTAAATATCGTTAATACAAACGCTTGTAACTAGAGAACGGATAAGTCGATTGTCATTTTTCAAAAACGAGAATGTAGAGAATTGAATTACCTTTTAAATGAGGTTAAAAAAATTGAGTTGACAGCGCCCGTGGCGCCATCTTTGAATTTAAATTTAATTTATCGTCAAAATCAACTTCATTTTCCGTGATTCACCCTATATTTTATTAAAACTCTCTAACTCGATTCGTTCAAAAGTTAGCAAGGGGGGGGGGGGTTACTTTATGGACAGACTGTACATATAATACAAGTGTTAAATGTAAAACATGTTAGTGTTTAAGTTGTTAAACAAATTTGTTTTCGGAGTTTGTATTTTATTTGATAATGAAATAAAAAATTATTCTATTACGGTTGTTTTGTTCTATTTTGTGAGAAATTTGAACGTTTCATTGAGACATAAAAGAGTTAATAAATTTATGAATTGTCATACCTATTGTCAATGTCAAGTAGGCAGGATTTCTGGTATGGCCGAATGTGGCTTAGGCAGACTGGGTTGAATTTGGGCGGACCGATTCTGGCTAAACTTGCCTTGATAGAGCCGGGCCGGATCAGATTCGATTTGAGCTTCGATTCGATTTGGTCGGGTCAGGCCTGGTCTGACGTAGCCGAGTCGCGCCTGGCCTGGTCGGGCCATAATAATTGTCAAGAGGTCTGGCTTTAATTGGGCCAAATGTTCGGAGGGTTTATCTGGCCTGACCTATACTCTGTCGGGCCGGGCCTGGCCTGGCCTGAATTTTTTTAAAAAGTCGCAACTCTACTGTTAAGCCTCCAGATGGATTTCGTGTGTTAGTAGGTTTGTGACTCATCACAATCACAATGAACAATTTGAGGTTCAATATTTGTCAATATATATAAATTATGTATAATTTGGGTCTATGCATGGGGATCTTGGAAATGGTAAAATATACGAAGTCGGTTAAATAGGAGCAAAGTTGCTCAATCAGGAGCACCAACATAATGGTTGAAAAATGTCAAGGCTAACTGGGTTTTTGAAATATTCGAAAAACAATGAAATATTGGAAATTCGTTTTTATTATATTCCAACTTTATTTGAGCAGATATTGAAAAAAGAACAACACTTCTTCACAACAACTTCTTGTGCTCTATCGATGTCAGAATTGCATTTTCCATAAAACGTTTTGTCTTTCCAGGGCCATTAATAAAAAAAATTAGATACGTCTCTGGAGTTTTATTAAATTGTTTGAAATTTCTGTGTCTTCTGACACTAAGCTGCCATTGCACAATACAAATTCAGATGTCCCTAAGAATCCACCTTCAATATTTCCATTTCGATACATCCATTTTTTTTATTCAGTCTCTAGTTCTTCAGGGTTTTCTCTGGTGGAATGTGTCAAATTGCCCAAAAAGGTCCTAAGAATTATCAAAAACACTCATTTTCAGCTACACTTTTATGTTCAATTAAAAATGCATTATGAAATCAAGAAAATTTAATTTAAGTAAATAACAATAAAAACATAACAAAAAACTTGATGAGAGATGTTCAAACTGATGCCATCTTGTTGAATACATTTGTTAACTAATTTATTAATATTATCAATAATTAATAGAGCGCGTAATGTCCCTCTGCCTAACCGGAAGTGAAGTATTAAGAGAAAGCACTGTTTATGTTTTTGAGAAATACTTGGGAACAATTTGCGCAAATTTGCCCTCATTTAACCGACTTCGTATTTCTTACTATTTTCGAGATCCCTATGCATAGACCCAAATTTGAATCAGCCTGTATATATATTGTCTATATATTCTGTTTTCTTTCAGGACGCTGAATTAAGTTTATATCGTCGTTACCTGCCTTATTTGATTTCTATTTAGCTGCAAAATATCAGTGGTCAGTTTTTGATAGTTTTGTTGTGCTTGCCTCGGAATGTGGCGCCAAGAAGACTGGAAATGTTTGTATTTTATTTCCTCTTGTCAAGTAGTCTCGCTTGGACGCTTGATGTATTCCGAATATAGATTCTAAGACTATGAATTCGCCTACAGATTATTGTCTATATGAAACACCTGTCTCGACATCCTTTTTTGATAGAGGTAGCTAACTATTTCTTCTGGAGTACTTAATAATTTAATGTCGTAACTGGTGAGCCGTATATTTGTAGAAAGTGTAGGTACCTACTTTATGTAGAAGTAAAGTGTAGAACTTAGGAAAACTTCACTTAAAGAAAGTGTGCTTATTTTATAGAGAAACTGGTAAGGATAGGTAATTAAATTGTCTGCAATCAGCGAGATACTTAAAAAACTATTAATTAGAAAAAAAAATTCAACAACTTTAAAGCCTTGTTTTGTTTTTACGGAATAGGTAATTTAGTAACTAATCCCATTACTCATTACTTATCCGATTTCTTGTACTTTTAATAGGTTTATATTTTTGTCAAACAGGAGCTGAGACCCTTCAAAACTTGTTTTGCTTGATCTCAAACGGTTTAGATTTTACAGGATGTCAAAATTTCAAAATGTCAATATTCACCTGTATACAGGACGCCCTATTTCTTGACCCGTTGCATGGGTAACTTTTTTATTAGTAGAGATACAAAAACGCTTAAATGAGCAAATTAGTGCAGTTTCGTATTAGTAATTCTACGGTAAGGCGAAAAATTATATACGGGGGAAGGTTGAAAAGTTATTGACAAAAAACGAAAAATCCAACTTTTCTATTATCCCTCGTAGCTCGTTCATTTGAAGAGTTAGAGAAAAATGCTTCACATGTTTCTTGCAGTATTTTTCATGTAAAATGACATGTACTTGCTATTTTTTATATATCTCTTAAAATGGTTGAGAATCACAGTAAAATATATTTTTTTTAAATGTAATATATAGGTGGCTGTGACATTAACCGAAAGTCCCCTTTTTTCTCTTTCAGATGATATAACATAGTCCATATTTTATCCTTACAAAAGTAATAATAATCGTTGTTTTTAAAGAAAGTTTATTGTCACATCAAGAATGCTATGGAAATAAAACAAAAAATAAGATTCCTGATATTTTTAAAAACGTCTAGTTGGCATTTAATTATTGACAGATCATAAGTGACATTTTTAGTGAAGTAGTTTATTGTTTATTATTAATACTGCATACAAAATAATAGTGTTGCAAATATGTACACCAACGAAGAGAAAAATGATATGCTATTTTGTTATTATAACCAAAATCGAGATGCACAAGCTGCAGCGAATCTTTATTTTGAAACTTACATGGAACGAAGACAACCCCATCATAGAATATTTAGACAGCTGGAAAATAATATACGATTATACGGTTCTTTTTCAAAGCCTAAGGATGAAAGAAACTTCAATGAAGACACTGAAATAAATGTTTTGGCTTATGTAAATTTTAAACCTGATTCTTCAACTGCAGAAATTGCACATCACTGCAACACTTCCAAGGAAACTGTAAGAGCTATTTTAAAAGGTAACAATTTAAAGCCTTATCATTATTCCATATGCAATACTTTATATCCAGCTGATAATCAAAGAAGGATGACATTTTGTCGATGGTACATTTCAAAATGCGAAGAGGATCTAGACTTCTGGAAAAAGATTTTATTCAGTGATGAAAGTAGATTTACCAACAATGGTATTTTTAACCGCCATAATAACATAATGTGGTGCCGAGAAAATCCACATCTTGTTCCTGAAAGAAGAAATCAACGTCAATTTGGGATAAATGTGTGGTGTGGAATTTTTTGTGGCAAAATTATTGGCCCATATTTTTACGAAGATAATTTGAATGCGAATAATTACCTTCATTTTCTAACGAATACTCTAACAGAGGAATATTTAAATGAATTACCACTTCATATTTTTAGAAATCTTAAATACTTCCAACACGATGGAGCACCTGCGCATAATTCCCGCGAGGTAAAACAATATTTACATGAACAGTTTGATAATGTTATAGGAAATAGAATGGATATCGACTGGCCAGCGCGAACACCTGATTTGACCCCCTTAGATTTCTTTCTTTGGGGGTTATTGAAAGATAAAGTTTATGTGACAGCTCCTCTAGATATAGAGGATCTAAAAGTCAGGATTCAAGATGCAATTAGAAGCATACATGGACATACAATAAATAATGTTTTAAGAAGTATCCAGAAACGTTGCTTACTATGTATCCAACAGGATGGTGGTCATTTCGAACATTTACTTCAATATAATTAATTAATTAATAATTTCTGTTCTCAAAACATTCTTTTGTTCCATAATCCATAGCATTCTTGATGTGACAATAAACTTTCTTTAAAAACAACGATTATTATTACTTTTGTAAGGATAAAATATGGACTATGTTATATCATCTGCAAGAGAAAAAAGGGGACTTTCGGTTAATGTCACAGCCACCTATCCATTACATTTAAAAAAAATATATTTTACTGTGATTCTCAACCATTTTAAGAGATATATAAAAAGTAGCAAGTGCATGTCATTTTACATGAAAAATACTGCAAAAAACATGTGAAGAATTTTTCTCTAACTCTTCAAATGAACGAGCTACGAGGGATAATAGAAAAGTTGGATTTTTCGTTTTTTGTCAATAACTTTTCAACCTTCCCCCGTATATAATTTTTCGCCTTACCGTAGAATTACTAATACGAAACTGCACTAATTTGCTCATTTAAGCGTTTTTGTATCTCTACTAATAAAAAAGTTACCCATGCAACGGTTCAAGAAATAGGGCGCCCTGTATACTTCAAAAACAGTTGAAGATAGGTAGGTATAAGACATCGTACATGAAATGTGTATAGAGAATATATCTTTTTGATAAACACCTGTATACAAATGTTCAGTTTTCAATTCTGATTACTTTTTGCAATAATCCTAATGGCCCTTCTTCGTGATACATCCTGTATATATGTATAACAGAGATAATGTGGATGTATCTCTAAAATGATTGTGAGCTTAAGAAAAAACTATGTCTAGGCATCTACGCATATATGTGAAAGTTGTACAAACATCTTTTCTAACTTACGGTGAGCATTTCAAACAAATATTTATGAATTTAAATCTAGGGGATAAATTTTATCAATTGCTTAAAGTTTGTAATAAAAGTAGGATGAATTAATGAATACCAATCTCACTGTAATACTGAATAACGTAAACAGGCTTCCCGTGTCGAGAGAAGTTCTTCAAATTTAGCCACAGATTAATGTATTGAGACAAGACTAATGGAACACGAGACGAGAGGCATGCAAAATTATGATGTTTCATGTTCCACCATGATTAATGGTGTATTTGAATTGATAATTCAGTACACAGATCTAGCAGCCTGCTAGTGCTTCTAGGCAAGATAATGCCGGTGAGATTCAGATTTATTTAAGATCACTGAGAGGAATGTAAAGTTTCAGGTGACGTTTTATTTTCATACTAGAGAATTCACTTAGCCTGCGATTGTTTCTTGCGCACAAAATCTAGAATTAGTTTAGAGATTAACTGTTGGGCTACTTCAGGACACACTAGAGGCATATATTTCCCAGTGGACTGACACTACAGTTATTCTAACTGAGAGACTGCCTGATGCAGTCGGCATTGAAGAACAGCCCCTAGACAGCCCCATATGTTATATAACTAAACACCAACAAAGAAAATGTTACAAAACCTTTAATTAATGTGCGTCTGTGGATTTCAAGAGGTGAATGTTTTTAAGATAAATGTTAAATAAATATTGTAATAAATATAATTTTAAATTAAGAAAATTTACATTTAGGAAATAGTGGCAGCTATATTGAGGAAGAATAATAATTAATATACGTCTTCTTTTATTAATTTAAGAGGTATAGTGTATGAAAAATAAGTGACTAGAATAAATACTAACACATTCGTAATTAAGTGAATCAACATAGGAAATGTGTGCATGAGAGAATAAGCTGACGAAAATATATAAGATATATTGAACATAAAAGTTTTTGTAGAACAGACGAATACATGCAGGTATAGCAGTTTAGAGCTTTTACCTCAAGTGGGGTAAGAAATCTGTATATACACATTCTACATGTTTTACACAGAATATAATATACAGGGTGGGCGACATTCGAGGCTCACTATTGGGATCTCGGAAACGGTAAAAGATACGAAAACGGTTAAATTGGGCCAAAGTTGCGTAATTTTGTGACCAATAATATGCCGTCAAGAAATCCAGAATATCTACATTCGTTTTTGAGTTATATCACAAAAACCAAAATTTTGAGTTTTCGTTCTTAATTTTATTTAGTTTTATTTATAATTAGACACGAGACGAACGCCGATTTTGGGCTTATTTCGGACTAGTGAATGGACCCTTAAGTGAAAGTCTGTATAATCTTATTAGATAAATTCAACCCAAACCAACATTTAATAAATTATTTCTTAAGGGCTAATACTCACTGAAACAAGAAATGGTAGAAGATACTTTGGCGTTAATTTCTATTGCGTGTTACAATATCATGCCGTAATTCCTGCGGTTTGTGAAGTAGGTATTTATTTAATTCAGTAAAATTTTAAGTCGCTTGTAAAACCCACACCAGGCGACTGAGCCTTAATAAAGGTAAACATAAAACCAAGATCCCTATTATCAGCCACTAAAGAAGAAGATATGTATCTCGAGAGGTTCATTATAATGAGATTAACATCCAGTGATATCCTCTTATATTATGTAAGTAAAAACTCTAAAATCTACAGGATTAAGGAAAATATTGGTTTACTGATGGTTTCAGTTATTATTCATGCATTAGTGTAAAGTACATTCATATATCAACATTAAAATAGTCATTAGATCTGATTTCATGTAATATAAATCAATTTTCAGTTATTTCAATTCATTCCTTTGTACATATCTCATTAGTATATATGAATTAAGGCAGTAAAGCCATGCAATATGGGAAATACTAATTTAATAACTGATCTTTAGATTAAAATTATAGCTACTATACTGAGAATTATTTATGCAGTTACTTACATTATGACAAATACATTTCAGTGATGCTAGAAATAACCTGTAAAACTGACTGCATGTAAAGCGAATTCAGTTTTTCCAAATTTCCGTTCTTTTCTATTCATATGTATATAAAATTTTCCTACCAAATTTCTAACAATGATGGGAAAATACATATAATGGAAGGTTAAATTCAACAAACAATATAGAGTTATACAACAAAATTAAACTATTGTAAAAAGTAGGAGAGCTACATGAGAAAGGAAAAGAACTCAAGAAAGAAGAGATTCATATTGACTATGAAGATGGGAGTGCCAAATGTTCAAGTTTTTAGTAGGTTTATTCTAAAATGGATACTGCAAGCGGATGGAATAATTGTTTTGAAAAAAAACACAGTTCTCATTTAGATATTTCAAGAAATATATATAAAACATTATATATATACTAGTACTTCGGCTTGTTAGGCCTTTCTCAATAGAGTAATAGAGTAACATACATTTATTCTATTGAGAAAGACCTAACAAACCGAAATACTAGTATATAGAGTGTTTTCTATATATTTCTTGAAACATTGAAATGAGAACTGTGATTATTTTTTCAAAACAATTAGATTTATTATAGTTAAATTATATATAAAAATATTATTCTTTTATCTTACAAGTAATAAACTCAAAACAGGGTTATGTTTATCATTTATGAACTACTTTCAGCTAAGGAAATAAAAAATTTAACTTGTTTCGCAATACCAAAGCACCAAAGAACGAGCAACTTTAAATCTGTAAATTTTGCCTAGTATGCCACTATACCATATAGGATATCTTTAACTTGCCTATTATCGCATAGACGAAAGATTTTAAGATGTTTTCGATATATCTTAAAAATGATAAGGTTATTCCTTTACGTACATAGGATTACAGGTAACGTGGAAAATCAAAAACTTTAAACCATAATATTTGATAATTTCATTAATAATTTATCTCTTAGTTAACTTTTCACTTCATTACTATATAAAGAAAGATATAAACAAATAGTATTTATTTGTCAGTAAAATAGTGGAACATTCAATTGTTATATAAATAATAAAATTAATATTAATGTTATTAATATAAGAGCAAAATGTGATATTTTTGCAATTATAAATGTAGCAACAATAATTGATGTAACCGTTCTTATACCTATTTAGAATTGTAATTAAAAGAGTTTACCAAAAAATAAGGCGCATTATATAGAAAGCCGTGAGTTTCTAGCTACGACTTTAGTAATCTCAGTGATCCAAAGCTACTATTCATTGCGTAAATAAGGAGACTAGAAAACTCGTTAATTAGAGACGAGATAATATCAGCGACTCAGATTAGGACACAGTAAGTTATTTGAATTTCCTAGAATTTTGTCAAGGCTGTTTAGTTTCGGCACATTTTGGGTGTAGCGGAATTCGTACGAGAAATATTAAAGAAATGCTTTTTCTTTATAACGCTGTACTAATTGTTGGTTAAATTAAATACAAATGAGGAACCTGCTGATTTCAACCTTTATGGCCGGTTTAACTTTCAATTAGTATAGATCAACCTAGACATTACATTTCTTTCTTAATCTGCTCTTCTGAAACTACTTTTTTTCTACTATAAACGTTAATATATTTGTTACCACAAGCATTTTAGCTGAGGCTACCAAAAATTTCAACTTTACGACATCAGTAGATACTGCAGTAATATTAACGATGAGATCTAGTGGTCGATCAAAGTATGTAGCTGCATTTGTTTATAATATTGTGCACATTCTGTGCTATTATTCTTATTTCATGAAGGAGTAAAAGTGACAAAATATTGACTTCAAGACCAGTTTGGAAATGGAAATGTTTATGTAAGACTAATAGTGTAAATTCTTCCAGAGTAGCCGTATGTGCTTCCCAACCTTATCGAATGCTGATCTGCCAGTCTGCTGGGAGTCCAAGGAACATTAAAAAAGTTGATCAGGTTATCTAGAGAAATCTGTGAAAACATTGCTATAAAATTTTTTGCTGTTAAGGTTTGCACTTGGTTTATTGTTTATTAGGTACTTTACTAAATTGATTTATTTGTTTTAGGAAGAAATTTAATGACAATGTTGGCTTTTTGGTTCACTATTTCTCAATGTTTGAAGTATAATTTTTGTACACAAAAATTAACCTTAAAATATTTATAATAAATAAATATAGGTATCAATTAGAATTATTTTACAAAATCAAGGAAACAATAGTTTTCAGGCACCTTAGCAAAACTAGTAAGTGCTCTTCTTTGATTGAAATGCAACTGATTCTAATTTGTTTAATGAGGTCCTATTTATAGATTTTCATTAAACAATCGAATAATCTGACATTTGGATCATTGAAAATCTTAATTTGATCATAATTTTCTTATACTTCAATGAATCTTAATTATGATTAATGAATTGATTTGTACACAAAATTACATTCATTTTGGTACCTACTACATTGTCTATGTTACAATTGAATTTTCATCTAGTTCTGGGACTCGCTAGCCTAAATTATTAAATTTGTAATTTCACAACTCACACTTATCCTAGACCTGATATCTATAATAAAACATGAACATTATATCCTATACATTTTTTAATCACTAATTATTACCTATAAAATTGCTTATTTTGATATAAATTAGTATTTCTTTTTTAGTTTTGAAGTCTAATGACAAGTTCGATGAAACTATATGCATTTCTTCACTATACGGGCGCCCTATTTCTTGACCCGTTGCATGGGTAATTTTTTTATTAGTAGAGATACAAAAACGCTTAAATGAGCAAATTAGTGCAGTTTCGTATTAGTAATTCTACGGTAAGGCGAAAAATTATATACGGGGGAAGGTTGAAAAGTTATTGACAAAAAACGAAAAATCCAACTTTTCTATTATCCCTCGTAGCTCATTCATTTGAAGAGTTAGAGAAAAATGCTTCACATGTTTTTTGCAGTATTTTTCATGTAAAATGACATGCACTTACTACTTTTTATATATCTCTTAAAATGGTTGAGAATCACAGTAAAATATATATTTTTTAAATGTAATGGATAGGTGGCTGTGACATTAACCGAAAGTCCCCTTTTTTCTCTTTCAGATGATATAACATAGTCCATATTTTATCCTTACAAAAGTAATAATAATCGTTGTTTTTAAAGAAAGTTTATTGTCACATCAAGAATGCTATGGATTATGGAACAAAAGAATGTTTTGAGAACAGAAATTATTAATTAATTAATTATATTGAAGTAAATGTTCGAAATGACCACCATCCTGTTGGATACATAGTAAGCAACGTTTCTGGATACTTCTTAAAACATTATTTATTGTATGTCCATGTATGCTTCTAATTGCATCTTGAATCCTGACTTTTAGATCCTCTATATCTAGAGGAGCTGTCACATAAACTTTATCTTTCAATAACCCCCAAAGAAAGAAATCTAAGGGGGTCAAATCAGGTGTTCGCGCTGGCCAGTCGATATCCATTCTATTTCCTATAACATTATCAAACTGTTCATGTAAATATTGTTTTACCTCGCGGGAATTATGCGCAGGTGCTCCATCGTGTTGGAAGTATTTAAGATTTCTAAAAATATGAAGTGGTAATTCATTTAAATATTCCTCTGTTAGAGTATTCCTTAGAAAATGAAGGTAATTATTCGCATTCAAATTATCTTCGTAAAAATATGGGCCAATAATTTTGCCACAAAAAATTCCACACCACACATTTATCCCAAATTGACGTTGATTTCTTCTTTCAGAAACAAGATGTGGATTTTCTCGGCACCACATTATGTTATTATGGCGGTTAAAAATACCATTGTTGGTAAATCTACTTTCATCGCTGAATAAAATCTTTTTCCAGAAGTCTAGATCCTCTTCGCATTTTGAAATGTACCATCGACAAAATGTCATCCTTCTTTGATTATCAGCTGGATATAAAGTATTGCATATGGAATAATGATAAGGCTTTAAATTGTTACCTTTTAAAATAGCTCTTACAGTTTCCTTGGAAGTGTTGCAGTGATGTGCAATTTCTGCAGTTGAAGAATCAGGTTTAAAATTTACATAAGCCAAAACATTTATTTCAGTGTCTTCATTGAAGTTTCTTTCATCCTTAGGCTTTGAAAAAGAACCGTATAATCGTATATTATTTTCCAGCTGTCTAAATATTCTATGATGGGGTTGTCTTCGTTCCATGTAAGTTTCAAAATAAAGATTCGCTGCAGCTTGTGCATCTCGATTTTGGTTATAATAACAAAATAGCATATCATTTTTCTCTTCCAATACAGTACTAGGTTGTAGAAACTAGTTCTACTACTATCAGACGGCATGCATAGGTCTTGCGTAGGTCTAGCGTACGCAAGGTTTACCTATTGTGCCAAATACTCAGGCCTTCGCATTCGTCGGTATGCACACTTGTATTGCACTGATGAGATCATAAAAAGGTCGAAACCGGTCTGCAATTAGTGGCATCCTACGATGTGTGGTCTTAGTATTTCCTCGTAGTTTTCGTTACAATCCGAATCCTTGTATTTTGATTCTAACTGTGTTAGACAAAATACGGCAAATTTTGCTTTGTAATTCAGAGCTCGGCGCGGCATATTGCCAGGAGAATAGCTGTTTTAGCTTGATTTGTTTAGTCCTTATTTAAATAAGGCGTTTACAGATGGAGGATACTTAATGATGTCCCTTTACTATTCGTAGTTATTTGCTATTTTTCTCTTCGTTGGTGTACATATTTGCAACACTATTATTTTGTATGCAGTATTAATAATAAACAATAAACTACTTAACAAAAACTAAAAATGTCACTTATGATCTGTCAATAATTAAATGCCAACTAGACGTTTTTAAAAATATCAGGAATCTTATTTTTTGTTTTATTTCCATAGCATTCTTGATGTGACAATAAACTTTCTTTAAAAACAACGATTATTATTACTTTTGTAAGGATAAAATATGGACTATGTTATATCATCTGCAAGAGAAAAAAGGGGACTTTCGGTTAATGTCACAGCCACCTATCCATTACATTTAAAAAAAATATATTTTACTGTGATTCTCAACCATTTTAAGAGATATATAAAAAGTAGCAAGTGCATGTGATTTCACATGAAAAATACTGCAAAAAACATGTGAAGCATTTTTCTCTAACTCTTCAAATGAACGAGCTACGAGGGATAATAGAAAAGTTGGATTTTTCGTTTTTTGTCAATAACTTTTCAACCTTCCCCCGTATATAATTTTTCGCCTTACCGTAGAATTACTAATACGAAACTGCACTAATTTGCTCATTTAAGCGTTTTTGTATCTCTACTAATAAAAAAGTTACCCATGCAACGGGTCAAGAAATAGGGCGCCCTGTATACCTGGTTTGCTACTCAAATTTGTGAATGGAATTTACTTTATATTATTTTTCACCTTTTGCATGGTATAGAACTTGGATTTTAATCGTCTAACTGATTGTAATTTATGATTCCTCTTTTGACATATCCCCTGCTCGTATCTCAATTCATATAATTCCCTCTAAACACCTTTTAAACCCTGTAAATCCTGTAAATCTTAAAATTTGTATAAAAGTAAGTATTATTATATTAATTTGTTCGACTAGTTTCCATAATTCTTTGTATTCCAATATCTTATGAACTAGTATGTGGTTTAATGCTACACATTTTAAGAATTTTGGATATTCTGGTTTTAACATGATAATAAAAACTTTCTAATGTAACTACCGAATATAAATTCACAAATTTTCTTTAACTTTATCAAATTTATAAATTAATGCTCATAATTCCACTTCTTAGATACTTTTTCATGATTTGTTATTTTCGCTCTACGTTGAAGCATTTTCCGGAGATATCTTCGTTTTACATCCCTATTCTAGTGATTTAAACCCTAAATAATGTTTCAATATCATTTTTGTATACTTGCTTCATATTTTACTTGCAATAAATGATTTATTTTCGTACTTTATAGTATTTATCTCATTGTTAATTGCATACTTTAACTTTAATATTGTATAGGGTGTTTTAATCTAACTCAATATATTAAATACGGCAAAAACAAATAATATATTGGCTATAGAAAAAATCTTCTGAATATTTAAAACTATGTCCTTGACGGCTATTAAATTCTTAATAAACAACTGAATGATTCACAAACTGGTATAATACCTACACGGTTATTTTCACCATTTAGAGTCGCATTAAATTGTAAAATTTTCACAATGGGGAATGAAAAGTAATAGTAGGCACACATTCGACATTATTGTCTCACTCTAAAGTGTTAAAGTGTTAGGATGAAAACAATTTCAAAATGAGAGTATATGAGTGATGCATCAATATAAAAATCTAAATAATATAAAACTATAAAATTAAAATCGCCAATTTATACCAATTAAATTATAGCAACTAAATAACACTCTGAAATGGCGCTGACAAATTTTCCTGGTTATTAATTTCAGTTTACTTTTCATTTAATTTTGTTTTATTAATATGGTGGTAATTAGTATATCCAATTATTTATTCAACACTGAATTATAACTAAAAGGATTTTAATTTGTTCTGTCATAGTTCTATTATAATATAACAAATAACTAAATTAATGATTTGAAAGGGATGTTAATTCCCATTCCTATATTGTGTTTTAAATATACGACACTATATATTATCCTCATTATTTTTGCAATTTTTCTTCCAAAAATGTCACAGTATAACATTTTGTTGTAAAATGGTATAGGCAGGCCTGTCCCAATAATATGTATGATTTGTCATCAGTGTACAATAAATTCAGGTTAAGACCTAAAAACCATAATAATTAACAGTTCTAAATACTGAGAGAGAAAAGTGTGAAAGAATAGTAGGATAACTTATTTTTTTGGCATCGTAAAAGCCACCGCACCTAATTCTTGTCTTACAGGAAAGGTGAATTTTATCTGAGATAAAGTGTATACAGGTAGAATATATCGTCTGGAGTCCGTACAGGAAACAACGACGTACTTAGAAAACGTCTATGTTTGGGAGTTTTGCATCATCTTTAATATAGCACAACTAAAAAAAATATAATGGGGAAGGTATGGACCTGAAGAAGAACTCAATGGAATACGAAGAGTATAAGAGAGTATAACAGAAACTATATAAATACTCCAAGAAGAAGCTATTGCTGAATCTGGTACAGAAAGGCATGATAATGCCAAAAATTTATTTCTTATCCGAATTCAATTTTGCAAAAATGAAACGGACGGACTATAATATATGTAAGCATAACAAATTTGTGCACTTACACTTAGTTGTGTATAGATATGTACCTAATATATGTGCATAGCGATAGATCTGCTATTTCGAAGTAAGCATCCCTTTTTATTCCAAAAATTTATTTATAATGAGTAAAGATCTACTATGATACATTTATTTTGTGTACAGAATAATATCTAATCCATCTCAAGTATCTCAGACGGATGGTAAACGGTGGACTTACATAAATTTGTAGAAACGCACCATGGGTCACGGTATTTTAATGAAAGCTCCTTGTTCTACAGGACATTCAATTTCACTTCAGACAGAACTTTAATCAAGAAATAAAATTCAATATGTGGAATACCGTTGTATTAGATCTGTTGGCTATAAGTGGGACGTCCTTCAGGGGCCTTTTTTACCTCTTTATTAATGACATTGCGGACATCTTAAATATAACTTGCCATCTGGAGCGTGTTTAACATTTTTTGTTATAAGTATCGGTGATTATTATGAGGTAGAGATGGAATAGCAAGGCCAGGGGACAGAGTTCTTTCTGAATCTAGGGGTCATCTTTGATAAAAAGTTATTAAAAGGTGAAAAGTATATTACAAATAAAAGCTAATTATAATTTTAGTTTAAATCTATTTCTCACAGATGGTACCTACTTTTGAAAATATTTGATTTTGAAACATTAAATATTAGGCGTATATGGCATATTTGAATTTTGTTCGTCTTTCATATTGATTATAGTAAAATTTGACTCTTAAATTTTTGTATCTAAAAGCTGAAGACCTACCTTTAATTTACCAGTTACTAGAGTTCATATAAAACAGTGAGTGTTCTCCTTTGTGCAATTTGTATAATGAATAAAATGCCTCAATTCACAAATAATGTTTTAACTGTGCTATTGAATCAATTATTTTTTAATATTCTTGTTGGATAAGTATTTTTAAGCATTACTTATTAATATGTTTGCTGTTTAAGTATTTACTATAATTTTTAAATCCTTTTGTTTTGTTTTATTTTCACGTATTTTTTGTGAAAATGTGCATATATTATTCTTATTTATTTATTCGTTGTATTCAATAAGTTATTTCAGTATTTTCTTTATATGTATTACGATTGTATTTGCTATTATTTATTTATTTATTTATTTATTTATTTAAAATTCGTGTTAATATACACCAGAGTGTTTACACTCGTCACAAAACCAGAATACGGAGATTACTTACTTACTAGCTAGAGTACAAATAATCATATTAATGTGCCTATTATTAAAAGATTAAGATCAATAAATAACAAGTAGAATTATAGATACATACATATTACAAACAATAAATTAAAAGAAAAATATACTACGAACAAACAAATTTAAAATAGTCATTAGATCTCGCGAAAGTCGCTTGATAAAAATTGATTAAAATCATAACACGCGTTCATCAGTAAATAATTCTTATTTTTTTTTTTTTAATTTATTCAAGTGTAGTCTTTAAATGGTCAGGTAGGACATTAAAAAATTGTACACCCAAATAACCAGTACCATTTCTTGTTCTTGTTAACCTTAGGTATTTATCTGAGGAGTAATTTTTATTACGGGTGCTATATGAGTGACTTTCATGGTTGCAATGGAATGACTCTATATTTTTATTAACATGAACAAGGCAATGGAATATATAAGTACAAGGAAACGTGAGTACATTCAACTTAACAAACTGATCTCTACAATCATCTCTGTATTTTAAACCCGCTATAACCCTTATAGCCTTTCTTTGCTGCGAAAATACTTGATTGCTAGAAGGTGCGTGACCCCAAACAAGTATGGCGTAGGATAAAACAGAGTGCACAAAACTATGATACACCATTAACAATGTATTCCTGGACACTACACGTGCTAGACTTCGAAGCGAGTGGATATACTTAGACATTTTAGAGCAAACGTAGTTGACATGCTGGTTCCATAATAATTTAGAATCCAGGTGTACCCCCAGAAATTTAACAGAATCAAGATTACTTATATGTTCTGAATTTCGTAACGTGAAAATCATAGTTTCGGTTTTTGTCGTGTTGAGACTTAAGTTATTAGATGAAAACCAGTTATTAACATGTGATAGTGTTTTATCCCTTTTTTCTGTCAGTAATGTGAAATTACTATTTCTAGTTATTATATTAGTATCATCAGCAAAAAGTACACTACTTATATTATCTTTATCTAACGAATTAGGGAAGTCGTTTATGTATACCAAAAGAGGGCCTAATACTAAACCCTGAGGCACCCCATGTAAAGGTATTTTAATATTGGATTTGACTTGATTGTATTGAACATATTGAGCTCTATCACTTAAATAAGATTTCACCAAATTTGAACTATCACTTGAAAAGCCATAATAATATAATTTCTTTATCAGGATAGAGTGCGAAACACAATCGAATGCTTTTGTTAAATCCAAAAACTGGGAGGCTATGTACTCACCATTCTCAAAACCAATATTAATCATTGTTGTTAGATAGTCAATAGCCAATGTAGTTGATAGGTTATTACGGAAACCATATTGATGACAGCTGAAGAGCTTGTTAGACTCAAAATATGTTGGTATTTGTATATTTAATAAATTCTCATAAGTTTTTGCCATGACCGGCACTACGGAAATGGGCCTATAATTTCAATTACATATTTGGAATTCTTAAAGCACGAGATTATCAGGAGAAAAAGAAGGTAATTTGATTATTAGGTATAAGTAATGCGACCTTTAGTTTATACCTTAGGTCCTCGACTTACTTATATCTAACACAAAAAATTATATTCATCTCTGATTTACTGGTAGTATTGAATAAGATATTTACTCAAAGTTTACCTATGTACCTACTTCATTATATGTATATTACCTGTAAGATAATACCTACCGTAGGTAGATTATTTTATATAGTATTCATAGTTTAATTGTACTCCCCCTTATATGCTTATAAATAAGGTATTTTGGGCATAATTTTATAAAAAAATATGGTTCCTAATTCTCGTATTTCTCTAAATAAGTTAATCTTTATTTATTTGATCAACAATAATACTGATATCAAGCATAATAATAGTAATTTGTGCCATAAACAATTGCTCAAATAATACTAGGTACTTATTATAATGGTACACAGTAAAAAAAGACAAATGGTAAAATTACTAAATGGTAATCGTAATTTGCTGCAGTGTTATTTTTAACACGAACTGGGTAGTATAATAACTAAACCTTTAGAACTCATATTACACGAACGATATACCCGCCAAGTTTGTAGAAGTACTCATAAATTGTAGTAAAATTTACAAAACCCTGTGTTAAAAATGAATCAATCCCCCATAAATACGGAATAATTACACGGTGAATAATTAACTATTACACATTATCTTGTAAAATTTACTGTGTTAAATTCCTTTTATGTAATGTAATAATACACCGATATGTCTAACACTACCAAGTGTGGACTATATACACACTGATGAGTGTGGATTCAGTGTTAAAATCAGTCGGATTTTTTTACTGTGTATTAGAAAATTTGTTTTCAAAAGCGGTCTAGTATAATATTTTTAGGAATTTCCAGTGCACTTCCTGCTTGTCATCGAATTCCGCCTCATATTTGTGAATTCTACAAAACCTACTACAAAAAGCGAGGTAGAAAAGTGATTGATGATACAAGACCCTCATAATTCGCGGCAGCCGCAAATGAAATGACTGTGTATGTTTTCCGTTTAATTCTTGGAACATATAAAACTATCATTTCATATAAAAAATCATTTATAACTATATCCTAGAATTATAATTATAAAATAATGATGAATTTGTTGATAATCAGCACCCTACGATAGAATGTGATATTACAATAGGTTATGAAGGCAACATTAATAAATCATGGAAGCAGATAAAGAATGGCGAAGGCGCTTGGATCAAAACCATAGAAAACCTAAACTCAATGGTTAGTTTTGTCTGTCGTGATTATATAAATATTATATATAATAATTTTTTTATATATATATTCATGTATGATAATATATAAAAAAGTTAATTTTCCAACCTTATATTTTCCTTCTATCAGGAATTAATATCAGTTGACTGGTCAAGCTTATTTTTCAGCCGTGAGGTTAACGATGCTGTAGAAATGTTTAACACCATACTAAGGTAATTTCTTTCTAAACATATCTCGCCAAACGAATAATTGCCTTTAATAGACAATTTCCAAAATGGTTTACCAAGGAAGTTATTACCGAATAGAAACAAAAACATAAGGTTTATAAAAAATATAAATCGGATCATCTCCCTAGAGGATTTTGATAAATTTAAGTTACTTAGGTGATTACTCACACAAATTGCAAGAGATGTGTACGGGATGTTTATTAATGACCCCGAGAAGTATGTCAAATCTAATCCTAACATATTTTGGACATTTATCAATTCTAAAAAAAAACGACCGCGATTCCTTTCACTATTGTGAGTAGTAACCAAGATATAGACGATCCTCAAGTAATTGTTGACACCTTCGCAACATTTTTTTCTAGTGCCTTACCTTCATAAATTTTAATAGTAGTTCAGAAAATAATAACAAACATTTGCTGCCTCTGACGAACATTTCTGAGGCTGATATTTTAAATACAATAAAAAAATTGCCTGTACGGGTACGGACTTCATTTCAGCATTTCTACTTAAAGATTGTTCCATAGTCTTCTGCAAATGGTTGCTAGTTTTATTTAAACTCACCACTTCATCTGGGACATTTTCTAATACGTGGAAATTGTCCCGAATAACTCCTGTACACAAATTGGGACCAAAGCGACTTTTGTAAAGTTCTTGAAATTATTTTGCACAGCTTCGTTTCTTTCCACGTCTCCCGGTACTATTATCCCCGAATAGCACGGTTTTATGCGAGGACGGTCTACAGTTTCTAATCTAATATGCAAAACACAATTTATATATTCTGCTGTTGTAGCCGAGACCTAAATTGATGTTATTTGCACATACTTCTCAAAAATGCCATTCTGATAATAAAAAACTAACTGATTTGGACTGTGAACAGGTTTAATAAAATTCAATTTTACCTTGAAGGTCGTTAACAATTTGTACACTACCGGGGATTTAAATTTAATACTTTTTCAAGCCTCAGGTGTTCCCAAAGGGTTAATACTCGGACCATTCCTCTTTGTGATTTTTATCAATGATATTGCGGGTGATCTCAATGTATGATATCTTCTATATGCTGATGATGTTAAAATCTTTTGTTGTGTCAATTCCGTTGCTGATTGTGAAGATCTTCAAAGTAACCTTAATTCACTAAAGAACTACTGTTGCAACAACAAGCCTCTTAATATTAGCAAATGCAATGTACCTAATGTCTTTCCATCGTAAAAAGTCCCAATACTTTGTGATTATAATTATATCAAAGATTTAGGCATTCTCTTCGATCCGGAATTAAATTTCTCACGACATATCTGATCGTTTCTAGCTGATGCTTAAAAAATTATTTGTTTTGTTTTACGAAGCTCAAGTGATTTTAAGAATAAATCCACTCTTCGTTTGTTATTTACTACTTTTGTGAAGTCCAAACTAGATTATGGATCAATTATATGGAGCCCTATATATGTTATATACGTCAGTGAATAAGAGGGCTCAACGTAGATTTTTTTAAGTCTGCTATTTTCTTGTTGGAAGGTGTACCTACTCTGAGCGCGGAATTCCACAACATTACACAATTCTTCCCATTTTCGCTTGTGTTTTGTTATTCTTTGCCTTCTCATATCGTGAGGGATATAAAACATAAAGCAGCTCTTGTATAGTTAGTTTTTTATTCTGTCTGAAGCTAAATGTTTTTATGTTTAATATTTTAACATTAACTGTGTGCTCGTTTAGACCTACAGACTCTCGCCACCAGACGCACTTTCTAATTTGCACTTCCTAATATTCTTGTAAAAGTTAATACATTACATTAGGTACATTAATTAGATGTGAATAGTTCGTTGGTGTTATTACACAATACATATAGAATAACCCAGAATTAACAGCAGGCGCAATACCTTATTTATGTTGCTTAGTGCTCGAACAAGTCTTCTGAAAAAGCCCCCCATTTATTCGATGTAACAATATGGAAAACAATACCATAATGGTACAATATGGAAAATGTAGATATTTTATCGTGTAGCCTAAATTAAATAAAAAATTATTTTCAATAGCTGGTTATACTTTGGGTTTTTCTTCTCCATTGTACCAAAGTTTGTTTTATGTTCTATGTATATACTCATGTACTTGTATTGTTTTTTATATATACATGAATAGAGAATCTAAAAATATAATAATATCCAGAGTGTTCCCTAACAAATTTTCGATTTTTCGGAGTTTAAACATATACCTACTTATTTGAGCCATCTCTCAAAACCACACTGTATATCAATAAGGTAGTATTGATAAAAAGAAGTATTTTCTGAGTTTACAGCCACACTTTTTTTAGTTGTCTTATTCGTTTTGCCGAGATTTTTTGAGAAAGCATTTTCTGTAGTTCTTTTTTGAAATGCTAATATCTTCACAACGGTTCAGACCTAAAATTTTAAGGTAGTTCAAGAATAGACACAGGGTGTCGTTCTAAATAAGAAAGTTGTTGCTTCGTACAGAAAAACGAACAACCTGTAAAGAAAGTTGAAAATGAAAAATTTAGTAAGATCAAAAAAATTTTGTATTTAATTTTGGTCTCTACCTCTTATAGATACTTCTTGAAACAAGGGGATAAAGGATCTTATTTCGGACACCCTGTACATTTTATTAGTATATTAATATGGTTTTTGTCATCTAAATGAAATATCGATTGCAATCGTCACTCGATTCACTCCAGAATTTTCTTCAGAACAATATAAAAACGGGAGAATGTTTATGAATCTACAGAATATTGAAATACGCAGTCAACCTCAAACTTGCCGTATTCAGAAAATAATATAAACCACCCCTTCAAAAATCGACATCACACTTGCTACATGCAGGCTTTGCATAAGAATAAGATTTTTTAAGAAAAGGTGGAATGTTCGAGTTATAACCATATCCATTAAAAAACTATTATAACACTAGCGGATAATGCTGGGCTTAAAATCGTTCCAGTTTCTTAAATTAGTTAATATCACGAAATATGTGTGTACGGCGTTCCACGGGTCATCGTTAGCACAGGGTAATAATTTCATAAATGTGAAAGAAGAAGCTTTGACAATAATAAACAAAAAACTACCTTTGTAAGACTTATATAACCTTTCTCTGTTATTGCGGCAGAGGTCACTATTTATAAAGAAATAAAGGACCGTGAATTTATCGAGCAATTCTTCCCATTTTCGCTTGTGTTTTGTTATTCTTTGCCTTCTCATATCGAGAGGGATATAAAACATAAAGCAGCTCTTGTATAGTTAGTTTTTTATTCTGTCTGAAGCTAAATGTTTTTATGGCTACATTTACATGCAAACCCAAAGAATGGGCAAAGAATGAGGGTTCCGTTCAAGAAGGCTGTTTGCTCCTTGTGAGGTTAGTCAGAAGCTGTAGTTCTAGAGATTTATATCAGCGTTGTCCGGCATTATTTCATAATTTGGTCTCGTTTGTGGGAAAACTAGACGGTTTGTTTTGAGGAATAAGAAGGATATCTTGATACACAAAAACTATTAAATTGTAATCATAATTATAAAGTTTATTTTCAGTTTTTTCTATCAATTAAAATGTCAATATTTTAATGTATGACAGTATTTATTATGCTACCACTGAAAAATAAAAAAAAAATCTATTATATGGAGCCCTATATATTTTGATAAACAGATAAGTTTTCGAAATATAAATGTTTTTAAGTGATTTCTTTAAGGTTATATATTGTTAATCTGCTCTTTAATGCGAGATTTTTGATTAGGCAAACATATTTTTCAAAAAACCAACCTTTAGCTGATCCGTCAGCGCTGAGATTGATTATTAATTTTTTGTATTTTTCAGTGGTGGTATAATACCCAAATAAATAAGAGTAGTCAATATTTTAATTTACCTTTTCTAACTGAAGAACTATAAAATATGTGAAGAGTTTAACATTTATGTTTTTGTTGAATAAGATTATTTTCTTATTTAAAAAACTATTTCCCTAAAATCTTGAATAACAAGGGGCGTCAAGTAATACATATTTTAAAGCTAATTTGTTTCCAACGGCGGCTTTTAACGTTTTAAATTTCTTAGACATTTTGTTCCATTTTTAAGAATTATAAATCAATAAATAATACTTACAATATATAATATAAATAATATAAAGGGTGACCCATTAAGAATGGAAACACTCGCGTACAAAAGTTGTTTATAGACCGATTTAAACCGGATTTTTTTAAAAGATAGATCTCCAAAATCTCTATGTTGATGCGAAATTTGAAGACGAAATTTTGATTTTTAATGTCTAGGTACTACGATTTTTTTTTAAGTGAAAAATAGCAAAATTTGTTTTGCGATGTTTTTATAAAAAATCTGACTACACCACTGGATTCAGAAGCCCCTTGAATGCATTTGTACCAATGTTTGCGAAAAAAGTTTGTTCCTAAAAAAGTTTTGACAATATCGCATCACCAGCGTTTGCCTTTGTCGGTGAACCTATTCTTTTATAAAAATCGAATAGAACCTAAAGAGAAATAAAATTAAACAACTTAAACACTGGTGTAATTATTAATAAGAACCATAAAATCCAGTATACACAAAATACCCAACAATTACTCTAATATAAACAATAATTGATAAAAAAAGTAATGATTAGAAAATTAAATTTTTGAAAATAAAAAAGGAGTTTGTCAAATTGATTGACACTTTTTGAATAAATAATTGTTATTTTTTATCTAAGAAGGTAATATTATAAGTTTTGGGTTAATAACCACGAAATAATAATAATTTGACAAACTATCAATTGTTGTTTATATTAGAGTAATTGTTGGTTATTTTGTGTATACTGGGTTTTATGTTTCTTATTAATAATTACACGTGTTTAAGTTGTTTAATTTTGTTTCTCTTTGGGTTCTATTCATTTTTTATAAGAGAATAGGTTCACCGACAAAGGCAAACACTGGTAATGCCGATATCATCAACTACTTTATGAGCAAACTTTTTTTCGCAAAAATTGGTACAAATGCATTCAAGGGGGTCCTAAATCCAGTGGTGTAGTCAGATTTTTTATAAAAAATCGCTAACAAAATTTTGCTATTTTTCACTTAAAAAAAAATTCGTAATAAGCCTTGAAAATCAAAATTTTGTCTTCAAATTGTGCATTAACATAGAGCTTTTGGAGATCTATCTTTTAGAAAAAATCCGATTTAAATCGGCTTATAAACAAATTTTGTACGCAAGTGTTTCCATTCTTAATGGGTCACCCTGTATATAGATAAAATTCTAATAATAAAATCCTAACTACCATTTAACGTAGGAGTGAAGGAAACCTGGAAGAACTTGACAGTTACGGGGGTATGTTAAAATCACACCCATGTAATGCTCTCACCCTAACATCTGATTGATATTTTCTCATCCTAATTTGCACATAAAGTTAGTTGCTAAATTAATCTCCTTGCAAGCCCTATAGCCGAATCATCAAAATGACGGCATCATAATATTCGAAGCCGCTACCTCGATATAAACATGAATATTCTGGACCCTAATCTATCAACTCGACCGAATATAATTATATTTTTATACAAACAATTTTATTCTCCTCATATTATACTTTGTGTATCTATTCTTATTTATTTTTCCCGTATAATTATATCTTTCATATTCATATTCTTTTTGTATGTGACTTAGTTATAACATTTCATGATACTCATTACTTTTAATTACTTTTATCCTTTGATGCTAGACGTACCTGCTTTTTATATTTACTTTCACTCCCGAAAAGACTAAGACAACATGGTAATAAATATAAAACATTCACCGCCACTCCCACTTTGACAAAATGTTAAAAAGAAGTAACTTCACAGTAGCATGTCAAGGACCCCTCAGATAATACAAAGATTCCTGGCTTTTGTACACCATTTAGTATGAATATTTTAAAGTGTAATTAAGGAAAACAAAAACTTTGGAAGAATCTTCCTAACTTGGGAGAAGGGAGAACTGAAGTGTAAATTTATTACCTGGTTCTAAAAGGGACTTTTATTTAAATTTGAGCTGTATTCGGTAATTTCAGAGAAGTCTCCCGCTAAACTCTGTTATTTTTAATTTTATGAACACAAGGTAAATACAAAAGTTCTAAAAATATTTAATTAAGAAAATTATTATACTCATAAGACATGACTGAATCTGCATGCACACAATGTGCGATTATTTAATCACTTTTATAACAGAAAATTAATATTTCTTCCATCTCACTTTTTGAAAATTAAACTCAAAAAGCAAGAAAACCTTCAACAGACTTCATCAATAACTTCATAATAAACAGAAACTAATTCTTGTGTAGAAAATACTAATACTAATATCCTTATTATTAATTTTATCATTTAATTAACAGTTACCCTTGAACGCCCTTTATATGAAGTGATTAAAATTATTATTATTGATGTAGACCGAATATAGTCGAGATCATCCTCTCTTCGTCAGTAGAAGTTTATATGATAAAAAAATGTTAGATTGACATTTTTATTCAAAAATGATCATCACATTATTAATTTTCCAATGGTAACATCCTGCTGCAGAAGAGGAAGCCACGTTTAATCCAAGAATATTGTTTCCGATCTGATACAGTTATAACCATTAAGTTCAATAAAATCAATTTCCTTTAGTTTTCTTCTTTATATAAAATGAATGTGTCCAATCACCCGCTGATCGTTGTCCCATAAATTAGACTTATCGAATGAGGTAAATATTATATTGGTGAGACATCTAGATTGTTACATAAAGGGTCCGTGAACACAAAAAATGTTAGAAATTAGCAACGCAGCGCAGGACATTAAATGTTATAATGCATGAAAAAACGCCGCACTAAATGTACAAAAACATGAAAAGAATTCAATTGAAGAAACATTATGAACATGATGGTTCTCAAACAACTCTATCTATTATCTATCTATACCATTGAAATTAGTACAATATAACCATCACAGTTTCCAAGACAGTACCTAATACTGAAATAACTTAAAATAGAGGGCCGGAACATTCACAACTTAGATTGTATATATATTCGTGAAAATTAACGTGTTCATGGTTATTCATGGGAATTGTGAAATAACAGTTTAACTTATTTATAACCATATTAAACCTATCACTACTTATAAAACGTATAATAATAATAATACCTATTATAATATAATGAAATAATTTTTAATACCTACAGTAACCGATAAAAAGTGGTGCCATAGCAAATTCTTTAACTTCAATAATAATTATATACGGTGTTCCAGCGGGAAGGGCCGCGATTGATATATGCAAAAGTACGTACAGGGCGACTTTGAAAATTTGGTTATTTTCAAAGGTAAGCAGGGCCTATCTTTTTAAAATATTTTCACGTTACCGGCGCTTCCGGTATAACCTGAAGTCGACACCAACTTGCTTATTTTAAATGGAACACCCTATATATTATATCATTTCCGGATTCTACGTGCAATTCTAAACACATTTCATGTAGGATGTCCTATACCTATCTTCAACTGTTTTTGAAATATTGAAATTTTGTAATTTTGACACCCTGTAAAATCTAAACGGCTTGAGATCAAGCAAAACGGTTTGAATCTTAACTTTTCATAAGCTATCGTTTGACACTAATTTCAAATTCCGCCAGAAATAAAAAAATGTCGATTAAATTTAATCTCTCATCTATCGATCTCGGCGTTTCTCGGTGAGACACCGTGTATAGTAAATACAGGTACATACATGGTAATATGTACTAAACGATAAGAATGTGTAATATTAAGATTATATTTTGTTTATTAAACATTACGAGTATTAAAGATAATGACTGAGTACATCTCTTCACAGATGTATGTAAGCTGGTTATACTTCACTGGGAAATTCAATATAAACAAGGCAAGAGAGATAAGTAGTTGTAGACCGTGAAAAGGAATTAACATAATTAAAAAGATACGAAACTCCAGGCAGCGTTACATTGCGGAGAGAACAGGAAATTTTCCCTCTTTACGAGTTAAACAAGGTCTCCGCGCCTATCCCATTATCATAGCCTTACTGCAAAAATCCCCACAAAAGCTATATAACAGTCTGAAACTCAACAAACGATAAACTGAATTTGGAACTTTATTCACTGTGCTTCTAAGCTAAGGTAAAAGTAGAAATTTATATCCTATATGTACGGTGTAGTTTAGTTTTGTATACGATATAGTGTTCAGTTTTCGTAAATACGAAATAACTTTATTATATTTCAAAAGTATTTGTTTCTTTAAAAGTTAGATCTGATTAGATCTAACGCTAGATTTTATCTGCTCATACACTATACATCACTCATCATCAAAATAATTAAAACAAACACAGATACAATTTGGAATGTGCTTCATGGCTATTGGTTTGCAGTTTAAGATGAATTTGCAACCATATTACCAAATTAGTGAATCATTTTGCGATTTTATTCCAAGGCAACTACGCTAACTACGATTGAAGGCATTTAAAATTAAACAATAGTTGAATTATCCCTCTCCCAATAAACTAGAACTGAATGGATTCTCTGTACTACTATAATCTTGCCCGCGGTAGGTTCACCCTGGTCCATCTGCGGACAGCCGATATATACCGAGACTTCGACTACGTCCGAGTCCAAGGAGTCATCAGGAGGCGCGGAGTCTTCTTCGCGCGTACCGAGACGCACAGCAACCCGCTAATCCAGAAAGCCGTGGACTACGAACCAGATGCGCCCGCTGTACACAAGCGGCCAAGGCTCCAACTGCTGGATCCAGGATGAGAGTAAGATCTTCTTATGTGTCAGATTCCACCCAGAACAAGCGTAGAAGGCTACGAAGCGACTAAAAACCGACTCTCAGAGTTCCCCTCCAAGCCGCGACCGCCTACAGCAGTCGCGGGCTCACTTCGAGTACCCTTCTCTTATCTTGCATAAAGCTAAAGGACCAGTTGGCTCCTTTAGAGGTGCATCCCCGGCTACTTTCGCCCCCGCCGAAGACAGACAACCCCAGCCTTCGCCTGCATGTCAGACAGAAAGAAGACAAGACAGAAAAGCGCTAGAACATCCTACCCAGCCTGCAGGGTAGAGCCAGTACAGGAGGAGACCCACGAATCCCCCACACCTATCACTTTTTGTGATTGTGGTTGGTGAAGGATGGGGTCCACCTCTACGAGATAGTCCAGGCCTACAGCGATGGGGAGGGTAAAGAGCGATAATCCCGCTCGGCCACAAACCATCCCAGGTCATGACCACGGCCAATGGATATTGGTGATAATCTTGAAAAGGGTTGAAACCTTTGATCTGAAGATAACACTGACGCAGTTTTGCACATAACACCAAAACACTACACTGCACTCGACGCGCCTTTCGCAAACCACGTTGGCATCATCTGGAAAACTGAATTGTATACTACGATGATTTATTTGATTGGGTTAATATATCCAAAATGTAACGTACCTATAAAAGAAAATTAACATGGTATTTAGTTTCGTTGCTTAAGTTTGTAAATTTCGGTATTTGCTAATGCATGCACGTAAAATTTTGTAATGACGCATTCCCTTAATGAAACTGCCGGTCTGCGTAAAACTAAAAGACATAATGTCACTCAACAGTATTTTAATGAAAGAGTAAGTATCCATGAACTTCATGGTAAACAATATTATTCTTATTAGAACGTGAACCAATATAATATGAAAAAAAACGGCTGTTAGCGATATCTAACAATAAGGAGATTTTTAACCCCTTAAATTTGAGCTTATTGTATTCATTATACTGAACAGGCGCAGTGTCAAAAAGAATATTCTTTTTGGTACTGCGCATGTTCAGTTTAACAATTACACTAACTTTAAGCTCAAATATAATTCACCAAAAGCGGTTCAAAATCTCCCTAATAATTGATATCTACTAGGCAACTTCACTGAGACTTATACAGGGTAAGTGAACGAAAAGTTATCTGCCAAAGGATTGGTTGCACGGATATGTATTGATATTTATACAGGGTGTCCCAGAAATGACAGATTTACAACTATTTATATTTTTAAAATGGAGCACATTGAGCATTTTTACAGATTTGGATAGAACGTCCCCTCACGAATTAATTCATATAGTTCCACTAATGAGGGAATATTAATTTTATTTTAGAAAATAATAGGTATTAATTTCATTTGTCAGCCAGTCAGAGCAATAATAATTTCTATTTTCCATCACATCTTAATGGCCAATAAAGTTCAATATGAATACATTTTTTTAAACCGTGCTATGTTCCTACAAATAAATATTCAACGAAAAGTTTCATCTTTGATTATCTCTAAAGGATTTTTTCCATTGAAAATTCAGAGGCAGGCTGATTTTTATTTGAAGGGGACACATTTATATAGTATTGACATACATACAGGGTGGATAGAGTGTCTTCTCACGAATACATTGATATAGGTATTGATGCATATAGCTCTAATATTGAAGGAGATATAATATATCTCCTTCAATATTAGAGCTATATACATCAATCTTCCATATATTATATAGAAGAGCTTTCCATAAGAATCATAAGTTAGAAAGAGAATATCGATTCGTTTCTAGGCTACAGTCACTACAAAGTCTTTCTCCAATACATTACACTTATGGTAACCATTTATGTTGGTTATAAGTTGTAGTAGATCTCTCTTTTTTGGGACACCCTAAATAAATGTCAATACTATAAAATTATGACTCCCTTCAAATAAAGAAGCATATAACTTTAAGTCATCAGCAAACATCAAATTGCCGCAATTCAGCGTACGCATAAATCATTGATAAAAATTAAGTATAATAAGGGCCCCAAATTCGATCCTTGGGGAACACTGCTGGTTGCAACATAATTATTTGAGCAAAAACCGTTATATTAAACATACTGTGTGCGATTACTCAGGTAGAACAGAATAAGATGGAAATATGTATCGTTAATACCCAAACAAGAAAGTGTTTTTAACAATATTTTATGACTTACTTTATCGAAAGCCTTGGAGAAGTATGTGTAAACTGCATCCACCTGACTACTTCTATCCAAGGTTTCACATCTAAATTGAAAAAATACTGCTAGATTATTAGTACTTGACCTGAATTTCATAAAACCGTGTTGAGAAGGTGAAATTAGTTATTTCAATGAAAGTGATACATAAACGCGATTGTATATTATCGTCTCAAAGACCTTCCCTATATTATTTAAAATGGATATTGTCTATAATAATTATTAATTACCGAATTATCTTGAGACTTAGATATAGGACATACTTTAGAAACTTTCCAAATCTCTGGAAAAACTGCCGTTTTCAAGACTAAATTAAAAAGTATCTGCAAAGGAATGACAAGGACTCTCAAGCAATCTTTCAACAAAAAAAATGGAATTTTATCAGAGCCGGATTTTTTTTTCTGTTATTCCTTCAATCCTTATGTCCAATAAAGTATTAACATCATAATTTAGATTAAAATTATTATTATACTGTAATCAAATGATTTTTATATCTGTCTTTTCTGAAATATATTTACCTACTACCTCGGTACTTCTTCCTATTTTACTCAATACTAAAATATATTTCTTCAGAAATAACGTATTAAAAATTTAAAATATTTATCAACACAGCATCAATCCCATTATTCAATTTCAAATTATAATTTGATTATAAAAACTGCACGGGATTCCTTTGAAATACGACACAGAAAGGTAAATGGGGAATGTGCCTCGAATGTAATACAGATGGTTATTGACAATACGATTTGGTTTCAACCAGTGCTTCTCTAGCAAGCAAGCTATGTATGCGGATACGTTTATGGAATTACATGACGTCAGTCTTCCGAAATTGAATCGCATTGAATAAGAAACATACTACAATCCTGAATCCACATTCCCCTAAGAAATAAACGTGAGCGGTTGCTCTCTGAAAGCGAACTTCAGACACAAATGAAAGCTATATTTAATCGTCTCGTAATAATAGCAGAAATAGAGAAGATAGGGTAAAGGCACCAGTAAATGAACAATCACCAGTGAATGAACAGTTTTTTATATAAATTCCATTTTTAAGGCCTATGTGATATTCCCCTGAAAGTGTCTGTGCGCAAGATCTAGTGCTTTCTTTCTTACGCTTTGTGTTCTTTCACTTGGACGGTTCGTCTCAGTGTCAGTTTAAAAAAATGGCCGAAAATTATGTGCTGCTAAGTGACGTGTGCCGAGAGGTAATTCCTTATAAGCTAAGTTGATGCATACACTTACGATATATACACTTTTCTAAGGCTTAATTACATACAGAATTATGTTTTTTGGTTTTTTCGTGTCAGATAATGTTATATTAATGTTTGCATTGAATAAACTGACATTCTAATCTATAATTATAATAAAAATTAAATGTTCATTCACTGGATGCGGAAAACCATGCTAACCTAATAAATGAACATCTGTTCATTTACTGGGGTTTTATGCTTATACACAAATTTGGAACAAAATGACGCATACACTTAATATGAAACCAGTAGTTTACCTAAACTGTATGGTCAGGCGGCTAAAATTTTATTTACCAGTAAATGAACGGGGTCATAAGGTGTTCATTCATTGGACAACTGTTCATTCGAGTCCCTATCTAACGCAAGATCTAGTGAATGAACTATAAAATATGTTTGAAACTTGTTTTTACTTTTGATAATTTTAAAATTTTGCTAAAAGTGCAAGTTTTACAAGAAAAAATATGAACAAGTTGTACGCAAGATTCAAATATTCAGATATTCATAGGAAACCTTGGCTAATGCTTTGAATAAAATCGCAACCCGTGAAAGCAGAAAGTTTTTAATTCCCAAGTCAACACTTGCTGAAAATGAAAATACACAAAAAAGTACCTCTACAGAGAAAAATGGAACCATCATCGTTTCTGCTCCCTGAGGAGGAAAATCGTATAAAACATTGGATTTTATCCAAGGCCAAATTGAGCTTTCCTATGCACGAATCCAAGGTTCAGGATGCAGTACAGAAGATAATGAAGAGCGTATAGATCGTAAAAATTCGTTTAATGACGATCAACCCCGAAAAAAGTGGCTCAAAAAATATCCATTTAAAAATGAACACTCCTTGTTTGGAAGAAGATGGTTTCTACAAAATAAACGAATTTTTCAAATTTAAGCAGTAAATAAGGGTTTGTTGTTCATTCACTGGATAAGTAGTGTTCATTTACTGAATTATACCCGTTCGTTTACTAGTGTTCTGATCCCTGAATAAATTTTTATTTTTTTCTCAATAACTGTGTCTTATTCAATATTGCTACTTAGTGGTTTAAAATCAGAAAACATGAATAATGCAATAACAAAAAATGCTTCGCACATAATGCTTATAACAATTAAAGCACGAAATTTCAAAATTCTGATATCAATTTTAAGTGCTTCACTCACTGTTCAATCACTGGTGCCATTACCCTATAATAAAATTTACACTTTGATGGAAATTGCTAGGATCAAAGACCGAATTCCTGAAGAACAAGAAGAGGGGAAATTATCACGGTGCGTACTAGGACTCTTTAAATCTTAAAATCTTAAAGTTAAATTTCGCATTCTGGAGGTTTTGTAATAAAGTATGTCTCTATTACATAAAACTTTCTCTATTCAAACTTTCAAAGTTTGCCCCCAAGAAACCACTTTATAATATGCAATAAAATAAATATATGAGAAATTAACTAAATGTCCTCATCATCAGTAGTTTTTTAGTTTCATAAATAAAACTATAATATTGCAAATTAAATGATATTTAGAATTATGTCTAAACAATCGATCAACATTTTCGATCTTTATTTGGAATACTGCTGGTTTCTTGTTTTTTTTTTATAATTTTGCAGGTGGTGTATCCCAAAATAAACTGCAACGAACCTATACACTATTTTATATGTTTTGATGCCGAAAATTACAATAAAAAATGTATTTCAATAATCTGGTAAGTAATAAACACAGTACCTAGTAGCTAGATGAAAATTATGTTAAATTTTAAAATGTTAAAAATCATATTTTTTATCAACTGATGTCAAAACAAGCCATTTGATCAATACAAGCGGCACTCGGCATCTTCTGCTAGGCCGAATTTGTAGATGATATTTTAATCGGCAGTGATCACTATAGACAAGTTCATAGGTGCAACCTGCTTAACTCTAATAGGTAGTTTTTTAGTTCTTATTTTTGCAGGGTTTATTATGCACGTCTTCGAATTAACCAATCTTGGTAGTTCTTGCCAGTACCGGAGGATTTTCTCCTCAGCCTAGATCAAGAGAGTTGCTTTGGCAGTATTCAAGCATTTACCAACAACCGGTTTTGGTCCGATGAATTTAGAAGCAACACCCTTCCTGGCTAGAGAGTCGGCTGCTTCATTCCCTTCATGGCCAGAATGGCCTGGCACCCAGACCAGAGTTAACTCTATTTTTCCTGCTCAAATGAGTGAGCGTCTGCTGACAACTCCAAACCGTTTTTGAGTTACAACTGTAGGAGCTAAGAGCTTTAAGAGCTGCTTGGCTGTCTGAGAAACCCGGTAGCTGGTCTGACACCCGGTACACATCATTACGAACCGAACGTATGAATAGTTGTTTTTAGTGGGAATTGGGAAACTATGATGAAGTAAATTTTAGTATAGAATAATTTAATTTGATACATTGTCTTAAAATTACATAAGACTATACATACTAAAATTACATATGATGTACACGAAAAAATGTGGATGGTAATATGTATACTCCTTGAAAAGTAGGATGATGGATGTGAAATAAAAAATGCATGTATGATGCGACTCTGAATTTTTTATAAGAATAATTATGACACGTTTCAAAGGCTCAGTCACAGACTGTGGTACATTAGTGGCGTTACTTGGAAGTAAAATAATATATAAAGGAAGATGAGAACAAATGTTCTGCGGCAATAATAGAAATTGTTTTCTCACTGCATGCTATCAAAATGATAAAAGACAGGAAGTATATTAAATGGAAAAAAGTGAAATAGTTAGCAAAAGTGGCTAATAATAAATAAACTTACAAACGATTGAACTGACTAATCAACGGACAAAATTTTTCGAGACAAGATTTCTGATAAAAGTTTCACTTTATCATATTTAACCAAAATATTATAATGTATACATAGAATAAAGATAAACAGTGCATGTGTATAACAAATATGGATAACCACAAGAATGACTGACCTGCACAGAGTTGGTTAGTATATTTTTTTTCCAAAAATTAAATTCATCATATGTTAGCAATTAAATATCAACTAATGGTGTTATCTAAGGATAACTAAATAAAACAAAATAAAAAATCTCCAATATCCTATTAATTCAAATTTGAAATATATTTTTTACAATTGCATAATAAAAATAATAATAAATACAATACATTATTTCTATAGAATATATAATATAGTTAATAAAGGAAAGTTTAAAAAATAATTAGACAATTTTTCTCAAGTTTTGAAGTAGTATAATAATAGATAAGTGGTAGTAGTAGTTCGCAATAATTATTGTGGATTTGATCTAACAATTTTGTATATTTCCAGCTTAGGAATAATGATTTATTTTTTTAAACTTTTTTAAATAACGTTCTTAATCGATTTTATCTAGTGTTTTTCTAAATTCCAATAGGTATTCTATGGTATCATCAAAGGCTGAAGCTGCAAGTCTGTAGCAGATACGTAAGTTAGGTTATGTGCAAGAGCCGCAGTAACCATCACCGCGACCACGTGGTTTATTATGCCTCACAGCTGATTATATTTCTCCCAACGGCCACTTAATGAAGTTAATTACCTATCTTATTAGGTGGGAACTTACCCAGATCTTTTGCAAAAGTTGTCCTTTACCAAATATTGATTATCCGATCTTTTTCCTAGCGTAGTGAGCATATAAAATGTGTTCTAGTATTTTAGCAGATAACAATTGAAAACAATAAGATAACATTATCACATTAGGCTCATTTTTTTTATAAAAATAGTAAAAGGGTTCAAATCACTGTAGTGAGATGCGAATTTGTAATTCGCATTGTCATGCTGTATGTTTCTTTAAATGCTTTCTTCCATCAAATTCATTGACGCCTTGCCATATACACTAAATTTATTTTTTTGGGATTTTCTTTAAACAAAAATAACTCTTAATACTTCGTTTTGTTACTAAAGTTCCATCCTGAGGCGTTAAATTTAATTAATACTATTCAACAACTCATTTTTATTTTTTTTTTTAATATAAGCTCTCAAGTGTTTCCACTAAATACATTACTTCATAAGAATCATAAGCCTTATAAGCTTAGATTTTATTTGATTTATCAACATATTGAGCCACTGATCCTCCCCATTTTATTATTTTTTCAAGGTTACGCCCCGATAAAGACATATCTTACGACATTCTATAATTTACAAGAAGGGCAAATAAATATTCACGAAAGAGAGCGCCAAGGCAGAAACAGAAATTTGTTTAGCCACCGTGACAAATATATCAACTATCAAATATCAATTCGCAAAAGTCTCAGTTTATTAACAGAATCAATTCTGTATAAAATCGACATAATTTAATTACGCAAATCGTGCTGACTCTAAAAATGAAAAGAAAAATTTGAAGATTGTCAGATTATTAATTGTGTATGCCTGACTAAAGTATAACTTAGTTTAGGATATTGATCAATGCTTCTGATATATCTTACTGCCACATGAACAGAATATTAATTCAATTTTTGCAAGTTGGAAGTACTAGTAAACATTAGTACTGGTGACAAACAGACCGTAGTGCCCTCTTTGGGTCTTCGCTACTATCTGACAATTATTGTCAAATTGACAGACAGATAATGACCCGCTTTCCGCAGGCGCCATTATAGCAGTGACCAGTGGCTGTCTTTGAGGAATAATAAGGGCGCCTGCGGAAAAGCAGCTCGTTATCTGTCTGTCAATTTGACAATAATTGTCAAACAGATAGTAACAAAGACCCAAAGAGGGCAATACGGTGTGTTTCTCACCACTACTAATATTCATGATGCCTATTAGGCAATCATGTCGCGACATTGTTCATCGATTCCACTACCTATGGCACTCTGACGAGCGCATATTAAGTGTAAAACCAGCCAGTGTCTGCTGGTTAATCCCGATGAAAGATGTGGCGACTCCTATGGAGATGCCGGAGTAAAGCAATACCAGTCTGGGCACAGTACCCGTGGAGTAGTTGTTTTCGGCATCTCCTCAAATAAAAAAAAAAAACATAAACGTATTTCAACTATAAAATAAAATTATTTGAATTAAAGAAATACAGACTGAATTTAGCAGTAGGCACTAGAACAACAATTATATTTTACATTAATATGAAGTCTATTAGAAAAGATTAGGATATGTGCCTAAAAATGTATCTCACTGGCATTATCACTAGTACATATGGTACACAAGAGTAATAATTCGTATCAATTATTGCAAAGAAATGCTATTGACCTATATGATTATATTATAAAATTTATATTTATAATAAATTTTATAATTCATATAATTTGCTTATATATTGTAATGATAGCTAAGTACAATAGTATTTTGAAATAGATGACACGAATTATTTCCTATAATTTGATACTATCCCTTAATTTCAGTTTAAACTTTCTCATTTACGGGTATATTTTTATATTATTTGACTTTTATTACATATTTAAATATAAACTTTAAAATATATTTTTAGTTCATGGTTTTGCACCTGGATAAACATTATTTGTGTTAAAGGAATAGAGAGGAATTCCTGTGTTATATATACAGCTTTCTTTCAAAATAAACTGTAAATATTAAATCTATTATCAGCAAAAAACGAGACATTCATTGAAACAGTTTTAAATCCAAAATTTATAACTCCGAATCAGCTTAAAAGGATTATTTCTGCTCAAATAAATTGCATGGGCTACCTTCATTTATTTTACCTTGCCTTTTCGTTTACAAAGATAGGGCCATAAGATGTCACCTACGCTGTGGTTTTTTGCAGAAACCAAATACAAATGTTTTCAGTTATCTGTTAACGTGGCAAGGCACATTCGTAAGGGCAGTAACAAATCTGCGTTGTCTGTATAACTCCATTTTCACATCCATTTGTTTCAGAGTTCTAGAAAGGGGGCCTCGGTTTCCTAGTCTCGCTTTGAAATGGATATGCTCGAAATTTTAAGAAGGACTAGGCAATTTTCTTTCTGATGGGATAATTTTTCGTCAATGTGAATAGGCGACCTACATAACAGGTGTAGAGATTAATATATATGACAGTAGCATTAAGAAAAATAGGCGTTTTCTGTACTTCTTTCTTAAAGGAAGATTAGTCATCCGTATGAAACTGATAAAGACACGTCCGACTTAATTTCTCTTTCATTAATTAACATTATGCTGTATTCCATGCTTGGAATCATTACTAAAACTAGTGCTGGAATTTAGTACTAAAATATCTGTTTACAGTAAATAAATACTAAAATCAAGTACTGGATTTTAGTGACTTATACCAGTTCTGCGCACCGTGTAAGTTCGCCTTAAGTCGAAGATTCCAGTGATCTGTTATTGTTGTATTGTTGCCGATTTTAAATAAAAAAAAAAAAATTTAAATAACATTTTTCTATTTTCTGAACTCATCATGACGGATTGTGATATTAAAGGTCCTATTTTTATAATTTATTTTTACTACAGAATTATTAGATTCTTACAATATAAATAGCAATACCAGGTTCCAGTGATCTGTTACTGTTCTATTGTAGTTTTAACACTGTTTAATCAAATTTCAGGTTACAAATATAACCACATTAACAATAAATAACGAAAAACTATATTATTTCTATTCTTTCTTTGTTTTATATTTTTAGAAATTATAATTCGCCATAATAGATGGTAATAATTTAAAGTGGGCATATTTAATTAAAAAATTTTGATAACTGTTAATATAAAACATTGAAATAATGAGAAAAATCACTAGATGTCATTACATTTCAACAAAAAAATATTTCGACCCCATTCTTCCTAGAGGTATATTCATTCGGCATTATTACCTTTTTGAAAGCTCTGCTTTTTAGAAGCAGCCAGAACAAATAAGACATGGTAAATAATAAAAATATTATGTCTGATATTAGGCGGTAACAATAATATTAGACATAAATGTTTAAAAGTTATTATTATTATTATTTATAAATTTAAAAGTTGATACTAATTTATCAGCCTGCTATGATAGTTTGGTGACTGTTAGAACACAGCTTCAATAGAGGATGGTTTTATTATCATTCGTTGTTCAAAGATAGAGACGCGATGCGTATATTGTGTAATGTACCAAAAGCGTCATTGGTTTCCACTAAACAATTCTGAGATTTGGCTTATTGCAAACGAATTGGGCCTCGCCTGCCATTTCAGTCAATGCTAAAGTACCATTGACAGGATGTTATAGGTATAATAGGTGTTGCTCATAAAGAAGTATCTATTTAGTAAATAGCATTAGTAAAGTATGATCGCCTATCATAATAATATACAATAACAGTATACTTATAGTGTTCTTTCACACTGTTATTTGTTTTGATAAAAAAGAAAACTAAAAATTACTTCATGAAAAAAGTATCATATCACTTACTATCGGAAGCAGTCTAAAAGATTTTTTGTCTAACTGACATTGTAATTAAACTTATCTATATCAAATTATATGATTTAAAATAAATGGAAATAGTTAATGTTGAAGTCATCACACTCAATCTATTTTGTTGTCTTACCTATAATACTGTCTTCAAGTGGAAGTAATACGCTGCTGTGTTAACTCACCTGAAAAATAAAAACAGTTTTTAAAACTTCGCAAACGAAGGGAGAAGTACTGAATGTTAAACATATTTAATATTTATATTTAATTCGGAATATTTAAATGTTCACCATTAGCATCTTCGAAACACTGAATGAAATGGTTATTACATCAAAATTGCACGAATAATTGCTGGTTAAGATTATGATTATATTATCTAAAAAAAGTTACACTGGAAGAGTTGTGTTGGCAGAAAAGAGTTGTGTTGTCTGAAAGTTGTCATTTTCTTTCAGTGGTCTGTCTTCTAACTGTAAAATTTTGAAAGTTAGTAGGCTTACATAGTTTGATGAGAGATTCAGTTGCCCTAGTGAAATTTTTGGATCTAATCGTTTATTGGAAACATTTTTTAACTTTTAATTTTCTTATGGAAGCTATATTGAATTTTTGCTTCGTTAAATTCAGAAAAAACTAAAATATTATGGATTAGGTACCACATTTGATACTTTCTTAAATATAGGTTAACAATATAGTGCAGTAGAAAATATTCGCTATCTTATATCAGGTAGAAAAAAATAATAGTTATTATTAATAGTTATCATAAATTGTTTTATTAAACCATAATCTGGTAAAACAATAAGAGTTTATTTATCTTTGATTTGAACATACAGTCTATTTAACACTAAAAATAAAAAAATAAACAATTTGAAATAACTAAAGAAAATTTAATTGAGTAGAAATTAATAATTAATATTTAGTTAAAAGTTCCAATTTACAATTGTTAAAATAACTTGCCACTAACTATTTGCTTGAAATGTCTAATGTAATATCACTTTACCTACGGTTACATTGGTAATTTTTGATGAAATTCTCTTAAACCATTTTGTATTTTCTATTGTAATATGTTTGGTTATTTTGTTGAGTCAAATATACATACAAAAATAACAGTTTTTATTTAATAATAGTACGTTTTTATACTTTTGACATATTAAGTTTGAGAAGACAATATATTAGTCAATTGTTGCATATTTAGAATAACAATAATAATATTTGATGAATCATTAATAATAATTAAATAATGATCAATTATTCTTATTTGATATAAGAAGGCAAAAGTCTTTAATTACAACTTGATATAAAGAACAATTTTTTTCTTTTTCGCTATAATATCCATTCTCATCATTTTTAAAAGAAACATGGAATACTATATCACTAGTCTCGTAATGTTTTCTGCATTTAATAAATATATCGTCTTATATGAGAAAATAATTGTTGCCAAAAACTGGTTTAGAAAAACAATTAAAACAATTAAAAGATCAGAAAGGACAATTTTCTGTTTTTCCGCCATAATTCGAAAGTAGCACCATGTACATTTTAAAATATCTAGTGAAAATTATTTTTGCAAATGCTTTTCGCACACAGTTAGGTTACAATTAGAAAGTTATTACGAAGCATATTAATAATTAATATTTTTTGTTAAATGTGAGTATAATATTGAAAAAGAATCACTAACTGAACAAGCCAGGTAAAAATTTTATAGGAAATGTGAATTTTATATGTCTTCTGTTCGGTCTTCAGTGTTATCAAATCGCTTCCAGTATTTCAGAATATAAAATACCCCTTCAATGAAAACGGATATAAGTGTGGATGAAATGCGACACGGTTTAATATCGCTCTAGAGGATTGACTGAACGAATCGAGAAGCGAATGTGGGGGTTTGTGCCTGCCGGATATAAAAAGCAGGAAGCAGACTAATATGACTACCAACGTGCGTGAATTAAAGAGGTGGATTAAATTTTTCATTTCGCTAATGTGAAAATTATTGGCACCTAGAGATTTTCAATTAATCAAAATAGATGCTTGGATCTGGATAATTAATATTACAAGGTTTTTACATAAATACATTTTGAATACATAATATACTGATAAAAAGTACACTGAACAACTGAAAAAGATTAATTCAATCTTTTTCAGTTGTTCAGTGTACTTTTTATCAGTATATTATGTATTTAAAATGTATTTATTACCTACCCAGTACCTAGTTGAAAAAATGTTGAAGAAAAGGTTGAAATTTGCGAAAATATCTTAGTAAAAAAGTAGTTAGAGATAATACGTACGCTGTACAGGGTGTCCAAAATAAGATCCTCTATCCCCTTATCTCAGAAAGTATAAAAGGCAGAGAAAATACTTACTATAATGTACCAAATAATAGTAGATATATTTTTAATAATAGCCGATAATGATTAATAGCTGACATTTTTTCCACATTTTCGTCAATATCTTGAAGACTAAGCAAAATAAGAATAGGGAAAGTTATATAGAGTATGGTTAAAATTTAATAGAGAATCCAAAAATATAATAATACATAGGGTGTTCCATATGAAATTTTCGATTTTCTGGAGTTTTAACATATACATGTTTGAGCCATTTGTCAAAAACACTCTGTATATTAATCAGGTAATATCCATTCATAGAAGTAATTTCTGAGTCTAATTGTCTACCAAATAAACCTTATTTACCTTTTTTTTGGATGTCTTATGTGTTTTGCCGAGATTTTTTGAGCAGGTGTTTTTTAAAGATTTTTTTCTTTAAATGCTGATATCTTCTTAACGGTAAATGATAGATATAATGTACTCTTAAGATTATCGTCCTAGAATTTTAATAAGAGTTCAAAAACGTAATTGAATATAGGGTGTCCCATTTAAAAAAAGAAAGTTGATGACTGGATCAGAGAAACTGAACAACCTGTATTCAAGAAAGTTATAAAAATGAAAAATTCAGGTAAAAACAAAAAATTTTCGTATTTAACATTTTTCTCTGCCTTTTATACTTTCTGAGATAAGGAGATAGAGGATCTTATTTTGGACACCCTGTACATACATACTAGTAGTGAAAAACACAGAATAGTGCCCTGTTCTGGTCTTTGCTACTATCCGTCTGACAATCATTGTCTAATTGACAGACATATAGCGATCTGCTTTTCCGCAACTGCCATTATACCTATGACCTCTATTGTCTTTATTTATATTCAAATAAACCGTTAGGATGGTCTTCCTCAAAGAGAGGATGTAGTCAACTGGTCTAATGTAATAGTTTCTCAATTTGGTTACCTAGTCTAATAGGAAATTAATTCATCTTGTCAGCCAAATTATTTATCACTTAATTATTATTCTCAGGAATTCGCTCCAGTTCCAATATAAACTGTAGGTCTACCAGATTGGCGTGTGGGTTAAATACAAAGTCTGGTCTGAATGAGATGCCTGGCCCATGTTGGAACAGTTCACACATATTTGACCAGCACTGCACCTACGTTGCAACAAAACAAATAATTATCATATTTTTAGGCAGGTAAATACAAAAATATTCATATGAACCTAATAATCTTCAATCCGAAAACAACAGCTTCAATAGAGGATTATAAGCAAAGTTTATGTAAATTTTGCTATAACTTTGATTTGATTTTTCAAAAAATTTTCAATACCTCGCCAATATTTTCACATCTGCAAAATTGTCGCTCAATCGGTAGAATCAGTTTAAGCTGTCTTCCCCAAAGAATATGTTAGCTGCCTTAGTATATTTCCTCTGGTGACCCTTATTAAATACACAAGCAATATTCAGGCAATATAATATAAATCTTTCACCGATTTAATGAAAATTTTTATATATTAGAATATTATATTTATTCAAATTTACTTATATAGGTACAATGTAAAATGGAATGATTCTCGAATTCCATTTTTTTGTATTAGATATTTAATAGTAAGTATACCTTTTTAACAGTTTTAATAATATCAATCATACAAAAATTATAATTGCCTGATGTATACTTATAAAATGAAGAAATGCACAGCAACTATATGAGTATCAATATGGAAGTTATTTTCAATACCTTTACATATTGTCATATTGTTTTAACATTGGAAATATTTATGTTCGTATATGGGGATCAAGTTAGAAGTTCAAGGCCAAAAGACAGCGCTATCGCGATCGACTGACGCAATCCATATAGTGGAGCAGATTAAACCTATATCATCTTATAGAACATGTTTTGGGGCATATGTGGTCTGATCTACAACTTTTTTAGTAGGGTATTTTTTTTTAAATGGCCTTAGAGTGCGTTACCTGCACAATTCGAAAACATCTGTTTCTTAGTACATACATCCCCATTAAAAACAAAAACGCCTACTAGACTTGCCCGCCCTGAAATTTTAACTACTTATCCACAAAACCTAAGCGCTTCGAATGGTATAAACCTTCTTTTTTTTTGTAGTACCTACACCTATAAATTACCAAAAAAATAATTACGTAAAATTAAAACATATAAAATTATGCATGGCACACTTCGATGTGCGGTTAGTTATGTGAAATATTCAAAATTTGTGTATACAGGGTGTCCCAGTATGGGCATACAAAAATTTACCAGGGGGTAGACCAGACCAAAATAATAATAAAATTCTTAAAAAAAAAATTTATCTGATGCACGCACAATGAGTTACAGGGTTATTTTGAAAAAAAAAACAATTTTCCGGAATAACTTAAAAACCGTTTCGAAACCGTTGCGAAAAGGTTTTTCGTAGATTTATTGGGGAAAATTGTTTTTTTCTCAAAATAACACCCTGGAACTCATTAGAGAAATTTTTTTATAAGAATTTTATTCTTATTTTGGTGTAATCCTCCCCCTGGTAATTTTTTGTACTCTCACACTGGGACACCCTGTATATGCAGCGAATTAAATGTACCCTAGGTATTTAAAAATTTTTTAAAACAAAGTTTCAGGTGATATTTGTAACCATTTTTGAATTATCGAATTTTTAAAAAGCGCTCCAGTTTATCAGAGTGAAGTATTATGGTGCGCTAAGATGCCTCTATAATTGTCTACCCCTAGAAAGCAGCGAGTTAGGCCGGCGACTTTACTCCACTAATATATATAGCGCAGCGCTCGACCCGCGAGCGGCCTGAAGAGTAGCGGGGAGTGTTGAGTCATAATACCGTACTCGCCTAATGGAGAGTAGGGTCTCATCAATAGGACGATTGACACGCTTTTAATTATGTTTCATATATGGTGTTATCATTTCCATTGTCTCGGATGGTTGCGAGGATTGCGAAATCTGTGAATTTTTTTCTTAATCTTCACCTTTTGTTGCAATTGTTGACAAATCAGGTAAAATCTCAAGTGTTTTTAAGTATCATGAGTATAGAATTTTTATGACAAACAAAATATACAAATAACCTTGTTACTCCAAAATAAATCATAATACTAAAAGAATTTTGTTTGAACAAAAAAAAAAAGCTCGCACAATAACTCTACTGGTTATTTCATTTGTCTCTTAAAACGTATTATGAAGTTTGCCTTAACTTGTCCTTAAAGCCTATTTAAGTCACTTAATGTTAATAATTTGTTGCACGTACGCAAAGAGCAAATATAAGACACAGACGCTACAGACAACAGACGCTAAATAAAAGTTCTCTCGCTAAACTTCTTCAAAACATTAGTAAACATTTCAGTAAACAGTATATAAAACGTACTTTAAAGCGCCTTTAGACAAAGCTGCTTAAGAGGCACTGTTTAATATTTTGACCTACGTAATGTTCTGGTGTTGAGAACCAGAAATCCTATACATAATCGCGGGATTATAAGTCAGTAGCAAAAGGTAAATTAAAACAATGGAGGTGTGTATAAGCAAAACTTTACAGTCGCAGGTCAAGTACAATGCCTCGCTCCGTATTCATAACTGTGGACAACATAGATGGCTAAATATCCAAATACCCATACCAAGTAACATTTAGGCTAATTATTTATAACAATATTTCTGTTTATAATAGAATATGTACAACAATGCACATTAGGGCAAACCAGTCTTCGAAATTCCTTTGTATTAAAACAGAGTCAATCTGTCGACTATAATAATACACGGTGTCCCACCGGGAAGGCCTGCGATCAATATATGCAAAAGTACGTACAGGGTCATTTGGAAAATATGGTTATTTACAAAGGTCAGTGGGGTCTACCTTTTTAAAATATTTTCACGTTTCTGGCAGTTCCGCTATAACCGGAAGTCGGCACCAACTTGCTCTTTTTATATGGAACACCCTAAATATTATATAATTTCCAGATTAAGTAGCCTATTAGACTTTAAACAGACAGAAAAATCATTTGAATCTGAAAATTTGTATACGTGACTTCTCGGATGCTCGGATGTTCTCTTTCATGAAAATACAAAGGTATTTCATTCACATTCCTTAAACCTAATGTGCGCAAAATTAAAATGCGTTGAGTATTAGAGGATTACATACTTAATATGTAACATAAAATGTAAAATATACATTTGTGCAATGTTGGACATAATTTTTATTTAATAATCAAATACTATAATACCTATAGTAAATAATTTAAAATGCCATAAACCTTTTGATATAAAATTAAAATAGCTTTATTAACAAAAAATATATATAAATATTACTGTATCTAACAAAAATATTACTTATACACCTTTCTTCTTATTCAGCTTCCTTTATTACTAGAGGTAAATACTTGAACTAATATATTCCTCACAAAATAAAAATATTACATAGGTACACTAATAACATTCCTAGGGAGGTAATTCTTTTCGTTCTGATTCACAGTTTACCAGTCCTTAATATAGAGGACTAAAACTTTTAAAATTACTTTTAAAATGTTTAGTTCATACCACCCTTTCATTCCCATTACTACAAAAAAGTATGACGTGAACCAGAAAGAACATTTTAAAGAAGAACTGTAATCTATAAAAGTTTTGAAGCACGTCTGTAAAAACTGAATGTCGCAATTTAACAAATTTTTCCTTTAAACTTTTATAGCGTTTTCTCTCATTTCGTAGCTTCAGGTAACTTACAGAAGGAGTCGTTTATCTTCAAAAATTTTTAGTGATCACTAAAATAAGTATAAGCATATTATAAATATTTTTTTTATTTATAAATATATCTTGGAAAGTATTGTTTAAATGATATTACATATATTTTATCGCATTTTAGAAAATCGCATGAACAACATAAACTACCTTAAATGTTTCTGTGTCTTTCTTGTTCGTAGTAAGCAGTATGATAATCTATACCTACCTATAAAAATTTTAAAGAATACAGAATTATATGTTGGTTTTATCGCCTATATCATATTTATGGCACCAGTTCTGTACTGCATGAAAAAATACTCATCTGGAACTCATATGCCACTTGTAAAATAAAAACAAGAAGCCAAATTATTCAAAGCCCACAGGAATAGTACTAAAGTAACTTTTGGTCGAGATGAAATGGCCCATAATTTGCAGCTTTTTGTAGTCGTTATTGTTTTTAAAAAATTACAGTTTTGTAATGATAAACGAAATGTAGACGTTGGCTCAGATGTTGTCGCTTGGTTGTCGCTATATATCGTTATACGTGGAAGTAAAACAATGTTCTTGTTTTAAGCAATATTTTAAAAGTTCTTTTTTCCAAAGCCATACGGATCCGCAAAAAAATTATCATTGAAAATCTGTTTATAAATGTATGGTTAAAATTCTTAAACCAGTTTATTCAATAATAGGTTATTTTCGAGACTGGTTCTATTTATGTGATGATTTACATTTTTAATCTTCATAAATTTCCTTAACCTAACTAAATTTAGAATTTTATTTTAAATTGTATAACGTTCTGACTGGTTTTAGTCCGATATTCGTATTTGTAATCTTCAAAAAAGTTTGAAAGAAAAAATCCAACATTTACAAATACAATTTAATAAATACAATCGAGTTGGTGGCAGTTTAGTGTCACAATCGCTTAATCCCCAGGTCATGGGTTCGAATCCCCATTCTGCCAAACAATTTTTAATTAAATTGTCTACTCATATATTATAACCTGTTTGCAGGGATGGGTTGTACACGTATACAACTGACAATTACTTTTTCTAAGAGATCTTCCTCATTACGAATAGGCGTTTTGTTGACTAAAGATTTCAGGTAACCCCAAAAGAAAAATCCAGGTTGTTGAGATTGGTAGAATGCGCGGGCCAGCGCATGTTACCTCCTCTTCCAATCCATCGGCGGGGAAATTGCTGGTCCCGATATTGTCGCACATTCAAACCAAAAACCCCGTCATGATGAAACCACATTTTATTTCTAATGTCTAAAGGGACATTTTCTATTAAGAGAAGCAAAACATTTTGCAGAAAATGGAGATAAATATCTGCGTTCAAACGAGCAGGCAACAAGTGAATTATTAGATTATCTCCAACACTACCACAGCGTTCTAGACACCATCGCGTTAGGATTTTCATTATGCCAAATTCGGCTGTTTCTACAAAATAACCATCGCGCATGAAACATACCTCATCAAAAAAACAATACTATTCTCCCAAAGTGAGGTTCTATTAAGTTGTGGCAAAAAGCTAATCGATGTAGATAATCTTCAAGATTTAAACCTAGTACGCGTTGTAAATGGAGGAGTACTGCAGTTTTTCATGCACGGCATGGTGTACCGTCAACTTGGAGGATCCCACTTGGTGTGTAATTGTGCGAACAATTGTGGATTGATTTTCTTCCACACGGTGTAGAGCTCCTTCTTCAAATTCAACCGTACGAGCTGTTCTTGGACGACCACCACCAGGACGCTTTAGGTTCCCACTTTCTCGAAGGTGACGATGGATGGAAGCAAAGGTTGTATGATGAGGTTGCCGAAATTCCGGATATCTCTGTTCATAGAAGCATGCAGCTTTTCTTCCATTCCAATTTGCTGTACCATAAGCAAGGTGCATATCGGTAAGTTCTTGAAATGAGAAATTATCGTCCATTTTCAATACAAATCGACAAAGTCAATGTTCTGATGCCAACTAAGTAAGTCGCAAATAATACTGCGGTCTTAAAATTGGCATCTTTAGAATTTTTATTGCGATAAACAATTTTTTTAGCGTAGAAGCGTAGTTGAAACGAAAAATGTTGAAGGAAATACAGTGGTGCCAAACTAAATCAAGAATTAATTTGGTTATTTGGATATGATTTGAAACACTTTATTGCTCTAGCCCAAACAGCTTATTTGCGGGCATATGTTTATTAAATAAAAAAGGTTTGTTTTCATGTCCTGTACCACCCTATAAGGTTTGTCGGTATATTTCCGGGACACCCTGTACACAATAAAATTTAACTTGTATGCACCATGGATGTTACTTCAATGAGAAAAAATTATAGCACAAAAATGATGTCGGCTTGTTTTATGTTTAAACTCACAAACTATATAAGTATCTAGCGAATATTTACTCATTTAATATCATATTAGTGTTGAAATACAGTAGATACTGTAATGTGAACGATTTATAGTAAATACATTAAAGCAATATCAAAGCTACTGAATGACCGAATCTAATGAATACTAATGATTGAAGGTGAAAATGTAAAATAAATATAAATTATTAATATTTCCCATACCTTTCATTTTACGAGCGCAACCATATAAATTATTAATATTTCCCATACCTTTAATTTTACGAGCGCAACCATATTGTACGCAAGCAATATGGTTGCGCTTCGTAAAATGAAAGCTATCGGAAATACTTTGCAAGTTTAATTTCAAACTTATATTCTGTTGAAGCAACATGTTTTACATGAACTGAAATAAATATATAAAGCGTAACTACTCAAATAGAGTTTTGCTCGATATTTAAATTGATATTTAAATACACTGTTACAAATAGTTAAACAATATTCTGCTTGCTGCATTTTCTGCAATTCCGTTTACACAAAATATGTATATTTGAATTACTTTTAACATAGAAACGTATATTATGTAAACTAAGCAATAACACATATATTATAATATGCAAAACGTTAATGTGCAAATTCTATGCGAAGCATGCATAGCTTTAGATATACAAAACCACTGAATGGTTTTATTAGACAAGAAAAAAATATTAAGAGATTCATTTATAACGTGGAAAACAGTTGTTAATTTCTTTAGAAATATGGCAGATAATGGAAATAATGAATATTAATACATTTCAAAGAGCATTCATTACTGAATCTTACTTTTGATATGACTTTAAAATTGACGAAGAAAGTGCGTACTTGAATTTCAGAATTCCATGAAACAAGGAGGAATGCAATAGCCTCCATTCCTCCTTTTTTAATTGAATTCTGGGAGAGGTATCTGAATAAGAATATTATCTATCAGGGATTTTATCGAGAAAGTTTGTGAAGAACTTTGTCAGTAGTTTTCGTGAATATGAAAGTGTTGGAAGAAAATAATGTTCTGGTAGGCCATGTAAGATAGTGTCTGCTTTAATTGGAACTATTAGACAACGCATTGTAGATGCTCCAAAAAGCTTTATTATAGTTACTATATGTGCGATACTCCGATTTATTTATGGCCTGGAACTTTTGGTATAGAACTGACCAAAAAGATTTCAGTTATGTGGTTAGTTTTTAGATATTCATATTAAACAATAAGATTTCATCTGGTTTGCAGACACGATCTGCTTCAATTAGGCCAATATTTGCGCCCTTCTTCATGATTGTGCTGATTTAATACTTTTGTAGGTGCCTTTTTCCTCTATTATTCTGAACTTTCAGACATTTTGTTTAAACTTACATCACCCTTTTTAATGGTTGTCTTCTTCTGTATCCATAAACTCGTTTGACGGTATGGGTATATATCTATTCCTCTGTGGAAGGTACATAATATTTCTTTACATGCCATTTCCTCAGTAATTTCCATTCCTCCCGTTTATGGTCTTGTTTAAAATACAAGCTGTGCACGTTCAATTCACCCTCAGTTTTTGGATATTTATTTACAACTTCAACTTGTGTAGAGTGAACGATTTATCATCTGCTTGGTGAAAATTTAGTAACACAAAATGAAGTATGGTGGGTGATATTTGACAAAGTATTAACAAAACCTAGACGCCAGAAAAAACTCTTAACAACACATATGGTCTTAAAAGTTTGAGCCTGTAGCAAATAAAAAATATAGTAGCCATTGCAACGAGCCTTATTGAGGGCAATATTATTTTATACCAGTTAAGTGTTAGTGATTATTCCCCAGGAATGTTCTACAGATTAAAGTAGCACATTGTTATCAATAAATGCCACTTTTAATTAAGTATAAGTTTTTCTGGAATAGTTTAGTAGAAGGTTATAAATATTATTGCATTCAACGTAGCAAATATTTAAAATTTTTATATTGGTCATAATATTGTTTCAAGTAATAATATATCTGAACATCTTTCTTTATATAGGAATTAAGCCAAAAAGTTATTTAAGAGATAAATTTTTAATGAAATTATAAAAGATTATGGTTCAATAAAGTTTTGTATTTTTCCTGGTTACCTATAATCTTAGGTATTCAAAGGAATAACCTTATCATTTTTAAGATATGACGCAAACAACTACTTTGTGTACAATAGGCACCAACCATCATTGAATTACAACGACATGAATGAATGAATGAATGAATGAAATTAATTAATTAATTAATTAATTAATTAATTAACTAATTAATTCATGCCTGAAGACGTCGGAAGCGGAAATACGTATTCGTAGATTAGACTAAGGATAATTACTAGATGACACTATTAAAAAGAAAAATGTATTAAAGGCAATAAGTTAAGGTCATATGAAGACATGCCGTTGTAATTCAATGTTGGTCGGTGCCTGTTGTACGGAAAGCAGTTGTTTGCGACATATCTAAAAAATAATACAGTTATTCCTTTGCAATACCTAGGACAGTAGGTAACGATTGAATACAAAACTTTATAGAACGGCAATATTCGATAATTTCATTAATAATTTATCTCTTAGTTAACTTTTTGGCTTAATTCATATATAAAGAAAGATGTAAATAGTTAAATAAGCCAATAAATAATATTAAAAATATATTATAAAATAAGTAATTTAATGTTATTTAATGTCCATTTCATGTTATTTAGTGCATAAAAACTGGATGAGTAAGCGGTTAGTCTATTTTATATATTCCTGACCGCAAAAATAATAATATGCATCCTTCCTCTTCTTCCGCACAAGTCTCTGACTTTCGGGCTCATCATTACGATGAGAATTAGCGATAGAGATAGTATTATTTTTCTTCGATTAGTCAGTACACAAATAACGTACTCAAATAACATATTACAGTGTAAGTATATGGTAAACATCTAAAAAAATCAATGTCATGTAAGAAGTCAGTAACTAATATTCAAAGGTAATCTCGAGATTATTGCTTAACAGTCCATAGGATCACAAGTTTCGTTTTGTATCACGGCTTTTGTTCAGCTTCTAGTTGCACTTTTTAAAATGTTGATTTATTTAAAACAATTGATATATTTCTCTCTAAATTATATCCTTTAATTATTTATTCTAGGTATTATAAAAATTTATTTTAACTTCAGCTAATAGCGCATGTATTTTTATATTAGTAACAAGAAAGTATTAGCTTTAGTGCAAGGTAAAGGTTTTAAAGCCAGTCTTTAGACTGGAAAAAGTATATTATTTTTGTATTCACTTTTGCACCGCTGCGTCCTTGAGACAAAAAATCATTCAACTGATATCTGTAAGATATTTCTACACTATTGACTTGATTTACTGAACAAAGTAAAACGCCGGATGGTTACAGTAGTCCACGAAAACTATCGGACTTTATATCGGACGTGACCGAACACATCAAATACGAGGAATAAATCCTTGGAATAATTTTACTATCCATTTACTTTTTCGTATTCAACTGAACTGTCGAAATACTTTTCTTCTGCCCTTTGACCATTTTAAAGTATCTGAAATCGCGGAACCATTACTATTCAGATGCAACAGTGAAACTAATTGTGGTCAATATGTAAGAGATAGAACATTTTCAATATGTTCTGTTATTTTGAAACATGCACGCTTGTGTGTAAAAGGAAATGTTTGAACTCTTATTAGGTTTCAATTAAGGCTATAATAAGTATATCTAAATCACATAATTCATTAATGTCATTATCAATCACGATAATGTTCTTTTTACTGTGCAATATCTCCTAAGCGACAGCATTAATTGATACGTAAATTAGATGGTTTAAAATAGTTATTAGCATGTTATAAGTTTTGTGTGATTTAAGAAGAAGGATACCTACAGCCTTACAATGGAATCAAAACCTTGGCAAGGGTATAATTTCGTTAATAATAATTATTGTTTCACTGTCAGCTGGATTTAAATCGCTTCGACTAGATACCTGAAATATTGCAAATTGTACATGCTAGATAACTCTGAGTCATTCCTGTAAAAAATAAGCAATTACTTTACACCTGTAGAATAGTAACAGTTTTATCAATAACATTTTCTGTGCAAATTTTATTTCTTAAAAACTGTGGAGTATTATCATTTTCAATCATTTTTTTTTCAAATTTACTTATTCAAATGAAAATACTACCTAGTTGAAATTTTTATTTTTTTTATTAAATAATATAGTTGCCGTTATATAGTTATAAAGACAGAAGTATATTATCAACACACAAGAGTCAGTCATCCTTAACACCTAATGAGTGACAGTTGTTTCGGTTTATTACGATATCCAAGTACCGTACAGTTCTCAGAGTGAAGATAACTCATTTTAGCTTAAAGATGGTGCGTACAGTGAATGAAGTTCACCCGGTATAAGCGTGGAATATAACTAACGACATCTAGGATGGAAAAGAGCTATCTATGTATGCACAAGTCTGAAGTTATACGCAAATTAACTGTTTTCGGATTCATCGAAAGTTATTTATATATTTGGAATGTAAAGTTCTTCCAGCTTATATAAGAGTAAATCCATTATAACTTTCAGTATCGTGCCAAACACATTATTGAGCTGTTTAGAAGAAAATCGTAGTTACAAATCATGAAATATCGATATCTGGTTTTTTGGCTGTAGTTAAAAAAAGTTAATCTAGAACCAAAAAAGTTAACCTAGAATCTCCAGTTTAATTTTAATACCAACTACTCTTCAAGCGGCTTTAGTTGAGCGAATATTAAGCAAAACATTTTGATGTGACCCTTTCCATGTGATGGTGCGGATATGCGTGATCAGTTTTGTTACAAAATTCCAAGACACCGATTCCGTAGCCTTGAATATTTAACGAAGCCGCACAAATTGGGGTTTCGAAGAACTTTCCTTTTGATTCTAACTTTTGCCGTTTGGCGAATTTCCTCTGCCTGCTGTATCCGTTTCGTTTTAAATTCGAAGCGCAGAGATAGCCAATAACTTTCTCTGAATTATATATATTTTCATTCAAATGTTTTCAAGAAAATTATAAAATTTTTATCTTTACCTTACACCAATTTTTGTCGACCCATCCTTATTTTGCACCACAAGACAGGGCGGTCTTTTAAAACTTACTTCTTATCAATTCTGTTTTCAAGGTGCCATAGAATCGTAATAAATTTAATGCGATAACTTCACCGTTTCCTCACCCCAACAGTTTAAATGGATGTATAACTCGTTGACTTTACCTAATTCAGTATATTTACAACTGAAGTAAAGGTTTGTAAATTTAGATTAATGTTTTTGAAGATATGTGCTTATCGGAGTAGAGTGATAATACATTAAAGTTAGAAATTCAGTATAATAAATCACTGCTGTATATAGACTATATAATAATTTGTACAAGTTAGAGAGACTTCTTGCGATAATCCTTTAACCTCGTTTGGTGTTTGTTTCAAGCGACAACATTTTGTTTATTGGTTGAATAATCTTAGACTTCATTTAGTAGATAGTTTCCTTTTCAATTTAACTACCATGTATGTTCATAAAAGCACTTAACTCAAAAGAGAAGGCTGAGAAAAGTTATTTCATGGAGCATAAATACTCTCACCACATCCTAGACATGTAATCTAAAACTCATGCAAACTCAAAAATGTATGTAAATAATAATAATAATAATAATATACCTAATAATAATAATATACCTGATAATAATAATAATTTTTAAAAGGAGATGTTTCTTTTAAAATAAAATACCTACAACCACGTGGAGGCAACAAAGTGGTGCGCACAGACTGCAGGCAGAAATCTGCCTACTTGCTTGCCTAGTTGGCATATTCGTATAGCCAACTGATAAATCCAATAAATCCAAAACTGGTACAGATATAAGAGCAGGAATGGTGTAAGTCCTATAGACATAGAACGCAGGTAGGTGAAACATACATTTCAGGTTTGCATGTTCTTAACATCTAACTTCGAAAAAATATAGAAAGGGAAAACTAAGGTTACAATATTCTTATCCACTCCGATTGTCAAGCAGCGCTACATACAACGTCTTCTAGAACTGGTAAGACATGGTAAGACAATTTTATGACAGGGTGATATTGGTCAATAAAAATAGAGTTGATTCTGCTATAAAGGAAAAAGTCTTGCTGGCTTTACAGATTCATAAACTGTTTTCAGGATGCTAAATACCACAATACGTGGCTACTTGACTGGGTGGATTGAAACACAGAAAAAGTCCTATTTGAAAATAAATAGTTTCCAAAGAAAGGAAACTCTTAATTTTTGAGGAAATTTTGATATTTGGTATATCTGGGGCATGTCGTTGCGACGAACTAGTAAAGATGATAATTGATGACATTAAAGATATGGGATCTTTGCTGCTAATTAAAATTCCTAGCACTAAAACTAACAAGAATAGAACTTAGAAGTAAATATAGAAAATACGTTAATTTGCGTCTTCTCGATTTTAAACAACGACGTTTTGTTTTTTTTTTTTTGAAATATCAAAATGGGAAATGTTATAAAGCTGTTATCCATAAAATTGGTAGTGTAGCAAAGGATGTGACATTGTGTTTGAAGCTTCCAAATTGGGAAGAGTATACAGGGCATTGTCTGAGAAGAAATTTAGCAACAATGCTTGTGGATAGCGGAGGGGACATTTACGTTAAAAAGGCATGGGCGATTGCTGAGGGATACCTCGAAAATTCTGTAGAAAGTAAGACCAACGTTGTTAAGAGAATTTTTCAACCTAGCTCTGCGGAGAATGTCGAACAATTTTCATATTTTCATTTAACGGGCCCACTACAAACAATGAATCTTTAAAAGCAGTTGGCCCTAGAAAGAAATATTATCATGAGCACTGATTTCGAAAGAAGTGGAGGATTCTTAAATGATGCAAATCTTCACAATTGTACTTTTCTATAAATATTAATAATAAATATAAAAAAATAAATATCATTATTAAAATAGAATTCCTAGTTCATAACTCTTAGGAGTATATGTAAGTTCTTATACTCCTAGCCAGATAAATGACATTTAATATTATTGAGCAATGTAACATCAGTTGTCACTTATATGACATTTGAGGAAAAATACTTTACCAAACTTCAATGAGAACATCAGCGCCTCTTAAGTTTCTGATGGCAAAGGGGTCAAATGTGTATCATTGGAGAGCTATTGTTATTCTCTAAATGAGCATACTCCATTTTTAAACTTTGTCATACTTACTTGTTACTTGTTTAAAAATGTAGGGCGTTGAAGTTAAAACATACAAATTTAAATTTCTTCTTTTATAAAAATATCTATTGGATTAGTAAATCACTTTTATGAGTTTTACAAACATTTACTATGGGTATTAAGCCAAAAAAATTAACTAATATATTTTTAATAGAATTATCCAACCAATGATGGTTTTAAGTAATATTTAAAACAATATAACACTAAAATATCCATATCAGTTCTTTTAATTGTGTAGTGAGTACTTTCGAGGTACAGATTTTATTTGTTTTTTGTGAAATAAAAACGTCAAATAAACGTCGTAAACCGAGTAAACCATCTACCTATCAGTTTGCATCGATCTACCTATGTCTTTACAAATCATTGGTCTAAAACTTAAAAACAATAGTACAAGTACAGGGCTAATAATTTAACACCCGCATTTTAAGAAGAGGATTCTACGTGTTCCAATTTTTTAAACTTGGCTCATATTTAAAGTAATGAAGAAATAGTGACGGCAATCAATGACGTGTCACTCGATCCCTTCCCCATTTGGATTTTTTTAAGGGTAGGCGCCTCCGCATAAGAATTTGAACTTTCGAACAAAAACAAATAAATTCCTCCTGTCAAATAAATTCAACATGGTTCAGTATCTCAAAAAGTGATTTTCCTGGTGGTTAGGTAATTAAGTCTTAGTAATGGTGAGAAACACACCGTAGTGCCATCTTTGGGTCTTTGTTACTATCCAATAAATTATATTAAGTCTGTTTCGTTTTCGATGGATTGCCCAGTAAGAATAAGATAGCTACCAAGAACTCACTCCTAATCTCCTAATAAACTATGCGGACACCCTGTATGAAATTATATTTATGTACATTAAGCCCATGGCTAAGTAAAAAATTAGATAAAAGTATGTCATACTTTAGTTGTGTATTTGGTTAAATAAATGAATATCGTGTAATAAATACAACAACTCAATTGAGTGGAAAATGTATTTTCTTATTACGTGTGGCACCCTTGCAAATACAGTGTAATTAATTACATCACTTTAAGAGGAACAAGGGATAGCTCTTTAGAATTCAGTTACAAATATTGCACTTGAATTGGGTACCCTCTCACCTCTGTTAGGTTTTTCTTAAAAAGTTTCTCCTACAAACTTACAAGAGAATACACCACTGACTCCAAAAAGTGTTATACTGCTTTAGTTTTCAGGTTACGTGTAGTTTAAAGTTTATGTAATAAATTTAAATCTACACAAGGTAAATGTTTTGGAAACAAAAATTACTCTCGAGGCACCCTTCGCTGACTTTTATAACTTCAGTGGAACTAAAATAAAAGTTTTCAAAAGCATGTTGGTTGAGGTTTTAGGGATATTGTTGGTTCCTGCATCGTGCTGCAGTTATTGTTTAAAATATCGTATTCCTTGAAATACGAATTTAAATAGAGTCGTAAAAATAAAAGCGGTAAATCTGAAAAGCATTGTATGCATATAGTTCCCAATTCATTCTCTCAAGTTATGTACGAAACCTGTATAAAGGTTGATATTTAAGTAAAATTTTATACATTCACTACGATTGTTCTGCTTTAAGTCCATACTTACATCTATATAGGCATGTCAACTTTATTCGCATTGAAACAAACCAATTACTGCATAATGTGAGTTTGTAAGCATCATATGAACATGCATTAGCTAGAGAAGAAATAAAGAGTTATCATGGAGATCAGAAGAGGGATAAGAGTTTATTCAGGACCGATTCATTATCGTCAAAATTGTATTTGTCCCTTCTATCCATAAGTTTTATCTACCCCAAAGTATTTTGGCTTTTGACAGTGGTTTGCAGTTCAGCTAAATGCGCTAAAATAATAACCATCTCTGAAACAGAAGCTACTTGAGAACGAGTAGACATAAATCTTCGTAAGACGTAGGCTACGTATGTTTTTATAAGCCAGTTCGCCCAGTAAGGTGATCATTTATTTATTATAAATACAGTTGTATGAAGTTACAGGCAGCTGAAGCAACAGGATTACCAAATGAGTCTATTGAAATAATACTGAATCAAAGAAGTTTGAATCAATATGAATTTAAAGGCAATTTATATTTTTTCAAAATGTGTATTTATAACTCTGAATTATTGTAAAAGTTAAAGATGGAATGAATGCAGGCCGAGGTAGGGACTTGGCGGTCATATAACCGATATGAGCACCATGCAGCTTTCGCCGCTTGGATGGGGGACCATGCAGTGAAGACTCGCGGTGCCTGCTCACATCTTCTAGTGGCGTGTACGCCGGTGAATTCACAGAAGATATACAAATTTTGGTGAGATTTGTGTAGAAAGACGTACCATCCATTGGATAGGATGTAAAGCCGGAGATCCCTTGTCTATTAAATGGTAGACAAGTAAAAGATCCCTACCCTCCTACAGCATTGGAGATTCGGAAAAATTCCTAGGTTGGTGGTTGGCCTTAATTGCGGAAATAGACCGACTTTAAATAACCGAAATAAAAAAGGATGGAATGAACCACGTTAGTGATGATGTTATATAATTATTATGCAAACCATGGCACTCCTGTTGCCTAATGTGTAACAGCGAAACTTGCCTTTTCAGCACTTGTTAGTAAGGTGATATTTTTAAAAATTTTAGAACTCTACCAATAACTACCAAGATTAGTTCATTCGAAGGCGTTTATACCTTATAAACAGTTTGGACCTACGAACTTTAATTGACCTATATACTGGTCATTGGTGTTTAAAATATCATCTGTACAAATTCGGCCTAGCAGAAGATGCTGAGTGCCGCTTGTGTTTAGAAGATGTTGAAACGGCAGAACACATATTATGACCCTGCCCCGCTGGGGAAAGGATCAGATACTCATTACTTGGCAAAGGACAACTTCTCTCAGAGGATCTAAATAAGTTCTCATATAATAAGGTGATCAGTTTCATTAAGAGGCTGGCCTGTTGGGTAAAATATAAGTAGCAACAATAGACCACATGGTTGCGGTGGACGGTCTGACTTTCGGCCCACTCACTTTTAGAATTGTTTTAGGATTCCATTTGTTTACGTGGAAGAACAATTTGACTGTGATGCGTTTGAAATAGGTGTTTGCAGTTACCAACTTCGTCATCTTTGTGTATGATGATGTTAATGTACTTGTGTGTATACATATAATTAATATAACGTCACACTACTAATAAGTGATATAGTAATATATTTACATTTATATGTACGTATGTAGTATGACTATGATTCTTTATAAGTTAAAATCATCTTACTAATAAATTATATAAATAAGATTCACCACTTGATCTTTCACGTTCCCCAATGTGTATTTCTATTATTTTTTATTATCCTCATAGACGGATAAATAAATAATAAGTATTATTTATTTCTAGGAAAAAATAAATATCTATGATGCTGCTTTGCTATCACAAAGTATAACGCTGCTTCTTTTATACTAAATTTTAAAATCTACTAACTAATTAACTCATTCATTGATGTAGGAAACTTAATAAAATGCTTTAAAAAATGGAGTTTTATTATAAGACAAAATTAATTTAGACAGGAATACACTTCCTTCAGAATTACTGACGTCATAATTAAATATAGAGAGTTGAAAGGATCCCCTGGGAATAAAATTGGCTCAACAAAATGTCTTTACAATCTTATCCTGCATGTTTTATACTTTTTTTTACTTTGACGAAGCAAAACAAAAGGCAAAATACGAGGGAAGACGTACTAAGGAATAATAAAGGACTAATTCTTACATATATTTCCTTACTTTTGGGGGATACTTGATATTCAATTGCTGTAAAGAACGTAGGTCGATTGTAGGGTAAGAGTTAACTTATGTGACTGATGTATAAGGTGGATGCTAAGGTAAAAGGCTCTTATTATAATTTGTAGGATGACTTCACATTTAATAGTTAAATGCAGCCAGTAGAATAATCCTAAATTGCTGCTTTTTATCGCGTTAAATCTCTTCAAATTAGAAAATTACTTTAAACAGGTACCTATTATTAATAACATTATAATTTCATGTCAATGAAAATATTATGTTATGTCTCTTAAAATTTAAAATTTTATGTCCTGTTTATTTTTTGAGAGAGTTGCAGAGCCTTTACATCTAAGTGCCGCGACAGTCAATAATGCACAACAATTATAAATTAATTAAGTATTTGACGTCCTAAATATTTTAATGAACTTCATAGCTGCTGTTCTACTCAATTTTACTAAATATTCTGAATACACTTACAATCATCCTATAATTATCCCAAAAGTCCTCTACCCAAATTTTTTACCATTTGTGTTCTAAATTAAATGCAACGCATCTATGAGAAAGACGTATTAACGAAATTCGTGCCCAAAAACAAAATTCATTTGAATTTTTTAATTAAAATTGATTATACAGCCTTGTTTATACAAGGATTGAAGCTATAATTTTTGTAATTTGTATATAGTATTATAATAATATTGATATAAAATTAATAAGTAGAGTTGCCCACTTGTCCCGTGTACCATAGACGTTTGTTTACTTGTAAGAAAAAATAAAATAACTTGAGTAAATGTAAAAGTAATAAAAATAAGCACCTTAATTTAATACGCAACGATTTGCTTACCAAATCAGCACAACTAGCAATTTCGTATGTTTTTCGTATGCTTAGAAATACTTTTGAAATGTTTTTACAGCAGCTATAAATGGAAAATTGACACCATCTAATAAAATTATTTAATCGCCGTTGGTATTTTGTTAAGCTTGTTGGAATCATTACAAAACTTTTATATAAACATTTCCTCGAGCATTTCCTCAAGCTTTAAAAAACTTTTATTCTCGGCACTATAGAATGATTTGATGAAAGCGTCATTCTTAAGAAGCTATTATAAACGAAATTCTGTATGGAGTCACATCAATAAAATAAAATAGTTTCGTAATTATAAGTGTTTCTGTCACGGAGTTATGACATGGAGAACATACTAATTGTTCATCTCGGTGATTATAAGCAAAGTGTGTATCTTTTTCCATTTGCCTATTGGGCATGTTTGATCGTCAGCGAAGACAATTTTTCATTTATTTCGCATGTTTTTATTACATTTTCCTCAAGGTGGTGATGTTTTCTAATCATTTTTAATATTTCGTAAAACCTCAAGTTCAGAAATTTACGTCTTTTTGACATTAAAATTTACGTTAATTTGTTTGAAATATCTTAACTCTATAACTAGCGCGTTTTTAATTGCTTTAAATGTTAACCAATGATTTTTTAAATATTTATAGCTTGTTATACTTTCGACTTTTAAGAATTAATTGTCGTTTGAAAATGGCTTATTGTTAACATATTGTATAAAACGGCTTATTGTATAAAACATATTTGTGTTATTAGCAAGTATTTTGAAATAATTAAACTTTTTAGGTGATTCCTATCAAATTACTGCCGTTACCTCTAATGCGTCTTTAAAGACACAAAATTAAGCAGATTTTCACATCTAACTTCCCTACCATATAATATTCTAATTCTCAAAACTAATAACCACGCCATGGCTATAATAAATGTCTAAACCCATATATCCTATGGTGGCGCCGAGACTGAAGCAAATTCGGAAGGAAAGTATGAATAAATTAAGTATTTTTACGGTCATTAAATAAACCATTCGTTTTATAACGACCTTGTCACCATTTCCATATTGCAGCAAATTGTAATAGTACATGATAATTATTTAACGGATTCAGAAATAACAATTTACTTTCAAAGGCAAAATTGTCTCGAACAATTCTCTAACATAATTATTTTGTAAGCTAATAGGGAACAGTTACTATAAATAATTTTAATGTTTTCATAACAGTGCTAAAAATGCCACAGTATGTTACTAAATACGCATTATAAAACCATTTGATTTTGTAAGCTTAAATGTTTTATATCTCAGTCACAGAAACGTTTATAAAATATTTTTTTAATTATTGATTTATAAGCAATTTTATAATTTTGTTGCAAAAACGTTTTAACGATAAATTTACAAAACAGTTTAGTTGTAGACAACAAAATACAGTTTTCTATGATAAGTCTAATATACTATATTAGCATTTTGGAAGTAGTAATAAGACATCAATAAAAGATAATAATTGTATAACATTTAATTTATAAAACAAATTTGCTGGTTGGGAGGCGTATTTGGATATGTGATACTCAATGCTTATAACCTATTAAAAAGCTGTCGTGAAATGCTATATAGGCGTTGATAAAATTGTATCAATTTTAACGAACGTCAACTGCACACAGCACATTTTTCTTTAAAGAGATTTACTCACTTTATATCTTACTGTGCATGTGTGGAATCTATAAGAATATATTTTAGTGATACACCATAAATATATAGGTACCTACATCTAATACTTTCAGAGTGACTTTCTCTAACTTATTTATGGTGATTTATGTACGATACATTAATGATTTCTTTTTGGAAATACGGTACTGCTAAAATAATAAAAGAGTAGGAATCAGAGGTGTTCTAATAAAGACTCTGAGTGTAGTATCAAGATCAAGCTTTTGAAAGATTCATCCAAGAAAACACTAAAAAATGAAATATAGGAAGGGATGTAGGACAAACCTTAAAAGATTACCGTGAAAACTGCATTTTAAATATTTATTAGTTCTTCAGTTTTCCTAGTATTTTACCCATTGATTATGATTAATATCCATAATAGAATAGTTATATCCATTATTTTAAACCTTTTACCGTTTATTAATTTTTCTTGGTTTGGATTTTGTAAAGAAACAATTGTTTTAAAGAATTATCACAAATAAACAATCCAATTGGTAATACAGTAAAAAAAATGTATTATTTAGAACACGTAGTATGCTTCACAATAAGCAAGAATAAATGCGCAAGAGTCATTTAAAAGATAGCAGAAATAACTAAAGCAAATGCGCAATGTGCCTTTTATTTTGTTTTATATAGGTCTTTTCATTTATTCTTTAAACAAAAGATCTGTTTAGACTTTGTATCGTAAATTCAGCATTAATGTTAAATGCTTTTGGTATGCACCTTCATGTCAGGGATCCATTAAAGTTTCTGTTTAAAGAATCATATAAATTTCAAGGACAAAATATTTAGTTTTCCCTTTTCATCTTAAATTAAGATGATATATACCCAAAATAGATGATATTTTTTGGGGTTGACTATTATAGCTTATTTACAAGATGATTAATACTAATAACATTCATATCTATATAATTATTTGAAACATGCATAGAGAACTTTATAAATTGACTTAAATATAATGACAGTGACAACCCTAGAATTTTAGAAATAATATGTGCCCCGACTGGCGTTGCATTACTCCGGCATCTTCACAGAAGTTGCCACTACTTTCATCGAGACCAACCACCAGATACTGACTGGTCTCGCGCTTATCATGCACTCGTCAGAGTGCCATAGGTAGTGGAATCGATGAATGATGGAAACCAAATCGTAAATTTATTTTGCTCTTTTTTCTGCATTTGTTAATCTGATAAGTATTCATATTTTATAAAACTGTCCGTGACATGTTAGGATACGTATTTCTCTTGCAAATGCATAATTTAGGTCAAATAAGTTATGTGTCACTTTAATTTTTAAGATTCGGAATAAGAAACAAGTAGCGACAGGAAAATGATTCCACTTCACATAAATCGAAAAAGATTCCTAAATGCCAATGAAATGTAGCTTATAGAGTTCAAACTTCTAACACGTAAAAAGTAGAGTACAGCCATAGAAATATTAAAAGCAGTACCTTCAATATAGTATAGTTTTGGCGGCTATATTTTGGGATATAATTTAATTCCAAGACCAAATTTTATTTTTGCTACATTCGGATTCAATCGGAAAGGCGGATTCCCACATATAGAGTTAAATGAAAACCTGCATTTTTAACTAATCTTAACAAATTCTCTCTTATTTTAAATTTTTTTTACCTCACTTTGTTACACCGGAACACATAATTTTCTCTGTCTCATATAAAATATGGCTAGGAAAGATTTGTTACTGTTATTCGATTTCGACAATTTTCCTGAAACCTCAAGTACCTGAAGTGTATTTCAAGTACCCACAAAATTCTGTTTGTATAAATAGCTGAAACTAAATTATAGCACCAATGTTTTCACGCAAAGGATCGGAGATTGCTTTGGGAAAAATGCCCAATATCGTACTCGTGCTTACGGCTCCATTGACCTTAATATTCTGTTTGATTCGAGCCTGAGGCAGTGGCGTTATATAACCTAATTCATTATTATATAACATAATGTTAATTATGATGCTATCATAGCTTTAAATTAAACTTGATAGTTATAAGGACAGTATTTTACAATGAGATTCCATTTTATAACATACTCAAATTATTAAAAATTAAAAAAAATGTTTATCTCACATAGTGTATGCCTTCTATATATTTTCTCTTGACAATAGTTTACTACTATTATACACAAATTACAAAAGAAAAACTTGATTGTTGGCTGAAAAATATAGACGTCACATATACCTACACTTTCGTTTTTCAGAAATATACCAAAGTACTTCACCAATCAATCAAAACACTGCGGACTCGCTTTAAATAGTTTAAATGCAAAAACAGTCAGGTTTCCTTCACACTTCCTTAGTGAAATATTGGAAATGTCTAGGAAATATTTAAAGAAAAAAAATGATTTTTTATTTTTATCCCCATAAATTATTGTTATAATCGTAATCTATTAAATTCCCAAAACCGTTGATTTGTAGCACCTTACACATATTGTTTTCAAGTTGGCCAATTCCCAGTATCTCCGATCTCAGCTTTTGTGCGGGTAGACTAGAATCCCTGGAGGATCATTCATAACGGTCGCAACCATAGATATGGGAGTATTAGAGAGTTGGGTCGTAAATAAGGCGTCGTACGTTCCCTATACATCAGTTTCATGTCTGTCTGATGCCGATACAGACCATCCATCAGGGTTGTTCTCTACTCAAATCCTTACCCCCAGCAGATTTCTGCAATGCTTTAAACTTGTATGACTAACAAAGATAACATTTACAAGCTAACGTATCGAAAATAATTAAATTTTTGGTGTAATAAAGTTAACTTATTTTATATTATGCAATTCGTTACTTGCCTGTTTTTCAATAAAATAAAAATGTAAATATTCATAGAGCCACGAAAATATATATCTTACGTATGTAGATTAACATATCTGATTATCTAAATTATGTGCATGTTGGATGAAGTATTAGCCTCAATTGAGGGAATAAAGGTTATAAAGTTAAGCAAATATTAGAGAAAACGTTTGAGTAAGGGACACGTAATTTTTTCGGATGTTTTCGTAACAGATTTTTAATAATATTAAGTAGGTTTGCATCTATTATTACATGGGTGCACAGGAATATTTGGCGGTCGATTGTGAGATTATTATTATTTTTAGGAAACTACAAATCTTTTTTATTATTGTCTTATATGGAAATGAATATCAAGTAGTTACGTAATGTCAATTTTTTTTATGGGAAATTCGGAGTAATGTCGGAGAAATTCAGGTGACTAAAATCTTATTGTTTTGAGTCTTAATAAACTCTTCAGTCAATTATTCTTTTTTCTCCACCTCAATGAGCTCTTCGTAAATCGAAACCGGTTCCCCAAAAATAAAGTATGGAGGTTTCTACTATAAAGCCCCCTTATATAACTATCCTACAAGCTATGTTCCCCGACTAGCATTGTGTTATTCCGACATCTCCATGGAAGTCTCCACATCCTTATCGAAACCACGGTAGTAAATCTACTACCGTGCTCGAGGTCAACCACAGACACTGACCGATTTCGCATATATTCGCATATCGCAATATTGTTCAAAGGGCATCTGTTACGTAAGTAGTGGTGAGAAATACACTGTATGCCCTCTCTTGGTCTTTGCTACTATCCATCTGATAATTATTGTCTAATTGACATAAATAGAATAGAATATAAATAATAATACTAATAGCAGCGATTTCCATGGAGATGCTGGAGTAATTCAATGCCAGTCGGGGCACATAGCCCATAGAGTCGTTGTTTTCGGCATCTCCTTTAAATAAACAAGTAGGATTGTTTTCCTCAAAGATTGTCACTATAATTGTACTTCCGGAAATGCAGTTCGCTATCTGTCTGTGAATTAGGCAATAATTGTCATCTCCGTCAAATAAATAAGTAGAATTGTCTTCCTCAAAGACAATAGAGGTCACTGCTATAGTGGCACTTGCGGTAAATTGGCAATAATGACAATGACAATATTGACAAAGAGAATATTTGTCAGACGGTTAGTAGCAAAGACCAAGAGAGGTCACTACTGTGTTTTATCCCCACTACTAGCCTTCTTATATATTTTTTTATTTAAAACATAACACTTGATTACATCTCCTATGGTACGAATCAATATAGAATTAGAAACTTAAGATGTTTATATACGATTATATTTACAAATATTTAGCTTGTAAAATTAAGTGTGCCTCCATCTCAATTCTCTGTATAATACCAAAGAAAATGCGAGATAAATAATTTAAGGAAAACGCCTATTCTAAATTCCTGTCAGCAATAAAAGTTTGGATAAATAATTCCACATCAATATTTACAGGTATTCAAACCACGTTCAGTAAAGGAACGAAAAATACTGAAACTGATCCCACCACAAAATTTATTTTCAGATGTGGTTATAAATATAATTTTTACATGAGAGGAATTTCTTTATCTACATTGATGTTACTACACAACTTTTATACATTCACCAATATTATGATTTATGTAAGTAAAAACTGTGGGCAAGAAGAATTGATACTGGGCGTAACTGAACTAATCTGAGTCAATCTGTAAGGAGACATATCCGTAACAGCGTGCCCATAAGGTCAATAGACTTTCGAAGCGTAACAATGAACGAATTAAGGTACGGAATTAATAAAATATGGCCATTATTTTCTAACGATTGAAAGAGAGACGTCAACTTGTACTTTTTGCATTCTGGATACAATGTATCACATTATTTATTCTATAAAAATAACATGATGAAAGTGTTCCACTTTATAATGGTCATACATAGATGATAGTGACTTAGATTGCCCGATAGTCATAGACACGTTTTTGAGAATGTCCAATGTTCCAAAATGTTCAAATAAGCTGTCTGTTTCCAACTTTAACATGAGCAATGTTGGCCACGTACTGCATGTCTTCATTGTACGTTTAACATGGGCCTATACCTTATCTCAGAAATTACAAGTTCAAAGAGTTTTTTTCAAAGTTATCTTCAATTTTTTATTATATTCAAATTTATAACCTGTCTATATACAGGGTGACGAACTAAAGTTCCTTTTTTTAAATAGCACACTCTATATATTATCACATTTTCTGAAAGCCCTTCTAAAGACAAGTTCAATGATATATGACATGATGGGTCTGACGCCCACCATTTCGGAGTTATTGAGTATTATCTTCAGGAAATAGCCAATATTAAAATCGTCCTAGAAAAGTTAATAATTAAGTTTAACTTGCGCCAAGAGATTTCTAATTGTGTTTACTTTATTATGTAATTACTCAATATTCTATTTATAAAAAAAATTGACCGTGTTGCCATATTTCGAAAACCATAAATTCTCAGGATTTTTTCAAATGAACACCCTGTATATTGTTACATTTCTAGAAAGCTCTTGTATCGACCAATTCAGAGATATATGATATGATGTGTTTTTATCCCACCGTTTCTGAATAATTATCCTCAGATTATGGGATTTTAATATTGGCTATTTCCTGAAGATAATACTCAATAACTCCGAAACGGTGGGTGTCAGACCTATCATATCATATATCATTGAACTTACCTTTAGAAAGACCTTCTGAAAATTTAATAATATATAGGGTGTGCTATTTAAAAAAAGGAACTTTAGTTTGTCGCCCTGTGTATAAACAAGTTATAAATTTGAAAATATAAAAAAAATTAAGATAACTTGGAAAAATACAATTTCATGTAATTTTTTTTCTATGGAACTTGTAGTTTCTGAGATAAGGTGTAGGCGCATATTAAAAGGGCCACCTTGTACATTGTCGTGGCAGTGCGCGTTGCTTTGATAATTTCTAAAAATAATTGTCCCAAATATATTACACAACATTGATTATTCTAGATGTAGACGAAAATGTGTCAATAATTAAGTTTCGAATAAGATTTTTAAGAGATATAAATAAGATTATACGTTCAGGATAAATAAGATTAATTCATATAACTTAACGTATACCAGAAACATGGAAACAAAATTAAAAATATAGGTTACAAATACTAAACGGTTATCATTTTATCGATTAGTTATTAAATATAGCTCGATATCTTTTTCAATATGTTTTGTAATTAAAATAAATTCAATTTTTTTTTCATTTAATTTTTTGTATTGCTAATATTGACCACTAATAAACCGCAGCTAGGTATCTAATAAGTACTTACTATTTCTGGTCATTATATCCCACTAGTTAAACAGCGTTCTGTTATGGTCGTAAATGGCCAATACTAAATTTACTTTCACAAAGGTTGACATCCAAAAACCGCAAACTAAATTAGCAGGAGTAGGCTTCTTCACTTTTTAAACATAAATGAACTATCGCAATTTAGTAGGTGCCTACTACTAATTCAATGCAAACATTCACTTTTTGCGGCCGCTATGTATATGTATGTTTTTCTTACATCCAGTGAGGATTTTCTGGTCTGCAAAACCTAGTATTTTGCCTGTTTATGGTTCCGTTTAAGTAAAACTGTTAAGCTCTAATTTCCTCGCGTGGCGGTCGGATGGCTGGCTTTGAATCACCTGGTCCGTAAGGCTCTCCACTTAAAGTGCTTGCCTCGGGGTATGTTGGGAATCTAGACGGGCATCTTATGCTATAGTAGTACTAGTGCGGGTTGGGTGGGTTGTTGGGTTAAACTTTGTGGATTTTTTGTTTTTCGGGTAGGAAATTTCCCTTTTTTCTTTTATCGTCAGGGGGTTTATGGATTTGTTGTACGTGTGGTGGATAACGGGTAGACGCTATTTGGCAGGGAGGTTTTGTTTAAGGGTGGTTTTTGAGATTTTTTGTGATTGATGGTTGGGTGATGTTTTGGATGATTTTCAGGTTGGGGGTGGTTTTTATTTTAGGGGTGGTTTTTTTTGGTTTTGTTGTTTTTTGTCTGGGTATTGATTTGCGAGATTTTCGGTTAAGGGTAGTTTTATTTGGGGGTGGCTTTTTGGATTTTTTATTGCTTTGGCAGGATGTCTTGGGTTGATTTGGGGTTTGCTGGTACCTTGGGTAGATGTTTTGTGTTTGACGGTGTGTTTATGGGTTGTAAATGTAATTAAGTGAGGGGTGTTTAGGGTGTCTGTCAAATTTGGGTGTTATTGTATCTAGAAGTGTGGGGTTGCTGTGTTGTGTGAGCTTGTGCGCAAATTTCGGCATTAGTCTTTGCATTATAAATTCTGTTAGTGTTGGGGTGCCTGTGATGTTATGTAATGTTTCTATGGGTGTTTTTAGTGGTACGTTATGAGCTAGTCTGAGACACTTGTTCTGGATGACTTGAAGGGTGTGTCGGTTTGATTTACTAATGATAGGATACCAGACGGGCGCCGCGTAAGTGATTATGGGTCTTATATAAGACTTATATATTAGTGTAGCTGTTACAGGAGGTCCGTTTTTCATGATCCCTATCAATTGGGCGAATCTCCGGCTTGCCTTAGATCTAGTTTTGGCCGTATGTTTGGTAAAGGTGAGACCTTTGTCTAAATTCAGCCCGAGGTAGACAATTATGTCATTGTTCATGACAGGCATATTACTGACTCTCAGCGTTTTACGCTGAGGCGGTTTTCTCTTGTGGAAAAGGATATATTGGGACTTAGTAGGATTGACTAGGAGTCCGCAGTCTTTGTAGTAGTCTACGATGTCGTCGGTCTGGTCCTGTAGTAGTTTATGTAATAGGTTATGGTCTCGTGATTTTGTTATTATCGCTGTGTCGTCGGCGTATAGTGCTAGAGTTGTTCGGTGTTCGTCTGGGTCAGGAATGTCGGAGGTGTAGAGGGAGAATAGCACCGGTCCCAGGGATGATCCCTGGGGGATGCCGGATAGGATTGGGATAGGGATGGAGCTTTCCCTTTCGACTATCACTCGAAACATGCGGTTGGATAAGTATGCTTGTATAATCTTGATTATACGTGCGGAGTAGCCCGCGAACTGGAGCTTGTATAATAGCCCGGGGTGCCAGACTTTGTCGAAAGCTTTTTCGAGGTCTAGGGAGACAACCCCTGTGTATTGACCTCGATTGTGATTGGTAGTGATAATTTCGCAGACTCTGAGGAGCTGCTGGGTGGTGGAGTGGGACTTTCGGAAGCCAAACTGGAAGTCACTGAGTACGTTTCCGTCATCAATGACCTCCATCATGACCTCCAGGATAAGGGAGTCGAATACCTTCGACAGGGATGCAAGAAGGCTAATCGGCCGATAACTCGCCGGTGAATTGCCGGGCTTATTTGGCTTAGGGATGGGAATGATTTTGGCTGTTTTCCAAGGGGTTGGGTAATGACTATCTCGAAGAGAGGAATTATAAATTTTGGTAAGGAAGAGGATTGCATTTACAGGGCGAAATTAGGGATGCCGTCTAGCCCGGGGGCCTTCTTTGGATTGAGGGATTTGATGTGTTGTAGGACTTTGGATGGAGGGAAATATACGGGGTCGTCAGTGGTTATTAGTCGACCTGCCGGTATATCAGCGGCGTGGTGGTCGACTAGGGCTCTGGTTCTTAGGGGAATGAAATTAGGGGTGAATTGGGCCTGGAATTGTTGTGATAGGATCTGGGATTTTTCAGAGTCTGTTATGTATTTACTATCGCCTACCTTAAGGGGTGGTATATGGTTCTTCTTTTTTAAGAACAATCTGGGTAGAAAATGGGGATCGTCGGGATGATCAAGGATTGTCTGAGTTATGCACTTGTCTCTATGCTGCTTGATTTCGGTGGCTATATCTCGTTTTTGTCTGTTGAGTATCGTTAGTGTCGCCGGGTTGTGTGTTCTCAGGAACTGTTTCCTGGTCCGGTTTTTCTCCCTTATTAGGTCAAGTATGACTTAGGTAAGGGTTGCAGTACTCTTGTCGTTGTCGTTCGTTTGTTGGTCTTTGATAGGGCTTGTTGTATTACTGTTGTGATGGTTTGGACTGCTCGGTCGATTTGGGGTGGGTCTTGGCAGGGTGGGTTGTAGGGTAGTTGGGATTTTAGGATTGAGGAAAACTCAGTCCAGTCATGATCTGTTTCTCTGGGGTAGCTCAGTACCACTCGACGCGTGGGTGCAATGTCGAGTAGTGTGACCACCGGCCAGTGATCGCTGCTTAGCAGTTGCAGAACTGTGAGTTCTGCATCCCTATTGAAGTGGGAGCTGATCATAAAATCAATTGTGGACTGAGATGTGGGTCGGGTTGGTTCATTAGGGGTGTGTATACGAACATGTGGATTAGAATTAGAATATTCGTATAACATTTTACCGGCTGGGTCGGCCTGGTGGTTTGGGTCCCAGGTTGGATGTTTGGCATTGATATCGCCGAGCAGGATGTAACGTTTGTTAACGTCGAGTCTGTTGTGGTGGTTTCTATATACTGAGATAACTAGTAGGTCCGTAGTAGTGGTTTTCAATGTGATTCCCACAGCCTCAAAGGAACGTAGGATGGGTAATGGGGTTTCATGGTGTTTAAGATGGGTTTTTATGATTATGGCTGTACCGACCCCGCCATTTGTACTATCGGCGCGGTAGACTCGGTAGCCTGGGAATGTAAAGGATAGAGATGGTTTTAGGCGGGTTTCACAGAAACAGGCAATGTCTATTTGTTCGTCAGTCAGTATTGTCTCGATCTCAGGTTTTTGTCGCAGCACTCCGTTGCTGTTGTGCTGCAACACCTTTAGTCTTGTTTGTCTTGTCATGTCTTAAGTAAATATGTCGCTGAGGGCTTCTATGATAACCAGAAGCTTCTCAGTTGGGTCCGTGGCGTTCTTAAGTTTCGTTATTGTAAGTTTAATAGTATCCCATATGGCCTTCAGGTCAAATGATTTAAAGAAATCAAAAATTTCTCTTATGGGGTTGTCTGTTGGTCCTGTATTTGTCGGTGGGGTGGTTTTTGTCTGTTCCCTGGCTCTGAAACGTTGCCAGGTTTGTGCCGGGTTTTCGTTACTGTCTGCTGTTTCTGCTTGGGGTGGCTGAGGCTGTAGCTGTCGTTGTTGTTGTTGGGGGGGTAATTTTGGGAATTGGTTCTGTTGCGTTGCTTTTTGTGCCGTGGATGCTGTAGGTGGTGGAATAACGACGCCTGATTGCGGCTGTCTAGGCGCGGTACACGTCCCTGGGGTGGTTTTAGGGTCCTGGGTAGGCTGGGATCGTGCTTTTGCCGCCAGATACGCGGCACACCCGCGATAGCTGTCCGGATGATCTCCCCCACAGTTTGCGCATTTGCATGTGGGGGCGGCACAGGGTTGTCCTTCATGAGGTTGACCACATTTAACGCATTTATGCGTCCGGTTACACAATTGTGAGGAATGGCCGAATTTCTGGCAGCGGTGGCACTGCGGGATGTCCTGTCGTATGTAATCACTGACCGTTACCCTTAGGTAGCACAACTCGGTCAGCTCATAGTACGCTGGAGCTGAGTCCTTAGGGATGGTTATTATAAGTATGTTGGAGGGTACTTTCTTACCTCCGCGAGATAACATGACTCTTGATATTGTTATGAATGGTAGATCTTTGAGCCTTAAGTCGGCTTCGATTTCCGAGGTAGGCGTGTCCACTGGCACGTAATTTATTGCTATTTTTACTGGTCTGTAGTTGGCTAGGTTATATGTGAAATATTCAACTTTGTTGGTTTTTAATAAGTTTATCATTTGTCTGTGTGTTTCATGGGATTGAGCATGGCAGACTAAGGCCGAGTTATTGAATTTAAATATTGGAGCCGGGTTGATTTGCGCTGTGATTGCTTTGATTATTTGGGTATGCATTTGTGTATATATGAATATTGGGGGAAGGCTAGAAGTTGTTTGTTTTATTTGTTGTGTATCGGCTCTGGTGATTTGAGTATCGTGTGTTGGCGCTTTGGTTTGTGATTGTGTGGTTGGTAGGATATCTATTCGGTCCAAATCCTGCGGTTTAGTTTTGTCCTTTTTTTGTTTTTTCCTTGGCTTAGCTTGTTCCAATGAGGAATCCGTGTTTTGTGATGTATCACGTTGAAAGGGGTTGTCCGGAAAGATTGGGTTTAACGTGGTGTCTATTAGTGTCTTGGTGTGTTGTATTGATGGGGTAATTACTGGTGACGTGCGAGGTGTTGAGTGTATGACGGCTATGGTGGTAGTGGTATTTACTGTGGTATATGTTGTCGTTGTGTTTGTATTAGATGACTGGAATGTTGGATAAATGCTAGATATTGTGATTATTGATGTCTGATTAGTATCCATGAGTGTTGGTGGGGTGGCATAGTCGGATCTGAATGACGTTTCTGGAGGTGGGGTAAATACATTTACCGGTGGTGTGGATGAAATATTTGATGTGTTTGGGGAATATACACTAGAGGAGTATGGTGAGGTGTGAGCACTAATACTACTTACCCCTTGGTTGTCTTCAGGATAGTCTTGTGTTGGTAACCTGATTTTATGCGGTTTGTTTTTCTTTTTTCTTTTGTTGGATTCTATTCTGTCAGTCATCTTTTTCATGATTGGCTGCTTCTTGATCTGTAGGGTTAGTTTTGGTGGCGATTTTTTGCTGCTCACTGCGCTCTGCTCTGTATTTGGGCTGATACTCGGTTTGAAGGGAAATAAAGTAGTTGGTTTTAATGCACTAGCTTGATTTAAACAAAACAAAGTAATAATATAACGAGATTTGATAGTACGGTATATTATTACTAATAAATATGAAATAATCAATAATAATAATAAATCCTAATTTCCTCGCAAAACTGTAATCTTCCATTTATGTCATATGTCCATAGTTCTTGTAAGACGTTAACTTTGTAAGGATGCTATATTTGAGACTTCAGGTTTCTGTGAACTGAGGACTTCGACAAGTTGGTTGAGATAGATCTAATGGATGAGTGAGGATTTTCAGTAACGGTGAACATCACATTTTGACTGTCATTTTTGCTTACAGTCCTTCGCTTTCCTGATAAATCCAGGTAAATCTTTTATACTTGCGGTTTCTTCAAACTTTGAGGACATTTTACTTATTGTAGTCCGACTAATTCTCTGCTCTGGATGCTTATGGTGAAATAAGTCATATACCTCGTTGCCTAGATTTCATCTTCACATGCAATCATAATTATTAAAGTTTCAGTTCTCTGTTTTCGCTTAAACGGGCAACCATTCTTCAATATTTTTAAACAACGAAAGAAATGGAACTAAAACAGTTCACGTTATACCTTAATGGCTCTCTGGAGAATTTTATGTGTTTATTTATGTGTTCATTTTTTGCCTAGGTTTTCTTTTTGGCGAAAAATGATTTAAAGTAAGTACGGTACGAAGAAGATTCATACATACAGTAGGTACGTTTTGAAAGTACAGAAGAGACCATGAAGTAATCAATGCGACATAAAATAAAACTATTTCCATTTACTAACGGCAATGACATAAAGTAGGTTTGTACCTAATTTCTTGTGTCATTCATTCATTTGTAAATTCAGCGATATAAGGTTTTCTATCTAGTTAACCTGTTTCAGCATTTTTTTAAATCTTAACTAGAAAAAAAAAATTTTAATCATTTTGGATAGACTGTATATAATTGGTACTCTTTTAATAAAATTGTTTGGATAATGTTGGAAATCCGTGCAACTCTGTGCGAACAGGACAAATTGAATGGAAAATTAGATTCCTTCTGCAGGGGGACTAGAATTTTCCAGCTACAAGCATAATGATGGTCAAATGTATATTTAAGTGACAAATAGCAGCTGGCATGAACGGGCCTTTGATAATGCTAAAGGACCCCCACCTCAGGGCTGAACGCGGAAATTGCAACGTGAGACTGATGGCTCGACTGGTTGTGTAACAGGAAACTATTTGCCTAGCATAATCAAAGTTATGTTCAACTTATGATTAACTGAAATTAGTAGCAATATTCTAGTTAAGCTGACGTTTAGCTACAAATGCGAAAACATTAAATATTAAAATTATTATGTAGTCGATAAATTACATTTTATTCAAAAAGGAACTGTATTTTCCTTAATATAAACTGTTACAAAATACAGAAAAGATTTTTAATCACAAGAAATAACTTTCAAAAAACCATTACCACAAGGGATGGTATACTGAAATTATATATTTTAAAGACCCTTTTTCAAGTTAATATGCTCATAAGCACAAATATGCTTATGAGCAATTATTATACAGGGTGTCCCAAGATAATGTGACACACTTTAGTGGCCTATAACTTCTACACAGTAAAAAAAGACAAATGGTAAAATTACTAAATGGTAATCGTAATTTGCTGCAGTGTTATTTTTAACACGAACTGGGTAGTATAATAATTAAACCTTTAAAACTCATTTTACACGAACGATATACCCACCAAGTTTGTAGAAGTACTCATAAATTGTAGTAAAATTTACAATCCTGTGTTAAAAATGAATCAATCCGCCATAAAAACGGAATAATTACACGGGAATAATTAACTATTACACATTATCTTGTAAAATCTACTGTGTTAAATTACTTTTATGTAATGTAATAATACACCGATATGTCTAACACTGCCAAGTGTGGACTATATACACACTGATGAGTGTGGATTCAGTGTTAAAATCAGTCGGATTTTTTTACTGTGTATATGTGTCTCCTATAAGTCAAAATGAGATAACGACGAGCGCTTTCCACTGGTGCTCGTAATTTTACGAAAAGTCTTTTGTGTCACTGGTACTAATTTGTTTTACTTATACAGGTGCTTGAAAAAAAATTGCCACTTTTTAAATGAAAATTGTGATTACTTTTTAAATAGAACACCCTGTAGATTATATTATTATTCGATAGAGACACATTTCCTCTTTTAAAAAATGTAGGCATAGTTTGATAGAGTCATACCAAAAAATAAAGGAGTTATTTCAATTTACACACCAGCCCTTTTTAATAGACCATAATTTTCTTGGAAGATCGCATTTTATTTTTTTTATATTGTCAGTACAGAATAACGGTATGCATCAACTAAAACTATTATTAAGAAAAGAACTATTTTAATACAAATTCATAAAAATTACATTACAGCATAAATTAACAAGTTATTGAAACAAAAATACCAGTTAAGAAGAATTTAGTTTTAATATACACACATATTATTATGTATTGGACATCTTTAATGTTTGAGGATAAATTGCTGAATGTGCCCTCCGTTTTCTTCAATACACTTTTACAATCTGAACTGCATATTGTTGAAGGCAAGTTCTAACATTTCCAGTGTTATGGTCTGAAAAACATTAGTTATGTTATAATTTTAGTTGTTTTATATTTTGTACAACAGGACTATAACAACGACTTTTGACGTAACCCCATATGAAAAAATCAGGTACCGCTAGTTTGGGAAAATGTGCAGATTCTATTGGTCGGGTTCTACCATTCAATGAATTGAATCTATCCATTCAATTTAGTTGATAAAGGAGCATTAATTTTTTCACAAAATACTTTAAAAATATTTTTTCCCACAATACAATGTTTTAATAGTCAAATAACATCTTCAACAGTTTCAAAAAATAACTACAAACAAATATATTTTTAGAAACCACAAGAAATAAGCTTTTCAATAGTGTCGAAGCCTACTATGTGCTCTATTATAGATGTTGGTTATATTATGTTATATACCATGTTGGTTTAAACCCTATAACTAACTATATTAACTTTAAAACTAACTCGTTCGATTGGCTTTCAATTACCATGGATTAACCAACTAACAATATACCGTTTATTTTTGTTTAAAATGTCTAGTTCAAATTTGTTAGTTAATATGCTGCTGTAAATAGAGTATTGGTAGGTTAAATTAACTACCTTATACGATAAATCAAACACATATCCGCATTGTATGGGTCCATGTGCTTCACATAGAACGAAAATAGAGTGTTCATTACTCATAAGTTTTAAAAATACAATATCGAAAACAAGTTGCTAATTTTGGGAAAGAATTTTAAAAAACTATAAAGTACCTACTGAATTCTATAATTTCCTTCTGGCATTGTTTACAATACGGAAATATTTCGCAAGATTGTTCTTCACTATCAGCATAACATAAATATCACAAGTTCCTTCACTATCTGATTAACTGATAGATCACGCAACCCTAGGAAACATTTGATTAATTTAAGGTGAGTATTATTTATAGACTACTTAAGTTTTTTCCATAACTGTCCCAATTTATTTAGCCAGACATAATTTATAACCCTTAAGGGCAATATTATATACTTCAGAGCGATATTTAAGATATCTAGTGCTTTCAAACAAATATATTGTCTATTTTGAGATTACATCACCTGCAAAATAATAAAAAACAGGAAACCAGAAGTATTTAAATGAAATATTTAAAGTGTTTCAAGACAAACTTCTAGAGTTTCCCCAAAAAATATGCATTCAAATAAATATTTTATTAATTAACTAAATTTCATCAGAGGTTTTTGAATTTTATTCAAAATTGTGTTATATTACAAAACATATTCTGAATTATGTGTAGATAAAATAATTATTATAATAAAATTTAAAAGAAATGAAATACTTAACTACTTTTTTCTAAACGTTTCAAGTTGATCCTCGACTCGTCGTCAGTAAAAAGTTTTTTTTGTCACTTTCTACTGACGACAAAACGATGATAAATTTGGTTCGGATACCAAAAAGATCGTTCAATGATAACTATTATATAACAATTATAATTATCATATAATTGTATTAACTGTTCATCTTTCTGGTGGCTCACAATTTATTTATTGAACACATTACCATATAGTAAATTATTTTTAGAGGTATTTGAATAAACCTATCGTCGTTTACTTTCCTTGCCCCATAAATAAGAATATTACTGGCTAGCAATTGTTTCCGCCTTCTGAAGGATTAATAAATGTAGCACATATTTACTTGGCATTGTTAGCTTTAAAGGCATTGCCTAGACATGAAAAACTATTTTCATAAGAGAGGAAAATTTTGGAGCCTGTAAATGAACAGAATAATATCTTTCCGCAAGGAAAATAAGACAACATTATAACCGCGTGCAAACGGAATTCTGTATTCAAAGTCCTATTTAAACATAGAGTGTAATGTAACTGGAAAACTTGGGGGCAGCCCTATAAATAATTAAATAAAAAACAAAACATAAGTCAAACATTATTCATATAAATTAGTTTAGTTTCTCTTACTTATCTATCTTTAGATACCTGGATATCAAAAATTATCTTGGTCAAGGGTGGTTGTGGAATGTAAAACGTGTGTCTTACTTTAAATTTGAAATAATTATGTCACTGTCACACTGACATCATCAATAACCTACAAATTTCATACCTGTTTATTTCAGTTGTAAAACAATAATGAACTACAAATTATGAAATAACGGTTTTAGTAACAAGAAAAACTAAATTACAGTAATTTTTAGAAATGTCCCCCGTTTTGTTCGATGCACAAGTTGGCGCGCCTCTTCATGCTGTGAAAAGCGTTTTGCAGCATTTCTGGCGTTATGGTTGCACATTGCTGAACAATTCTTTGTTGCAGTTCTTGCAAATTATTTACCGGAGTTGCGAAAATCTTGTTTTTTAAGTAAGGAAATATAAAATAGTCCATAATTGTCAAACAAGGTGATCTCGGCGGAAACTCAACTTCTGTATGCAAACTTATCAGCCGGTCATCAAAAAACTCGCGGAGGAAAGCAATATTTTCTCGTGTAGTATGTGCTGTTGCACCGTCATGCTGGAAATAACCGTACCGAAGTTCATCATCGTTTAACTGTTGCACAAATTCAGCCAAAAAGTTGTGTCTGTACCTTTCTGCGTTGACGGTGAAATCGAAAAAAATTGGCCCAATTATTCTTCTGCGAGAAACTTCCATCCAAACACCAATTTTTTGAGCATGTAGTGGCGATTCAGTAAAAACATGAGGGTTATCATTGCTCCACATTCGCATATTTTGAGAATTGATGTATCCCGAAAGGTGGAACCACGCTTCGTCAGAAAAAAAGTTAAGTCCAGAAGATCGTCATTCATTAAATTATTGACAAACCAATGGCAGTAAGCAAGGCGTCTGGGGTGGTCTGCGGGCAGAAGAGCTTGATGTGCTTGCATCTTATATGGATGCATGTTCAAGTCTTTCTTTAAAATCTCATGACATGTTCCATAAGAAAGTCCAATTTCCTGAGAAAGACGTTTCAAAGGTTTTGCAGGCTCCTCTTCCATACGTTGACGAACGTCATTGACAACTTCTTCTGTACGAACTCTTGGTCTACCAGCACCTTTTTTATGAGTCACACAACCAGTTTCGCGAAACACTTCAACACAATTTGTAAGGCACGCATAAAAATTGTCCGGTAATATTGCCACGTTTGGGAAGTGCTCTCGAAAATTGTCCAAACACAAACGTTGACTGTATTGCCAATTTCCATTAACTAGTGCACCCGTTCAAAAATAGGCTTCAATCATGAAAATTTTATGCTGTGTGGTAAGAGGCATGATTCAAAAACTGGATTAGAAAATTTCAGCACAATGACTTGACAGATTCTGACACAACAAAACATATTCAAAAATTTAAAGTAAGACAAACGTTTTACATTCCACAACCACCCTTGACCAAGATAATTTTTGATATCCCGGTACACAGAAGTCAATAATAGAGAATATATAAACATTTATTTATTATTTCAAGAAAAATGTATAATCATGTACGATCTTCAACGGCAGCAGGTGTTTAGGTAATAATAACAGCAATAGTCATAATGTCACCAGTTTGATTATCATAATGAGAATCTAGTGGGGGTATAAAAATATATACAGGGTGGCCCAATAGTGTGACAAAGTGCCACTTACCGGCATTATACCTCATATGCCGTAATAACAAAAAAAAAAATTAGGATCTCACAGAGCCTAAGAGGAAGTAAATTTTAAAAATATATATATAGTCATATAAAGTGCTCTATAAGCTCTCTATGGCGGGGCCATATCAAACTTAATTATGTTCTTTTTAGATGGAAAGATCCATTATTTATTTCATATTTGAATTCGGATAATTTTTCCAAATTCTAGTATTATACAGAGGAGTTCAGAAGGTATGAACATCTCTGTATCTAAATCGCAATGAATTGAGCACCCTATATCTTTTTTTAAGAAAATAAATACTAGATAATTTTTAGCGCCATTAATTGTGTAATATAGTCTAGTTTTACTTTCTATTGAATTTCTTTCAAAATAGCTTTACTTGTATATAAGGCGTGTCAAAACTTGCAACCACAATTTTCGCAATTTTTATAAATGAAACACCCTATACTTTATATCATTTTCATTAAGGTCTCTCACAACTCTTTCCATTCTATGATTCATTCCCTATACACTATAGAAACAGTTTTTGAGATATTAAAGGTTAATAATAAGTTAATTAATTGTGTATTGCATTCTCAAGCACCAAGTATAATATTAAAAAAATAATTTTTATTGAAGATCACTCTCCGCCCCTGATTCTGCAAGAGACGAGCTCTTACATTTTACCTTTTTTACTAAAATTGGCGAAGGCGTTTCCAAGATGAAGTCTCTTAAAAATGACGAAAAAATTTGCTATCGACAAATTTTGTGAGTAGTTTATTAACGAAATTTGCGGTTCATTAGGAAAATTTCTAAAAATCAGTAAAAAATTGGGAAAATGATATGTGGTTTATTTGAACTGTTTTCTTATGTAGTTCAATTGGGATTTGCATTAGATAGTTATATAATACTAAATAGTTAGTCCATCCCATACTTCTAAAAACAAATTTAGAGTATGAAACCTCAAAAATTGTTGCAATTACGTATAGGAAGTATTAGGTATAGAATAGAAAGAGTCGGGAGAGACCTTGATGAAATTGATATAAAATATAGGTCGTTGAATTTATAAAAAGTGAGAAAATTGTTTTGTTTCGCCCGGTATACAAGTAAAGCTATTTTGAAGGAAATTCTAGAGAAACTAAAACTGGATCATGTAGGTATAGCCATTAATGGAGCCAGAAATTATCTAGTTTTTATTTATTAACCAAAGATACAGCGTGCACAGTTCATTGCGATTAAGAAACAAAAATGCTTATATCTTCTGAACTACTTTGTATAATACTAGTAAACCCTATATTGGCGAATTTTGTAAAATAATCCGAAATCAATTATGAATTGAAAAATATGTTATTCCGTTTAAAAAAAAATAAGTTTGATATGGCCCCGATTTATAGAGCACCCTATATGACTATACATATTTTTAAAATCTACATCCTATTAGGCTATATGAGATCCAAAATTTTTTTTTGTTTATTACGGCTTAGGAGTTATTGAACTTTGTCACACTATTGGGACACTCTGTATATGTAATAAATATTTCCATGAATATGACCGATTTTTTCATTTACACAGTTGGAGTTTTAAGTCATGTAAAAATGTTAAAGTTAACATATACTAAAATAACATCACACAAATAGACATTCCCATTATAAACCTGTTAGATTATATTAGAGGGAGATTACACATGACACATTCCCTGATACAGGTGGCAGCAATCCCAAGCCCAAGGCTATGGGATAGGTATACTGGGTGCCGCGTGAACATTTTCAGTCTGCTTGCTTTCGGATTAATTAAAAATCCCATGGTGTACTGAGAAAAAATGTTAATAATTAAAATAATTAAATTAAAATCCTTGGAGGCTCTATAATTTTTTTGTATATCATCTGCGTCAATGAGGTTGCGAAGCTAGGTATATAACTACAATATAACTGTTTTCTTACTGTCAGATGATATTGAATGTAAACACAACAAAGCGGTGTAGTAAGGCTTAGTATATCCAGAGTATTATATTTACTGGTAGGTGTTACAACAGCAGTGTACTTATTACATTATTCATATACATTAATTTAGTGTTTTCTTAGTTATCTATCTTTAGATATAGAGAAACAGTAATGGTAGATAGAAGACAATAATAAAGAATATATAAAATATTGTCATCATTCAATATAGTAAAATATAGAGCAACTGGCTGAAGTAAAAGATCACTATTTTATAGATTCTGCTCTTGAAATATAGAAAAAAACTAATAAAAATTACTTGATTACATGACCAATTATATCAAATGAATTAGTTAAAATAACTACCTAATCCCAAATCTAAAATTTTACAACTCTTTAGTTAACTTTATAGGGAAACTGCAGTAATACCTATGTAAATCTGTAATTTCTGCTTTTCAGTACTTCATCCGTAATACACTGAAAACCCGTCGATTTTCCGAATTCAAGTATACAGACGATTGAGATTTATCATCGAAAATTTCCTACTTCTAACGTACATTTACATTAAAAATAACACCGGTAAGTTAGTCTGTTCAAACTGCTATTATTACAATAGTTGCAATCTACCATCTTAAAATGAATTAGTTCTTATTGGATATAAGTTGTAGTTTAACAATACTTCTAATAAATATTTTTAGAATTTATAGTTCTATAGTTTACATTCATAGTATAAATAAAATCTAGTTTTAGCAAATTATGTAATACAATCGCTAGAAAGGCAAATTGTTAGGAGTACCTATTTAAATAATAATTTAGAATACACGTATAGTTTCAGTGTAGCACCCCGTTCAATAAAACTGATTTCATCAGTGTGATGCTAATATTTTGATCAAACAGATATTTTCTATAAACCCTCGTATAAAACTTTTTAAATTTTAAGTTAGTAAAGTTTCTTATATACCTCCAGCTATAATAGCAAGGCCTTGGAGCCACAACCCTTATACAAGCTCGATCGATCCAATATATTCGAGAAAAGTTTATTTTTGGAAGACAAACGTAATATTTGATATTGATAACCAAAACCTTGCATCAAATGGCCGAAAAACTGCCTTCCATATTGCGAATCGTGTGGTTTGTTTTACCTATAGCTTTAGACCGGACTTTGTTACATGCTCCAACTAACCTGCTGAGCAGCGACTGCGAATACCTCAATTTCATAAAGTACAATCCAATTACTTTACAGTTTACGTGGCAGAGCATTTTCATTCATTATAAAAGAAACGTATGCTCTGTTTCAGAAAGAAATATACGTATGCAGTCATTTTTATAATCTCACTACATCTGTTATTATAAACGTTAATATTATTTTCGCCCTTGTTTGGACATCATAAGTGGTGACACCATTATGTTTTATAGAAAAAGACATTATTATACCAGAAGATTAATGGAAACGTCCTTTCAGTTAAAAAAGACTGCATAAGTATGTTGTTTCGCGGCCTTTAAGATATGTAGGTAGTTAATAAATTAACTATTTACTTTTAAACTATACCTTTTCCCTGTTTGAAATAAAATTTTGATATGAACTTAATTTGCCTGTACTTATTCATTTTTAGGTTCTATCACGCACTTAGAATAATTATTATTTTCGTGCTTAAACCATTGATTTTTGTTATACGAGTATAATAATTTCAAAGAGTGGATCTCTGGGCCCTTCACATTATTTAACATGTATTACAGTAACTTAAGAGTGGCAAAATATATTCCCATCCATGGATTGCGATATGGATAACATCGAAACATAGCATTAATGAAAAAATTATTCGTGCAAATTTTGTGACAATGGATGGACAATATGATGTGGTCATTTTTAGCATTAGTTTTTCTCCTTCTCCTGAAATATCTTAAAAAAGATATTTCATAATTATCTACATCTTTTTCAATTATCTTTCAACTAATCTTGTTCTCTTCTCTGTTAGAAATTTTTCTAGGACAAAGTCCTTGATTTTATGAAATTCTTGCTCTTCAGAATCCTGTTCTACGTTTCCATTATTCCCTTGTTGTCGTCATCAGCAGGCCTATCTGTTTCAGTAAGATCGGAAGTTATAAATCGGTCTTCATTCCCAAACTCGACGACACCCTCTGAATGTTCATTCGCGCTGTCGTCCTGAGGGTCAATTATTATCTCTGTACCAAGAACAATGCCAAGTATTTTACCTCTTGGCCTTCGTGAAGTTGTTAGACTAGAAAACATAGTAGTTAATTTTATTTATATGAAAACAGGTAGGTGAAATACGAATACGCATAACCCTACACCCCCAATATTCGTATATAAAATCCTTATGTATTTTTTTATTTGAGGAAGAAAATATCAGTAGGTTTCTACCCGCGCTCCAACGAATATACGAGTATATACAATGCAAAACGGGGCTTTTGAGATTGTAGGCTTATAAGATTGGATTTCAGCAATCGATTTGAAATTTCAATAACAAATTTTCACTAGTAGCAATACCTACCAAAAATAATACATTTTCACCTGACAATTTTTATTTCCATAATAAAATTTTGGGCTTTTTAATAATTTAATAATTAATTAATCATTTCGTTCTAGGTAATGAAATTATTATAACACCGTATTTAAAAAATATTGTCAGCTACTTGTCAGGTACATGTCTTTGACATGATTATAGTTTTAGTTAGGTATGACTATAGTTCATGACATTTAGTAATAAAATATAATTCGTGTAACGAAAACTATGTTTTATTTTTTTTATAAATATTCACTCATTAAAGTTTCAGCTGAAAAGGCAATCAAGCACTATGGCTCCCTTATTTCTAAAAAGTTATAGTTAATAATTACTACGTCTGTTTTTAGAATTGTTAGACAAACAAATAAATTGACAAATTTTCATCCTACTAGAAAAGAGGGAAACATATAATGTAGGTAGATGTGAGATATAATTTCCACATTGTTCTAGTACACATTTTGATACCAGGTATCAGTTACATAATTGTTAGAAATGTTTGATTGTGAGTTTCTGTCTACCAAAAAGTTGGCAAAATATGGCGAACATAATATATTTAAAAATTACATATATAAGCAAAAATAATTTCTCTCTTTTCCTATGAAATGGGTTTTCTATAAATAAATATGAATCTGTTAAATAAAAAGCCTTGCATTTAAATATTAAACAGTTGGTAACTATAACTATTTCTTTGATTTTGGAAAAATAAAGTACCCTTTTGAATAGTCCGTTTCCCGAAAGTCAACATTGAATTCGGTAGAATAAATATGTTTTCTCTTTAGTAATTAGATTTATTTGCTAATAGTAGTATTTAAAATTATTTAATGTTACCATTAAAATAAATACCATATTAACACCAATTAAATCCTTTTCTCATTGAATAACAACATACACTGAGGGAAAAATCATGCTTAGAACCGCTAATAAGCCATATTTTTTTGATATTATTAATTATTAGTTATTGCATATTATATTTATTAGACCTAGATAAATTATTATTTTTCAAAATTTCTTTGTAAAGAGAATATACCAAGAATTGATATAATTGTAAAAACTATATATAGTTTGTTCCAACAATTTTTTAAAATATTTATTTTCTAATATAAAATAAATATTTACCTACAAAATATTTAGTAGGTAGTAGATATACTCTCAGTGTATAAAAATGTCTCTGTATAAAATGATCTAATGTATTTAATTGTTGAAAATACAAATTTTATATAATCAATTCTACTACTATGGTTTAAATCTAATGATTAACCCTAGAACCAAATAATTATTTTTTAGAAATATATTTATTTCCCACAATTAAATATTTAATTGAAGCCGCGTTTACGCGTCCACTAATTTCTCCATCTCGTTGGACAGTGACCATTATAGCAGCACAGCCATTTTTGTATTGTGTTGGGTGTTTCTTTGCAAATAAACTAAGTGTAATTACCAATGAATAATAATATAACGAACTAATTGTGAAGTGTATATGTATGTAATAATTGTGTATTGTTTTTGTGTAGTGTTGTATCTAATAATACCAACGCCAGACGTTCTAAGGTGGCTTCGGACGATCGGACGTGTCCTCGTCAAATACTGTTATTTAATACAAAATATCTAAGTATATAACTATACCCAAAAATAAAATAACTGTTCCTTATTTCAGCCAGAATATACTCGTAATTTCACTTTCAACATATTTGCTGGAGATTTGAAAATACATAATACTGTTATCTTTTGGCTTCTTCCGAAAAATATTTTTTTATCGATATTTTTTTATTACTTAGGTGTAGGTATATGTATCGAGACTTAAGAGATACCGTATGCAGAATATTCAAATGATGCTGAAAATCAGTGAAAAGTTGTAATGGATGGAAAACTAAAATAGACCCTTGTGACCCATGAAAACCTAGAGCACTGTGTTCGTCAGACATCGTTTTATCCATGTATGCAGAAATACATATACTGGGAATTAAACTTAAAAATAAGAAAGATTGTACCATTTTAGGGAATATCCGGAAATCAGAAAATGTTTTCCAAAGTGACACACTCAGTATGTACAATGGCCGTAGCCCTCAATCTGAAATAGGATTATGGGAGTAGGTTATATAGTTAGTAAGTTATTTGGAATCAGAGAACAAGGAAAATAAGAGTTTGGTTGCAAGGCAACCATATTGATCATTTGCAATTATACAGGGGAAGTCCTCTTTGCAGACACCTTGTATGAATTAGAGAAGGAAAAAGTGATATTATATTACTGCATCTTATAAAAGTGAAATTGCCTGACAAAAGTTTCAGTCGGTAGAAACGGACCAAGATTCAGATACAATGTTTAGAGACAGCAAAATTACATATTCATGAGATTAAAGTTTGTGTAGGTACTTACTACTGAATTTCACATTCGTGTTTGAAATTGGATACTCTAAACCATTATATTTCTGCCAACCCACGCAATGAAAAATTACAAACTATCACAATCGCGGTTTTGGCATAGGGGAAACGATTATAAAAGCAATTTGAGTAGAGCCGATATTCTATCCATATTCTAATAATGTTTCACCTGGGTATCTCAATTGTTATGAAACGAACCTCATTAATATAACGCAGGCATATGATTCACCAGTAAATTACCGCCTTGATTGATGTAATGATATATAATACTACTCGTGATTAATGGTTCACAGTATACTTATTTGGTGTAAGGTGAAATACAAAAAGAAATTGCGTAAGGTCTACCATTTAATGACTGTATGTATATTTGTGTAGAAAAAAAGAAATAAGATCCAAATAATTTATTGTTATTCACACAAAAAAATAAATGCTTGTATCAAACATACATGTTTTATAATAACTATATATAGTATAATATAATATAAACATATTATATTATTATTATTATTGCCAGCTTTATTTATACTTGCAGTTGAAGTTTTATATTTTCAAAACAAATGTATTCTTAAATACCTCTTGTATTCTAAATGTATTCTAAATACACCTTTTCTTAAATGGAGTATACAAACATATTTTATTTAAATATGTATATTGTATTGTTTAGAAATAACATATAATACATTTAAATGAAAGTACCGTAATTTTGAAATAAAGTTTATCCAATACTCTAAAATAGAGGAATTTTAATTCAATTGAAAGTTCTGAATAATTGAATTAATGCATCAATTTATTAAATATAACGTTTATTACAATAATAATAATAATAATAATAGTTTATTGTGTCACCACAAACTCAGCTAAGCTAGGGATGTACAATTCCACTAGCTTAAGTTTATGGACATTAGCTCCGGTAGCTCAGAGAGATTTATGAGACTAGGGCGTAGTATTCTTAGGACTGCTTTGACTGTTGACAAGTTATTTGGGCACCAGGATAATTTTTAGATATAAGATAAAAGAAAACTATATAAAAGTTAGTTGAATACACTATAATCAAATAAACAAATTGAATGGAATTTACAAATGAATAATAAAGTGACTATTTAACAATAATTCAAAAATGATTTAATATTGACTAAAATATGAAAAAAATTTGAAAAATGAAATTTTAAAATTGGCTAACTTTACACAATTTTAAGAGGTTCGGGGTCACTCTGAAAATCTCGTTCCTTCTTTATGAGGTCAGTACTCTCACCCTTAACCTGTGGCTAAGTCCAATCCTCTTATCTAGGGATCTGCAGGTGGTAAGCGTCCAGAGTTTTCAGCAGGTTATAGATCTCGCAGTCAGGTTACAGCAGCCTCGTCTCAGAAGAGTACATACAAAGAATTGTTTGTGTTAAGAGTGCCCCAAAATTTACAAATATATAGATGAACGTTGACGGCTAGTGTAGCCAAGATTAAAAATTATAAATAAATTCCTGAAGGGAATGTACCAGCAAATCTGGTATGGAAAAATCCTCTGTGATTCTCACAGGGAAAGTAATTAACAAATGAAAACAAAACCTGAAAGGTGTCAACCTTTAGTGACCCTACCCAGAATGAAGCAAATAAAATTACCCAAAAAATTGCATTCAAATGAACTGATTACAGTTCAGCACTCGACAATTTCTTAATAAAAAACTCTAATCATTACTATTTAAAGATACAATAGTTCAGAAAGAACAAAAATAAATTAAATAAAAAAACCCTCTATTATCTGACCCAAAATTCCAAAAACAACGGTTTCATAACCGGTTAAACAAGGAAATATTACCACTCTAATTAGGTAAAAGAGAAAAATTATTTCATTAATATTTCAAAAACTGAGTGACAAGTTATAGAAATTCGTATTGATTTATTGTACAAATTTGTTGTCAAAGAACAACAATCAATGAATTTACTATGTTAGGAAACAGGTTCCAGTCTTCTAATCGGCGTGAATGTGAGTTATTCAAATCTATATAAAGTAACAAATTACTTAACCTAGTGCAGAAATTACGATATTACTTAATAATGACAACAAATCGCTATTATCTTATTTCTGTACTAATAATTATATCGTAACCAATAATGAAAATGAATAAATTATATATATCAAATAGGTAAATAACTCACATGTGCCTATCCACGAAGACGGAAAACTCTCTCCTGTCTATCTTAATTACACCGGTGAGTCTGTTGGACTTTGGAGGGGCTACCGTTTATAGCCAATGAGCACCTCCAACGCAGAATATTTGAAAATGGAAAACTTAAGCCACCAACAATTAGGTTGGGTGTTTTACGGGGTGCATAATAATAGTGAACCTCATGGAACGACATTAAAATGTACGTTACAATTGGTGTTACTGCATCAAGTACTTACACAGGTCGGAATAAAAACATTGAAAATGCTTAAAAACTAATTTAAAACAATACTCAATAATAGTACACTTAAATACTAATTTAAATACAACAAACGCTACACAATAATACAAACTTTGTAAATCACACATAAATATACTCAGCCAATCAGATGTAAATCATTACATGACCAGAATTTCTTATAGTGGTAGAATGCCTTTCCCAGGAGAAACCTCTTCAAAGTATTCCTAAAGGATTTCTTACATTTAACATTTTTAATTTGCGAGGGTAACCGGTTAAACATCAAGGTTGCCAGTTTGGGGTATTTTGCGTTTTATTCAGCCTATAGTATGGCGTTATTACGTTATCTTTGTTTCTCGTGTCGTAATTGTGTTGGTATGCATAGGTGGGACAGCTGTCTAGTTTAGATTTAACGTATGTCAAGCATTCCAAAATATACAGTGAGGGTAAAGTTAATATTTGGTATTTGCTGAATGCATTTTTACAGTCATCCATATAACCCAGCCCAGCTATGATTCTGATTAATTTTCTTTGAATTGCAAATACTTTATAAAAATCCGCGGCATGACCCCAGACTATTATTGCGTAACTCATAACTGAATGGCACAAGGAGAAGTAGGCAGATCTCAACACGCTAGTGGACACAGAACCCGAAAGATTACGGATAACAAATACACCACTACTTAGCTTTTTACAAATCCCCTCAATATGGATATTCCACCTCACATGAGGATCTAAAAGTACACCCAAAAATTTTACAGCGGATACTTCATCATCGGAAGGATCGTAATTACGCAGTGTAAGCATCATGTGTTGTGTTTTATTTGGGTTACATATAAGATTATTGCAAGCAAACCACTTTTCCGCTTCTGATTGGATTTCATTTTTTCGAGCCTCTACATCAATTGCATTATTAGATCTGATAGAAATGGTGGTATCATCGGCATATAAAACATATGTCAAAAAAGTCTTTGACAAAGGCATATCATTATTATAAATCAAGAATAACAAGGGTCCCAATACCGACCCTTGCGGTATACCCATTGTCAGATTTCTCCTTCCAGATATTTCATTATTGATTTTTACTACTTGACTTCTATTAGTTAAAAATGATTTTATTATTTCTAAATTACATCCACTAAGTTTATATTTTCCCAGCTTTTCAACTAAGATATCGTGTGACACTGAGTCAAAAGCCCTGCTTAAGTCCAAAAATATAGTATCACAGAATTCAAGATTTTCATATGCGTCCAAAACATTATTTACAAAGGCCAGTATTGCACTTGTGGTATTGTGATTCTTTCGAAACCCGTGTTGACATTCTGTGAAAAGCTTATTTGACTCAAAATACGCGGTCAGTCTATTGCACAAACATTTTTCTAATATTTTTTAAAGAACTGGAAGCACCGATATAGGTCGATAATTTGCAGGGTCGTCCAGATTACCTTTTTTGAATACAGGTGAAACCACCGCCACCTTCAGCATAGTAGGAAATATACCGTGGGAGAGACACTCATTTATTAGTTTAGTTAATGGATACACTATGGATTCTTAATGATTTTTATAATTTTCACACTTAAGCCATATATATCTTTACTAGCTTTACTTTTTAGGTTTGTAATGATGTCTCTCACTTCAATGTACGTTACCTCAGAAAATTTAAAATCATTGTAGGGTACCTTGTTGTAATCGAAATTAAAGCATACATTTAGGGTATTCCTTTGAGAACACTGTTTACGGGCTTCCAAATCCTTTGCAGCTACTGTCGTAAAATATTCATTAAATTTATTCGGCTCCATTGCGGTTTGACTTACTTTTGGTAGCATTACCTTTTTCCTCTGTTTATTAAGAATATCCCACATACACTTATTAGGATTATTGGCATTTTTTAAAAGTTTTCCATTTGCTTTACATTTAGCTTTTTTATTTCTGATTTATACTGCATGCGAAAGATATTTTTTCTTAATTTATTTTCTAAAGAAGGGTTTTTATTGTATATCGTAATATAGAAGTTAAGTTGTTCACGCATGCCTCTTAGATGATTATTGAACCACGCAGGCCCAGCTGTATTCGGTTTATTAATAATTTTTTTTTCAGGAAAAGCTGAATTATTACATTTCAATATTTTATCCAAGAAAATTTGAAATTTGACATTAATATCCAGAACAGTATTACCTACGAATGACCAGTCAGTACCTTCAACCAAGTTGTAAAAAATAATCTCACCCCCCCCTAGTAATAGGTCTACATACTTTTGTTTCAGATTTCTCCATAATGTTCGATTCAGAATGAACCATATTAATAACAATACCCTTATGATCCGATAAATTGCAGTCCACCACAGAAAATGTACTTTCAGTTGTAAAGTTAATGAATACATTATCAATGCACCTATCCTTCCGCGTGTTTTCATAAATTTTTTTGTGTAATCCAAATGTACGGAGGAGATCGCATAAACGAGCAGAATATCCCGATTCACAGTCTGAATAAATATCAAAAGGCACGTTAAAATCACCCACAACAATAATTTTTTTCCCGTCTTTCATATTCAATAACAATCTTTCTAATTTATCTATAAATATTTCAAAGTTATTACCTGGTGGTCGATAAATATTCACTATATATAAATTCAAAGAGTCAACAATAGCAGCAGAGATCTCTATTACTGTCTCTACTGATATTTCGCTCATAGCAGGCTGTGGTGTACATTTTAGACCCTCTCTTGCTAGAATTACTGTTCCACCACCCCTACAAACCTTTCTGTCAAAAGAAGTGACAACGTTGTATTTCTCCAGGGAAAGGCACTCCACCTCTGCTGAGTCAAGCCAGGTTTCACTAAAACATAAAATATGAAAATTATTATCAAAAAGATAACAATCTAGCTCATTTGTTTTATTTCTTATTGATTGAATATTTAAACTAAATATATTCAATACGTCACAATTACGTATATCCACCTCCTCTTGAAGTGAGGTCATCAATGTATCTCGCACCCCGGATCTCATCCCTGTGGACTTCCCTTCACCCTCAGGAGTAAAAAACGGCTAACACAAGCTCCCTGTGGCCACAACTCAGGATCCATCGCTTTGCTGAAATGCTCTTCTAAAACTGTTACCTTGAAGGATGCATATATATGGGGATGTTTAGATGCAAGTGACTCAACTGTCACCTCTGGAAAATGTTGTTTCACATGTTCCTTCAGTGAATCCACTGTGGTACCCTTATCGAGTCGATGTGTAAACGTGTAAGCTGATTTCCCTTGGTACACCCTGTATTAATTTATTGTCTCTGTTACTTCCCACTATTATTTGTTTCTTATTTCCTTTTTTCTTGTCCACCTTTTGCCACTCATTTAATTTGCTAGTTGATGGTTTTTGCATATCATTGTTTATACCTATGTATTTATTAAGTTTAATTTCAGACTCAGTTTGCATTAATCCCAAAGATACAGCATTTTTTGTAATAGTTCCACTTGAACCACTCGGTCCATCAGCTGTTTGTTTTATGTCAGGTTTATTTACTTTCTTTTCACTGTGATTAGTTTTTGCTTCTCTTCTTTGTTCATTTTTTGGTCAACTGGGGCCAGACTTTTTATAATGTCGGTCTGATTCATCACCTCAATTTGGTTATTTAGTAAGAAATTTTTTTCCTGCAATTCCCTTATTATTTGATCCTTTAATTTTATCACATAATTAAATATAATTACATCTATTTTACCAGCATCAGACAGACTTCTTACTGCATCAAAAAATGCGTTGTCTTCTTCCATATCCGATTGTTGATGAGAAACTTCACAACAAATAATTTTTTCATTATCAATCGTCGTTATGTTCTTTAAGTACTTAACACAACCATTATGACATACTGTGTCGCATCTAATACATTTTAAGCCCTTTTGAGCAACTATTTTACACCTTTTACAAGGTTTTGTTGTCGGACTGTTTTCACTCAACTTAGTAGTCGGCGCCATACTTTCAACATGTATATACAGACATATATTACAGACATTATTGTTATCATAAGCATATAAAAAATTTTAAATAATGATACGATATATTTGAAATACCCATATTTCAACATTGAAACAAGATTATTTTAATTTTAAAATATTAATTTTAATGTCCCAAGGACAAAATATGTGACACATTTTTCAAAATTATGATATATGCAAAGTAAATTTTAAATTTTATTAGTTTAAATTACGTACAATAAAACAAAAATAAAAGAGTAAACATATTTTTATCAATAACACAGAATTATATAATTACGAGTATAATTATATACAATTTTTAGTGTAAGTGAACCAACTATTCAGGGTATGTAACGAGTGTGCAGTATCTCTGAAACTAACCCAGACCCGTAATTTAAAATTAATTTCCAGCTATATCAAGTCATGTCCTACTGACTGAAAATATCGATCATATTTTATTACTTCGGTTTGTACTGGAAGTGGATATCACCTTTCTTATTTTAAAAGTAACACCAACATATTTTTGCATTTTTTAATTTCCCTTTTAACTTTGAGTCAAAATGAGCCCCGCATCCCTTACTTAACATTTATACGATTAGAGATGTATTGATTTTTAATTAATAATTGACATATGCAAGGTTAAATCGTTTATTTTACCATAGACATATACACCTACATTTCTACAATCAGAGACATATACATCTGTATATGTCTCTGATTGTAGAAATGTACCCAAAGATTGTGTCTTTGATTGTAGAAATGTAGACCCAAAGAGGGCACTACTGTGCCCTCTTTGTGTCTCTTACCAGTGTTTCTTACCACTACTATCCTATATTTTATTTAATTTCCCTCATACTCATACTCTTGGAAAAAGCCTCAGTTCAAATTTATTAGAGTTCACAGTACTTGGAGTACCTACTTGTATGGTTTATTCTTCACACTTTAACACTTTATAATTTCTTGTTTTCTGAAATTTGCTAAAAGTAATATTCGCCTTAAGTGCAGTCACTTCAGGAGTAAAATTGAGTTCATTTTTGCAAGGTAAAGTGAAGTAGCAGGTAAAGCTATTAACCGTTGGGTCCAAATTTGTTGCTTGAATATTATCTCTTATGAATGAGGTAAATTATGTGGCAGTGTTGCGCTGAAGTATCAGGTGCAACAAATATGCGGTATATGATAAAATTAGTAGCAAGGACAGCTGTTCCATCTTCAGACTTCTCGACTGAGAGAGAATACACCGTAGAAAATAAAGCGCTAGGAGACACAGTTTAGGCGTAGCCGAATTTCCCAGGCATTCACTAGTTTAGAACGCGAAATGAGCTTAGGTACAGCTTAATTTTGTTTACTTCATCATTGTGCCGCCTGCATGGAACAGAAATTTAGATCGCCTGTGATATTTGGTAGTGCGGTATATAAGTTAAACGCCATCGCAAATTGTGCCTTCACATTTAAATTTTAATAAGATAGTAAGAGAATGCTGTACCTACATATATAATAAATGATTTTCAACAACTTTATTTCCACAGGAATATATGGAATTGTAAAACTAGGAACCTGCCGAAAATTTTGTTACTTTACCACTTTCATACTTTAAAAACAATCTTGCCATATGATCTGCTTTTCTATTATCTAAGTAATTAAAACGGCGTCGAGGTCGTTCCCCGTATTTTTTATATACGTAGTGGCGTAGCGGTAGCATTTTGTTTTGCTAGTATTTAGTTAATAAAATTTATGTGGGATATGTTTTTACAAAAGAAAGTTTTGAATAGTTTAACGATAATTTTTAAACAATTTTGGGGAATTTTAACTTTTAAAATTTCCATGTTAATATTGATATAAGTACGAATTTTTATATTGTTTTGAATATTTAGGTGATATTTTGAGTTTGATATATAAGATAAATCTAATCTATGACAGCAAGTTTTAACTAAATTTTTTTTAAGATTTTCTTCGTCGATATTTTGTCCTAGTTCTGCGGCGCCGAAAAAGTGGAAACTTGGTGATGAAGTATTAAGAATTGTATAATTATTTTTGTGTGAAACTTTTGTGTGAAAGTTTATTGAAATTTAATGAAGTAACAATTTTAATATCAAATACTGATATAGGGTAAATGCATTATAAATGAATCCTCACATTCTACTCTCTTATTAACAGAATTTTATATATGTACAGTAGGTACATATATGTATATACATTGAGTTAATGACTAATACTTATTTTAATATATTTGGATACCTATTACAATTTTGGGTTATTTTCTTTGCATTAGTGTTGTCCGAATATATAAAAATATCGTTCAGTACCTCGAGAAAAGTTAAAGATAATATATATAGGGGTATACTTTAAAGTTTTAGGTATATAATTTTAAGAAATCAAGTTAGTAGCAAAAAGTAAATGGAATCTAGTCTTCAAGAATTGGATTTTACTGTATCTATGGAAAACAAAAGAGTCGTGCCAACTGCTGATACAAGTGTCAAACGTAATCATTGCGATTTAGAGAATTGTTCACAAAATAAAACTCACGTAAACGTAAATTGAAACGATTTAAACTTGAATAACATAGATCTACAAACAAGAATTGGTTTAGTACCTACAATGCTATTACGAATGGCGACAGAAATTACACGCTGGATTACGAAGATCTCGTACGAAAATGGGTTTGAGAGCCTTTCAAATGAGAGCGTACCATAATTTGATTAGCAAATTTGAAAGATCAGGGTCTGTAACTGACCTATCTAGATCAAGAAAGCCAGGGATTAGTGATGACCAAGTTGCAGAAGTTCTTTGGGAAAATCAAAACAGCCAACACTAATCTGTTAGCAATCATTTGGTTGAATTCGATATCAAAACGATTGCAAATGGCATACACCACGGTCTGGAAAATTTTACGCAAAATTCTAAAAATAAACTATAAACTGAAACTGCTGTTTGGATTAAATGATGCAGTTGTTCATCAGGTTTGATTTTTCTTTACAAATATTGGTTCAGTTGTAAATTGAACCCGAATGGTTTATTCCGTATTTTATGGACAAATGAGGCCCATTTATCTATAAATGGTGGAGACAATACTCAAAACTGTCGAATATGGTCAACAGATAATCTACATGAAATCGTTCAGCATTCGTAACAAGAAAGTCACCGTTTGGTGCGGTTTCACATCTCATTTTATCATTGGACCATCTTTTTGGAGGAGATACAGAATGGAGAGGCTGTATCTGTAACTGTTAGTGGTGAACGATACCTGCAAATGTTATGAGATTATACCATTTCACGGATACAAAGCGAGCACGAAGGAATTGAAAAAATGATTTTTATGCAGGATGGAGCATCCCCGCATATTTACCGATACGTTTAAGGATTTTTTACTGCTGTTTTCAAAATTGTTTTATAAGCAGACATTTTGGCCTCCACGATGGCCTGATCTTAACCCAGCGAATTACTGGCTATGGGGTTATTAAAAAAATTTGGTGTTTAGAACACGACTAATGACGTTGGAAGAATTAAAAGACTATTAGGGAGCACATTGCTGCAATTCAACCAGAAATTCAGAATAATGCTTGTACAATTTGGAACAACGGTTTGTGATTGTACAGCAGCAAAATGGACGACATATAGAACATTTGCGTTAATCACTATTAGACATAAGAAATCCCATTGTTTAAGCAATCGAATTTCTTTCACATCCTATTATTAACTTAATTTGTTAAAAATACATAATAAACTCAAATATATCCCTTACTTTATGATAACCTTGTATATAAACTTAAATTAATAAAATCAGAAGAAAATCTTGTTTCAAAGTATTGATACACAGGATTGTGTACAGGATGTTTGTTACGTACAAAAACATATTTGTTTTGTATCAAAAACATGATACAAACGGATTCTACCGAGTATGTGTATACTCAAAAATAATTTTAAGCACATCATTTGTTTACGTGTTTGCGCATTTGGATATGGATCTTTTGTGTAGAATCAATAATGCAGAAGTTGGATAATAATTGTACAAATTACGTACACACGTCAATATGTCAATAGAAAAATCCCTCTGATCTGTAAAGTATTATGTCCAGGCTAAAGATAATATTATTCTTATAAGTATATCATCAAATGCCGTCAATATATAAGGTTAAGTAACACAGTATTCTGGATTAGTCAAAACGATGCTTCAAAAACAAGTATAGTTTTTTCACAATAAACAAAAACATCCATTTGGTCCAGGGTACCATTTTCTACGAGATTTTCTAATATAAAACTTTTTATGTGTGGGAAAATATTGAGTAAAAGAAAAAATATAAAAAAATTAGTAAGAACATTAAGATGCTTACATAAAATGTTTAATAGAATGTAGAGATATGGAATTATCCTTCTTGGATCTTTAGTTACAACCTTACTATCTTTAATTATTTTAGAAATAACCGCCATATCGGATAGTTAGCAAAATATATTTTGTCTGATAGACAAAATTAAGTGAATAAATAAAAGAAAAGATAGTTTTGTCTTCATATTCCACCCACAGATCTTAGATGTCTAATATGTGACTTAAGTCTACTTTTCATTTTACTATTATTCAGGGTGTTTCATGATGATGGCTTGTTAGAATTTAGCGAAACCGGAAATGTGTTTCAGATATTATAATTGGTAAGAAAAGCTATAACTTAAAAAAGCACAATAAAGAAAATGCACTAATACAAGTTTGAAAATAGTAATGAACAGAAAATTTCATAATTATTTTTCATTTTTAGAGAATATCACATATTAATAGTTCACACAAGACGTATGTAGGCTGCTTTTGACCCTCAGGAACGACTTACCTTGGTAAGTCCTGGCGTACGCTATCCCACCCCTGGGTATACAAATGGACAATTTAATTAAAAATTGTCCGGCCGAATGGGGTTCCAAATGACACACTAAACTTATGAGCTAGCAACCTGATGCTTATAAGCTATATATAATATTTATCTGGTTACCAACAAATAAATATATATTTGATTTTAATTACGGAAATTTCAAATAGTAATTTATAATACATCTACTAAATTTGAGTGTTTTATTTTTTTAGTAAGTAATTATATAGTTTTTATCACAGTATTTAAATTTTTGTAGTGACCATTATACCTGAAAATGGAACATGTTGTCTCTAAATTTATCTACTATTTGTCACATACCATTTAGGGAACATCAAACTTCAGCGGGACAAACTAAACTTTAAATAACTTTGTTTAGATAAAAATAAATTTTCTATGAACAAATAGGCAAGTTCTGCTGATAAATCATGCATTATCTGCACCTACACAGAAAAGTATCGTGTGTATGGCTGTAAATTTTAATAAAGGACAATAAATATCTAATGCGTTGCGGTCCCTCTAGGTGGAATATTGATTAGAGCCAGCTGAATTACTAAAACAGTAGGTGACGGGTGGTTTAGTGGGCGTTTAATCCAATTGGTCTCAAATATATATCCAAGGTAATAAGACCGCAGCCGTGTAATACAGTGATTTACATATCAATTGCGTGAAAGTTGTTAATGAGGGTACATAAGGCATCACCCTGTCGCGTGAATTTTAATAACACTTTGTCGCAACAGCATTTTAAGGTTTAATAATTATCCTCCATAATAATTACTTTGACGTAAATGTATACAGGCGTTATTAATAATTATATTATTACGTGCTACATTTGCATCAAAATGTGCACACAATTTTAGGATGTGAGTATGATTCTTTTCCTAAATACTGTACAAACTCACAGACTAAGGCTTATACTCATTGAATTATTGAAATGACTTGAGACTATGCATATATACACTGCGACCATGTGGCCTATTTTGTGGCTGACACTACTTAAGTAAAAATTATAATGGGCAATTTGTCTATTTCGGATAATTTTTTTGCTGTAACTGAAAACTAGTTGGTAAATTGTTTTTAGTAAAGTACCTAAGTTTCTTCACCATTATTCATTTTCATTTTGTGTCACTGTAAAAGAATAAGTTTTCTGTAGTATAAATTATATTCTGAAATATAAATCCACATTCCAAAACCAGTTATTGCAATAAGTGGAATAATTAAAATTAGTTATACAAACAAGTTGTTCTTCAAATATGCAAAATAATGTACATTATACCGGGTTTATAATAAAATAACGCACAAAATCAATAACTTTGTTTCCTAGTGTTTATTTCAAGTGTGACATCCTGTATACGTCTACATTTTCTGATAGAGCGTGCGCCTACGAATGCACTAATATAATGTTTGATAGGTATGTCTCTAATCGTAAGTGAGATATCTTCAAAAGATAAGTAGGTCTACTTTAGGTCAAAAGATGAACGATCTAAGATAAGAACTTTTTTAATCAAGAATACATCCATTTTTTTTTCTATCTTTGCAATAGTGTCTATCTTTGCAAAAGTATTAGTAATATAATTTAATTAATATATTTATACCAATTGATCCAAAATGTTAACTTATCTGTAATAAGATAACATTTTTTAATGTTTTTAAATAATATATAGTTGTTCATTTTAATAAGTCAAGGTAGAAGTCTTTTGACGTAATATACACTTACTTCTCTCTTGAGGATAAGAGGATATCCCGCTTTAATCTCGAAAATAAAATGGACCTCCGCGTTTTTTTTAACACTATTCTCTAACCAAGTTATGAACTTTGTGTGTTACATCATCATATCCCTGTAGATACTAAAGAATTCTAAGCTTGCATGTAATGATTATAATAACTTCTACAAAACGTTATAAATAAATACATGTAGGAATTTCAGTGCTCAAGATCAATTAGTCAGGTAGATAATACAATTGTTTTTAAGTTTGATTCATCCTCAGACGCTTGAAGTGCTGAACAAACTATTATTTTCATTTTATGGATAATTTTTGGTACTGACGTGTTTGTACAATAATTATGGAAACCAACGTATATAAACTAACCATTTTATTTTGATGCAACTATTTTCCTACTACTGCTGAAAACCTTTCAACCAGTTTAGGATGTTCTTTTATACTGACAGTTATCTATGGGAGCTTCACTTAATGTAACATTTTCTACATTGTGCGTTCTGAGAAATAGAAATAAATTCGGCTTACCGAACATCTTGAAGCTGAAATAATTATGGTTCATAATATTTTTCCACCGACTCAGATGAAATCAGGATAATACAAAAATCCATGTTTTTGATTTTTATCATGCTTTTGTGTAGATGTCTTATTATATCTCTTCTCCAGATATAGTCAGAAATATATCAGATTACTGCTTTTGATGTCAACCTATGGCATTAGTTTCGGTATTAAAGTTACTGACTTCGATAGTCCGTTTGAGACCTGATTTCACAGTAGCTTGTTACCGTTACTTAACCGATAGTTAACTAACTATAAGTTTAAAATGTGCTTAGTTGTAGATAAAATGTTAAAGAAATTCACAGTCGAAATTTTAGCCAGTAAACTAATGGTTAAAAAATACATTGTGAAACCGATTGTTAGTGTTGTAGGTTTAATATCTCTCCTTTGATTTCTAAGTATAACATAAAGGAAATTAGAGAAATTTTAATTTGAAAAGTGTGTAATAAAATTATAATACATACTTTAAAATAAGTAAATGAAATATATTAATATAAAGATTTAGGCCACAAACAATTATGAGCTTTCGAACTACAGGTGCTGCTATTTTATTATTTTCGTAGTAATTATTTTTGGAACAAATATAATATGTGACATTGATATTGAAAATAATCGTTTTTACTACAATATGGCATATCACTTAGCCCGTCTTTTCCTTTACTTTTATTTATCATCGAAATAATTTTCGTGGTATTAACACAGAACACTTACAGAAAAGTCATACAATCTGCAAGATGGTTCAAGGTGAGCCGCCTTTAACATACATATATAACATATATTACTAAATTAAATAGTTCCCTGTATTAAACATTATAGACGAATGTAAAATTTGTGTACAGGGGTTAAGGAACATTTTACCTTCAATAAAAATATTGCTACATAATATGTGGTACTTCCAGTTGCATTGGAAAGAGCTATCCACTTCGTTATTTTAAATAGAACACCCTGTATATTTGTGCATTTTTGGAAAGAGCTTTAAATTTTATGTCAAAAACATGTGCCACACTCTATACTTTAACATTGCAGTTTCGAATGTATTTGAGATTTTATACAAAAAAATTGACACATGCAGTGCTTCGTCACAGCTTTTATGACTTTTTGCTTATGGAAGATTTTTTCAGGTTTGGTATCTAGAAAAATAAAGGTATTCCATTTTTGACGTCATATTTTCATAAATGATAAATATATCGAATTTTCCCTGTATTTATTGCAACGACTTATGTAAAATTAAATACTCTTATCCTCAATATAAGCACTGTGTATGGATTAAAGTTTAAGCACTGAGTATGGTTTGACAATATCTGGGATATTTCAGATTTTCTTAAATTTCCCATAGAAATCGTCATCCAAAAAAATGATTCTATAAGTGTCAAAGTAAAGTAAACGTAATAAGCAACATAGAAAATTATTGTTACTATCCGTGAGAATGAAACAAAGTGATAAGTAATAAAACCTGTAGAAAGTTTAACGAGCTACATCTTCCGCAAATAACTTAAAATATATAGTCAGAAGAATATTATGTAATTCTCTGTAGTTTATCACTTTTAAAACTAAACAATTCACAGCCCAATTACTGGAAACAATGATTACGAAATAACTATCCTACAATATTTCGTATATCTATTAAGTATATTCTCAAATTCAGTGTACCAGACATACATAGGTAAATATTATTATTCCATTGAGAGAATTTTGTGGAAACAAAATACACGACTATAAATTCATTACTGTACAATCTCTACATGCAGATGAAGCAGGTTACAGGCATGAATTTTGTTAAAATATTTTAATTCGCAGTCAGGAAGATGAAGACTTTAAAAAATATCAGGTTAGATGAGTAAAAAGTGTCGTGTAATACCCTATATAAATATTGTGACCTTTTCGCAGAGAAGTAAACTTGAAATTTGTTTCCATGTGTGACGTGCGTGATTTAATAAAACGCTTCAACCTTAATGTTATTCATACGCAAATCAACGCAAATATATCATGTCACGGTAACAAAGATAATTCTGCTAGGTCAACGATGCTTTTCACTTTTGCACAATGAAATAATGTATCTGAAAATGAACAAAAATATAATGAAAGAACACGCACAAAACACCTTAAATATATAACAACAGAGAAACGATTAACTGATAATATCGCAGAGACCTACGTTATTTTTTAACACATTCTTTATTGACGAAATCAGCACACAGGTTATATTGTCATTAATTAGTGAACAGTGTAAGAATAGGTGTGTTAACAACAAAAAAAATCCATCAACACCTCATCTAATATGATGATTTGTAATTTTTCATTGTTTGTATTTTCTATCAGGGAAATCAGTAGATTGAAAGAATTATTTATCAGGTTTAGCATATATTTGGGAGAAAAAAAATGGTTAATACCTCAATACTAATGTTTTATGCGTCATTTGGCCAAGACATATATAATATAGGTTTGCCTGTTAGATAAATAATATCTAAAAGCTAGTAAGAATTCGCATTTCAAGTCAACAAGTTTTGTAGAGGACAGTAGACTTGAATATTATACGGCGATTAATAATTACTTTCCGTATATTATCCAAACTCTATGTATCTCCTTCCATTTGGAAGATTTGAATGGATAACTTTAAAATTTTAATGACTTTGTATAGGTAGATTGTAATACAGTTTGCATTATATTCCAAACTCCATGTTATGTTGGTATATTTATCTTCCCCGTACTAAATACATGTACGCTTTTGTTTAGTCAGTCATTCTGATACCACGCTAATTATATAATCAATATAGGTATCTATGCTATGACAAGACGAGCTGTTACTGAGAAAGCCATTTGCCATTAATTTTAAGGAAATATTCTGTAGAATCTTACCCGGCTGCTGTTGTGAATATAAGAATGGATGAGTACGTGAGCCACAAATAACATGCCTGTAATAACTCTTCATTGCTTACCCCCCTGTTTATGTTACATAAAGAGGGTTGTTCAGAATTAGAACACGGAGAGGGTTATGTAATAATTTTAACGTGTTTTGTCTATTATATGCTAGCAAAATAAGAATGTTGATAAATTATAACAAAGAGTAATGCGAGACAAGATGTGTTGTGGAATACTGAGTAAGTTAAATTTATACGTTAGGTTAATTGAAATCAGTTTCCTAACGATTCTAAATTAGTTCAAGATCGTTTTTTTGTCCATGCCACAACATACATATTAAACATTAACATTCTATTATCTTAAATTTACATACTTTGCCAACAAAGTTGGTATTAAATTTTGAGTGCCCTGTATGCAATTATGTAATGTTCCATGCTTCGATACCGCAATGATTCGATTAGTGAATTTACAAAAGTTAACTCTTTAGCTTTAAATTTATTGAAGATAGCAAATTTCAAAGGAGTGCAAACATATTTTTCCCATATAAGTTTTGCATTCAAGTACATACCTTTGAAAAGGTTATCTTTAAGTATAGAAAATTCTTATGAAACTCCTACTAAATCAACGAGTAAAATATAAAAATGTAATGAAAAGTGTGTCGTTCCATTAAAAATAACAAAGTCTACATTCTTCGCAACATTTAGATTTAAATATTTATAATTGATAATTTAGAGCCAAATTTTCAGAAACAAGTTATCATCCTAATTCTCTAAAACGAATTTGTTGCATGAACAGCCCTGTACAGGGTATTCGCGTATTTTGACCCCTACCTACAGGGGTTATTAAGAAAGTTAGAAAAAAAATTTAAATGCAAAAGTTGTTTGGTTTTTCATGTATTATCTTTTAGCTAGGTCGAAAAAAAATTGCATGTCGTAAACTTAGGAAAACCAATTGAACATAATATTTTTAAATGGGACACCCTGTATAATTTTACACGCTTGAGTAAACATTCTTTTCCTGATTTCAAAAATATATATTTTGTTGACATTTGCACTGACAGTTTTCGAAATATTCGACAGCGAGTACCATAAAAAAATAGAAAAAATACAAAGAACTAAAAATATTTAACAATAGAAACCAACAGTAATAAAAAACATTTAACGATTTTCGATGTAACCCCCTTAGTTATTTCAATATTTTCTAATATTTTTATTTTTTAAAAATTTTTTTATAATTTATTGTAAACATTAAATATGAAATATTTCGAGAACTGTCAGTGCAAATGTCAACAAAATATATATTTTGGAAATCAGAGAAAAATTTTTTTCCTAAGCGTCTAAAATTATACAGGGTGTTCCATTTAAAAATATTATGTTCAATTGGTTTCCTCAAATTTAGGACATGCAATTTTTTTGTCGACCTAGCCAAAAGATAGTACGTGAAAAACCAAACAACTTTTGTATTTAAACTTTTTTTCTAACTTTCTTAATAACCTATGTAGGTAGGGGTCAAAATATACGCGAATACCCTGTACAAAATATGCTATATTACCTACATTTGTGACTTCATATACAAACTTCATACTCATGTGAAATTATGAACTAGTGGGTATCACATTCTTTATACAAAATTTTTCCTAAATAAAATGTACCACTTTAAATAAAAAACATGGTGAAGATACCACTGACGTAGTTTTCCACGTAACACCAAAACACTATACTGCACTCGACGCGGGTTTCGCCAACCAAGTTGATGATACCAACTTGGTATCTCTAGATGATACCAACTTGGAAGACGAAATGCGCGTCGAGTGTAGTTGGTGTTATGTGGAAAACTACATCAGTGTTAAGTATTTAATTAAACTAATTATTTCGAAATATTCGTCGAATTTTCTATTTTATTTCTGGAAAGCGTGTACTTGTTAAATAAGGTGCCTGCACCTTTTACATTAGGTACTTGATGAATTTCCAACATTTAAGTTTATTATTATTAAAAAATCACTGAATGCTTGCTCTTTACGTTGAGTCGGTAGCTCAGGGTTTAGTCTCTCGCTCAACACTGAGGTCGTGGGTTCGAATCCCCCTTCCGCCACAATGTCCACTCCCATATTAAAGCTTATTCGCAAGGATGGATGGGAGAATATTAGGTTGGTGTTAATGCAAAAAATTAACATGAGTTTATATTTGCCTCTACCCGCTACATAATGAGGTTTTCCGGGTTTCCCTCATTCTAACACTCAACGGTGATTAGGGTTTATCAACGTAAGTCGTTCCTGAGGCGCAGATGCGGCATATAGGAGAATGATGATGATGCCGCCCTCCCCTCTTACATATTTCCGGCCTAATCCGTGACACTACATGATGGGTTATTATACGGGTCACTAGATGACGGGATATTATCTACTATTATTATGTCCTCTTCATGGATCAGCAAAATATTTTAAGAAACAACACTGGTTTGTTAAACTGGCTTAAAATTGATTATTACCGCGTTCCAGGAGTTAAAAAACAAGGACTTATAAAGATCAATAAAACGAGACCCTGGAGGTTATGTTGACATCTGAACCAGTTTTTACACACAAATCTGTTTTAGTATGTGGAAAATCAACCAGATCGAAAACAGCTTTATTGAATTACCGGTGCATTAATGGTTGATCTAATGTTAACCAATGCATTAATGGTTGATCTAAATTATTAGGGCAGAGAAAGCAAGTCCATTTAATTAATTATAAAGTTATGTTACGCTTTTAGTTTTTACGATAATAAGAAATAAGTAAACAAATTTTTCATCCATTTCTATTCCTAAAACTTAAAAGTTGCAAGTTAATACAGCCTTGCGTCAATTTGAAATGTGGACTCTATTCCCTATTTTCAATGAACTAAAGTTTGCAAGATCTTAGAAACTTGCACCTTCTCTAAAGTTTTTTATCTGGAGCTAATTTACCCGCACTAAAGTACTGAAAAACATGAACAGAATTTTCGCATGAAGAAACGTAAATTAAGGTTATGAAATCTTAACAAGTTTGTACTGTAATAACAAAATATTTCGTATAGTTTACTGTTTTAACGACGGGCGTTTCAGATTTGTATGTAAGACAACTTAATGTGGAAGATGTAATCCTACTTACCTATTGTTATAATATTAAACTTCTAAGTGTAGTTTAGCCCCACAAAATGTGGGAATTGAAGCTACGTTGCAAAATATATGCATTAAAAATATCCTGGAATGGATTAAATTGTTTGCTGGTGACATGGTTTTGTAGCTCGAATAATATGGTAGACCAGAAAAACAACTGTAGGTTATTTTAGAGTTTTCGTGATAACGTATTAGATTAATGGTATTACAAACATCGAAATCCGAAACGACACAATAATCCCTTAATTAGTTTCTTTAATAGAGGAGAAAATAATGATACTTTAATTAAAAAGCCTGATACACAAGGATCTCATAACATTGTTCAGAAATCTATGAAGCAAATAAGGGATTCATACTAATGCCAAGAACAGAAGTCCCAAAAGTTGAAAGAAATATTTCGGTTCTCCTTGAAACGTATTTTTCAATCTTATAGGCAGTTTTACATACTGAGGAGCACATGAAAAAACATAAAATATTTCCATACAAAGTGACATGTAATTTGGTGCTTGTAAACATAGAACTTCATAATTAAATGTAATAGCTAGCGGCATGTGATGCAATTTACATTTGCTACATAATATCAAAGGCTAATAATTACCAAATCTAAATTTATCTTCATACATTTGCATACAACATAGAATATGGAATAATGATGTTAATTTGGAGTTACTCTAGTGGTAAAAGTGTACTGTTGTAGTAAATTCATTTTACCTAACTTAAGTATGATATTTTCACTACTAAACAAACTATTTGTTACAACATGAATATACAACATTATTTTATGGATAACTATAACAAAAAAATATTACGTACTCTTATAAAATATTAAAATGAGTTAAATAAATAAAAATCGTTTTCATGTCCAGGGTATTCCAGAAGTATTTGGCAAAAATTAAATGCAGGTTTTTTGATTTTAAGTTCATGTAACAGGTAAATTAACGGTCATATATTTTTCTGAAATTTTAATTTAAACTTTAAATTTATTTGTTTATTTTGAAATGTATAAATCATAATATTCAAAAACACCAAATTAAATAATCTCAGAGTTTAGTCTCTCGATCACCTTACCCAGAGGTCGGGGATTCAAATCCCCATTTCGCGAGGCACTTAAATTGTCTACTCGTATATTAAGGCCTGTTCAATGAGATGTTTGGCTATCCCCCTAAATAATGAGGGAAACCTTTGATTTCTCAATATGGTTGAATGTTCAGATAGAACTTTGTTATTCTAAGTGGACGACTTATCAACGTAAGAGTCGGTACATCTACATTTACATATTTACGTTAACCATTATTCTACTATTACTTAACTAGCCACTGATTTTAAGAAGGCACTGATTCATATTTGTTATAGAATCGTTTATATTTTCATCAGCGACATAAATATACAATAGTGTCGTCAACGAACAGATGATTTTTATATTAACCCGAATTTGCTTGTGATAAGTCTTTCATAAAACAAATAAATAGTCTTAGTCTAAGAAATGGTCCAAATTGAAACAAAAAATTCTGGTGTGTAAAGAGTATTTTACAGTATTACGTTTTACACATCCTTTCCTAATTTACAATAAGAGGGTTGAACCAAGAGATTAGCGAACCAATCAACTGATTTAGCATGTTTGATTATGATTGGATGGATATGAACTGTTTGCTTTTTCCAACGATGTATCACTCGATAGGAGTTGCAATTTTATATTTCAAAGTGATAGTGGTTATAGAGAGAGTGACAGCTAAAATTAAATACAATGTGCAATGAAAGTTCCCCTCGATATGTCAAGTGACGTGTTTTTTGTATTTGTTAAATTTCCTCAAATTCAACAGATATTTAGGGTGGTTCGTTTTGAAATGAAAGAAAGCACTTTATATTATTAAAAAAAAAAGTTATTGAATACAAAACATTCTGTTTGTACAACTGTATCTCGTTTGTTGTTAGGAGTGACTGACACTCATTTGGTGATGTACTCTCATGTGGTGATGTCATATGCACTTAGTATTTGTATGAAAGACGTCTTCAGGAACATTTATGTTTTATACCATAGAAACAATAAATTGAGTTTATGGCAATAAAACAGTTTTATATACCTTAAGATCTGACAGAATCAGAAGTACTACAGGAATAAATATACATTCTATTTGGTTTAATTTCCAGAGCGTAACTGAATCACGAATTCCCTCCCTTATCTATATAAACCTTCCTGATAATTAATGAATTTGTTAGAGGCATTCTTTGATCTGCAGGGTTCGTATTGAAGCCACATTAATTTTATTACGCCATTTTAATATGACAGCTATTCAATGTTAACGAGTGTATGTATGTACATTCAGCCCGGGTTAATTGTTTGTAGTGACAGCCCAATATAATTAAAAATTAATCCCCAGTGATTTTTGAATTTTAATTAAATTCAATAAGGCTTTTATTGAAATTTTATTACTCGTTTAACGTTTTTAATAAATGCACACCAAATTAAAAAATATATCCAATAATTCTTGATTGTGACTGAGCTGAGTGAGCCAAATTAGTTCAGACAAAATCAATTCGAATATAATTACGCAGGAGTTGCACGAGAAGCTGGATCTAAGAACAATATAATAATAATATAAGAATAATATCTCTACCCCTCTTTCTAATCACAATGATTATCCTGAAATACTGAGATTTGTGCGGGAGAGGGGTGGTATATTATTTATTTCGCGAGCCGCATTTGCATCTCAGGAACGATTTACGTTGTTAGGGCCCTAACCACCATTCGGTGCTGGAATGAGAGAAACTTGGAAAGCCTCTTTAGATAGGAGGACAGCCAAACATAAACCGATTTTAATCTTCACATCAAGCTGACATTTTTCCTATTCTAGCCTAACGTCAACATAATTGTCAACCCATCCCCATGAGCAAGTACCAATCTACGAGTAGACGATTCAATTAAAGATTGCCCGGTGGAATGGGGATTCGAACCCACGCTCTCTGGATTAAGTGATTGGGGCACTAAACCCTGAGCCACAGGGTCCACAAGAAAATTAAAATATAACCAATATTTATAAACAAAAATTGTGCGTTGGTCACTGACAATTTCGTGCTCTCTGCAAATAATATTTGCTTTAAGGCATCTAACAATAAAAAATGTAGTATATGATGTTAATATATACAAACCTAGCATACTATCAGAAAAGGTTTTTTCCCAGCCGCTAAAATATTCCAATTAGAAAGCAAATGAAAATACCGAGAAGTGAGAATATTTATAGGAAACCTTTACTTTAAGTATACCATTTTTTTTACTTAAATGTACCGAGTGACTTCGTATAAACTAGCACCCCCCGTAACTTTTTAATTTTTTAACATACGGGAAAAATAAAAAAACTGACATACAGGGAACATTTTTTCCTTTCCTAATCTGCTGCGTAGTTTCTGATCATTTTGCATGCATACGGGGGAATGACAAAAAGTATATATTTTGTGGCAAAAAATGTGGGAATCGGACAATCGGGGTATTTTATATATGGTATATTTTAAATTAAAAAAAAGGATCTTTTATTTTAGCCAAAAATGTACAGGGCATTCCATTACAAAAAATTAAGTTTTGGATAGGAACAAATTTCCCCTGTATGTCAGTTTTTTATTTTTCCCGTACGATAAAAAATTAAAAAGTTACGGGGGGGGGGGTGCTAGTTTATACGAACTCACCCGGTACTGATACAGACATTCTCTGCACAGTTTACTTTTAATAGTAATCCATAAATTTACCAAATGTACACCATGGTGTATGTTGTTGATAGAATGTCATCACTTTATAACTACACCATAATATCTTCATCCAATAATATATTTTACGTTTATAAGTTTTATTAGTTTCAACTGTACATAAAAAATATAATGCCTATCTCTGTACAATAAATGAGTTTGGAACTTAATAATAATACTATATTATATACCAAGGGACTAAATTGCATCATTTAATCCCGCGAGTAGGTGCAATCCCTTGAGTAACAACTACTCAAGGGATTAAATCACTTTAGTCTCATGGTATATACGCTATTTTATGCACTTTGGAAAAATAATTAAAGGAAAAAAACACCAGTGGTACCTACTTTAAAATCCATCCAAAATTTCGTGTGTTTTGATACGTTGCTATGCCCAATTAAAAATAAACACTTGACGCTAACAAATTTATTTGTCAAAAGCGTATCACATTGGTGAAAATTTTAAAAATAAATATGGAAAAACCGCCGCTACCCCGAAAATCTCAAAGTCTATATGAGAAACAATAGGTATACAGACTTTAAAAGATGGTGTGAAGAACGAAACGTGAAAAATTCCACAGAAGAAAAGGTGGTATATGCTTTATTTGAAAGATTATTCTGTAATATGGGTACTGTACTAAATAAATTTCCACTCCACTTCCACTCCAAAACTCCATAATTCAATCATTTTACTTTTAATCCGTAGGGATTAAACAGTAGATCACTTCTCGATTCTCGAAAAAAAATTTAATGTTACGTGATCACTTGATATCACTTTCATATGAAAAATAGCAACATTTGTTCTTAAAAAAAATACACTATATCAAAATATCTTTATTTCACTCGTTAAGGCTATTAATCAACAGTTGGATAGAGATATTCAGTATTTGTCTAACGTAGTGATACGGTGATAGCTACAGAACAAAATTACCTTTATAAATAAAACTTGTGAGTAAATTAATTGAGTTTTTATGCCGATTTTTACGCTTTGCTGTTTACGTTTCATAATGTGGTTGTCAGATGTCGCGTTCGAGGAAACAATCATGGTGCACTCATTATAATGTAGGTGTCACTCAATCATTACATATTTATACTTAACGTCATCACCAAGTGGAATTCGTGTTGTTTTGACGGCAGCATTATAGTTTAAATTCTAAATGTAAATAACTTTGTTAATTACTTTCGCAAAACTTGCTCGTCATAATCAACTCTTTGTTTATCATCCACTTCAAAAATGTATTATGTTATATTCTTATTTTTGCATAGCTTTTACAATAATAGAAGTATCACATTATCATGAGCAGCTCATATATTCTCCCCTTATCTTTTTTATTTATTTGCACAAGATAAACTGCCTGTGAATCCATCGTTTGAAATGCATTTAAGGGTTATATCCAGTAAATTCCCCTTTAAAAAGGGTTGGAAAAACAAGCCTATCTCCTGATTACCAACAACGTGCATATAGACTGCCCTATTTTATATTCAGGACGCAAGCGGCAGTTGTTTTTTCATTTAGGTCGAGTTCTAGGATTTCACACATTTCAAGGCCTGCTTTATGGTTTTTAGGATACTCAAGAGGATATTTAAGGCTTTAAACGATTTTTCTTGTCACACAGTCTAGTCCTCGCGACTTACTTAAAAATACATTTTGCGGAAACGGCAGCATAACAGCATATAAAAAGGCATCATATCCGTTTTATAAAATAAGGCACAAGCTTATTTTACTTTGTTTTCTATTGTTTAGACTTATACATTATTAGTTTTTAAATATTTATATATTTATTACTTATCTTTGCATTTATAGTAAACATCTTTTCTGTAGGGATAATTTAATAATCACTGATAGTGGAAGGATATGAGGAGACTACCCTAAATAACTGCATATTTGTGCATATAACTAACACGCTTTGTATCTATCCACCTGTTACGGATGTATTTGAGAGGAGCAGCTTACAATTTTTTCGTACGGAAAAACTGTTTCCGTTTTTTGGTACTTCAAGCTGTCGATCTGTTAACTTATAGGATAAAAATTGATTCAAAACTTTTTATTTAGGGTGGCGCAATACTGTGACCAAGGCAACTCTTAGGCCGCAATAAATAAAACAAAATATTTTAGGATCTCATAGAGCCTAAAGGCGGATCCAGACCAATCGCGCTGCCCCGCGCCTTAAAGCACCGCGCGGAACTACGCAAAACAGCGCAGAGCGGCGCAGAGTGGCGCAGAGTGGCGCAGAATGGCGCTTGAATCTCACTTGTGTTCCAACTGGCGCGGCGCGCGAATCAGTACGAGTATGGAAATGAATGAACAAATTAATGTTGCCGCTGCTGTTATTGTTATTAATTATCACGTTAATAAAAAGAAGCTGAACCAGAAAACGTCGTCAGTGGGTAACACCGATGCTTAGAAGTAGATCCGTTTACAGTGGAACAGAACGTTTAAACCATATGTTAATAGGCAGCACTGGCCAATTTGAAAATTTTTGCCGTGTGACTTCAGAGCACTTCAGACCACTACCAGTTTTTTAACTATATATTTCAATTTATTCAAAGGTATTCTATGTATATATTTAATTTGGACGGTGTAAAACACCGTCCAAATTAAACGCGCACAAACAAACGTTTTCCGTTGATATACCGACACAAAACGGATCGTGCTCATTCTGACGCAACTCGGCGCACTCTGGCGCAAACTTGCGCGGTTTGTTGTTTACACACAACGCGCTGCGCTACATTGCGCCTGATTTGCGCAGCGCGGCGCGGAGCAGCGCGTTTGGTCTGGATCCGCCTTAAGAAGACGCACGTTTTAAAACGTGCGTTACGTTATGTATATTCATATAGGGTGCTCCATAAACCTGGTTCATATCAAACTCATGTTTATTTAAATGGAACTATATATTTTTTATTTCATATTTGATCATTTTTTGAATTTTACAATATAGGGTTAAGAATGCAATACAAAATTAATTAATTACTTATTAACCACTAATACCTCAAAATCCGTTACAATTACATGTTAGATAAGGGAATGCTTTGTAGAAAAAAAGTGTCGTGAGAGACCTTAATGAAAATAATATAAAAATATAGGGTGTTTCATATACAAAAATTGAGATAAATGAGATGCGAGTTTTGATTCGCCCTGTATAAAAGTAAAACGATTTTGAAGGAAATTCTATCGAGTCAATAGTATGCACTATTTATTTTCTTAAAAAAAGATACAGGGTGCTCAATTAATTGTGATTAAGATACAAAAATGCTCATATCTTCGGAACTACTGTATATAATACTAGTCCACCCTATATTGGAGTAGTTAGAAAAATTATCCAAATTCAAATATGGAATAAAAAATATATAATTCCAAAGAAACATAAGTTGGATATGGACCCGGTTTATAAAGCACCCTAGATGACTATACATTATTTGTCTTTGAACTTTGTCACGCTATTGATCACTAATAATCATTAATTTTGATTCTTTATCATTCTACTTTATACAGACTATTTAAGGAACGAATCTAATTTCAATAAGCTTATATCGAATTTATTTCGAGGTTGGTAAGACTATGTTGTAAGTTACAAGCCCGAAGGGAAACTTACGAACTCTCTTTGAAGTTAGAACTCAGATTACTGTTATTATTTTCTGACGTGATGACGACACATAATGGAGTCAATATCAATATGTACAGGATATATTACAGAATATAGAGTGTCGACATTAAGGGTGCTTGAGTCTAGCATATCAAACGGGGATTTCCCCGGATTCCTGTGGAATATCTCTAGCGCAGCATAATAGTTTCAAAGCTGTGATGATATGACAACTTTTGTATCTGCATAATAATTATCATGCGATGCCATGGCTTCAAGTGGCTAGAAATGATTTCCTACTTTTATTTTAACACGCGCCTCGAATTATTTGGAAACATACTTTTTATTTCCACTTAGTTATCATTTCTGTCTTTGCAAAAGTTGGAAAGAGAGAGATTTTTCTGAGATTTAATATTCTCATTCCGCGAAGATTCATTCTACTTTTCAACCTAAACAATTAATGCGCAATTTTATTACTTAATTACAAATGACCAACAATAGTAAGTCAATTAATGTACGTTAACAATGAAGTTATCTAGATACGAGTTTATCTATACGATTTAAGTTACTTATATCACACTAGTCGCATTCCAATTTTTTATAAAATATAAAAATTATTTTTCGAATTTCGAAATTCATTTCAAATCATTGTAACTTTCGGTTATAGTACCTACTTGATTTACATTCTCATATTTTATTTATTTATTTATTTTTTCAATTGGAAAAATGTTTAATCCTCTGCCCGATAAGTCTATAAATGTCAGAAATTTGGCAATATAGCTGTAGTAAAAAGACTATTGTGTTCTTAGTCCAAATCGGAAAAGAATAAGAATAATCTATAGTTCTCAAAATGTTTAAGGAATTGTGTATATATTGCTTCAATACTGTTTTTCATTCTGAAATTTCGAATCAGAAATCATTTTTTTTAAATGTCTGTTCCCTATATTTTTTCACTTAATCAAACACTTTAATATTATACCAGTTCGTTCTCATTTCTAGCCCTACCGGGGGTCCAGGCCTGCGGCCTGGGGTCGCACTTCGGGTGACAAAATCATCTAGAATAATATTATTTTCAAGAAAACACATATTAAAGAAATTTTGTATCTGGAATGATGATGTAATTATACTAAACGATTTTTCTTAATATTTTAATGAATTTTAAGGGTTACTCTATTCTTAATGGTAAACCGTCATAATTTTTTAAGTGCTGAATGTAGAATTTATTTTCAATAAACATTTTTATCAATTTTATCAATGAGAAAAAAATATATTGCTGTCATAATTGTCGCAGGAAATTAATATTGTAAGTATTTACTTTTGTAAGCTAAAATGATGAATTTTACAGACTGCCAAAATGAACGAATTAATTCCAAACTTTACCTGCAGAAAGAATAAAAACTACGGACAATGAAATAGAATACTAACAAATAAGGGGAATTAAAAAGTGAAAAAAAAAAAAAATGTCTCCAGCGTGACCCGAACTCGCGCAATCAGCATTACGATGTTTGGAATCTTACGACTTTCCCATTGCCCTATCGCGACCACTTGTCAAAAGTTGACCCTGAGACGTTTAAGTAGGTAAACTGTACGTGTCAACCTGAAACATTAATTTTTACCGATTTTCTAATTGGAAAAGCATTTCGCCTTAGTATTTTGGTAGTCAGAAGTATTTGTCAGTGAGTACTATTGATTCCGTTAGAAATATTTCTCATAAGAAAGTAACCTATCTGAAGTTTAATTAATTTGACAGTTTTCGTGGGAGGTGCTTGTCTCGTTAGTGCAATCTCACATCGGCAGATAAAATGAGAAAGAAGTTGAGACGGACCCGACTCGAGATTTTCGAAGACGAAATAGACGTAGAAGGGCTTGATGTACGGTCTCGAAAAAATATCTCAAAGGATTAGAGAAAGGACGGAACTTTCGTGTGAAGCGGTTCTCGAAGCCGTAAAATTAGAAAAAGTATCTCGGGAGTCCCGCGAAAAGTCGGGATTTCGGCAGGCGTGAGGGGGTCATTAGGCGCGAGGACAAATACCAGTGCTAGCCGTATCTCTCTCGCCGAACGGCGATCGACGAAAATTTGGCAGAGGCTTTTTGAAAAGGGACGAAAATACCCCTGCGCATTGTAAATTCGCTCCGTGATCCCCCCTCGCAGAAGATAGCTTTGAAACTTAGTGGATTCGGCGACGGAATTTAGAGCGAGACAGAATCGACACGTTTTAATATATACGGATTAATAATTACACTCACTAGAGGCTTTTTCTTTGCTTTCTCAAATAAGCTTGCAGTTCAATATACTTATAGACGTCTATTGTATCTCTTACATTCTCGTAAGTTTCCGTCGTAATTCATGTAAAATAAGGTTTTTTTCTTAATTTGTAACATTTCCAACAATATATATTATGAACTTCTCCGTTAGGCAGGCACAGGCCCAATAATATTAGTAGGTGGTTACTAATGTTACCAATTAGATCTATTGTAGAAAGAGTTATAATCATTATAACTCTTAACCTATAATTTTAACCATAAAAAAACATACAGGATTTAGAAAATCGTATAATTTGTTAGCTTCAATAATAATATTTAATAGTATTCTTAATTGTCAGCTTGTATGCGCAAATTGGAAACATGTCTTCCGAAAACCTTAAATTTATTTGCTTGATAGTTTTTCCTTTTTACTTAGGAAAAGCTTCAAGATTGGTATACTTGCAACTATCTACACTGTTTCTTAAACAAATTACAGTGGCTGTTATCATGAAATAGTTACATCACAACAAACAGCTGAGCTATTGAACTGACTTTTTTTTCTAGAAGGGCAAAAGGAACTCTCCCGCTAGGAATACTACTTACGTTCTTTATTGCACATCATTTTCTAAACCGGTTGCATGCATCAAATTTTTCAATAAAATCCCTATCAGCTTCCTGCTGCTTGCTTCAATATTCGATCCATACGAATAATGAAAATCACTCAGTCAATTTGGCTAATTCAAGAAATAAAGCTTTACCTTATAAGAAACATTTTGTAATGTTTTACAATATTATACAATCAATTTAATATCTATGGAAATGTGCTAAACAATAGTAAAACACTTTCGTTGTTTCTTGGATCTCTTCCGTGTCTGGTACCTACCAAATAGATATCTCGTACGTAGCGTGTGGGAAACACATAATTTCCTTCTAAGGAACTGATTTCTTTTGTAAACAACGCCTAAGCAATCTATTGTGTTATATTTTTGCAATTATAATTTTTACACTGCTATCAGGTATTTCAATATAACTAATGTTTTATTAAAATCTTGACCATCTCAGAAAACTGCCAGAAATAATTATACAAACATCAACGAGATTTGAACATACCTGAATATTTAATCTAACAATCTATGATATGAGCCAAATCATATAGCACATTTAGTTTTTCATTCGGTTTTGAATACCACTTATTGTACAGGGTGATTCACTTTCGAGTGTGTAACATGGGTATCTCGCTTATTATAAAAGATAGACTGTAGGTTTAAATTCGGCAAAGTTGCGGAATTTTGTGCTCAATAAGTTCGCGCAAACAAAACCCCCATATCTGCTTTTGTTTTTGAGTAAGAGGCAAAAAAAATTTTTTTCCGGTTTTCGTTTTCTAGCCATAACTTCTATATTTTTAAAAATATTGGCTTATCGCTTTCACATTATTAGGACACTTTCTTGAGACAAATATGATGCCGTAAACTGTTTTTTAAAAAAATGTCACTTCTATTGTAATTCATCGTCAACTTTATTTTTTCTTATGGGCGCCATATTAATTTTTCTGATATTTGAATAAACCGATTTTTTCTGAATACAACAATATAATATAATATGTTAATATTTGCCTAAAAAATAAGGGCATTACAAAGAAAAATAGGTATTTTTTTGAAAATGTCTAGTTAGCCATGGCCATAACAGTCAGTTCTTGACAAACCACAAATGTCACTTATAATTTTTATAAACTGCATCTGTGGAGTACTTTTTACATTGACTAACGATGTATTCAACCGAAGAGAAACAAGATATAGATATTTATTACAGATGTAACAAAAATTTTAACAGAACAATTGAAGAATATTTAAACACATATCCTGAAAGACAACCATGCAAGACATATATTACTAAACTGCACTGTAATTTAAGAAATTATGGCAGTTTTTCTAAACCAAGAAATAGGTATGGATCTGCCATAATTTCTTAAGTTACAGTGCAGTTTAGTAATATATGTCTTGGCATGGTTGTCGTATTTCAGGATATGTGTTTAAATATTCTTCAATTGTTCTGTTAAAATTTTTGTTACATCTGTAAAAAATATCTATAGTATCTTGTTTCGCTTCGGTTGAATATATCGTTAGTCAATGTAAAAAGTACTCCACAGCTGCAGTTTATAAAAATTATAATTTACATTTGTGGTTTGTCAAGAACTGACTGTCATGGCCATGGCTAACTAGACATTTTCAAAAAAAATACCTATTTTACTTCATAATGCCCTTATTTTTTAGGCAAATATTAACATATATTATATTGTTGTATTCAGAAAAAAACGGTTTATTCAAATATGAGAAAAATTAATATGGCGCCCATAAGAAAAAATAAAGTTGATGATGATTTACAATGGAAGTGACATTTTTTTAAAAAACGGTTTACGGCATCGTATTTGTCTCAAGAAAGTGTCCTAATAATGTGAAAACGATAAGCCAATATTTTCAAAAATATAGAAGTTATGGCCAGACAACGAAAACCGGAAAAAAAAAATTTTTGCCTCTTACTCAAAAACAAAAGCAGATATGGGGGTTTTGTTTGTGTCGACTTATTGAGCACAAAATTCCGCAACTTTGCCGAATTTAAACCTACAGTCTATCTTTTATAATAAGCGAGATACCCATGTTACACACTCGAAAGTGAATCACACTGTACAATTTGTAAATTATTCGGATCTCAGTACAAGTTGTTCTTCTACCCTTTTGAATTCCAATTCTGAATTTGATTTAAACATAATTCCAAATACAAATTGTAATCTATTATTTTATATAAAACTGAAAAACCGCCGATGAAATTAATTTGTTGTATATTTAATTTTATTGCATTATACTACAGCTGCAAATATTTATTCTGAATACTTCAGATTCGCTGTTCTTACAATTTTACAGGTGTGTAATCCCAAAACAAATGACGATGATTAGTACAGCACCATTATTCAGCACCAAAAACAAATTACCAGCATAGGCTACTTATAATATATTAATTACAAAAATCAAGATTTCACAGGTGACGTGTTTGTTACTAGGGTCTCTACAGGGTGTCCTACGACGAACTGCGATGATCGGTCTCTCAAAAAGTAGCCGTTGGAAAATTTTGAAAATCTGGTGGTATACTACTGCCGATGTGAGCAATTCGGCTAAAATATTTTCAAAATGTTGCCAGTTCCGGTTATAGCAGAAATATATGTCAACTTGCTTATTTTAAATAGGACACCCTATATATTATTTTATTTCTGGATTCTGCGTCAAATTCTAAACACATTCTAAATATCATATACCTAAGTCTAACCGTTTTTGACATATTTCAAATTTTATGTAAAAATCGATCGAAAAAGAATTATCAATTTTGACTGTACGAGAGCCTTTATTATTTAACTTGGGTGATTTCTATATGTAGAAAAGGGCCTCCTTTAACAGACTTCGTATAATATTTTGATTATTATTAACACAGGGTGCTCAAAAAACAAGAATAAAAATTAAATTGAAAAAACTGCCAAAAGTAAATATTTTCAAATGGGAACACCATGTTTTTATCATTTTATCTTATTCAGCATTAAAAACAAGGGTAACTTTGTATAAGGTCAGCTATTCCGAAAATTTATAGTTTTACAAATATTGGCAATTTAATACTTTTCAATTGAAAATATGCTACGGCTTATAAGTTCAGTTACTTTTAGTTGGTCATGACGAAGTTAGAAAATCAAGTGCGAAATAGATGTTAGATCAACTTGCTGAAAATTATTACCAATAATGTCGGAACTCTTATATTACACAAATGAAGATTATTTCAATCTATTTATTATTTATGGGGAATGCAATCAAGTCATATCAACAACGTGTGATTCAAAACTGTTACTTTTCGAGAGATCAATCGCCGCAGATCGTCGTGTAACATCCTGTTATAGTTTATTCAAAAGTTCTAGTTTCTATGTGAATCAATTCAGCATTTCTACGTTTCAATAAAAAATGTTGGTTCCAATTTCTGCCACAAAGCATGCACAGATAACTTCTGAACACATATTTACCATACCTTAATTAAAAAAAGGAATTCCGGTAATAATTCTGAATGTGGACCCAATAATTCTGAATAATTCTCAATGTAGACCCAATTATATTTAATTTGAAAATCATTAGAATATTTTGGGCTGCAATGGCTATGCGCTCTCTGAAACTAAATAAGGTATACTGCGCACCCTAAATTGCCCTGCTGAAAATGAGCTTTTAGCGTACTTCAGAAACCTTTCTGCGCAATTCAGAGTATCTACAGGGTGTCCCAATAGTGCGTTAAACTTCAATATCGGCTTTATTGCAGGTTTTCTTAAAAATGGTTTCATAGAAATGATGCCTTATGAAGAGACACACCTTTTAAAACTATTTTGGAACATACAGTGTGGTACACCGTTTAATTATCGATGCGACGTTGCCGTAAATTAAATGACGGTGTGAGTAATAGAACTAATTATGAGAAAACATTTTGCAGCCATAGAGACAATTGATAATAGTGGAGTAAAAACAAGGGAAAAAGTCGCTTCCTTCTCGAAAAAAAATTTTTTAAGGTATAACCACATGAAACCTATACAGGATCATTGGTTGGGTCCTTGTGCATGTGAAATGACTAATTACGACATCCTTAGGGGGGTCAGACATTTTTTATCCCCAAAAATGTCAATAATTTGTCAAAATGTTATATTTATGTTTTTTAAGACATACCACGCGATAACTTCGAAACTAATTAACTTATAAACATGAGGTTTTTTTTAATCGATTGAGGACATATAGGCGGCCATAACTATACTAATTTCAGTCCCCTGGTTAGCTTATTTTTTCTTGGAGAATGGAGTAAACTCGAAATTTTACTTTTATTGCTGCATGATTTTCGGTAAGCGAGAAACTTTTTTATTTCAAGGAATTTTGCCATAGTATCTGCGTATGAATTAAAGAAAAAATATTGAAAAAGTTTTTAGAACAAGAACCAACCTTCTGTGACAAACAGTTTTCGAGTTATCGCCGTTTAAAATTAATAACACAGGGGCGCGCTGCGCCGCGCGACGTGCTTTTCGAAGACGCTATCAAATTATCGCACCGTACCGCGCTCTCTATGACCAATATAAAATATCCAAAAAGAATTTTGTATTAAAAAAATAATTTAATGTTCTAGTATTCTAGTATAATATATATATTTTCTAATTTCATATGATTCGATAAATATTTTCTATCAGGAACACAAATTTGCATTGTATTTACATTCATATTTTTAATATAATGTTAAAACACGAATTACAAAAAAAAAAGACAGAAATTTAAAAAAATTTGAATTTTCTAGACTCCGAACCTGACGAACTGAGGTCTTCGTTTTGTGGTCTGTTACTATATAATGGGTGGTATGAATAAAAACGAAGTACCTGCTACTACTACAAGTATTAGTATATTCTACATAGTATTTACTTTAAAACGAAGTAGATACTACATTTCAAAGTACTCCCTTCTATTTTTCCGGAAATGCTAAAAATAATAGAATTCTTCTAAACATTATAATTACTTTAATACCTTTTACTGGTAAATACTTCCATTTTAACAACTGAAATATTTTCTCCGTCATTAACGAAGTTGATATCATGGCAGCCTCATCGTGCGTGCTACAAAGTGATTACTTTAAAAATGGTTCAAATACATAGAAATAAAATTTATACTGCAATGTTTAATAATGTTTATGTTTATATTTTTCATCTAGGTTTAGTAGGGAAAACGTTACTTTCTCGTTACTCGTTACTCTTCTATCACACTTCTTTCATCCGAAGACTTCTTAAAGGACTGCTGATGTTATAAATACATACAAAACTGAAACTGTCTCCCAAAAACTTTTAAACATGTATATCTCGTTAGCCGGGGCCTGGCGCACGGCGTATGTGTGACGGAAGTAAGTACAAGTACACATTTCAAAGAATGTATTTTAAAGTAGATATTACGTAGAATATACTAATACTTGTAGTAGTAGTAGCAAGTACTTCGTTTTTATCCATACCACAAATTACATATTTACATTCGTCGCAACATTTTAATCCTTGGGCTAAACACGTGCACCTATTATGGTTGCAATTTTTGTCAATCCGATGTTCCGACAGAAATTGCAACAATAATAAGTGCACGCATTTAGCACAAAGATTAAGATGTTGCGACGAATGTAAATATGCAATTTGTGGTATGGATAAAAACGAAGTACTTGCTACTACTACTACAAGTATTAGTATATTCTACGTAATATCTACTTTACAACGAAGGATTTACTAATTTCCGGTAGTATCTACTTTACTTGACATAGAACATGCTTCACCACAAAGTATAATATACTCCATATTATGAAGTATCTACTTAACAAGTGTAGTACATCTTTTGAAATGTATAGTAGGTACTAGCTTCCGTCACACATACGCCGTGCGCCAGGTCCCGGCTAACGAGATATACATGTTTAAAAGTTTTTGAGAGACAGTTTCAGTTTTGTATGTATTTATAACATCAGCAGTCCTTTAAGATGTCTTCGGATGAAGGAAGTGTGATAGAAGAGTATCGAGTAACGAGAAAGTAACGTTTTCCCTACTAAACCTAGATGAAAAATATAAATATAAACCATTTTAAATTGATGGTACTTAATTGTTTACCTAAATATTTGACGGTATATGGTATCAGCGTCGTAGTGTCTTCTTGCAGTATAAATTTTATTTCTATGTATTTGAACCATTTTTAAAGTAATCACTTTGTAGCACGCACGATGAGGCTGCCATGATATCAACTTCGTTAATGACGGAGAAAATATTTCAGTTGTTAAAATGGAAGTATTTACCAGTAAAAAGTATTAAAGTAATTATAATGTTTAGAAGAATTCTATTATTTTTAGCATTTCCGGAAAAATAGAAGGGAGTACTTTGAAATGTAGTATCTACTTCGTTTTAAAGTAAATACTATGCAGAATATACTAATACTTGTAGTAGTAGCAGGTACTTCGTTTTTATTCATACCACCCATTATATAGTAACAGACCACAAAAGGAAGACCTCAGTTCATCAGATTCGGAGTCTAGAAAATTCTAATTTTTTTAAATTTCTGTTTTTTTTTTTTTGTAATTCGTGTTTTAACTTTATATTAAAAATATGAATGTAAATACAATGCAAATTTGTGTTCCTGATAGAAAATATTTATCGAATCATATGAAATTAGAAAATATATATATTATACTAGAATACTAGAACATTAAATTATTTTTTTAATACAAAATTCTTTTTGGATATTTTATATTGGTCAGGAGATCACCCAAGCGGGCCTTCGAAACACATCGAGAGCGCGGTACGGTGCGATAATTTGATAGTCTTCGAAAAGCACGTTGCGCGGCGCAGCGCGCCCCTGTGTTATTAAATTTAAATGGCGATAACTCGAAAACTGTTTGTCACAGAAGGTTGGTTCTTCTTCTAAAAACTTTTTCAATATTTTTTCTTTAATTCATACGCAGATACTATGGCAAAATTCCTTGAAATAAAAAAGTTTCTCGCTTACCGAAAATCATGCAGCAATAAAAGTAAAATTTCGAGTTTACTCCATTCTCCAAGAAAAAATATGCTAACCAGGGGACTTAAATTAGTACAGTTATGAGCGCCAATATATCTTCAATCGATTAAAAAAAACCTCATGTTTATAAGTTAATTAGTTTCGAAGTTATCGCGTGGTATGTCTAAAAAAACATAAATATAACATTTTGACAAATTATTGACATTTTTGGGGATAAAAAATGTCTGACCCCCCTAAAGGTGTCGTAATTAGTCATTTCACATGCACAAGGACCCAACCAATGATCCTGTATAGGTTTCATGTGGTTATACCTTTAAAAAATTTTTTGAAACATTTTTCTACCGATTTTACTCCACTATAAAGCTAAACTATGATACCATCAAATATCGATTACTTTATACAGGATATTTTTCACAGAAGCTCCACTTTAGTATATAGCAAAGTGCATTTTCTCAATTTTTTCAAATGCAACACCTAGATATTATCTTTTTTATTTACATGTTAATTTTCTACATTTTTTGTAAATAATATTCCTATACCTATAAAATCGATATTTTCCGAGATTTTATACTATTTCGGTGAAAACTGTAAAATTTTGTTTTCAACTAACCTATAGTAACCATGATTTTGACATGAAGTGTCCATTTTCTTAAAAGAGGAGGTGGATATATTTATATGTAGAATTTTCCTCATACCTATTTCCTCTATTAAATTATGGATTTCCTGCTACTTTAAACAAAAGAAACAGATGAATGTTTTAATAGGCATACCTAAACATAAAACGTTACTACCATTTTGAAGAATTGAACATTATTATTTAATTAAATATAATAATATACTGTTCGTAACTGAAAGTGAGCTAGCACGTTTATACGTGCCTTTATTATACAACAAAAAATCCGCTGACATTTCTTAAAATAACTAGGCATGCATTCCAAAAACCTTTTAGATTCAGCGTTTCATATATATTTTTCTTTATTTATAGGAGTTTTGTGTTATGGTGCTCCTTAACATAGCCCCAGTCCCAAAATGTTTCAGTTCTGTCAAACTGGAACTTCGAGCAGGTCATCCACTATGTCGCCCCCTTTCGATCTAACGATTTATAAAACTTTATCATGGTTGCTCAAAAAAAATTATTTGACAGTTGTTACCGAAAAAATATAAATATCTCGAAAAATATCTATTTCTGATGTAGGTAGGACATTATTTACAAAAAAATGAGAATTAACATGTGAATTCAAAAACAAAATAATTTACTGTATGATACTTACATGTGAAAAAAATCCTTTTTGAAATGTACAAAATTGGAGTTTATCTGATAAACATTCCGTATAAAATAATTTATATCGTTTTGATATGGTTTAACAAAAAAAATCTTCATTACTTATTTCTAGTCCAAAAGTCGAAAATTTTAAATCGGGTACAACTAATAGAGAATTTTAAGCTGAATATGAATATACAGAAATATGCATTGTGGTCCATTAAAAAAAATCACAGATTTCGCAATTCTGGTAACCATCGGAGACATTCGAAATAATAACACCATATAGGAAACATAATTATAAGCACATCGATCGTCCTATCAAATGAGACGCTACTCCCATTAAGCGAGTATGGTATCATAATTGAACACTCCCCACTAGTTTTTACGCCATTCGCCGGTCAATAGCCGCGCTATCTATAATTGCGGAGTGAAATCGCCGGTCTAACTCGCATCTTTCAAAGGGTAGGCATCTTTCGAGGTACTAGTATTCGCGCTATAATCCTGAGCGCTCCGTAATATTTCACTTTGATGAACGCGAGAGCTTTTTAAAAATTCGATAATTCGAAAACGGTTACAGATATTAACCAAAACTTTTCTTTAAAAACTTTTTCTATATTTAGGCTACATTTCATTCACTTCATATACATACAATTTTTTAATATTTCACATAGCTAACCGCATGTCGAAGTTTGTCATGTATAATTTTAAAAAGTAAAATATATCAAACAGAGGTTGTACATAAGTGGTGAACATTTCAGGGCGGTAGGTCTAGCCTGCTATTTTTAATGGCGGTAAGTATATACCCAGAAACATATGTTTTCGAATTGTGTAGATAACGCACCCTTTTACCATTTAAAAAAATTGCTCTACTAGTTGTAGATCACAAAACATATGCCCCAAAACATGCTCTACAAGATGGTATAAGTTTCATCTGTTGCACTATATGTATGCGTCCCAGAGAACCACACACCATCTAATAGACGTCCATATTAGGTCAATGTGATCTATTTCACGTCTTCATCTATATTTTGACCGTCTATTATTAGAGCTTTTTTAGATTATACATTTTATTTATGTAAATTAGAAATCGAAATATCGAGTATATGTTTTATTTATGTATGTACTGAACGAAAATATAAAGTATACATTTTACACTGCAGATATATGTATATTTAACTAAAAGGTATAGATGCATAAATATAGGAAGAACGGGACATTAGTCGACACATCAGATGGAACTTGTGAATGTTACAACTATGTCGTACGGATGCCGTATATTTTAGATCTGAAATCGGAAGATAAATTTGATAATGTGCAATACGTAAATTATATGATACCGTTTACCATTGGAATAGTACTTCAGGTGTGCATTACATTAGTAATGATTATACATTTCCAAATTTCCAATAAATTCTATCTCAAGGCCAGCCCCATTAAGTATGTTTTTCAATCTACAATATATGTAAAACAAATACAACGTATAGACGTTTAAAGCGGCACGTAATTATATATAACGTAGATGCGTTATTTCGCCATCTACCATAGAGTAGGTTCAGCAGCGCACATTAAATCTGTTACGAATGGTTCATAATAGATAAAACTTCAACAGATGCTGCTTCAGGCCATCTCTCCCAATCCTATTAATGGTCTTTAATCAACAACAAGTGAACGAAATATATCATATAGATGTATAATGTGGCCTGTGAAAACTGTGGGTGATATTGTACCTTTACCACTGGAGTACTATAGACAAATCTGTAAATCACACGTCATACATTATAACTAGTTATAAAATTCCAGTAATTTCTACTTCAAGTTCAGTTAATGTCTCTTAATTTTAATATAAAACCAAGAAATTGTACGGACCTTTCAAAAAGACAATATTCAAGAATCATTCATTGTAATACGATCTATTGTGCATTTAGGGTAAATGTTGCCAGATACTCTGAGGCTGGTTGCAGGTGTCATTGTTTTACACGGACCCTGGACGTATTTATTTTAAACTTTCTTACTGCTCGAATATGTTTATGAACGTTATGAACGCAGCCCCAAACTTGAATTCAGAACACGCTCTAGCCAAGCACTCAAAACTGAAATGTGAGTCAAAGCTTAGTCTATTAAGTCTATGAGTGTACCACGCCACCTAGCTGTCGTTTTTGTTTCCGTTTCCATTCCCATTCCTATTCCATATTCCATCCATTCATGATATATTATTTTTTATATTTGAGACGTACCCACGGTTAACTAGATTTTGCAATTGATAGTGATTTCAAGTGTAATATATTTAATATAAGTAATAAAAATAACTGAGTGACATTATTGCTGTCTGCAATTACTGCCAAACAAAGTAAGTATACGTGACTTACATGTTTATTATGTTAGTTTTGAGTTTTGAGGTAAGTACAGTTCATATGTCGCCATGCTTGTTGATACGTATGTTGGTTTTAAGAAGTTTTAATAATCATAATCACTGCCACCGCCTAGATAGACTTCCCCGTATGGAGTCTATCTAGGCGGCGGTGGTTTAAATGAACAATTATTCATTATTACTTCGTTAGTTTTATCACGGCGAGAAAATTCTAAAGCATACGTATCAGATACGTTTATTATATTATAACCCTAATCTTTGAACAAAAGCCTAGTAAATTTCTACTCTGTAGGTACCTAAAGGTATCTAGTACCTAGTTGTTTTCAGGGAAATACATGCAGCGAACTACAGTAATGCCCAATAAATTATTTTATTCTGTCGGAATTTAAATCTATGTGGGTATATCTAATTTCGGTATAAGGATTGACGTACATAAGTGGTAAATAATCAGTAATATATTTATGTTATATACCACCAACTGACATGTATGGGGTGTGAATTTTTAATATTTTTCTAAATTATTTTAACAATATTCTTAGATTAATACGTTGTATTGTAAGATCTGAAACATTTTTAATATTGTTTATACCTACGACTGCGTTACCATTTTTCTATGATAAATTTAACGAATTTCTCCAATTGAACTTCATCTTCTACGAGTGCACTTTTTTCTTTTCACAAGACTGCTATATGTACATACCCAATTGTTAAAATTAATTGTTTTATTATTCAAATAATGTCACGTGAAGTTTGAATTTTATTCTTATATTAAAGGCGGAATAGATAAAATATTTGTGAGAAATTCCAGAATATAATTGCGCCTATACTTATCTGTTGCAGGTGTTTTTCTACCTGTCCATTCTACCTGTTCCTATAATTTACAACAATATATTTATTTTGAATAAAACGTTTAGGTACTTACCCCTAATAAAACTTTTACAGCCCACCTATGAATCTTGATCAAAATTCGGATGTGTTGGTTTATTATTTTCATATAATTTTATTCTTGATATTACTGCATAGCATTATGTCATTCAAAATTGTAACGAAGCGCCATTTACGGCGACACATAAAAAAAAATACACAATGTGCTTTGAAGGCTATTTCGTGGAATAATTGTAGTGCTGCAAGTGTTAACTTAATACCTCAAGAGAAATTCTCCGAAATTGTTCAATCTCATGTAGATGAAGTTTATTGTAGTACTAGCGAAACATCTGAGTATGAATGTTTATCCACGAACGATAGCGATAATTATTTCTTAAATAAAAATTTACCAAATTATTTCAATAAGAGCGAAAATGATATGAATATTAAAATTTCAGAAAATATTAGCCATGACACAGAATCTCAACAGAACTTGTTATTCTTAAATAGTCTTAAACGATGGGCATGTGACAACAATATTACTCACAAATGTTTAAATCAGCTGATAGCTTTAATTAAGCCCAAATATAATTTTTTAAAAAATGATGCACGGACAATTTTAGGTACACCTAGAAATATAGATGTAATTGATCTGGAAAATGGGCAAATGGTTTATTTTGGTATCGAACAAGGGTTATTAAGAATAACGGAATCTCAGCAACTGGGCACATCATTATATTCCTTAGCTTTTAACATAGATGGGATACCACTGTTTAAATCTAGCACTACTGATTTTTGGCCTATTTTAGGAAAAATTACCAATCATAAGTGCCAAAATCCCTTCATAATTGCTATTTTTTGTGGAAAAGGCAAACCAAACCCTCTCAATTTGTTTTTGGATAATTTCATTGAAGAATTAGACTCCTTGGTTACCAAAGGCAATGTAAAAATAAATTTTTTTGCATGTGATGCTCCGGCTAGATCATATTTGAAATTTGTTAAAGGGCATAACAGTAAACAAGGATGTGAAAGATGCATTATTAGATCAATATATAATAATAAAAGGCATTATTATCCTGTTTCAGATATGAAAAATATTCCAATTAGAAAAGATGAAGACTTTTTTACTAATAATTTAAAGGGTTATATCTACGGCATTTCTCCATTGTTAAAATTGAATATAGGATTAGTTTCACAATTTGTTCTAGACCCTATGCATCTAGTATATCTTGGGGTAGTTAAACGTTTGTTAGTTAATTATTTAATTGAAGGTAAGAGACAATATAAATTATCTCGAAGAGCCCAACTGATTATCAACCATAGAATTAAGAAACTCAGATTCCCTGATGATTTTACCAGAACATTGCGTACTCTGATAGATGTAAAGAGGTGGAAGGCGGTTGAGTTTCGAATATTTATATTATATTCTGGTGCAGTTTTATTAAAAAACAATATAAGTGATGCTCAGTATAAACATTTTTTATATTTACATGTGGCTATACGAATTTTGTCAAGCGACTCTCTTATCAAAAAATACATAAATACAGCGGAGTCATGCATTGTAGAATTTATTAAACACTGCCCTGAAATATATGACGACTATTTTGTCGTTTATAATGTTCACTCCCTATTTCATTTATGTGACGATGTGAAAAGGTACGGTGCTCTTGATAAATTTTCGTGCTTTGAATATGAAAATTTATTAGGAAAAATTAAAAAATCTATACGGGGAAAACGTCTTCCTCTGCACCAAATTTTCAATAGGATTAATGAAACTCGAAATATTTTTCCGCATAACCCCAATTCAAATGTTGACAAACAAACAGAACAGAAAAATACAACTGTCGAAAATGTCGACTTCTTTTATCGTAAAAAACTTTTGGTTAAAAATAAATTTAATATATCTGTGAAAAGCCCAAACAATATAGTCAGTGTGAGAAATAAAATATTCTCCATTAATTCCATTTATTTGTTAAATAATGAATTTTGGTGCTCAGGCGTGCCGTTCAAATACTCATATAACTTATATGAATCCCCCATTGAATCAAGCAAACTAAACATATATTTTGTAAAAGGTTTCGGAGTATCCGAAAATTTCAAGATTGAAGCTATAAGATTCAAATGCTTTAGTATGCTGCATAAAGATGGGTATGCGATTTTCCCTATTATTCACACATGCTCTTAATTTCATATATTACGATTTACAATTTTTGTACAGTACAGAAGACCTATATTTTTATTTTTGGGGAATTTGTGTTAATCTTTAGTAAACTCAAATCTCAAATTTCTTGTATTTGATATTTGTGTAGAATTTCTTGTAGGTATACCTACAACTAGAAAACTAGTTGTTATAGAACCATGTGCCTATTCAAGAGTCATTTTAAAAATTGCATCTTTTTCGATTTAAAACTCCCTTATTTATCAAAATATATTCGACATATTTATATATAAAATGGACATTAAAATGACCATTTTGTAGGTATATACACCCATACAATTTTCGTGTATACTGAAATGTCCAATCAAATTAAATACATTAACAATTAGAATTTTCAAAAAATCACCAACAGAACCTATTTTTTAAACTTAATTAGGTATCCTACCTCTGTCAAGAAATGATTAAACTTGAGGCACAAAACTATAGAGCCAAAAAAATGTCAATCTTGACAAATTTTTGCATAAAAAAGTATAATAATATATGATTATAATAAACCATATACTGTAATGTTTATTATCTGCTATTATATATTGTTGTATATTATCCATTATCTACCTGACTTCATAAAATGCAGCTATATTACAAGATGGCACGACAATATGCAGTGGTAGAATTTGAAAAAATGGAATGCGCTATAGTACCATTGCTTTGGATAATAGAGAACAATGAGAGAAGTTATTGGCCCAATAGCAAAAATGCTAAAGTGTTACGATGTATGGTTGAAGACTGTACACCACCAAACTCATCATGGCCATTGTTCACAATTGTAAAAGTTCATTCTGTGTGTGGTTAGTCCTTAGTTAGCCTCAAATTCCATTTTTTTTTAAATCTATATTTTTTTATAGAATCTCTTAAATCAGCCGAAGCAAGATTAACTGAAATAATTGAACAGTCCACTTCAGAGAGTGGTCAAAATGGTGAATGTCTACACTTAATTAATTATGAAGAAGTAAATGGAAGCGATGCTGATGACAGTCAAAATAAAAGGTATGCTTAATAACACACCTAAGTTTATTAGGTATGTGACCCAAAATATATTTATAGTTGCAAAGAAACAGAATTACCCAGCGATGACTCCAAGGGTACAAGTTCTGACAGTGAAGAGTATGTTGATGATACTGTAAAACGAAAGTTAAAACAAAAATCTCGACCTGAACCGAAAAGACTTCAAAGGTAAATATATTCATTCCAGTAGGTATATCAAATTGCTAAATTTTATTCTGAAATTTTATGTTCAACAGTACCAATAAGTACAGAAAAGATAAGAAATCCTATTCAAAGAAAAATCTCACCAAAAGTTTTGAAGATTCTTGTAGCGAATGGCCTGACTCCTCCGGATCAGAAAATGGCGGAATAAGTAATAATCCAAAAAGTGCAAAACAAACACCTACTTGGAAGTAAGTATTGTTCTCTATATTCATTCACTACCATTTTACCAAACTCCATGCAATTATAAATCCGTGGTTTATGCATATAATATTCTACTGCACTTCTACAACCCAGGACAAAATAACTAAACTGAAAACTAAATCTTTCACACATATTTAGTATTTGCAGTCCTTTTTAGCATGCCCTGTCTGTTCGGGGGCACCTCATTCCCACAACTGCTCGGAATTGTATATATTTTACTTTATTGAAATAGGGTAGAATAGTTTATTTTATTGAAAAAATGTGAAAATATACTTGATTTTCGTGGTTGATATTTGATTTTAAAAGTCTTGTCTTTCTGGCATAGCTGAGATATTTTAACAAGGTAAAATAGAATGACAAATATTAACTACTTCAAATGACTTTGTTTAGTTTTAGCTTATATAAAATCAAATTTTTGGGGTTTTCAATCTGCTCTTTTGAGTTATTTTCAATAAAATTCACCGCTACTGAGGTATTTTTACTAAAATTTTTCTGAAATATCTGTTACGTTAATTTTATTATTTAATTTTTTAAGAATGTACCTCGGTGGAGGACCGTTTGGAGATTCAGGGCCACTCGGAAAGATGAGAACATTAAGTATGATTAAGAGAATTGTATAATATTCATAAAGAATTTAGTTTGAAGTGATTTTGTTCCGGGTTAGATGATAATTGCGCTGGAATATAACGAGTCCTACTTAACATATTTTTTAGCAAAGAAAATGATTTGAATAGTTCAAATGAACTATTCAGGGATGTCTTAAGCAATGCTTCACAACAGTTTATTGAAAACCGTCAACATAGAGGAAGAACAAGTACACCATTAATAGGATTGAATAGGCAGGATGAGCTAACTGCAAGAAGTAACAGCAGTTTGCCTGCAATCATATCCCAGGATCGCGCATTTCCACATACCCCAAACAGGGAAAATCATCAAAGTCACCTATCTCAGATTTTTTCACACACACCACCACCTACATCCACAGAAAGTGTTTCTTTGACAGTAAATACGCCAAAAGTATCATTTGAAGAAACGGTGATAAAAAAATTGGAAACAATAATAGCTGTACAAGATCAGAATGCAACCAGAATCAATGAGATTTATCGGATTTTGAGTGACAACAAAATTAAAAGTTATTTAACTAGACCTGATGATTTCCCTTTATTGCCTATCGATCAAAAAGAAAAATTCAAACTGGTGGAGAGACAACTCCGGGAAAAACCAAAATATGATTATTTGGTGAGTTCTGGGCACATAGAAAAATATAGGTATTATTTTAAATGTATTGTTTTTCAGAAAAATAGATTAGCTGCCATTGGCGGTTCATCTGTACGCCTAGCGACAAATAACATTATGAAATACATTTTTACAAATAAATTTGCAAAAAAATTTAATTGGGCAGGCCATAACGAGAAGAAATCATTTAAGAAAACTACTATTTGGCAAGTAGTAAGAGGTAAATAGTTTTGTTGCAATTTGTTTTATTTATATATTGATGTCCTATTTTCTTCAGATGCAGTGCACTTGCACTTCAGCGATGCAAAACCATCAGATTTGAATGATACCATAATCACAAAGGCTGTACAGGATTGGTTAAGGCTTGCAGGTCAACGCCATACAAATGAAAAAAATTAAAATTAGATTTTTTAGTGTAATAATTTCGTTTCATCATGCAATTACATATACCTAATATAAATTTAGCATAAAAATGTACTTGGCCTGACGTACCTAATGCAAATAAAAGTTTTTTGGTAATTTTTGTTTTTATTACTTATATATTTAAAATTTCAAAAAAAATGTTATTGAATCTGCTTATGATCTAATATTTCTATATAAAATTTTTTGATATAGATTTTTTCGCCAAGACAATTAACAAAATTTATATATAAATTGTTATGATCTGTTGAAGTTGTTATTATCTTCGATACCGATATTTACTATTCACAAAGAAAATAATGTCATAGATTAATAGAAAATACCCAAGAAACGACTACTGTGTTAAAGCTCGCAAATGTATTGAATTTCTTGAATTCATATAAGTGTGGAAGATAAGGAAAACTTCAATAGATCATAGTAAAAATTAAAAGTGAGGTTAATTTTCCTGGCGAAAAAAAAACAAAAAATGTGAAGGAAATAAATACGTAATGTCTGTAACTTATTTGTGATGCATTTTCATGATTCGTAGTTTCTTTTGGGACTACACCACCTGTAAAATAATATAAAACGGAAAACCAAAAGTATTCAAATCAAATATTAAAAGTGTAATAATCAAGGCAAACTTCTGAAGTTTGTCCCAAAAAACCACTGTATAATAAGCAATAAAATTTATCAAATAATCATTTTATTGCTTATTATAGAGTGGTTTTTTGGGACAAACTTTAGACTTTGCCTTGATCCTACATTTTAAATATTTGATTTTAATACTTTTGGTTTCCTGTTTTTTATTATTTTACATGTGGTGTAGTCCCAAAAGAAACTACTAATGAATCATTAAATATATACGTATTTTAGATATCAAGAAACATATAAATAAAACATCTATAAAGTCGATTATTAGACGTCTTTATAAACATCTTATAGATATAATAAAAAGACATAAAATTTAAATAATGTTAAAGACGTTGATAATACCTATATCATAAACATCTATTGCACTAATATTAAAACGTTCAAAATACGTATTTTATAAACCTCTTATTACAGTAACATTAAATACGTTTAAAAGATATACATCATAAACATCTATTGCAATTACATTAAACACGTTTAAAATATATAAATCGTAGATGACTATATTTGATCGATGAAATATTAAAGTTAAACGTGTATTCCGCGGACATTAATTCGTCTATAAGACGGATTCGATTACCATCTATAGAGATACCATCGTGATGTGTAATTAACGTATAATAAACGTAATTGTGTTTTCTGGGGTCACTCGATGGCGACACCGCTGTCTTTTGGCATTGAACGAAAAGTCCTAACTTGGCCCCCATATACGAACATAAATATTTCCAATGTTAAAATTGGCCTTGAAGGTGTCTTGCTGACATGGTATGTACCCCCTGTATGTTTTGCACCCTGCACACTGCATGTTTTAAAATATTTTTAAAGTGTGCTTCTTTTCGCTCTGCATTACTTCCATAAAAGCGATTTTAGCAAAACTCTGAAACACATTGTATATTGCTTTTAAAGACGTGCAATGTTCTCAACGCCTTCTCCTTTTTAATCAGTTCTGGTATATTTGCGACTCACACGACTAAAACACTTCTTGTGATATTTCTATATTACTATACGTATAAACTTAATTTATATAAAAGCTTGCACAAAAAGCTTAAGAAAGGTTCTACGACCTTCTTTAGAGATGACTGATACCCAGTGAACAAATAAGGTTACAAATATACTTGTGTAACATGATGACGCGTTAAGATGAAGTAAATATCAATATACACTTGAAATATTACAGAATATAAAGGGTCGACATCAAGAGTGCTCCAACCTCTGATATCAAATAAGGATATTCTGGAATACGAGCGGAATATCTCTGTAAAGCCATAATAGTTTATGCTGTGAAAGCTTTGATGATGTGAAGACTTATTACAGGTACCCGCATAATTAAAATGACCTTGCAGGAGAGACAACGGACATGCATCAAGTGTCAGTATTGTATGAACAATGTAGTAAAGGCAACAAATCGATGAGAATATTAATTTGAGCCTTAATTAAGTGTATTGTCTATTAACAGCCGAGGATTTATAATTCACAAATGATTTTAATATTGATATAGGCAGGCAGTAGGAAACTTTTTGATTAATTATTTTGGATTAATATCAAGAAAATAGTCACCTGTAACTTACGTTATCTACGATTGATATTATTTGTGCTATATGATTGTCACATATGAACTCTTCTAAGATCTGTACTAGTACATCTACTTGGAAATGTTGGAAACATTGGAAATGTTTTTGTTCGTATATCCATATATATACCAAGTTATGAGTTTTGAAATGATGAAACCTAATTCTAAAACATAATGTGATACCCCACCAGCGCACCATTCAACCGGCGAGCCGCGTGAAGAGTAGTGGAGAATGTTCCGTTATAATACCGTACTCGCTTAATGGAGTAGTGTCTCATTTGATAAGACGATCGGTGTGCTTATAATTAGGTACCTATGTTTCATATATGGTGTTTTTATTTCATTAAATTGCATCATTTTTTGGTCTTACAGAATAAATATCATTTAGTAATTTCAAAAGCTCAGTTTGGTCGTTAAGGCGCAGGGCGCTTGCGCGTACAGATACTTCATGAATAGTGGTCACGGCACAGCTATTTATCGTTACCAAATGGGTAGAAGTACCTATGTGTTTTGTGTGTCTTTGGAATTAGAGTAATTGTAATTAGCCGTTTAGTAAGTATAATATAACAAAGTGTGTAGTCTATGCATTGTATAATATTTTGTGTAGGGTTTTATCCAATAATAGTCATCCATAACGTGACAATGGTGGTGGCTTCAACAGAAATTATTATTTATTTCAAAATGTACCTGTACCTAAGTATCTATATCAATAAATTATTACTATAGGGAGTCAGATCTTTTTTTGCTAACCTATCTAATTGTCTACTCAAATAATTTAGAAAAGCAAATATCTAATATTTTTGGAATGTAAATTGTCGGAATGTCACAATGTAATTAAAATTTCAAAATTCTTGCTACAGATTTTAAAATAAATACTGTTAATCTTGATAATACCTCTTTCCGAAAAAAAAAAAATCTTTATCAATATTTTTTTATTAATTAGATACGATATATGTACCTATATCGATATTTAAGAGATACCTACCGCGTACAGAATACTCAACTAATGTTGAAACTGAGTAAAAGTTTTATAGGATGAATTTTCTGCAATTATTACAGGTAATATGAATAATTATTGTATTAAAAAAAGTAAATAATATTTCCCATCTCCTGTAAAATGTGATTTTGTATAAATAAATATATATTTGGTAACTATAGATACCTACTTGTTGCAGATTGGAAAACATAACTTTATTTTTCAATAGTAATCTAAATTAAGGGTGCCAAATAAATCCGTTTGCGAAAACTAAAAAGATTAAACTTAGATTTCGGATTCTTCGGAACAGAAACTTCAGCAGATAAAATATTTGCCTCCTTAGCAATTAGATTTATTAGCTAATATTCAGTATTTAATATTACCATTGAAATATATGTCATGTTAATACCAATTAAATCTTTAATTCGTCAAATACAAATAAATTATTTAATTCGCGGTAAGAAATTTTATTTATCCCAATTAAATACTTTTCTCAGTGCATGGTTCGAATTTTGATTTATTTTACTTCTTTATGTAGATAGCTTGTCTCAAAAATAAGATTGTTTATATAATCAGTGTTAGAATTTGGGTCTAAATGTTGCAATATGAGCTGGAATTTAACGAAACCTCTCCAAGCACATAACGGACATTTTTTGGTTGCTAAAGGTGTAAATATTAAAATTGTTGGCAAATACCTACACAGTTTGAATTACAAAGTGGACTCATACATTTACATTTTCTAATGGAACATAGCTAAAATATTTTTATTCGGACTTGCTTCCCCCTGTGTTGTTTATTCAAAACAATTTATTTTCAAGCTATGTAAGCATTTCTTAATAAATATGTTGTAGGTTTATTGTGTTTGTTTATGTAATTTGTAATAAAAAAAATCGAGTCAATTACGTCAAGGCCCTGTACATAAATACATTTAACTGGAATTTGCAGGACCCTGATACTACAGCGTGCACAAAATATTTGTTAGATTGAAGTAGATAATTATACGGACTGGTTTGTTACGATATTATTGAATCAATAACAAGAAAATCAAATCCGGATAGGTATAGTGTGGCCGACCCATTTATAAAGCTCTATTCAAGGTATCCAGCATGAAGCGCAGCGTACAGTTATATTTTTCTGAAATTAACACCTTCATTGAAGTTTTTCTCCAAATGTAATAAAAACTTACACGATATAAAAGAATTAAACAGGTAGGTTCTAAAGGGACACACTTGTACATGTGTTCGGTATTATTATTAAAATTATTTTATTTATTGTTTTTTAATTTCCTCTTCCTCTTTTCACGAAACCAGTAGCAATGTTAGCAGTTGTGTATCACTTCCTGTGATGAATTATTGCTGTCTGCCTCTTTATTTATTTTATTTTGCTCCTAGAATATAAGAGTGCCTTGCTGCCTTGCAGTAAGGCTGCTGAGTGCAACGAATATTGCTTGAGATATAGATATGAACTAGACACAAATTCGTTTTTCTATTTAAAGGTTTTTATATAAGTATCGGAAATCTAATCAGTCGATCAATTTAAATATAATTTGACCAATAATAGTTCTATTTATGTCTTTCAAGTTGTTCTATTACCTACCAAAACGTTGAGTGTCACTGCAATTTTGCAAGTAAGAAATTGGTAGGGTGATGAGTTTCAGAGACTGTCCTAATTAACTTAAATTTTTATAGAACGGCATTTGATTAATTCCCATGTACTATAGTTCCAGTGCCTGAACTATATCTTACTAAATACAAATTAACAATATCTTAGAAGTTGTCAATAAATGATGTCAGTACACAGAGTACAGATAGAATTGAAATACAAATAAGTTCATATACTAATTACTATATTTTCAAATCACTACCAACGGTATTTTTCAAATATTGATACATATTTTTGCTTATTAGTTTATATTTTATACCTATTACACAAACATTTTATATACAGGGTCATCCAACCAAAATACGACCTCTCCCTGATCTTGGGAAGTAAGGATTTTCCTGAAAATTCCTAAAATACGTCAAAACAGATTTAGAGGTGGAAGAATCTTAATGTATTGGGTTGTGGTATCGAAATAATGATGGCGCTAAAGGTACAGCACGAATTTTCAATGCAAACCTCCCGGGCAAAAATGTAAGCCATCAATATGTTAAGCAACTGATGGATAAGTTTGTTCCAACTGGTTCGCTTCTAAACAAGGAACGCGAAGTGAATCGCCCAGTATGAAATGAAGCAATTGAAGTGGCAGTTGTGGGTCATTTGCAAATGGATAATACACAATCAATCAAAGCAGTGTCTCAAGCTTCTGATGTATCTACTTCCAGTGTCCAGAGAATTTTGAAAAAACACAAGTTTCATCCCTTTAAGATGACTCTGGTTCAGGAGCTGAATGAAGATGATTTTGATCGTCGCGTTGAATTTTGCGAGTATTTTGGTGAGCAACTCCGTCTGAACTCAAATCTCCTCTACAACATTTGTTTTTGGACGAATGTACATTTATGCTAAATGGTGAAGTAAATAGACACAATTGTCGGTATTCGAGTGATACTAATCCTCATTTAATCAGACAATGTCATACACAGGCTCCTCAAAAATTGAATGTTTGGGCCGGAATTTTGGGCAATCATCTTGTTGGACCATGTTTTATTCAGGGCACTCTTAATGGGAACAATTATTTACAATTGTTGGAAGACGCAATTGATCCGATAATAACAGAAATTTTAGAAAATGACGATAATTTAATAGAAAATGAATTAGCTTTTCAACAAGATGGTGCACTCCCTCACAATGCTATTGCTGTGCGGCAATTTTTGGATGAGCATTTTCCAGGGCATTGGATTGGTAGACGAGGTCCTGTTGAATGGCCATCCAGATTAACTGATCTAGGTCCTTTGTATTTTTTCCTGTGGGGCCATTTGAAATCGCCAGTGCACGCTACGCAATCTGAGACATTAAAAGAATTGCGCGAAAGAATTGTAGAAGAATGCCGATTAATAACACCTGAAGTATTCCGTAATGTCAGAAGAGCATTTAGTGATAGGATTTATTATTGCTTGCAAGTTAATGGGGGCCATTTTAAGCAATTCATTAAATAAAAATTGAATTTGTTTAATTTCAGTTTTAATTTCACGTTAGCAAAATAGTAGAATGCCAATAATAAATATTTCTACAAAGCTGTGTCTTCAAGAGAGTGTAAATACTTGTAATTCGAGTCGTAGGTATATTTTCAAAGAGGAAAATACAGTACCTATATCATTTGGTACTCAATTTAAACATGTCTATATCTAATATTTTTCAAGTTTTGCGTTTTCCCTTCTTAACTTATAGTCTGTAACCTATATTATATCTTCCTGTATAGGAATTAAGCTGAGATAAATTATTTATGAAATTACCAATATGATGGTTCCATAAAGTTTTTAATAAATAATAAAAAAAAATCAAAAAAATTGACAATATGACATTGAAATTATTTCAGTTTTAAAATCAGTTTCATTTCATATACATTTCTTATAATTTTTACCAATTCTTGGATGTTAATCCTCCTGCAACACAAGCAAAAAATAATTTACTTACCTCTTATTTAACTTTTTGGGTTAATTCCTGTATAAAGAAAAATATAAACAGCTAAATAAGCCAATAAATTATATTAAAACTATACTATGAAAAATATACCTATATTATTTAATTAATTATTATTTATATTATTTTTATATTAAAGGTATTATATACTTAAATTGATATGCTTCAGTCTTTTAGGTTTTCTGCCACAACAAAAATTAACTAATTATACCAAATTAAGCCCTGCGTTAAAAGATCACTCACTCAGTGAGTTTATGGTCCGTGAACACCGAAAAGTTGAATTTTCGATTACGAATTACAACTATTTGTTCAAAAATTGTTTAGTCAACATTGCAGCATGATGTGCTATGCTGTAGGGTCTCGATATACTTATCTAGTTTGCCCTTGCCAAGGAACATTTAGATATTTCTACAATAAAATTAAATATTAATAATTCACACTAACAAAACTTACTTTAAAAAGAAGTTTTAATTCTTTTTAAAGAATTAAAACGTGCTGACTTTTTTCAGTAAAAAATTTCAGGTCTCTCAGTATTCTTTCTTTCGGTTACCTACTACAATACTGTTTTTGTTATGAGAGCATTATATTATCCATATGAGAAGGTTGAGGTGTTTATTTAATATCTGAGGTAATATTTGAATATCCAATTTCAAAATAGGCATCTAGAAAAAATATGCATCCAATATATTTTCGTCTGTTTTTATTTTTAATAAATCAAGAGTAACCTAGTAGACGTTAGATTTTTAATGTTAATTTCTCAGGTGTGAGTTACTGCAAAAGTTCGGGGATTTGTCCATATAATTATACGCTTAAATGGTATGCAAAATGCTTACGGTTTTATTGAATAATTGTGCCTGGGTCCAACAGGGAACTGGCTTCGGGAAACCACACGAAATCTTAACAAATAGTAGTGTTAAACAACAGCGATGACCCTCGCAATTAGCCACACACAATATTCACTTATGCTAACTAATTTTATTTCACCTTTTTGGTTTTATTACTTAATTGCGCCGATACACACGTCGTAGCAGATTTTAGGCACACACTGCTCTGTCTATTTTGCCTGGGACTCCTCCCGTCTTGCCTCTCACCCCTCAACCTAGACCTGTTTTGACGTACTGGGCAGGTGTCATTTCCAGTGGCGTCTCACCACACATTACACATTTACATCACACAATAATTATTAACAACAACTAATAACTAAATCAACAAAATATTAGAAATATAGGGCAGGCTACAAATTCTAGAATAATAAGTAATAAGTGGACAACGCTATGGTAGCCGAAAAACTGTAACAGCTGAAAAAACAATGTTTAGTTTACTACAATCATTACTTTTAAAGAGATTCTGCTAGTAAAAGCTTGTCTTTCAAAAATGTCAAATTTATTTTAAATAGTAAGGCTTTAAAAACAATTTTAACTTATTTTACGATTGGACAATACACGGATGGTTGCATGATGTGTAAAATTTCAAATTATATCAAATAATACAGGTGCAGTATACCTATTAATAATAATAATATCTCTACCCCTCATTCTAATCACAAGGATTAGCCCGAAAGTCTGAGACTGGTGTGGGAGAAGGGGCGGCATAATATTATTTCGCTGGTCGCATTTGCCCCTCAGGAACGACTTGCGTTGGTGGGCCCGAACCCACGACCCTGAGTTGAGCGATCGAGACACTAAACCCTGAGCCACCGGCTCCCAATATTACATACAAAAACAAATATTTTCAATGGTAGTACAATCAGTTACTATACAATTATTTGGGAAAATTTTACATAGAAAGGGAGCATATTTCAGTTTTATGAAGAGGTCGACGGATCGATATAAATGCAAATATACAAATTTCTCAACAACTCGGAGCACCAAATTTCATGTTCATGTTCGATTATCATTGTAGAAAGCAGCTCTGCGTCTTCCTTCCACTTCCACTGCTCCTGATCCTTGAGCCAGAAAAATAATTAAAATGTCACGTTTTTTAACTTCTCTTATACTTTTACTGCGAACATTCCTTGTTTACTTTGGACTTAAAATTGAATTAGGAAATAATTCAAGTTTTGTGTTTAATTTAGTTTAAAACTTTTATACGTTGTTTTTGTTTTTAATGATTTAGGCGTGAAATATTTAAAATAAAGATAGTCTTTATCGAACAAGATATGATCAAACTAGATGATCAAGCAACTTAAAAGGTGCCATAAACTTGTTAATTATAAGAAAATAGAAGAGTACGTGGAGAGGGTTCTCAGCGCAAATATTTGGACATAATCTTGAAGTAATTAAGGCTATACTATTATATACTATGAAAGTTGTTGAACTGCTACATAATATTAACAAGGTTTGGTTTTACAATTTTTTAAATTAAGATCGATTAAATTTGAATCTAAATGTAGTTTCTAAATGTAATTCAGGATTGGAGTAAAACAATATTAACATTATATGAACATGCAACTACTGTTGAATTTATGCATGTAATAACTAACCAATAAGTAACTAAATTGTTAGACAAATTCCGGCTCCACAAGATAGAAAGCGGCTATCTATATAATATTACCATTAAATAAAAGAAGTATTTCAGCTTATAAATGGAAAACCCAGTTCCAAAAATCCAGTAAAAATTTACTTTTTGGGGCTAATTTTGTCTCACCAAATAAAATGTAACAAAAACAATCACTGACTTAATAGAACAGAAATATTAACAGTCGGCCTGATGCCTGGCTGCGATTCTCAGGGTAGGCCGCTGGTGGTTATCAGTAGCTATTCCTCACGTGCGTGGGGTGAATAACTAGTCCGGGAATCGTGTGCCTTGAGTAGACGTAATGAACCCAAAATGACCGCCCTCTGCATTCTTCCGGCTAGAAGATCTGCTGAATTTCGGCATGCCGCTATGATCTTCAGTTCCGAAAGCAGTGTATCTCTTGCTCCACCGAAGGCTCTCATTATTAGTACCACAACCTTCACAGTATGTTCTGGATGGAGTCTGCGGAGTTCGAAGAGAAGGTCTCGATGTTTCGTCGGTTTCTCCTCCTTGTTTATTATTATTATTTTTATTATTATTATTATTATTATTGTTATTATTGTTGTTGCTGTTATTGTTATTGTTATTGTTATTCACTGAAGGAAATGGATCAAATAAAATGTTTTGCTAAGACGATCTGCTTTATGATAGCATTTTTTCTTATTACCATTATATTATAAGGCACTAACCATAAGGAAAATCGTTTTGCTAATATGCTTTTACTACCTTAAATAGTCATTTTGCTGTTCCCATATAGTACGTTCTCTAATTATTTTTCCTAGCATTTCTTTTCCTAAAGGTAAGTAAATAAACTTTTATAGTAAGTGTGTGCACCAATTTGAGACTTACTTAGTTGGGGTTACTTTACCTTAGTTTATGCCAAGTCGGTCCTGACTTACCGTAACTAAGTTATTATTTTAAAGTCATGTAATGCGCAGTCGCAATAGAGATCACTATACAGATTTCTCGCTAATCGGTTACTAGCCGCACGCCATTTTACGCACATTTTACGTGTGTTCACTGTGTTGACTGGGTGTGTACCGCGTGGAGTAAACGTTATTTGGTTAGTTTATGGTAAATTTAATTTGGTCAAAGAACGTATTAGAGGCTTGAGTAATTAGTCTTTCTAATTCTTGTATAGATTACGAAAGATAAATAAATAATTTTAAAAGGGTATATTTATTACCTAAAACACTATAACTTCACCAAAGTAGATTTGCATAGATAAAACAAAGGTGCTTCAGTTATTTGACAGTGTATTACATGACATTACATCAGTTATTATGGTACTTTACAAGAAAGTTGGTATAGGACTATGGACACTACCTATGTAAGAAATGTCTGTGCTTTGAAAACCATTGGAGGTTAAGTTTTGTAGATACTTTGCTGGAAAACTATTAATTTTATGTAGGTATAAATTATGTATGTGGGTGTGTTAAGCTTAACACCATACAATTCCTAGATATTTAGGAGTTAACATGTTTTATCTTGATATATCCTGTATGCATCTGGCAACATTATTTTTCTTTTCCTATATACTAAACTAATACTAAAATACATATTCTAATAACAATAGTGTCATTTTTCTAGAACCACTGTATATCATTCTGTGCTAATAAAGTGAAGTTATTAGGACAAATACAAGTACTTACAGTAATGAACCAGTAATTATAATTGTTACTAAAACATACTGTATAATGGCTCAAAAATAATTTACTAGTAGTAAGAAAAAGTTTTTTTTGTGGCAACAAAATATTAATACTGCATTAGAAAAGTATCTGCTATCCCCAAAAAAACACTTATTAAGCATAAAATGGGCCTTCATTACTAACAGCAAAAAATATCGATTTACAGTAATAAGAAAAAGTTAACAAATAGTTTTTTTAATGGTAAGTAGACAGATTCAACAAAACTGTTTATGCTGTAGTAACTATGCTGTCTATTTGGAGCCTATTTAATGCAGATATTTGGTTGGGGATATGCGATTTCTATTTACAGTTACTTGAAATTTCTTTCAGTGTTGTTATTGTTACTGTTATTGTTATTGTTATTGTTATTGTTATTATTATTATTATTATTATTATTATTACTATTATTATTATTATTATTTAATAGAATATTTTATATAGAAATTGACGTTCGGTTTCATTACAACCAAAAGTTAATGAACTATTAAACCATTTTAATTGAAGAGACCATTTAGGGCCGGTTTCATAATCAAATTTAATAGAGCTTTTAAAGAATTTAAATGAGCTTTAGTTAATGTTATCTTGGAAGCAATTGCCTCAATAATCAATATAATGATCTGGGGTTGGTGCCAATCATTTCCTTGTATGTAATTAGTCGACCATATCAGATAAGAGACAGTGCCATTACAATAATATAGTTTTAATTCCAGCGGTTGATTTTAGTTGAGTCCGTATGCTATTAATAATTATTATTAACTCCACATTTTAAGCGAGGTGATAAATAGTATAAAACTATGATAAGTAAATAATGACGATGATAAAAATCTGAATACCTACTCATCCAACATGTCCCTATGAAGGGGCATTTTCAATATTAAGTTTTCATGAAGGTATATTTTTATAAAAAAGTAGTAAAAATAGTACTCATTCTTTGCAGATTTTAATAACTCTGAAAATTGAATACAGTGTGGGTGAGTTTGCATTACACACTCAATAACTTTATAAATGTCAACATATTAAAATTTTTTAAAAAGTATTTCTAAGTGATTTTTTGTGCTCTTTTCAACTCTCTGATTAAAAACGCTCTCATTAAAAAACAAAAGAGCAGCGATATGTACAGTGATTTTTCTAAATGGAACACCCTGTATTTTATTTCATAATTTGAAGTCATATCAAATTCTGGATATGACACCGTTTTTATTTTTTCTTAAAAGTGATAATATGTAAGTTAGGTTATACAAGAAATTATCGTAGCATGAGTGTGGTAGCTAACATTTATAGTTAATTAATTTTACTAATTATTACTAATGGTAGGTAGACCATTATTTTCTTGCAATCCTTCTTTAAGTAGGTATCCTATATTCATATATGACTACAAGGCATTTCACATAATTGCATAATAGGTCTAATGCATAGAAGGTATTATAGAAGTACCGAGTCCACCTTATTCCAAGAATTTCGGACCTAGACGGAAAATAGCAATAGGTATACATGATTACAAAATCTGATATCAATTCGTAAAAGCAAGTTTTTTCATTTAGTAACAGCATGTATGGCCTCATTCTTATTAACGAAGAACGACTCCTTTGTTTATTTTTCTGGGACTAATTATAGCTTCACTGAACCTAGGTTTAAATTAAGTGTAATAATAATAATAATAATAATAATAATAATAATTTTATTTGTCCAACAGTGTAAACACCAATTACAGAACAAAGTATAATATAAAAGAACATGAAAAGATCAAAAGTGAAAAAAAATACGTGTATGCAAACCTACAGTGTGACTTAAACCACAACAAAAAAAAAACATGTATATACAAGTAAGTGCTCAAATTCGATTTAATTAAAGTATCAAAATTTAAAGTTGACTAACGCTTCTAAAAACATTATGTAAACTCTTTACATTACAGTTAAAGACATCACAGGAGTTACAAATGCCATTATAGCTACGTGTCATAACGCTAATGGGAGACTTTAATCCAAGATTAGTGTCGACAGCAGAACAATAAAATGTTAGTGGAGCACGACTGGCTGATCTAACTGCTAGAAAATTTAACTGGCTTAATATATCAGGACAGTCGATATGGTTATGCAAGAGTGCGTGTAAAAATTTCAGACTGTGGAAGTATCTTCTAAATTGTAGTGAGTCAAAATTAAAACGAGTTAACAAAAGTTTATAGTCGCAGCCTCTTGCAGGATATCTTCTGTCTGAACGAAACGTGAGGAATTTTAAAAACCTTTTTTGAACCGACTCGATGAGATTGATATGAACATTATACATAGGATTCCAAACAAGTGAACAATACTCTAACTTGGAGCGGACATATGCATAAAATAACCTGAACAGTACATCATTACCGAGGAAATCACGACCTTGCCTTATCACAAAACCTAACATCCTAAGAGAAGAAGAAACTATACGTTGTATGTGCTCCGAAAATGTTAACCTATCGTCAAAGTAAACACCCAAATCCTTGATGGACTTTGCACGTATCAAGAAGTCTGAGTTAATTTCATAGTTGAAAAGTATAGGATTCAATTTACGTGTAAAAGAAATTACTTTACACTTCGACATATTTAAATGTAAGTTATTCAGATCACACCATCTCGCAACCGCATTCAAATCATTTTGAAGAAAAGCACAATCATCTATACTCGATATAGAAAAATACAGTTTTAAGTCGTCCGCATAGATTAACTGATTGCAATTGAGAAGAGTAGTAATGTCGTTAATAAAAATAGAGAATAGTAGAGGACCCAAATTAGAACCCTGAGGTACTCCAGAAGTAATAAGGTAGTGACTCGAGTTGTATCCACTATATGTGACATAATGGAAACGACATGATAAATAAGACGAAAAGAGCTTTAGTAAGTTATCGCAAAATCCGTAATTCTTAAGTTTATGCAAAAGTATGTTATGATCAAAAGTATGTATGTGATATAAATATGTAAAATCAAAGTAACTATTAATTATTCCTATGTAGTTTATTTAAAACAAAAGCCGGCCTTAAATTTAACAGAATTTTTTTAATTACGCATATATTCCTGGATTATAAATATTTTATTACAAGAATAAAATAATTATTTTCATATTATTCAAAAAAAAAAAAAAAACCGACATAGCTACAGACGCTCTTTCTAAATTCTTGCTCCTTGTTAGTATCGCTGAACGAAAGAGAGGAAACTGAAAGAGATTTACGCTACGCTGAAAATGAGTAAAATTTAATTAAATTAACTAAAAACAACACATATTATTATATTAACGTCCAATCAAAGCTAAACACTATCCAGAAGGGGGTTATACACTAAAAAAACGCTTACAAACATATCGTACCCACGGATATGGCCAGTGCCGGAGCTGGGAATCTAACCCAGATCATAATGGCACTCTGAAACACCTAGGTATGTCTGTTATGTACTGATATGAATCTTTTTACTGCTTTAGTATGTTTCTATAGAATGTAGCGAAAATTTTAACAATTTACGTACAGTGGTTTATTGCTAGTCACTCATATGCAACCATGACTCCACCTCTGTATTACCAGTTGCGGATGATACTTTAAACAAGCATTGGGGTCACATGGTTCTCTTACAACAGAGAAGGGGTAACTCCATAAATTGACAGGAGAGACCAATTTCAGGGCTTTTTGGTGTAAATTAGCAGGTGAGATACTTCTTATTGAATTTCATTTTCTATATATTGATTAATTAATTTATTATTTGATATTATTATATTTGTGGTTTATTCAGAGCATAGTGTTACTCAGTAATTATATTTGGTATTTTTCTACTTTTACACAAGGATACGTGTAGGGTTTTTTTATTAAGGTTCAAAGCCACGTGTTGGCTTCAGTTTTTTAGGGCGTCTGATTGATGCCTTCTATTTATATTATATTAGTACTTTGAATAACTAAATATCGCTGTAATTTCGTTTTGAAATCATGTCTTTATGACTACCATTTTGTGGTAATTTTGGAGTTCAAATCAAGTTTAAGACTACAAGGCAGTTGACCTTTAAGTTCGATTTTTTTATTATTAAGGTTATTTAACCATCTTTGCAGGAAAATCTATAACTCGGGGCAATTGTTAGTCTATTTGTGATATTAAAGGGATTCAAAGTCAGTTAGTTATATCTCTGATTGGAGATAGATTAGAAGGTAATAAACCCCAAATAATTTCATGTTTAATATTTTTTTATCAACAAGTATCTCTCCTGATCAAGTTGCACAAAGCCATTAATTTGATTTGTATTTCTATTAATTAAAATTGCATAGATGTAAAATACATTTGTTTAAAGTTTAGGCAATTTTAATATTTATTTTTGTTAATATTTAACAATCTGTTAATATTCAATCATTTACAATATTTAATTTATAACCCAGCAGTTAGTAAATGTTTATATATTTCCGTTTCAACCAGCAAGGTCACTAATAGGTTTTGTTCACATTGTAATTTTTTTCATAAGTAAAAGAAATAATTTCTCATAAATTCTTTTAGGAACTAATTAACAGTTCCTGTATTTAATTAACTACATAGTATATTTGTTATTTACTCTTACTAAACTATTATTATTTCATTTGCAAATTTTGGATAATTTTATTGCAAATTATACAGGGTGATTCCTGTTTGTCGTTTATTTCATTTAATTGTTTTCATTACCTAAATTAAATTTTTAATATCACAGTTGTGTTTGTTATCACAGCAAGATTGTCTACTGAGATTCTACTTTGTTAAAGTAGAGTTTGTATTTATTCTATGATTTTGGTTTAACACATTTACTATATTTCATGAGAACATTTTGGCTTACTGGAAGAGAGGAATCTTCAGAAATTTTAACTCCACCACTAGGAACCGGAAAGGACAAAGTTGCTGATATCCAACGTCTCAGAACATACCAACCAAACGCTAGCTAGCCCATCTATTTTGGTTGCAGACTGCAGTAGGTGCATAACTGTTGCACTTTGGAGAGTCCTGATCTACCATTGTAAAGGATATATTTTGGTGAGAGTTAATCTGATTTCTTCGAGGCCAGAGGAATATATTTGTTTTGTGTAAACCCAAATCAATATCTGCTACCAGCCAGTTTTTGTAAAGTCATTGTTGCGTGTTAACAACCACAAATATAGTAGTTTAATCCATACTTAATACATGATCATTATTCTTTGATTCATCACATTAATTGTACATATCCTGCATCATTTTTTTAACTGTAATATATAATTATTTTAATCGACTTGTTTAATTTCATCAAACATTCATTATTTTATATTAACTCATATTATTTATTATTGTCTATTTAAAATTATCCTGGCGCTCCAACAGGATAACTTAAAATAACATTTTTCTTCCTACGAACCGACACCTAACCGACAAGCTGGAGCTAATGTCAGTAGTTCCTGGTGAATTGAAGCCAATTAATTTCCACTAGGTTCATTGCAAGAATCCTAGGCTTATTTTATTATAGCAAAGTTTGCCAATTTAGATTCCAATATAGCCTCTAAAGAAAACTTTTTACAAAGACAGTACATCAAACAAGTACAAGATATAATATTCTTACTACTAAGATGAATTAGAGCAGCCAAAGCACATAAAGTTCTTGAAGTCTATATAAGATAACATGTCAAAATTGAAATGGTTAAGACTATTTATACTGAAATGTACCATTAAAATTACTCGAGTCTGATTTCCAGGCAAGACTCTGACCACAACAAAGGACTTTTAGATGAATTTTCAAAGTAAATCAAGCGTCGCTCTCGTAAACCCCTTATTTGTTCAACACTGATTTTAATGCATCAGTAATCCAAATCTTAATTGAGTTTACAGCGAAGTTTACAGTGTCACGGTTAAATGAAAGAAAATATCCCTTAAATTTCCTTTTAAATTAATTCTTTTTAATTATAACAGTTTGAATAGTAACCATATATTGTAAAATTGTTTACTATTATTTTTATATGCACATGCATATAAATGTTGAAGGTTTTTAATTTTGTAGACATTTTCTGAAAAGATCTGCATTTAAAGTGGAGTTATTTTAATAAACCTGTCTTATAGGTATCTCTCATCATGTACAAACCTATATAAGGTGTTAAATCAATTTCCTGACTTATTCTGATAAGAATGCTATTGACGCATATTACGCATATTAACTAGAATTACGCATTTTTTATACAGATTCCGAATGAAAGAAGAAAACATTGATTCGCTCTCAAATTTACAAAATGTGGTAAAAAAATAATTTTATAAATTATTACATCTTGTACATTATTATATATTATATGAATGGTAAATATTATCTGTAGGAGTTATAAGAGCTATATGGTTCTTTGAATTTTGAGTTAATTCTTGTGATTAGAATGAGGGGTAGATATATTTTAATTATTAATTATTATTCTACATCCTCCTTTAAATTCACCTTGTAACTATACACAATAATTGTGCTACTATATTTCCATTATGTCACAACTTATATTCCAAAATTTATTAAGTTATTCAATATTTTTTTTGTTATATTTAGAATCGACAGCACGTTTGATGTCTTTTGGCAATTATACACTTTGTATCATTACACTTAAATTATTCCATTCTCCGTATATATTAAAGAAAGTAAATTTCTAAGAATAGTACGAATCTATTTTATATCCACCATCTGTAAACGCCTTATTTAAATAAAGACTAAAACAAATTAAGTCAATACAGCTATTCTGCTGGCTATATGCCACACCGAGCGCTGAATTGCAAAGCAAAAATTTGCCCTATTTTGTCTAACACAGTTGGAATCAAAATACAAGGATTCGGATTTCAACGAAAACTACGAGGCATCACTTTGGACCTCACATCGTAGGATGTCTTACATAAACGATTTAAACTTTTATAACATGGATCTACAAACAAGAATTGGTTTAGTACAAAATTATTATGAATGCGGCAAATATTACACTGCTGGATTATGAAGATTTCGTACGAAAATGAGAGCGTACCACAATTTGATTAGCAAATTTGAAATATCAGGGTCTGCAACTGACCTACCGAGATCAGGAAGACCAAGTATTAGTGATGTCTAAATTGCAGAAGTTCTTCGGGAAAATCAAAACACAACCAACGCAAAGTAGTCAGCAGTGTGAATAACATATCAAAATGATTGCAAATGCTCTACACCACGGTTTGTTAAAATGTTACGTAAAATCCTAAAAATGTATCTAAATAAACTTAAACTGCTGCTTGAATTAAATTATGCAGATTTTCCTATGAGGTAGGATTTTGTTTAAAAATATTGGCTCAGATAGAAATTGAACCCGAATAGTTAGCCCGCATTTTATGGACAGATGATGTCCATTTCTCTCTAAATGGTGGCGTCAATACTCAAAACTGTCGAATATGGTCAACAGATAATCCACATGAAATCGTTCAGGACGTTCTTCATGACAACAAAGTCACCGTTTGGTGCGGTTTTTATCATTGGACCATACTTTTTTGAGGATATACAGAATGTAGAAGCCGTATCTGTAACTGTTACTGGTGAACGATACCTGCATATTTTACGAAATTATCTAATTCCACGGATACAAAACGAGCAAGAAGGAATTGAAAACATGATTTTATGCAGGATGGAGTACCCTTAAATATTTACCGACCAGTTAAAGAATTTTTAATGTTTTTCAAAATTGTGTTATAAGCCGACACTTTCTAAAGTCATGACCACCAAGATCACCGGATTTTAACTCAGCGGATTTACTGGCTGTGGGGTCTTTTAAAAAAATTTGGTGTTTTGAACACGACCAACAACGCTGGAAGAATTAAAAGGCTCTATTAGCGAGCAAATTGCTGCAATTTAACCAGAAATGCTGAGTATAATTTGGAGGAATGGTTGGTGATTGTACAGCAGCAAAATGGACAACATATCGAACATTTGCATTAACCACTGTTGGACATAAGAAATCCCATTGTTTAAGCAATCGAATTTCTTTCACATCCTGTTATTAAGTTAATTTGTTAAAAATACATACTAAGCTGGAATATATCCCTTACTTAATAAAAACTATGAAATTCTCCACTACTTTTATGGTTTCACTTTAAAACAAAAAGTAAATAGTTTTTAATTACGCTATTGATAGCTGCTACATTTTCCTTTCCTCTTTACTCTTTCTAGTCATACCCTTCTATGTATAAATTGAGTTTATACAGAAATGTCATAAAAAGTCCTAGTTTTATACTAACAAGACGGTGGTCTGCATGTACCAATATCCTCATTAAAACTTTTATTTTTGCATTGCCTTGCTTTCTATATACTTGGGCATTGATAAAAAGTATCACTTTTACAGCATCAGAAGAGGTAATTAACTTGGAAGCTTTTATTGCAAGTTGTTTGCTTTTTATGGGTGAGACACTAAACAAGTGCACATTCGTTTTTCTCTTTCGGACGTTAAATTTAGTCCTAGATCAACGATGAACTACTTCTCTGAAATGTCACTCCTACAAGCGTCACGATTGGGCTTATCGAATTATCTTACAGAATAAAAGACATTTTCACGTCAGGACACGAGGGAAAAATATATAAAATCGGCAAAATAAACAAGCTAGTAATATGTGCTTTCCTTTATTGCAACAAATATTTGGATATATAAATACCGTTAATAATAAGATTTAAACAATATAATTACATTTTTTTCTGGAAGAAAAAGGACAGTGCTTGTCCATAAATATCATTTAATTAACTAAATAGTAAATTCATTGTGTAACACGCAATATCTCATGAAATGTTTCTATAGCTATTAAAGCAAACTAATACATTTGACACAGTGTTGCATATTGAATTTAATATGAATGTTCTATAATTTTTTGCAAATTTAGGTAAAACACTAAAAAAACATCATCACTTAGGAAATTTGTATTCCAAATATATAAATTTTGACACTAAGTTTCCTCTAGAACTAGAATATCTTATGAGATTTAGAACATCGATTCTATATTAAAAATAAGTAAAACTGTATACAAGAACCACAGCACTTAGGTCATCCCATTTGGCCCTTCGTGCATCCTTCTCATTATAATCGTCTCACCTAGGCCCAGTTGACCAAACCTTGGGAAGTATTTATTGTTGGCTAAAATCATCTCCATTAACCTAGTCTTAGTCCCTGCTCCCAAAATAGTTGATAAACCTAGAGGAACTAGATGGATCGTCTTATTTAGGTAGATCATTAGATATTTTTTAACGGTTTTTAGGTGTTTCATTAGAACATCTATTATGCAACACAAATTTCTTCTGGACATCAGTGGTAAGAAATTGCCATATATCTTCAACATTTGAAAAGGTTTTTAGTTGAGTTACTGTTGTTTGACGCATTCCAGTTTTTTATATTTCAAATCAGTGCTCACTATATTACAACGACGTTGTAATATAGTGACATGACGACGATGAGTTTGGTAGAATAGTAGAACCGGTAGACCCAGTCATATTTATCCATAAAACTAACTGCAGGTCCAGACTTAGTTCCTGCGTTTTTACTAAAAGATTGTGCACTGATATTTGCTAAAGGTTTATTAATAATTTTTAATCTGATTTTTAAAACAGAAACATTTCCGAATGTGTGGAAGATCTCTAGAGTCTGCCCAGTAGTGATAAGTCCATAAAAAGATAATGATAGGGATATTTCAAATGACAGGACAAATTACAGTACTATGCAATTCAGCAAAGCTTTTGAAATTCTATTGTCCGATTATTTATCTTCTCATATTGTAAACAAAATTATTCCAGAACAACATGGCTTTATAGAAGGGCGCCCAGTCATTACAAAGTTAGCCTGCAAATCCCAATTTTTATATGAGGCTCTTGATAAGGAAAGTCAGGTAGATATTATCTATACTGACTTCTCCAAGGCCTTCGACAGTTTAGATCACGGCCTGCTGCTTTCCAAGTTAAACATGTTCGATATGAGTGACAGCCTGATAGGACTGTTTCATTTATATTTGTCACATCGAGTGCAGTATGTTATTGTTTTGGACATAAATCGCACTCCTTTATACAATCATCTGGCGTTCCACAGAGGTCAGTATTGGGACTATTGTTGTTCATAATTTTTATGAATGGTATGACGACTGAATTTAACGTAAGCTACTTTATATAGACGATTTGAAACTCTTCACAGAAATAGACAGTCTCAAATTGCAGATCAACTTAAAGGTGGAGTGCCAATCAGGCGACTGCAGCGGCTACAGCCGCGCGGCTGGAGACGCGCGACTCTGGCGACTTTGCATCGGTTACTGGTTTACGTGTAAATATATGAATGCGTTGTCAATTACGCGACTTCAGCGTGACGACAGAAGCGTCTGCAGCGACTGTGGCGGCGCGTCTGCCAAAATAGCAGTCTAGCCGCTTCAGTCGCCGCGACAGATTATAACAAATTTACTTATAACCACGTGTTTTGGTAATATTTTTGAAGATAAATGGATGACTTCTTTTTAAGTGAACTTGTAGGGCAACGTCCCAGTTTATATGACCCAAAGAACATTCATTATAAAAATCAAAATATAAAAGACAACATGTGGAAGGAAATTGCAGACATTTTAAAGCAATCAGGTAATCAAATAAAACAAATATGATTTTTAATTGAAATTTAACTAAATAATGACAACAAAAATTAGTGATAAAATTTAAGAAAAATATTTATGTATTATTAGAAGTATCGGTTTGATTAACTCCATTTTCTTGCCACGAAAGCGAGCCTTCTTGACTGCTGAAATAAGGAGTAAATGCCTCTCTGACGTCGAACCCTTCAGCATTGGCAAAACCACCAGTTGCACGTATAGGTATCATATTTTTGGTTGGTACATCATGCAGATTTGCGTCTCTAGGAAGGAGTTTATTGTCTTCAAGGAAAGAATCTCGAGGCATGTTATGAATACAACAGGCTGTCATAATCAAATGTTAAAATCAAATCAAATAGATGTCTCCGAACCAACATATTTTCGAAACCCTCTTCTCCTCGGGTACAAAAAATATCATGAGGGCTGCTTCGTAAAGAATCCGCAAGTAATAATAATAAAAGTTCTTCTTCCCCTTCTTCTTCATTTTCTAAATAGCACCACAAAGCCACTGCTTTCTCCATGATAGTCTATTGCAAACTGAAACTTTATAAAGCGAAAGCGGCCGAAACCGCGCAATTGACACTCGTATAGGCCGCTGCAGTCATACTGCAAAAGTCGCGCGTCTCCAGCCGCGCGGCTGTAGCCGCTGCAGTCGCCTGATTGACACTCCACCTTTAGTAACTTAAATGCTTGGTACAAAGTAACAGATAGATGTTAAATCTAACTAAATGTAATGTGATGTCGTATTGTCGTAAAGAAGAGATCAATATAATAATGTATGACTATAAGATAGACAGTACAATCCCCCCGCGTCCAGAAACCAACAGAGACTTTGACATAAAAATTAAGCTTTTGACAAAAAGATTTTGTGGTTCACATTGATACAGTGATTTCAAAGTGTTATAAGAATCTTGGTTTTATTGTACGCAATATGAAAGAGTTCAAACACATTGAAACACTAAAATAATTATGTACCACAGGGCTCAGCTTGAAAACGGATCTGTCATATGGGATCCTATATATAATATTCATACCACAAATAATACTGAAAGGGTACAGAGAAAATTCTTTAAATCGGCCATTTTTGTTCATGGTAATATTTACCCACACCCCAAGAAATTTTCTATAACAGGTTTATAATGAATGGCTTAGTTAGACCTAGGACTATGCACCCCGTAGTTTTCTTACATAAAATAATTGAAAATAAAATTAAATGCGAAACATTACTCAGTTTACATATTATTCTTTCAAAAACAATTATTTCATAAAATCCAACACAACACAAATATATATGAAATATCTCCCAACCACAATATGATCACTAATTATTCAAATGTTGAATCTAAGATAGATATTCTGTTCACTAACATTTGGGCGTATTTATGATCTGTGAATTTTACTGTTTTTTTAACTCTTTGTTTATTACACATCTTTTTGTTTTTTTCTATTAATATTCTTAATTGTATTTTGCCTTGTCATCCTATCCTGTAATTGGAGTTATAATCCATTGGATACTGTAACAAAATAAATAAACAAATAAATAAATATTTACACTGACTGTTTTAGATTTAATCTTTAAACATCTTTGTTGTATGTAAATGTGTTTTTTATTTGTCCAGGTATCATTTCACCCATCAAAGTGATTCTACTGTTCATATGCGAGACGTACATATACGAGTGATAGCATTGACTTACTCACTCTGTGGTAAGTTTATGATTTTGCAGTGTCCGTAGTGATTCTAGTAGTAGTTTTCTTGTATATTATTCTAATTGTTTTGTCCATTATTTGTCTCCAATCAATGGCTGTTGCAACTGCCAGTATTAACTATACTGCTATGGCATTTGAATAACACTGAACAGATTCCTCTGAATACTGTAAAAGTGTGCTGGGGCCTCAATTAAAGAAAAATTTATATTCCGATTTATATTTCCCATTGGTCTACTACTGCAATTTTATTTTTCACGAATAAATATTTTGTAAACTAAAGTTAAACTAAAGGAATGCATACAGTGGCTCTTTGGTGTAAGATCAATAGTTTCCCGAATACCGGAAAATGTTTTGACAGGCGCATTAAATCCTCGATGCAAGTGGTTGAGAAGGATTATTCAGTTAAAGCACAGCCTTAAGGCTCACTTAAAACTTCGGGAACATAGTAGATCTATACGTATAGGGCTCTAAGTAATGCAGAAAGAAAATCTATTCGAGTTAATATTTACTTTGTTTTAGCCACCAAAAACTATTCTATATGTTCATCGAACTTTTTTAAATATCATACCCTTTTAAATATAATCAATCTATACAGAGCAGGGTAAGTCCGTTACAAATTCATGTTATTAAATATTAAGAACAAAATTATCGTTTAAATATAAAATATTTTGTTTGATAACTGTTTCCATTATTTTCTTTACTGGGCTTATGCTGTGACAACAAAAAAGAGAGACAAAGTTGACAAACAAATCATTTTATCAAACAAATGTTTATTTTGGATATAGAGAAACCAACATGAACTCGTCTTTAACAAATTATGTATTGTGAAAGTCGCCACATCCTTCATCGAGACTAACCATCAGACACTGACCGGTTTCGCGCTTGTTATGCGCTTGTCAGAGTGCCATAGGTACTGGAATCGATGAACAATACTGTGACATGATTACCTAAGGTGCATCGAGAATGTTAGCAGTGCAGTGGTGAGAAACACACCTTAGTACCCTGTTTGGCTCTTTGCTACTATCCGTCTGACAATTATTGTCAAATTGACAGACAGATAGAAATTGACACGGGTACATTGCCCGTGGAATTGTTGTTTTCGGCAACTCTTTCCAATTGTTAGACGGATAGTAGAAAATACCTAAAGAGGGCACTACGGTCTGTTTCTGACCAATATTAACATTAACGATGCCTCTTAGGCAATCATGTCACAACATCGTTCATCGATTCCAGTATCTATGACACTCTGTCGAGCACATACATAACAACGCGAAACCGGTCATTGTCTGGTGGTTGGTCTTGATGAAGGACAACAATTGAACCAAGCAAAAAATATTCGTTTCTGAAGGACGCAGCAGATGTCCTAACTTTTACACTATGTTTAGAGAAGTAGAATCTAGATATTGCTGCCAATGATGTTGTAAAGGTATCCTTAATTAACAATTATCTAACAAATTTGGAAAAAACATAGCAGACTTAAAAAAAAGTTGGAAAGTTGCTAAGTAGCGGGTCGAAAAATTATAGAAAACACATATTTTAAATTGTTTTTCCTTTGCCAAATATGTGTTAAAGACCCATAAAATCCCACACTATCTTCGTCACCTATGTATTGTAAGAGAATGATAGAGAGTTGAGTATATTGCGGATAAACTGTCATTAACCTTCATTGAAACAGGGTAAGACATTAAAGTAAGAGGATATGTGAGGAAAGAAAACACACGTTGAACGTAATCCTTAAAATGCGTATGTATAGCTTTGTAACTTCGTGTATCAATTATATTGCTATATTCTTTGTCTTCTGAAATTTGTCGCAAGAGCAGCTAACAAACTGTTCATTGAGAAGTTATTTCGTTTAATACTGGAACTAATATATAATAATTTTATTTACACATCTGCGAAATGTAAAAAATTATTTACTTTTAAGGTTGTCGAGGATTATTTTCTCAGTTCAAGTCTACAACATAAATTTGGGCAATTGAGAATTAAAAACAAAACACAAGTAGAAACAATTAACAACATTTGCATACGGAAATTACTAGCATTAAGAGACCTCCAACAGAGCGTTTACTAGCACAAAGGACATTTAGATCAATTTTCGGAGCGAGTTAATGAAACACCGAATGCTAATAATACAGGCAACGGTAGAGTAATGCATCTGCATAATAAGTAATGCATAACGTAGCTACAGGATAATATACGTATCTCTCAATAAGTTTCTATAAACAATTGCTATTGATTTTTCTTGAAAATTTTTCCATTGTTTACATGATCGAAATTAAAGGGAATATTAGTCATACTCACTGAAAGGAAGTGTGTTATATATTTAATATGCGCCTTATTCCAACAATATTTTTTTAACAGGAATATTAACAAAATTTATTTTTATTAAATTTATTATTACTAATAAATTTATTAACAAATATAATATTATTATCAAAACATTATTAACAAAATTTATTTACAAATAAAATATGTTTTCAAAATATCTTTATGGTATATATGCAATAGTATATTAATTTATCAGTAATAAAATATATATTGATACCACATTTATTATTAAATGATATGATGCTCTAATAACTAATATTTCCTATATTACAAATAAAAATAGTTACTCTATAATCATTATAGATCAACAAAATATTTGTGAATAATCCAGGATGGAGTATAGGAGAAAATTATTATATTATTAATCAACAAATCTTATATATTTGTAGAAGTCGTCGTGTACTTATTGTTAATATAATATATTCTTATTTTGAAATAAAAATATTAAAAGTTTATAAATAGTGCCATAGACTGTAGGTTTATTTCTAAGAATAGTGAACCTGTTGCATGCGCTGGGGACAAAATTACAGCTTCTGTGTCCATCTGTTAACAACCAATAGTACTAAAGAACGACGTGCCATTAGAACCATTGCGTTTTCTTTGCTGCCATTGTTAGTGCGTGTGTACGGGCGAGGTTTCGGGCCGAGCCTGGAGTTAGAGAATCATTTAAAGGTATAGGGACTCTTCAGCGCTAATACCTGTATTAAGGCTAATAAATAATAATTTTTTATATTTTATTGTGCACGTAGGAAACAGTGTTCTGTCCAGTGTTGTAATAGTGGGTTGATACTTAGTTAAGTTGATATTGCATCATCATGTTAGGCAGAATTCACACCAAAGCGATAATCAACTAGCAACAGGCTGCACGCGACATGCAACACATATCGCTTTAAAAAAGTACACAATATTTAATTTATCTATCCACATCGAAAGGATCGCAACATCGCTGGAAAGAATATCTGTCGGCAAAATTCGATTTTAATCGCTAGCAACGTGCTACGTGCACGTGCTGCTTGGTCGTCAAAGTTTTGTTGCAATCTTGTTAAAAATGGAAGAAAAATAAAATATAATTTTTGTGCTAATTGTAGAAAATATCCGTGTTTATGTATATTTAATTTCCAGATTGATTTAATACTGTGTATATTATATAGACGTATCCAATAACGCAGTTCTTGTTCCTTTGATAGACTTTCTTATCGACGGAAATGTTGTTACCGGATGTGTTAACATCATTTTGTGTATTTCTAGTTGCTGGTTGCTACTTGCCTATCGCTTTGCTGTGAATTCTGCCTTAACAGCCTGCAAATCTGCGATGGATAAAATTTAAAAATAAAATACACTTAACATGTACACTGCATCTCAGTTGATGCATGACTAGCCTTTTATTTACTATAAATTACATACCCATTACAATGCCACTAGCAGCCATGCACATTACGGCTTTGCTTTTGAGCAATAATATAGACTATAGGGAAGTATACACACATTTTCCATAAATAAGTTAAAGGTAATGAATAATTTGCAATATAAATTATTAATATATCAATATTTTTTAATAAAATAGTATTGGTGATAATAAAATATGAACATAGCCATTCTTTGCAACTTCGGCAAACTTTTGGACAGGGTACTGTATGATATAGGTATTAGCATTTCATGTCAAATCCCAAGTATCATTTTATCAGGACGGTTTTATGGCTTGTAGGTCTACAGCCAGCAACCTTAAGAGTATAACACATTTTCTCTCCCAATCATTGAACCAGAACGAGCAGGTAGACGTAATTTATACCGATCTGTTTAACGCCTTCCATAGGTTAGGTTGTTAGATCATGGCCTCTTATTGGAAAAATTATCTAACGTAGGATTGGCTCTCCCCGTTCTCCAGTTTTTCTCTTCATACTATTCTGACAGAACACTGAATGTATCCTGCCAAAGTATTACGTCTTTCGAAGTGTTTGAAACATCAGGAGTACCACACGGTTCAGTTCTGGGTCCATAACTTTTTATTATATTCATCAATGATATATATGAGCAAGTTGAAACTAATGCGCTACTGTATGCTGACGACTTTAAGTTATTTATAAGATCTCGCAAAAATCAACTTATGCGGTGTGATATTTATAAATTGCCACTAAATATCTCCAAATGTAACATGACGTTCACAACAAAACCCAATCCTATAACAATCCCGTTTAGAATAGGTACTGAAATTATTTCCTGATGTATAGAGTTCAAGGACCTGGGTGTCATTTAAATTTTATTCCACATATTAATCATACTATAGGAAGCGCCAACAAAAACCTTGTCTTTATTATGAGAAACACTAAACACTTTGATAATGTCTCAACTCTTACCCTACTGGTTTGTGCTTTCGTCGGGTCAAAATTGGAATACGCTTCTGTGGTGTGGTAGACCATGTTCAATAGAATTTTGCTAAATACGTTGCTTATAAAATCGACAGAGTTTACGCACCTATTGACACCTTACACTCTGAGTTACTATCTAGGTTCAATCTAAATAACCTAGCGCAATGACGGATATATTTTGATGTAGTTTTTTTAATAAACTTCTAACTAATAAAATAGATTCTCCTAATCCACTTCGCTCCATATCTTTCAATATTCCGCCATTTAAAACGCGATCTTATTCTTTATTTTATTTACCTACTCGTCGAACGAATACATTAAAATTCTCGATCGATTTTTAACATGTGTAATCATTATGACCGTTATCAGTCGCTTCTTGATATTATCAATTGTAATATTTGCAAAATTAAACGATGTATTTTAGATAAATAATTTCCTACTCTTCTTTACTATCAATCTTTACCTTGTCATTGTTAGATTTTCCTGCTTATTTTTGTAGAACAAATTGTGTTATGTCTATGTATGTATTTGTTACTGTTTGTAATTTCCTGCCCTTTAATTCGATATTTGTATCTGTCTGGGCAGTCGTATCTATAAATAAATAAATAAATAAATAAATAAATAAATAAATAAATAAATAAATAAATAAACAAATACATTTTTACAGAAAATATTATCCAACAAAGATCCCAGAGTGATATTACTCTAATATAGTTCCCATGATTAAAAATTTTCTCTGAATATTCTACTCAAATTTCCCCATAGTTCAATAAAATTTAAATTACCCTCGATTAATATTGACAGCTATTATTTATTATAATTATTTTTAAACCAACCGACTGATTTAACATAGCTGGTTCGAAAGGGAAGGCCAGTCAGTTCATTGAAAAAGAGATTATAATTTCCGCACTGGTTATGATGCTAATTTAGTACCCATTTAGAAAATTCATGAGGGTTTTACTGAACTTTTAATCAACTACATGGCCGGATATGCTAATACGTAACAAAAAGTCAAGAGAAAACTTTCCCTAAATTCCAGAGAATACCATGAACGAGATATTATGAACACAATTATTGAGGAAGTTGAAAGCAATAATTGTTATAAAGAAACATTTTAAAGATGTGGTTTTGTGATTGATTTATGTCGTAGGTATACTTAAAGAAATAATGGTTAGTTATCATTCACATCAAATTCAAGTCAGAACAAGATCCAAGGTTTTTCCCATTGTTGTGAAGTTAGCAACGGTTTTTCCAGCAACGGTTTGGAATCTACTACTTCGATAAAGGCGTATTCATAAAAAAATGAGGCCAGAGATAATTTTGTCGGTAAATAACCAATAAAATATCCGTACCAGTAACGTGGTTATACAAAAAAAGAAAGAATCATTGAATACAAGGAAAGTATCTATGTTGTCAAGTCAATGGAGATGTAAGTTTAAAATAATCCATATGATTCATGTCTTGAGTCCGTACCAGTGGCGCCGTAGGTCTTTGAATAAGCCATACATAATAAAAAAAATTGCGATAGATATTTTATAAGTTCTTAATTTAGTCTTTAGGACTCATATAGGAAAAATTATAGGAAAAATATAATATTCAGTTGACGAGTTAATTTGTAACCATCCAGTTACCAGCGCCACCATATATAATAATAATAATAAAAATAAATGTTTTTATTGCCAACTTAATTCACATACAATACATACATGGTTATTCACGCAAAGCGGGTATTAGACGTTCTTGGGATTCGGTTAATGATAAAAATCTGATTTTTTCATGGGGGAGATTTTCGATTATTTACGATTCAATGAAACTATTTTCAGGTTTGCATCACTTCCGGTTATACCGGAAGTAGACCACAACTTTGTTATTTCAAATGGAACACCTTGTATATTATTGCAATTTTGAACTCTACGTGATATTCTAAACACATTTCATGTAGGATGTCCTATACCTATCTTCAACTGTTTTTGAAATATTGACAGGTGAATATTGACATTTTGCAACTTTGACACCCTGTAAAATCTAAACGGTTAGGGATCAAGCAAAACGGTTTGCACATTCCTATCTTAACTTTTCAAAAGCTATCGTTTGATACTAACATCAGATTTATCCAGAAATAAAAATTTTCGATTAAATTTAATCTCTTGGTTAAATCTGAAATTAGTATCAAACGATAGCTTTTGAAAAGTTAAGATAGGAGTGTGCAAACCGTTCTGCTTGATCTGTAACCGTTTAGATTTTACAGGGTGTCAAAGTTGCAAAATGTCAATATTCACCTGTCAATATTTCAAAAACAGTTGAAGATAGGTATAGGACATCCTACATGAAATGTGTTTAGAATATCACGTAGAGTTAAAAATTGCAATAATATACAGGGCGTTCCATTTGAAATAACGAAGTTGTGGTCTACTTCCGCTATAAGCGGAAGTCATGCAAACCTGAAAATATTTTCATTGAATCGGAAATAATCGAAAACCTTCCCCATAAAAAAATCAGATTTTTATCGTTAACAGAACTGTAAAAACGTCTAATACCCGCTTTGCGTGAATAACCCTGTATAAGTACCATCATATCAATATACATATACCTACTGCTAATAATAAAAAAACATAGGTAAGTGTAATGTGACAAGATGACAAAAGGCAGAGTTCAATTATTCTGTCAAAGACAGCATATTGCTCTTCCACTCAACCAGATACTTTTTTAAATACTTTAAAAATACTGTGAAATACTACAATACTATAAAATTAAATAATGTTAGTTACAAACTAATCGCAATAATTACGTATATTATCTCTACTATTAAATGTAATTGTTCCTTCCATTTATCGGGCCGGTGGCTCAAGGCTTAGCGTCTCGATCGCTCAACCCAGAGGTCGTGGGTTCTAATTCCCATTCCACCAAACAATTTTTAATTAAATTGTTTACTCGTAGATCAAGGCTTATTCGCAGGGATGGCTTGGCAACTATCCTGGCGATGCTCTAGTATGGGAAGAATGTCAACTTGGTGTTAATGTGGGAGATTAAAATTAGTTGATGTTTGCCTGTCCCCCTAATTAATGACGTTTTCCAGGTTTCCCTCATTCCAGCACTGAATGATGGTTAGGGCCTACCAACGTAAGTCGTTCCTGAGGCGCAAATGCGGCCCGCGAGATAATAATATGCCGCCCCCTCTCCCACACAAGTCTCAGACTTTCGGGCTAATCCTTGTGATTAGAATGAGGGGTAGAGATATTATCATATTAATATTATTATTATTAAGTTTTTCTTATTTAGATTTGAAAGACGATATTTGGTAAACTTTAAAAAAATTCAGGTACCCTACGTAAAGTATATTTTTATTACATCTTTAACGATTCTTTTATTATTTTGTTACTATGCCACTGGTACTGGATTTAACCATGTGGTATGGCTTAATCACATTTCCGATGATAGTTCCAGGGCTAAATATTCACTCGACAACATAAACTATATATTTACTGAAATTTATTTGGAACCTTTTTTGATCTATTATATTTTTTTTTGGTTTTAGTCCGATTTTAATGAAATTTTAAACACAGAAGAACAAAGCATATTATCTGAGTTAAGAATAATAAAGGGAAGAGTTAAGGGGGCCTAAGTGAAGGACATGTTTATAAAGCCTTGCTTTTAAGATCGTTGCAAAAATTACCCTGTTAATATTTAAATTTAAAAAATAGTAAACAGTATTAAAATGTGCCCGGATAAGGTACCCCTAAAATGTTTTTAAAAAATATTTAGAAAACTAAATTAAGTTAAATATTTAAATATGTTTAACATGTTTAATTTCTTTTAAAATTTATTATATGTAACAGGTAATTGTTTTATTTACACATAATTCAGACTATGATTTGTAATATTACACAATTTTGTATAAGAACCACTGATGAAATTAGTTAATTTATCAATTATTTATTTTATTGCATTATTATTGTACAATGGTTTTTGGTGGCAAACTTTAGAAGTTTGCCTTTATAGTACACTTTGAATATTTAATTTGAATACTTGTTCGCTCTTTTTATTATTTTCATGTTTTTATTATAATCATGAAAATGCATCACAAATAAGTTAAAAACATTACCTAGTTAATTTTACCATATTTTTTACATGCGCATAATTAATTTTTGTATTTTAAGGTGAAACTTCTAAGGTATGTACTTTTGACAAAAATTGAGTACGCTGTATTTTAGCCAAAACATTGAACTATTTGCCTAAAAATTTAACGCGCGTCGATTTTAAATTTCTAAAATTAAACGCGCGTCGAGTGCAGTATAATGTTTTGGTGTTATGTGGAAAACTACGTCAGTGTTAGCTTCACACCCAAAGGTTCCAACCCCCTTTAAGAATAAAAATTTAGAGATAACTATTTTTATTTTCAAAAATATTTCAGTACCTGCTTGTATAAAACTGTTGTATAAAACAGAAATAAAATTCACTGTAAGTGATCCCATCTTCTTCAATAGTATTTCGATTAAGATTGTAATATAATGCAACCATAAGATCAGTGATAAGTTTTATCTAATTAAAACAGAATTACAAAGTAGAGATCATTAAGGCCTAGTTAGACCACAATACAGTGTATACATTGTGTGATGTTAACTGTTTCATGTAGATTATACATGAACAAATAAGCACATAATCCAAATGAACACAGAAGTATCAACAATAATATATTGAAACCCATAAGCTTTTGTTCCATTATAAAGTCCAATTAGATACATAATATGTCCTTTAGGAAATTTTTTCCTCTGTTAGACTTATTCTTTTCCTCCTCTTTTGCGTATACGACCTCATAAGCTTTCTGCAAATGGGCTCCTTTATTATTGTGCTAAGCTAACAGCGATATAATCAATATCCCATGAATAATCAAATTTATATGTAAATTGCAATTTTATTCAGGAACTGTATATATAAAGTACCACACTTCCGCCTAAACTTATAACAGGCAATCGATTGAGATTGTCTGATTTCCAAACTTCCTATTGTGCTAACTTGTCGGAAAATATTTGATGAAGGACGCGAAAATTGATGGAAAATGAAAAAGAAGCCGAAGCTGGATTTCTAGGGTATATACTTTGTTTTTCAATCTCTCCGTTTCAAAAGAGAACGTTTCCATTTAGGGGGTGAAGACTTATTTTCTATTTTTATGCCAAAGGCAAAGCAATATTCCTATCTTATTATTAACAATATTCGTCAAATATTGTGATCAAATATGTCGTGATCAATTTAAGTGATTTATACTTTCATTAGATAATATGTTAAATAATTAAGTACATCTTGAATAAATAAAAAAACAAAGTTCAAAATAACAGCAAATTAAAAATTTAAAACAATACAAAGCATAAAACAAAAACAAATTGCACAAACTTCAGTACTCTTACCAAAATTTATTAGGTACATATTCTTTTAGCTGTTGTTATATAAATTGTTTGCTCATTTTTTTATATGGAACACCCTGTATTTATTTGCATAGAGGCATAACAGACACATCTCAAAGGAATACGCAAAGTGGGAACAATGGATTATGTGTATGAATTCTTAAGCTTTCCAATGGCTAACATTTTTTATCTAGATGTAATAAGAAATAAATAAATATAACAGATCTAGTACGTCGATTAGCGTATTCTCATTAAAATAGTAATAAAAGGCACGACATCTTCGGTGGTCGTAGCTTATAGAATATAATATAATTCCGTAAACTCTGGTATAGCATGCTAGGTATGGTATTTGAAATAGTAATTTATACAAGTAGGTAAACATAAAATTAGTGTTTACTTCATACTGCGTGGAAATTGTCCACTGAGATGATACCTAGTATGAAACCGTAGTGGAAAACTACATCAGGGGCCATGTATTAATATATCCACTTGTTTTTTGTTGACAAGTGTAAAATACGTGGTAAACAATTACGTCAGTAGGACTTTTACTGTCCCCATATCCCGAAATTGGAGAGTTAATACTGTCGTGCAGTATTAACGCGACTTTATTTGAAGACTGCTTGACCCTATCTCTTTCATAAATTGTATTTATTGGAATGGACTAAATGTGCCTTGTTTTGACGTTACATTTTCCTTCTAACCTAAAATTCGTCCAAATTCAAATGAATATTAGAATTTATAGAAGAGGAAAAGAAATAAGAGTCTGATATGTGTTTAAACTACTTCTATCGATGTGTACACTTTTTGTACTAACCCATCAGCTTAAGTTTTGGCATATCGACATTTTATTTTCATATGCATACCTAGGGTTGCCAACCGTCCCGATATATCGGGACAGTCACCGTTTTTGACTCGATTAACTTTCCGATAAAACCATTAAAAATCCCGATACCAATTTTTTATTGCAATACACGAAGAAATTAGCTGCTTTTCAATAATTCATTTCACTGTCTTAAACCAATCTGTTTTGCAAATCGACAACGCTATAGATCAGTCGGTACATAAATAAATATCGGCAATTAGTAAAATAGTTATGTTATGTAACTATTTTTTTTTCAATTTTTTTGTGCAATACCTTGTAATTACTATATTATATAGTTAACTGTTAACTAGTAGAATAAAAGTTTACGTTGTTAATTATTGGAAATTTTTATTTATTATTTTTTACCTAACTAGGAATTTTTATTTAACTAAAAAACACCAGTCTTTGACAAAATGGTGATTAAGCCTTGAACAATCGTCCGATCGGACGACTGTCCAGATTTAAGTGGACATATTTATGGCAACCCTATGCATACCTATTATATTATTGTCAATACTTTTGTGTATTTAAAATATCCTTGCCATTTTAAAAATACATAAACAATATTCTAAATATTATGTCGTTTTCACATTTGTTGTTGCTTAAGTCCAAAAGTAGTAAACTTATTAAGCGTTCCCTATTATAAATAATTGCATACTTGGATGTCAAAATAAGGGAAAACTAAATACTTTTAACCTTATGGGGTATAACCTCTATAATTGACTAGGTTTCTTTGAAAGCGATTTGAGATTGTTGAATAATTCATTATTCAGTTATCGAGAAAGTAAAGTATCAAGCACACAATTAAAGTGAACAAGCAGAAGTCTAGCGACTTAACATTACAAGCTTAACATAACAAGCTTACATAACTTACATAACAAGCTTACAGTAGTTAGGGCTTGAATGAGTGACCGTATAGTGAACCCACAAGAATATACACAGTAAAGAAAGACAAATGGTAAAATTACTAAATGGTAATCGTAATTTGCTGCAGTGTTATTTTTAACACGAACTGGGTAGTATAATCACTAAATCTTTAGAACTCATATTACACGAACGATATACCCGCCAAGTTTGTAGATGTACCCGCCAAGTTTGTAGATGTACTCATAAATTGTAGTAAAATTTACAAAACCCTGTGTTAAAAATGAATCAATCCGCCATAAAAACGGAATAATTACACGGTGAATAATTAACTATTACCTACACATTACCTTGTAAAATCTACTGTGTTAAATTACTTTTATGTAATGTAATAATACACCGATATGTCTAACACTGCCAGGTGTGGACTAGATAGGTACACACTGATGAGTGTGGATTCAGTGTTAAAATCAGTCCGATTTTTTTACTGTGTATAAATAATCAGAAGCATATCTTCCTATTACACCTTTTATTCCTTCCCGTAACCTCGAGCTCGGTTAAGCTTACGATTCTATCCTGAAACAGCCAGTTCTGTAAAGTCTCAAGTGCTAATATGTTCGCAGCGAATTGTTTTCTTACGCGTTGGGTTTAACCCTTTATAGGACCAATTATTGTATTTCCTAAATTTAAACTTTTTTATGTAGAAATAGTTTCCAACATCATATAAACTTTTCAATAACTTAAAAAATAAGAAAAGCCGTCACTTGTATACAATGTATACAGCCGTCCGGCGGGCTACCATCAAGCAACGGCTAAAGCAACTACAACGCTTAGCTTGCGTAAGCACGACAGGAGCGATACGCACGACTCCCACAGAGGCTCTGCAGGCGCTCCTGTCTGTCCCTTAACTGCATATAGTGGTCGAGGGGGGGGAGACATAAGGGGTCTCCTATAGGGTCAAACCACAGACCAACTAGACTGCCACTTAAGGGCAAACCGGTGAAGCCATCCGTCGGCCTAACCTCGGCCCAGTCGGCCTTGCGCTCTCAGTTACTATTAGACATTCGGTTCAGTAACATCGTGGTTATATTCTGAAATATACCATTTTTATTTGTCTAATCATGGGGAAATGCATTGTTGATACTTGTAATAGCCGATCTGGTCACAATAGTGGCGAAATTTCATTCTTTAGGTAAATAGTAATTAAAAATAATGTAACAGATTATAGGATACTTAAACGGTTCTGCGCAGGCATTGTGCGTCCACTTTCAGTGCCGGGCTCTATATTTGTAGTGCCCATATCTTTAACTACTTATTATTAACAAGTATTTAATGCACATTACTTAAATTTCAATATTTGTATTGCCATCAAATATCGATAATAAACGAGCATTATTTTACATATTCAGAAGGTATATCTAATCTCAGTTGAAACATTAAAAAAATTACCGACAAAGGACTTCAACGTCGGCCTCTTTGTTTACGCACGGATGTCGTTTGTCGGACTATTTTATAATGTTTCAACTGATATTAGAAATAGCAGTATACCCATTGTTCCCATTTTTATTAAATTTGATAACATTTACTTTTATTAGATCTGAAACTAAATTTGAATAAAATTTTAACTCTGGCCAAAAGTACCGATTATTCTCATGTTGTTTATTTAAATTTATTATTATTATAAATATTGAAAATTGCGATTTATTTTTTTAAATAAGGAATATTAATATGCATTAATGTTGCATTAAATTATTATTCTTGATTAATAACTAAATAAAAGCTTATATATTTCTTGCTTTTATTAATAGGTTTCCTAAGCAAGGGAAATCGGAATGGGTGAAAGTCATTCAGAAAAAGGACTGGATACCTTCTAAATATTCAGTCATATGTTCTCTGCATTTTGAAAAAAAGTTTATTATCTGTAATAAAAGTGGTTTTAGAAATCTAACCAAAGATGCAGTGCCATCTTTAAACCTTCCAAAAATGGTAAGTGAACTATTTTAATGATTAATAAATAACGCAATTATATTAAGACATAAACATTTTTTAACAATTTGGTTTCCTTCATAGTTGTCATTGGATAAAGAAACTCAAACAGGAGACTTAAATGTAAACTCTTATCCCGATGAAGAGTCTCTAACGTCACCCTTTGAAGTAACTTCTGACTCCAGCAGACCTTCTACATCCCAAACATTTTTTTCTGATGTTGGTACTCCCACATCATCTAAATCGAACCTTATTGAAGACCTTACGGTTATTTCGGATGAGGATTCACCTGTAAAGAAAAAACTAAAACTAGTAGTTAGACGCCTTTCCTTTATTTCGGAAAAAAGAAAAAAAACCATAAAAGTTCTTCAACAAAATAAACGTAGAAGTAAAGAAAAATTGAAGACTTTAACAAATATTCTCAATAAACTTAATGAAGAAAAATTAATAAATACTGATGAAAAGACAATGTTGTCCTATTTTGAAGGCAATTTGCCTATGTCAGAACTATTTCTGAGAAAAATTTCTAAAAACAAAGGTGAGACGCCACAGAAATATTCTCCTAAATTACGTGCTTTTGCCCTTACTCTGCACTATTACTCGCCGAGAGCGTATGAATATGTAAGGGAAACATTTGACACCTGTTTACCTCATCCAGGGACTTTAAGGAAGTGGTACCGAAAACTAAATGGAGAAGCTGGCTTTACGCAAGAAGCTTTGCAGGCCCTAAAAATAAAGTCAGAAAATGGTAAGAAGAAAATTACTGCTGGCTTAATAATAGACGAAATGGCAATAAGGCAGCATGAAGAATGGGATGGTAAAACTTATCATGGGCATGTAGATTATGGAGCTGCAAGTGATATAGATATGGACAACCCGCCAATTGCAAAGGAAGCTTTTGTGTTTCTTTTAAATGCTATCGATGAAACATGGAAACTACCTGTAGGTTACTTTCTTGTTGATGGTGTTAAAAGTAGCCAACGTGCATCTCTAGTTCTCCAGTGTATAGAAGAAGCGCACGAATGTAGTGTTGATGTTGTGTCTTTAACATTTGACGGTTGCGCTGCCAATATTGCAATGACAAATATTTTAGGGTGTTCTCTTAATCTTAAAAATTTTAAGACTACTTTTAAACACCCTGTTACTAACAAAGATGTGGTGATATTTCTGAATGCTTGTCACATGCTAAAATTGGTGAGGAATTGTTTAGATTTTAAGAAAGTTTTGGTTGATGAACATAATAATCAAATTAAATGGGGTTACTTGGAAAAACTAAATCAAATTCAGACTGAAGAGAGTCTTCATTTGGGTACAAAATTACGAAAACAACATATTAATTTTCATAACAATAAGATGAAGGTTAAATTAGCCGCACAATTATTTAGCAAAAGTGTTGCCGATGTATTAATGTTTTGTAAAAATGTTTTAAAAATAGAGGAATTTGAAAATGTAGATGCGACGGCAAGATTTATTCTATTAATAAATAACCTTTTTGATATACTAAATTCAAGAAATATAAATAATTCTGGTTTTAAAGCTCCCTTAACTTTAATCAATAGAGATAGTATATTTACATTTTTAGTGGAGGCAAAAAATTATTTGTTAAATTTAAAAACAGTTGATAATGTCAAATTAATTGACTCGGGTAGGAAAGTAGGTTTTATTGGTTTATGCTGTTGTATTGACAGCACAATAACATTGTTTCAAAATTTGGTTGAAACAGAAAAGGCCATTGATATTTTACCAATGTACAAAGTGAGTCAAGATCATCTGGAACTTTTTTTTTGTAATATAAGGCAACAAGGTGGATTTAATAACAATCCAACGGCTAGACAATTTAAGGCCGCATATAAAAAAATATTGACTCATTTAGAACTCAGAGAGACCTTTTCTGGCAACTGTATTCCACTGCAACAAATCACAGTTTTAAATTGCAGCTCAGCCATCGAAAGAATTAACTTTACTTGCGATAAATATAGATCTCTAAACTTACCAGAAGAAAATGAGAGCGAAGAACAAATTTCATTTAATGTATCATTAGAATCCATTCAGTTGTCTGAGTATAGTAAATACATTATAACATATATTGGAGGTTTTGTAGTAAGGTCTTTGGCAAAACAAATAAAATGTGAATACTGTGTAAATGGCCTAATGTCAACTGATCAGAGTTTTTCGTATAATGACTTAATTTTTATTAAAAATCGTGGTGGCTTAATTTATCCTTCAAAAGATGTTGTTGTCATTTGTGAAGAAACTGAGAAAATAATGAAACTGTTCAAAAATGATAAAAGGAAACAAAAAAAAAATAGAATTTCATATCAAGTGTTAAAAAATTTTTTTAATGTAAATATATTCAACAATTTACATCAGCATCAATTTGATAATTTTCCTCATAATACTAATCACATATTAGATCTTATTAAAGCAATTTGTGAAAAATATGTAGATGTAAGAATCAATCACGAAACCAAAATATTTAATTCTTTAAAAGTTACAAAACGACACGTATTGAATAAAGTAACAATATTTAAAGGACAATAAAGATTTTAAAATAACTAGGGTTTTATTTCATACCCAGATTTCAAAATATTTATATAGCTTTAGCAATATTATTAAATATTTTATATTGGGGTCCATATTATATTATTATTAAAAATATATTTATGGTTTTATATTATTATTATTATTATTATATATTATAATATATATTATTTTATATTTTATTTTTAAATATACATTTTATTTATTTTGTATTTTATACTGAAATTATATATTTTTTATTTTATTATATTAAATATATATAATAAATAATAAAATTTAAAAAATGCGACCGAAGTTTAGTCCGACCCTGTCGTCAGTGGGTGGAGTCAAGCTTCACACACACTCCACCGATCCCCTTATCGCGGCTTCATCGGTACCGTTGTATTAAATAGCACGGGTACAGTCTAGTTGGTCTGTGGGTCAAACAGTAGGGGCGGTAGCTAGGTAAAAAGCCACGATGGTGGTCACACAAGTATTCTTGTGTGACGCACCCAGTGACAGGATATCTCCCACTTATGTGTTCCTTAAACCTTTCACAGTAGAGATACCGGACAGGGACGCCTAGTTCGAAAATCCTGATGCTCAAGTGTCGAAACTTTGCACTCGTACGGAAAATTTTCATCCGCATCTGAAGCACAACTTGTATCTGAGTCTATAGCCTGCCGATCAGTTATTTCGTCTTGATCTGTTTAAATGTTATTCTTTGGTGAACTCGTTACTTGTTACCTATATGTTATGTAGAGAATTGTGATTGTTATGATATTAAAACAAAACCGTAAAAATATAAATGAGGTACGTCCATGAAAAAGCAATAAAATATCCTCGAAAATACGTCTCCTTTTTGGAACCAAGGTCACGAATTCATCGGTTTACTACATCCAAGGTGCTGCGTGCGGACATCCATCTGGTTATTTATTTTTATTCTTGTGCTGAAGCCTCAACTGTTTGTCCACCGTCTATTTGCTTGTGGTAAGTAAATTCATGAACGGTTTTCAAAATAAATCAGTTTTTTTAATCGTATGCGGAAGGCAGACAATATCATGGATTGACGTAAATAACTCTAGTCCAAAAAGATAGGGTTTATGCCACGCTGCATGAAAATCCAACGAGGCGAAGCCGAGTTCACATGCTTTACATATAAATTTTTTTAATTTCTCGTATACGTTTTAATGGAATGAAAATACTAACTTAGATAGCGTTGTATTTTTGGAGTGACTTGCAGAGCATAGTTTTTAATGAATAATTTTCGTATGTATACACATTGTAAATGGTAAAAAGATTAGGGATTTTTAGCGTAAAAGTAATACATCTGTAACTGCAAGTCAAAATAAATACAACTGTATTTAAGTCTCAGAATTGACCGTCTTGACATTGCAGATATTCTCAAAATAGAAATGTTTGATTTTAACTGGCGCATTCGCCATTCATTTATATTTTTATTTAAGATTCATTATTCCCCACTAGAATGGTATTTACTTGGTTATTAACTTACAAATGTTATAACTCTACTTCTGTGAAACTCTGTGCAGTTTTTGAATCATATGCGGAAGGCACACAATATCATGGATAGAAGTAAATAGCTGTTAATGTATCTAGTGCAAAAAGTTACGGTTTATGGCGCACTGTATGAAAATCCAACGATTCGAAGCCGAGTTGGATAACATGCTAAGTGCCATAAACACACTTTTTGCACGAGTAACATACAATATTATTTCTACGATCGTTGGTTATTTAAGAAAAATGTTAAATTAAACAAATAATTTAGTTCCGTGAAAATTGGTGAAGTATTGTATTTGAAATTAGAGGTGGCGCGTTGTTGATATTGTTAAAATTAAATAAATTTTATTGTCAATAAATTTATATTTCTGTATATATTTTGTTGTAGTTATTTGTGTGCGTTCTAAAACGACATATTTGGTACTCCTCCGGAGATATTGAATACTGTGAAGAAAAGTACACTAGACATTTTGCCGGAAAAATAAAAAAACAGTACGAAATCGATTATAAGACGTTTAGTGAATGGTGTCTGCGAAACAAGGTAAATCATATATCTGAAAACATTGTAATTGCATATTTTTCTGAAAGAGAAACCGTTTTAAAATCCTCTTCTTTATGGTCTGCATATTCCATGATAAAGACTACGTTTGCTATCAAAAAAGATGTCGATATTAAAAAATGTTTAAAATTAATATCTTCTTTAAAATGAAAATCTGTTCATATAAAAAAAAATCATAAGTAATTTACGCGAGATCAGATATTTCAGATTCTAGAACAGGCGCCAGATGATAAATATTTACTTATAAAAGTTGTAGTTATTATACACAGTAAAAAAATCCGACTGATTTTAACATTGAATTCACACTCATCAGTGTGTATATAGTCCACACTTGGCAGTGTTAGACTTATCGGTGTATTATTACATTACATAAAAGTAATTTAACACAGTAAATTTTACAAGGTAATGTGTAATAGTTAATTATTCACCGTGTAATTATTCCGTATTTATGACGGATTGATTCATTTTTAACACAGGGTTTTGTAAATTTTACTACAATTTATGAGTACTTCTACAAACTTGGCGGATATATCGTTCGTGTAATATGAGTTCTAAAGGTTTAGTTATTATACTGCCCAGTTCGTGTAAAAAATAACACTGCAGCAAATTACGATTACCATTTAGTAATTTTACCATTTGTCTTTTTTTACTGTGTAGCTATTGCGGGTGCATCCCGTCGTGGGGTTAGAACAGAATTAGTTTAAGTCCAAACTGATGAATTTTCAATAATCAATGTTAAAAGTTGTGGATGAATATTACACGTTGTACAAATGAACTAACTTATTAGTTTATGAACTGTTATACTGCATATACACTAAATTTTGTTGAATATGTATTATAAGAGAGGTTTTTACAACGTTGATTTACAAAATTAATGATTAATAAAACATGAAGGGACTTGGGCTAATTCTGTACTAAAAAACTTGGAGCAGAATTGTTCTATCTGTATAATAATGGATTAATGGCTAGTACTGCACTGAATAAGTTATTCATATACTTGTATTATGATTCAAACAAATAATATATAAATAAAACTTTGTTACTTTCATACTTTTGTGTATTAAATGAAACTTATTTATAATATCTACAAAACATTTACAAGTCTTCATCTGATTTTTTCATTGCTGCGTGTTTTAAATTTAGAAAAAAGTGATGATATTCTTCGGGAATTGCCCTCTGTTGGCAAAGGTATTTTAATCCAGTAAATTTTTTTGTAGAAATGGGAATTTTTTCGCTGTATAAATCGGACAATTTATATCCTTCAATTTGCTTTTTCTTCCTTCTTTTCCCAATGACATCTATTTCTTCAAAATCTTGCGAAAAATCATATTTGATTTTAACTGGTTTCTTTCGTTCAAATATTATCGATTTAACTTGACTTAACTTAATTTTTTGCATGTTATTTGTAGTTTCTGTGGTTAACTTTTTTAAGTCGTAAAAATTTGTAAGTTCTGTTACTGTATATGGCTTTTTCCGACAAGCAGTTCTTGCAATGGTGTACCACTGACTGGGAATGTATACAGGGATATGCATACTGTGTCTTTCTATGGTACTGTGTACCGAGTCACCCTCATTTTGGGTATGCCCCTTTTCTAAAAATGTATGAGTAATTTTAATTTTCCAGTTCTCGACGCAATACAAATACATACCAAATACAAATTGGTTTCTATTTTGACCACAGCAGTTGTCTGAAAAAAATGAAAATTCAGTCACACCTTGATCCTTTTTCATTTCAATAAATTTAAAAACGCAGGTTCCTATTTCTGCACATCCCCTATGTGCAATCGTTTCATTCCACATATAGCAGTGGCCTGTATTGTTACCTAATTCATATACTGTAAGATTATAGGCTGCTAGTTTACTTTTATAAAATAGCAGAGAATTATCAGTTTTTGGACACTGTAGGACTTGCTGTAAATCATATACAGCAGCACAAAAGGTAGCATAATTCTTGGCTTTCTCTTTATCCTCGTTTTTGAGACTGCGTGCTGCATTTTTATTGAAATTATGGATTTCTAGCTCTTGTTGCATATTTTGTTTTTCAACATCATTAGCATTTTTGAACTTATCACAAAGTGAGCACAGATCCTTTTTTGGTTTAAAGAAAGACAAATTAAATTTAGTACAAAATATGTGCCGATACATGGATTCTTTTGCTGTTGTTTTAATTTGTCTTTCTTTACAAAATTCTAAATATAACAGATACATTTTTTTTATATTTAAAGTGGAAGGCAAATATTGTTTTTTCGAATCTCTACGACAATAATGACTCTCTATCTTGTCAAAACTGTTAATGTGAGCCATTACTGATTCTTCAACAGCTCTTGGAAGTTTAGTTGTACACATGTTTTTACCTCTCATATCCTTTTTAATTATTGAACCAACCACTGGATCAGCCTTCTTGATAGTTGTTTTAACAACTTGATTGGATATGGAAAGAGTGTCAAGAAAGAAAGTCTGGCACACCCTTTCTAAATTGTTGCCACAAGGTAAAAAATAGGATACAGCATGCTTTCTTTTAGTATCTTTTGTTATTTCAGATTGATTATTATGATCAATTTCCGTAAGAATTTTAGATTTTCTTAGTCTTACGCGGCGTGGTGGTTTTACACTTATGTGTCTATAAATGAAATCCCTTTGTCGATTTACATCACCAATTTCCCAGTAACTCTTTAATAAAGTCATTCGGTGATCGCTGGAAAATTTGGTGTGACACTGAAGTCGACATCCACTACAACCTTTCCGCAATGATCTCTTTTGTACTTCTTTATTTCTCCAATTAATGTATGATTCTCCTCTATTTCTTTTTGTGCGAATTTCATTTCTACGCCATTGTGCTTCATTTCTAACTCTTTTTCTTGTTCTTGTTTTTATATTTTCTGTTTCTTCACATATCAAGATAGCTTCCTCAAAATCTACTGCATTATTTTCAACCAATTTAGTAATTTCAGCTTCTTTATATTCCATGTTCTCTAGATTTAAACTTTGATTTTCCACTATAAAAACACCTCATTAAAACAACTATTAACCCTTTAGTTTTAACTTTACCTGCTCCTTTTTCATTATTTACTGATAATAAATTTGTATTCTCAAAATGTTCAGATTTATTTTCATTCGAATGAACATTCTCAACTTCTGAAGTATATTCCATTTCGTCTAGATTTAAATTTCCGTTTTCTGTTATTATAAGAACATTACTAGAACAGAAAACATTACCTGTTGCTTTCTCACTTTCTGATAATATATTGGTGTTTTCAAAATCTTGACTATTATTTTCAACTGATTTGACATTCACAGTTTCTCCACATTCCATTTTTTCTAAATTTAAACTGTTGTTTTGTACATTATTCAAATAATTTTCCATGTCAGTGATTTGGCTTATATTACTACTGTTCCCTGCTGCAAAGATATTTTATTATAATTAAAATTGTAAGTTTCAACAAAGAAATCTATTAAATTACCTGTGGTTTCTGCTAGATTGTCTGTTGGTTCTAGCAAAAGCGGACTTTTAATAAAGGTTTCGTTTGGTACTATGTATCCATCAAAAATAACTACATTGTCTTCTTGTTTGTCACATGAGTTTTCTTGTGTTACATTACGGAATGAATCTAAAAAAAAATAAAAATAATTGCGCTCACAATGAATTTTGACTAGGTAGCTATAACCTCAAATTTAATAAATTTATGCTAACCATTATTTTATTGGTAATAAAAGGGTTTTTCTTGATTTTAAACTCAGGACATTTTAATATTTTTAGTACTCCAGATAATAATTATAATAATAAAGGCTCTTACCTGTTTTATTGAACTCTTGTCGAGCTAATTCTAATATTTTTGCACTTCGCGACATGATGAGCACCTACCTATTATAGGGAATCACTCACTCTAAACCACCTAAGTGCGTACTGCGTGAACTAAATCTCAGAACAGAAGTAGCTTACGTCCCGTAACCATGTGACATAGAATACTTCTGTGCTAATTTAATACGAAAATATACTAGATAGGTTAGTTCTGCTCCAAACATTTGAAAGCAAGTCGAAAAACTGAAAAATCTTAGGAACAGAAGTAACCTATGTCCCTCACTCACCTGATATGGGATATTTCTGCACCAGTTTAGTATGAAAATATTCTAGATCGTTTAATTCTGTTCTCAATACTTAAACCGATTTGTACTTAAGATACCAACAGTTTTTTAACATTTTTGGCGGTAAATTCAAGTCGTGGACTTAAAATACTTCTGTAGCAGACAGTTTGAATGTCTAGATTAGATAATATGAGCTTAACTCAATTTCGCTAATATTGGACTTAGGATAGTTCTGTTCTAACCCCACGCCGTACAGAAGAGTTACTTAAAATGAGTACCCTTGATATTGAAAATTCCGGAAGCATTTTGGTGATAAAAGTACCTTATACCAAAACCAACAGGGAGGGTTGTTCTGTTGTATCCAATGGAAAATCCGAAAAAATTTATTTGGTAAATGTTTGTCGAAAATACATGTGCCTTCGTCCGGAGGCTATTTTTGATGACCGTTTTTTCGGTGGAAAATCCGAAAAAATTTATTTGGTAAATGTTTGTCAAAAATACATGTCCCTTCGACCGGAGGCTATTTTTGATGACCGTTTTTCGTTAAATATCGAGATGGAAAATGTTTAAACCCAGTTGTAGAAGTCAATACTTCCAGAAAAATGCCATCTGAAATAGCAAAATATATTCATTTAGAAAATTGTAGTTCATATACCGGTCACTGTTTTAGATCATCCGCAACACTACTTACGGACACTGGTGCAGATATTTTAACCATAAAACGTCATGTGGTTGACGGTTATCTATAGTAGTGGAGGACTATATGGAACATCCAATCCATAATAAAACTAATATTTCAAACCAAATTCTTGGACAAGAAAATAGAAATGATTTTCTCGTTTTACAAGAAGTAAATAAAAATAATTCACAGTGTGTCAGTTTGGAAGAGACGTCATCAAATACGACAATAAATGTTCAGAACAGTATAAACTGTCAAGTTAATATAAATTTTCGTGAAAAAAATTAATGATATTTTCATCAAGTAAGTTAATTTTGTTGTAATAAAATTTTAATATAAAAATTTTCAAGCATGTTTTTCTACGTTTTTATTGCACGTTGCTTTGACAACGTGCGATAAAATTAAAAGTGGTATAAACAGTTACTTTTTACATTGAGAATAGAGATAGATTTTCACAAGATCGTAGAAAAGCAGAATTATATGATCGAAATAGATGTGGAAGTATAACGAAAAAAAAAATAAAATTACATGTTGCTATTGCAAATTTTATCTAGGTATACGAGTAATCCAATTTTTTGTTTAAATGCTACCATATTATTATGTTATCACTTATATCCAACACAGACTGTTAAATCTTTATCCAACTCATAATACTCCTTCAACTCTTACTTCTTCAGTACTCTTTCAGTACTTTTTTAGTCACTGTCTCTCAACTGTTAAAGACAGCAGGTTCCATATTCCAATTTTTTAAACTCTTTTAATATATAAATATGTTTTTAAAATCAGTTCAAAGTTTAGTGATCTCTCTTTTCTTGTAAGTATTAAAATTGAAATGTATTTACAATTCTAAAAATGAAAGATTGCTATTTTCACAAGTATTTACTATTCATCCATCCCATCCATAAGGTAGCGGAATGATACCGATGTTCTACATAAGAGAACGCCGGGAAGCGTAATCAGTAATCCCCTGAAACTTATCCCTCATTCCCAGCTACCACAAATTAGGATTCTAACTTGCGCTCCGCTCTTTATGAATCATCAAACTGAAATCTCTTAACATTTCTTTGATTGTTATTAAAATTAGATTATTTAACATTTACTACATGAAAAGTAACGTTATAATAGAAATCCCAGTAAAACCTAGTTATAAACGTTAAGGTTAACGGGATACCTATCAAGAACATTTTAAGTCATTTAATTAACCATGTTAAACTTTATCCGTTACTGCTCATGCGCAGTCATACAGAAATAATCGATTACATTATTTTTAATCCATAACGTTGTTATTTATTTTAGTGGGCATAAACTTAGCACTAATAGATAATAAGGTCATATCACTGTTGTCAAAGCATAACTTATTTATATTATTTTCAAGGAAAGATGCTGAAAAATATAAAAAGTAATTGATGAACATTAAATATTTGGAAGAATATAGATACTCACTTTAACTTATTTTTGTTTGAAATTTCTTGTATGCTACAAAAGATGGTTTGTAAAATCTAAGTTTGGCAACGTCGATTTGCAGTTGTGTGCTTTGTTTGCTTACTATGTTTATTTCTACCAATTTACGAGAATAAAATAAGTGCCTATTAAATTTCTTCAGTATACCTACTGTTGTAAACTTCCCCGATTTAACCAGTTTAAATTATGCAGGTTTTTTAGAAGATGTCTAAAAGTATTAAATATGTATATATTTACTAAATTGCATATATCTGAAAGACGAAAGAGCTGGTTGATCTTTGAACAAAATTGTAGATCGCCTAAACGATTTTTATATGCCAAATGTAGAAGTAATATACACATAGTCTCAATGAGTATAAAATGAAACAAAACAAACGTCTGGTGCTCCCCAGGCTTCCGTCTTGGGTCCATTACTTTTTACCCTGTTTATTAATGATATTGTTTCTCGTGTGGACGTTGGCTGCTTGCTCTATGCTGATGATATGCTCTATTGCTGTTGTTTTGTGTGACTGACGGCTTTTCCCGGTGTGATGTATTACAAGAAAGTCTTGATAACATTAGTGACTGGTGTGATCGAAACAAGTTACTATTAAACGTTTCAAAATGCAATGTATTGACCTACAGTAGAAAGATTAACCCTATACTTTTAATTTACAATTTGAATGGTGCAATGTTGAATAGACTCAATGAAGTTCTAGATTTGGATGTAACTTTTGATTCAAAATTAAGTTTTAGCAAACATATTGATAATATAGTGTTATCAGCCATTATAACATTGATACCGTTGATAACATTGAGAACATTCAGCGTAGCTTTCTGAAGTTTTTGTCTTTTAAAGTTGATAACGTGTACCCGGCTATTGGCTTTCCACAAGCGCAATTATTAAGTAGATTTTCATTTCTTAGTCTCTCTGATCGACGGAAGCTTAATTCTATAATATTTTTGCATAAGATAGGTAGTCCATAATGTTATTGTCTGTCCAAGCATTGTGGCTGTTAAATTTTCACGCGCCCTCTGTAGAGACAAGAAACTTGAAAACTTTTTATCTTGGAGTTTCAAGAACAAACGCCTTGAAATATTCGCCCTTGCAAGTTATGTGTGAAAATTATATGTCTACACAGGAACAGCTTGATATATTTAACTGTAGAATTACTGACATCAAGAAAATGTTTCACAACTGTTATTTGATTAATTTAATCAACTGTATTTAAACTGTCTCTGTAACTCCCATCCCATAATTATAATAGTAATAATAATAATATCTCTACCCCTCATTCTAATCACAAGGATTAGCCCGGATGTCTGAGACTTCTGTGGGAGAGGGGGCGGCATATTATTATTTCGCGGGCAGCATTTGCGCCTCAGGAACGACTTACGTTGGTAGGCCCTAACCACCATTCAGTGCTGGAATGAGGGAAACCTGGAAAACCTCATTAGTTAGGGGGACAAGTCAAACATCAACTGATTTTAATATCTCACATTAACACCAAGTTGACATTCTTCCCATCCTAGACCATCGCCAGAATGGTTGCCAAGCCATCCCTGCGAATAAGCCTTGATCTACGAGTAAACAATTTAATGAAGAATTGTTGGTGGAATGGGAATTAGAACCCACGACCTCTGGGTTGAGCAATCGAGACGCTAAGCCCTGAGCCACCGGCTCTGATTGGTCTTGTACTGTGGGTTGGTGTAACTAAAAAAAATAAATAAATAAATAAATAAATAAATAAATAAATAAATAAATGACTGATTTTAGGCTAAATAATCTACATTATCTTATCCCGCCATAATGATAAATTTTAAACTAAAGTTAGGTTAGACGCGTAATAAATAAATGTGTTATTTTTGAGTAACAGCCCATATTTTGTATAACGTTTTACGTTTAATTTGATTAGTCTCACAAGGGGCTTAAAATCTCTTTAATAACTGTTATAGAAACAAAATGGTTTTTCGCTCTTTAATTAAAATTAACACGTACCATAAACAACTTTATCATTAATTACTCTGACTTGAAGTTTTATAATTCAAAATGGAAACGTTGACTGTTGCAGAAAATGCAACAATATGCAATATATTATTTATGAGTGTAGCACCAACTAAAATCGATTTTATTTTTTATCCTAGGTTGCTCCGGGGCTCCTTCTTCGAGCACCCCTACAATCACTACAGAGAAATGAAACTCTCAACCACTTGTTATATAAATTCTATTGCTTTAGTGAATCGCTGAAAACTGAAAAATTTACTGCATTGCGAAAATCTGCAGAAGTTTGTTATTTTGTCCACTGGTCGGGACGCGAATGTGGCACAATAATCGTATTTTTCATTCACATTAGATAATATTTTCATTACGCGTGTTAAGTATTGAATAAAAGTGTGGACATATTATGCAAATGTCAGATATGTGGAACATCAGTAACTGTTATAACTTTTATTTTATACTGTCCGGTAAATCTACTTACCCTGCACTGATTTGCGGCCGATAAATGGGCTACCTGATACTGTAATGTTGTTGCCTAGCAACACTAAAACTAAAAGTCAGGCAAACATAAATAATGTTTTACTACCCATTTCACTGAAGCTACGATGTTAGGGAATATGCTTAAAATTTTCTCTGAGCACTCCCTTATGATACAAGCAAAGACAATAATGTCATGTTAGCGACGCCAGTATGAAATTAAATATCATACGTTCCACGTCCATTAAGTGTTTACAGTACTCGTTTATATTTTCCGTACTAACTCGTACTGTAAATACTTCGCCTACTGGACTTGTAACGTAATAGTTATTTACGATATAAGATGTAAGTGTCGTAAACATTCATATTACGATAGGCGATGGGATATTATTTAACAAACAAGACCGAGGGCTGAGCTTGCTAACGCATCAAGTATCGTGATATGAAGATACGAAACGAATATCGTACAATGTTTTATTTACTATCAATACTTCTCATAATATTATAAAAAAGTTTATAACTTGTAATTACAATAATTTTAAGTCGTTAGTAGTATTTAGAAGTATTTGTCATGTTTATGCCACTCACTAGCTGTCATTATGGCGTCAGTTAAATGAGTGCAGACCAAAGAGTTGCTTCTGAAAGAATTTACAGCAAATGCAGCCATCGAATCATTAGTTCCGTTCGGTAATATGCTCACGGATGCGAGATTACAGTCACGTGATTCCAGAGGAGACGGACAAATAGAACATAAATGAACGAAATCGATTGCATAAGGCATAATATATTGTGCCTATATATTATTAGGCATATTTATTATATACTCTATTTATTTATATTCTAATTCGAATTATTTAAATAATGAATATTGTAAAATAAACCATTGTAAATGCAGTCCAAGGATATGAAATAATTTTTGAAGGTGAAGATGAAGAATGTACAAATTGTTTGGAAAAAAAATGAAAACTTCGCTTATGAAACAGTGCCAAATTTTTGTAAATTGTAAATTTAATGTAATTATATTTTGTAAATCAAATAATTGTAAATCTACTTCTCCATTTCCAAAAAATGACAACTCAACTCAACTAGAACCAACTACAACTTCAAAAAGTCAATGACAATTGACAACCATGACCTACCACAACCTCACAAATGCAGATTAACCTTTCTCCTCGACCAAAATGCTTCGAGCAAACAGATCTTGTTCTGATCGATCTAATTTAATTTCTGGACGATTAAGATTTACCTCGCCTACCTCTAGATGTAATTAATGAACGAATTGAATTATTGAAGTAATATTTTCATTACTTCAATACCTAATCGTACTAAAAAAAGTAACTTAGTAAAAAGTTCCTAAAAACTTGTATAAAATATCAACTCAAAACTCCTATAGTTAACAATGAACTTTATTTTCGAAAGCTAACATAATCTTTGTGATTTGTTGAAATTCATATAGTTTTACCTTCTTTACGATGTTTTACTAATTTTAAGATATCAAGTATTATCAAATTTGTCCTTTTAATAGAATGTCACATAAAAAATTGTATTTAATAATAAGTCGAACTACTTTCTACTCACTGACATAATTATTTTATTAAATGTATATGTTCTATCTATCTATCTATCTATTTATCTATCGATCTATTAACTCTAAATCTAGGAACTGATAGACATGGGATGTGTGTTATGCACTTTATGTCCATGCGTGTATATTATACCGCATGTTAATAATTTCAGTTATAAAAGATTTAGTATTTGTAAAATACAATTTGTAAATAATTAATCAAATTTAATAAGTATTTAAAGAGTATTTTATAAGTATATATTACCAATTTCTTAATCGATAGTTAAATTTGAATTTTCACTTTATAATCAAAATTTGTGCTGAAAACTCACCACGGCATACTCCTCATCTGCCATGAGTATTGGAGTGTTCTCAATTTTAGATAACAAACTTAACTACCTTTGGGTTACATAGTTAAAATAACTTTCTCTCTCACAGGAAATACATCGTGGATAGAGTAAGCTTCTAGAAGTAATTATATACGTTTAAACTTTCCAAGTTATCATAGGAGAGCATTACTGTGAACCAATATTCAAATTTATGGAAATAACATTAATTAAAATAATTCATTAATAAAATTTGCTAACTTTATGTATATCTACCTATTTAGATAATGTGCTCGTTCCTTCATGTTTTTCTAAAATTTTTGATTATTGCTTTCAAGATAGATTATCAGAATTTCAGAATAGATGTGATATTATTACAGATAAACAAAATGGGTTCTGCATAGGTAAATCAACCACTGTTGCTTTATATCCATTCTATGAAAGGGTGATTGAATTTCTAGAGGCGGGCGAGTGCCATATTGGAATCTTCTAGGATCTCAGCAGGGCGTTAGATTGTGTCAATTATGATCAATTATTGCAAAAACTAGATAGTTGGATCTTTTCATTTCTCAAAAATCGGTTGCAATATGTATGTCCTTATTGTTCCTCAATTGGTACCGTTCACGGAGTTATTTCGGGATACAGAGAAGCAGGTATGGGTGTGCCTGAGTGTGCCACAAGGCTCAATATTGAGACTTGTACTATTTGTGTTATACACGAGTGGGATTGACACGTTAGTCTTCGATGCATTTCCTTGTACGCTGACTATACGTCAGTAATTGTATTCGATAAAACTGATGCAATGGCACTCAATTACAACTCAGTTTTAAATAAAATTAGCAACTGGTGTGGATTACACTCATTATATTTAAGGCATCTTTTGAAGGCATCATTTATTAGATTTCAAAATTATCTCGAAAAAATGTTCTAAACTGAATATTCAGGTGTACAATATTCAATTATCTGATAGTGCAAGAACCGTCACTGTTCTAGGTTTCAAATTAGACAATTGCTTAAATCGAAAAGGGCACTGTACCAGCCTAATAACAAAAATTTATTTCTCTGATTGATTCGGAAACATGAAACTACTCTTGACAGAATATCAGCTCATAGATTTGTATTGAGTACGTTCAAGTTGACTCTAGATTGAGATACGGTGTATTCTTGTAGGACAATACTACCCCATCACCCAGGTATTTATTGCCCAGAAACGGGAACTGAAATGTATTGCGAGTATTTCAAGAGATCGTACTTGTAGAGTTTTATTTAGGGAATATGGGGCATTAACTTGCAGTAATTTTAATTTTTGAACTGTGTAGGTACATATATATTTTAAAAACCAATACAAATTTGCAAGAAATAGGGACGTACACACGGTTAATACGTGCGAAACTGAAAAAATCTAACTGTCTTGATTTAAAGCTTTCCAATTATCTTACAGAGGAACTAAAGCGAGTCCAGGTTTTAAAAGGTTTTAAGTGTAAGCTAAAAGTATTTTTAGTAGAAAAGTGTATTTATTCTATAAATGAGTTTCTGTCACTTTACGTTAAGTAGCGTTGACTATTCCCATTTCTCTGTGTACACATATGTGTGTGTACTACACATCTTAAATGGAAATAAATGACAAAATAAAAATAATATATTATTTCACATTAATTGATAGCTGTCAATCCATTTAGTTTTATTTTTTTGAAGTTACCATCGAAATTTTGTTGTCTTTCAATTGTACTATTCTAATCTATAACCAAGAAAATTAAAGGTGAAATATATTTTTTAAAAATGTTCATTACATTAAACTCATTTCAACACGTTTCTTCAAATATCTCCGTTATCTTTTTGTGTTTATCTGGTTTCTCAAATGACCAGTTCCATTAGTGTGTAGACGGCGAGCCCAGAACAATGAATATAAGGGATGAATAGCACTCGTTTGGATTTATTTAAAGAATGTGAGGAACCAAATCAATTTTCATCAATTATAAAAGAAAATCTCTGCATTATAAAGATATCCCATCATTTCACGTCTATAAATTTTCATTTCATGTAATTTCTTGCAGCTCCCATAATAATTACATAATATATCCGCAAAAAATGCGCATTCAGTCGAATGTCTATTGTTTGTAGAGTTGTATATCACACGTGTGAACCTTCTTTGCCTTTATAGAATTATTTTTAATTATGGTATATGTTTTTTGTGTTACTTGATATGCTTATAAGATGGCTGGTGGTAAATACTGGTGGATCCAGGATTTTATGTATTTATTATATTATATTATATTAAATTATTATTAATATGGTAGATCAAAATTACACTGTATTTGAATTAGTGACAACAAGATAGAAGAATCAGTTTACAGAAAAATGTGGCATAATGCATTTCTGCTTACTAACTGTTGTTAGTCAGAGGGATAACAGGGATCGACCCTCTGCTACTGTGTCTGTTACGTTTCCCTATACTACTCGTCCAACATTTGAAAATGCAGAATTTCCAGTGTTTCCAAGTCAATGATTTCAATTTAATTCAAAGAAATTGGTTAAATTTTACCACTCTAGGGATATGTTAAGGTCGTATGGACATTAAAAATCAATGGAGCCTACTTTTAATTTTTATCAATTAATAATAAATATTTGGTATTTTCTATTCTCAAAATAAATTTCTTAATCTGAAAATAGTGAAATTTATCAAATTAAATTACATTTTTAAACTATTGGTCTGCTTGTTTTTAATAATATAAGTAGTTTTAATAAAAGTTGTTAAAAAATCTATGGTAAAGCAAGAATGTAACAATATATAGAAAGTTTTAAGTAAAACTGCGCCGAAGTTTAATATAAATTACTGAGTTTTGCATCAGTTTTCACTATTAACTTTATTTGGAAATTGAAATTGCATTTATAGAACATTCATTTATGAAAGATTATATCATCTGGGTATCGGCAGTTCTTGCGCTGGCACTCTTCTAATGTATTAGATTTTCCATTGCGCTTGAGCATAAGTCAGGAGTACCGGCTACAGTCTCTTCTTGTATACAATTTTTAAGTTGAATGAAATTTCCTGGGACGTTATTAGAACCACGACTCTTAAAGTAGCCCCACAAAAAATAGTGTTCCCTTCTTGGGAGTCAGTTGATGTCGCCTCTTCTCGATATAAAACTCTCAGGGAACCACTCTTACAAGTTTTAATGCAGTATTTGAATTGTGGCTAGTAGTATTCCCCATTTTGCTGCAACCACCACCGGTCATTAAAATTGGAACAGCCACTAGTCATTAAAATCATCAAATATTGGAGCGCAGGGCCAAAAAAATCTCGGACTTACATTTACAATAACAGTTTGTCCTTTATTATTTTCAAAAGAGTATGAACCTAATATGTCTATGGACGATATTGTTGCCCAAACAGTAACTTCAGGGTTATTCAATGGAGTTTGTTATTTCTCTTTGGGATTTTTTTGCGATCAATAATGATAATCTAGCTGGTTGACATAACCATGCAGTTGAAAATATGTCTTCTCACAGGTAAAAAGTTTCAGCGAAATATTTTTTTTATCAAATTTATTTGATTAAATTGGTATTAGGTTCTTCACTGACGTTGTGTTGCTATGTAAGAATTATTTTATTCACAAAATTCGAACAAAAAATCCACGTTGTTAACCATCACGTCGTTACATTGTGACATAGTACCTATATCAATTTCACATTAAATTTCCAAGGTTTTATTTAGTCAATGTAAAAAGTTATATGTATCGCAATTATATCCAAAACTATATAGCAAAACTATCGGAGGCATATTGTGTAGACTTGAAAATATCCTAGTTTGACTTTACTGATAACTTTGAATTATTACCTCAATTGCTTTCCAAGGTTATTACATTTAATAATACAAAACTAACACACTAACCAATGAAGTTTTTCGGGTTTTCCTCATTCCAGCACTAAATGGTTTTTTAGGCTTACCAACGTAAGTCGTTCCTGTGCAGTTTCCTGAATAATAATATGCCACTCCCTCTCCCACACAACTCTAGACTTTCGGGCTAATCCTTGTGATCAGAAAGAGTTGTAGAACTATTATTAGTATTGTGACATTCCCTACTCGAGGGTGTCAATTTGTGACGCTCTTAAATCGGTTTCGGATTTTAATGGTCGGGTTTCTGCCTTCGGGCGCCACCAAACATGGATTTCACGTGGTGAATGGTCCACGCGGACTCTACTCGCTTATGAGTAAAGGCTGGGTAACTGCAGTGAAGAAGGTGCAGCAATTGCACATGCCAGAGGGTCAATGTTTCTTAACCTAAGTAATAAAAGTCACACATTTCCAACTCCTAAAATATTTATTTATTCTTTAAATAAATCGGTCGGTAAATAAAGCAGTTAATACCAAAATATTAATAGCAATATATGTATATATATTTATTCATAGAAGCGGTAATAATAAATAAGCGGAAATATATTAGCAACAAATGGTAGCAAGCAGCAGTAAATAGACAAGCAATAATTATTATTCAGGTAAACCTATTCGGCAATCAATAATTAGCAACAAAGCGGTAGCAACCAGAAAAGCTAAGCACAATAAATTAATAATGCAACAAAATACGTTGTTCTCGGTCTATCGGTTTACTGTACCAGCCTCTGACGGTATTCTATCGATGTACCTAAACAGCAACTTTCCCCATGTCAAACGCTCATAGAGGAACCATTGCCAAGGCACATATTATGATAAAACACTTAAGACACTCAAATACGGGCACCAGGCTTTTATGTATCCGGAATCTGGGTACGTAAAACTGATGTTCTCTAACAAGCAACTTTCCCCATGTCAAACGCTCATAGAGGAATCATTGCCAAGAGATACACCTAGTGAAACGCCCTCCCAAAGACAAAATACAAGCCTAATATTATTTACTATACTCAGTAACCTGCTACACTTAACTAATGCACTCTAACAGGCAACTTTCCCCATGTCAAACGCTCATAGAGGAACCATTACCAAGAGGTACACCTAGTGAAGTATATACTAGGCACAGCGTACAGTCGAACAGCGTCTTCAAGTTCACACAAAGCTGCTTCGCCCATGTCAAACGCTCATAGAGCGATCGCAGCCAAGTGAACCTGAAGATAGCTTGTCGGCGGCGGTCGGACTTACTAAGGGTTACCTACTCCTGCTGGTGCTGGTGCTGGCGGAAATGATCAGAAGATCAAAAAATCGGACGGTCAAAAGGCCCTTTCTAGGCAGTTACAATGCTTTAAGTAGTAAATCGGAGACACCACGTGACTGTAAATCATGTGGGAGAAACATCGCGCATTGGGTGCGCAGATATTTTAACTTTTGATTCAAATTCGGCCAACCTAATGGTACACGGTACTAATCTACTCAATATATTATTGCTAGCCTAGTCACAGCGTTAAATAATATAAACAAATTACAAAATAATATTTTGATAGATTTACGGGCTTCTACACTTATTTTAAATATCATTACCAAAAAGAACGGTTTTAAAACTCCAAGAAATAACTAAATTCTTATTATAACACATTCTAAATAAGTTAAATATATTCTACAATATTAAACAATAATAAATAAATATTTCCAACTTATTTAAATCATTTCGGAAAATAGAAATTATTCTAAGCTCTGCAAAATAATATAGAGACCTGAAATAAACTAAAATATATTTAAGTAAGGGGATATAAACTCGGCAAAATAAACAATCTTATAATATTAATAAAAATGTAATTGACGGAATACTTGTAAGTGACTTTTCTACGTCATACTCGGAATTTAATTATTTTAATAATTAACTACTATATTAGTAGAATGTTATAAACAACGGCGGTAATACAAAAAACTTGACCCGGCCGAGGATCGAACTCAGATCTCCCGGCTGAAAAGTCGGCACGCTTTGCACAGCGCTACGGAGCTCACCTACAATATTTTTCGGCGGAAACTAACATATATTAAATTCTATACTCCAAATAATAAATCCTAACTGTAAAAAGGTAACTTCGTTACAGTATTATCAAAAGTGAACCGATATGTGAGTTTTACCTAAGTTAGCAATATTAAATGTTATGGTAAAATCTAGTTAAATGTAAAATTTAACTAGAAGTTTAGTCAGTTTAAAATATTAAATGCTTAACAGAACAATAAAACAAGTCAATGACACTAAGGTAGCGTGCAAAGTAAATCGTACGTACTTTGTAATATTATTCCTTTATTTATACTTATTAAAATCTGTCCTTTCCCAAAAGTAAGCAAAATAATTTTTATTTTCAAATTTTTTACTTCTCTATTTTCAGTGCTTATGAATATGCTTTTATGTTACGTTGTCATCCAACTTAAATTATACGCTTAAAGTAGCAACATATTTTACTCCAATGGAAATGGAAATACCGGACCGAGTTAATTGTTATGAATAATTCAATTCGTTATAAATAAAAAATCTGCAATCATATATCAGTCATGCGGAGCATAAATTTAAATGTAATAATGCCTCACAAATAATTTATGAAGCTATTTCGAGCTGCAATTTGCTATTTATATCTATACACTCTGATTTTACTAAAACCATTTATATAGAGTTTTTCATTAGCTCAATATAGAACAGATTTGACGTCACTTTGTATCTTTTCAAAATATTTAATGTTCGGCCTGTAGACATTTTATCATATATCTACATGTCAGCAGAGAATATACAGGGTTCTAATATCATCCCGTATAGAAGTCCAGTTTGCACTGAACACGAAATAACACATAAACCGACAATTTTAAATTAATGCATTTTATAATACGTTCTCGAATTTTTCACTTTGGTTCGTATTTAAATTTGTTCAATGGCTTATGTTGGTGAAGTTCGTCATTTCATGAGAAGCCTAGACATATTTCAACATTTTCTTCACTGCATGCTTTTCTATTTGTTCAGGGTTCGGAGTTTATAGGGTCTCCAAAATTCCATGACTTTTCCAGGTTCCTTCAGCGTACAGGATATTCGCGTATATTTTGACCTCTACCTACAGGGGTTATTAAGAAAGTTAGGAGAAAAGTTTAAATACAAAAGTTGTTTGGTTTTTCACTTATTATCTTTTAGCTAGGTCGAAAAAAAAATTGCATGTCGTACATTTGGGAAAACCAGTTGAAGATCATATTTTTAAATGGGACACCCTGTATAATTTTACACGCTTGGGTAAACATTTTTTTCCTGATTTCAAAAATATATATCTTGTTGACACATGCACTGACAGTTTTCGGGTTTCCTCAAATTTACGACATTCAATTTTTCTTCGACCTAGCCAAAAGATACCTAATACGTGAAAAATCAAACAACTTTTGTATTTAAACTTTTTTCCTAACTTTTTTAATAACCCCTGTACATAGGGGTCAAAATATACGCGAATACTCTGTACATATACATATATGATTAGTTTGTAAAAATTATTTAGATTATTAAGTACAATTAGATAAAATTTCTAAACAAATATAACTTGTTGTATGATAATAGTTACGTTGATGCAAATATGTTATAACAGTTTTGTTTAAATATGGGTTTGAACTTAGAATTTCGTGATATATTTAGCCAAACCGAACATAGTCAAATAAGACAACATCTTGGAAGATATACTTTAATTTTTACCGAAGAGTCCCAGGGAAGATTTTTTTAAATAGGAATGTACTCATGTTTACTGAATTCAATGATAAGTGACTTTCATCTATATGAAGCATTCAATATTTCACCCACCAACATTTATGACAACAAAATTATTTACATCAATCTTAAATTTTGGATTTTCAGTTATTTACATCAACCTTAAACAACGCGAAATTCAGAGTGTTGTTTCCTATAGGACATCTTTTATTGCATTTATTTTCAAAAAAGAAAAATTTTACAAGTTAGAAATATCAACTCACGGAAAGTAAAGGTCAAGAAATCACGGTTCATAATTCAATGTTTGGTGAATAAGCATTTAACATTGTTATTATACCCCTATTTCAGCAATAAAAGATAGACAAAGATAGGCAAGTTTGAGGTGGCTCGCTAAAAATTGTCTGCCGTTCTATAATAGTGTATTATCGTTTCGAAGCATTTTCGAAGTTTGAAGAATATGCAGTTGCATGTAATATAAAATATGTATTAATTAATGCTTTCAGAAAAATATTTCCTTATGTTTTTCGTACATACGATTTAGTTCCAGTAATTCAAACATATTTTTCTAGGTCGCAAACTAAAATTCCCTGACCAACCACGATTTTTTGAAAATTCCATGACTGTTTGTATACCAAAAAAAATCCCTGACATTTCCATGATTTCCAGGTGGCTCCGAACCCTGTAGTAGCTTTATAAATTTTTAATATTGGTTGGCTTGAAATCCAGATGGAATAATTAATTTTTATAATATATAATTTTTTATTTTTATTAATAATATATTAACAGGAAGAATGGAACAGGAACATGTTTTACTTTACAGACTTCACATATTTATACAGGGTATTCCAAAACAATGGAACAAAACTGATATTTTTTACTAGTTGAGATTTAAAAAACGCTGAAATAGGGTAGTAGTATATCGAAGTTGTAACTTTCCTTCAACATTTCCTGTTTTTTAGCCATGTTTGACGGAGCTAGAACATTACCGACATCTTTTAAATAGGACGATCTATATTTCATATTCAAATAGATAGTCTATTTAAATACGAATTCAGCTCTACCTACCCTTTTTGTCATAGCCGTTAAAAGTTGTAAAAATCTGCGTAAGAAGGAATTAAATGAAAACAATAGTTTTTGTACTAGTACTATTTTCTAGTTTATTACAGCAAATATTCAAAGTGGCCCCCATTAACCATTATACAATATTCAAGTCAATGTTCAAATTCATCAATTAAAATTTGAATAATGCCTGGTGTTCTGTTTCGAACTTCTTTCCTAATGTGATCTTTCAATCCCTCGATAGTGTAGGTATGTTCCATACACTTTAATTTTTAGATATCACAAAACAAATAGTGGAATAAAGTCAGGGGAGCGTGGTGGTCGTTCAAGCGGCTTCCTTCACATCGAATTGTGCAATGGTTAATGGTGGTTAATGGTGGTTAATGGTACAATGTGCACTTTGAACATTTGCTGTAATTAAATTAAATGTATTGTTTTAATTGAATTTCTTCTTTTACATTTTCTACATTTAGGTACATGACAAAAAAAGTAAGTCTAACCTTATATCGTTAAATTCATCTTTAGAAAGGCTATCTATTTATACTATCAAATATAGAGAATCTTATTTAAAAAAAATGTGGGTTATGTTATGACAATTTCTATATACTCCTTCTTACGGCAATTTCTTCTAAGTAATTGAGCGTCTTTTTAGTCTCACCTAGAAATAAATATAAGTTTTGTTCCATCATTTTGGGACACTCTGTATAACTATTTCCTGTAGACGAAAATAATTAGTTTCCAAATCAGAGGTATTGCGCGAGATAACCGCGCGGTCTGTCAAAAAAAGGTAGGTACAAATAAATATATTTAAATAAAATAAGGTGGTGTGCAAACAAGATGATTCTAAAATCATAATATGTTGGTATGAAACGAATTGGCCCTATTTATTTAGTCAGAAACATAAAAATAAGTATAGTTATTATCTCTTTACTGGAAGAAAAATTGTTTATAACTAAACGTGTCAGATTGTGATATATAAAATGCGGATATGTACGTTAGATACTTAGTTGTTATGCTGCGGACTTGCCAGAAAGAGCATTTCAGTAGAAGAGCACTTAGTACTACATCATCACATTACTACACCCCCAGAGTAAACGAATATGACACAAGTTTCTGCAACTGATAAGGATTTCCTCGAAAACTCACATTCAAAAGTAATTACATCAAGTTTCCAAGTCACCTTAACTTTCCCACAGAAATAGACAACAGGAAGTTTTTACCCTATGCGAGGGCGTAGAAATTCATATGGAGACAAATCGTCACTCCACTTCGTGATAATCATATAAGACTGTAGCCATCCTATGAAGAAGCTAAACTTCTGGCCTACAGATCTGTATTATCCTTACGGAAGGTAATTCAGCTGGTTCTCTTCATAATCTTAAAATGAACGAATAGTTATGATTTTTTTCAGTGACGCAAATAACAGACTTTGTTGACATTTATATTATTTATGATTCGCTTTTAAATTCCCTTAAATTAAAGTTAGGTATCTCTTGGGTAAACTCTAAATATATCTCAGTAGATAAAAGGCAATAGATGCATTTTATTACTAATATTCTTTTTTATTATTTTGCAGATGGTGTAATTCCAAAAGAAATTGCAATAAATTGCAGTACATTCACACAATTATATAATTATAAAATTGTGCGTTATACCTAATTAAATTATAACATTATTTGGAACTGCGATTTTTTTATTTTGAGCTATTTGATATCTACTTGCTGTTGAACATATCCACTAAATGTAATTCAAAAGGAATTAATTTTTTATATAAATTCTTGCCCCATTAATATATTTTTAAGTTATTTTTTAATTTTTATGAGGACTTCAAAAAACATGTTTTAAAAATAATAAAAATATAACTTCCTATAAATGTGTTCTTTTTATTCGAACATTTAAAAATCACTGTATTAAAGTGTAGTAAGATGCAGATGGTACAAATCATCTAAAGGACGTAAGACGTCTATCCCTCGTATCTTCGTATTTATACAGGTATTTAAATCATACTTGTACTTATTCACCACCGCGGAATATTTTGTTTTTAGCATATGATTACTCATTATTATTAGCACTCAAACGTTATACGTATATTTATATGTGTAATGTGTATTTCTATTATTCCTTTCCATTTATTTTAAAGTCTTAAAATTAACTAATTGAAAAAATTATGTTCGTATGTAGTTTAAAATATCAATAGTACATCTTGTTGTTCCGGGACTGTAATAAGTGAATTGCTCGTTAGCCTTTATGATGTGGACCTAGCAGAACCAGCACAGTAAGAGCACATGCATTATATTACTATTTCCCCACATTATACACCTCTCTAGAAAGCACATAGTTTCTTCCAGTGATAAACATTTCCTGCAGAACACATCAGAATTTATTACGCAAACTTTTCAAGTCATCTTAACTTTTTTAACAAATTAAATCTTTAATACATCCTTATAATATGCGGGAATGTAAATACTCACATCCAAACATATTTCACTTTAATAGTTGAGGTAATTTTCAAAGACCAAGATTTTCTAAACCCAGGTGAACATATGAGCATTTGCATAAACTGAGATGAAGTTAAATCAGTTATGCATAATTTTATCCCTTCAAGGACGTTTAGCTTATGATTTGGGTTATAAATTAATGCAAACAAGCATTATTCTCGAATATTTATAATTCAGTTATTTCTAATCATATTTTGAAAATATATTGCGTATTATTTTCCAAACTGATAAGAACACTACTGGATGTAACTTATTGCACATCTCCATCAATATAAAACGAATGTTGAAGGCAGTAGTTCATTTTTATTCCACCGATAGGCACTTCTGAATCACTCACAAATAATCTAAGACATCTTTACTTGTGCACAAATTTAAACTCTAATACGAAATCTTACCTTGTGCGGGGGCGTAGATATTCAAGTAGAGGCAATCCTCACTTTGCTCCTTGAGGTAAGGTAGTAGCCTTTTCAAGTATTCCAATCGTCCTCTCGGCATCCTCTTTAGCGCCGCTGTCTCGTTAGCGATATCCGGCAGCCTTTGTGGGCATACCGGACTGAACTTATCCGCGATTTTCACGCCCTGCCAAAGAGCCCCCGTCACTGGTGGCATGAACCTTAAACTGCCCAACGGTGGACTTGCATAGGGTATCCCTCTGAAAACCTCCACGGGTTCGAGATGTTTGGAATCTAGTGTTACTATCACACCACTCACGTCACCGTACTTAGTCCTCACTGTGCGGGAGGTTAAAGGTGCTCTTTGGTCAGGCACCGGGTCACTACTTATTAAACTAACTAGGAATAACATAAACAAACATAGCTTGAAAGCTCGCAACTCAATATAACTGCGAGCCATTTCTGGAAAATCCAATAGAAACTAGGTTTTCGAACGCATGATTTAATTATGGCTCGAAGTAGGTACAATTCACTAAGTAAAGGTACTTGTATATATACAAGTTCCGTGTATCGCGATCACACTAATATATACACTTGACGCGACAAGTAGTATACTTTTGCCTCTACCACACTCATTTATTCATTTATTTTCTCTATAAAATATTTCTAAACAACCGAATCACAATTATTTTAACACTTTCATCTAATATATATTTAATATACACTTTTTTGTAAGTTAGACACATCAGTTGAATTATATAAAGTGCAAGGATACTTTGAAATGTAAACTAAACTGTACTAGAATAAACGTCGGGGTAAAACAATCCGCGGACACGTAAACTCTTGACATCACGCACCAGTCCTGAAAGCTGACTGGTGTTGAGAGCTTTCCAACATCGTCCTGCGCATGCAGCGCCCCAAAGTGCGCACATTCGGCAAATCTGCGAACTAAAGTTCGATTTGTTAATTTGCGAAGAAATTGTGCGGTAATTTCGTTCTAATATATCAAATTTGAGAGGAATGATGAAGTTAATAGATGCTTCGTAATAACATTTAATAACTTTCCAGGGAAATATTGAATTGCCTTCAATTTTCCGTAGCCTGAGACTAAATTAAAGTTTTTGTTCAAAACTAAAGGCGATTGTTACATAAAAATATTCAAGTCTTTACTGTCTAACCACATTATTAGTTAACTTATTTTTTGGTATCTGATGTCAACATATTAATAAAGAATTGCAATACAAGAGTTTTGCACATGTCTTATTCCAGTTTCTAAAAGGTTTCATGTATGTTTTACTTACTGAATCGATCCAGTAGTATATTTATTTGGAGATAGAAATGAATTAATCAATGTATTATAATAATTGTTATTGTATAAATATTAACCACGACTGTATATTATATATTGGATAGCATTTAGACAGAGCTATTATTACTGAGTATAAACTAAATACACGAAGGACATTTGGACATTCTACCTTAAATCATTTATCTGTTCCATTTCCAATATAATCTTACGAATGAAAACAGCTAGTAAATATTAGATATATTGTTAGTAGTGGTGAGAAACACACCGTAATGCCCTCTTTGGGTCTTTGCCACCAGCTGTCTGACATATATTGTCAAATTGACAGAGAGAAAACGACCTGCTTTTCTGCAGGCGCCATTATAGCAGTGACCTCTATTGTCTTTCAGGAAAACAATCCCACTTATTTATTTGAAGGAGATGCGGAAAAAATTACTCCAAGTGTAATGTGCCCCGACTGGAATTGCACTACTCCGGCATATCCATAGGAGTCGTCACATCTTTTATCGAGACCAAGCACTAGACACTGACCGGTTTCGCGCTTATTATGCGTAGTGTCATAGGTAGTGGAATCGATGAACGATTTTGTGTCATGATTGCCTAGTGGACATCGTGAATGTTAGATTCACGATTATAAGGACCTAAAGGGGGAACTACACTGTGTTCCTCACCAATACTAACATTTACGATACCCATTAGGCAATCATATCGCAACAACGTTAATCGATTCCACTACCTATGGCACTCTGTTGTGCGCATAATAAGCGCGAAACCGGTCAGTGTGTGCTGGTTGGTCTCGATAAAAGATGTGGCGACTTTGGTGGATATGCCGGAGTAATACAATGCCAGTAGGGGCACATTGCCCGTGGAGTAGTTGTTTTCGGCATCTCCATCAAATAGATATGATATTATCTGAATACACGGATGGACTGAAGTATGTGTCATGTTTTTTAGAATGAGAACTGATGTTATAGTTTAAGCCAAAATTTATTTTTATTATTAATTAATAATAAAAATAACAACATTAATTAACAACAAAATTTATTTAATAATTATAATAATAATTAATTAATAAAAAGCTTATATATTTTGTCAAATTCGACCAAAAACTATGTACTTAACAAACAGAGACCGATGTGTTACATTATTTGTATCTTAGTCCTGACACACCACTTACACATCTTCATACTACCATCGCCCGCTTCCTCATAATCACATCTTTTAATCCCCTACTTTTAGGGACTGTCACATAAATCCCTAATGCAATCGTCAGAGAAAGCTGTTTCAATAAATAAACACAAAAATATAAAGAGAGTTTAATTTAGAAAGCAAGAATTAAATCAGTTCCTGTTGAACCTGAAGTGCTAAAAAATTGTCCACAAAGTTTGTACTTTACCTTATTATCCAAGATATCAAAATTTTATGTTTCTGAATTTCTAATAATTTATAAAATAAATCATAAAGTGGAGTATTAATTTTATTTATTTTATTTTAATACTGATATTATAATTTGAGAGAAGACAAATAAGTATTATCTCTATTTAAACTAACAAAATTTAGCATAATAATCTTTTTCTTTTGATTTAGGTTATGTATTCATTTGAAGACCCTAAAATTTTAAATACCTACACAGATTATTAAAAAAAGTACTTCTTTGTGATAGTGTTTTCAATGCTTTGTAAGTATTGAAATACTGCATTTCTATTTTGATTCATTTAGCAGTCTGCCTCTGCAGTAATAACTTTTATTAACATATTTGTCAAATAAATTAAATATAAACTGAAACTGAATTGACTCCAAGGCATCTGCTAATATAATGGACTATTGAATATTTCTGCCTTTTTCAAAACTCTATTCAGGACTCCGATGGTTATTGAATTTCATTGAATGAGCTAGCTTAATACCTTTTCTTAATTATTGAGAAGTGCGAGGGAAACGATTTCTCAGAATTATTTTACAATTTAAGTGTGATAAAATATTTTTAGAATAACAAATATTCTAATTAGCTTCTAAAATAAATTGTTCCTCTAAAATTGAAAAGTATTAACAAATTTACCATACAGAGCTGTTCTGTATTTCAAGTAAAAGTACTTGAAGTAGTAATTGAATTACTATCGGTATTTCAAGTACAGTATTTTAAGTATTTTTCAATTTTAGCATTTAGTACTTGCTACTTGACTTTCTCTATTAAAGTCGTATTTGGATTTATCACTTTATTTTTGTGAACTAATATGGCCCTGGTATTTCAATTACTCGAAGGTATTTGAAATGCTAAAAGTAATCGAATTACAACGAAAGTACTTCAAGTACCGAAAACTACCTGAAGTACTTTGAAATATTTTACTTTCCGGTATTTCAAATACTATCAATTAATTGAAATAGTCGTCACCCAGTCTATTCCAGTAAATCAAGTACTCTATGTACATCTAGTAACTAAAATAGGGAGAATATGAACTCCTTAATTTTTAGAGTAATCGTTATTCTGAGCAGGCGTAGTGCCAAAAGGGATATCCTTTTTAGCACTTCGCAGTATAACAGTTAAGATAACTCTAAGCTGAAAACTACGAAGGCGTAGAAGGGTCACATTAAAAAAAAAATGATGAAAACTCGAAATTTTGACTTTAATCTCGAAATTTCGTCTTTAATCTCGAAATTTCAACTTTAATCTCAAAATTTCGAGTTTAATCTCGAAATTTCGACTTCAAACTCGAAATTTCGACTTTAAACACGAAATTTCGACTTTCAACTCGAAATTATTCAGATGACCACTTTAAATGTGATTTTAACCTGTCAGTTACATCTGTTTATGTAATAAATTGTCCTAACCTAAGAAAAAATGAACATATGTCTATAATATACTCGTATTTAATTTTAGTTTAACGTCTTATTTCGTTAGGAATAAAGGACATGACATGGTTTGATAAAATATCGATTTACTCTGTAACGGTGCGTTTTATGAAAAAAATGTAAGAATACTTTTTTGTAGAGAAATGAGCGGGACATCGAAATCGAGGTATTATTTTAAACGTTAGTCAGTGGCGTAACATAATTTTTTTAAAAAAGGGTCTCAAGAACGCAGGTTGCACGACACTGGCTAGTCCTATTGAGCTAAACTTTTTTGTGGAAGTAAAGATTCACGGTAGCATCTACCAATTAAAATTTGAAAACAATTGGTTTTTTACTGTCAGAGATATAAATAAAAAAATATATTTTTTTATAACTTCTACACCCTGTATCTCGGAAACGAAGCATTTGCGGACATACGTTTATATAGCAAACTGTCATTATTTTTTCATGCAGATATCTAAAAAAGAACCGTTGAAATGAATGCCATCTTTTAATGTTTGAAATAAATTTATCAAAAATTGTGAGTTATGCTTCCTGAGAAGTGACCTCCATGACTCTATTCGTTGGTTCGCTGTACTTTTCCCGTATATAAAGGCCGTATTTTCAGAATTGCCATTATTTTCTTTCAAAAATGTTTGCAATCTTTCAACAGTGCCATTTTCAGTTCCAAAATCAGCACGTACAATACATGGGCAACCATTAAGCATTCTAACGAAATTTAAATAATAACCTCCGATTTATTTTTTTCTTCTATAAAGGTTAAGAAAGCGAAGTCTTCGTTTCAATGTACGCAAGCTAAGGTAAATTCCATGTAGATGGCTTAAGAAAGTTAGAATTTCCTTATGTTGTAGGCCCATACTAAAATACCTATTACCTAATAAGTTTGGATTCATTTTCTGACATCGCACCCAAGTTTAATATCACTAATAAAACACGAGATATTACTATCTATACCCAATTTATAACAAACAGATGTAACTGACTGGTTAAAATCACATTTAAAGTGGTCATCTGAAATAATTTCGAGTTGAAAGTCGAAATTTCGTGTTTAAAGTCGAAATTTCGAGTTTGAAGTCGAAATTTCGAGATTAAACTCGAAATTTCGAGTTTGAAGTCTAAATTTTGAGATTAAACTCGAAATTTCGAGATTAAAGTCGAAATTTCGAGATTAAAGACGAAATTTCGAGATTAAAGTCGAAATTTCGACTTTATTAGTTATTAGTTTATTAGTTTATTTCGACGGGATATATTTTTTTTTAATGTGACCCTTCTACGCCTTCGTAGAAAACTACGTAAGGGCTTCAAAATCTGCCTAATAACTCACATATTTGAAGAAGAAATTCGATCATTCCCATTCTCTACAAAGACAGTTTGCCTTTAGCGCAGAGGTGGTTCTTATGTTGTCTATTGTTTAATTATTACGATAATAAGGTAAGCAGAAGCTACAAGAAAAGAAGAGCCTCAATCAACAATTTGTTCTAAGACATGCAGTTAACAAATTTATGGCTTCTTTGATGTACGTAGGTACATAACAGGGAATCATACACGTAACACCTTGCCAAACATGTGCGGAAACTCGGTAGTACCACATTTTTTTTTTGTTGCAAAATAAAACGATTCTTTATAAGTGTGAAATATAAAAAAGTAGGTAAGGAATAATGTGAAGTATCATATCTATGTCTTTCAATTTTGTCAACATTTCTAAACAATTCATAATACCTATGTTATGTTATTTTTTAATGTTATAAAAGAGGCACAAAGAAGTATATGCCCTGTTTGTAGTGGCGAGATACAGTGAAATACAGTCACTAGATAAATACAGTACCGCAACGTCCAGCCATTTATGGGTGAAAATAATGCGGGAAATTTAAATTTATATTTTAATAGGACTTCACACTTCCACACTTCCGATGTTAGAGATAAAACAGAATGAAAACATAACCTGACGCATTTATTTGCATGTGTATTTATTTTATTTTTCTCTTATATACTTAGTTTATTATATTATAATTGAATACATTTATTTACATATACTGAATAAAGAATAAAGGTATGGTAGACATCTTTATACTTAATCTTACACATTCAACCTATACATTTACGATGGAGGAAGGGAAGCTTATACGAATATTTCAGCTCATAATGAAGCAGTGATTGTGGTCAAGTGAAAAAGCCATAATGTAAAAGATTTTAATTCTTTTATATATGTTTAGACGAAACTGTTTCAATATTTTGTAAAAATATACTTAATGAAAGAACTGATATTAATCCAAATTTAATGTTTTTATCTTTATAGAAGCAATTTGTATTACTTAATAAATAATAAAAAAAAAAGATTTTTTAGTTTAAATTATTTATTCAATACTTACCAACAGCATAAAATATAGGTTCTGTATTTTGTATCGATTCTGTACTTTTTCTTAAACGGTGCATTGGCAAATCAAAAGATATAATAATAATAATAATAATAATAATAATATCTCTACCCCTCATTCTAATCACAAGGATTAGCCTGAAAGTTTGAGACTTGTGTGGGAGAGGGGGCGGCATATTATTATTTCGATATATATATATAATAATAATATATATAATATAATAATATATAGATGTACATACTTATAATTTTATTTGTAAAACAGATATATACAAAGAAAATAGGTAAGTATATCAGGTAAATGCAAAATAATGGAAATGTAGCCACTTATAGTATATTGAATACAATACAAACATTAGGAAATCTAATTTAGTAGCAAAAGATTTATAAGTTGTATACAATATGAAGGTAAGGGAGAAAGGTTTTAATTCCATTCCAAATTTGCACAAATCAGCTTGCAAGTAAAAAATTTTTTTTTACTACTAACATGAGAAAACCTTATTATTTACCTCATTTGTGTAATGAGAAGTAGTTCATTATTAACCTAGGTAAATAATTAATTTATGTACAAGACAGTTAATATTATCAAATGATTCATTTAGTAATTCACTATCACTATAAAATAATTCATCCGCAGTCTCCATAGAAAACTAATAGTGCCTTAAGTATAGGTAGTAAATTAAATTTCGATTTAAATGTTGATACTTATTTAACAATTACCTTCACCAGTGGTCAAGTCGCCATCCAACTTATTTTGGGAAGATAGATCGCATGGTGAACCGACATCATAATCTGCATTTTCAGCACCGTTCGAACAAGAAGGGATAATTTCATTAACTTCTTCTGCCTTTCTTTTTTTGCCGTTGGAATGACTCTCTTCACTCACTTTTAGAATATCCGGAAACGCATTTGGTTTTAACTTTTTAATACCATCCTTCCTAGATGATTCAAATTGATGTAATGAAAATGATCCTACAAAATAATATAAAATTTACACTATTAAACTTTCAATTACTTCAAATTGATTATGTACCTCACAAATTCTGTCTCCAATCACATCCCTACCAATTAAGTTGCACCATAATTGTCTTTTTTCACTATTTCGGTTACCAGTAGGAACACTAAATGACTTTGTACCTTTATTATAAGTGTTCTTGCAACCTTTCACACAACAATAGCTAGGCATTTTATAAATAAATCTCCAAAATACAAAATATATATAAACAGAACAACTATTTTTGACAGTAACTGATGACTGAATGACATAAAGAGCCGCCATTTATGGGTGAAATCGGTTTTCTCTTTTTAATGCATGGGCCATATAGGTTGCGGTACTGTATATTTATTTAGTGACTGTACAGTGAAATACACTGCAGTGCCCTCTTTGGGTCTTTGCTACTACCTGTCTGACAAATATTGTCTAATTGACAGACAGATAACGATCTGCAGAAAGCAGATGCCATTACAGCGACCTCTATTGTCTTTGAGGAAGACAATCCTACTTAATTATTGGAAGGAGATGCCGAAAACAACTACTCCACTATAATAATATACTGTAATACCCCGACTGGCGTTGCATTGCATCAACATCTCCTTCCAATAATGAAGTATATGCCCTGTTGAATACACCAATCTATTTTTGTAAAATATAATACCTCATGTAAATTATAATGTTTGTATTGATCCTCAAATTTGCCTTTATTCACTCTCATGATTTTACCAAAATTGTATCGTAAAAAATTCCATTATATGCACCAGAAAATAATATGAACATATTTGCATCATAGTATGTGACATTGACAGGGGTAAAGTTATAATAACTTCTTAAATACTATCAAGATATTATGAATTATGATGCAGTCGAGCATAAACTCATTTTAATTTTTTATCAGTCCGGATTTGTATCAGTTTTTTTCATAATTATTTAGAAAAATATTATTTACATTGTAACTGAAACTAGAAAACAATTGAAATACTTTGTAAGGAATTTGAAGTACCTTAAACCTATAGAATCTATAGTCACTGCTTAAACTAATTATTTGGAATACCATAGGATATTTGAAAAGCTTTGGAGTACTTGAAGTACCTCGAAATGCTAATATTTTGAAGTATTTGAAATATTTCTTGGGTATTTGAAGTACGTATTAAGTACTAGAAATACTTTTTGAGTACTTTTAATATTATTGCGTGTTTAGAATATTTTTATTTAGTACTCGAAAAACGTCATAAGTGTTTGAAATACAGTATTATTTTCCATTTATTTAAACCACTTTCTACAAGTAATTGGTACTTCAATTACTTTTGATTTATGCATAGCATTTAGTACTTGGTACTTGGTACTTCAAGTACATTTAGTACTTAAAATAGGCCTGTTTTCATATCGGACAAATTCGTAGAAAATGTACCTGAACAGATAATGAAACTTTGGACAAACAAGACGAAAGCCTGTTTCTTCTTCTAAATGACTGAGGAAGCCGCAACTTGCTATCTCTTACCGTTTCTGAGTAATTTATTTTCAAAAAACCCACTGCAAGTGGCATTTTTGGCACAAAAGTTAAAATGGTGGACTTACGGTTAAATCAAAGAGTCGACTTTGGGGTTACAGATGATTTCAAATTTTATGCAGAATTCTAACATGAAGAGTAAATTGGTGGGAGGGGGTGCTATTTAAAAAAGAAAGTTAATGTCGGAGCGCTTTTATAGGACATAAAATGAAAATTTAAAATATTTTTATGAGATACAGCTCAAAACATTAAGGGAAGAAAGTATCTTATTTTTCCGTCAACCTCTGACCGTTTAAACGTAATCAAACTATTTCATAGTATTTCAAACTAATACATACTACTAATTTCATACTCTGTAGATATGCTACGAACAATTATTATATATTGTATTCTGCCAATAACTTTATCCTGAATTGTGCACTTTTTTATATGTATTTCTTACTTTTAGTAAGGCAAGTGCTGAACTTCTTTTTAAAATACATAGCAGCCTAACTAAAAATCGTACTAAAATGCATAATTTGTGAACAAAAAGTAAAAGCTCACTTGTCTGTATGAAGAAGTCGGGATGACTCTTTGATTCATTCCTTTTCGTCATGATAATATACTCATTATAATACCCTCTGGAAGGCATACTGACTAATATCACAACAAAAAATCTGTCACTAACTGCCGATCTATATGTTTAGAGATCTAAAGTGCTACTTATAATTATAAAATATTTTTATTGTTTCTTCAGTTTTTGTCATGCCTTCGTGAAGTATCACTTGATTGAAAAACTATCCTGATATAGAACATATTACAGATTCACTATTTATCCATCAATTCATGAATGTAGGAAATAATTCCTATATAATAAATTCTTCGCGACTGCCTTGGTATGCTTATACCGGTAGAGAGACGGTAGAAGTAGAATTTTGACAATATCCAAGGGGGTTGATTAATAGTGCTGTATATTTCAGAAATATTTTTGACTTCCTGAAGTCGATACCGAAATGATAATTAACTGACAACATAATCCTCAAATACTGACATGTCTGAAAAGTACAGAGTTACACTCTTTGCTGTCCCGCAAAAACAGTTTTGCTATATTTATAACTTATCACTTCCCATTGTGCAGTTCCCAAGAATTTGAAGTTGTCCTTGAGGGGTGTGATTGGTGCATATATAAATATGTTTTAAAATATTCCTAATTAAGTATGTTGATATGTAAAGAAATTTAATGTTATAATATAAAGGTATAAAAAAGCCATACCTAATTTACCTCCAAATATCTGGCCAATACTTCGACTATATTTTTGCGAAAAAGCTTAAGCATTCTTACAGGAAAATGTAGAAACCGTTACGGTGATTTATGCTTAAATTATATATGCATAATTATAATACATTTAGATACCATAATTTTACCAGAAACCATCAATAAAAACTAAATAAAATTTAACTATTCACGTTTTTGTTGATAAGTACTGTGACGCTCTCAAATCGGTTTCGGTTTTTTTCCTCGGGTTTCTGCCTTCGGGCGCCACCGTCCACTGGTTTTGTGTGGTGGAAGGTCCACACGGACTCTACTCACTTATGAGTAAAGGCGGGGTAGCTTCAATGGAGAAGGTGCATAACTGCACGTGCCAGAGGGTCAATCTTTCCTAACTTAAGTAATAAAAGTCGCACACTTTCAAGGCCCAAACTATTTATTTATACTTTAAATAAATCGGTCGGTAAATAACACAGCAACAAAATAAACCAGTATAAAATATCAATAGCCATATATTTGTTAAGCAGGGGAGGCAACGGAGGTAAATAGTCAAAGCAATTAAATATTAATATACAGGCGGAAATACAAATACAACAGGTACTAATAATTATTGTGAGCAGGTAATAATGCAGCGGTAGATATACAGGCAATCAAATTATTATTAAGCAACTAACAGTGAACCAGTCAACTAACCTCAAACTTAAACAATAATCAATTAGATTCGGTAGCTATTATTACTAAAATGGTAATAACAAAACGGTTGATGAATAAATTATCAGTCTAATTAATCAAAGTAATTATATTCGGTATCAAATATTACTAATAAAACGGTTGGTGAATAAATTATCAATCTAATTAATCAAAGTAATTATAGTCGGTATCAAATATTACTAAGTAATAAAACGGTTGATGAATAGAGTATCAATCTAATTAATCAAAGTAATTATATTCGGTATCAAATATTACTAATAAAACTGTTAATGAATAAATTATCAATCTAATTAATCAAAGTAATTATATTCGGTAGCAAATATTACCAAGCAGTTAATACTAACGGTTAATAGCAACAATAGGCAATAAGCAATGCGGTAAAACAATGTAACTTACTCCTGCTGTAGGTATCACCCACTTTCACAATAATTCACTAAATTTATTTATCCCGGCGGCCAGGAAAATCGGAGCACAAAAGAGAACTAAACTAGTGATACCATGGCTTTTATGTCCTTATCGAGCCTGGCTTAGCCAATCACAGTGGCGGATTTAAGTCATCTGCTTAATATATTTTCTCGAAAACAGTAATTAATATAAATTAATATAATCATTCATTAATTAATTTACAATATGAACATAAAACCATATACAGGGTAGTTTCTAATACCTAACTATCAAATAACAATTCAATAACTTAAATCTAGTTGCATCCTATTGTTATTCTCATAAATGCAATTCTATACATAACATAAATACCACCAATAGAACTCGGCGTTTTACACATTTAGCGGCAGTGACAAAAAGTCGGTGAAACTATAAAAACAGCGGTCTGTAATTTCGGTAGATAGGCTTATTTAATAAATGAATATATGTATTGTTTATTGCTAACTGCAACAAGGAAATATTTAAACTTTACCGGAGAACTTAAATCTATTTTTATATATAGGGTGAACCTCAAAATAAATACATGACACTGCAATAGTTAAATTCGACTGAAATTATTCTAAACTAAATAGACGGTTTATAACAATAAAATAACTGATCATTATGGTTCTCTTGGCTGGTAACGGTCACATAATAAAAATAAACAAATTAACCTAAAGCTGTCTAATATTATCATCGAAAATAATGACTTCGTTACAGTACTTTTGTGATCAGTTGAAATGGTTCTCTTCTGCAAGCTTATTTCATATTGTATACGGTTGGTTGATGCTCCTACTGGCTGATTTCACTTGTATGAAATAAGAACCCATGAAGTTTGTAACAATCACCTAATTTCAGTGTACCGGTGACTCAAATTATTCTAGAGTTGGGTCAGGATTTAATTAGATTATAAAACTACTATCAAATATACAACATTTTTTATTTAATATGGGTAATCAATTAAAATGGGAATTCCCTCATAAACTAAAATCAGTGCACAATACCTTAGTACTAAGGACATATTTACGAGTATTCTCTTCAAGATGTAGTCGGGGCCCCGAATTTCAGATGCAGCAATCTTATTTCGGCGGTCTCGGCTCATCAATAGAACGGCTAAACACGCAACTTCTCAAATTCAGGTACTCCAGAAGTTATATATTCACCAAAATACTCAGGTCAACAGATCTAATGGCTTAAATTCTTATACAGGGTGTTCATTTATAAACTGACACATTTTAACTGCTTATAAGTCGAGAACGATAAATGATATCGATGTGCGGTTTTCACAGAACTTCATCAATTTTTTTAAAGTTTTTTTTGACAGTCTTGCCAAGTTTCAAAATTTACCTGAAATAGGAGGAAAAAAATGTATTACTTTCAAAGGCCGATTTGACAAAGAAATGTAATGGGACACCCTGTACTTTTTAATTTTACATGAAAGCCTGTTAACTTTCCTTTCCGAAAATGTATAAATTGTTTTTCATTGCAATCATTTCTTTGTCCAGAGCCAATTTTGGTAGATGACTCCTTTTTGAAAAGGTCCCTGCTCTAATTGATGAAAATTTTATGGTAATTACCTATGTATCGCTTTATCATGATTAAATGATTTGCGCTATTGCCATGTCTATAAAAAGTATTTATTCTATTAAATAACAACTACTAAACAATACTGTTAAATAAGAACTAACAGTAACAATAACCTCGGTAACAATACTTATAACAATTTTAACAACTGAACAATTTAATTTTAATTTATACGTAACTAATAAATTAGCTGCTGTATATGACCCCCATTTTGCTCTGAACACATATGCAGACGCACAAATAAGTTGCTGAAGGCGTTTTGTAGCATTTCCGGTGTAATTTGGTTGAAAACGTTTACTATGTTGTTGCGCAGTTCATCCAGATTTCTTGGGGTTGGACTGTAGCAACGTTCCTTTATATATCCCCATATAAAAAAATCTGGAATGGTTATATCGGGAGAATAGGGTGCCCACTCGATTGGACCTGCTCGCCCAAGCCATCTATTTCCAAAAGTAGTATCTAAGGAATGCCTTGCGACTCTGGAGAAGTGTGGTGGTGCACCGTCTTGCTGAAAATAGACCGTGTTTAAATTCCCTTCCTGCTGAAGTTGTGGATAAAAAAATGTTTCCAACATATCGGTGTAATTGTTTCCATTCACTGTTGCTTCTTGAAAAAAAAAATGGCCCATAAATTTTAGACTTCGATAATGCACACCAAACGTTCAGCTTAGGAGAATCCCTTTCAAATTCGTTATAAGTTCGAGGATTTTCATCCCCCCAAATTCGGCAGTTATGCTTATTTACCCGCCCACTAAGGTGAAATGCTGCCTCGTCTGACATTATTAAGTTGGTATCCGGCTCATTTCTAAAAAGATCTAGTAATGTTTCGCACATAAAATATCTTTTTTCAAGGGCGTGATTTTCAATTTTTTGGAAAGTTTGAATTTTGTAGGCTTTAAACTTAATTATTTTTAAAATTTTATGTACTTTACTTTTTGACATATTTATCGTTTGGGCTATTTTTCTAATAGATATTTGGTTATTGTTCACGGACAACACTTCTCTCACCCGCAAAATATCATCCAACAGATTACCTTGTGCATTTAGGACTGTTCGAACTTTCCTTTTAACTGTTCCCTCCTGAGAAAATTGGTGTACCCAATGAAGTATAGAATTGCGTGAAGGTGGAGCTTTTCCAAAAATCAGCCTAAATCTTCTTCTCGTCTCCGTAACTGATTTGCATTCACTAAATAGTAACACGCAACGTGCTTTTTCCTGGGTGGTAAACATATTTAAACCAATTTTAAAACTTTAACAAATTGCAAAAGTATAGAGAACTAATTATTGAGACTGCCCAACGAACGACGTTAACAAGATTTGACAGTAGTTAAGGGATACAAAACAAATCATGCGATTCATAGCCTCCTTGGCAAGCCAAAGTTGGAGGTTGTTATTGTTGTTAGTTGATACCGAGAATGTTATTTAATAGAATAAATACTTTTTATAGACATGGCAATAGCGCAAATCATTTAATCATGATAAAGCGATACATAGGTAATTACCATAAAATTTTCATCAATTAGAGCAGGGACCTTTTCAAAAAGGAGTCATCTACCAAAATTGGCTCTGGACAAAGAAATGATTGCAATGAAAAACAATTTATACATTTTCGGAAAGGAAAGTTAACAGGCTTTCATGTAAAATTAAAAAGTACAGGGTGTCCCATTACATTTCTTTGTCAAATCGGCCTTTGAAAGTAATAAATTTTTTTCCTCCTATTTCAGGTAAATTTTGAAACTTGGCAACACTGTCAAAAAAAACTTTAAAAAAATTGATGAAGTTCTGTGAAAACCGCACATCGATATCATTTATCGTTCTCGACTTATAAGCAGTTAAAATGTGTCAGTTTATAAATGGACACCCTGTATTTCCTTTTCTTATGTCATATTTCAGACACCTCCCCAAAAAACTCTTCATAGCCAACTGCCGAATTACCGATTATCGTTTTTGCAGTTGCCGATAGTCAAAGTTAATAGTCCCTTTACGGCAGTTGCACTCGCATAAAATCTTATAACATTTTTATATAGGTAATGACACCCATATCCTATATCTTATAGAAAATACAATAACTGTAATAAATAGGGTGGGCGCGTTACAAGTTAATGATTTTTTCTACGATATGATAGAGTTGAAGCGTTATGAGGTGATGTAGTTAGTAATGAATTTGTCGTTTTTTAAAAAAAATATCGTCGATTTAATAAACATGTTCACTATATTAATATATTTAATAAACATGCTCACATTTAATACACTAACTTTTACAAAAATAAGTAACATACCTTTAACTTCTAGCATGTGCCTTATGGAATAAGCTGTTTGTTCTTATAGCCTTAAATATATTGAATATTGTTTTAATAATATTAATAGTACCTAATATGAGTTTTATAAGCGGAGAGTAATTTTGATCGCTATATCTATAAATCAGAAGCTGACATTAAAAAATTATATGAAATGTTAAAAAAATATAGTCTCTGTAACTCTCTTCTTCTTATCTTTCTTAAAAGATCAAGATAATACGGGTCGTGGGGTTTTGTGACACGGGTGGATAATAATAATGGCACTCAGAGTCCCAATCACTATATTTTATTACAGTTCATTCACGTTAAGTTTAAAATGACGTTTTTAAGTTTTAAGTTAAGTTTATATAAACAAATAGAAACTTGACAACGCAGAGAAGGGTTGCCAAATATAAAACTCTTTGTAAATGGCAAATGCTATGCTAATTTATCTTTGGTCATTTATTTATCGAATATTGAAAACAATTAATTACTGAAAATGACGTCACATTAAACTTAACGTGAATGAACTCTATCACGCCAATGCTGTGATAACTTCACAAATATACATACTTACTAACCATAAATAACATTCATAAATTATATCATAACTAACATAGGTATCATCCTTATCCCTATCTATATTAACTTTTTAATATTCATTTGGGGTAAAGAGACGTGACCCCCTAATTGATGGTCAGCCCCACACTGCCGCCTCGACAGACCTCCAGGTACACAGTAAAAAAAGACAAATGGTAAAATTACTAAGTGGTAATCCTAATTTTCTGCAGTGTTATTTTTAACACGAACTGGGTGGTATAATAACTAAACCTTTAGAACTCATATTACACGAACGATATACCGTCAAGTTTGTAGAAGTACTCATAAATAATTGTACTAAATTTTACAAAACAGTGTGTTAAAAATGAATCAATCCGCCTTAAATACGGAATAATTACACGGTGAATACTATTACACATTACCTTGTAAAATCTACTGGGTTAAATTACTTTTAATGTAATGTAATAATACACTGATATGTCTAACACTGCCAAGTGTGAACTATATACCTACACACTGATGAGTGTTAATTCAGTGTTAAAATTACTCGATTTTTTTACTGTGTATTCTGACCTGCTGGGTATCTTAATTTCACCTGATAAATTTTTGTAAACATTTCTTTCAAATTATTTCCGGAACTAAAAATGTTTTAATACATTTTTTTCCATTATTAGTCCTCACCTATAATTTCCCAAGTTTATGCGTATAAGTTAAGAATCACCCTGTATTTTCTGTTCTAGACCGACTGTAGCACAATTCATCTGCTATATTATGCTTAAGATTTATGTGCAGATATTGGCTATAAACTCTATATCAATGTATCAATTAAAAATAATTAAAGACATAGTTTTCTATACCTCAAAAATAAAGTCCAAAAGTTTTAAATTTGTAAATACTTTTATACTATCGACTAATGAGGCATTTTATAAGTTTGTGTTAACTATGTACTTTCTTTACGATACCCTTCGTCTGAAATAAAAAAGTAGTAAGTCATGCATAAATATTAACATAAATTCTACATGAAGTTTGACATAAGTTTTATAAAAATTCCAGCGTAGGTTCTCCTTTATTTTCTCGTATATACCACTGTGTGTCGAGATTTTCTTAAATCTTGTTATCACACATAATTTATACTTACTTGTTAAATATAAATTATTATAGTGCTAGTAGTAACTTGGTTGGCCAAAATGTGAACCTATTTCATATAGTTTTTAAACCCGGCTCTTAAATTTAAAACGAAGTTTTATTAAATATGGAACAAGCTCCGTGCAAAATAAATACGCCAGAATATATGTAATCAGTTTGTGGCTCCTCATTTGTAACGTACTTTTTGAGTTGTTCCATGAGGTTCACTATTATTATGCACCCCGTAAAACACCCAACCTAATTGTTGGTGGCTTAAGTTCTCCGTTTTTCAATAACGCGTTGGAATGCGCTGATTGGCTAAGTAGCCCCTCCAAAAACTCAAGCGAGAACGCCGGTGTGATTTAGGAATGAAGATAGACAGTCCCCGTCTTCGTGGATAGGCACATGTGAGTTATTTATCTATTTGATATATATAATTTATTCACTTTCATTATTGGTTGCGATTATAATTATTAGTACAGAAATACGATAATAGCGATTTGTTGTTATTATTAAGTAATTATATTTCATATATAATCAGGATTTACCTGAATTTTAGGTAAATTATTTAGGCGTGCTCAGTGAGATTTTTTTGTCACCCTATATGGTGATCAGGAATACGATTCAGAACATTAGAATACTGTTTCAATATTACATTATAAATTTGTGAAGCTGTGCTCTAGTCAGGAGATTATAGAAAACATTGTTTTTTTTTAAACCAATAAATTTGAGTTTTCTTGCCTCCATTTTGTTTGAATGGGATTGCTACTAGTCAAAACCACGTGTTGTGCCCTTTGGGAATTAAGTTCATTTATCTTATCTTTATCTTATCTTCTCTTATCTTAGCGTTATCATATATTGTATGTAAGCTATAGAAAATTGCTAATATCGTACTTTCTGCACTACATTAATTAATTTGTTTCTTTGTAATTATCTACATTTGTTTAAAGGTAGTGTGGTATTGCTTTCCCTACCTGAGTAGATATTTGATTTTAATAACTCACATGCACGCCGATTAGAAGACTGGAACCTGTTTCCTAACATTTGTAAATTCATTGATTATTGTTCTTTGGTAACAAATTTGTACAATCAATCAATACGAATTTTTACAACTTGTCACTCAGTATTTGAAATATTAATGAAATAATTTTTCTCTTTTCTCCAAAATTCCAAAAACCGTTGTTTTTGGAATTTTGGGTCAGATAATAGAGGGTTTTTTATTTAATTTATTTTTGTTCCTTCTGAACTATAGAAGTTCAAATATTAACGATTAGAGTTTTTATTAAGAAATTGTCGAGTGCTGAACTGTAATCAGTTCTTTTGAATGCAATTTTTTGGGTAATTTTATTTGCTTCATTCTGGGTCGGGTCACTAAAGGTTGACACCTTCCAGGTTTTGTTTTCATTTGTTTATAATTTTCCCTGTGATAATTCACTGAGTATTTGACAACAACCATATTTTATGGTACATTCCCTTCAGGAATTTATTTATAATTTTTAATCTTGGCTACACTAGCCGTCAACGTTCATCTATATATTTGTAAATTTTGGGGCACTTTTAACACAAACAATTCTTTGTATGTACTCTTCTGAGACGAGGTTGCTGTAACCTGACTGCAAGATCCATAACCTGCTAAAGAACCCTGGACGCTGATCATCTACAAATCCCTAGATAAGAGGATTGGACTTAGCCAGTACGTGACCGTCATGTGGACTAGAGCTCTAGCTTGCCCACTTTGCCACGGCAAGTCCACCTGGATCCAATCATCAGCACAGGTTAAGGGTGAGAGTACTGACATCATAGAAGGAACGAGATTGTAAGAGTGTCACCGAACCTCATAAATTTTGTAAAGTTAGCCAATTTTAAAATTTATTTGTCACTTCTTTTTTTTTCCATTTTTTAGTCAATATTACATCATTTTTGAATTATTGTTAAATAGTAACTTTAATATTCCATTGTAATTTCAAGTCAATTTGCTTATTTGATTATAGTGTATTCAACTAACTTTTATATAGTTTTCTTTTATCTTATATCTAAAAATTATCCTGGTGCCCAAATAAATAATTGTCAACATTCAAAGCAGCCCTACGAATACTACGCCCTAGTCTCATAAATCTCCCTGAGCTACCGGAGCTAATGTCAATGAACTTAAGCTAGTGGAATTGCACATCCCTAGCTTAGCTGAGTTTATTGTGACACATTATAACAAAAATGTAACATTACTGTACTATTTTTATTACTAAATATAATAGGTTTCCCAACTAACAGTTTCATCTAGACGTCTGTAGTTTACTGTCCACGGGTTGTGAATAATGTACTCTGTTTAGTGTTTATGGTTAGTTTATGGTAAGCAGCAATATTAACTCAAGTATTGCACCAGGAAAGATATATGAAATTACTCTAGAAATCGCATCTGCAGGGGGAATGATAAGCATTGAATTAAATTGGACTTGGCGTTAATAGCAGACAGAAGTTACTATATAGTAAGTAGTAAGATATTTTTATCTTATGTATACCAGCTAATATAATTAAATTTTGAAAATATTGTAAATACGTAAAAGAAATATTCAGATGTAGGACTAACAATAGCAGTCGTTGCTGTATTGTTAAATGAAATTGAATAATTTATACAATGTGAGCGTATTTGTTTTGTAACTCCGCTGTTTCTCGAAATTGACAGAAAAATAATGACGAGTGTACGTAAAAATAATGGCGAGTGTTTAAAACGTAATTTTGTGTCGCAAATTATTTTTTATTGTAACTTCAAGCATTCGAAAAAATTTATATATTCAATACCTCATCCCAGCTGCTGAAGATGTGTATAATATCTTATGTTTATTTTGCAAAATGTTATTATTGACAAATATTTATGTCATTATTTGACAGATTGTAATAATATTTATAACTTTTTAAATTAAAATATCCTTATATGTTCCTGAAAATATGCTATTTTCCACAGTTTAAATAAAAACAAAAATAATGTAATACTATTAGGTAATAATGTAATAGTAATGAAGTGGTCCTTTTTTCGCTTAAGATTTTGACAGCTTCGGAATTATGAATAAAATGATTAATAAATTTATCAAAGAATTAAAAAATGCAATAAAAAGTGTACTATTTGTTTCATTTAAAATAAGAAAGTTGGTACTGACTCCGGTATAACTGGGAGTGATAGGAAGTAAACAAATCGAAAAAGTCAGCGCCAGTGCTGTGTTTTAAAAACGGAAATTAAATGTATAGTTTTGGAAACGTCAACAAAAAATTTGGGTATTTCTTTAATAATATTTATCTCTTTAGTCTTTTCATTATGAAAATTTTATATTTGGTTATTGTTCAGAAAGTCATTCAATAGCTGATCACCTTTAAGAATGGGACCACTTTAATAAATGGTCAATTAAACTATATCTAAAAGTAAAATTAATTCTATCAGACAATTTTGCAACTGAAACCAAACTTAAACTGACTATTTAGTGCAAATTTGATCGTACACTTGGCGCTTACTATATGTAGGTATAGTTGGTATATACTTGATAATATATTCATAGGAAAAATTTAAAAGGTATTTTTCTTATATTCTTAGTTTAGATACTATAAATTGGGAAAGTGTCGAATACTATATCTTGTTATGTTCAAAATACCATAAATAATAAGTTCCGTCCACTTTTTGCAATGCAATAGTGTAGCAGTTTAGGGTCTTATAAGTAAGAAACACCTACAATACCAGGGGCGATAGAATATGATAGAAGATAGAATAGATAATATAAATCAATAACTTACAAGGTATCGTTGATATTTTCAGTAAAGACTATGTTGCCTCTATAACACTAGTGTTTATTTATCAAAATAAGACAGCACATCGACTACTTTGATTACTTTTGATCTTGTATTTTTCATTAGAGCAGACTCATAAATAGAAGTAGTAGTGAATAGTGAAGAGTAGTGAGTAGTAGAAATAACTGCATTTAGAGACCTACCTAAGAGATAAAATAATGTCTAAAAGCCATCAGTGTTCCAGTTTTATAGTGAGAGATTTTTGCAATTTTTGGTTGCCCAGTTATTCATTTTGTTTAATCTCTAATATTTCTAGTTCAAAAGAATAAAGATACTGGTGAAGAGAGTAAACAGCGACGAAAGGGGGAAAGCTTACAAAAAATTGCATAGAAATTCAACCAAATCTACCGATCCGTGGCGTACAGATATCGTATAGTGAAACTATCCGAAAGTATAATATTTTTTAAATTTTCCCATTACCTTCTTTTAAACTTGCTTTACAAAAATAGGTTAGATCATTGTCTACCCAGGTTTCGTCCAAGTAAGCAATATTGCGGTCTTCGTGAAATTTTCTAACAGCTCCTATATATTTATGACGCCAGTGCAAAATATTAGACCTCATTAAAATCCATTTCGTTTATTTTGGCATTTTCGCCAATAAAAACTCTAGAAACTAAGAAAATTCCATGTCTTCTTTTAATTTTTGAAGCAACTTCCTTGTTGTAGGCACAACCTAAAATTCTAAATAGATTTTTTTCAACAGTCCGCCTAATTATTTCAAAATCAAAGTAATCTATATTTTGGACCACTGTGTTCCATGAACATTCGCTATCATCTTCCTCGTTTGTCCATGAAACATTTTGCCGTGTATTTTTTGCATGCAAAGGATTATTTGTTACTCATTATAAAAAACCTTTATTATTATAGATAACAGCGCAAAATATATATAATAGGGAAATAGTCTAGTCCATCAAACTACGCTACTGGGAGTAAATAACCCTCGAAATAAGCAGAATAATAATTACAACTGGGAAATATGCACTCGCTTGTTCTCGTTGAACGCCTGCAATTGTTTATTTTTGTGGACCAATAAGAATTCAATTAGCCACCTGTTGCAGGACAAACTCTGATTTCAGTCCCCATGTTGTCAGAATTACGCATATGTCACCGGTTGTCACTTTAAAATAGGCGCCGAATAATCATTTTTAATTAAAAAAGTACATAACTATCTAAGTATGTAAATACATCGCAATTATTTTGTTTAATGAATTTTGTTAATCACTAGTTTTGTACTGACATAACCAATATAGCTTGTCGTAACCTTGTCGGAATTTTTTTGCCGCATATTTGTTACTGATAAAGAACCAGTAGACGGACTGGACTGTATTTTGTCTAATTATGCAAGGGTATGTCAGTTACACACCATTATTCATTTTGCTACAGAAAATTTGTCTGTACCGGCCAACAAATCTCTGTATGAAACCTTTAATCATCTCAAATTAGGTGAATTTTACTCAGTTCACTTCTGAATCGATCGATAAAATGGGATAAACAGAAATATTTGTTTCTAGAACGCTTTTGGTCGGGTGGACACAGCAGATTACCAAATTAAGTTATATTGGTTCAAATAATTAATTGCTAATAATTTTTTTTATTTCACATTTACATAATAGATTCCAGTATGTAAGTCATCCTGGTCACTTATTTTTTGTATTTTGGCAAGTTTTGTAGTACTACTAATGGATAAATTAGATGAATGTAGAACATTATTAATTTTGTTCTGATTATACTCTCGCTGATTTCGTTTCTAACTCTACTAATAGTAGTTATAGTTGATTCTAGGGAAATTATATGTGGACATCTATGCGTTATTAGTGTTTTGCCTATTTTTGTGTGTATTTTAACATCACATTATTTTATTACTTTACTGCTACACTATTATTATTTATTTGTTATATATTGTACTTCATTTTTTTCTGATGTTCTTCGGTTATTGGAATAGTCTACTGGTAATAAAATTCTAATATTTTTATTATTCAATAGTTGTTGATGTAACTTGTATCGACGTAGAAGCCCAATTTCTCCACGTAAATACTTAATCTCCGTCCATACACGCTCGCCTAGCCTTTTTGACATCACTTAAGTGTCTCTTGAACCCCTCAACCAAATGAAAGAGCGCGAGGGAGAATCTTTCTCGTTCCATGTTTAAGTTTACCCTGAAAAGGTGCAGCGTAGTGTTTGTTTAGAACAGTTAATGCTTTATATGAAATAATTGCGCCTTTTGCTTTCTATATAAGCAACTTTGACAGTATAGAAGTCATTTAGGGGTTGATTAAATATCCGGGGATACAATGCATATATAATTACAAAAAAGATGAAGCATATGTTACAAAAATTACGAAGTACCTTCTAAAAATGAGGTAGTATTAACACGAAAATGTGAAATAATGCCTCTAAAAATAGTTATCGAAAGTACTTGAAGTATTTTAGAGACGTTTTTATAAACTCGTGACTTGAGGACTGAACTCGTACACTACTCTTATAGGGTCCTGGTTTAAAGTTAAATTTCTTAGTGCACTGTTCTTTGTTTCTTTTCAGGGCACCACGATTTAAAATAATCTAAAGAAAATTAAACGATTATATTGTAAAAGATGATGGTATGTCTTTCGAAATGATAAGTTGTGGCTTCCTATTCTTCAAGAGGTTCCAATGGAAAATAAATAAATGCAGTAGGTAGTAATAGTTGTGGAGTCGCTTATAGCGCTGCCAAAATGACTCTGGAAAAATGGGTGGAACTAAAACAAGGGAATTACTGAGTTTTAAAACCAGGACAGAGTCATAAGAAGGGGCTGATAGAATGTCCTTCGCAGAAAAAACGTGTAGAGATGCTGGGCATGAGTAACAGGACACTCCCATCTCAAGAAATATCTCTCTATAAATTCAAGATTAGCAGAAAACCCGGAATGTCGGATATCTGATGATGCAGACAAAACTGCGCTGCACATTTTGGGTGAACGTGAGGGCTACACTCGTATGAGACCAACTGGGTAAACCATTCTTCGAACACTGTTAGCTGAGGGAAATTTCAGCTAGTGGACTTTTGGACTTTATACAATGAACAAAGATGATCGCTGAATAAGAAATCAGCGGGATGCACAATAATAAGCCTAGCTTTGGCCATCGCGCTTTGGGACTCATTCAGAGAAACCGACCCACTTGAAGAAGATGGAGAAGATATGTCCAAATATAATTTACGTGTACTTTTTTTGTCTTGTCAGAATAGGAAACTTCTGATAAACTTTAGTTTGTTCATTGAATATAAATTTTTTGGGACCATTGTCCAAAGTTGTTTCGACATTGTACACTAAGTACAATTTCAACTTTGGATACTTTGTCACCCAGAGCGCCACAACAATTTTTTTGTAATATTTCTAATTGAAATCGTTGGACCCTTCAGCTAATGTTTTGTTGCATGTAACTGAACATCACTGACCATGAGAACCATGTGGGATGTGTTATTTTATAGAATACATATTCAGTTTAATAGTTTTCAGGAAGAAAAAACGAAAAAGAGTACGTTATTTTTATAAGAGAAAATTTTTTATATTTAAGGAACAAAAGTTTCATTTTTTACACAGTTTTGAAGTAATCTGTCTAGTTTCACAAGTTTTTTTTTTTTTTTTGGAATCAAAAGTTTTATTTTTTCTACAGTTGTTTATTATATGTAGTCAAATAAAAGAAAAAAAAAAGATTATTTTATCTTTAAAAAAGTGCATTTTTTAATTTTTTCGTCCTACAAAATTACCCCTAACCCTGGGGTAACTTTGTCGCAATTTACAATAGAAGGGTCAAATTTTACATTTTTATATATTTGACAAAGTAACCCCAAGTAAGACGCAACTTTGTCACCATCTAATTGTTATTTTGTTAATTGAGTAAAATATGTATAAGTGTGAAAGCTTGGTTGATTAGGTATTAGTTAGGTCGGTATATTCATATCTATTTGGCACTGATATTCCCAAAAATAAGGGAGATACCACCAAAAATATGCTGGAAACATGTCAAAGTATCCCCGTTTTACGGTACCATTTATTTTCACTCACACTTAACTAAATAGAGAACATGTATTTACTTACACCAATATTTAACGAAATACGCCTTACTAATCTACTTTAGTAAGTAATTATTACTGCAGTTCTCTGCGGAAGCAATCGCAATCTTCTCTTGGCGGCTTCAGTAGCAGCATACTCCAGAAAGTTTCCCGGCAATAAGTGTTAATCTAGAATGATAATTATCATAAGCGTTTTCGGATGCAATATAGTTCAGGGATAATTTACAGTAGAAGTTATATAATTTATCTCTTTTCTAATTGCGGGGTTGTAGAGGGTGGCCACATTAATTCGAACCACTATTGGCTGCTCTGCAAAAAGACACAAACATAGATTAAACCAAACAGATCATTTTCTTACACGGAACATGCCCGAGAAGCAACTTTCTTTCTTCCAAACCGATAGATGGTGTCAGCTAATGAGATAAACAAAATTGTGCACATCTAGTATTATTAATTATTCAAAGGTTTCAGAACAAAGTACTGCGGAACATCGTCAAAGCGCCTTGGTACATCAGAAACAGCGACCTTCATCGAGATCTTCAGGTGGACACTGTAGAGCAGACAATTAATAAATTTGCACGGACTCATGAACAACGACTCCATCAACATGTGAACATCGAGGCCATCCAGCTCCTCGACAACACTAACATAGTAAGAAGGCTCAAGAGGGTTAAGCCCTTTGAGTTAGTGAAGTGATTATGTCAGTATAAAAACACAGCATTGTGCGGTTAGTGTTACACGTTAGTGTTAGTGTAATTAAGTTACCAGACTCTAAGGTACACTAGTGAGTAAGACCTTAGCTCTAAAATTTTCAACTTTAGTTAAATTAGGATAGAACTAAATTACTCATTGATCTCCCTTTGATCAGATTGTAATAGCAGCAAAATAACCTTCAAGGGGTATTTTCTATATATATAAAAAAAAAAAAAATCTAGTATTTTAAACAAGAATTAAACTATTGGATTTTTTTTTGTTGCCATTTTGCCGTGTCGTTTTTCCTTGAAATAATCTGACGTTGAAACATTGAAGTAGCTGGTTTCCTCGGTTGCCGAGAAACTTTTGGCCACTTATGTCAGTGAATATCCTGAAAAATATTCTGGAGAGATGTAATGATCAGTTATAGTAATAATTATAGTGTTATATTATTGTAATGTTAGGTTTTAGAAAATATGAGGTGCTGCAAGAAAAGGTTGTGCTGATCATTCCTTGGAAACGTAATTACTTATAAAAATTTGATAATTTATAAAGTTTTGGCAAAGTTTTGGATTATGTTAATGTAAATGTGTTCGTAAACGTTTTTATCAATCCATGATAAATACCTATATAAAGTCTAATAATTGTATTTTAATTGTATTTGCAATGGTTCAAACTCTTCATAGAAGAAAATGTATTGGGCAAGAATTTAAAGGCGGTGCAAAACTTTGTTATGCAACAAATTATACGTTGTTTCCATTATCATTAAAAATATCTGATGCAACTAGTTTACTAGTACCTATTTCCTTCCAAACCCTCTGATGGCGCAGTTTTATCACTTGCAATTGACAGTACTAAGATAGTCATCTATTGTTTTTTTAATCTAGGGGTGCAAAATAGGTTAAAATTGAGAAAATGGGCTATTCTCAAGCCACGTTCTCACTCACCCTGTAATATGTTTATGAAACTTTTGTTTTAAAACAATTTTTTTGAAACTGTTGTGAAACAATTGTTTGCAACATGTTTTGAAACAAGTTACAGATTTTCTTTCATGTTTACCGACAAAAAACGGAAATAGCGAAACTAGTTATAACACACAAAAATTGTTTTAAAACTTTTCCCTTTCAATTTGTGACAAGTTATAAAACTCTATTTTAAAACACAATGTTTTAAAACAGGTTATATAGTGAGCACGCGGGCTTCGGGTAAATGCGTAACTGTCAAGAACTTAGAGAGTTAACTTTTAGCTTTGAAATATATTTTTACTAATTTTGACATTTAAAGTGACACTTTTCAAACCCCTTTGACATCATGAAACGTCTTACTTTTCATAACTAGTTATGAAAAGTAAAATATTTCACAACTGGTGATGAAACGTGTCTTTCATCACGTACCTATAATTTGTTTAAATAATAAGTTTAAGTATCTTAGCAACAGTACAAAAGTATGAACATAGTGATTTATAAATTTAAAAAAAAATATTCTTTTTTTAAGTTAGAATTGATTAAACATACACGTCGTGGTCAGAATTATAAAAAATCTTTTATAAAACACGTTGGAAAACACTATTTGGTGTATCTCGCATCCTTTTGCGAAACTCGCTAGCGCTCGTTCTGTAGAAATCTGCTCGTTACACAAAATAGTACTTTTCCCAACTGGTTACATAAATAGCTATTCCTTATCACATAAAATGGCGTTTTATAAGATTCCCTGTTACATGGCCACTTTCAAAATGATGTTTTATATTTATTTGCGACATAAAGAACGCAAAAGCATACCACACTTAAGGAGATCAAAGCAACATATTTTTTAAGGCAAATTAACTGGGCATGCCATATAAATGTAACTTTATTTATCATAATTATTCTATAAAGTACTCCTCGTTGAGATATTTTAATATAAAACCGATATGCTACCGTATTAATAGATACTTGTTTTTTCCCAATTTATTAGTTTTGTAATAAAAAGGTTTTAGTTTAGATTTAGCCGCATTTTTGTTAGATTTATATATAATAAATTTAATGTTACCCTATTTTCTTGATTTATAAAGCACATTATCATGTTTTTTTTTAAACGAAGCTCTCTGATAAATTTTAGTGGAAATTAAAAGTGTTTTATAACAAATGGGTTATTTGTCTAAAGTAAGTACACTAGATTACTGGATTCAATCTTCTTAAAAGTAATATCTAGTATATGAGCATAAAATACTAAAATTATAAAGTATCATACATCGTTGGCATCAGAATAAAAATCCCATAGGTATTTTAAAAACAATTCGGCGTCAGAATTAAAAAAATAATGTTGGGGATAGTTCGGATTGGTGAAAAGTCTTAACGGAAATATTTTACTGTCACGTTATAGAGCATAAAAAGTGGCAATGAAAAAGTGCTTCCAGTTTTTTGTCCCATCATACACAAAGCTAAAAAAATAAAAACCAGAACATAAAATTTTTTTTTTTTTGACAAACGGCAAATTATTTTTCTAATTTTAAAGATGTGTTTCCTACTTCTAAAAACATACAAATTACATACTTTTAACATAAAGAAATACTTATTAATACTAGGGGTCAAGGAATCTAAAACCGCATGTGCGTGGTGAAGAGCCACATCCTGCTCGAGTTGGCCCTGCATATGACTAAGCACGGCGGATCTAGACGAGGAAGATCGATAAATTTCCCCGGCACCGGGATCATACCAGTAATGCGGGACTCTGCTGTGGTGGACTTGAATCCCTTGCTACTGGTGGGACTTTTATGGAAAACCAATCAGTACAAAAACCAACCTGATGATGGAGGTCAAACCGTCGATCCCCAGGCAACTGGGGAATTCATGGAGATTGGGATCAATCCAACTTCTAATAAAAGCCAGATCCCAAGATCCCACATCGGATCAGGAGAGGAGGTTGCCAAAATTTCCGACACCTGAGACCGGAGGAGGAGGCAATATTGGCCATATACTGGTTACTGCCGTTTGAAATATCTGTACAAATTCGGCCTAGAAGAAGATGCTGAACACATATTATGCACCTGCCTCGCTGGGGAAGGGATCAGATACACATTAGTTGACAAGGTCAACTTCTGCCAGAGGGTCTGAATAAGTTCTCACCCAACAAGGTGATCAGCTTCATTAAAAGGCTGGACCTATTGGGTGAAATATAAGTAGGTGTGAGCCACAATAGACCACATGTTAGCGGTGGAGGGTCTGGTTTTCGGCCCATTTTTTTTTTTACCCTAACCTAACCTATTAAGGGTCCATTCTCTGTAGATTTGGTAGGCATGAATGCGGGGTCGAATTGAGAGGATGGGTAGTCGATAGGTGAAGACTTACATATTTCCACTATCAAATTATTAAGATTTCGGAGGTTAACGTAAAGCCGATGTAAAAAGGAACATGGAAATAAAGTTAGCCCTCATTGCAAGGGTACCGGATTTGTCTTATAATTGCAACAAAATTTCTTTTTATTGTTATAAATTATATATCACCGGAAATATCAAAAGATAAACTAGATCTCTATAGTAGCAAATTTTTGTTTAATACATGTATTTTAGAGAAAATAATTTTTGAAAATACGCTATTTTAGTACAAGATTGTTTGCCTGGAATTTTAAAAATAAAAAGAAATACCAAAAATTACTACTATAGGGACTTAGATTAAAGTCTTATCTTTCAATACTTTTTTTACTAAAAGTCGCTATTTTTTATAGTTTTTTTATAATTAAACACGAGACGAACGTCGATGTAGGGCTTATTTCGACCTAGTGAATGGACTCTTAATACTAAAAACTATCCTAATGTACACAGTCAGTACAGTAACAATTACAGACTGCCATAAACACAATTTTCGAATTACGCATTACGAAAATATCAACTAATATGCTGCAAGTCTACACATACTCGTATCTATATAATATAGAGGCACCAGTATTCACGCGCCATAAGCCTGAGAGCGCGGTAATGCGTAGGTACTTCATTCTAATAAATGCCACGTCTTCTTACAAATTCGATAATTCGAAAACGATTACAGATATCAACCCAATATATTTTTTTTAAACTTCTCCAATGTCTAGGCTCCATTTTATCACTGCGTGTATATACAAATTATGAATATTTCAGATATCCTAAGCGCACATTGAAGTTTTTCATATTATATAACTTTAGAAATTTTAATTTTTAATAATTTTTACATCATCATTTTTTACATCATTTGTACCATGTCCTATACCCAAACTCAACAGTTATTGAGACATTTACGATTGAACATATCAATGACTGAGACCGTTTCAAAATTTCTGTGGTCTGAAAAGGTCGGAAAAGGTGGATTTATTAAAAAAAAAAAAAACAGAACAAGAGATCAAATTAAATGTTCAAACTGTTGACTATGAACTTCTTGACAATAGGCAAGTTAAACCTCAAATTCTAAGTGAGTTTTTTTATGAATTGGTTCCAACATACGCGTCCTCACTGTATAATAATAGCATTTAGAATAATTAAATAGTAGCAACTTTCGTTGACACTGGAAGCGGAATTCTATTCAAATTACCGTCATTGAATATTTGATCTAGACATTCAAATTTTCAGAAGAAAATCCCATAATTGACAACCGATTGCTTGAAGTATTCTATAGGAAGATTATAATAGTGAAGCTATATTTACTTAGGAAACATCTTCTTGGTACTATTTGTTTAAAAATAGTCTGTCCCTAATCTTCCCCAATTGATTACGTTTGTCATGGGTTGACGTAAAGTGATTTAACCGCACAGTTGGCTAACTTCGAGTTTCTAAAATTATTTTTCTTCAACTTTTATCTGTCATTTAGAGTAAAACTTCAGAATGTAAATACATTCTTAATTTCTAGTGACCTAACTATAGGTTCAATTATGTTAACTTCTGCTATAGGCATTATTGACAACTTACCGTACGGTTAAATAATATCACTGCCTGGCTGGAATTCAAGTAACCACCCGGTATATTTCGTGTTCCAAGTGCTTGACCGTAAATTAAAACCTGTGCTGTGACTTAAAGTGGAGCTCCCCTCCAGGAAACTCTCATTTTCTCCTCTTTAGTTTCTGCTTCATATTTTATCGCAAACTTTTTCACGTTCATTATTCAAGTTGAGTTCTTTAAAACTGGGGCCGCTTCGTAATTTTTCAAAATAATGTCGCTAAATCACTATTGAATTGCCGTTACTTCTCAAAAATTATTTATTGAGATGGCAAAGATAAATTGTAATTGTTGGCGAAACTTTAATACTACTTTATCTTAGTTATCGTCTATAGTTACATATAGTGTTTAAAAAAACTTAATGCACATATAGCTCCAGTTATAAATGAAATTAACTAGTATAAAAAGGCCAAAATGAGTAAAATTATTATATACATATAGTTACTCCACAACTATAACAAACTATTTATTTTAATTCAGTTATATATTTACTTCAATCAATCCTTTGGTCATTTGTTTCTAGTAAATGATGCATTAATGTATTTTGCTCAATATTAACTGGAAACTATAGTAAACAAAATCATTTAAACGTATAATTCCTGAAAGCAATTCTAGGTTACAGCATTAGGGTAATATTTTTTCTATTAGTTGGACATTCAGAAGAAAGACCTATTTTTATTCAATTTGTTTTTGATATCAACATTGAATGGCAAACAAAACAACATTTATTTAATATTCCTGTAAAATGACGTTCAAATTGTTGTAATTTCGCGTAATAGACTAAAATTTTGCATCCTAGAGTGGGAAACGTGTTGTTATTTTATCCACTTTTCTGTATTCAGCTTGTAGTGAAGAAGCAGAATCAACCTTACATTTGATTGAGCAAATTTTTAGTTTGCAGCTGATCCAAACATATGAGTACACATTTTAGGTGGGGGAACTATCTCAAGTAAAAGCTTGGTAAAAGGTTGCTGCATAAATATAACAAAAGTGACAAGCCGATTAACTTAAAACTGTCAGAGATAAAAGCATTACCGTGTAATAAAAAAAATCACTTAAAAGTAAAGATTTATCTTCTTTCAATTGGACCAGTGTAAATAATTTAAGTCAAGGATTTATTTGAGGAAAGTTTTAATACATTTTACAATAATCACTAGTCGTCACCATCAAATCACAAACTTGCTTTTAAATTGTCCTGCTTTTAAATTGTCTGATATCGATGAAAAATATGTGTCGTATTATTCGCATTATTGGAACCTTTTGTAAAGTAACAGAAATATAAATTCATCAAGCACGGGTTAATTATAAAAAATTCCCATTAGAGAGATCCCTTATTTCTTGTTTTTTATGCATTTAAAGAATTCCTGAACTTTTTCAATTTTTGTTAAGTACTTTTGCTTATATTGATTCCATAATGCTGTACTACTCTAGCTTGCTTCTTATAAGAGAGAAATAGAAGTTTATAATTAATGGCCTTAAGAGAAGAAAGTTCCTTACTATGTCCGACAACAAATTCCAACATTTTAGTTGCTTCTGATATTGTTTTATTAATTACTGGTGGCCAAATACTCAAGTCTTCGCATTCGTAGGTATGCTCACTTATATTGCACTGATGAGATCATAAATAGGTCGAAACCGGTCTGCAATTAGTGGCATCCTTCGATGTCTGATCTGAGTATTTCCTCGTAGTTTTCGTTGCAATGCGAATCCTTGTATTTTTTATTCTAACTGTGTTTAGATCAAAATACGGCAAATCTTGCTTTGTAATTCAGCGCTCGGCGTGGCATATAGCCAGGAGAATAGCTGTTTTGGCTTGATTTGTTTTAGTCCTTATTTAAATAAGGCGTTTGCAGATGGAGGATGATCTTAATGACGTCCTTACTATTCGTAGTTATTTGCAAAAAATATTTTTTTGTCAAAAATGACGCTCAGATTTTGGTGTTTGACACCATGCTGAAGAACGGATTCACTGATCAGAAATATTCAAGCTCAAGCGTTAAAGTTTTATAAGTAAAACACATTTCTTTGCATTTATCAACACCTTTAGTGGAGATTAATAGTTATTATACCAATTATTTAATAAGATCAGTTCATCTTGAAATTGTTAGCATCCTTAGATAGAGTTGAGTTCAGTAAAAAATTGCACATGCTAACAAAACCGTTGGTGAAGGTACACATTCACAAAAAGGAAAGGAAACAGAAGTACTCTTTCCCAGTGTTATCAAAATGTATACAACAACCGTCCTTATAAAAATTTAAAGTTTATGATAATTATAGCTAAACTGAAAGTGTCAATAGGTACCTACTAGTAGGACATGCAACGGTAGAAGTAATTATATTAGACAAGAAAGAAGAACTGAGAAACATATCATAGAGAAATGAGAAGAGAAAGAAAGAAACATATTTACCTACAAAAATTTACTACTGTGGCTACACCATGAGTACTTGGAGAAATAGAGTGAATTTAGTATTATATATACAGTACCTACAACTTAAACTAAGTCAACGAATTCTCGTATTTATAAAGCTTATAAAAAAGTTATAATGAGCTTTTATAATCATTGTCCACCTTCGTAATGTAAATTTATCACCAACAACAGCTATTAACTGTGGCTGAATATTCCGTGAAGGCACTTTTAAACTTATTTTTCAACTTTTACAAGTAGCTTTTAAAAGTAATTAGTGCTGTATAAGCGATTAAAATAAGTCGTATCATTTAAATTGCCATTTCCTAAGTAGCGATAAAGTTTTGTTATACTTATTAAAAAGCGTCATAGACTATTATTTGCGTCGGAAAAGGAAATTAAGTATAATAAAGTTTTCATAACCGTCATTTCCCTATGCGCGGTTTTAGTTAACATACTTAGCCATGCCATTTTACAACATTATTCCGATATAGGTCCAAATGGTTGTAAAATAGGAAATTCTAAATATTGACATTTAATAAATTGAGCACGTAGGTACAAAAACAATATTTTCACCTTCCTCATATTTCAATTATTCATTTTCCTTCAAGTAACTATTTACCTACCATACTTTGATAGATAGATGTAGCGCTGTTTATGCACTTTAGGAGGGTTATTTATTTTCTGAATCAATATATCCTGAAGCAATATTTCGGTAAAATCATTTGCGTTTGCTGCTAATATAAACTTTAAATTAACTTATATTCTCTCTCTTATCATCTAGATATATTATATTTTCATCCGTTATTCATTTTAATCAAACATAATACATTAGACTAATAATACGTACAATGTCATCATATGAATGGAAAGGGAATGACGCCTTAAATAATTCAAGTTAATTTACTTAATAAAATATTTTAATTAAAATTAAATAAAATTGTGTTTAAATAATTAATTGTGTATAAATTTTTGTTAATCCTATTTATTACCCATTAAACCTAGAATTAGAAGAATTCTTGCTATAATTTTAAAACTACTTAAATGTGCGTTTCACGAAGTTGTATCCCGGATTGGAATGTTAGTATATATCTCCAACGTATGGAGCGTCGTCATGTTATTAGTTAAATTCAATGCATTGGCACATCTCGGTTACGGACCGCTACAAATTGAGGTGGTGTGATTTAAGCGCGCGTGCCAGTCTCGCACAGGATTTGCCAGCTAATCCAGACAATCCGAACATTCCAATCCGGGATACAACTTCGTGAAACGCACAGTAACACTGACTTAGTTTTCCACATAACACCAAAACACTATACTGCACTTTGAGCGCAGTACAGTGTTTTGGTGTTATGTAGAAAACTACGTCAGAATTATATTCACCCCAAAGGATCCAACTCTCTTCAAGATTATATTGAGTTACCTACTGAAATTTTGTACTGTTCTGTAAACATTAAACAAAATTTGGAATACAACAAATTTATTTTTATTACCAGTAATTGCAGTACTTTGTGCTCTTAATATGCTGTTTTGCATCGACAAATAACTTTAAATTCGAAAGCTACTCTGTTATATCCACGTCCGTTATGACATTTATAATGATAGAACATTTCAGTGTAATTTTGTAGTAAGTTGTAGGAAGATGAATATTTCCGAATTTTTTTATCGTTGCCTTTGTAATGATTCAAAATAGAAGTGTGTGATTGGTTAGAAAAAGCGGGTGCGAAATTTTCGATGTAAAAATGATTGTAAGTATGGAATTAAACGCATTCGTACCTATAAGTATACGCGCATTCCTTGTATATTTATTAGAGATTCTCAAAATATCCGTTAGATTGCGCGACCGAGAGATTATAAATACACAATATCTGCTATGAAGTTTAACAGACACCTGACAAATGGCAGTAATGTATTTTCCATGTATATATTTCCACATTTGTACCATTAATTAATTACTAATCATTACTTCAATTACTGAAACACTTTATGAACATTATTGATAAATACATCTGTTCATCATGAACTACTACTGTTACATTTCAAGTTACATCATTCAGTAGTTTTTCTATAAACTGTACTACAAAAATGTATAATTTATTGCATTATAGGCACTAGCTTCTCTTATCCAATCATTTTATATGTTTGACCCGAAGCAACTGAAATTTCACAGTCGTCTTCAGTATTTTGCAATAGTTCAACCTTTCCAAAGTATCAAAATATCCGTAATAAAATATCTCATATTCACTTTATCTACAGTAAATATTGTTTAAGTAAATATAGATTTTGTATATAAGATTGGCATCAACGTAACTCCGACGGTATCGGACCATCAAGAGACATATAGAGCTTAATAAAGTTATACAAACTTAATATATCTATAACTAGGAAACACAATTTAAGTTTGAAGGAGAAAAATGTTTAAAGTGAACTTTGGTATCCCATATAATCTTGCTTAAAATAGAAAGACTTATTCCAAGAAAATTACTTTACTGTTTGACTTTCTAAACGAATTCCACTGTTTGAGTTTTCAATAATCTGTTTCGTAAAGAGTTTAAAAATGTTTCTTAGGTGTTTAAAAATGTTGTAGTTGTAAAATAGTTCATACAAATTGCACATAAGTAGTCGAAATAGTACAAAGAAGTAATCCCAAACTCAAAATCAATCATACAAAAATGAAAAATACATTTAGCGTAATGGCGTTTCTTTGATGTACATTCCAATGTCAGACTTCAATGGATGTAAACCCCTTTACCTTAACACAAGAAAGAATTGGTTCAAATTCACTTGCATACTCCATTCACGATAACGCTATCTGTGAAGCCCGATGATAAAAAAGCTCAGAAATCTCCCAAATTGCCAAACAGCTTTAGTATTTTCAAAAGGATATAATGTTCAACAACTGATAGGAAACACATGACTAATGATAAATTCTGAACCATTGCAAATTACAATCAATTGTCGAGAAATACCCTCAAAAACAGAAATTATCTTCAAAAATTTTATTCTCATACTACAAACCTGAATGTTACGCACTTATAGGAGCCACAAAAGTACATGACAATTCATAAAATACCTCTGAATCAAAAATCAACATCATCCAATAGTAATCCCCTACAATTGCTGTGAAGGAATACCAGATAATCTGGAACTACCAGAATTAAAGTCACTCAAATTAAACGACCTGAACATGGAAGACCTAGAAGTTACAAAACACAAATTGAAGCCATATTCAAAAACTCTAAATGACTTAATTAATGAACCCTTTGTGACCAAACACATCTCTTGGTTCACTTATCTTACCATTACAACAATAATTGATCTTGTTATGGTATAATATATCTTCTGGAATTAGCAGATTTACTAACATCCTTCCCAGAAGAAGACCATGAATCACACCTGAAGATCTACTCGAAGAAGAAGTTGAACTTAATAATTAATGAACAAGTGTACAGTCAAATTAACTTTTAGTGAAAATACGTAACATTCATTTTTGCTATTTACCTTTATTAATATTTTACATTTATTATTTTACTATTTTAGCATTACGTCAAACCCTACACTTTATATTTTATATATTATTACTTTACGAACACCAACTTTTATCGTAAGGGGGGGGGGGAGTTGTTATATAAAATATCGCCTATTTACTTTACGGACTTGGAACTTATGTTAAGTTTTTTGAATTGTTCTATAAAATATTACTTATTTAGTTTGTGGACTTCATAATGGAATAATTTCATTCAGCTTTACACAATTTTACGCAACTGCAATTTTTATCTTATTATTTAAATGTTATCTCTCCATGCCCAATGTAACTTAAAATAGCTACGTGCTATAAACTGTATTCAGGCAATTCCGGTAGCTATCTTTCTTAACCATTCCTAAAAACTAAAATGCCACTTCACGTTGCTGCTGACAAAGCTTTCAAAAGTTATAAAAGGTGGTAAGGTACCTCCCGACAACCAGGGTCGCGATTCTGTAATGACGATACGACAGTGATACGATATCGAATCGTACAAATAGCGATTCTCTTTGGAAATCGACTCCTCGACTATCGAGTAATCTAACCTAAAAATGGTCGATAGCTTTGGAGGTGTCGTCCAGCGTAAACGATAGCACCTTTGTCTAATACGATGGTGGTTATTTTATACAAATAAATATAAGTTGTGATAGGTATGTACATTGATATAAAAGAACATAAAATTCTTTTTGTTTTGTGGTGTGGAGCATAATCATTCAGCAAAGACAACACCTTTAGTTACAATATCCTTTAACATGCAGGATATACATAAGGAAATTTTTATTAATTTCGTAGAAGAGTATAAAAGTTTAGCAGCAGGAAAATTTGTGAACTCTCCTGCTAACTACTCTTCAACTAACTGTTTATTTAAACGAAACAATGCGATAAACCTTCGTTCAGGCAAATCAAATGGGTTGTTAGTTGTCAGTCTCCTATTTTGCCTTCGTCTTTCATTGTGATCAACGTGCCATCGAGCTCGTTCATTAAATATAGGTAACATGATAAGAAGATTAATAAGTTCTATAATTAAAGACGAATTTATTAGCACTTACACTTTTCATAAATAAAATATATTATCATGAACCCAGACATGAACCAGTTTAGAGTTACCACGATTGTCGTTTTATATCCCCGATCAAATATGTATTTGGTCGGATTTTTATATAATTATAAACATTTAAGTGAACAAAACAAAACAAAGTAAGGTTAATACAAGTCAAAAATCAATCCTAAACCGCAGTGTTGCCAACAGAATCTCTATTTTTTCGCGTTTAAATTGGGTATCGAAACGATAGTGAACCGGAATCATTTTAAACACAATCGTACTGACGATATCGAAAACTGGGGTCGTATCGTCATTGAAATCGTATCGTAGAATCAGAATCCGGGCCCAGTGTAGTATGAACTGTTAGGTATAGTTAACTCGCTCATAATATTATATAGGTAATTTCAACAAGACTCTTCGAAGAGTTTTTTAACAAAAATAAAATAATACAATTGCCAGTTCGCTTGAAGTACAGACATATAGATATGAGTATGTAATTTTACATTCACAATCTCAAACTATTACTCACATTCTTCCATTTCTGTATTACTGAAGAATCATTGCTTTTATATTTTTTCTTATTTTCTATTTCTATTCTAAGAATATAGAGACTTTTACTAAATCTGTATACCTAGACCTAAGTGATACAAATTAATGCTATCGAAAATTACGGTGCTACATAAATCTGGATGAAAAATTTATGTCCTCCTTGAAAGAACCTCATTTACTTCAATAATTAAATAGGTGGCAGTGGAATTGGTGTCAATGCCTATTGAGAGGTAACTTTTGTTTCGCCCGTGTTAAATAAATAATTCTGTGATGAGTAGTCTGCTATTCCTTTTCAGATTCTTTAAGTGATTATGTAACTAACTAAAAATATATTGATTGCACCAAAGCTATCGAGTCATTTATGCTTCATAATATATACTCCATATATGCTTGAGTTCTTAAGAAGTAAGAGGATTTTTAAGAGGGTTTATAAAAAAGTTCTTACTTTAGGAACCTTAAAAAAGAGGGTTCAAATATTAGGAAGCACAATAGTTTTTGAATTAATTGGTTCAAATTTCCCAAAACCATCTATCCCATCAAAATCCATCTGTAAATTAATATTTTTTTGTGTTCTGAAATATACAGTATTTTTATGGAATTACATTTCACTCAAAAATTAAATTTTATAATAATGTAGCGGGTGGCCAAATTGGCTTGCTATTATAGGACAACTCGAGAACTAAGAGATATACAAAAAATGACCCGCCGCTTTCTCTATTTTTTTCTGAGACAAACTTAATGCCGAAATGCAAAATGGCCCATCTTCTTTTGAGTTATTGGCGAAAAATCTATTTTTCAAGTTTTCGGTTCCTGCGCATATCTCGGTATTTTAAAACATAATGCAGTGGCGTAGACCAAATTTTAATAAGCTGATAAAATTTCGAGTTATGACATAAACTGGTATTTTATAAACGGCAGTCTTAGTTGGCTATGATCTCATTAGAATGATAACTTTCTTCTCTTTTTGGAGATATATTTTGTTATATATGTGGCTCATTTATTCGTCTCTATTCGTCATCTATTTTTTATAGAATCTTTATTTTGATGGTTATTAGTACCTTCCATTTCATTTTCGCATATGATTATGATTTTCATTTAAAAAAATACAAGTTTGTCATAACTCTAAATTTTATTAAATAGTTGTTTACTTTACTGCATTATGTTTCAAAAAGTGTCCGAAGAATGTATAAGTTGTTTTTTTTTTCTAATATCTAAAATAACCGAGACATGCGCAGGCACGGAAAATTTCAAAAATCGAATTTTCAAGAACAAAAGAAGATAGGCCATTTTGAATTTCGGCGTTAAGTTTCTCTCAGTAAAAGATATCAGGAAATGGGGCTCATTTTTGCATGTCCTTTACAGGTTCTGCGGTAATTTTGCTCATTTTAGTCCAAGAGTTGTTGTCCTATAATAACAAGCACATTTTCGCCACTCTAGATTGGTCCATACTGAATGAATACCATAAAAGCTCAAACAATTGACAATTAGGTCAAAATCTCAATTGAACATTGAGAATAATTATATCCAACCGAAAATTTAAATATATATATTTTTTTTATTGTAGCAAGCTGGCAAGAAATTATTAATAAACATTTTTATTCCAGACTGGGTACTTGTATCCCAGTTGATTGTTATTTTTATAGGTGCAGAATAATCCCAATGTATTGTTTTTTCGATAAATATTTTAGAACCTCCACAACTATTTAAATGAAATATACTATATTATATACCTTAGAAAATAAAATTATTCCTTTTTATTGGAATAAATGATCATTTAATAATTGCATGTATTGATATATCACCCGTAAAAGTAAAGATCAACTTTCGTTTGATCCATTGTAATTTACATACCTGTACCATGTAGTAATGATGCTTATGAAACTCTTTAAGATTGCCTTGCGTCCTCTATAAAAAGGATACTCTATTAATTGACTTCAATTTGACAGAATATGTATAGGGTATTCGCGTATATTTTGACCCCTACCTACAGGAGTTATTAAGAAAGTTAGGAATAAAGTTTAAATACAATAGTTTGGTTTTTCACGTATTCTCTTTTAGCTAGGTCAAAAAAAAATTGAATGTCATAAATTTGGGAAAACCAGTTGAACATAAAATTTTTAAATGGGACACCCTGTATAATTTTACACGCTTGGGTAAACATTTTTTCCTGATTTCAAAAATATATATTTTGTTGACATTTGCACTGACAGTTTTCACAGTGAATACTATAAAAAAATAGAAAAAATACAAAGAACTAAAAATATTTATCAGTAGAAACCAACAGTAATAAAAAATATTTAATGATTTTCGATGTAACCTCCTTAGTTATTTAAACATTTTCTAATATTTTCATTTTTTAATATTTTTTTATGATTTATTGCATACATTAAATATTAAAGATTTCGAAAACTGTCAGTGCAAATGTCAAAAAGATATATTTTTTTGAAATCAGGAAAAAAATATATTATATTATAAATAAATAAATAAAAAATTATACAGGGTGTCCCATTTAAAAATATTATGTTCAATTGGTTTCCTCAAATTTACGACATTCAATATTTTTTTCGACCTAGCCAAAAGATAATACGTGAAAAACCAAACAACTTCTGTATTTAAACTTTTTTCCTAACTTTCTTAATAACCCCTGTAGGTAGGGGTCAAAATACAAGGTGTCCACCTAGTGCGCGTAAGTCCAATATCTGGGTTAATAAAAGAGATAACTTAATTTTTTTTTCTACAGGGTTGTCTAATATCCCGAGCTGCACAAAATGAAAATATATTAACATATTCAGGGTGTTCAGTTTTTCCTGGACAGGTACCAACTTCGTTTTTCTAAATGGAAATATATATTTTTTATTGCTTTTTCGAACTAAACCCTTGATTTTAGTAGGACTTTCATCAGCCTTCCCTATACCTAACTTAAACTGTTTTTGAAATATTGACGGGTGAATATTGACATTTTTGCAACTTTGACACCCTATAAAATCTAAACGGTTTGAGATCAAGCAAAACGGTTTGCACATTCCTATCTTAACTTTTTATAAGCTATCGTTTGATACTAATTTCAAATGTATCCAGGAATTAAAAATTTTCCGAAAATTTTGAAAATTTTTTTGAACCCTGTAGAAAAAAAAATTAAGTTATCTCTTTTATTAACCCAGATATTGGACTTACGCGCACTAGGTGGACACCCTGTATACGCGAATACCCTGTACAGTGTTTCCAATACTCTATTTACTCAAAATTGTACTACTATGCTAAATTTTGCAAAAATTTTTCAAATTAACCAGACTAATTTCGTCACTGCTCCAGCAGGATTCTTGATCTTGTATTCTCCAATTTAAAATGTATTGTATATCGAGTCAACCAATCTGACGGAATCATCAGCCTGAATTTGAAATAACCAATGACATCCCTAAATCAGATAGCCTCAGATCTAACTGTAAAACAGTTGCAGGTATCAATATTAAAAAAAAACAATTTCTCACAACATTATGAGGAACTTTTTAGTATTACAGATTTACAGAACATAAGTCTGTTCTCAGAAATTTTTCCGAAAAATCCCTACCGGATCATTTTGATCTTATAGTTTAGCAAGTAGTAGAACTACCCATCGAATATTTTTTAAATAACATATTGGACTGCCCAGTAATCCTCAGATTAGTAAATTTTCAAAGTTCCTCAAATAGCAGCACGTCTCCACAGTTTTTCTAACATTCCAATAGCACCTACTAATGTCCTGTCATCAGTTGAGGGACAGCATTGATATGTTTGTTAGTAGTAAATAACAAAGCCATTCGCAAATAGTTGTTTTGTTATAGTTTATTTAAAAATATTGCTTCACATTTACTGTTTTTAATTGTTAATTATTTTAACATGTTTGTACAGTAACTGTACAAAAGAATGAAATAATACAATAAAATAGAATTGACTGTAACTGTTACAGTGAATTCTATTTTATTGTATTATTTCATTCTTTTGCTTTCTATCTATAATGTTGCACATTATTAAAAGTCTGTGTGTATAAGGCTGGTAGCGTTCTTAATATGCAACTAGTACTGCAATATCACTGTATAAATGGCTAACAACCTACCGTACACTTTATAAATAAGGTTTTCCAGGTTTCCCTTATTCTCGTACTAAATGGCAGTTAAAGTTATAACATCGTAAGTCGTTCCTGGGCGCATTCGCGGCCCGCAAAAATAATAATATGCCGCTCCCTCTCCCACACAAGTCTCAGACTTCCGGGCTCATCACTAAGATGAAAATGAGGGATAGAGATATTATATTATTATTATTATTATTATTATTATTATTATTATATATTAAATTAGAGTTTTACTTAATTTATTAATCTTTGTATAGGGATCCTGTAATTGAGCCTTAAGCCTATTGGATACTAAACAAAAAATAATGTAATACCAACGAGGGTAGGCACCTATTTTCAAAGATTATTAAGACCTTCTTATTTCAAATAACACATTACCACCTATCTATGTACCTATAGAGAAACCTTAATTACAAATACATACTGTGATTTACACTGAGTTGTTTTAATTAAGGTTTGTCTATAGCAGAGATATTTAGGGAATAATGTAATTAAGAATGTTTAAATCTTTGAAAACTTGCTACTCCAAAGTTTTAACTACGAACATACTAAGTTATAAAAGTTAGGATAAAGTTGTTTTTACCTCTCACAAGATGTCAAGAGAGGTAACATGGAAATGTACATTACAGTTTTTGCCCTAACTTTTCTGAGTTCCTAAGAGATGTATAATTATTATAATAGAAGTTTTCAATTTACATGCTTAACTAGATTTATGGAAATTATTTTGTTGCGGATACTATTATTGTTTGATACATTTTACAGCTTTTGGAAACTGATGAAGATAACTTATATATTGTCAAATTTGTCATAAATAAATCTTTAGAAACCATTTTTTACACGTTACAAATTAGTCTGTAGCCAAGTAGAACATATAAATATAAAAATACTACGTTTTATGAATTTGTTTGGATAGAACACAATATATTATTTGATTTAAATCTATATATATTTCAGCGCATTTTTTCCATACAAGGATCAATAGAAAAATATTAATATAATTTTTCTAGTTATCCTTGTAGAGAAGGGCAAATGCACAAGACCTCCTTAAACAGATTGTTTAATAGCAGAAATAATCAATATGTTGGCATATTCCAACATGATTGTGGAAATTAAGTACTGTCATACTGTAGTTATCGCATACGATTTAGTTCTATTCCACATATATTTAGTTCTAAATTCTTTATTTTTCCTGAAGAAAGCAGTAACTTCGAAACTTCAATGTTACCCAAGTAAAATTGTCAGAGACAATTGCGAAACTAATTTCACCAGTGGGACACAATTTCTAAACTAATTCCGCTTCTCTTAATCTTTCCATACATTACCAAATGTTTTCTAAAATAATAACCGACCTGTTTTATTTACACTGTCGCTTAACAGTGTCTCCATAAATTGTAAAAACCGTTTTCATTCACATGTACAATATTTTTGGCAAATCATGTATATCCATCAACTTTTTTTTTCGAAACAAATTCACTGCATTAAATAATACAATCATTTATAAAAAGAAAAACCTATAAAATATCGAAATTTATTGAAATAACTGTTTCAGTAATATTTCTACATTTATTATAAAATAAATGGAAACCAAAAACAATATTACCATGAGATGTCAAGTTTGCAATCACAAGAACTCAAATGCTACTGCTGTTAGAAATGACCTCGTTGAGTCTTTAAAGATATAAAATGCCTCTTCTTCAAATCAAATATACCTATGAAGAAGAGGTACTTTCTGTTGCTTCGATATGACATCGACATAATTTTCAGATTGATAAACTTACCGCGGCTGGCTTTAATGTTCGCTGTAACTTTTCGCTCGAAGAAAATAGAAAACTAATATCGTTTTCGGTTTACTGCTCCAGAGTGCTTTCAAAGTGATCTGAGGGTGCTCTGGATGAGATGATCATGTTCCATTTTGGATATAAATTGTTCTTATATATAAATTCAATTTATTGCTCTGATAACTGAAAGCGAGTGCTCTCAATTGACCTGGGAAAATTAGCAAAGCAATCACAGCATCAACTGAAATTTTAAACAGATAACCTCAAAATTTAGAATTATATTGTGCGCACAGATAATTTGTGAACCGAACTTGAAAATTTGGAACCTTATCTTCGTCTGATGCTCACGCGAAGAATTTGCATATGTTTGTGTCTAAAATAATAATTATTATTGCATGTAAACAAAACACAAAAAAATTCCATTCTATTTTTATTTCACTGTTTCATAGAAACACTCAAAAGATATAAAAAAACCAAACCCAAAAGTTAGATTAGCTTGAAATGTCAAATTTAAAACCGTATTTGATTGAATCGTAAGTTCTATATTTCAATATTTCAATATTTTAATATTTCAATATTTCAGTATTTTCAATATTTCTAATGAACGGTTTCAAATAATCACTTCATGTATAAACTGGCTTGCCATTAATACGAGTAACTTAAAATTTAATTTCACAGTTTAGAAAATTTCGTTTTAGAAAGCAAATGATTTTTAACTTTGTTAATACTCGAACAAAGATTGCATGCACCCACTTTGTTACTACAGCTAATGTGGAAATTTAATACGTTAGCTTAGGTAACAGCATGCCAAAAACAAGAATACCGGCAGAATATTTTCTTTTCTATTAATAAACAACGTTTATATTAAGATAATGCTGATTTCGGATTAAAGCACAACAAATATTATATATTTGCAATATACAATATTGTAAATATGTCGATGACTTTTGTTGGCGTGGAAGACATTTATATACGATATATTTGAAATTAAATGATTAGTTTTTATTGAATATATCAAATAGTGACAAGTAGTTTGACAAATGATAAACGGATGGCGCCAGAATCGCTGCCGGCACATTTTTTTCACACCACTTGAAAAATTTAAAAAGAGTCATCCGTGTTCGTGTTACAAGCGTTTCTGTGTCTCACTCGGCGAGTGGAAAGCCCATCATTGACTATAAATAATATTTAAAGCGAAAGATGTTAATGTAGTGTAGTCTAAGAATTTAGCATTCTCAAAAAAAATATATATATATCTTTAGATGTTAAATTGAGAGAATGTGTTGGTTTTCAATCATTTTACTATTTGAAAGGTAGGTGTATCAATTATCTACGTAGTATTGGATAAATTAAAATCAAGTTGTTCCTATTCTAAACATACGCACAATTGATTGTTTTATTTACAAACTGTCATCGAGAAGTCCCTAGTTGGACATTTAAGTTATTTTGCGTGCTACAGTTTTTAAGTAAGTATATTTATCGTTAATTGTTATATTTACCTAGTTATTTATCGTTTATTATCGCTTACCTAGTTATCGTTCTGTCGTCTATTTGTTATCGTTCATTTGTTACCAATCATTGATTATTGAATTTGTTCGTTTATTTATTTTTCGTATTTTTCGATTTAAAATGCGAACAATTATAAAGAAAGTGTTTTTGCTGTTAGAAACTTATTGAATGCCAACAAATTCCCCCGATTTAACACCTATAGATACATTTTTTTTTTTGAGAATGCAAATCTCAACATTAACATTTTTCGATTAAAATATTTAAACATTAAGATTCAGCGATCGTCTTTCGGATTGAAATACGAATTGAAATACATTTCAAATGATGTACGACACAGCCTACTATGGTATTAAAAAAAATGTTCCGACAGCGACCGTTAATATTCCATTTCTAAGTAGAAACTAGTATTTTTTATACCATACATCCTACATTTTGTTTGAGGTCGATTTCTCAACTAGTTCAAATGTTAATGTGGGGGAGGGTACTTTAGGGGCGGACACATATTATGTGTCCGTCCCAAAATTATGTAACACATATTTTTGGGGTGGATGTATGTAACACATGTATTAACATTTCGAATTATTAGTTTAAGAGCCTAGTAACGCGCTATTAAAAACAAAAAGATATATTCCTGATAACAAATTTTTCAGTTTGGGTATGTACGGAGAACACTTATTTAATGTGCCTTACTCATCTTTCCTTTTGGAATTACCAAAAATTGAACTTCAACTGGTCTAGCTTGTTATCTCTTTTGGTTTTAGTTACCTGGTCGGAACAGGACACGCTGCCTGTTGGATAAACTTTTGCCCGTTAGATATTTCATAGAAATAAGCAAATAAATAGTCATAAATGTACTAGTAATTCTTCTAGTATTTTACTATTCTATACCGTAGGACGTCGCGTCCCCTTAACACCTACAATTATTTGACTTATTCACAGTAAATTAAAAGGAGTAGTAAAGTATCAATCAACTTTAAAAACAATACCTAGTTGTACACTATAAAATCTTTTCGTGAGATCTGAACTTGATTTCACATCTTATATATACGATGTTATTAAATGTTTACCCATCAACCCAATATCGATATTAATTGAAAACATTGACGCATATGAAATTGGCCAGCAAATAGAATTTTAAAATATTAATTTTTTTTATAATTTTAAAATTTTCAATTTGCAAACATTAATGTACGATGGAGATTTAGTTCTATTTCAGAACATACAAAAATTAATTTAAAATATTACGTTTTGCGTGGTTCTCTTACATATTTCTACACATATATTCTTAACCAATGTCATACTATCCCATAATTCTTTATTAAGTATCAACATGTAAGATTTCTCAAAGTGAAATCATTCAATTTTAAAGAACAACATTGTCTTGTTTTTATAGGGGATGTTGTTGTCACGAGAAAATGCCATGACCAACGAGAAAACGGAAACATTGATTTAGCTTCAAGTAATAAGCGGCCAAAGTAGGTCAAATGAGCGTGAAAGAGCCCTTCCTTCTCGAAAATAGGGTCCGTATTTCTGATTTCTTGTGACTGGAATATTCGGAAAATTATTAATTGGTTTTATATAATCAAAGAAATTAAGGAATTATTATCAAAACAATTGTACTTGTATAATTGTTGTATTATATTTGTATATTTGTTATTTTCCTTCTTTCTATTGTGAACGAGGAATAGGTACCTGACTGAGTTCTAAATCTCTACACTGAAATATTTTTCTTACACACCCATATAATATGCAAATATAATGATGGGAAAATAGGGCAGAAGATAGCAGATATTACATCATTATCTGCCCCCTTTTGACTTCCATCTACGTGAATAATTCGCCCTGAAAGGAGGATATTAAATTAAATCTGTATCAATTTGCCGCAGGAAATGTCCAACTAAATTTCCTTTTTCTTACTTTGCCGAAAGAAATGATAGAAACATATCCGTGGACGGTAAAAAGCACTGAGGCTATTAGGCCAGTCCCTAGAGTTTTTATATCGACTTAAAAATGGCTTATTCTGAATAGGGATGCTCTTCGATATGAAGGTTTATATAATGTATTGAGAAAATACATTAAAGTAAAGTAATTTATTAGTCACTGAGCAATTTTACAATAATTGATGTTTATATACGTATTCATATAACACTCAATATTAATTAAAAAATAAATTTCCATAAAAACAAGTTACACAGAGATGTACAAAACATAGACTTAAAATCAAATAGGTACGTCACTTTTTTACATTTACAAGTTTAAAAACTCAGCAACACCATCAAAACAATTATCAGCTAAAAAGGATTTTTTTTACTACTAACATGAGAAAACCTTATTATTTAGGTACCTCATTTGTGTAATGAGAAGTAGTTCATTATTAACCTAGGTAAATAATGATTTCATTATTTACCTAGGTTAATAATGACATGTTTAGAAACTCATCAGTTTGACATTTCACGCATCAGTTTGACATTTCACCTACTTGATATTTCGATATGATTGAGTAATAGGGGAAATGTCTGATTTTAAAATGGAAATAAGATCTTCTGGTGTTAATTCGGCTACTAGTAGTAAAAAAAATACTATATATACTTCGGTTGAGAAGGCCATTATTTACCTCGAAAATTATATCCCTCGGCGCTACGCGCCTCAGTATATAAAATTTCTCGGTCAATAATAGCTCACTTCTCAACCTAGGTATATAATATACTATTATTTCCTTTAGGCATCAGATTCTATAAGAATACCCAGCACTTAACAACTAGTTTGCAAAAAATTCATTCAAATATACTTTGAATGAATTTTTTATTTAAACTACATTTATATTATAAATATAGCTTTAATTGTCGCTTAAATAAAATAACATTTCTCGCTAATTTTATGTCATGAGGTAAATGATTGTATACCCTTAAACCTAAACAGGTAGGAGAATTAATGGTTACATTATACTTATAAAATGGTATATGAAAATCCTCATTTTGCCTTGTATTCCTCTTATGGATATTTTGATTCGTGTTAAACCGTTGTCTATTAACATATACATAAACACACAACTCCAAAATAAAAACACACGCTAAAGTTAAAACGCCAAGTTGTTTAAAAACTTGCCTGCAAGAAATTGTGCTTGGTAACCCCAACAAGCTTCGCACAATCCTTTTTTGAATAGTAAAAACATCTGATGACCAAGTGGAATTACACCAAAAACACACGCCGTATCTCAACCTAGACTCAACCTGAGTTTGAATTATTAGTTTTGAAGTCAGTATGAAAAGGTGTATCGTTTTTCAGATTAATTGGAGTACTTAACTCGGCATGTAATCAGAGTTTATAGCAAAATTTGAGATGTCCATCAATCAAACCCAAATCTGGGTACGTTTAGAATGAAGAATTAAAACCGTATACTTAGGCTATTTTATATTAGGGTTACGTGACTTACCGTTCCTACAATCAACGATATTAGTTTTTACACAACACAGCAACATGGAATGAGAAGGGAGAACAGAGGACGAGAAGTACACCGTTTAGAGGGGCAAAAACAACAATGACGTAAACACCAAACATATGTCTATTTCAGCCCTTAACAACTTTTCACACATCCCTATGTGATACTCCTAATGATTGTATAATAATAGATTTTTATTATAGCATAACATTTTTATAAATATCTGGAATCCACTGGACACTGTATGTATTGATCAGGTCAGGGCATTGACTATGTCATTAGAGTATTAAATAATGAACTAGATAATCTATAGAGGCTGAGCCAACGAAAAGTTTCATTCACGATTATCTGTCAAAGCTTTGGTTTCCATGTAAAATGCACGACAGGTCGATTTTTATTTGAAGGGAGACACATTTTCATATTATTGACATTTATACAGGTTGTCCCAAAAAGGATATGTTTATCACAACTTTTAAATAGAACACCTTATGTAATTTTCAGATTTGGATAGAACATCCTCTCATGAATAAACTGATATAAGGTTTGATGGATATATCTCTAATAGTGAGGGAGATATGATAAATAGTTACCATAAAAGCAATGTGTTGGAAAAAGACTTTGTAGCATTTATAGCCAAGCAACGAATCAATATTCTCTTTCTAATTAACACTTTAACTGCTATGTGTATCTTTGAGTACACACAGTAGCCTGGACCAGATCGCCATGTGTATATTCTGGTATCCATGCGATCATCAATATTTTGCCATGTGCATACTAGAGTAACACGCTTTACGTGCATTTCTTATGGAAAATGGTTTAGCGTGGCGTGGGGTAGTGATAAAATTATCTTAGCTTCGACTTTCGATAAAAGTCGTAAAAGTAAATATTTTTTATGATAAATTTATTATATAATGTTTTATCGTTGTGATATGAAAGACAGTTGGTAGTTTTGACATAGAGAACTTTATATATTGTGTATATACCTAAATATAAATACATTATTCGAAATACAACATATTTTAAGACAAGAATAAGCCTGCCTAAACCGTGTATATCGCCGTATACACGTGGCGTAAAATAGATTTTTTTCACTTTTACGATACGTGTACGTTTTTTATACACTAGCCTTAAAGGCATAATAACAACGAAACTAAAATATATAACATATAAGAGGGTGTTAGAGAGGTATTTCAAATACTTTTCTATAAAAAAACACATGGCGTAAGCGACCCTTCTATTGAATTTGGCATGGCATTTAAAGTGTTTATGCTTATATAACACTCTCTTTTATGCATATCTCCCTCACTATTAGAGCTATCTCCATCAAACCCTATATCATATCAATGTATTCGTGAGAGTACGTTCTATCGTATATAAAAATACATAGATTGTTCCATTTAAAATACTAGTTGTGGTTAATCTTTCTTTTTTGGGACACCCTGTATAAAAGTTAATACTATAAGTATACAGTACAGTATGAGTGCACTTTCAAATAAAAGTGGACCTGTCCGAGCATTTTCCGTGGAAATCTTTGACAGATAATAGAGTATGAAACTTTTCATTGACTCACCTTACGTAAGTGGTGTGTCAATAACCAGCATTACAAAAATTTAACTAGTATAATAAGATAATATAAATGCTTTGCCAGATGAGATAAAAATGCAGCAAATGTTCATTTGTTTGGCTCAAGTCTAAAAATATTATACTCGAACATGGATGTCTCATCATATGATAAATTATATTATATCTTTATCTTTGTTTATCAAGTGTATTTAGTGTAGTGTATTTATTTATGTATGTTCAGTTTTTTTGTATATTTATGCATGTATATGGATATATATTTTTGATGTGTAAACCAATTTTATAAAAACTAGCATGTGCTAAAAATATAAACTATCTATTAACCTATATATTATCTATCTGAAATTAAAGAAAGTATTTCATCTTAAAATTCGTCTTAAATGTGTCTTTAGGGTAAAGCGATAAAATTATGTAGGTACCACCAAAATTTACCTTCTGTATGAAGCTTTTGTAAAATTTAATATTAATATGTGATTTGGAATGAAGTTCTGTGTTTGTATATACACCTAGGGAGAAACTGAAGACAATAAATAAAGTACCAACTTTTTCTAGATAAATTTATAATAAGTTTAATTAGATAAGTGAAAAGACTGTTAATAATACTTAATGTTGCTTAAAAGTCCAATCTTTTACCGCAGGAAAAGCAATAGTTGTCAAATTTACTGCGCATTCAACATCTTCTCCCTATAAAAAGGAGAACCATTGAATTAATTAAGTTTTATAGTATGTAACTTAACACCATGCACGTACGAGCAATTGTAAGTATATGTATTACTGGATAATAAGTATTCGTATTTAAATATATAAATAATACTACAGATCTGATGAAGGATTAGTAGGTACATAATGAACCGGAAGGCTATAAATAAATATAATCTGTATTTAATTTATTACCAATTTCCATGAAAGTATTATCAAATTGTGGTCACATATGGTTAAGAAGAAAACTTCATATATTTCTGTATACAATAGTATACATATTCTGTACTTCCTGCTAAAGCTGCTAATATAATATTCTGAACTAATTTTATGTTTAAACACTTAGTCTAGAAACAAACAATTTCGAAATCAGTTATTAAGTTTTGATAATTATATGATGTAGACCAAATTTAGTATAATATACAATACTTAATTTGTTTCAAAATACCAAGTCTTTTGTTTACAACAAAGATATTTTCTTTAATATCGCTATTAAATAAGTATTATTAAGTATTATCAATCAATAATTTGTATAAAAAGTTGTCGGGTTTTCATGAGGAATCAACTACCTCCATACAAAGAATCTTAGATCTGAAGTACCTGCTCAATAATAAAACTTCACTGCGAAATTTGTAAAATTTGAATGCTGTAAAGTTGGAAAATAGTATATCAGTATATAATTTAAATACAATTTTTACAATTTAATATATACTTCAAACAGTATATAATGTAAGAAACATCATTGTCACAGATACTCTGGAAACCTCTACTAGAAAATCATTTCCACCAATATTTTTGGATCTTTGAATTTATGCAGTATCAAAGTGGCTTTCAAAGCACATTGAATTTATATAGAAAACAGGATGTGTATTTTATATCTTATAGGATTTTATGTATTTTGAATTTTATAGAAAGTACCTAGTTATGACACATAGCTTATTACTGGAAAACTATTGTTATACTAGGGAAACGATAATTTTCTCAGCTTTTTCCTATTTTTTACTAGATCCTTATATCCTTGCCTATCTTTGTAGAAGACTTACTGATATGCTGAATAATGATTTATTTGTAAAGAATGATTATTAGAACAGTTTAAATATATATTTATAACATGAATTCTATATATCCATATGTTATCTAAAATATCATGTTATAAAACCAGAAAAGATGTAATATTTTTAAAGGATTTTTTATTTTCTAAATTGGTACTATTATTTAGAGAGAAAGGAAATATGTAAAAAGTGTTGTTTACTATTGTACGTTAACGTACCAGTAACAGTTTACTAAAAATAGGGGAAAAATAACTTTTTTATTGGCTGTTCAGTTAATTTTTTATTTTAAAGTCCCAATTCCTTAATGTCTAAGCCTTAAAATAAACACTTATTTAAATTTCATTATTCGGTAATTAAGTAATTTTTAACTTGATTAAGTGCTCTGGAAATTGATCTAAAAAGGGATGGCAGAAATTCACATCCTTGGTTAGTAAAAAGCGGTGCGGCTATCAGCAGCTCAGGAATCAATTCTGTGCCCGAAGTAAGCTAAGCCGTGTTAGGCTTATTGATGTCTTCGCATTTGTCTGTCCATCCTGACTATTCAAACCGACACCTGACGGTCCAGTATGAATGCCTGATGCCCAATCCGGGTTCTAGCGTTTTCTCTCCTTCATGGAGATTTTTCAAGCCGCTTTATCAACTTGCCAATTCCTGTTGGCAGTCTATTACCTTTAATATCGTTCTCGCTCTCTAATAATCGCTACAGCCTTTAAAATATACATTAAAGAGAAAAATAAAATTACCTCTAAACTTAATAAAATCTAAACACAGGATGAGAGTAATTCGGCAACTGTTTTACTAAAAATGCTATGGTGGGTATGATTCTTATATTGTCTATTTGTTATCAGAAGTAGTGTCTCATACCAATGTAGTAAAGCATTTATTTTAAAAGTAGCCGTTTCACATAGGTTTCAGTATACTCACATAGAATTTTACTAACTTTACTAATGCCAATGTTGCAAAATATATTTGAAGGAGATGCCGAAAACATCTACTCCACGGTCAATGTACCCCGACTAGCATTGCATTACTTCGGAATCTCCATAGAGATGAGAATTTCCATCTCCATTCTTCTGACGAGCGCATAATAAGCGCGAAACCGGTCAGCGTCTGTGGTTGGTCTCGATGAAAGATGTGGCGACTCTTATGGAGATGCCGGAGTAATGCAATGCCAGTCGGGGTACATGGCCCGTGGAGTAGTTGTTTTCGGCATCTCCCTCATAGAGGAACCATTACCAAGAGGTACACCTAGTGAAGTATATACTAGGAACAGCGTACAGTCGAACAGCGTCTTCAAGCTCACACAAAGCTGCTTCGCCCATGTCAAACGCTCATAGAGCGATCGCAGCCAAGTGAACCTGAAGATAGCTTGTCGGCGGCGGTCGGACTTACTAAGGGTTACTTACTCCTGCTGGTGCTGGTGCTGGCGGAAATGATCAGAAGATCAAAAGATCGGACGATCAAAAGGTCTCCTTTCTAGGCAGTTACAATGCCTTAAGTAGTAAATCGGAGACACCACGTGACTGTAAATCATGTGGGAGAAACATCGCGCATTGGGTGCGCGGATATTTTAATTTTTGATTCAAATTCGGCCAACCTAATGGTACACGGTACTAATCTACTCAATATATTATTGCTAGCCTAGTCACAGCGTTAAATAATATAAACAAATTACAAAACAACATTTTGATAGATTTACGGGCTTCTACACTTATTTTAAATATCATTATCAAAAAGAACGGTTTTATAACTCCAAGAAATAACTAAATTCTTATTATAACACATGATAAATAAGTTAAATATATTCTACAATATTAAACAATAATAAATAAATATTTCCAACTTATTTAAATCATTTCGGAAAAATAGATATTATTCTAAGCTCTGCAAAATAATGTAGAGACCTGAAATAAACTAAAATATATTATTTAAGTAAGGGGATATAAACTCGGCAAAATAAACAATCTTATAATATTAATAAAAATGTAATTGACGGAATACTTGTAAGTGACTTTTCTACTTCATACTCGGAATTTAATTATTTTAACAATTAACTACTATATTAGTAGAATGTTATAAACAACGGCGGTAATACAAAAAACTTGACCCGGCCGAGGATCGAACTCGGATCTTCCGGTTGAAAAGTCGGCACGCTTTGCACAGCGCTACGGAGCTCACTTGCAATAGCTTTCGGCGGAAACTAATACATATTAAATTCTATACTCCAAATAATAAATCCTAACTGTAAAAAGGTAACTTCGTTACAGTATAATCGCATTATTTAAAAGAATATATCGTAAACAGGAAACGTAAGTTCAAGTAAGTAACGTATTTAGATAAAGGACATATGTTTCACTCTGTATGTTTCAAATGTTCAAGTAACTTCTGGTTTAAAAACGCGTGAAATCACTTTCAATATTTTAAAAATTCTGCAATAGAATTTTTTCATATCAAATCAGTTTGTCATTCACGTAGGTAATCAGTTCGTTAGAATTTGACAGTTGTGGGGTGATAATAATTGTTTTGACAGTTTGGTAACCAAAGTTACTGCCCGAATATATCAATGAAAATATTTTCATTTCATTGGTTCTTTTCATTGAAAAGAACAATACTAGAAGTACCAGAGTAATGAATATATTTTTATAGAAAATACCAGAGGCGGTTATCGCTATAACTTCCTTGTTTGACGGGAACAAATTCTAATATTCTGGAATGAATTAGAACAAATTTTTCCCAGAATCTTAAAACAATGAGTTGATGTCGCGCTGAAGCGTGAAGTTAGAGGCGCCGAACAGTTTTCAATAGAACTTGTTTATGTGATTAGAACAAATCCTCACATTCAGACAGAAATTAGAATAAATTAAGATCTAATTTTTCCCCGAATCTTAAAACGATCGGTTGATGTGGCGCTGCAGCTTGAAGTTAGCAGCGCTAAACCGTTTTTGCTATAATTTATTTGTTTGAAAGGAACAAATTCTTACATTCTGAAATGAATTAGATTAAATTGAGAACAAATTTTTCCCAGAATCTTAAAAACGATGGGTTGATATGGCGCTGTAGATTGAAGTTAGCAGCGCCAAACAGTTTTCAATAGACTTGTTTATTTGATCAGAACAAATTCTAACATTTAGAGAGAAATTAGAATAAACTGAGATCTAATTTTTCCCTGAATTTTAAAACGATCGGTTGATGTGCGCTGCAGCCTGAAGTTAGCAGTGCCAAATGGTTTTTGCTATAACTTTTCGTTTAACTGGAACACATTTTTATACTATGATACGAATTAGAACAAATTGAGAACTAATTTTTGCTAGAATCTTAAAACGATCGGTTAATGTGGCATTCCTATATTTACGGCCCTCGAAAATTGGGATGTTGTACATAATATGTAAGTGCGCATGAATCGAGTTTTCCAACGATCGAGTCAGCCAACGACATTTTCTATTTTTTTTAAATACATTTAATTACATTGCACCACCACATTTCGACGTATAAATGTCCATAGGGAATAGCACATTAAAATTCTATATGCAATAATTTTATCGATTAAAGATTATTTTATGCGGTGCATGCATAGTAATAGCGCTCTGAAACTACTTATGGGCCACTCTATAATTTTGACAAAACAATATAGGTAACAACAACAGAAAACGACCATCGATGACTGATTCCTTTGACACAGGAGATATTTCTGTTTTCAATTTTTTTTTTTTTTTTCGGAAGGGTAGTGTAGAATGTATGAACGAAACAAGATACTTCTGTGCAACAATACTTAGGTTAAAGCATATTCTAAGTTTATTTCCTTAATATTATGAATATTTCTTTACGCTAATGGAAAAATATTTCATTTCCAAAAAGTTAGAGTTGTAATAGTATAAAATTCCCTGTACATATTTAGGTATTTACTATGATACTATATAAAGAGGCGGGGTTAATTTTACAATAAGGTATTTGTTTTGGTTAGATATTCTGAATTTTTGTCCAACAAGCGTCTAAGACGTTTCTTAAGCTATAAGGTTAAATCCAAGTAGCATCGCCTTATTTATAAACTCCTATTTAGCACCTATTTATAACCGAAAACATTCTATCTAAGACGAATGTTATGCATATTTACGCTTCCGAATTCTCCTAAAATAACTCGTAGTCATGTGTCTTCTCTCTCCACACGAGGTAAAACAGTGTGAGATTGACAATATTAGCTTTAGTTTCAAAGAGCGTTTCACTTATGCTGAAAGTTTTTCTGTCGTAAAAGTCAGTTATCGGTGAATTATGCACTAAACGGTGATAAAATGTATTAGTGAAAATGTGAAAATTATAGTGGCATAAGTGTTTACGTTAGTGCAGTGTTGTTAAGAACACTTTCCGCGATAAAAATAATTCGGTATGAATATTATGATAAAAGCACCGTATAATAATAAATCGACTTAATATCTTTTAAATCTATAAACTATGACAAAAATGTATTCACTGTATTGATGACCGAACAATCATTACAATAATAAATAGAAAAGGGTGCATTACATATTTTATAAAAAAAATAAATGGTTATTCATTGTTGTGTCACAGTTAAACATTGATTTACTTTTTAACACTATTTTACTTTTGAATTTAGAGTGCCTTGACCGACCATCCTCGATTAATTCTAATACACCACAGCAAACTTCAAAAATAGAGTTAGCGTCAAAAACATTCAGTTTCTCTACTTACAGTTAAAATTCTTCAATTCAAAGTGGTTAGAGAGCTGTAACTAGTTTTTTTGAAATGGTACCTTAGTATAGACTAACGTACCATTTGAACATGCAATTAATAAGTAGTTTACCCAGACCCTTATTTTATGTTTGGAACCAACAGAACTGAAATTACAGATAAGAGAAATGTTAAATTCAAAAGTAAAATAAATTCCAAAAAGTAATTTGACAGCTGAAATGTCACTTATGTTATATCATTGGATTCAGAAATTGACGTAGATTACAAAAATATGATCATATACAGGGTGTTTCATTTAAAAATCGAATGTTGGGATTACTTTCGGTAAAACCAGAAAATTTCTATATGTCAAAAATGGCATTTAATAAGTACTTCCGCTGTCAAATTTGAAAATTTTATCTAAAAAAATGAGGGGAAAAGGGGGTATACCTTTAATCTGTGACACACTGTATGGCCCAAACGGAAGCATATTGAACCATAAGAAAACATTTATAATTTTTATTTACCAGATTGTGATATTTAAAATATACGTATTAACGGCCGATCTCACAATGAATTTTAACCATCACTGAAGTGACTAACTTTAGATTGCAAATTTGTTTAACATTTTATCAAGAACTAGGCATATTCTAAACTTATAGTTAGTTAACTACCGATTCAGTAATGGTAACCAGCCATCGTGAAACAGGGCTTAAGATATATATTGATAATGAAACTGTTAAAATATTTATGATTCACCTTATATCATAGGCATGGAAATACGTATAATTATTTAAAACAATATATTGTCAACAACTGTGGATGTTATATAACCTCAACTTATGGTTTTTTAGTAATTTCTTTAATAAATACTATTATGTATTAACATAATTTTATATATATATATAAATATCAATAACTACCTACACTAAAATTAATAACATAAATGTATTTTTAATATCTTCCTATGTCTTTTGAATTAAAGTAGGTACCCCTTAAATTGGATTTTTAAAAACTTTAGTTCCCACTATTTCTACTTACAAAACCAGGATTAATAATTGTTTTGAAAAAAACATTGATCTCATTTAGGTGTTCCAAGAAATATATAGAAAACACTCTATATACTAGTATTTCGGCTTGTTAGGCCTTTTTCAATAGAGTAAATGTCTATTACTAAACATTTCCAAGCGTGTTTTCGTTATTTATTTGTTTATACGAGTTTACCTACCCCCGATTGATCCTACCATCTGGTAAAGCCCGAGTTTTTATTATTACCTTTTCTAAGAAGGGCGAGAGTGTAAAATCTATCTGATCCTTCGTAGTACACGGATTTATAACAAATACATAACGACAAATAAATAACGAAAACGCGCTTGGAAATGTTTAGTAATAGACATTTACTCTATTGAAAAAGGCCTAACAAGTCGAAATACTAGTATGTAGAGTGTTTTCTATATGTATATTTCTTGGAACATCTAAATGAGATTAATGTTTTTTTCAAAACAATTATTTATTTTCACGATGTTTCATAAAGAACAATCCGCTTCGAGTATCCACTTTATTAAATCCAGGATTGGTTATTGGACCATTGTAAATTTTAATGCCTTTCAGCTTTAAAACGAAATTTCTGAGACACTACTACAGTTTATATTTTTACTAATATAGTAATCAGTTCAATTCCGCATGTAGATTCGCTTTTTATGACATAATTTTCTATTGATCAAATTCTGTATGCTCAATCTGAGTTATATCTATTTAGCAGTTTGAGAAATGTATTCTATTCCATTCAACTCGACCTTACTTATTTGTACCATAACACAGTTCTACGTACTTAGTTTAGTCAAGTTTTGCAATAAACTTAGCATAAAATGTACTGAATATTAACAACTAGCAGCTTAACGTACCTATATTAAAAGTGAGTGTGACAAATCGAAAAATATCTATCAACGGTTACCTATATTGAACGTTCAATACTGGAGTTCATCAATTTTATTTGCACTCGTCGGATTATATTTTTAATCTCACAAAAGAGACTGAAGTACACTGTAAGCCCCACATCCCCAGTCCATTTCTAAATTTAGATAAATCAATCTCAGTGCGGTTTTGGAATTCAATTCAAAAACGATTTATTAACGAAACATTTATTATGTAAGGATTGTCAGCGATTTCAACCTTATTCCAAGAAAATCAAGCAGCCGCTTTTTAATAATGAGATTTTAATTTTATATCTTTTATATTAAAAAATGGAACACTCTGGGTGAGTGTCTTCAGGGTTAGAATGCCTTCACAGCTACTGAATTATATTAAACAAAATATTCTAGGTATTTAAAAAATTATAACAAACAATGTAAAATATTTGCCATGTCTTGAAAAACAATGTGACAGTATTTGGCAAACTTCGGAATACATTTGACTGCATGGAATTTTTTAGTTGTGACATGCATTTGAGGAAATCTGATAAAATCCAGGAAAAGGTACGAATCTAGACAAACATTCCACAATGTATTTTAGACGATACATTTGGTTTTTCTCTTCAAAAAATAAATTACTGTAATATCTGAAATGATACTACAGTAATGGTGGCAAAAACCGCATGTCGATATATTGAATAGCAAAAAAGTTATGGACCAATTACTCACCCTTGGGTCTCCCTGTATGTATTACGTAAGAATAATATGATTCTGTTCATATCTAAATAATAAAAAAATAATTAACTGGGAATAAAATAATTATTTTAGGAATTGCTTTGACACAATTTTACAAAGCACTCTATATTTAGAAAACTAAATGTAATTTAAACTTATTAGTGACCTGCTTAAAAGATTCATCAATTCAATGGAAAAATTCAATTCAAATTCAAAGCGAATTCCAAAGGCAACATTGTGAAGAATATCATCCAGTCTGCTATATCTTCTCTTATTATTATTATAATGTACTCTTTATTCTATATCCTTTGATATTAGACGCTGACCAGTTAGTAAGCACAAAAATTGGTTAACAAATTTTTTTGTTTTTATAAATACTGAATCCAAAGGAACGTTCTAAACTTGAGTGACGTATGCTAGAAAGTAAATAAATAGTGGCGGATAGGTCTTTTAAAATTCCGTTCTTTGTTATTCTGAGAAATGAATTTATAATTAAGGTTATAAATTGTAATTAATGTATTTAATGTATGTACATAACTGGATATCCAGTACAACAATTTTCCAACACTAAAAATTTTTTAACTTTTAGATAAATAAGCAGAGCATTAGATAAAATATTATTCTTCCCTCGTATAATATGATGTTCTACATTTTACGTTTATAACTAGATACATATACGTAAAAATTATAAATAAACTTGAAATAGTCCTGAAAAACAAATATTAGTTGTCTGATCCACAGTGTACTTGAACATGTTACAAGATTATTGAATTTTATTATGTAAGAACTGCGAGCAATCTGCTGCAATATACAGAATTTATTGTATTGTTTGTAGTTTCTTTGCTTTAGCAAATATTGACTGTTTGAATTTTCAACTAGAGGACGGTAAACAGAATTCCTTTAAATCTAGCTATTTCAGTAAACGGATAAGTATATCAGAAAATATTATAAATTAAATTAAATATAGTTTCTAAATGTTATGTTTTCCAAGCAATTTTAAGATTAAGAAATAGACACTGATTATACCGATTGAAAGCGTTTAAAAGCCAGATGTATAAACACAAGTCCTTATTATTATTGATTTCGATCGTCATAATTGCGTCACAGTATTATGGAGAAATCTCAGAAAAAATTAGAACACAAGAATTATTATATATTTAATGAAACTAAGTATACACTGTGTCTAGTTTAAAATGATGTACATGGGCATCTCAGAAACCATACAGAGTTGGTTAAATTGGGAAAAACTTGGCCAATTTTAGGCTCAAAAAGAATCCAAGGTTATATTTCCATGAATTCCTTCCATAGATACAGGGTGAAAACAAGAAATGTGCATTTTCTGCGAACGTCTTATAGCTCGTTTATTGTAAAAGATACATTCATAAAATTTTCAGGCAGGGATAGCAGTCACCAAGGACTTCAAAATTGGTCTCTAAAAAAAATTAAGCTCACTAGATTTTGCGGTAGCATACTCAATTCTTTATAATTCCGCATAAACTGCTTTTCAATCATATATAACATGCATATGTTAAAAAAACCGAGGCTCAATAAAATGGCCTGCTAGGTCACCAGGCGTCCAAACGTCCATTGGACGTTTTTGTGTGTGGTTATATAAAAAACAAAAAATTTGTTTTTTGTTTTTTATATAACCACACACAAGATCATGCAAGATCGTATGAAACTATATGAATTTCAATCGTATCGATTGAAATTACTCCACATATGTTTCATATTTTTCCGTTTTTGAAGATATGTACCTATATTAATACATGGTCGAAAATCATTTTGTGTTTTTCAAAAATCGAAAAATTCAATATGGAGCCCATAGAAAAAACAAAATCTCGGTATGGTAGCACAAAATCTAATAGGTCTACATTTTTTTAGAGACGAATTTTGAAGTCCTTGCTGACTGCTATCCCTGTCCTGAAATATTTATGAATATATGTTTTACAATAAACGACTTATAGACGTTTGCCAAAAATACACATGTTTTGTTTTCACCCTAGTTAAGTTCACCCTTAGTTTCTAGTCAAGGGAAGGGATCACTTGGAATCTTTTTGGACCTAAAATTGCCTAACTTTTTCCTAATTTAACCAACTCTGTATCTATAATGTTTCCTCAGATGCCTATGTACATCATTTTAAACTGGACACCCGGTATATTTAAAAAATGGCGCAATTATATATTTAAGAAATTAAAAGTACACATAAAATTATGAGTAAGCATTGCACTGTCCAAATCGAAAACTATTTAAAAGTATCATGCCCGACTTCATATTAATTGCTGTAAAATCATTGAGATAATTCATGTTAAACTGAAATGCATTGTGTTCTACTTCTTTCGAAGTAGTATTTTGTGTATTAGGACGACAGGTCACTACTCTGATTCTACACATCGTAGAATCCTACACTCGTCCTATACATCGACTAATATAGGGCACTACTACTGTCCTACTTATCACTTAGAAGATACCTGGCAAAATGCTTGATATTTGATACAGAGCTGAAGTATTTTGGAGAAGAATTGCTCACTTATAAATTGTAATCATGAATATTTATTTCTCTCTTAGCTAGTTTATTTAAACTATTCTTTAAATACTTCTATTACTACTAAAATGTATTTTAAAATCCGAAGGATGTTTTTTTTTTCAAACTTAGTAAGATTTAGCAAACTGAAATTTTGAGAGACGGCTTTTTTCTAGGTTTAATTAGATTCATTTCTTATGATAACTGAAATTTCAAAATCTGTTCTTTTTTATAGTTCTAACAACTGATAACTTCAACATAATAAATTTCAAGGCACCCTGTATATGTAAGAATTGTTCTATTCAATTTCTTCATTTGATTTCGCTCCTTAAAGAATTATGCAGAATAAACCGACCGATCCGAAACGATAAACGAATAAATAGACAGTAAAATTGTCTTACGAAACAAGTTTAGTTTCCTGATGTGCAAATAGTGAAAAAATCCAAAATGTCCTACATAACCAAATCTGTGACAATCATTATAACGCTATATTCAGTGACAATCGTGAACCCGATCCCCTATACGAAATACGACTATTTCCCCACCCACAAGGTGTACACTAGGAATATAACTTTACGACAGGGCAACCTGCAAGGTGTAGTGCTCGGACCTAAAGTGAATCGGGACCTGCCTCATGTGGAAGTGTACAGGGGCATCCCCTATGCAGCACCACCCGTCGGAAAATTACGGTTTATGCCTACGGGAGGTGCCCCTTCGTGGTTTGGGATCAAGTATGCGGACACTTTCGGACCGGTGTGTCCTCAACAATTCCCAGATGAGAACAAGATGCCGCACTATAGAAAACAGTATTTCTTAAATCTAAAGAAGTATTTGCTGAACCAGAGTGAGGATTGCTTGTATCTGAATATCTACGCTCCGCTTCAGGGTAAGATTTTTATATTGTTTTGAAAGTTTATGATAATTTATATTTTCGTATAGTGCTCCAATTAATCCTCAATTAACTATTTAATCAGGGAGTATTGGTGTGATTAAATATGTAAAATGTTTTGTAATGTAAAATTGAGATGCAGAAAACAACTACTCCACGGTACATGTGCCCCGACTTGCATTGCATTACTTGGGCATCTCCATAGGCGTAAACACATCTTTCATCGAGACCAGCCACAAGACACTGACGGGTTTCACGCTTATTATGCGCTCATCGGGGTGTTAGATTGCCTAATGGGCAACGTGAATATTACTAGTGGTGAGAAACATATCGTAGTGCCCTCTTTGGGTGTTTGCTACTACCTGTCTGACCATTATTGTCAAATTGAATGACAGATAACGACCTGATTTTCCTCAAGCGCCATTATAGCAGTGACCTCTATTATCTTTGACGAAGACAATCCTACTTCCTTATTTGAAGGAGATGCCGAAAACAACTACTCCTCGGACAATGTGCATCGACTGGCATTGCATTACTTCGGCATCTCCATAGGAGTCGCCACATCTATCATCGAGACCAACTACCAGACAGTATCATCTTCAAAGACAATAAGAGTTACTGCTATAATGGTGCCTGCGGAAAAGCAGGTCGTTATCTGTCTGTCAATTTGACAATAATTATCGCTGACGTAGTTTTCCACATAACACCAATTTACGAAATTAGCTATAAAGACTGTAATCAAAAGTATGTTGGAGAAACTAGAAGGTCAATTCAAACTAGATTGAAGGAACATATGGCTCATTTCAAATATGGTAAAACATCTGACCAAATATTATATAGACAAATTATAGTAACACAGTTTTGTTTCCAACAATATTTAAAACAATAGCTTTTTGTTTATATTGGTGCCCAAGCATTTGGTCCAATCAAAAAATGTCATTTTAATTTATCGCCTAAATTGTTACGTATTTTGTGACCGTCACCAATGGGTGTGGTTTACACAGATAAGTAACCATGCATACGCGTAGAATCGGCGATAGCGAGAGAGATCGTCAATGATTCTAGAATTTTTTTTTAATAGTAAATATTAAATACTACCTATTATAAATAATAGTGTAGTAAATATTATACACATATGTGTATAAATTGTTGTTCTTGAATATGTAAATCTTAAACTTTGTATTTACTAAAATAAAGTATTCTAATTTGTACTTTTAGTTTTATAATTACTATTTTCACCCCTTAAAACACAGCCACCTATGCCCTAGGGCATTGTGACAGGTAATTTCATGAAATTGAGGTTATGTCTTATATTATTCTTGCAAACGACCATTTTATATACCTACTGACAAATAGGCAATTACTTATCTATATATATTTGATCGGAGGGTAGAACAGATAATTCTAGTGTCGCCCAACATGCGTTTGAGAACAACCACAAAATAGATAGTGGCAATTTAAGACTAATTAGGAATGAGACACATTCCAGGCAGCTGGATCCTTTTGAGAGTTTGGAAATTGCTAAATGCAAAAATAGTATGAATGGTAACAGAGGGCCAAACCCATATAACCCCCTTTATCCGTCGCGACGGTTCACTGATCCCTCGTGATGGTTCATGAGCGGTCGCGACGGTCGCGACTGAATCGTTTAAATAGTTTAGGTATAAATAGGTCACCATGTTAGCACAGGTTTAGTGTTAATCATCTCCGGATGATGCCAACTTGGTTGGCGAAACGTGCGTCGAGTGCAGTATAGTGGTTTGCATTATGTGGAAAACTACGTAAGTGATATCTTCACACCAAAGGTTCCAACCCCCTTCAAGGTTGACAATAATTGTCAGACAGACAGTAGCAAGGACCCAAAGAGGGCACTACAGTGTGTTTCTCGCCACTACTAACATTCAACAGATTTTTGCATTCATTTGTAGGAATTCAAATTATATAGGAAATGGGATAAATTGTTTACCTTTTTAAATACAATAATTAATCATTATGACCTGTAATAACTGTAGAAAATGCGTATAATACTTTTCACTGAGTTTCAGCATCCCTTGAATATTCTGTATGCGGTATCTCTTAAATCTTGATACATAGAAATTACGTACCGGGAGATATATAGAGATAGATTGAGATTACCTAGATAGACATACCTACTCCTAAGTAATAAAAAAATATTGATAAAAACATATTTTGGAAAGAGTCAAAAGTTAACAGTATGTATTTTAAAATATGTAGCAAAAATGTTGTAACTATAATTAAGTATACTCTGACTGAAGTAAGGAACAGTTATTTTATTTTTTAGTGTAAAAGGTATTAGGTATAGGTACTTGTTTTTATAAATTATTGAGTGGATAACTAGTTGAGTTAGGAAAGAAACATGGACTAGGTTAATTACCATAAATTTATTGATATAGGTACATACTTATATATTTTGAATTAAATAACAGTATCTGACAAATCCACCTCCGTTGTCCTACGAAGCCACTTTGAAACATCTGGCGCAGGTTTTCCAACCTCATTGTGGTTATAAAGACCCATAATACCTATTATTTAAGTATTATTGTATACAGGGCGCCCTATTTCTTGACCCGTTGCATGGGTAACTTTTTTATTAGTAGAGATACAAAAACGCTTAAATGAGCAAATTAGTGCAGTTTCGTATTAGTAATTCTACGGTAAGGCGAAAAATTATATACGGGGGAAGGTTGAAAAGTTATTGACAAAAAACGAAAAATCCAACTTTTCTATTATCCCTCGTAGCTCGTTCATTTGAAGAGTTAGAGAAAAATGCTTCACATGTTTTTTGCAGTATTTTTCATGTTAAATGACATGCACTTGCTACTTTTTATATATCTCTTAAAATGGTTGAGAATTACAGTAAAATATATTTTTTTTAAATGTAATGGATAGGTGGCTGTGACATTAACCGAAATTCCCCTTTTTTCTCTTTCAGATGATATAACATAGTCCATATTTTATCCTTACAAAAGTAATAATAATCGTTGTTTTTAAAGAAAGTGTATTGTCACATCAAGAATGCTATGGAAATAAAACAAAAAATAAGATTCCTGATATTTTTAAAAACGTCTAGTTGGCATTTAATTATTGACAGATCATAAGTGACATTTTTAGTTTTTGTTAAGTAGTTTATTGTTTATTATTAATACTGCATACAAAATAATAGTGTTGCAAATATGTACACCAACGAAGAGAAAAATGATATGCTATTTTGTTATTATAACCAAAATCGAGATGCACAAGCTGCAGCGAATCTTTATTTTGAAACTTACATGGAACGAAGACAACCCCATCATAGAATATTTAGACAGCTGGAAAATAATATATGATTATACGGTTCTTTTTCAAAGCCTAAGGATGAAAGAAACTTCAATGAAGACACTGAAATAAATGTTTTGGCTTATGTAAATTTTAAACCTGATTCTTCAACTGCAGAAATTGCACATCACTGCAACACTTCCAAGGAAACTGTAAGAGCTATTTTAAAAGGTAACAATTTAAAGCCTTATCATTATTACATATGCAATACTTTATATCCAGCTGATAATCAAAGAAGGATGACATTTTGTCGATGGTACATTTCAAAATGCGAAGAGGATCTAGACTTCTGGAAAAAGATTTTATTCAGTGATGAAAGTAGATTTACCAACAATGGTATTTTTAACCACCATAATAACATAATGTGGTGCCGAGAAAATCCACATCTTAAAGAAGTAATCAACGTCAATTTGGAATAAATGTGTGGTGTGGAATTTTTTGTGGCAAAATTATTGGCCCATATTTTTACGAAGATAATTTGAATGCGAATAATTACCTTCATTTTCTAAGGAATACTCTAACAGAGGAATATTTAAATGAATTACCACTTCATATTTTTAGAAATCTTAAATACTTCCAACACGATGGAGCACCTGCGCATAATTCCCGCGAGGTAAAACAATATTTACATGAACAGTTTGATAATGTTATAGGAAATAGAATGGATATCGACTGGCCAGCGCGAACACCTGATTTGACCCCCTTAGATTTCTTTCTTTGGGGGTTATTGAAAGATAAAGTTTATGTGACAGCTCCTCTAGATATAGAGGATCTAAAAGTCAGGATTCAAGATGCAATTAGAAGCATACATGGACATACAATAAATAATGTTTTAAGAAGTATCCAGAAACGTTGCTTACTATGTATCCAACAGGATGGTCGTCATTTCGAACATTTACTTCAATATAATTAATTAATTAATAATTTCTGTTCTCAAAACATTCTTTTGTTCCATAATCCATAGCATTCTTGATGTGACAATAAACTTTCTTTAAAAACAACGATTATTATTACTTTTGTAAGGATAAAATATGGACTATGTTATATCATCTGAAAGAGAAAAAAGGGGACTTTCGGTTAATGTCACAGCCACCTATCCATTACATTTAAAAAAATATATTTTACTGTAATTCTCAACCATTTTAAGAGATATATAAAAAGTAGCAAGTGCATGTCATTTTACATGAAAAATACTGCAAAAAACATGTGAAGCATTTTTCTCTAACTCTTCAAATGAACGAGCTACGAGGGATAATGGAAAAGTTGGATTTTTCGTTTTTGTCAATAACTTTTCAACCTTCCCCCGTATATAATTTTTCGCCTTACCGTAGAATTACTAATACGAAACTGCACTAATTTGCTCATTTAACCGTTTTTGTATCTCTACTAATAAAAAAGTTACCCATGCAACGGGTCAAGAAATAGGGCGCCCTGTATAACTCTACACAAAAACAATGTAGAGTTATTGCATACATACACTACACAACTAGATGGCATTTGTAACCAACGACTCTATAAGATTCCATCGTAGACGTATCAATTTTTGCAAAACCTATATATATAAAGTAGTGTGATTATTGTTTAACTTGGTGAACTTGGAACTATCTTAAGGGTACTTGAGTGTTGTTGTGTTGTTGTTGTTATGTATATGTGGAATCCTACAATTTAAGCTATGTAGTCTATGTAGTTAAATTACAAATAAATTTGGGTCGAACACACAAACACTACAAAATAACTAGAATGCAGATCCTGCGATCTTGCATGGACGACGGTTTAGGTAACCTTAGCGTGGTTGGCAACGTTAACCTAATTTGTGGCAGCCATACGTAGTAAAATTACGTATGGCTCTCATTTCACTATTTCCTGTGCATGGAACGTGATAATTTTACAAATATTTTGTGTTTTAAATCCATTTTGTCTTTGCACTAAAAAATTATAGTGATTATAATATCTAAATAAGTTGATTTTAAATCATCAAGTTTAGAATTTAAATTTGGAATTACAATTAGACTAAAATTATATCCAAATAAATCCACTTTATAAATTCAGTTGTTGTTACTAATTAACTGAATATGTTGTGACACTTATCTTACTTTGATATGTATCTTAAAAAATTTCTAGTTTTGACTTGACTCAACCAACTTGACAACATTAACAATGTTTTCGCTGGCGTTTTTCTCAGATATATGGGGCTGCTATACAATTATTAGGCTATGTATTATGTATGTGTATATTTGTGACTTGTGACCATGATGTTTTTATACCTATCAAATGTATGCCTTAGGAGCACTTATAAGAAAATGCTTTAAAAATGCCACAAAGTATTTGGATTAAGGTTAAAAAATTACCACCTATTTAACAGCTAGCAAAACCAAAATAAATTTAAAGCAATCTCGGTAAGTATGCTACTTTTTTAGAAGATATACGGTCGTACTCCATCTCTACAAACACAGTTTCTGTAAATTGAGTAGATAACTAGATAATTTATTTCGAACCTACAAAGTGTATTCCCATATTTTCCTATCCAGTTAACGAACACTTTTATCATAAATAATATAACTGCATATAATATGAAATACAAGTGTTATGGGAATATGAACATTGACTTTCATTTAAATGAGAGAATGAAGATAATGCGTTACTCGGTATTGTTTTCACAATGTCCGTCAGATAATAAATATTATTTCTAGGATTAGCTAGTATTGCAGTTTCCGTGCAATTCGCGAATAGTTTGAATGCATCCATTCGTGTTTTTGTTAATTAATTTATGTTTTCATACTTCAAGAATACTACATAGTATAATATGTAAATTATGTTAATGGAATAAAATATCAGATAGTCGTACACATGTACGGATGTCTTCTTTAATATTGTACCTACTGTTAAAGAAAAATCACTAAAGCTAAGGCTTATTTCTCAATTTAATTTGGTGTTACACGAATAAAAATATAATACTATCTTGAAAATTATTGGAAATATAACTCATGTATGTATGTAAGGAAAATCTGCAGTAATTAAATATGACAATGTGGCTATAATGTTTCCTATGAATTTACTCACATCGTGAATATTTTATAAATTTTTTACTTCAATCGCAATCGGATTTTAAAATGACGCTTTCTCAGGATGTTATGGCTTGCTTCTCGGCTTTGAGTGATAACTTCTCCTTATGGACAGTTCCTGAGTTCTTCCTGAGATACCGGAAATAAAAGCTATACCTAGTCCTTTATACTCTCTATTTCTGTATAGGTACTGCTGTTACCGGAAATGCTAGTTATACTTCTTCTTTTACTCTGTATATTGATGTTCAAGAAATAATAGCTATACTTTTGTTTTAGCCATGTATCTTGAAATAGCAAGAAAGTGCACGCTTTGATGATTAAATTTGACTAACATATTCCACCGGGTAGACCAGCTTTGATGGCAAGACGAGAGGAAATGGGACTTATGTAGATCAGCCGTGTCGTATTGACAAGTCAGGACTATACATCTAGATACAAATCCAAATGACACGAGATAAAATTTTGTAGCTGCTAGGTTTAAAAAATATTTATTAGTGGGTATTTATTAAATAACACAAGAATGTTTTGAACATTTGTTTATAATCAAATACGGTGTTCATAGGCACACAATTTTCTTTAATAATAGAACATTATTATGATATCGGAAATTTCAAAGTGATTTGAGGAGAAGCCAGTTTCATAATCAAATTTAAGGAAGCTTTAGCTAAAGTGACTATTTAATACCTTGGACACAATTGTTTCAATGATAGTATCACTTGGATACTATCATTGGATAGTATTACTTTGATACATCATACTTAAAGGGAACTTTAGCTAAATGTACTTAATATTTTATTATGAACTAGGGCTTACTATTACTGAGACAGTTATTTCCAAGGTATTAAAAAGTAACTTTAGCTAAAGTTTCTTTAAATTTTATTATGAAACAGGCCCTTAGTCTAAACTAGCTAAATAATGCCTTTGTCCATATAACTTACATACAATACTAATAGTAGGTATTAGTTATACCTAAAAAAAATTTATAAATCCACAATTTCTGACTCCGGTTTTCTGAAACTGATACATATACATATAACTATTATTTACAATGTAGTATTTATTTTTATAAATAACACCCGTTGCCACATTAAAAATTTAAACATCAAAATTGTTTTAACCGTATACTTAATAGATGTAACAATAATTTAACCTTTACATTTTATTTTGACTAGGGAATTGTATGTACATGTTATCCCAAATATAATTCACCCCCACCCCCTTATCTTGGAACTTATGAAATACAGAGAAAAAATGTAAATACGAAAGTTAACTGTTTTTTTATAATTTTTTTTTATTAGCTAATCTCATATATATAGAGTGTTCAGTTCTTCAGATATACAGATATCAACTTTAGTTTTTCAATTGACATGTCCTATAACATGTATTATGACATTTTTGGATTTTACATAAAATACTAGATCAGTTTTATATAAGATATTAACTGTCAAAAATTTATAGTTTTGGAGACATTTCCGATTTTTGTAAAAAACTGACAGATGCAGGGGCATTTTTGAACCGGATTTATTATGTAACAACACCTTACATATTATGACCCCCAAGTCTCAAGTTACAAAACTTGACCCTCCCCTGATCTTGGGAAGTAAGGATTTCCCGGAAAATTACCAAAATACGTGAAAACAGATTTTGAGGTGGTGCATGTGGATCAACCCTCTTAAGAATTTTAAAGGACACGAGGGGTCATGTCATCAAATTAAAGGTATTTTTATCCTGTAAACAACTATATTTTTGTTTTTGATGTGCTGATCAATGTAAAAGAAAAAAATCAGTTTGAAATAAAAAATCTGAAATTAATCAAAATCAATTTTCATTTAATAATTTGCCTCGTGATTTGCTCAAAATGGCACTCATTGACTTGCAAACATAAATCATATCATTAAATGCTATCGCCGATTAAAGTATAAGAAAAAACTCAGTTTAAAATAAAAATGCTCAAGATAAAGAAACAAGTTTTTTTATTTAATATTATCAAAATTGGCATTTTTTTTTTCATTAAAAAAGTGTATGAAGGCAAAAGATTGCAATTTTATCTCTTTTTAGAACACAATAAATTTACTGATATTTTTCACTTTGTGACCACGTTTGTTGTGTATTCTATCGAAGAAAGAGTGGAAATTGTTGCGTTGTGGTATCGAAATAATGTTTGCGCTAAAGCTACAATATGAATTTTCAATGCAAACCATTAAATGCATAGGGGTGACGTTTGGGGGTTGTTTTTTATATTAAAATTCAGAAATTAAGAAAAACATGGCGTTCTATTTTTAATTAAAAAGTTATGTATACAAATTAGGAAAACGAATCACATGCTATTTTCGATTTCTTTATAGTTCTGAAAAGAAGCACACCTAATTTTCTTTTCTTGTATCAGAAATTTTACTATTATTTCTTATGCGTAAAAAGTTATAAAGGCTCACAAGTTCTAGCATCTGTCAACATTTTTATAAAACGTCAAATATCTCCGAAACGGCTCTAGTTAAATATACGATATGCTACATCTCTTGACTGACCATCCATTCCATTCCAATGGACTGAACGTTCCATTAAAAAAAGAATCTGTACTTTTCCACTATTAAGTGAAACACCACGTACATACATCCCAAACTAATTTTGAATCCTGTAGCAAGTGTATTTAATATTTTTTTGTATTTCCCGTAACAACATAGTTAACGTATTTCATAATAACCCACCCTATATTCTGCTTTTAATAGTAAACATCCGGAATAGGCCAAAACATAGTAAAAGAACTCGATCGATTTGATTTCCAACGATAGAGCTCCTAAAACCAGATACGAATAATAAAGTTAACTTGCTGATACTGCAGACACAGCCCGCAATCTTTATTTTCTGCTTCATGGTACTCAGTTATTCAATTTAATTTTTAATAGAAGGGAGCGTAGAAAGTGTGATGTAAGTAAGAGTTAATAATTGGAGTGAAAACTGGTCCAGAGCGGTTGCTGCTGTTATAATTGCAGGATGATTAAATAGCTTTAGGGCCAACGACGGATACCGAGAAAGTCGACCCTTCGCGGATTTTGAAGACATGTAATACCAATTTTACTCGAGACTTTCGTGGATTTCCATGGCTTAAATCCCCTCTTATTTACGCAGTTTCTTTTCACCAAGGATGTCCAGAACCTTGTGATATAGAATAACGTTTCCATTAAGCGGGGATTAAAGGATTTGCAGTTTTGGAATGAGGATACGCCATTATAGTGTACTACTAATAGGCTTGGAGGAAATTGGTCAAAAGAGTCTTATAACAGGCATCGGTGTTTTTATCTAAATTTTCATCTCTTTCTAGAATATTTATCGCAAATAGTGTAGAGGAATCTCAAGAGTAAACTTTTATTAGGCAGGTAGGTGTTAATTGACTTCTTTTAGGAGTAGGAATATATGGAACCTGAATCATGTTATAGGGAAATAAATACTGAATTAAGTTCCTGCTTGCTTTCCATTTCCTTTGGATAGTTCAACCTATAATTTTCATAATTCAGATTGCAATATGTAAAAAATAAATATCTTTTGGAGTAATTAATAAAAGTGCATTGTAATAGTATAGGGCAATATTAGTGTAAGATATTTAGGGAACAACTTGTATCATAATAATAAGAGCGTTTCATAAACATAAGCTCTAGAAAGCATTACTCAACTAACCAATAACAAATGGAAGAGAGGTAGGATCGGAGAAAACAATGGTTCGTCAATACTTACCTTCGATACCTATTTAAAATAAAATAAATAAAAAAAATAAATATGTAAATAATCAAATCTTAAATTAATGGTTTTAAAACAATAGTTATATATAACAATTATAATCGTTACAATTATTATTTATAATGTAGATACAAATCAATATCTAAAATATACTCATAGTCAGTTCCAGAATTACTATGCTACTTTCGACCGGGGTACAACATTTGGCTATAGGTGTAATTAGCAGCTGTATGGAAGTGGCCGTATACCCTACGTTTTTTTAAGTGTAATCTGCTTTTAACATAATCCAATTGATATATGGAGTGAGAATGTCTATTTTTGTGGTGTGATTTAAATTTTCTAATTTATTTCGTGTAAATTGATGAATTTTTGAACGCATAATGTTTGCTTTCCACAAAAACTAAAAATTTCAAACTCCACAATGTTTCAGTTAAGTCAATGTTGGTACACTACACTTTCTACTGTAACAAACACTTGAAAATCGATATATTTTCTTTTAATTTACATTTAAGGAACATACAATGGACTAACCATAATACATGTTGCCTGGATGCTGCATCTTATGCTGTTGAAGGATGTTATGATGAGTACTTTAATGATTACAATTTTATTAGTCTTCAGGGATTATCCGAATATTCACTGTTGTCGTGTCAATATATATATATATATATATATATATATATATATATATATATAATAATAATAATAATATCTCTATCCCTCATTCTCATCTTAATGATGAGCCCGGAAGTCAGAGACTTGTGTGGGAGAGGGAGCGGCATATTATTATATATATATATCCCATAGTTTACCATGAAACAAATCTGCAAATGTTATATTGATAATAATCATTCTCATTAAGTAAAATTTTTAAGCGTTGTTTGAACATTAACTGTAATTAGGCAAGTAGGTAATTAACTGAACATAAATATTCCAAATAATAGTTAAAAGTTAAAGATAGCTGCAAATATCGTTCATCGATCATCAGAAATCTACGTTTTGTTTCCATAGAGGAAAATACATGTCTTAATAAGCCATACTATCAGAAAAACTACATCTAAAAATCAATACATTTTAACTCGCAGCTCATATGTTTATCGAGCTATTTGCTGAACAAACAATTTAAGGAAAATCTGATTAGAGATTACTGTCTACATATTTCTTTCAATATATACAGGGTGTCCACCTAGTGCGCGTAAGTCCAATATCTGGGTTAATAAAAGAGATAACTTAATTTTTTTTTCTACAGGGTTGTCTAATATCCCGAGCTGCACAAAATGAAAATATATTTACATATTCAGGGTGTTCAGTTTTTCCTGGACAGGTACCAACTTCGTTTTTCTAAATGGAAATATATATTTTTTATTGCTTTTTCGAACTAAACCCTTGATTTTAGTAGGACTTTCATCAGCCTTCCCTATACCTAACTTAAACTGTTTTTGAAATATTGACGGGTGAATATTGACATTTTTGCAACTTTGACACCCTGTAAAATCTAAACGGTTTGAGATCAAGCAAAACGGTTTGCACATTCCTATCTTAACTTTTCATAAGCTATCGTTTGGTACTAATTTCAGAATTATCCAAAAATTTAAAATTTTCTGAAAATTTTGAAAATTTTTAATTCCTGGATAAATTTGAAATTAGTATCTACCAAACGATAGCTTATGAAAAGTTAAGATAGGAATGTGCAAACCGTTTTGCTTGATCTCAAACCGTTTAGATTTTACAGGGTGTCAAAGTTGCAAAAATGTCAATATTAACCCGTCAATATTTCAAAAACAGTTTAAGTTAGGTATAGGGAAGGCTGATGAAAGTCCTACTAAAATCAAGGGTTTAGTTCGAAAAAGCAATAAAAAATATATATTTCCATTTAGAAAAACGAAGTTGGTACCTGTCCAGGAAAAACTGAACACCCTGAATATGTAAATATATTTTCACTTTGTGCAGCTCGGGATATTAGACAACCCTGTAGAAAAAAAAATTAAGTTATCTCTTTTATTAACCTAGATATTGGACTTACGCGCACTAGGTGGACACCCTGTATTTGCAACATATATTTGACAATAATTCACCCCTATATTTAAATACATTGGTAGAAATATCTCCGGAGGTTAGTGACCTGGAAGAAGCACCGTTATGTGAGTGCTTATTTTTTTCTGTGGGGGTAGTATGAAGAATATTGTCGTAATTAATGAGATACTTGAAGGGCTACAGCAGTCTGCCATCAAAGCTTTTGTTAATGTCGACATGAAGACTTCCTTTAAGAAAAATCATTAGTTCGATTCAATTATTGTTACATTTTTTTGTTAAATCTGAAATATTTTTAAACATTTTGATATCGGGATGACGTTTATATAGTTATCTAATATAGGGGTTTCCAATAAGCGTATCAGAACTTTCATGCCAAAATTAAGATTGCTTTGTAATGTAAATGTCAAATCTTTATAACAAATGTGTTCAGTACATTGTATCAAAATAATAAGGACAGATACATGGTTCAACAGCGCTTAGAAATTACTCGTATTTTCCATCAAAATGCGTGTTCGGTTCGGCGAACATTTAGCGCGTTGCAAGAAATTTATGGTCAACAAGTGTAACAAATGATACAAATCCCTCTATTTCTCGTCGTTCTCAAGAACAAATCATTCAAGAATTGAAGCAAAATGATCATCATTTGCGTCTAAATTTTGCGGACTGAGTTCTTAAGCAGTTGTAAACCGATCGAATTTTTACAGAAAAGATAATTTTTCCAATGAAGCCCATTTCTGGCTTAATGGTTTAGTAAACAAACATAACTGTAGGATTTGGGCCGATAAAAATCCTCAAGTGGTTCACGAATCACCTCTTTATCCTGAGAAGGTTACGGTTTGGTGTGGTTTTTGGGCTCAAGGAGTTATCGGATTTAATATTTTCCAAGACGATGATGGAAATTGTGTTGCTGTTAATGGTGAGCGGTACAGGAATATGCTAACGGAACATCTTTGGCATCTGAACTGAGAAATGTTGACATAAACAATGTTTACTTTTCAAGTTTCCAAGGCAGTTCCCCGGACACGTTACTTCGGGTAATGTTAATGTCGACTGGCCGCCAAGATCATGCGGTATGACACCCTTTTCAATTTTTCATATGAGCTCATGTGAAATCTTTGATTTACAAAAATAAGACATTAACAATTTCCAACCTTAAACAGAACATTACAACGTACTCTTCAAAATATACCATGCGATATGTGTGAAGGAGTAGCCCAGATTGGACCTCCAGAATGCATTCAGTCAGACAAGGTCGAGGAGGACATTCTTAAACGATATTATTTTTTAAATAAAATCTCAACGATTGTTCTTCAATATAAAATAAATAAGGTTAAAGGATTATCACATATGGTTATTATTATTGTGTCGGATTATCAGATATAGTTATTATTGTGTCTCGTTTGGAAGTTTTGACGGCCTAATTGGAAAACCCTACAGAAAAAGCTAATTCAAAAGTAAAAATAAAGTTGCTGTTATATTCTTGAAAGCAATCTTTTGTATAAAAAATACTTTTGCTAAGCCAAAAAAAAATGCGACGCTTAAAATGCCTTAGAAAATATTGTAAAAGAGAAAACGAGTTACATTTGATTTTTTATATGGACATTGTTAGTGCTCTAAATAGAATCCGGAGAATGGAAAATATATTATTTTTTCAAGATATTGTTGATACACATTAAGTTTTGTACTACTTTCCCATTTACATTTATTATATCTGTTTAAATTTATTGTCCAGAATAGTTTTCCAAATCCCTGTAGTGAAAATGAAATTTGGTTTAAGCTACATATAAGGTTTTTGCTATTGTTTCTAAATAAAAATCTGTTGAAGTGTAGAAAACATGTACAAATATTATATAGATACAATTTTCAGAAATAAAACCTTCGTAAGCAAAATACCTGCGGAATCATCATACAGTTCAGTATGTTATTTACCTTGTATAGCCAATGTATTTACTTTATCGGCCATATTTATTTGCTTATCCGTTCGACTAATTCATTTTCCCGGCGATTTCATGTCTGATATGAGATACCCTTAGTGATAAATCGCCATTTTCCTATAGCTGCACCATCAAAGGCAATGGCTGTAATTACATCGTGATGAGCGCCTGAAAATCAACTTTCAGCAAGCCGCAACACATACAATAAACCAGCTAAAGCACAGGGTTGGCATGTATTCAGTATGTTGAATACTTTGAATGCTTTTTGGGTTTTGTGGAAAGAACTCAAGTGTCTAATATGTGGTAACATGTTTACCTTCAGTTTTGTGCATGGTTTCCTTTTTATATCGATTTAGAGTTTGTTGTTAACATGTTTGAAGGTGTGTAATTATAATACATGATTCGCCATGCGTTTAAGTAAATAAATTTATTGTATACCGGCTCAACTTACGGTTTCCCCTAAAATATTTCCGACATTAATCAGACATTAATCAGTTTAAACATACATTAGTTAATTATTTATAATAGGAGTATGTACATACAATGTGCTCCTAAAGTAAGGAATAAATTCAATATTTCGTAAACCACATTTTTTTAAACCGCTCGGACACGTCGATTTTCTTTTATTTCTACACTTGTTTTACAAATATAAAATTTTTTACAGGGCGACGCAATGAAGCTACATCAATATAAACTTTAATATTTTAAATGGATCACCCACTATTGTTTTACATATTTCGAAAAAAATCTTTGTTACGAATACGGTCAGATAAGGTTTTATGGATCTATCTCTAAAAATAAAAGAGATATGCCCAAAAAAGTGTGCCATTGTAATGAAGTACATTATATTTCCACGTTATAATAATATTTTACCTGTATATAAGTCACCCATACAACGCCTTAAATAAAAGAACTATACCCGACACAAAATGTATTATTTCGACGTCTGAAGTAAAAGCCAAAGGCGCACGCATCTTTTGTTGTTCACGCGAACATAGGAAATTTCACGCGCTAAGAGTTTAGTTGCTGAGCCGCCGTCCGAGAATCCAGCCGTACTAAGACAACACCACGAGTTCCTGTATACAGATTTGTACCACCAGTAAGTAAGAAATATTTTACAAGTCAGTAAAATCAACATAGTGAAATTTTCCTAAGTATCAAAACAGATTGGGATTTGTGTATTTTTCGCCGTCTGTCTACCTGATCAAATATTTTCAGAGTCCGTAAATTGGAAATAGTGAAATTTTGTAGAGTATCAAAATAAATTGGGACTTAGACGATTTGTCAATTAAACCGAATATTCTTCAGAGTCCACAAGAACGTGGGGACTTGTGATTATTTCCAATTTAGTAGTGTATAAGTATAAAATATACAAAGTCCGAGATTTCACTTCTGCGCATGTCCGAGGTGTTTGTAGAGCCATATCCAGCTAACAGCAATTGAGACATTCAGTCTGTGACCACGCTGCATCGAAGTAAGACCTGTCCGCCTGCGCCGCTGCTACCAGAAAGTGAGTAAACAATTACAAGTCAGTAAATTCGACAAAGTGAAATTTTTCTAAGTATAAAAATCATTTTATACTTTAACAAATTTTGTCGACGAACCCGAATATTCTTCAGAGTCCACAAGACCGTGGGGACTTGTGTTTATTTCAGATTTAGTAGTGTACAAGCATAAAATAGCCAAAGTCCGAAATTTCACTTCTGCGCATGTCCGAGGTTTTCATAGAACCATATCCACCTAGCAGCAACTCAGACATTCAGTCTACCACCGTCCAGCACACGAAGCAGTTCTGTCTACCACCGCTACCAGCACCAGCTAGAAGTAAGTACCGCGCAGGTCTGGACACTTGGTAAAAATTCGTCACCTACTGTCTAGGTATATAAAATTATTCTAAGTCGATTAGAATAAGGTAGCTAAAGTTTTCTAAGTGGAATAATTTGGTAAATGTTCAAAGTCGATAATTTCACTTCTGCGCCTGTCCGAGTTCTCTCTGGTACCTTACCCAGCTGAGAACGACTCCGTTTCCGTTATTCAGTATGCAGCCGTCCAGCCTACGAGGAAGTCCTGTCTTCTACCGCTCCTACTACCAGAGAAGAAGTGAGTAAATCTGTCAGAGTCCACAAGGTTTGCACTTAGTAGAATTTCACTATCTGCTGTCTACTACTTCGAAATATCTACTAAGTCCCTGACCACCGTTCTGCGCATGTCTAAGCCCAGTTAGACATCCAAAGGGAGTAACAGCAGATACAGAGAGTAAGCTTCACCGACCACGCGGAAGCAGCAGACGTGCCCAGGACATAGTAAGAATATAAGTAGGTTTTATGGTATTTGGTAAATAAATGTATTAAAGGTTTTATTGGTGTATTATTACTATCTGTTGTGTGAAGTCTAATTTTCCCTATCGACCGACCTGGCGTACCGTATCTTCACTGAAGCTACCTGAGTAGTGGTGTTCCTACACTGTAAACAGGAACTGGCGCCCGAGGCAAAGTAAAAGAGAAACCGAACCTCGGGCACTAACGTGACACTTCCTACCTGTGCAAATCGGGAAGTATCCGTCACACCATAAGAGCGATGTGTTAGAGAAGGACTGTGCCTAGCAACGAATCGATATTCTCTTTCTAGCACATTGCTATTATGACACACTTTTTTGGACATATCTCTTTTATTTTTAGAGATAGATCCATAAAACCTTATATGACCGTATTCGTAACAAAGAGTTCTTTCAAAATATGTAAAGCAGTACTGGGTGTTCCATTTAAAATATTAAAGTTTATATCGATTTAGCTCCATTAAGTAGCTATGTAAAAAATTTTATATTTGTAAAACAAGTGTAAAAATAAAAGAGAATCCACCTTTCCGAGCGATTTTTAAAAAAAATTGTGGTTTGCGAGATATTGAATTTATACCTTACTTTACGACCACACTCTATGTAAAAAGTGGCCCGTTTAATATGGACTTATACCTTATCCCAGAAACTACAAGTACCATGGAAAAAAATTATATTATATTGTTTTAATCAAAGGTAGGTATCCGCAATTTTTTAATGTTGTACAATATATGACCTGTTTATATACAGAGCGATGAACTAAAGTTACTTTTTTTCAAATGGAGCACCCTATACAGGTCCCCAAATAAAAATATGTTGAATTTGAAAGCAAAGACGCAAGATATTACTACGTGATATTGAAATAAAGATAAATAACTTAATACTGGAAAAATACTTCTAATTCGTATTTAGTGGGGAAGCGCAGCTGAGATCCGTAATCATAGACTACCTCCGTGGCGACACCTCTGACCTTTGTCAGCTGCCTGACGTCTCCCACTCATAGATATTTATTCTTCGGTCCACACGTGCACCGGTCTTTTTCTCTTTTTAATGAACACTCTTACTGTCGACCCGTCCTTGTCTGCAAATTGAACATTTTCATTTTGGAATCCGTATATTATTACATTTTTCGAAAATCCTTCTGAAGAACGAAGGCCCATACTATATAATGGGCCCGTGGCTGCTTATGTCCGAAGAATTCTAATTGAAGATTTTAATTGTATTGACTTATTATATAATAATTATGCAAAATTAAAAGTATAAAAAATATTAAACCGTATTGCTAAATTTAGAAAAGACAAATTTTCAAGATTTTTTCAAGCGAAACACCCTGAATATTATTTAATTTCCAGAAACCCTTACCGCCAACGCCAATATCCATTGACCGTTGTCATGACCTGGGATGGTTTGGGGCCGAGCGGGATTATCGCTCTTTACCCTCCCCATCGCTGTAGTAGGCCTAGACTGCTTCGTAAAGGTGAACCCCATCCTTCACCAATCCCGATCACAAAAGTGATAGGTGTGGGCGATTCGTGGGGTCTTTTGCCGTCCCGGTTCTACCCTGCAGGGTGGGTAAGATCTTCTGGCGCTCTTCTGTCTTGTCTTCTTTCTTCGCCTGCATGTCTAACCAACCGGGGGGTGGTCTGCCTTGGGCGAGGGCGGCAAGTGCCGGATGAATCTAACTTTGGATGAATCTTGGTTAATGTATAAAAAAATAAAGCTATTTTATAGTTGGTTTAACTTACGTTATAAAACTTGTCACTTTTAGTAAAGGAGCTCAAAATTCTGCCATCTTCTGACTCCAGGAAAATTATTTCATAGTGTAGGTATCTACGCTACAAGAATAATGCATTTAACTTGTCAACAAATAACTGTTGACAGTGAAAATTTTAAATGTAATATCAGAAATAATTAGTTGTAGTTTAATTAATTATTTGATAACATCAAAACGCAATATTAATAAAATATTGTTGAATTACAGCAAACCTTATTAATATATTGTTCACAGTCAACGTTTTTATTATACATTACATGCAAAAGATAGTTGGTATACACAGGAAAACACTTGACCAAAATTAGCAAACAAGCGTTTAACCATTTACAACGTTTGATCTTTTGGGATATGTGTTGGTGTGGCACTAGAGCCAATCTACTTAAGTGATGTTGTATTTTACTGACAAGGTGACCATCCTGAGGGTAGTTTTAACCACAAGGGGTTGACCCTTTCAGGTGAATCTCTGCTTGCTTCGCGAGTCACATAGGGGCGTAAAGTTCGCCAATTCAAGCAGCCGTACACTTTTTTTATTAGTTTTTCATTCGCCTCGGGGCTTCAAATCGATAATAAAGTATAATAAAATCTTGATCCGTTCTACACACCCCTTCTTTGCAGGGTATTTCCTAGCGTATAAATTGTTTTCGACGGCCCTTGTTAGAGACTTTGCTCTCCAACTTTTAGATTAAATTATCCCACTTAATTAACTTAGCAATTTGGTTCGTATAAAATATAATTGAAAGTGACATCGTCATAGCTCGTTAAAAAATATTTTACGAAGCTTACGAGAGCTATTAAGGAAAAGTTTATTTATTGTATTCACATAGTGGTTATATAAATGTAAGGGTATTATTAATGTCTAGTCTGAAACATGTCACCCTCTGACCGCCTTAACAATTTTTTAATCAATCATTATATTAGTATTAATCATATGCTATCATAATCACTAACCCTATATATCTATTTGTAGAATCTAGAAGTAATTTTTCGAGTTGTTTTAAAAACTTTTATATTACAAAATTTGTATAATTCAATACAGGGCATCCCACAACGAGCATGCGTTAGGCGTAACATAGAAATAAAAAATGCCTCAAAACTGAAATTTTGTTTCTATGGGTTCAATCCAATTATTTCCATCATAAAATGCACCTTAAAGGGTATCTCAAAATTGTTGGTTATTTCAGGGTGTAATTAAATATTTGGTTCACAACGATTGAAACTACGTCTTTTATTTAAAGGAAATAACAAATAGGCCTTAGTTTAGCTATGCATATGCATAGCATAGTAAGCATATGCATATGCATAGCATGCATAGCTAGCATATGCATATGCATAGCATGCATAGCTAGCATATGCATATGCATAGCATGCGTAGCTAACATATGCATATGCATAGCATGCGTAGCTAGCATATGCATATGCATAGCATGCATAGCTATTGAGACTCTCTTAATTTGCACCAAACGTGGATGAACATTTAGAGCTAATTTCTTAACTTCCTTTATTTTATTTAATTTTTTATAAAGTTAGATCTACACCTTGTACCTGTTTTTCATTTAGTTACTCTCTACGACAGAATTTGATTAACTCACTTTATTTCCATAATCGAAATTTAAATTTTGTACCCGAATTTTCCACAATCTGTCAATTTATTACCAGATATAATTTTTTCGTGCCCATTTTGTACCCGATTTACTATTTTGTACCGTTTTATATCCATTAATATATCCAGACTTTAGTGAGGTAGGGTGTTGCTTCTCAATTTATGATTCATGCTGGTATACTACCAAAACAGCTAGTTTGCCCTAAGCTGAAGAAAAGTACTTCAGTACTGGGAAGAACTACGAGTACCAAGATTACCTAGTTTACTCGAAAGCATTTAAAAAAACCTATGTACTCAACTTGGCAATTTAAAATAATTTTTATCATTTCCACAAATTAAATCCAACAGAACACGATTGGTGACGCTTGTGCTTGAATGTTGATAAAACGACAGAAGCTTCTAATTGCTCCTATACTAAATTATTGCGCAAAAAAGATAACGGCGACCTGTATAAATGGCTAACAACCTACTGTTCACTTTAATTAATATGGTTTTCCAGGTTGTCCTTATTCTCGTACACTGGTACCTCGTAAATGGTAGTTAAAGTTATAATATCGTAAGTCGTTCCTCCTGCGTTGTTTGTCCCACTAACTTATGCCCCTTACCTATATATTCACCTATAACAGTGACGTAGTTTTCCACAGAACACCAAAACACATACTGCACTCGTTGCGCGCTTCGCCAACCAAGTTGGCATCATCTGGAGATGTGAACACAGTAAACCGTGATCTACTACCTAATAAAGCGGGCTGTATGGGCTGGCCCCTCTGTTACCATTCGTACTATTTTTATATTTAGCAATTTCCAAACTCTCAAAAGTAATCACTTGTCTGGAATTTGTTACGTTTCTTTTTATTAACCTTAATTGTTCTACTTGAGATTAGCCATATTTTCCTTGAATCTAGTTAATTAATAGGACCGTATCTAAATATAAAATAATTACCAGTCAGCACAAGTAACATTTTTAAGCCAAGAAATTTGTTTGTATCATTGACGGGCAAAAATAGTTTTAAGAAAAACAAAATCAATTATCTATTTACATTCATATACAAATTATTTTATTTAAATATTTTCAAAATGCCTATCACCCTTCCTAGAATGTCAAATGGAAAATTAATTTTAACTTTCCGCGTTACATACAGAGACCACATGTAAAAAATATTGGAATTATTTATGAATCTATTGCGTAAACCCTTAATAACTTGCCAAATATTATTTGTGTAACTCTAATGATAACAAACCATAAATGTCTATAGGTATTTTCAACTGACTAGATTGATTCCGCTGTGCACAAAAAGTGAAAATATATTACCTGTAGTTGAGTACAGGGATATAGCATTATATTAACTAATAAAAATTACATAATGTTCACATACTTCTTCAGTTTCAAAATTTTGTGAAATGTGGTCATGGAAAATTGTGCTTCGAAAATAATACTTTTGAAAACATATTATTTTATTTTAGATGTTAATTACGGGTTAAGAAAGAGTAGATGTGATGAGGACAATGCAAACTACATATTAATAATATTTATTGTACTTTTATAACATTTGCAAGTGGCCACGTGGCACCGCTAGCTCTTTATTGTCCAGTGGCTTCTTGACTATTTACTTTGAAAGTAATAGAATGAACAATGATAATAATAGAACTATACCTCTATATTTAGCAAGAGGAAGGACTTGGCTACTATAATATATACCTTTACAAGGATAAAGAATACAGGAATTAATCACTGTTGGTGTACGATTTTCCAGTTTATACTACCCACACCTTAATGTCTACTTTAAAAAATGAATACATGCTTTATCATAATTACATTTGAAATAAGTAAAAGACGTTTGCTTTATTATATTTATCTTTACTTAATCTAATAAAATTACCAATAACAAAAAAGATACTATTAATAAACCAAAGATTTGGAACATTGAATTAGTAGGTAGAAGATGAAGTAAAGCGGACATCAAGCTAGGGCTGATACGATGATGGTTAAATAAGAAATAAGTTGTGAATTTTCATGCTGATTATTTATATGAAAGAAATTAGGAATTAGGAATTATCAATGAAAAATAAAATATTCTTATTTTTGTTTTGAAAGGTTTAAGCGATAACCGTCAAAACTAGACGCATTTAACTAAGACATTGTAAAACCAACTTTTAAAAAAATATTCTAAATGTATCTACCGTATTTTCAATACGTTTTAGATCCGGAAGTTACAAGAACCAACTCTGTTTTCTATTACGGCCGCTATTTTGGTTTTTTACATTTATAAATATGTATTATGAGGATGTATCATACGATATGCGAGCCGGTGGCTCAGAGTTTAATGTCTCGATCGTTTAACTCAGAAATCGTGGGTTCGAATCCCCATTCCACCAAACAATTTTTAATTAAATCGTTCACTCGTAGATCAAGGCTTGTTCGCAGGGATGGGTTGGCAACTATCTTGGCAATGGCCTAGGATGGGAAGAATGTCTCCTTAACTAATGAGGTTTTCCAAGTTTTCCTCATTCCAACATTGAATGGTGGTTAGGTCTTACCAACGTAAGTCGTTTACCACCAAGTATACCACCATGAAATGGCCCTTCCTTTTATTGTAGTTCTCAGAATAGTGATTATATTTCTTCGAAGCACGATTTTCTGAATGAGGTTGTTCATAGTTCGCCATAAATTATTAATAATCTAATGAAAAAATATCGGGTGACCGCGCTGGCCAAAGTATGTCTCCAATTTTGAAATAACTTTATCGGGAAATATTTGTGACTTGTGACTATTAGAAACTTTTCTAGTGGAATATACAGGGTGGCGCAGATGGATCGGGTGGTTTTGAAGTGGACTGTACGTCTGGAGTGGGGAGCCAGGTGTTCGGGGGTCTTCGTGCTGTGGTGGGTGGGACGGGAAGTTTCAGTTGCAGACTGGCAGTCAGTCGCGATGGCTACGTGATCCGTTGAGCATCGTGTTTTCGCAGTGGAAGAGTTTATACGCAATAACGAGTCAATTGTTGCTGTGACGCGTGCCTTTCGCCGGCGTTTCAACATCCCACCTCGCGGTAGTGTTCCTAGGCGAGATACGATATTGAGTTGGGTGCATAATTTCCGCACTACTGGTTCATGTGCTCCAAAATGGACGTCTAGACCTCGAACAATAAGAACGCCTGAGAACGTAGAGCGTGTGAGACGCGATGTCATTACGAGCCCACGTCGATCAACGAGACATCGTGCTCAAGCTCTTGGAATGTCACGTCGGAGCCTTCAAAGGATTCTTAACAAAGAACTGAAATTCCACCCCTATAAAATCATGGTGGTCCAGAAGATTCTCCCAGACCAAACAGACCATCTTCAAAGGCTTCAGTCTAGCCAACGAATGTTGGAGTTATTGGAAGATGAAAACCTGATTATCATGATGTCTGACGAGGCTCACTTTCACATTAACGGCTACGTCAACAAGCAAAATTGCCGTTACTGGGCCGACACTAACCCAAGAGACCTACACCAACGGCCTCTCCATAGTGACAAAGTGACGGTTTGGTGTGGGGTTTCTAAGGTAGGGATAATTGGGCCTTACTTTTTTGAAAATGAAAGGGAGCAGGCGGTTACTGTTAATTCGCAGCGTTATGTGAACATGATTGAAGAATTTCTTCTCCCACAACTTGAAGAGAACAATTACGACATGGACAATATGTGGTTCCAACAAGACGGGGCAACTGCACATACCGCTAGGATATCAATGCAAGCTGTACGCGCTCTGTTCCCTGGCCGTTTGATTTCCCGTAATGGAGATCTCCATTGGCCCCCTCACTCACCGGACCTCACGGTATGTGACTTCTTCTTATGGGGCAATTTAAAAGCAAGGGTGTACATGAACAATCCCCGGACCATTCAGGAGTTGAAGGCAGCAATTCACAACGAAATCACATTAATTCCAGGTGATGTGCTTGAGCGGGCAATGCGGAACGTTAAGGACCGACTCCAAGAATGCGCCGCACGAAGGAGGGCATTTGATGGATGTAATTTTTAAAAACTAACTTTACTAATTTTTTGTTAATAAACTTCCATTCCATTGTAACTGTTTTGCACTTTATTTCAATCCAATACCTTTAAAATTGACAGTTTGACAAGTATTTTAAAACCACCCGATCCATCTGCGCCACCCTGTACCAAGTAACAGAATCGTCACAGATAGTTTAGGATGGGTTGCTTTCTTTTTGGATACCTCAGCAAGTATGTTAACGAATTTCGATGTGAGGGATAATACATTACTAGGATATCTGGTTGTCCATCATTTGAGAACAGCATTTTATCACTAAACCTAGATATATTACGCATAAATAACGGAATATAATTCAAATGTTAAAAGTTTGTTTGCTAACCAAAAGTGTTTTTATCCAAAGCACCCAAATAGTTGACGATATAATAATAATAATAACAATAATAATAATAATAATAATAATAATAATATAATATCTGTACCCCTCATTCTAATCACAAGGATTAGCCCGAAAGTCTTAGGCTTGTGGAGGAGAGGGGGCGGCATACTATAAAGCTTGATTAATACTGATTTATTAAATATATTATATCAGTTGTTAAAAAATTCCAGTTTCTGCCGATTTAGTTTATAAATCATTATAGGTACTTAATTATTGATCGTATCTAACTAATTAGATAAAATATAATTTTCGAATACTATATATTTTTTTATTATATTCATACTTTATAATATAGAGTAAAATATTCCAGAATCCTAGAATAAGAAATCGAAGCCAAGAACACAATTCAAATCCTATTTAATTTTTAGTGTGTCACGCTTCCTACTAAATTATAAAAAAAATTATTTTCAATTTTAGACTTTGAAAATCGTCTGAAGCTACTACTCAATATCTGTCAAATGAAATATTTTAAGAAGTCGGTTAAGTTTTGAACATCTCTCTCTCTCTCTCTGTATCCATGAGAAGGACATTTAAATAGCGTGGGACTGGGGAGGTTGAGACACCTAAGCTTTAAAGAATGAACAATAAATAAATATTAATACTATTCGTTACTTTTAATTTAATAGTGAACAGTTCTACTAAAGACAATATTGTTTACATTACCTCAGAAACGCTAGCTACAGCTGGACATATATTTACAGGACTTGTAAAAAAGAAGGATTCGCTTATTATTATCATCCTTAAAACAGAAAGCAGCCAGAGCTTCTACTGCAGTCAAAATTATCTCCTTCACAGTTAGGCTTACTTCTTTTTATAATATGTACCTACCTAAAAATATTTGCATTTAACAACGCACATCTTTTAGCAGATAATGCTCACAATGTTTGTTTTGTATTGTCTGAGACTTATTTGCAAGTCAATGTACTACGCTCTTTTCATTTGACTGTCTGCTCTGCCCAGATATGGATATTTTTAGCCACGTTCTTGTTTACGATGGAAATACAACAGATACGTAGAAACGCACATATTTTCTTGTATGTCAAAGGAAATAAGTTGACTTAAGAAATAGACAGTGCATGTTTATTTTTCATATAAATTAGTTCATTTAACTAAATAAGGTAGGTTATTAGATAAAGTATATTGTCTCATCACACACAGACTGTGCAACAAACGCTTCCAACTTATCGACAAAGGAAGAGGGGTTTTTCGCTGGAGCTTGAAAGGTAAATTCCGAAGCAGATTTTCGCCTACTTTCTTGTCAAAATACTTGTCTAAACTAGTTTAAATAATAGGAGAAAATATGGTGATCAACAACAGCTTTCTATTTGAAATAATCAATTGTCAGCCAACCATGGTGTATCTAAAAATTTATTTTTAATGAATTCATGGTGTTAGTGAATCACTGCTTCGTACTTTCTGAATCTTTTGTTAATATTCAGGTAGTTTATTATGTATTAAGAAACATTTTACGTTTCCATGTTTTCATGTTTACATACCAGATATTTTCTTTGGCTTATTACTATGATCTGTAAATGGGTTCTCTGTTGGGCAATAAGGCTATTATTTCTGTTATTATTATTATTATTACTATTATATTTTGTTAAAAGTCTGTCGAGTGGTTCCTGGGTCCACTGTCAGGGTCGGGGGCTGGTGGTTATCAGTAGCTATTCCCCACGTTCGTGGGGTGAGTAACTACTGCTTCCTAGAATCGTATGCCCTGAGCAAACTTAATGAAGCCATAATGACCGCCTTCTAAATTCTTGTGGTTAGAAGGTCTGCTGAATTTCGGCATGCCGGTATGATCTTCAGTTCCAAGAGCAGTACCTACCTATTTCACTAGAGACTTTATTCACAATTTGAGAAACAATAATATGATGAATTCCGACATCATCTTAAACACCTACTTGCATTTCAGGATCAGGAAACAGATAAATAAAATAACATTAAAAATAAAATATGTTTTAAAAAAGTCAATCAATTAATTTCACAGGGTACTCACTCATATCTAAATAATTTAGAAGTAATCATAAAATGACACTACAGTTTTAAAGTGTCTACTGCAAAAGTAGGTACTTCGTGTTACAAGTAAACCCTTGTATAGTTTTTTGAAAAATACTACTTGCATTAGTAAGTTCCGGAAAATACAGAAGCATCTGCTACCTTCTTACTTTAGAAGTAAATGGTGGATAAATATAGATATTACTAAAACTTGTAGTAGTAGTATAGCAAATACTTTGGTTTATTCAACTCACCAATTGTTTTCGACCGATAAACGACCTTGATACTTAAAAATATGCTCACATGTTTTGACATGAAAAATTCTAATGAAAATTTTATACCAGTTGTTTTAAGCCAATCAGATGTCTTGTTTTTGGCAGGTTACTATGGCGACAATCCAAATTTTTCGGAAATTTTTTCAGTCACGTAACCTAGTTGAAAAATTAATAAGTGATAATTTCTCTGGCTTGACAGCTGTCGCATGCAGATATCAGAATAACAACAGAGGCATAGATTAATTTTTACAAATATTTATTATCAATTCAATAATAAGTACGTACATGTTAATTATTAACAACTTGAATTATCAATTCCAAGTTTTTCTGAAATTCATATTCCACTTCTTTTTTCATCAATGGCGAATAAAGTAAAGAGTTGTGGGTTTTCTTCACTAAATGTCTATGCTTCATGAAATGAAAGTAATACTTCGTTATAATTTTGTTCTTCTCAATACTGGATTTATGGATGAAATATGGAATAATTTCACGAAGAATATTGCTCATACCTCTGAATAGATCTTCTTGTTCGGGATTTAAACCAGAATTGTTCACCAAATATGTTAAATATTTTATATTTTTATGAAAAATTTCAATAGCCCAGATTCCGATTTTCTATTCATTTTGTGATATTTTCTTTGCGACAATAAAATTTCAATACGCTGCAACCCGAAAATACACAACATCGAGAAGCGAAGCAAACAATGAAAACCATGACAACAATTATTGAAAACAGTCGATTAAGTTGTGTCGCTATGTGATTGTGTGTTCTCGGCTGCAACAGTCACAGCCAACTTCGTAGATTTTGTTTCCTACCTAAATTCATACCGCGTTAAATTGTCATTGACTTTGCAAGAGTCATAATTAATTTTCCTTTCTCTCTAGTAGTAGATTATTAAAGTAAGAAGAAATATGTGTTCATTTCAGGATTTTGAGAATCGTTTTTTTTTTCATTAGGGCAAAGGGAAAATGAAAAAAAAATTCAAACCATTTGAAATACAAAACACCTATCGTCCAATATAACACATGTACACCTATATTTCCCTATTCTCTAGTACTGTAATATTGTGTGATTTAAATAGAATATAATCAACTTGATACAAAGATGCAAATCTTATTTTACTAGAGTACAAGGAAATGAAAACACTAAACCTCAAAACAAAACAAACGCTTGCCAAATTGTAAAAAATTGTATTTTTTTAAATTAATTTTTGGTATAAAATTTTCTTACCGAATCTCCCGCGTGCCTGAATTAAAAACCGGAAATTTTGTCCTCGTGCACGAATATTTTAAGAAAATTATCCCTCGTCTTCGACTCGGGATAATTTTCAAAATATTCGTGCACTCCGAAAAATTTCCGGTAATAATTCAAGCACTAGGGAGATTACAAGTGAAAATTTTTTGACGCAAAAACAATCCAATTAGATTTCTCTATTTGTAATCACGTGTGCAAAACCAACCAATAATAGTAACATTACACTGATAACAGCCCATGGGTAGTTATCACTTATGTCATCGTACGTTGACAGCGAACAACATTTTTTTGACACTTCTATTATAATAATTGTAACAATTTAAAATGTCTATCACTTTCGTCACGATTTGGTGAATAGTGCTTCAATCGACAAAATGATAGAAGAAAATACACCAAAAAATACTGTTAGCAGTAAAAAGTAGGTATACTTGGAAAATAATTATGAACTTTTGCAGCACGCGGAAATATACATTACATAGAAATCGTACAGTTGAAGGACTGGCGTTGATAGTCAAGGATTGGGCGGCTAATATGAGAAAAAGGGATGGTACGGAGTTTAAGGAGGTTACAGTTAAAACTATGTGGAATGTAACAAGTAAATTATTACAAGAATAATTGTATTTTTAATAAATAATTTTGAATGACATTTTCATAAAAATTGCAAAAAAATTTTCTCACCGAATACCCCTCGAGCATTGATAAAAAACTCAAAATTTTTTCACAACTTTCTCAAGCACGTTACTTTTTGATAACAGCCCTCCTTGTCAAGTAACGTGCTTTCGAAATCTGTGATAAAATTATCTCGTAGTTATCAATGCTCTTGGGCCATTATAGGTGAAAATTTTATTTAAATAGCTTGTGGATATTTAATAAATGTTGTAATACATAACACATTACGTAAAAATTCCAGTAATACTTGAGATTACATTTAAATCTATAATGAATAGTTTACATTGGATCATTTCATATAATACGTAGCGAAGGATTACCTAGGTATTTTATTTAGGTCAGTAGAATATATGACAACAATTTTAAATCCGAATGCCTGAAATATTTCACACTCACCGATCTAAAAATACAGAGTAATGTTTGTATCGCATTGACATTATATTAGAATCGATGACATTGTGATCTAAAATTAGTTAGCTATACATAAATTAGGTAATTTGCTCTTTAATTATTACTGATTAATTACTTTAAAATTATTGAGTCGTACGTTGCAATATCTCTTTATATACAAGATGACTCATCTAAGATGCCTTGGTCCATTACTAATTTTGTATAGAATATATTAAAGTATTATGTACACTACTCAGAGCCGTCTTTTAAAATTATTTGGAACATAGAGTATAATCCAGTGTAGAGGGATGAACCGAATTTCGCAAACGCATTCGCTTCGTCTTCCTTTTATCTGCAAAATGAAATTTTATTTTTGGAATTCGGATGCGGCGTTGCCAAGTTGTCTTCGAAAAATGCTGAATGCTGAAAAATGATTGTTCAGGGGCGTAATTAAAAAACAGGGAGAAGTTATCTTCAGTGATTAAAGAAACATATTTTGCAGATAAAGTACTATCTTCGTTCTTCATCGCTACAGTTCTGAAATTTACATTTTTTGTACATAATGTTTTTCACAGGAGTAGAAATTTATCAATTTTCAAACAGTTGAAACAAAATTCTTTTAAATGGAATACCCTGAATTTCTTGTCTCCATTAAAAAGAACAGATAAATATGTTCAATTTGTTTCCTCTGAATGGCATGTCTAAACCGGACAGTTTTTGACAAAATGTAAGCGTGTCGAAATTAGTTTCTAATAAAGGACTATTTCCTCGCTATGTCAGAAAGTTTTTATGGAAATTTCCAGAGTTCAAATATGATCTTATAAATGAGTACCTATACATTTTAAACTGTGCACCATTAGTAGAGATTATAGTGATTGTCTCCGTCTTCAGGATGACATTATGCCTTGGTTACTTTTGATTATATGACCTAATAGAACATAGGTACGGTTTAATTGCTCGTAACCCCAAAACACTATATTGCACTTGACACGCGTTTCGCCAATAAAGTTGTCATAATCTGGAGATTATTAAAACTGACTCGACGCGCGTTTCGCCAACCAGGTTAGCACAGGTTGGCATAGGTTTAGTTTTAATCATATCCAGATGATGCCAACTTGGTTGGCGGAACGCGCGTCGAATACAGTATAGTGTTTTGGCGTTATGTAGTTTTGAAAACTACGTCAATGTTACCTTCACACCAAAGGTTCCAACCCCTTTCAAGGTCTAAACTCGACTATGCTTGCCTAGTTTGGTCTTATATGTCTATAACATGCACATTAATAGATTAGAATCAATCCAACGTAGATTTTTTTAATAATTCTTACTTTTAAATCAGAAGGGGCCTACCCGAATATGGGTTTTTCACTGCAGGAATTGTTACAAAGACACTCGATGGTGAGCCTTGAAAATAGACGTCAGCTCAGTACTTGTCTCAAGTTTTTATGTCACAATTGTTTTTCTGTGCAATAATTATTTTTAGAGTAAATTTGAAATTTTACCTTCCTGCATGGCGTACCAATATTCTTGTTAGCGACAAACTAGATATATTTGGTTGCAAGCTTAGTGACTTAAAAAGTCTATACTTAAATTAAGTTCTTTTTCCACTTGTTAGTTTTAGTTAATAAAATAATCTTTTGCTAAGTATAGCCTATTGATCACTAAACACTCAATATATTTTTGAAGAAACTAGACTGAGAAACTAAAACCATTAAGCTGAGTATGCTTTCCGTAACAAATTTGTTTAATTCCGTTCAGTGCAATTTCTTTTATTTCCAAGTCTGTGAAGGCAAAGAGCGAATGATAAAACTTTTGTGATTAATAGTTAAAAGAATGAACTTAATTACAATTTGCTGAGCAGAACAGCATTTAAGGACTAATTACTATCAATATTTACATAAATACGAAATTATTTTGTAGCAGCCTCCTTCGCTGAAAAATAAAATATATTTCCATTTGTTAGGTACAAGTTTTACAGTTCATGCTTGGAACAATACAGTAGTCATAATATTTACGGCTGGTTTCACAATGTACTTTAATCAGTAGTTTACTGACTGTAAGTTTAAAGTGTGAATTTCTTTAACATTTTATCCACAACTGTCGGTTAAGTAACAGTAACTACCTATTGTGAAACCGAGCCATATGTATCTCAGGGTGACCACCCAATCAAATATTAGAACTTATTTTGATTGAAAAAGCGAAAAGTAACTAGGAATTTCGAATATGCTATCTTCGAATGACTTATTGACATTCTCGTGGTACTGCCGTTATACTGAAAGTTATCTCTATCTTTGTTACTGTAAATGAGATACCTTGTATATTTTTTATTTTTCTAACTCAATTGTTGTATGAGATATTTCGATTTTTTCGAGTAGTAATTGCATTGCCTAAATTATTAGTAATATTAATATTAAAACACTACAAAAACTAACCCCAAATCCAAAGCCTAAGGCTATCCAGAAGAAGACATACCATGCTCAACGACATTGCCAGTCCCGGAGCTGGGGATCGAACCCACACCATAGGAAGTATGACCAAGAAATGCTAATAAACTTATGACTGCCCATTTCTTATACCATGCTAGCTAAATAGGCGATATAGGCATATGTAATAATAATAATAATAATAATATCTCTACCCCTCATTCTAATCACAAGGATTAGCCCGAAAGTCTGAGACTTGTGTGGGAGAGGGGGCGGCATATTATTATTTCGCGGGCCGCATTTGCGCCTCAGGAACGACTCACGTTGGTAGGCCCTAACCACCATTCAGTGCTGGAATGAGGGAAACCTGGAAAACCTCATTAGTTAGGGGGACAAGTCAAACATCAACTGTTTTTAATCTCTCACATTAACACCAAGTTGATATTCTTCCCATCCTAGGCCATCGCCAGGATGGTTGCCAAGCCATCCCTGCGAATAAGCCTTGATCTACGAGCAAACAATTTAATGAAAAATTGTTTGGCGGAATCGGGATTCGAACCCACGACCTCTGGGTTGAGCGATCGAGACGCTAAGCCCTGAGCCACCTGTTCGGTAATACAAATATACAGGCAATAAAATGCTTCATCACAAAAAATATACAAGTTGTTCCATTTAAAAAAATCAACTTGAAGGTGTTTAAAATTTACTAAATTCGACATAACTGTATTATCATCCTGTATAAAATGAAGCAGCTTTTAAGATACCTCTACAGATTAATCACCAACCAATCTTCCAAATTTCACCATGAGTCTAGGGAAGTCTGATGAAAGTCACCCTAAAATGATACATAGAATCCAAAAATACGACCAGTAGCACTATCTTTTTATATTCCTTGTTACCTATTTCTTATATTATATTTATAATAAGTCATTTGGATATGATTTCTTCACGTAGTAATAAAAAAACTTGTATCAGTACCCATATATTTATGGAAATCAGTACAGTTCAAGACTTCTGACAGAGCCAATGATTTTCCTATTATCTAAATTACTAAGTTCGGCAAAGGTTACAAATACCTGATTTAAAGAGCATGTCCCGGTGCTTCTATTAAAAGCATGTTAATAGCGTTACTTTCGAGTAACAAGTTCAAGTCAACACTTTAACTGAGTTTTGCCAATAATTAATAAACATTTTCTGTTATCTTCGTTCCAGTTGACCAGTTTGATTTTTTATGTAACTCCAAAATTTCTGTATCATTTTTTGTGATATTATGAACAAGGCGATTTTATTGTAGTCCCTTATGCTATTTTTTTTTTAAAGGGGTAGGAACCTTCCATGTGAAGATAACACTGACATAGTTTTCCACATAACACCAAAACACTATATTGCACTCGACGCGCTCTTATACTTTGCCATCTACATAAGGATAACCTTTTTGGTTTTTGGCAGTTGTCCTACTATTTCTAGGTATTGTGGATTTCATGATCATTATATTCATTTCACCAAGTGAAATGCCCTATGAGAATATGCCCTATGCCCTATTAACTTGGTATGTAAGTTGAGAATAACTGCCCTAGCAGTTTTAGATCGTATTTAAAAAGAAAATGGGGCAAACTTTTTAGATTTCTACATCAAATTATACGGTTATCAAAAACATTGTTGTGACCAATGCATCTCCTATTACTATTATCATTTAAGTAATAATAAATCAGCGGTAGTAAATCATGTAGATAATATAACTTTGAAGGTATACAAATAGCCAACAATCACGAAGATCCTGTAAATATCCATAAATTCAAAATTTATAAGAATTACTTTCTATATTTACACGAATTGATTTCTGTCTGCATTAAATCGAGAAGGAAACTCTGACAAAAGATCGCTTTTAATAAAGTGAGGTTCTTCAATCCGAAGATATCGGGAAAGATAATTTTTATTGCCAACATTTATATAATTTCGATGTTACTTATGACATTTTTACTACCACTTCACTAGGGGCTTATAAAAGCTTCATTAATAACGAGATATCTGACAAGAAAAGAGCCTTTCTGCGTCTATAAAAAGGACGTCAATAAGGATGTCCACACACAACGATGCTAATATTATTTTTTTTATAAATATTAGCACATCTCAACTATAGAAATAACTGTAGTACATCGGAACTATCTAAATAACTGCATAAAAGTTAATAAGTATTATCTATATATGATCTAAATTTAATTTAGTTCTTGTTTTAAAATGTTTTAATTGCAAATTATGTATTTCAGGCGCTTGAAAACTCTAGTTTGATAATAAAGCAAATTTTATTTCTATTTGCAAATATCATTGTCTGTAAAAGATAATCATCAAAATATTTTCTGGGTATTATTAGTTAAACAGTAAGGGGGCATTATAAATTATTTGATAAAAATAAATTCCACCCACCAGAAAATCTACGAAACTGGTTTTTACAGCAGGGTGATAATTGGCAAATTGTAAGAATTTCATCGCTTCTTAGAAACTTTACGCAATTAAGAAATAACTTTGGGAAATTATTCTGCGTATTCCCGTCTATTGAACATTTAAAGTTCTCTTTAAAATACACTTTGGAAAGATCATTTAAGCAAACAAAGGACTATTTTGAGAAACAGATACTTATATTTATTATAACTTTAGACTTTAAATACGAGACTGCTATAGCAAGAGCTGGAAAATATATTAGGTCTGCTACTGAACTTAGTAGTCCGGAAAGCATTGTAGTGCTTTTCATTAAACAGCCCTTGCTATTTGAGGGCAATTTCTATTAAGACTTTTACTATATAACATACTTCAATAGTGGATACTGAAAAGTTTTTTTATAGGATTATGACTGTAGGAGTATTTAAAAGCCTATGCAATGCCTATGTAGGGCATTGAAATATATTCTAGCGTTTACGAATTATGAGGCTCAATTAATTAGAATTGGATGGAAGATGGTAAATACATTAACTCATTGGTAAAATCGCTTGAAATCACATTGATCATATTCCATGACATGTTATTATTATGTGAGATGCCAGTGGCGTAAACTTGACAGTAAAATGACCTATACCAACCATATTTGAAGAGAATAGGTAACTTTCGAATTTGTTCTCAAGATTAATTACCAAATTAACAGCGAACTGCATAACAACATCAAATATTTAATAGGTAACCTGTTGACTTAACATGTATTTTTGCAATTATTGTGCCAATGAATAAGTAGGGATTTTTCTTTTCAGGCAGTCTCAGCGTAAAAAACTTTTTCAATACTCTTAGAAATGCGTACCATTAAAGTAACACATTATAGTTAACAACTAGGTAATTAAAAAACCCAATGAATATAGCCAGAAAAACCAAAATAAATTTATAATTTTCTGAAAGTATTATTAGCAACGGGATAAAAATAAATTTTCAGGACTTTTTGGCGTCGATTGACCAGTTAGCTAAATTGTTTGTCACTGAAAGGGCTGTTCTGTTGGTGAATATAGGCAGTAGTAACTAGCAATTCATCTATTTATTTTCTGAGGCACCAAGGGATTGAAATATATTATGGAAAAGGCAAAGATAGAATGTCAAATATGAATACAAGATTTCTTGTATTTCCTTGTTAATGGTAAACGGTAACAAAACCAGCTAAATTTTAATTTACAACAAATGTTTTATTACTGGGACTGGGAAATAACGAGCAATTTGCACACTAGTTTAACAAATTATTTTAATTAAAAGCCAACTTTTCAGTAGCACAAATTCATCAGCTTCAGAAAACAAACATAAAACTGTTGATACAAAAATTCATAGAAAAAAATTTAATTTGTTCGAGGCGTTATGTTTATTTATCTAACATCAACATTATAGACCTGAACATGATCAAAGTGTACTACCGAAACGTTGCCTTTTAATTGAAATATGACATCAAGCTACTGTCATTTTTTCATAATCGACTGGATAAGAACTGAATAGAGGTTTTATTACGTATGCTGTAAGTATAGCTCATGAAAGTTTTCAGGAAAATATTTTGTAGGCAAACAAAACAACATGAATTTAAAAGCATGGCAGTTAAAGTGAGTTTTATGACTTTCCTGAAATGTATGTATTATTTTGGATTGAAGCCGTTTGATATTCTACAGTTTTCTGCGAACACTGGTTGCACATGTTGCAGGTAGTTCTTTATATCAGGTTCTCGGCTCATTCACGTTCAATTATAGCCTGTCCCTGTTAATTAGTACACTCGCATTTATGTATAATAATAATAATAATAATAATAATAATAATAATAATAGAATAGAATAGAATAGAATAGAATAGAATAGAATAGAATAGAATAGAGTTTTATTGACTTTTACATACATAACAGTACATTAACAGTCATACCTAAGGACAAGTAAAAGAAGAAAACTCCTTGATATTAAAAAAACAATTCGTTAATAAAAAATTTTTTGTGAAAAAGTGGAAGGTTTTCAGAGACATCAATTTCAGTTTCTCTTGCTTAAAAAAATTAACATATGGATTATATAGATCTATTCTAAGTTTATGGTTCTTAGTAATATTTATTCGTGAAAACGGAACTATAAGATCACCACCGTGCCTAGTGTCATGATCATGAACACTCGAATGGGTTGGTAAATTAGACTTATATTCATGTACTAAGCAAAGCGACTCCAGCAAATACAGACATGGGAGGGGTAAGATCCTGTAGTTCCTGAAAATGTCTCTACTGTGAGTATAGTTTGGCACATTAGCCACTAGACGAGCGGCGGCCTTCTATAGTATAAACGGTCTATGCGATGAACTGCTATTTCCCCACAAACCTACCCCGTACATCATGCGACTGTGGAACAACGAGAAATATATCGTTCGCATAACGTTGTTGTCTACAGAAGATCGCAGCTGTCTCATGACAAAAATCTGTATTGCAAGCTTTGAGCAGAGACAGTCAATATGCGCTGCCCAATTTAAAGAAGGATCTAATGTCATTCCCAGTAATTTTACAGGGGCGGACTTAGCGCAATTTTTATCAGATGTAAAGGTAGTCTGTTGCGTTTTTGACATATTTAATTTTAGTTTGCTGAAAACCATGTTGTCGCATTATTGAGACTGTCCCGGCCCACTTCACAACTCCCTGGAGTTAAAAGAGTCGTGTCGTCAGCAAAAAGAACACAGGTACTCCTTGTAATATTGACCGGTAGGTCATTAATGTAAATTAAAAAGAGCACCGGTCCCAGTACAGACCCTTGAGGAACACCTCCAGTGGTAGGAAGCAATGCCGAATTTTGACTGCCAATGCTGACATACTGTTGCCTTCTTGTTAAATATGAGCGAAACAAATTTAATTCATTATTGCGAATGCCATAATACTCTAATTTTAGAAGCAGTATATCAACATTTACACAGTCAAAAGCCTTGCTTAAATCACATAATGTGGCCTGCGTTGCAATGCCCTTGTCAAGGCCTTCTACCACTTCCTCTATAACAGCTAGTAAAGCTCTTATTGTAGAGAAGCCCTTCCTAAACCCAAACTGCAATGGGGACAGAATCGCATGATTTTCAAGGAAGGAAAGTAATTTTATCTTTTAATAGGATTTCAAAAATCTTAGCAAAGATACCAAATAATAATAATAATAATAATACGAAATTACCAAAAATACATTATAAAGGAGCCAAACATTTAGACCGATACATGTAGAAGATGTCATCAATTTAAAGAAACCATAGACCACATCACTAGCGGATGCAAAATCTTGGCAAGTACAGAGTACACTGAAAGATACAACATGGCAGGAAAAATTATTCACCAAGCACTCGCCAACACATATAAACTCAGCACCGATGAAAAACCATATTATAAATACTCCGCAACTACAATCATAGATACCAATGAATACAAATTATACTGGGACGTTGAAATCCACACTGATAAAACAATAACATGCAATAGACCAGACATAGTATTCCAAACTAAAAGAGAACAAATCACCTTCTTGATAGACATATCCATACCAAATGAAACCAACATCCAAACTAAATATAATGAAAAAATAACAAAGTACACAGATTTAGCAATAGAAGTTCAGCGAGTATGGAAACAGAAAAAAATGGTCATTATACCGTTTATCATCTCAACCACAGGCATCACCCTGCACATTTTCATCGAGCATCTCAAGTAACTCAACCTTAATCCAAGCATTCACACAAACGTACAAAAATCTGTCATCCTTAAAACCTGTAATATGGTACGATCATTCCTCAATTCAAGCAATAGACTCTGAGACGACTTGGTATTGCCTGTCATCTCAGAATAAAAGACCACTTCAAAAGTGAGAATTTAATGATAATAATAATAATAATAATATCTCTACCCCTCATTCTAATGACAAGGATTAGACCGAAACTCTGTGACTTGTGTGGGAGAGGAGACGGTGTATTATTATTTCGTGGGCCGCATTTACGCCTCAGTAACGACTTACGTTGGTAGGCCTTAATCACCATTTAGTGCTGGAATGAGGGAAACCCTGAAAACCTTATTAGGGAGACAGTACCAAACATCAACTGATTTTAATCTCTCACATTAACCCCTAGTTGACATTCTTCCCATCCTAGGCCATCGCCAGGATGGTTGCCAACCCATCCCTGCGGGCAAGGATCTACGAGTAAACAATTTAATTAAAAATTGTTTGGTGGAATGGAGTTTCGAACCCACGACCCACGACCTCTGAGTTGAGCGATCGAGACACTAAACCCTGAGCCACCGGCTCGCCTAATAAATTTAATGTATGTAAATTTAATAATCGAATTATTTTTCATAAAATCAACCATCCCAAAATTCAAAATTGCGACCGATATAAAGTGAATATGCTGCACTATTAGCAGATGAACATTCGATAGTGGGAATTTATTTTGATGATTGATATATGTCAGCGCCGTCCCTATTAGATACATTTATGTGTCATTATAATATGACCTGTTTTGCTCCAAATCTTATTTGGAGTCGGTACTAGCACATGTTTGAACTGATACTTTAGCAGAAAATATGAAGAAAAGTGATAGTGCATTTAGCAACATAAGCAACTGGCTAGAAGACAAAATATAGGAAACAATTTAAACAGAGGAAGATTACTAAATTTTGCGAAAATGGAATATAATAATAATAATAATGATAATAATAATAATTATAACTTTATTAGTCCAACAGGAATACCCACTTACAGGACTATAATAGAAAATTGTTCAATAAAAATAAGTAAATAATGTGACAAAAAATCAAACTTAAAAAAGTAATACAAAACTCAAGGATAAAGAATAAAAACATAAACATAGGAATACAGAATCATATATTAGAAAAAGAATAGAAAAAAAATTAATTAACATAATAATTAATTATTGGCAGCTGCTAACAGTTGATTTAAACTAGAATTATGAATATCACATCTATCTGATATTGAATTGAAATTGTGTGTCATATTGTAAATTGGGGACTTCAACATTATGTTTGTTTTACTAGGAGGACAGTAAAATGGCATAGTACTTCTACTAGATTGGCGGGGTACTAAAAAGTTTATTTGTGATAAAATATTTGAACAGTCAACCTTACCATGCAATCAATTATGTAAAAACCGAAGAGATGAATTAAACCTTCTATGTTCTAACGATACAAAATTAAATCTACCTAACAATAAGTTATTATCAACTCCACGCTCTGGGTAGTAACCATATACTCTATACGCAACATATTTCAAAAATTTTCTTTGGATCTTCTCCAAATCATTTATGTAGGATATATAATAAGGAAACCAGATCAAGGAACAGTACTCCCGCTTAGATCTACCAAAAGCGCAATATAGTAATTTCAACGTATCTATGCTATTGAATGATTTACTATTTCTAATGACAAAACCCAAGGACCTAGATGCCGCCGAGATAATAGGTATATTAAAAATGATTTCTGAAGCTTAGAATTTCATCAAAAATAACCCCTAGATCTTTGCTAGATTTACACCTTTGTAAGATTTCAGAATTGATCTCATAATAAAAAATTACAATATTTACTTTTGTACTGAAGGTAATTACTTTACATTTCTCTACATTTAGTTCTAGCTTATTTTTATCGGACCAGATTTGAAGCCGTGATAAATTTAACTGTAATTTTATACAGTCCTCTACGTTGTTGACTACACAAGAAAGTTTAACATCATCTGCATAAAGAAGCTTTTCACACTGCAGGATGTCAGCAAGATCGTTAATGAATAAAAGGAAAAGCAGAGGACCCAGATTAGATCCCTGCGGTACACCAGAAGTTTTTGCATAAATCCTAGATTTATAGCCGTTGAATGTAGCATATTGGAATCTGTCAGATAAAAGTATGATTCAAAAAATGTTATTAAATTTGCACTAAAGCCAAATTTAGTTAATTTCTCCAATAAGATCACATGATGTATTCTATCAAACGCTCTTGAAAAATCGGTATAAACCACATCTACCTGGCCCTGGACGTCAACTGTATTTGACACATACTGGATGAAGTGAAATAAATTTGAAGCGCTAGATGTATTATATGATCTGATATGATTGATAGAATATAATGACCAATAGAACAGGAATAATAAAATCTGTTGCAATCAACGATATTGGCAAAATATCAGAAAAAAGTGAATACAATAGAACACTATCCCAATATATGAAACAAATAACACATATTATTTGTTTCATATATTGGGATAGCGCACTATTTTATTCACTTTTTTCTAATAGTTTGCCGGTATCGTTGATTTCAACAGATTTTATTTGTAATTCCTGTTCTATTGCTCATTATATTCCATTTTTGCAAAATTTAGTAATCTTCCTCTGCTTCAACTGTTTCCTATAATTTATCTTCACCCCTCATTTTACTCACAAGGATTAGCTCTAAATTCTGAGACTTGTGTGGGAGAGGGAGCAGCATACTATTATTTCGTGGCCCGCGTTTGCTGTATATTAAAATTCAGTGTTGGAATGAGGAAAACCTGGTAAACAACATCTTTATAAGAGGAGAATTGTCCAAAAATTAAAAGCTTTGCATATGCCATAAATCCTAAAGACAAGCAGAGCCTGCCAGCAGACAAGGACAGTGAAGGAAAAACAACCGAGATAATAAAATTTTTCTCATTAATTACCTATATTTAGCTAATAATGAAACTATATATTAGAAACGCACATAACAGCATATTTCCAAATACAAACATAGTAAATAATGAAAGAGAACATGGACATTTCTTTAAATCAATTTAGTATGCATCGCCTTAGTATTCCTCTTTTGAAGATAGAAGGCAATTGGATAAAGATTTCTGAAATACTTTGCTTGTCGAATGCACCAATCGCTGCCAATTAACATAAAGTGTATTATTAAAAAATATATTTTATGTTAAAAATATATTATAAATAATAAGGGACGTATAAAAATTAATTCACTTTTTACCTTACAAAATTATTATCATTTACTCATGTCACTATTAAGAATACGTACAAATTATTATTTTTTCAATATTAATTTTGTTATTTAACTAAAATTATTGCTGACCAAAATATTTATATTAGTAATTATTATTAAGTACTTATCTTATTAAACTAATATATAGAAGGAATACTAAGTTCAACAAACTCATAAACAACCATTACGTGCCACTAATGGTTTTCCACTAATGGTTTTAGTTAGAATTCATTCTATTACAATAACCGATCATTCTGCTTATATTATGTTACCACTAAAAATCATGTGATGTTGTGTTATTCCGCTATATTTGTGTCATGCATTCTAATCTTTATTTTTCTGCCTTCTGAGGTCGTATAAATACTAAATAATGTTTTAAATTAGCCAACTAAATCTACTACTCAAGTCTCATTTGTGTAGAAGAACCAATTGTCTTATCCATAATAAAGTTTCATCTATTACTAACTAAACAATATAACATTGAGCAAGCCTCCCCTAAATTTATTCGGCCTTTATTATGTGTATGTATTCTTCATTTAACGATTTCTATTATGTTTCGGATTAATACCAACCAAATATATTTTGCGTTTTCTGCAAAGTACGGTAAAGATGGATCTCAACCAAATTATTGTACCACAATGCATTAATGGAACTTGTAAAATAATTCAGTTACTGGAATTGTAATTGATTTATGTTTTGGTAGTTCAGAATTAACCAAAAGTTCCTATATTTTCGGAATACCAGTGAACCAGTACACGTAACTGTCTAAACAGATATAAATAGACGAAGTGGCGTTAACAATAAAAAATGAGGTGGCAGTGCCTGCCTAGATAGACCATTAAGGTGAAGTGGCCCCTCAACCAGTAATAGAGCTCTAACTATGGCTGTTAAAATCTCGACATTGACAAACCGGTAAAGCTGAACTGGAGCAGTTCTCTCACGTATTCGGGGGGGGGGGGGGGGGGCTCGCTTCTAGGAGGCCGTAAATTGAGAGCCGGGGCTCATAAAGCAGCACGAGACACTATCGGTCGCACATCAGCTGTACGTGGCTTACATTGGAACTATGAATATAAGGATATCATGGACCGAAAATCACCTGAATTCCACTCAGTCGATACTCACTTATTCAGGTCACATTCTCAAAAAGGACAAAGAAATGGATTTACAGAGTTTTCTAAGTCTTTGTTTCTTCAGGTGCTATATTGTATTTAATCATAAACTGTTGACACTATTGGTTTATCTGAATTCTATAAAATACTGCGACACAGTCAATATTGATACAATACCCTTAGCAACCAACATCCTTGCTTTAGTAACCTTTAAGATGACATTGAACTGTACGAGTATTGTATTTTTTTTATAAAGCATTACAATAATGGCTAAATTTATTTTATTTAAATGTAATTTGTAGGCTACAGCAATATTCTATTATGAATATTAAAGATTAATGTGTAAGTGTAACTGTTAAACTGGTAATTAATGGCTTTCCAGTGCCAAACACCTAATTATATCTAAAATATTATAAATACATAGTATTAACCTGTATATTCAAATTTATCTCAAATTACATCATTATTTGGATATGGTGTATTTGAACTGACAACTTTTACGTTTGCTAATATAACTTGAGGTGAGCCACAGGGGTCATATGTTGGGCCACTTTTATTCTCAGTCTTTATTAATGGTATTTCACTTTGCTTTTGTCTCTCCAATTATAGTGTTATTTCTGATGAATTAAAAATACGTAATGCATTGATGCTGTTAATAGGTCCTTGCAATTTCAGGACAATTTGAGTAAAGCTGTACAATATTGTGCCTTAAGAATTTGTACATAAACCTTGATAAAAGATAAATGATAATATATAATAAGAGCAAAATATACTGTACAACTAGTATACTTGGAACACGCATATTTAGAACTTCATACTTAAAAGCGTACTTTTGAACTACAAGTAGAAAATATAACTAAAATTGCATGCATATCGTAACTGAGGATTTATATTGGAGGCAACTGAAAGTTCTACTTGTCGTAAATAAATGTTTGATTCCTACAATATATTTCTAAGAAATGTTCTTGAACATGAATATCCTCAATACGCAAAGTATATTAGCGGAATTCATGCCAAATTTATAAGCTTATTGAATTGTAGATTCCATTCACTAGGTCGAAATAAGCCCTAAATCGGCGTTCGTCTCGTGTCTAATTATAAAAAAACTATAAAAGATAGCGACTTTTAGTAAAAATGTATTGACAGATAAGACTTTAATCTAAGTCCCTATAGTAGTAATTTTTGGTATTTCTTTTTATTTTTAAAATTCCAGGCAAACAATCTTGTACTAAAATAGCGTATTTTCAAAAATTATTTTCTCTAAAATGCATGTACTAAATAAAAATTTGCTACTATAGGAATCTAAATTATCTTTTGATCTTTCCGGTGATATATAATTTATAACATTAAAAAGAAATTTTGTTGCAATTATAAGACAAATCCGGTACCCTTGCAATGAGGGCTAACTTTATTTCCATGTGCCTTTTTACTTCGGCTTTACGTGCACCTCCGAAATCTTAATAATTCGATAGTTGGAATATATAAGTCTCCACCCAGCGGCCACCCATCCTCTCAATCCGACCCAACATTCATGCCTGTCAAATCTACAGAGAATGGACCCTTAACAAACACAATAATAGCAAAACCTGTAACAAAAATGCTGCTTTAAATGCTCCTAAAGTAATTTACAAGAATTGTACAGTTTCCTCTGTTTATATATTGATATATTTCATTTAACTTTACTCTAATTGAAAATAAAGGCTTAATTAATAATGAATTCGGAAACTATCAGTTAATAATGAACTATAATTTCTAAAATAATTTCGTTGTAGTAATACTGGGTGTCCCATCGAAAAGTATCACATTTCGTCGCCTTATATCTCGAAAACTAAAAAAGATATCGGGATGCGGTTTGGACAGAACGACTTTAGATTTTTGTAAGTTTTTTTTGGCACTGTTGCCAAATCTCCAGATATATTGGTAATTTTTTTATGAAACACGCTCCTCTTTGGAGTAAAATTACTTGCTTATATTAAATGGAACACCCTGTATATTTTGCCATAATCAGAAAGCCTAATCACTCTACTTTTCAAAAAAGTATGCATTGTTTACATTATCTTGAGAATTGGAGCCACAAAATTAAATTTGTTATAAGTACTCTTATTTGGGTTATTACGAATGAAAAAAATACCTTCTTTTTTGTAAAGGTATTTTTAAGTTCTTGTACACTTATTTTAAATAAAGTACCCTGTATATTTTATCATTTTAAAATCTCTGATCAAACTTGATGTGGAACTTGACTGCATTTGCTTTTTAAATGAAAAATGATAAGGAGAAAAGAATAATTCTTTAATAATCGGTAGGAACGATTTTGTTAACAATAACAACAAGCACAATGACAGTAATAAAAATAACAGATAAAATAATTAAAATAACGATATAACTAAAAATTACTTGAATAAGTTAGAAAACAATTTGTTGGAAGTGCCCACCATTAACTTCAATAAATTTGTGCATCCTTAGTAGTAAATAGTTAAAAGAATTATGTAGCATTTCCTGCGGTATGTTTTCTATAACATTTCTAATGTTACGTATAAGTTCTGGTAATGTTTGTGGGATGGGATTGTAACATCTCTCTTTTATGTAACCCCATAGAAAGAAATCTGCCACTGTCAAGTCAAGTGAATAAGGTGGCCATTCGATTGGTCCTGCCCTACCGATCCATCGTCCAGGAAATTTTATGTTTAAGGACTCTCTTGCAACTGCTGAATAGTGTACGGGAGCACTATCCTGTTGGAAAAATACCTCTTCCTCAATGCCTTCTTCATCGATTTGTGGATAAAAAAAAATTTCTAACATATCTGTATAGTTATCCCCTCGCACCACGTTTTCACCAAAGAAAAAGGGTCCATAAATCCTTGTCGCAGATATACCTCACCAAACAGTAACTTTTGGCGAATCTCTTTGAAATTCATTAAAAATTCGGGGGTTCTCATTTCCCCAGATTCGACAATTATGCCTATTAACTCGTCCGTTTATGTGAAAAATAGCTTCATAATAATTCTTTTCTCATAAGAACTTTCAGGAATTTTCTGAAATGTTTGAATTTTGTACGGCTTAAATTTTAAGATCTTTAGTAAACGATGGATCTTACTTTTGGACATCTCCAATGCACTTGCCATTTTTCTTACAGAAATGCGGTTCCGATTATCACTTAAAATTTGCTCAATTGCCAACAATTCATTTAGAATTAAATTTTGTTGATGTTCACGCACTCTACTTTGCCTTTTCAGTGAACCAAATTCTTCAAATTTCTGAAACCATGATAATATGCTTTTTCTTGAAGGCGGATTTTTATTAAAAATGGTGAGAAACCGTCTTATGGTAACGGTAACAGATTTGGTGTCTATGTATAAAACTACAGTGCGCGTTTTTTCTTCTAATGTGAACATTTTTATATCTATACTTCAAATATTTGACACAACTGACAATACAGTTTATTATTGTACTTTTGTTTTTCATGGCTACTGTGAAAACGAAGACCAGCTTCAGAAACTGTTCCAGAAAGAGGTGCTCCCATTAAACTGAATTTTGTGGCTCCAATTCTCAAGATAATGTAAACAATGCATACCTTTTTGAAAAGTAAAGTGATTAGGCTTTCTGATTATGGCAAAATATACAGGGTGTTCCATTTAATAAAAGCAAGTAATTTTACTCCAAAGAGGAGCGTATTCCATAAAAAAATTACCAATACAATTGGAGATTTGGCAACAGTGCCAAAAAAAACTTATAAAATTCATAAGTCGTTCTGTCCAAACCGCAACGCGGTATCACTTTTAGTTTTCGAGATATAAGGCGACAAAATGTGATACTTTTCGATGGGACACCCTGTATAACAACTAATAAATATAAGTTCCACACGTATCCGAAGCTTTGGATAATCGATGAATAAGATGGGATAGAACGGAGGGATGTATTCGCTATACATACCTGACATATTTACTACGTATTTAGATATAAGTAGATGCGATATCATCACATGAGTGCCGATGAGCTCTAAAACCAATGGACAGGCAGACGTTTGCACTTATTAAAGCCGTAGAAGTGGACAATTATGCACCATTATAAACGGCGGAATATACTTATACCATCTAGGGTGGAGAAATGCACTTCTTATACATCATTCGTGTGAAGTTTCATCATCTTTCTGTGTACACTTTAGTTGTCTGCCATTGGATGTTATTGGTTATTGACAGTCATACGGCGATGGTATACCTATACAGATAAGGAAACAAATTATCATATTATTTACACGGATATTTATATTAGTATGACTGTTCCTGAGACAATACATCGAATAATATTTGTGTTACATCTTGAACAAGTTGAATTACATATTACCTAACAATTTAAACCCTCAAAGAAAGTATGTTGTACAGTAAGTTATTATAAAACTTTTATATAATTTTCATTTTTCGCATTTTTCCCTCAATAAATGTTTCAATGTCCTCACTAACAATATCTCATTTTTTTTAATTTTCCTAGATTCACTTCTATAAAAATACTAGAAATAGTAAAAGATCTTGATTGCAAAAAAATATATATAGTACAGGGTGTCCCATCGGTGTGAGGACGGACGATAGCTCCTCACTGGGGCTATATTTTAAAATATAGGTTTTTTCGAGGCAATAGATGTTCTACAGCTGCACAGTTTAAAATTATTTTCGTTTATACAGGGTGTTCATGTACAAAGTGTTGCACCAAACTTATATTTTTTAAATGGAACACCCTGTATATTATGGCATTTTTGGAAAGACATGTTAATGCTGGTCATATTGATATAATATTGTACTAGGTTATTCTCAACCGTTCTGAAGTTACAGGGTGTTAACTGTTAAAAAAGTGGTCTACTTCAGAGGTTTGTATCTGCCGACATATTTGAGATATTGATATCGGGTTTTGTCACAAAGATTGTTTTTTTAGTGCAGATTGTATTTGTGCACAGTAATAAAACTTATTTATTTTCTAATATACAGGGTATTTACGTTTTGCGAAACTTAAAAATACTTATTTTTTTCAAATGGAACACCCTGTATATTGTGATTTTATTGAATGCAGAATTTCATAAGCTTTCCTACGATACCATATTTTTATAAGTTAAGTTGAAAACTAAGAGAGGGGTAGGGGTTAAAAGTTTTTGTTTTTATTGGAATATGTTTAATATCTTACACATTATCATCAAAATCATGGTAGCTCTGGAGGAAAATTGATATCTAACAATAGAATTAAACAGATATTTGACACATTGGGTAGTTGACGTTTTGCAAAGAGTATTTTATTAACTTAGTTTTTATTATTTTGGTGTTTGTTAATTTTTTCTCGTTGTTTGTTTATTGTTCTTTGTTTATTGTTCTCCGTTTATTTACTTAACATTACGCTTGAAAATGAACTTTAGTCATGAAGAGTTAGTGAACATGGTGTACACTTTGGGAGAGGCAGATAGAAATTGTCTACTGGCCTCCAGAATTTACAGGCAAAAATATCCTTTAGTCCGACTTCCAAAACCAGAAGCGTTTGAGAATGTGAAAACACGCTTTGAAGAAACTTGTGACGCCAAATACAAGGCAAAATCCTACGAAAACCGTCATACAACCAATGAAGATGTAGAATTACAGATTCTGTTAGCGATCGAGGAAAATCCGCAGATAAGCACAAGACAAATTGAATATAATCAAGGTATAAGCAAATCCTCAGTTAACACGATAATTAAGAAACACAAATTTCATCCCTACCATTTATGTCTTCATCAGTCACTTACTGCTCAAGATCAAGAAAACAGAATTAATTTTTGTAATATTTTTTCCAATATGATTGAAGAAATTCCGAACTTTTATAATATTGATCTGTTTAGTGATGAAGCAACTTTTAATAATATCGGCGTAGTTAATAAACATAATATGCATTATTATGCTTGAGATAACCCACTTTGGGTACGTCAAGTGGATTTTCAGCATCAATGGTCTTTGAATGTGTGGGGAGGAATTATAGGTGATAAAGTTATCGGACCATTCTTCTTTGAAGATCACCTTAATGGAGAACGGTACTGCAGATTTTTAGAGGATGATTTACGTAATTTAATGGAAGATGTAGATCTTGAAACACGTCGATTAATGTATTTTCAACATGATGGTGCTCCTCCCCATTTTCACCGAGACGTAAGGCAATATTTAAACCATTTGCTAGGAAACCGATGGATTGGTCGAGGAGGTAACATTCCATGACCGGCGAGGTCGCCTGATATAACACCATTAGACTTCTTTCTCTGGGGTTATACAAAGCAAGAAGTATATCAAGAATTGCCAACTACTGTGGATGACATGAAAAATCGTATAGAAAGAGCTTTTACAAGTATTACCCCCCAGACGTTGATGGGAGTAAAAGAAAATTTTTTAAGACGAATTCAAGTTTGTATTCAGGAAGGTGGAAACATTTTTGAACATGTTTTATAAATTTTAATTAAACTGTGCGCCTAATGTTTTCATTTAACGTATTCAATTAAAATAATTTTAATATTACGCACAAATAAAAACTTTTAACCCCTACCCCTCTCTTAGTTTTCAACTTAACTTATAAAAATATGGTATCGTAGGAAAGCTTATGAAATTCTGCATTCAATAAAATCACAATATACAGGGTGTTCCATTTGAAAAAATAAGTATTTTTAAGTTTCGCAAAACGTAAATACCCTGTATATTAGAAAATAAATAAGTTTTATTACTGTGCACAAATACAAGCTGCACTAAAAAAACAATCTTTGTGACAAAACCCGATATCAATATCTCAAATATGTCGGCAGATACAAACCTCTGAAGTAGACCACTTTTTTAACAGTTAACACCCTGTAACTTCAGAACGGTTGAGAATAACCTAGTACAATATTATATCAATATGACCAGCATTAACATGTCTTTCCAAAAATGCCATAATATACAGGGTGTTACATTTAAAAAAATATAAGTTTGGTGCAACACTCCGTACATGAACACCCTGTATAAACGAAAATAATTTTAAAATGTGCAGCTGAAGAACATCTATTGCCTCGAAAAAACCGCATTTTAAAATATAGCCCCAGTGAGGAGCTATCGTCCGTCCTCACACCGATGGGACACCCTGTATATTGGTTTTGAGAATAATGGAATGTATGTAATGTAATGGACTATGGGCTTTTATCGTCATCTTTCATTTACCATCTTTGATATCCATTTATTTATGGAATAATGTTGTTCTTAAAAGAAGAAAAACAAGTTTTTGCAGAAATATTATCAGTAGAGTTACGTATCCGTATGTATCATAATGAATTGATTAATAAAATTTGGACAACTTTGCATTTACTTCCTTTTTGAAAGTTTCTACTAAATAATGGTGTAAAATGAAGAAGGGTGTTTTAAAAACGATTTATTTGCACTTTCTATAGTTACTTATCGTAATCGAATTGTTAAGTGTACCGTTATAGGGGGAAATAAGCTTATTGATGAAATGCTTTGTTCGAAAAATTATATAATGTTTTTCGATGTCTGGGGCAAGAGATTGGATTATTGATTTCTGTTTCATTCATAAAAAATAAAGAGGGTGATAATCGTGTTATTACATTATGTTCCTTACACAAGTTTATGACAACACTCCACGGTGATCGATTTGATTTCAGATGAACAAAGCTGGTTCGGTGAATGCCTTTTTGTTCATCCTTGAAGAGCTTTAGTCTAGGATTTAATTTTGTCTGAATTGATACATATCGAGCGTTTTGTCTCCCACGAGAATTCATTAAGTTTAAAATGGTATTATCTTTTTGCTTTTTACTACAGAGGCGTGTTTGCTCTCAACGCCAAATAATGGCAACTTGCCCTAGAAGTTTCTAAAGATATTGTTTTATAGATGCTTTTTTTCATATAATGTAAAATAACTTAAACATTCAAAAGTTTTTCTGTATTGCAAACAGACACGCATAAAACGAAAGGTAGTTCTAAAATTTTTATAACATTTTTTGTTTGATTTCCAAATATATTTTTAATCAAATAAGCTATGAAATATTAAAAAAAAAACTTTTAAAATACAGACATGAATTAGCTACCTTCCTAATAGACCGGGAGTTAGTAACAGATTTTTGGTTTTGATTTTAGTCACTATGCCTTTCAGATGGTTTTGAAGGGGGTTGGAACCTTTATGTGAACCTTTGGTACCTCAGTTTTAATCATCTCCAGATGATGCCAACTTGGTTGGCAAAACGCACGTCGAGCGCAGTATAGTGTTTTGGTGTTATGTGGAAAACTGCGTCAGTGATAATATATACTTTCAGAGGATTATTATATTGCGTATATTCACATGACTAAAATGAATGAATCAAAAAATCATCCGGGGTTCTTCATTTAGAAAATGAGTTTTCATTTGTGCGTATACTTATGGTTGGCGGCCCGTTCGGAAAACCGTAAAATTCTTTATTCAAATAGTAGTTCACGTGACCATAACAGCCCTTTGGATCCACGCTAACGGTATGCCGGTGGTTTCCCTAGGAATTTTTTGTTTTAAACTTCAATTTAAAATTCATAGCAGCCTGACTAATATCGTACTAAAACGCATAATTTGCGAACAAAAAATGAAAACACACTTTTCTATATGAAGAACACGGGATGCCTTATTGACTCATTCCTTTTCATGCACTGATAGCACTTTGTCTATTAGATTTAGAACCAATTGTGGAACTAGCTTTGGGTCTAGCTCTGAACTAATTTATTATGGTGTCTCAAGAGGAAATTGTAGTATACAGAATGTTAGATATTTAAGATAAATACTGTTAGATAGCGGAATAGATAATTTCACTCAGAAAATACTTGGCTCTATCGATATTACTTTATTTATATATATAGCCTGTTTTTGGGAGACGGTTCAAGTAAGAATATTATGGTAATACGAAAATCTAAAATATCTTTTGCAATGCCTTTGTATTATTATATTATCTGATTCTCTATTAAATTGTAACTGTACTCTATGTGACATTCTCTGCTCTTAATTTGCTTAGTTTTCAAGATATTGAGGAAAATATGGAAAAAAGTTATTCGTGATAAAAGAACAAAAAAATTTTGAATCTCAACTATTATATTATATTTCTATTATGTATTCAGTCATAATTTTATTATAGTAATTAGGTATGTCTGAATAATTATTATGAACATATTAGCTCAATCAAAAAAATTCACATTTTCAGGAAAATCTGGAAAACCAAACAACATAAGAATAGGGAAAGTTATATATAGAGTCTAGTTATAATTGAATAGAGAATCTAATTATATAATAGGATACAGGGAGTTAAATAACAACAAATTTTCAACTTTCCCGAGTTTAAAAATATATTTGAGCTACCTCTCAAGAAAATCTCAGTATATCAATAAGGTAATATCGAGGCAGTAAAATATTTTCTGAGTTTAATTGTTTACGAAATAAACAAGATTTATTTAAACAGTTCCCAAAATATTTACAAAAATAACCGCTGGTTTTTTCAACAATTTTCCGGGACCACTATTTAATGCTAGCAATTGCTCAATTTTTCTCTAATTTAATCAACATTGTATCTCTTCAAATAACAAAGATACCAATACATAGTAGTACTCCTGTTTCACCCTGTATAGGAACTACCTGAACATATAGATTAAAATAAAAGTTGCTGATAAATTTTACGACATCATACTTATAAAATAAGAAATATTTATAGATATAAATACTTATGTACATCCACCTATTTCCAAATATTTCTTGTAAATATTTAAAAAAATGTCTTCAAATGCTTTACAACTGCCTACTATAATTTACCTTAAAATTATGATTGATGTTTCCACCGCAGTCCAACAACCTGAAATTTATTTGATGTTTTCCTTCTGAATATCGACTTCCTGCACCGTAAAGTTGAAAGGAAACCAAAATACTAATACACATTTAGGCCTCACAATGTCTCGTAAAATAACCATAGTACATATTATAGGGGCCCCAAACATCCCAGTGGGAGCGTTATTTCTTAAATTGAATGAACATTCGACCTAACCTGACCTATTCTGTGCCGCCGGACAACTTCGGATCCATCAAGCTTAACCTTGTTTACCGTTTAAAGCACATCTGATGCGTTATGCTGAGGTTCTGAAAGCTTTTCACTTACTTTAGAGTTACGCTGTTTGTTTTACATATTACTCTGCTTGCGTTTAACTTAGAGTAAAATATATTTACTTGAAAATGGTAATTATACATCATTTACGAGTTTACTTTGACATAAATTATGGATTAAGATAATATTCCCTCTATTATAAGGACTCAGATAAATATGGATCATGATATGATTCTGGTAGAACTGAAAGAGGAAGTTAAAATTATAATAATTATTCTCTAAGCAAATCCACTTTTTGGTTTTGAATATTTAAATGTATACATTCTATAATATTTTTAGACATATTAAGGGTCTTTTTCCATTACGACATCATTGCAAATTCTAGTCATACAGGAGAGCAATATTATAGACAAGCTTATGTTTCAAAACATTTCAGTAATGATAATATTTATTCCAAAAAATATATACATTCATATTTAATCTGAAAAATTCATCATACTTGTACATTAAAATCTATAGAGCAATATAATTTTTTCTTAATCGTAATATAATCGGGAAAATGTCATAGGCTTATTCCGAGAGAAGAAAAAATAATGACAAACTTTAAATTTTCAGGATTGAAAAACGAAATTAATTAATTATTCCAACAAATTTAAACGTATACAGTATCTGAACTCTAGGAAAAAGTTGTACGCTTTTCTACAGTCTCACTAAGCACTTAGTTTTTACATTTCTTATGAATATTTATCAATCTTTATCAATTGAACATTACATTAACATTACATTAACATTACATTAACATTACATTAACATTACATTAACATTACATTAACATTACATTAACATTACATTAACATTATATGAACATTAATATTGGCTGTGCTTTCTTATTCGACAAAACCAGTTCTGGTTTTGTTGTTTGAAAACTATATTGTTTTCTAATTTCGAATGGCTAACCAAACATTTTGAGATTAAAACGTGTTTTTTTACTCGTTTGATTTATAGTACTCGCCTTCCGCTCGTACTATAAACGCCCCACTTGTAAAAGAAACACCATTTTAATAACTTGTATAAAATACTATTTACCATTTAGTCTTATATCCGCAGTCGTATTAGTCGTAACAATATTAAATATAGATTGGAAATTTACTATTGTAGTCGAAATATTTGCTGTACCAAACTAGTTGACCTGCTTTGCAAAGGATTAGCACAGAATAATTGTATTATTGCTAATGTAATATATGTCAAATAAATTAATATCAATAAACCCCCATTTTAAATTCAGCTAGTCTGGATATGTATATAGCATGGAATTATACATATGTATATACTTTGATTAAAGTACATGACGTATAACCTACGTATATTATTTAAATTAACATTAAAATAAATGATATTTGTAATATTTAGTATGTAATATGTTTCCACTTGGCAGCTTTGGAAATACTGTAAACAATTTTGAATTAAAATTAACTATAGCTATGGATATCCCACGCATATTATAAAATTTGTAAATGTAAACAAAGTATAAACACGATCCATGAAAAGTATTTAAGAATATTCATTCAACAATAGTATTTTATTGAATTTTATTAAGTTTGAGTAAATTTAAATTCGTTCATTCCAATTCGATTTAAACTATTTATCACTTAGCCAGGTGGTAGCTACAGAATGACGGTTACTTTTAATCTAAATGATATCAAATGTATTGTATCCCCATTTCGATGGACAATTTTTAATTAAATTGTCTACTGGTATATTAAGGCCTGCTACAAGGCCAACAGGGATGATTTGAAATCATCCTAGCGTGCGTATCCTAGGATGGGAAGAACATCAGCCTGGTGTTAATGTGAGAGATAAACAGTTGATACCCATTTTATTAACCCATTGAATAATAATATGCCACACCCTCTGCCATACAAGTATGAGACATTATAGATAAAGCTGGTAATTAGAGTGAAGTGTAGTATCAGTACTATTATAAAGTTGTTTTTAAACTAAATCCCATATTTTCTTTTCTAAAATTGACTGAAATGAAATGAAGAAGAATGGTTAAAGAAAAATTCAGCGTTCGAATCAGAGTTGGTATTTTATTGCTGCAAATAACATTGTGGATGTTTATATATTCTTTTTATTATAATTATTTAAACACCGAGATCAATTTCGCAAAAAAACATTTCTAATATAACTGGAACAAAATATATATTACTAATATTATGACATCGAGACTACTCTGACACTACCTTTGAGATTATGAGACTAATTTTGTTTTCGGACTTCTGAGGTCGCCATCAATTAATAATAATGCCATGTTTTATCATTTTCATTTTTACATGGAATGGACATTCATGAACAGTTAGTTTATTTTAAAGCATAGATATATCTGCAATAATAAAGGATATATAACAACACTTAATTATCATGTTGAGAGTAATAAGTTGATCTTCAGTTAATATTTTTCGCTACCAGAGGGCGTGTCTAGTTCTACCGTTTTAAAAATATTTTCTGCACTATTGCTGTTTCTGTTTCATCTCTTTAAAAGATGAGCTTTCAACCGTTTTTGAGTGATCAATGTCTATTATTACATAATAAGGTTATTCTTTCACCATTGTATGATTTAATTGGTTTTTTATTTATTTTCTCAGCGTAAGCTTATAATAATAAAACACTAAGTAAGACAACCAAACTAATGCTGTTTATGTGCTATCAAAAAAGAATAAACTACGCTAAATAATTAAAGGATTACAGATTCAAACTCTAACAGATTTTTCTAAAATTATGGTATATCGTTCAAAATTGTTATGCATATACAAAAACACTTTATTGATTGAGAAATCTCACCCAAATTAGTAACATAAAAGCAATAATACATTATGTAAACATGCGATGTTATTTACTATAGACCTCTGCTCCCTAATATTGCCAAAGTCTTTGAAAGCATTCTGTCATTTTTTGTGTATAATCATGCTATGTTGTCAGATCAGTATTAAGGAACATGGTTTTGTTAAAGGTCGATCGTCATTCACGAATATTTCTAATTTTACTCAATTTGTTTCCGAAGCTCTCGATGATCGGCCGCAGGTACCTAGATGGTATATTTACAAATTTTATCCGTTTGATCAAGTACATATGCTCATCCAAGGCGTTTGATCAAGTACACCATGAGTTAATAATTAGAAAGGTTAGTCAATTGGAATTAAACACAAATAATATGGTAAAACTTATTATTTCCTTATTATCCAATAGACAAAATTATGTTGAATACAAGGCCTTTAAATCAGATACTTATTGTGCAACTAGTGGTGTTACTCAAGACTCCAATTTTGGTATACTTTTATTTTTAATGTTTGTGAATTATATCAGCAAATATATTAAATCTGATATTTATTTGTATGCTGATGACTCGAAAATTGAGTCATAAAATCAGAATGTGATTGCGAGCCATTGCAAGCTGATCTTGATTTGATGTGTGAGTGGTGTCAGGTAAACAGGTTGAGTTTAAATAAATCAAAATGTGTGTCAATGGCCTTTTCCTTTTCTAGAAAAGACAACATGATTTTTCTGTTAAAAATTGTAAATAGTTAAGCTATAGTATAGTTATTAAAAAAAATTATTAAAAATACCTTTTCTTCTTCAATAATAATAACTGCTAATTTGTATGAAATAAAAAGGCGACACATTTTTAAATTTACCAATAACAAGCTACTAAAATTCAGAAGTATCATAATTATTCTCAGAATCAAATAAAAATAAAAATGCTCAAACGAATTCCACTTATATATCTTTATTTTAATTGGTATTGGCAGCAAAATAAATTGGCAAATTATTCGTTGTAATTAACAACTAACACATTTGTTTCGAAAATGTCAAAACACTTTTAATGGCCCTCAATTTATGTTTCATTGCGATTAATTCTCTCTTAACGTTTTACATAACAATTTTGTGATATATACCAAATTTAATAAAGTACAAATTTACAGGCGATTTATAGACAACTACTTAAATAGATTGATACGCGATTTAAAAAATCACGAAACTGTCTATTCGCTCTGTCAGGGTGGGCAAATTTGGATCTAGTTATAGGGTAACCATAAAATGGTAAAATCATGGAAACTAACTAACATTACCGGTGGTAATTAATATGAAAAACGAAAACATTTTAAAGTACAGAAACTGTATACTTATACAGTGTGACACAGATCCATGGTACCACTCTATTCTTCTTTATTATTTTAAACACATTTTTTTTTCAACTTTGCTACGATGGAGGTACTTATTAAAAGCCACCTTTTGGCAAAATTAGTTTTTACTGCTTCAAGTGTTACCGAAAGGAGTACCAACTCTCGATTTTTATATGGAACACCTTGCCTATTATTATATTTTTGGAATCTACGCCATTTTCTGAATGCAGGGATATAACATAAATAGCATTTCAGCTGTCAATTTAGTTTTTGGAGTCTGTTTTATTTTTGAATTTAGAGTGCTTTGACCATTCCAAATAAATTGAGTTGGTGTCAAAAATATTCAATAATTTCTCGACTTACAAGTCGTTAAAATTCTTTAAAGTGGTTATATAACTGCAACCATTTTTTTCATGTCATAATTGTGATAAGGTACAATTAGAAAGTACAATTGATAAGTAATCCATTCATATGTTTATTTTGTGTGAGATCAACACACCTGACATTACAATAGAGGGAAAAGTTCCACAAAATCCAGTTTTGTCTGAACTTAACAAAAATAATCGTTTCAGGTAAAACACCTAGCTGTGAAAAACAAGTGACATGCTAAATATCCTTACTACTAGCCAACAAGTATTACATAGTAATTTTGACGTCTCAAACATTTGATTATTAGATTGTTTACTAGTGTCTATATTGTTTATAAATAAGTGTATATATTTTTGAATTTAATCCAAAATGCTTCAAACTAGTAATTTCACAGTTGACACTGTTGGTAGTCACTGTTACATCATTGGATACAGAAAATAACATAAATTCCAAGAAATACATAGACTTAAATACAGGGTGATGTAGCGGGTCACAGATATACACAGGGTGTTTCGTAAGTACCTCCGATGTGGAAAATTTGAGAAAATGTCGTTTTAATATATTTTTAGCAAAATAAGTCCATTTAAATTATTGGAAAAATGCGCAGTATGACAGATTTGAAGTAATACATATCTGGTAATGGTATAAATTTATAGAGACTCTGAATATTAGACAACATGTTTAAATTAGAGTAAGGTCATTTAGTTAAATATATAATTACACTCTAGCAATTCACTTTGTTGAAAAATATAAGAAAATGGTAACAGCAAATATGCTAATTTACGGTACTTAGTTTCATGTACCGTCCTGGTATTTTCACTACGTCCTCCATTTAATAAATCGCAAAATGAAAAGACATACTTAGTCGTTCGCTATGTTTGCAGCGTCCCCAGGGATAATCTGCCTATAATATTTAAATATTCCATTACTAAAGCAACAAAGGTAATTATGTCTTGTCGCAAGGCAGTTTTTGTTAATTTAAAATGTAAACTAAGGCTGCAGTAAGGTATAAGAAGGTATGTGGTCTGTGCTTCCAATATTTATGGATAGAGTAGCCCCGAGCGTTCCTCCCTAACAGAGAGAGACTCGCAGAAAGATATAATAAAGCTTTCGCTTTATCGTAAAATAAAAGACGAAGCAGCATCATAAGGTCACTAATTAAAAGTCGAAGTGCTGGAATCAAATAATTAAATAAGCCGTGTTTAGTGAGGGATTTGATCAAACGTGCAACTCAGACGAGTCGAATCGATTATCGATAATCTATTATTTGATACATAATATTAGTATTGAAAATACTTATGTGATCGTATATATGGGAGCTGTCTCTTAAAATATTAACGCTTAGTGGCATGCAAAAGCGAGCGACCTCGACATAGACACGTACTCATATGGAGACGACCTAGCCTAGCTGTGTTGTTAATAATCAGCAGTCTATGTTTATTGTTTATGCTTGGGTTATATCATTACTTGACCACAGTGATTTATGAACTGATGTTGAATGTAAAATAAACGTTTGCTATTTACTGATCGTTGTAATAGGATGAACAGGTTTGTTGTTTTATTAATTTAGACTAACATATATACAGGGTGGGCTAATATACAGGGTGAACCAAATCTGACTGTGTGTACATACAGGGATCTCGGAAACTAGAAGAGATACAGAAATGGTTAAATGTTCACAGTAGTGCAGAATCTAATGCCCGTCAATAATCCACTGAGAAAACAATTGAATTTCGCACCGTCTAGATTTTATTTAGAAAAAAGTGCAAATTTGCTTCTAACTCTTTTGTTTGCATTCGGATCGAAAAAAAGGTCATTTTGGGCAGTTTTTTACGGGGATCCCAGTTTGCTATGATACATACTTTTCGAGAAAATGATAGCAACTTTATTTTTTCTAATAGACGCCATATCGGATTTTTCCATTTTTAAATTTAGCGATTTTTTCTGATTACTTTGATATAGCACATGTACTACGATGTAGTCTTAGTAACGCAAAATATTATTTTCAAGAACAAAATAGTAGGCCTTGAAGATAAGTGTGACAGCAATAAACAAACACCATATTGCGAATAAATAGTGCATATTATTATGCATTAACTGCCAAAAATGACCTTTGAATTTTTTCGATCCGAATGCAAAGAAAAGAGTTAGAAGCAAATTTGAAAATTGTCGATTTTCACGTTTTTCTAAATAAAATCTGGACGCCGCAAAATTCAATTGTTTTCTCAGAGGATTATTGATGGGCATTAAATTCTGCACTACTTTGCCCATTTAACCATTTATGTATCTCTTCTGGTTTCCGAGATCCCTGTACACACAGTCAGATTTGGTTCATCTCTAAATTTAATCTCTAAACTGGAAGATTTAGTTTTCTCGATACATCAAATGAAGGGTTTTTATATCACACTCTGTATAAATTATAAATATAATGAACTATGAAATATATAAAGTCCGTAACAAAAATAGTTGTGTCTGGTATTTTCAATACGCCTACGATATTTGCGTAAGATGCAAGATCTGTGAATTTTTTTTAGGAAGAACGACCATGAATCTTGTTAATTGTTGTCATATTATATAAAAATTATAATTTAGTGGTCAGGCTAAATGCAATCTTTTTTTCGGAAATCTGTATATTCAAGAAATTCTAATGACTAACATCTCCATTCCATTCGGTTGCGCGTCTATTATATCCTTCAGGCAATGGTTTCACGTAGGAAGCCAATATTTTCCAAAAATTTATAATTTGCTGTGGTTTCATTATAAAGTACCATACACTAGTGGCGGTGAGAAACACCGTAGTGCCCTCTTTTATTCTTCCAATAATTATCCGTCTCATAATTTTTGTCTAATTGACAGACAGAATAGCACATGCTTTTCCGCAGTTGCCATTACAGCAATGACCTATATTGGCATTGAGAAAGACAATCCTACCTATTTATTTCTTATTATTCGTATTTCCTCCTCCTATTCCTTATTTATTCCTATATTTTATTTATTATAAGATGCCGAAAACAACTAATCCACAGGCTGTGCCGGGATCTCCATAGAAGTCGCCACATCTTTCATCAAGACTAACCACCAGACACTGACTGGTTTAGTATTTATTATGTACTTGTCAGAGTGTCATAGGGAGTGGAATCGATGAACAATGTTGCGATATGATTGCCTAAAGGGCATCTGGAATGTTAGCGGTGGTGAGAAACACCACAGTGCCCTCTTTTGGCTTTTGCTAGTAGACAGTTATTAGATAATAATTATTGTTTAATTGACAGACAGATAGCGATTATTATTATTAAATCATCAGTAAGAAAATAATTGTCATTCAGGTAAACCTAGCTGCAACTCTTTGTGTAAGATCTTGGCTTTTATGATTATAGTACACCGAATCAACTACACACGTCTCCAAGAAATACACTTAACCTTGACTTTATATTCCCAATACTCACTAAAATTTATTGCAATGTAATTATTATGTTGAACAATAAAAAAGTCAAAACGTTTTAGCTTCTTGTTCTGTGCAATTCTAACCCACGAAAGGAGCATAGTGCAGATACCTTAAGAGTTTTAGCTTACCTAATGAAATATTAGTTTCAAGAGATTGGAGTATAATAATTTATGAAATATAAAACGCGATCTAATCACATCACTATCTGACATTCCACAGTCTCTGATGAAATAATCCCACTCTAATTTATTTATATATGATGTTAAATTGGGAGTAATTAAATAATAACACCATTTACGTTGCTCCTTTAAAATTTTCATTTGATACATGTTCACCACTGGCTTTTTGGATGAATAATGCTACTCACCATATCATTTTATTACAAACATTTGTGTACCTTGTACACGGTACAGAAGTTAATCATAATAAAATATGTTCTACCTACTTTAACTTTAAATTGCGAATATCTCTGTAAGGTACGTACTGGGAGAAGAGTTTATAATTGTTCAGTGTATACTGACACAGTAAAAATAATAAATTTTGCAGAATATGTTATACGTATGATCCGTGTTAACACAAAATAATGGGAGCATGAAAGCATGAAGAAAAATACGGATCTGACTTATATGTATCTGACTTTAGTTCCTGTATTGTTTCCATTAATACTTTTAGAAATGTATAAATTTCCGTTTTTAGAACTATGTAATAAAACTTTACGAACATTCGGTATTATTGTCGCTTTATCCGTGTGCTTCTGATACGATAGAAAAACTGCATAGCCAGTGGCCATTACAGAAACCACTCACTATCTCCAGCTTCGTACGTACAGTTTACGCTTCAAACGTAACGACGGCATTTGTAGCAGTATCTAAGCTTTATACGTTTCTTCAGATAAAGTTGCTGTGGCTGAATTTAATCATTTTCAGAACCCTTAAAAAACTTACATCAACGTGTTCATAGGGATAGTCACTTATGCGACAAAACTGGACATAAATAAGTCCTAAGACAAATGACAGATGACATGTGCTCCCAACACACATTTCAGAAAAACTCATCGAATGTATCTATTTAAGGCCATTGCTGCAGCATCCCTTCTATTATTTTTTTGTTTACTCTTTGCTTACTTTGTTTTATTTATTGGTTACCAAAGTACTGGAGATTTACACTTGGTCACTCAACTTATTTAACATACAATTAGAACTGAGTAAGGGACTTCAACTGATATATATTATATATTTTTATGCAAGCAATCAGTCCTTCTGAGATAATAGTAAACAATATTACAAACTAAATTATCATAAAAGTAAAAAGTCTGATGGTTATTGAAATATAGTGGTTCGAAGCTAATGATTTTGTGAGTTCGGTCAAACAAAGGAAATATATAGTGCAGGTAAAGAAACAAACAAAAGAATTACGAGTGAGCCAGCAAGGAAAGGCAACTGTGTGTTTTTGTTCTTATCGATTGTTCTTAAAGGTAGCCACAATAATTGATAATTGTTGACAATCTAGGCAAATGTAACAAACATGAAAAACCACATCCTGTCACCACATGAGACAGTCCTACCATAAGTGACATAAATTGAGTTGACTATGAGCATCTAACGGCGCCACTGGAAGAACCCAGGTCCTTTTCATGACAACCATAACTCAAACCTTACAAAATGTAAGAAGGAAAAATGAGTTACCCTTCTCTAACACAGTAAGTCGGGAATATTTCTTCCTCCATCCCCACTCCTTTTATTACGCAGAAGAGCTAAATCTATTTATTTATAGATCATAAACAATCAAATTTATCATATATAGTTCATTTACCTAATTGAGAAGAGAATATGCTGCAGCATACTTAAGCAATACATCAAATTCAAATATATCTTTGCTGTTCTGTTGTAAATACTATGTAGTATTTCTGCCAGAGGTCCACGTTCGTGACTTGCCCAGAAACGACACTCTTACGAGATAACAGCTGCATCATGTTTACTGACCCCCCACGGGACCACCTAACTTACGGTGCCCCGTCTGCGGACTGGACATTGTGTACAAAATATCCGCACGTTTTATACTCCTAATATCACTTTCTATTTTATCAGCATCGTAATTTCAAAACAAACTGCTAAAAATTCTGTTAAGATGTCCAGATTAATGTGTAAAAACTAAACGTGTATCGTATTTGCCTTTCCGTTGATTTACACCAGAACATTAAAGTTAACAACATAAATGCAAATTTGATATTTGCTTAATCTCCTTGTTTCCAGGAAATTAAAATTTTATTATTTCACAAGATAATTTTACGTATGCGTTCCTCATAATATATTAAACAAAGTTTATTACAGTTTTTATAAAATTGTACTGTATGCTTGGAGATACATTAAAAACCAGACATTATTTATGTTCCTTCTTATAGTCATCAATATATACTAATAGTGATTATACAGGACAGAGAATATCAGATTATGCTGTAAAGTAGACTGATAGCCATTTTAGAAGTAGAGATAGATTTACATGCATGGAAAATGATTATTTTATTTGTAGTGAAAATTAATTATTAGAAGCATATACACGTACAAGTCATACAGTCTGTCCATAAAGCAACCCCCCCCCTGCTAACTTTTGAACGAATCGAGATAGAGAGTTTTAACAAAATACAGGGTGAATCATGTAAAATCAAGTTAATTCTGACGATAAATTCAATTCTTCAAATTCAAAGATGGCGCCACGGGCGCTGTCAACTCAATTTTTTTAAATGGCAAAGCATGCCGTGTTGCACCTCATTTAAAAGGTAATTCAATTCTCTACATTCTCGTTTTTGAAAAAAATGGCAATCGAGTTATCCGTTCTCTAGTTACAAGTGTTTGTATTAACGATATTTAAAAATTTTGGTTTTATCAAGTCTCCTTGCCTTTGCTTGCCAGTGTCACTGAAACGCCAATAAGCTTCGAGAAAGTAGTTTAGCGTTCAATTTAAGGTGTTTGAAAGTTTCTACAGGTTTTTTTCTCATTTTTTTAAGTTATTCGATTTGATAGATTTGATAGATTAAAGAGAAAATTTAAGAGGAGAGCGGTACTTAAGAATGCTGCGGGTGGAAACTTTTCCAAAGATAGAAAGAATATCAGGCAATAACATTTAAAGTAGGTATTGTATTTCAACAAGATGGGGCTCCGCCTCATTTCTATGGACCTGTTACCAATTTTTTAAATAACCATTTCCCGGGCAGATGGATTAGCAGAAGGGGCCCGATAGAATGGCCGGTTCGTTCCCCGGACTTAACTCCTCTTGATTTTTTCTTATGGGGATATTTGAAGTCAAAAGTCTACAGAACTCCTCCAGTAAATATCGACGAACTACAGCAACGTCTAACACATATGTGTAGAAATATCTCTGCAGAAATTTTAGGAAATATCAGGCAAGAATTTCAAAGTAAACTTTTTATGTGTCAAGAAGTCAATGGACAGACAACATTTTGAACAACTTTTTAATTCTTTTATTTTTAGTTTTAATAAATATTTGTTCATAATTTGTTGTATTAAAATATTAATTAACATGGATCAGATTGGAAACAGAAACGCTTGTAACAAGAGAACGGCTACCTCGATTGTCATTTTTCAAAAACAAGAAAGTAAAAAATTGAATTATCTTTTAAACGAGATGCAACACGGCACACTTTGCTATTTAAAAAAATTGAGTTGACAGCGCCCGTGGCGCCATCTTTGAATTTGAAGAATCGAATTTATCGTCAGAATGAACTTCAGTTTACATGATTCACCCTGTATTTTGTTAAAACTCTCTCTCTCGATTCGTTCAAAAGTTATCAGGGGGGGGGGGGGTTACTTTATGGACAGACTGTATACACAACTTGTTTTAGTTAAAAGTTCAATAGAACGGATTTGTGCAGTTTAAAAGTTGGTCAACTAACCTGCTCGACTGTCATACATTTCTCTTCTTTTAATTATGAACCAATTTCCACCATGTTGAAGATGAATAATAGGTACATATTCAGCACATCGCACTTTGAGTTAACTTAGAAGGTATGTGGAAAAGTAGTCAGTTGTTGCAGCTTGAACAACAACTGGGTAGATTTCCCTAGACTACATAGAATGGTTAACGTGTGTAGTTACATTATATACAGAGAACCCTTCCTTCTTGCCTCGTGAGTGTAAATACAACTATTATCTTTGATATATACCTGAATTTCTAAGCTAGGAGCTAGCGAGTAACCATATTTTATAGTCGCTCAAAGTTCAGTGAGTTATGCCTTTGCCAATATATTGGAATTAAGTTACCAAAATATAAATAAAACGGAAAATGTGAAAAGTCAAGTAATTATTATTAATTAATTAGTTAAAGGGGATTGCAGAGTTACTAGTAGGTGGATCTACACACCCCACAAAAATTATCGCAACACTAAAAATTTGCTATTATTTTGATATTCGTTTTCTCTGGAACTAATTGTCCGATTTAATTGATTTTTTTTATATTGTAGGTTGATTCGTTAGCAATGTGACTGGTTTAGTTACATTCTCGAAAAAAATAATTTTGAATACATACAGGGTGAAACAAGTGTAACATGATTTGTCACAGAAGTTTAGAACACCCTGTGGAGTTAATCAGTTATGGCAACATAGTAAAACTTAATAGGAGTTAAAGCGACTTTTTTTCTTAACATAATCGTCTTGGTTTCACATCGATATCTCAATAATTAAAGGAGATATTTCAAAATAAAGGGTTCAGTGTCATTTTAGTAAAAAAAATCGATTACAAGTGCATCACTAAACAAATTTAATAAAACAGTATACCCTTACAGCAATAAAACACGTCATAAAATTAAAATAACAATTTTCAGTATCGGGTATTTCCTCCCCTAGCCTCAATTACCGCTTGAATACGCTGTGGTAGACTTTCAAACAGACTGTGTATGTAATCTTCTCCTATATCATTCCAAATCTCTTGAAGCTTGTTCTGGAGCTCATTTAATGTTCGGCAGGGGATTTGACCCTCCTTGATTTTCCATGACATGTAGTTCCATACATGCTCAATTGGATTTAGGTCTGGACTGCGAGCAGGCCAGTCCATTGTAGCAACATGACTGTTTTCAAGATATTCTCTTACTATACGTGCAACGTGAGGACGTGCGTTATCTTGCATTAAGGTAAAATTATTACCCAACAAGCGTCCATATAGAATCACATGAGGAACTAAAATATCCGTTATGTAACGTTGGGCAGTCATGCTGCCATTGTTGACAGGCACCAGTGCCGTACGCCCATTAACAGAAATTCCTCCCCACACCATTACCGATCCACCTCCAAAATTTTCGATCTGTCTGAAAATTGCACTGCATATGCCGTTCACCTGGCCTTCTGTATACTGGCATACGTCTATCTGACGAATATAAACAAAATCTTGATTCGTCAGTAAACAGTATACTAGACCATTCTTCTAGGCCCCAGTTACTGTGTTCCCTAGCAAATTGGAGACGGGCAACTCGATGTTCCCTGGTCAGACGTGGTCCCTTGGCTGGAACCATAGGACGTAAATTAACTTCTCTAAGACGGTTTCTCATAGTTTGTAAAGAAATGTTTGCATGTCTGGCTCCCAAAATTTCTCGTTGAAGCATACGAGCAGTACAATGTCGAGTTCTTAATGCCGAAAGTCTTAGAAATCTATCATCTGCAGCTGTAGTTACCTTTTTACGCCCTTGTCCTTGCCTTCTGGAATGTTGTCCTGTTTCTCTATAACGCCTGATTAATCTGGAAATGGTACTTGGTTGAACTAATATTACATTTGCCACATATCTTTGACTTCGTCTGTTTAAACGAAGTTCAGCATTAATTTTTTTTTAAATTTAGCACGCAAATTAAAAGAGTTTTAACAAAACTGTAACAATCGTATTTCTGTAGAAATAATGATTGTAGGAATGACATTTCAAATTTTGTTTTCAGAGCCTGCTAAGTTTTCATAAAATCTGTAAATGTTTGTTAAGGTTTATTTAATTTTTTTTACTGAAATGACACTGAACCCTTTATTTTGAAATATCTCCTTTAATTATTGAGATATCGATGTGAAACCAAGACGATTATGTTAAGAAGTCGCTTTAACTCCTATTAAGTTTTACTATGTTGCCATAACTGATTAACTCCACAGGGTGTTCTAAACTTCTGTGACAAATCATGTTACACTTGTTTCACCCTGTATGTATTCAAAATTATTTTTTTCGAGAATGTAACTAAACCAGTCACATTGCTAACGAATCAACCTACAATACAAAAAAAAATCAATTAAATCGGACAATTAGTTCCAGAGAAAACGAATATCAAAATAATAGCAAATTTTTAGTGTTGCGATAATTTTTGTGGGGTGTGTATTTTGTTAACAATTAAAATTGATATTATTTGTTTAATATTTGTTGAAAATGCTTTTGCGGTTATGTAGCTTAAGGGAATGGTTGTCTATGATAGAAACTGAAATCTGGACCGATTCTTGGGTATAACTGAATTATTTATTTAAGAAAACTATTTGGTCGCATTCGAAGTTGCTTCCAGTACCTAGGTAACAGAATTAATGAAAAATTTACGGCTTACGTTACAGGACTACCGAACTAACCAGCAACTTGTTTTCCATTATTTGGTGTTTCTAAAAAGATCGAGTTTGTAGCAACAAGTTCATAACGCAGTATAGGTGAGCTAATTTTAACGTTGAAGCGACAGAGTACAGTTTTGTGCTATGATTTATTATGTAATAAACTAAATCTAGTTGTCACCTCAATGGCTAAGAACGATTTAAATATTGCAATAGATATTGGAGGGTTATCAAAAAGTCACTGACTGTTGGTAAGATATAACATATGTGAAAACGAATTATACGTAACGTACACCGAGAGAACATTTTTTTTATTATTAGTGAAATACATTTATAATTAAAAAAATGCTGATTTTGGATATAGCATAACAAATATAAAATTCTCTCAAATAAAATAATATTTTTGAATAAATTTAACAAACTTTAGTGCATCAAAATATACTAGATAGGAAGTAATATTACCATTTGTTAGTTGTAAAACATATTTGTTTGCATGAAATAAATATATCATTTGACTTACTATTATTTACATCGTATTTAACATTTCACGTATTGGTATGTAAATAAATTTGTTTATGCTTAACATATATTTTTATAGGCTAAACTGTATATTTTAAAACTTAAAATATAAATTTTTAATGCCGCAATTATTGGGAAAATAAGTGATTTGTTTATTATAATAAGTAATGGTTATTAAATTTACTGTAACTTGTTTCATTAACAATATATAATTTTCTTCAATATAAAACATATTTTAAAATAATATATATTTATTTTCCACCTAATAAACATATACAATACAACCCCCTTCTAATACGAAGGGAACGTTGAAATAATATCTGGATGATACCCCTATGTCCCCCAAATTTCACTTTTTTATCCCTTCACAAATTTTCAGAAAAAATAACAATTCAATTTCAACCCTGCTCTTTAAGGGTATAACTCAAAACGACGTAGGACATCAGTTTATAAGAGGAAAGAGGAATCACACTCTATACTGTGTTCCAATTGTTAAATAATGGGATAAGAAAAGCATAGTAAAAGAAATATGTAAGTAGTTGGTCAGTTAGTCCAGCACTTACTTCTTATTCCGAAACCTGGAAATCCTTAAATGTGAAAGCTTAAATCTGTTACCTACCTACATGAACATCCATACATCATAGTTTTTCCGTGTGGATCTACCACATAAATAAGTAATCTAATTCCGAAAATTATTCTAGTTATAAAACGGTTTATTAACCACAAGGAACACTGAATACGTCATGATAATTGATGTGTAAAATACCGTAATCATTTATAAGGGAATTAATATTCTTGTGTGACAATGAGATTGTGTGTGGACCAAACTAAATTAGTCCGGCGTTATGCCGGACTAATTGTTAAATCTAATAGATTCGGGTGCAAATCAGATGAGTGGTTGCCTATCATGAATTATTTACGCCCGAGTTTCCGCCATCTGCCTTGGTGGAATAACCTCCTTTATGATTAAAGTAAGGTCAGTGAGACCCATCGCATACTTGTATACCTAATGTATATGTAATATATTTAGAGCTTATAGGTTTTATTATACAGGGTTATTCAGAACCCATATAAAAAACTTTGAGGATATGTGCATCCTTAAATAAGAAATCGATATCACCAAAAAAATTGTAATAAAAGTAATTAGGATTTCCCGTAAACAATGTTTAAAGTTATACCATTATAAAGGACTACGTAGCTGGGCAACTGTACTTCAACGAGATTGGATATACCACATTCCGACAAAAAACAGTAAACAAGTTTTTTGTACCTGGAACGTCTATCTATCTTTAAGTATATTTTAAAGTAAAAACGTTGCAAATATTTTTTGCGCCGGGCGCGCCGGTTTCTTTCGTGCTAGCTAGTTTGCATTGTCAGTCCCAAGGCCACTTCATTACAGTGGACCAGTATCCAGCGGCGTGCAATGAAAAATTTTTAAATAGTTTTCAGACCCCGCCAAAAAAATTTCTTTTTGCACTACCACATTTCTACATGTATGTTGAACATCCCCAAATTTTATTTTCGATAGGTTCTGAATAACCCTGTATATCCATTGTTTGTAGTCTGTCCGGGATGGGGAAAATTAGATGGATTGCAAAATATATCGAAAACTACAAACAGAAGTTTACTCGGTAGCTCAGAATTTAAAGTCTTGATCGCTCAACCCAGAGGTAGTAGGTTTAAATACCTATTCCATCAAACTGATAAATTAAGGTTTGCTCGCAGGTATGGGTCGACAGTCATCCTGGCATGCCTAAGAATGTCAACTTGGTGTTATTGTGAAAGAAAAAATCGGTTGATGATCTGATCCCCTAATCAATGAGGTTTTCCAGATTTCCCTCATTCCAGTACTGAATTAGACGAAGTTCCGAGCTAATCCTTGTGATTAAAATAAGGGTAGATTCATTATTATTAATATTATCTAATCGTTTTCAATCAAGATGAAACTATGTACAGGGTGACCCACTAGTCTGGGATTCCTTTATTTCTCCCCTTTAGAAAAAAAACGTTAGAAAAAAAAATGTAATACAAAAGTTTTCAGAAATAATAAGGGCTACAATTTAAAATTAGTTACAGATATACAGGGCGTTCACATCCTTCCAAACCTATAAAACTGTCTTACTGTAAATGGAACACCCTGTCTGTTATTAGCTTATTGGATTCCCCATCGCAAATTCTTTCAGTCCATATAACATTTGTTATAGCTAAACTTTATAGTTTCCAAGATATTTAATATGTTGTGTACAAAATTACTGCAGACTGCAGACTTTAGTGAAAATAATAGTATCTTTCTTAGTTTTTCCATGTCGATAATAAATATTGGTATCCGTTTAGTATAAGCCCTGGCGAATATTTTGCTATGTATAAATGTTTTATAAGTTATACAGGGTGTTAATAATCTCGTATCACTTTTGGAAAACTGTATGACCCAAGATCTCGTTTATTTTAAATGGAACACCCTGTATATTTTTAATGGATCAGATACAGAATTCAAAACTCTATCGATCCATATTAGTATGTTATATACCCAAAGTATAATATTTTTTATAAAGTATAAATACCTAAATTTATTATTTATTTAATTATTCGGTTAGTACGCCCCTAGTACGGAAGTACAAATGATTTGACCATATGGAACAGCTTAAGCAAATCTCGATTGACATTTCCATGGCTTAATAGTCACTCGACACCGCCAACTATATTTTTCCTGGACTTTTCATTATTTTTCCATTATTCAGTTACTACACCACTGGTACGGACGTATAAATGATTTGGCCATGAGGGACGGCTTAAGCACATCTCGACTGATAGTTCCATAGGTAAATAGACACTCAACAACGTAAACTATATTTTCCTGGGCGCAGTGGTGTAGATTCCAAAACTGTTGCTGTCGAAAACTGTTCACACCGGTTTCCTTTCATTTCCGGAATATCCCGAAATTCTATTGCCTCATCTAATTATTGATTAGTATATTTTACAAATATTTGACGTTGAATGTGCCTTGAAATTGAAGCTCGAAAAATGATATTTGTCTTTTCACATCTGACAATTTCTGACATGAATTCCCATAGAAAATGTAACAGTATTTATGATACATTCGTTAAAGAAAACTTAAATATTCACCTTGACACAACACTTTTTTACCTTAAATATTGTCTGCTTTATTTTTTATTATTTTCGCAAGTGGCGTACTCCCTAAGAATGTTTAATGAACGATAGCACTGAAAATTTATTTCTGAAAAAAACTAGAACTAAAAAATGTATTTTTCACGTTATTCAAGTTATATTTCTAGAAATTCTAGTAAATTATTATTATTGTATTTTACTTCTTTATTAAACTGCACCTAGAACTTAAATAACATTTTAAGATTATTCTTAAAGTAAATATTAAATGCAGATATTACATTTGATGTTCTCCTTTGGTTCAAAATTAACAAAACACCAATAAGTAGTTTATAGAAAATATTATTTATCAAAATAGCCGGACTAACATACTCCTGAACTTATCATTAATTTATCTCTGAACGTTAGAAGTACAAAGCACTACTCAACAGAGAACATCAACGTCTTAACTGAATGTTTGTTTTCAAGTTGATAACAGCCAGAAGCAAAAGTGTAACTACTGCGGAAATTAAGCACACAAGCCTGTCAAGCGGCGCGATGTTTGCTCTGCGCTAAATGATTGTGTAAAGTGGGATAACTAAATAAATAAAACCAATAAACTTCTAGTTAGGAAAGCACAAGCAATAAATTTCAATTATACGCGAAAAGAGTAAAGCTGAGGAGTGAACACAGTCGTTTAGCAAAGCTGAAGGATGAGCATACATTTATTTAAGGCAGCGTAGAATACTTATAACATACAGGCTGGTTTTTAAAGGGTAACAATCCTGTTATGTCTTTGTTAATGTTGAATTTGTAGGTTCTTTGTAAATTATTTCACATTCATTAAAATTTATATAATAATAATAAAGACCAGAAAACATCCATCCCCATTATATATTTACAGATTAGATGATACTTTTCTTGAATACTTTGTAGCCTAGCATACCCAATTATATTATCTTTAAATATTTGCCTATGACATATACCCTTGGAGGGGAGTATGTTCCATCGGCACCGAAAAGTTCCCATTTTAGTCAGTTTTTTCGGTATCCACGTATCGTAAATCTTTTAATTAACGTAAAAGAAATACTAATAATTCAATATTTTAAAGTTGGAGCTAGTTGTTTTGAATATTTTAATTTCCCTAAATGTAATTTAAATAGATAAACAGGATTGTAATTTTGATATTTTCGACGACAAAATATGAATTTCAGATAATTAATTTGATCTAATAGTAAGACATTTTTAAAGGTAACTTTTAAATAAATAGAACTTTCGAGAGAACTATTGTTTAAAATATTTTACTACCTAAAAACGCAGTAGTTTCATAAAAGAAGCAGTCATTTTATGGATTTTCTGCGACTGTACAAGTTTTTTTGTTGGTAGAAAGTATGTTTACCACGTGTGTTAGCATTTTATCAATAATAGAATTATTCATATTTCAGTTATAGCACTAGAATAAGCAATTTATTATGATTGCGTCGATATGAAAAGTTAAATATTAAAATACAAATAGACACGCCATGCTTGTTCATCTTCATCTGGCTTGTTAGTTAGTGAATTCAAAGAAGTTATAGTAAGGTGACGTGTATATAAAAGACGTACCTTCCATTGGATAATATGCAAATTCCCTTATATGTTTGTATACGATATGTAAGAAAAGGATCTCCACCTCTACGACAAAGTGGATTTCAATAGATTTTTAGGGCAAGCAGAGCAGCAACCCTGTTTTAGGGTTGCTGCTTGCTTATCTGTTGGCCTTAGTCGTTAAAATTTGCTCAGTTAAAAAACGTTCCTTTTAAAATACTCTCCATTAGAAACGTAATCGTTACTGTTAGCGACAGATCATTAAACTCTATTATTACCGTACCGTACCGTTCAATTTAAACTTCCATAGAAAAAAATTAAGTTGTTATCAGTTTATTTATAAATGAAATAGTATATTATATACCTAGGTTGAGAAGTGAGCTATCACTTCTCCTAGGTATTATATACCTAGGTGAGAAATTTTATATATTCTGAGGCGCGTAGCGCAGAAGGATATAATTTTCGAGGTAAATAATGGCCTTCTCAACAGAAGTATATACAGGGTCCTGCACCAGAGCTCCCTTCTTTTGTAGCTCATGAACTGGTGCCTTTATAAATTTTGTTCAAATTTGACTGCAAACTATTCGTAGAGAGGCACATTTTGAAAATATTTTCAAATATACAGGATGTTCTAAAAACATGTACCATACTAAAGTTATATTTTTTTAAATGGAACACACTATATATTTTTGCATTTTTGGATTGTGCATGCAAATTTGGTGTCAGTTTGTGTTATATTCCCTATAGCAAAACTTAGCCGTTTCGAAGATATTTGACATTTTATAGAAAAAATTACAGTTGTTAGAACTATTTCAAAGTTACATACCTTATACAATTGAACAGCGTTTATTTTAATTTTTATATGTCAGATAGTTTAGGCATTGGCCTTTCTGAAAATAGCTCACAGAAGTCTGTAATACATACAGAGTGTTTAATATTTACTGAGCAACACGTCAATTTTGAAACGTGCAAAACTAATTTTTTTCAAATGGCACACCCAGTATATTATTCTACAGTTGAAAGTACCATTCAATTCTGAATTGAATGATATAGCATTGTTCTTTACCTATCTTTTAAGGTGCTCAAGATATAATCAATTTTATAATATAGTGCTCGAAAATTTAAGTTACCCCGTTTCTAAGTGGTCTTCGAATCAAATAAAACAACTAGAAACATTTAAAATTTATTGTCAGTTGCTTTGACTATAATTATGGCTATGATTAAACACAAAATCGTAAAAAATTATCAACAATCATCAAAAACATCAATATTAAATAATTATTCACAGTTTACAATCTTATAATAAATTTTCAAAAACTTTGAGGGTTAAATTCTATTCGCTAAGAGACAGTTGTTTCATTCAGACTCAAATAATATAGAAATAATGTCAGCTAGCTCTTCTTTACTATACTTCATTATAAAAATAAATTGAAACAACTAACTAAACTAAGTACTTAACTAACTATAACAACTAAACTAACAACAAAATTATTGAAATAAGTATAAATATTTGTAATTAACTTAAATTGTCGACACCAAGTTTGACAGCAAACAAATTAGACAAGTTGTTTTGTTGTCTTTACCAGGTGACCCGATTTCTTAAAGCATAATTTGATGTACAAAATTAGACTTCTTCTTATAGGGTTACGTAACAATTAAATCTGTAAACAATTATTTAACATCGATGTAATTTTCTACATTTTGTGCTTAATCATAGCCATAATAAGACTCAAAGCAACTGACAATAAATTTGAAATGTTTCTAGTTGTTTTATTTGATTCGAAGCCACTTAGAAACGGGGCAACTTAAATTTTCGAGCACTTTATTATAAAATTGATTATATCTTGAGCACCTTAAGAGATAGGTATAGGACAATGCCATATCATTCAATTCAGAATTGAATGGTACTTTCAACTGTAGAATAATATACAGGGTGTGCTATTTGAAAAAAATTAGTTTTGCACGTTTCAAAATTGACGTGTTGCTCAGTAAATATTAAACACTCTGTATGTATTACAGACTTCTGTTAGTTATTTTCAGAAAGGCCAATTCCTAAACTATCTGACATATAAAAATTAAAATAAACGCTGTTCAATTGTGTAAGATATGTAACTTTGAAATAGTTGTAACAAATGTAATTTTTTCTATAAAATGTCGAATATCTTCGAAATGGCTAAGTTTTGCTATAGGGAATATAACATAAATTGACACCAAATTTGCATGCAGAATCCAAAAATGCAAAAATATATAGTGTGTTCCATTTAAAAAAACCTAACTTTAGTATGGTACATGTTTTTAGAGCACCCTGTGTATTTGAAAATATTTTCAAAATGTGCCTCTCTACGAATAGTTTGCAGTCAAATTTGAACGAAATTTATAAAGGCACCAGTTCATGAGCTACAAAAGAAGGGAGCTGTGGTGCAGGACCCTGTATAGTATTTTTTTTACTACTAATAGCCGAAACTAACACCAAAAGATCTTATTTTTATTTTAAAATCAGCTATTTCCCATATTACTCAAACATATCGAAATATCAAGTAGCCTGGGGCTCGGTTATCAAGGCAATAAATAAAACAATTGAAACTAATCGGTTTCAATAAAATTTATTATTAACCTAGGTAAATAATGAATTATCATTATTTACCTAGGTTAATAATGAACTACTTCTCATTACACAAATGAGGTAAATAATAAGGTTTTCTCATGTTAGTAGTAAAAAACAAATATTTTTTTAATATTTTCATATTTAAAATAATGGAATTATGATGAAGTCAAACATAAAAAGAGATTAGGTATACAATAAACATAACGAGGACTTAAATGTAGACTAGATAAGATTTAGATCTAAGTCTCTAACGAGACCATGTCATCTTTTCAAATAATTTCAAAATGTATCTCGTACTTTAAATTCTCTCTTTTTGTATTTGTTGTTCTCCTTTTTTGGCTAAATATCTAAACAAACATATAAATATCATACATTATGATTACAGTAATAAGTATCACCACGCTTATACAGTGTGGACCATTTCGGTGATGCATGTATTGTTATCTCGGAAACTATAAGAGGTAGGAAAATGGTTAACTGGGGAAAGCTTTAGGCAGTTCTATTGTTAACTTAAAAATACTGGCTGTGAAAAAGTGTGCTCAGGTTTTAAAAATTCCTTTAATTAAAAAGTTACAGACAATCTTCGAGAACGCCACATTTACTTTTTTTCATACCAGCTCAAAAACCCGAAGAGCTAGAACTGATCTGCAAGCGCCATTAAGTTAACAACAGAACTGCCTAACACTCCCTATTTAACCATTTTCCTATCTCTTATAGTTTCCAATATATCAATACATGCATCACCAAAATGGTCCAGACTCTATATGTACCTAGAAGAACAAATCCTTTTATTATTTTCCGTGGTTATTACAGTTACCATTAAAAAAACTAAATCCTGACTGAAGTTCACTGCAGTCAGGATTTTTTTAAAGCTACCCGGTCTCATTTAGGGACTTCAAAATTAATTGACAATCCTTTTCATGTACGATGGATGGACGACATCTCAGTGTCGAACCTTTAAGGTTCTCCACTGTTGAACTGAATTACTTCAAACGCCTATGTAGATTTTCTAATATGTAGGTAGTTTATTGGATTAAAGCACAAGACAATAATTCAACGTCAATTCAATTTTTGAGTTACGACTATTTTTCTATCTAAAAGTACTAAACACTCATGCTTAGGGTCCGATATTCGTAGTTATCTATAAAAGCAAAAATGACACATCTTGTCAAAGAAATTAATAACTTCCATTACTGTTTATTTTATACATCACAATGAATAACTAGCTACATATTAATTATTGACGATTCAAATTACCGATGAGGGCGCTGCTGACTGTAAACAAATATGGAGGAAGTCGAATAAAATTTTGCATTTCATAACACATAATTTTTAATAATTATTTAGCAATCAGCATTCAATCTACTCTCTTTATGGGCTAGTTATGGTGAAATAAAGGATAAAAACAGTAGTAAAAGCTGTCATGCCCCATAAGTGCTTCTTTGACAACAAATATCATGATTATTTTTTAGGTTGAAACAGGTAGTTTTTGTTTACTTACATTTTGGGCTAAAATAAATGTGATAAACGGTAGGAAAAGTGCATATGGTGATAGTGTATATTTTGTTAAATAATTATTATGTTTAAATTAATATATATTAATGTTTTTATAAGACTGACAATAGAATATTATAGTAGATATACTGCAACAAAGTGGTTATATTGTATAAAAAATTGTTACATGCCTTTTGGAGAAATGAGTGAAATACTTTTTGTCATCCTAGGGCCAAACGTCTATCTTCTATTGTTAGTGGTGAGAAACACACCGTAGTACCCTCTTTGGGTCTTTGCTACTATCTGCCTGACAATTATTGTCAAATTGACAGACAGATAACTACCTGCTTTTCCGCAGGTGCCATTACAGCAGTGACCTCTATTGTCTTTAAGGAAGGTAATCCTACTTATTTATTTGAAGGAGATGCCGAAAACAACTACTCCAAGGCAATATGCCCGTGGAGTAGTTGTTTTTCTGATGTCTGATGAGCGCAAAATAAGCACGAAACTGGTCAGTGTCTGGTAGAAAGTCTCAATAAACGATGTGGCGACTCCTATGGAGATGCCGATGTAATCCAATGCCAGTCGAGGCATATTGCCCGTGGAGTAGTTGTTTTGGGCATCTCCTTGAAATAAATCTATATTCTATCTTAAATATTTCTATTAACACATTTTGTGAAACGACAGGCAGTTTGTCTTGTGCTGGTTTATTTTGAATGCGATTTTAAAATGTAAAAATAAAGATGTACAAATACTAACCACGTCGTTTTTAACGACATGGTTAGTCGTACGTTAAAGTATTACGTTAAACAATTCCAAATCCGTGTCATTTATCATTACATCAGCATTTGACACTAATTTCAGATTTCACCAAGAGATTAAATTAAACTGAACATTTTGAATTTCTGGCTGACACTAATTTCAGATTTAACCAAGAGATTAAATGTAACCGAAAATTTTGAATTTCTGGCTAAATCTGAAATTAGTGTCAAACGATAATAACTTATGAAAAGTCAAGATAGGAATGTGCAAACCGTTTTGCTTGATCTCAAACCGTTTAGATTCTACCGGGTGTCAAAGTTGCAAAATGTCAATATTCACCTGTCAATATTTCAAAAACAGTTGAAGATAGGTATAGAACATCCTATATGAAATGTGTTTAGAATTTTTCGTAAAATCCAGAAATGATATAGTAATATATAGGGTGTTCCATTTAAAATAAGCAAATTGGTGTCAACTTATATTTGGTGTCAACGTAAAAATATTTTAAAAAGGTAGGCCCCACTGACCCTTGTAAATGACCAAATTTTCAAAATCACTATGTACGTATTTTTCCATATATCAATCGCGGCCCTTCTCGGTGGGACACCGGGAAGGATTCTTTGACAGGAAATCGCATTTTAGTAACTGTTCAGGATAACATTTCATAGGTAACTGTAAATATAGCAACGATAGTATTATCCTTAGTAATGCATACAAACAAATAATAACTAAAAAATTGTCAAGCATAAGCATCTGACAATGTCTAAAACTACAAATGTAGATTTTTTGTCGTATCCCTAAAATTGTACATAAAGTACATTTAACTAATTACAGTCACGAACTTATACAGTTTTGTTGTTTTGTTTTAATTTTCTCCGATCACATTAACAATAAAAGTACCATCTTGTTAATTCCTGTTAATCCTGTTAAGTCTTAATTAGGTTAAGAGGAACTAAATCATTCATATTTATAGTTCTAGATAATACAATTTACTTCCACCAAAATTAGTGAAACAATAGTAATTTGTTATTCTATCACGTACGTCGGTTCCAGCAGAGTACAAAGTGAAGACCAATGTGCTCCAGGTCAAGTTGAAGGGCTCGGCGTTACGTCAATTTCACAATTAGAGAAGATGTTAGAAGAGCTGCAATCGCATTCCACTTGAAGCCACCACTTATCTATCTGCGGAGATGCTCTGACCCAATTTAACTCCAAATGAAAAGCGCTTTACTTTTTGTACTGGAAAGATTATCCTTATCTAGGTTCATTATATGAGATTGCATCAATTTGGAACACCCTACAAATTTTTATTATGCCGGAAATACGGCCAGATTGGTGTCATAGCGAAGTTTCTTTTTAAAGTTGTTTAGCAAAAAGGGGAATTCTGTCTTACATTTACCGCAGGTTAATAATTATATCAAGCTCGTCAGAAGTTGAATAGTATACAACTTTTGCAGACTATAAAATTAGCAAAATATAGATTATAGTTTAAATTTTTCATACAAATCAAATTAAAAATGATATCAAAATTTACATTTCGGAAAATATTTATTTTTAACGCTGTATACAGAATGTGTGCAAGTAGGAATGACCACGATTATGTTGCCTTCCGTCATTGTGAGAGATAGACAATTGATTTCTAAATTCAGAATGTGATCTATAGGGTGGCCTAGTAGTGAGTCCTTACACATGACATATTTTAGAGAGGTATAATTAAATAATGGGCCACTAAATTGAATTTTACCATTTTATTAATATCAAACGTTATACTGGTACATAAGTAAAGGTATGATCAACCCAATTTATTAAAAAATTGTAATTAAGCGAAGTTATCCAAGTACAAAGTGACCGGTCTTCATGAATCATTTCAAACTGCGCGGTTCGCTGACATCACACTCCAGTAGCCAATAAAATGTAGACAAGTTAAAGAACGGCTCCACGTTGTATAACTTAGGTTATGGTTAGTGTTTACGTTTTAGTAAAAAAACCAATCTTCTTGTCTTAACATTGCGCACTTCAGCACTTAGAAAATTCATATTTGTGACTTAGAAATCGTTAACCATTTCACTGTCATCTCTTAGTATTTTCTATCGTCTCTTCCATTTTATTCATTTTAAATCTAATTAAATTAATTAAAACACAAAACGAAAGTTATGTTAAGCACACTTCACTTGACAGAACACAAAATACAAATGGCGTTCATTGCGGCAGGGCAGCCAACAGACAACAACGAACTGGAGTATGATGTCAATGGCGCGTTATTTGAAATATGTGGTAATTTTAACCATTTTTTCAAAATATATCTGGCGAAGAAAAAAATTTTAAAAATACTTTTTAGGCATAACTAAGTATATATTTTATAATAAGCGACTAAAAAAAATATATGGAAAAGGTCCATTAAAAGCCAATGAATTCGAATTCCATAAAAGTCTGTAGAGTTTCCTTTAACATATCACTTCCATTTTATTTATTAATTTAATATTTCTTTTATCGTTGTTCCCAACATCCAATATAGTTCTATATACTAAATTTGACGAGATTAACATATTTCACCAAATTAACAAGATAATTGTATAGAAACATTGTTCCTAAAAATAAAAATGTATGATTTAAATCATTAATTTCATTCGTTAATGGACTAGCAAGATACAGAATGGGTGTAGTTGAGATGTTATAATTTTTTACCAGCACAACCACAACATTAATTTTTTACACCAGAATTATTTTAAGTCAAATCTTCTTCGTTTTTATCTTGCCCCATATTAAACTGCCAAGTAATATCAAATTTTGTTTGGAAGTCTGGCGTATCGTCGAAAAATTAAATGGTTTAGATGATTCAATCACTCAATTTTATTATTAAAGTTTACTCATAAAGAATACATGGAAGAATATGCATATATTCAGCAACATTATTTATGTAATAACTTTTTATGGGTATCTGGGTGACTTCAAATAATACAAAAAGGAATAAATAATATTTAATCTTAACCCTTCCATCGATTTTTAGATTTTGCATATCCAAATCACGCTAGCACACCGCGGAGTGTCCATTCATGCGAGAAACCCTACACTGCATAATCATAAATAATATCATAAAAAGGACATGGGCTTAATCCAGCCAGAACTTCAAAGTAAATTAAATGTGGCAAGTTAATACCTGGTATTTAAGGACAAACGAAAAGAGATAAACAAAACAGTACCCAGCTGTCATGTCCAAAATAAGGTCTTTCTCACAAGCGTTAAAATTGGTAAACGAGGACGTTAATAATTTGCTTTTTTATTCACATTTCTCAGATGGAATAGTCTGAATATTTGTGTAACGTAGACATAATTAATACAGCTTACACATTAATGAGGTTTGTACTTCTTCGATTTCATTGCATTTAAAAATTATCTAAGATTTAAAATAAAATACATTTAATTAACGAATTATAGTATATTTTCAATATATATAAGTATTTATAATTATATTTACTATAATATATTTTAAGTAACGGAGTATACTTTTTTTGATGCCTCGCCTCCATCGCGTAAAATATAATCGAAAATTTCACACCTCAACTTTTTGGCCAATCAGGTGTGTCAAATTTATGTCGTCGCCAGCGAAAAAATATCTTATCAATCACACACTTTTATTTTGAATCATTACCATGCAACCAAGACATTTCCGGAAATATTCATCTTCCTACAACTTCCCACAAAATTGCTCTATCAGAATAGATAGAGTAATTTTTAATAAATTTTTCTATCATTTTAAATATCAAAATAATGACGCGAGAATATTGGAGTAGCTTTCGAATTTAATGTTAATTTGTCGACGGAAAAAAGCATATTTGGTGGACAAAGTAATGTGGTAATATTAATATTAATTTATTTTTTTTTAGTTTGAATTTTTTTCATTTGTTATAAAAACGCTCAAAATTTGTAAAATTTTAATAGGTTCGAAATTTTCTTACCGAATTCCTCTTGTGGGGATTTTAAGAGAATTATCCCTCTCTGCGGCTCGGGATAATTTTCAAAATATTCGTGCCCTCAGATAAATTTCCGGGAATAATTCAATCACTAGGGAGATTAGAAGTGAAAGTTTTTGGCGTTTAAGAGATGAATTTAAAAGTGACATAAAATAGAAACTTACCACAGTATTTTGTGTTGATTTTATCTCGAATTTCTGAAGGATTCTCTATTCGGTAACGAAACATAGCAAATTATACTCACAATTTAAATGTGAAAACACCACAAGTTTTTTTGAAGGTTAGACCTGTATGCGTCAAACTCTCAAAATCCGATAAATAAATTATGATACTAGCCTAATTCGTAATTGTTAGTTCATATTTTCATGACATTAAAAAAAATAATATGACACTGAAATTCTAAATTAATTATTCCTCGTTGTAAAATTTTCTTACCGAAAATCCCAAGTGTACAAATTAATAATCGGAAATTGCGAATATTTTGAAAATTATCCCGAGTGGAAGACTACGACAATTATTTTGTACTTGGGATATTATAAGTGATTATATTATTAGTTGGAGAATGTCTATTTTCGTTGCGTTTTCTTATTTTTTTTATTGATATATTCTGCCTTATAATGAACAAATATAAAATAACTAACAAGTATGTAAAAGGAATATATTCATAGTCAAATTATGATATAAAGGTAAATGAAACTGAAAATGAAAAATAATATTTGATCTCTAATTGTTAAAAGAGCCTATTGAAAGGCCTTTCAATAACTTCTCGACTTCTGTTATCGACATCGCTTTTTAAAGTAGCACTAAATTGACAATAAAGGACAAGGTCAACAAAATCTAGAATAGGAGTTGAAAGCAAGAGGAAAATATCGATATCAATTGTTTATGGTTCCACATCCGATTTAGTATTTTGTACCTTTCTAAGTATATAAAGTCCTGGAAAATCAATAGATAAATGTTATCAAACAGACCTATATTTATGTCTGTATAATTGATGACATTTTCGTAGAACAGGTACGATTAATTTTATGGATTCCCAAGAGACAGATTAGTAACATTAAATTATATTTTTAAATGATATTGAAAGCTGATTTCTACATAAACGTAAAGCTGTTTTGTAACACTTGTGTTCAGGAATAATATCTCTATTCTATTTCTATTTCTATAATAATCCTTCATATACTTTTCTATACTCCAACAACATTATGATAATGTTTATAACACTACACCATTTACAAATGTTAATCATCCAAGGGAATTTTCACCGAAAATGTTTTTAAATATTAAGTAGAGTACTTTTTGGATGGGATTTTGGAGAGCTCCTGCTCTTTTAAACCACGCATGTGTGCTATATGTAAGAATATTTTCACGTATTTTCCTCCTTACATTATTTTCCACGGCTTAGTACTGCCCATACATATTTTATAAGCAAGAATAATGTATTTGTAACGTTTTGACATTCACATTATGTGTTTATATAAATAACTTTTTACTACGATTTATGGAATTCGTCAGCAGTTAATGGAAATATATAAAAGACATATTAAGTGATGTTGAAATTAAATGTAAATATTATAAACACTTTTCGTCTTAGTTAATAATTCCTGGCTAAAGTTAACAATAAATTTTTTTGGTTTTATCAAGAATGGGGTGGGAAGTCGTATATTAAATAATGCAGCAGTTAGTTCGGCTCTTGTTAAAGCTTAGTATGTAGTGGATAAACTGAAGCCGGAAATGAGATACCATACATACAATACAATACCATACATGTTAAAAGACAAGACACTTGTATACAGTGCTTTCGAAAAGTAACGAATAAATTCATTATTTTAGAAATTGAGAAGTTTTCGAAAAAATCCCCTGACACGTCGATTTTGTTTTAAAAAAAGGCACTTTTTGACATACGACCCATATTTTTGACGTCATCGTTGTTCGAGATATGACGTCATCGACAATTTTTTTAAATAGCAACCCCCAATTTTGAGCACGCCATTTGAAAGAGCGTATCATTCTACATACGCATCATGAAAAATTATGGCGTTACATAACAAAAATTTCAAGAAAATAATGTTTGAAGATCGTAAAATTTAATTTTCATAATACTGACAATGATAGTGATTATGTAAAAAATCGACTAAATGAAATGTTCAAATTGTGCACCGTTGGCTACCTGACAGTAGCCAAAACGATTAATAAATTCTTTTTGGACATTATCTATAACTTCAGGAGGTATACGATGAATCTCGTGACGAATTCTTGCTTTTAAATCTTCTAAATTAACCGGTCTAGTAACGTATACTTTGCTTTTTAAGTATCCCCACAAAAAATAATCTAGGGGTGTCAAATCAGGCGATCTGACTGGCCACTAAACGGTGCACAATTTGAACATTTAATTTAGTCGTTTTTTTGCATAATCATTATCATTGTAAGTCTTGTGAAAATTAAATTTTAAGATCTTCAAACATTATTTTCTTGATATTTTTGTTATGTAACACCATAATTTTTCACGATGCGTATGTAGAATCATACGCTCTTTCAAATAGCGTGGTCAAAATTGGGGGTTGCTATTTAAAAAAATTGTCGATGACGTCATATCTCGAACAACGATGACGTCACAAATATGGGTCGTATGTCAAAAAGTGCCTTTTTTAAAAACAAAATCGATGTGTCAGGGGATTTTTTCGAAAACTTCTCAATTTCTAAAATAATGAATTTATTCTTTACTTTTCGAAAGCACTGTATAGATCAAACAAGGAGTTATGTAAATTTTCAAATGACAATGTCAATAGTGTAAATGCAACGAAATTATTTCCAAAGCCAACAATAATACCAGCATAAAATTATACTTACAACAGCAACCGTTGATAATTTTAGAAGCGTAAGTCATGGCTTCTGGAATTAAATTTATTCTTTCTGATTTATAAATTATGAAGCTGAAATACAATTGATGGTTTCTAAAATAATATTAACTGAACCGAAATATAATATAATGCTTTCTCAAATAAAAATGATTAAATCGAATATCAAATGACGCTTTGTGAAATACAATTATTATATAATATCGTATACAATTGATGGTTTCTGAAATACACACAGGAAAAGTGTAGTAACGGTGTGACTTTTCATTCCAAGGTCCGCTGAAGATTTGCTTTTGTCTCTCATGCATTTGATATGAAATTGAAATACCCTAATATGGAAAAACTTCCCTTTAAGAATGTGAAATGGTAAATTAAATTCTTTGCTAGCTCCATAAAATGAAAGTGGAATATTTCGTAGTTAACGCTATTTATGTCACTGAATGGAGGAAGAGGTTGATTCGCTTATTATATTAAACTACTGAAGAAAGTACTGAAAGGAAACGTATAGCAATTCAATAGGTTAAGTTTAAAATAACTACGTCGAAAATGGAAGGGCAATAAGGAATTTGCATTCATGACAGCAAAGAAGGTACTAATAGAAATGACGTTTAAATTGATCTTTATTATACATATTTCTTTAAGAAGTCAGATATAAATCTATAAAATAATGGAGTCCTGCTTCGAGAATAGCTTTCAAAAAAATGGTGTTTAACCCCTTCGGTTGTTTTCTGCCAATATACATTTATTTAAATTTTCTGAAAAATATTGTAGTAAGAAAAACATAGCTGACATATCTACTGTGCGTTTCACGAAGTTGTATCCTAGATTGGAATGTTAGTATATATCTCCAACGTATGGAGCGTCGTCATGTTATTAGTTAAATTCAATGCATTGGCACATCTCGGTTACGGACCGCTACAAATTGAGGTGGTATGATTTAAGCGCGCGTGCCAGTCTCGCACAGGATTTGCCAGCGAATCCTGACAATCCGAACATTCCAATCCGGGATACAACTTCGTGAAACGCACAGTATTAGTCGCGAAAATTAACATAACAATGATTGGGGCAGATATTTTTAGGAGCGCTAATTGAGTATTTTAGGAAAATTGACACAAGAACTTAAAACAGATACAGTGTCATCGATTCTAATTTTGACGATTCTAAACTTTCACACATTCTAGCAGTAACAGAAGTAATAAAACTAAATTAAACCAAATTCATGAGATACTATTATTCATAATAAACTATTAATCATGTAGATTGTAGATTTATTATGTATGAAAGTGTTTCTATTTACTTTTGGCATTATATGGACATAATTCTTTTAGTTTTCACAAAAATCTAATACTACAAAAACATATTAGAAACTAAACCTTCTGCCAAAAGAAACAGTTACATCTACAGAAACTGAATAAGGGTTATTTTTTGGTGTTGCTCAACCAAAAATAAATATAAACATGAAAGATCCACTGATATTTGTATTCGATTATTTTCATATTCTATAATATTTCTGTGGTTTCAGTAGTGTGAAGTAAATGGAATAAAGTATCGAATGTAAGGAAGAATTTATTATAGACTAGTTACAAATATAAAATATATAGTTTATAATATTTCAAATTGTCTTTTAATATTATAGTCATCATGGAGTTAGTCGGATTAAGCATTTATATAGTAGATTTATAAGTTTTAGAAATTAACATAGTTCGTTCTCAAGACCAAAAGTGTGTATATTATTACTGTGTAGTTATATTTGTAATGGAAACATTTAAACATTCTCATCTTATTGATTTTTTGTTTTAATTTGGCCAAGAAAACCATTGGAAGCTCTTGATATTATAAATAACTTGATTTTCCATCAGGATCAGTCTGTATCTATAAAATTGTAAGAGATAGATAGAGAGATAAGGGACGATATTTTCTAGAGTTTACTACACACAACTTTAAATAAACTTAAAATGCACAGGAGAAAATTCTTTGCTGACTTTTTTTGGTTGAAACTTCAAACAAATTTTGAAGAATAGCAGTACTTTTTACTCATTCAGTAGAGAGCACTTCACTGATACCGCTTTATTGTAATTGTTAAGTACCTTATTGTCGCTAATAATGATATTCCTGTTTTTAAATGAAAAGTAAAAGCAATGAAAATAAAACTTAAAACATCAAATCCTTATGACCATTTATGCGGTGGCATAAGCATATCAATAACAAAAAAAAAACTGAAACGAGATTTTTCCTATTTCCTTATTATTATTATTGCTACTCTTAGAAAATTCCATCAATTCAGCTTATGTAATAATAATACCTACAATCATGCACACATCATAACTTATAATATATCTATAACCAAGCTGATGAATCTTTTATCTATGATTATAATATTATAATACATAGATAGGTAGATACTTAATTTGTCTACAGCCTACAGATATGTTCATGTTTTAATGTTTTTTTTTAGATGAGGAATAATTTAAACCTTAATCTCTATAACGGGGTGAATCCCTAAAACGGGGGATGATCTTTTAGCTCATGACTGCTGAAAACAATAACTGCCCTCATCCAAGGTGTTTAGGTCATTTACCAAAAGGTCCGTTATTTTTTTTATTATGAAATCTAACCGTAACTTTTTGACGACATAATGGATTAATAGCCTTATATAATAATAGCTGTCATTAAATTAAAAATAAAGAATATTATTTTCATAATGTTATTGCAATCTTAAAAACCTTTTATCTCCAACAACCGAATACAAGATAGAAGACTTTTTCAGTTTTTATGTGTAATACGAAATTAAGTCAATTTTTTAATTTTTATCACAAGTTTCTCATCAGTCTTTTATTAAAAATAAAATGTTTTGAAAAATCTTGATTTTTAAAATTGATATATTTCGAATGTTAGTTGTAAAATTTTGTCTTCGTGTGGTCGTGTGTAAAAAGAATGATGTCGTTATAAATGTGTCTTAAGAGTCCATTCACTAGTCCGAAATAAGCCCAAAATCGGCGTTCGTCTCGTGTCTAATTATAAAAAAACTATAAAAGATAGCGACTTTTTGTAAAAAAGTAGTGAAAGACAAGACTTTAATCTAAATCCCTATAGTAGTAATTTTTGATAATTCTTTTTATTTTTAAAATTCCAAGCAAACAATCTTGTACTAAAATAGCGTATTTTCAAAAATTATTTTCTCTAAAATATATGTATTAAACAAAAATTTGCTACTATAGTGATCTAGTTTATCTTTGGATCTTTCCGGTGATATATAATTTATAACATTAAAAACAAATGTTGTTGCAATTATAAGACAAATCCGATACCGTTGCAATAAGGGCTAACTTTATTTCCATGTGCCTTTTTACTTCGGCTTTACGTGCACCTCCGAAATCTAAATAATTCGGTAGTGGGAATATGTAAGTCTTCACCTATCGACTACTCAACCTCTCAACTCGACCCCGAATTCATGCCTGTTAAGTCTACAGTGAGTGGACCCTTAAATAAGTTCACTCTTTTCCATTGCTGAGCTTTTGAACATTTAATTATTTTTGTGAGGAAAAGCAACTGAATTACTTAAAAATTAGGTTCCAATAACAATAACAGGTATGTATAACTTTTACTTGCTAAAGAAACTCTTGCTATACTTGATCAAATATTTCAATTTCTAGTAGCAAGGACATTTTTAGCAGAAAAAAGTATTCTCCTGCATCAATACAATAAATTATAAAGAGACATGAGTATATTTTGCAACAACTAAGTACTTTCCTAATATAGCTAGGACCTCTTTGCAACTACCTACTAGAAAGTATATTTTTCAAACTATAAATATTTTTCCTGTAGAGAAAGAGGTAGGTTTCCCATGATAGCAAAGTTGGAAACGTATAACAGTAACAGGTTTTTATAAAGTAGTTCTGTTATGAAAAATAACCCAGAGTAGTAAAACCAACTTTTCTATAATAGTAAAGTCCTTGGCTGGCGCCTATTTTGCCAAATATTGTAGCTGAGGTAGCCAAAAAATTAGCTGCGGCTATGAAAAAATATTTCAGTGTGTGATAAATCTTTAAATTAATTGAAAATTATCTATTAAATAACCAACTTCTGTGGTAGCGAAACCCGATCTTTGAGTTAAAAAGTTAAGTTAAAAAATTAAAAGTTAGGTCCTTCTTTAATATATTTTCGCGTCCAGTGAGTAAAGAAACTCAATTCCGAGACGTCCGATGTTGACGTAATTTCCAAGTAATGTATTAGCGAAAAATTTGTCTACTCCATCTCACCGCGTCACAGTGCGTCAGTCGAAATGAGCTTAATTCTTCGAGGTAGGTAACTTAATGAAAATGGTAACAAAATTTAACCTCCTTAAATGAAAAGGGATTAATTTTGTAAACAAGTAAAATTTATGAAGTTTGAAACAAATTAATTCCGAAGCTTCAGCATGGCGTAAGGAAATTCATTTACATACTGTGCCCTCCTTGTTTTGATTTCATATTCTTGGTAACAATCAATAGGGTGAGGTGACAGATCTAAATAAATATTTTGCTGAATTCATGAATAAATTATTATTAGTTATTATTACACTATCTACTATCACCACTTACTAGTGGTAGAGGTTTAAAGTAGACTAGTTACTAGTTGGTATCCGATCCAAAATAAAATTACCTAAATTAAAACTTCTTGGAATGACTTATATTGATATATATTTTATATTGACCCCTTTCTAAATAGGCAGGATTCAAAAAATTACTTGTCTCGTATTCAAGTTATGTTTATTTATTATTTCCATTCAGAAATTTCAGTCAATTTCGAGTAAATACATGTACGACACAAATATACTATATTTAATTAGGAAGGTCTATTATTTTAGTTTTGTAACTATTTACATACTGATATACTTATTGATTCAAAAGAAATAGATGCATTATTATTAATATTGCTTAATTTTATGATTTATTGCCGTTTCTATTTCACTTATTACTTATTATAACCTAGGTATACAAAGGAAATAATCTCAATACATAGAAAGAACTGTCATATTTAGCTGTTTAACTACTTAACTACTAATGTTACGTATCAGTAACTTAGCATTTATATAATTCATAAGAATACTAAGCAATGTAGTTGCCTACTTGGATGGGTGAAGGTCCAGAGAAGGCCCGCAATACCCACGCCTCTTAGTAGCCTGTATGTTGGTGAATTCACAAAAGCTATACAAACTTCGCTCAGGTTTGTATAGAAGACGTATCATTCCTCGGGTAGGATGTATAGCAAGCCCCTTGGTATTCGGCAAAATTTTAAGTAAATTTCGAAAAATGCCTTCACAACTTTTTGCTAGTAAATGTGTTGATATGTTATTCATTTTTGGTGAATGTCGGAGAAATTTTAGAGAAGCAGCCCGTTTATATCAATGGGGATTTCCCGAAAGACCAGTAGTACCTTCAAGTATAAGTTTTGCTCGTATGGAAGCTAAGATCGGAACTGGATCATTTCCTTCTCATTTGAAACATTCTCATCACTTGGCACCGTCTATGAATGATGAAACGGTAATAAATGTTTTGGCATACGTATCAGTTAATCCACATACTTCAGAAGGCATTATAGCAAATGAAGTCTGTGTTAACAAATCTACGGTACGAGGATTTTAAAACAACATCAACACCATCCTTTTGAAATCCAGTTTGTTCAGGCATTGAAGCACGCTGATTTGACCGACGGGTGCAGTTTATTGATTCAACTCACAGATATTCACAATTAGATATTCACTTTCCTGATAGATGGATTGGTAACAAAGGTCCTATTCAGAGACCAGTACGTTTCCCTGTTGGATTTTTTCTTCTGGGGATATCTGAAAAACTGTGTTTATTCAACTCAATCCACAAATTTAGATGATTTAGAAAACAGAATAAGGCTTGCTAGTCTGGAAGTTTGCCTATTGTCATATGGCCAACAGTTTCAATACGAGCTTTAATGCTGTTTGTAACTAATTTTTCTCTTGATTTTGTTTATTTAGCTGTTCGTTCTAAATAAAATACTTAAATAACGGAAAAACCTTTTGTATTTCTTCACATACTAACTAAATAATTCAATAAGGCAACTTTAAAATTTAAAAAAGTAAATACTGCTGTAGAGCACAATCAAAGGCAATTTTAATGGCATGATAAAATATTGGGTGTTCTGCTTAAAATTTTTCATATTTTCCCAAAAGATAACTCTTGTCATTTTGTCAGCTGTCACGTTAAATCTGGGACAAGACTTAAAACCATGTTACACGTGTCAATACCCAACAATCTGGCGCTCTAAAATGATGTGCTCTTCATGACGTCATTATTGACGATTATGGGTTGAAATTGGTGATGGGTGAGAACATCTTCATCTAACTGAGACGTTTTGCTGTAGTAACCACTTCATGAGATTGTGTTAGATAAGACGAAGCTTATAATAAAGTATTAAATATTATTACCAAATCTAATGTTAATGAAAATAATGACTATAGGTACGAGGATCAGGTCAGTTTTCTTAATGCAATGGTGACCTTATTCGCTCTTTTAGAAACATTACATAGCATTTGACTTATAATTACTAAATTAGAATTAGAATGAATGTTTATTACATACAAACAAAACAATGTCTTGAAAATCATTTATGTCTATCTAAAATATGTCTTTAATTGTTGTTTAGCTGAAAATTTTGTAAAAACCGTGGCTCTTGGTAGGTTCCCGGAAAAATGAATGGTGAACCAAACTGTTCATAACCAAATGGTAAATAGTCATAGTTACTAATATTTTCCCTACGCGCACTAAATAATTATTACATAATTATTCCCTGAATTACAAATAATTATACTTAATTAAATTTATTATTTAGTGAACAAATATCAGTAAATCAGATTGAGCTATAAAATTAATCAGACATCGAGATTAGTACGTGTGTGATACAAAATTGCTGTTTTTCATAGCTATTAGCTCCGTTTTTCCCTCACCGGCTTACTGGTAAATACACGGCTTTTTACTACCGCTCCTGATAGACGAGTCCTCGGGGAATAACACTCAGTCTTTGGAGGGTCCACTTTGCGTCCGTCGTTATTAGCAATCGATTCCGGATTCCAGTAGTCACTACACTGCCGCTGCCGCTGTTCATCTCCATTCCTTCAAATTACATTCGAGAATTGACCCATTCACAGAATACTAATACTTCCTTTTGCGAGCGCTAAAATCGAAAGAAATAAAAACCTTACAACAATGTGAATTGAAAATGCTTGCGATGTTCTATTTTTTTATATGTGGGGTCTTTCTTTTAAAATACTGTAATGCATTTATTTTTAACATTGGACCTTATCTTATCTTATCTTATCTACACTAATTATCGCACCTAATTAATTATCCCTACTAAGCCACTACTGTCACTTCACTTATTTATCGCTTTGTTATCACATCCACGGTCTTCACTACACTACTCTCTAGTTCACAATCGCCTGTTTATAAGCCCTAGAAAGTATCTAAGAAGTACTGGCGACGCTTTTCCAAACTTCGTGCAATATCCGATTCATTTTTATATCTATAAATACGGGCGTTTACGTCAAGTCTTGACACACTAACTCATTTCATAAATATATTCATCCATGGAGATTGGCCTATGTTTAAAGTACACTGTATCATGAAAGCCAATGCATCAGAAGTAGAAACAACGATATTTGGAAATTGCTTATATCCTTACATAGCTTATAATCCTTACAGGCTTTTGGTCACAGCTTCCTTACTGTTAAGATATAATCATTGTGTTCGTCAAGCTGCGTTATATATAATGACATGGAAGTCTCTCCAACCAATAATGATCAATACTACATTTTATAAAAGATACATCAATATATTCATGAAATCATGTTGGAGTCTAATTTATAATAATATATAATACGTATCATTAAAAAAAAGACTACGGTGCTAAAGCCCTGTGCGTTTAATATGTAAATAGATTAAAGAATATGAAGTGTGCTTGAAGAAAGCACACTGTGTTCGAATTTTATTTTGTGCATATCAATTTTATGTGCACAGTTAGTTATATGTTTTGAGATTTCCTATCAATGTGGTTTTATGGTTATCGTGGTCTATAATGTTTTCAGTACCTACAGTTATAATAAAATAATAAAAACTTTTTTGAAACATGCAATTTAAATAAACTTTTAAGGTAAATAATATAGACTAAGCAAAGAAAAATAAAAGGTATGAAAACCCAGGATTTTTGTAAAATGTGTCCAAGGAACTGTGTCTATTTATACACAGAACACAAGTTTTTTTTTGGATTTAGATAAGACAGTGATCGAACGATACATTAGTGAATCGTAACTGAAGTTCGACGAAGCTGAAGAGGATCAGGAACTCCGAAACTTCGGTGAACATGGCTCCATCTTTATCTTCCTCTAGGGACTAGGCCACGAAATTTTTTTTTGTTTAACTGCTTGCCAACTATCTCTTTTTCTTTTATGAAGAAAATTTTTCTTTTATCAAGTACTTTCGGTTAGTCGATGACGTCATTCTGAGATAATGTAAGAACTAACATCATTACAAATTATCAACTTTATTCAGAATAGGGGAATAACTAGCATATAAAATCACACACACCGTGGCAACTTTAGTTAAATTAACTACCGCCGACAATGTTTTTCTACTTCAATAAGCAGTCACAATCCATCTATTCAAAAGGGATTTTGAAAGGATCTTCATACAAAGTTCCTAGTAAAGTATATAACAAGTTTCATAATATATAAAGTTTCAGGCATGTAACTGACATAAAACAAAATAACTTCCCTTTACTTTAAAATCGGAACATTTACGATGTTTACATTTATTTATTGTTAATTATATATTCAATTATAAATTCCCTAACAAGGTACTCATTGCAACAAATTATTTGCATAATATTATTATTTCGCAGCAGATAAACCATTGTAATAATTCTTAGTTTAAATTAAATTGTATTTACTTTCGACCCTGTATTCATTAAGAATAAATTATTATCTAGTATTCTGCAGTTAAGGATCGATTGATGTGATCAAATGACATATAGTGATGAACGATGTGTCCTTTATTTAAACAAATAATATTTTTTATAAAGAAGTGAAGAATGTATCATGAAACGTACACTATAACGGTTTAACAATCACGCATAAATTGCGCTAAATCGCTAGAACGAAGCTAGCCATCCATTGTCCATTGTTATTAACTATGGACCCTAGCTTCGTTCTATTAAGAAAATTCATCATTTTCCTTAAGTCATACCTTTGCAACAGAGTTCAGTGTGTGGTGTACAGCGGTTATAAGTCTAGTCAGGTATTTGCAACATCTGGTGTTCTACGGGGTTTGATTCTTAGCCCTCTTTTATTTACCTTATTTATTAGTGATATACTGAATCATTTAACTGTTAACTGTCTATTATATGCAAATGATTGAAAATTTGAGCTAGAAATTTAAAATTAACGAACTGTCTACATTTGCAACAGAATCTGAATTATTTTTAATGAATGGTGTATATTTACCTACTAATAATTTATACTTGAATTCAGAAAAATTTAATGTAATGTCCTTTACTACAAAGCTAAGTACCTTAACTTTTGTAATTATATTGCTAATAACGTCCTTTTTAGACCTGAGACCTGTTCGAGAGTTAGGTGTTCCATTTGACAAAAAATTAAGATTTAATAAGCATAATATGCCAATAACAACTGCCAATGCGTATAAAACGCTTGGATATATTATAGGGAACACGCTCAATTTTACAAATAAAATTTGTCCTAAAACACTCTATATTTTGCAATGGTTCGTTCTTTAAAGCTGAATATGCCTCAGTCATATGCTTTCCTAATTATTCTATTTAAATTAACAACTTCGAAATAATCCAACGAACTTTTCTTACTAACTTCTTTCGTGCAGAATGAGTATATCCACCTATTGGTTTTCCTCAATCTCAACATGCTTAACTTGCATGTTCCCAGAACGGCCTCACGAACTGTCATTCAAATTTATTTTATTTGCAAACTCCACTGACAAACATTAGAAAGTTCCCTCCTTTATGCAATATTTGTACTATTTATAATAATTCGTCCTCCGATGTTTTTTCTTGTATGCTTTTATGTATAAAACGACTACAATTGTAATTAATGTTTTCATTTATTATAATATCTCCTTGTTTTCTTTTTCTTAAATTTCTTTATCACATTTTATTTATATTTTTATTAATCCTCATTTTATTGTATTCTATTTGCTATACTTGTATAATATGTAATTTTATTTTATATTGTAAATTTTTTTGCTCTTATTCTAGTACTGGGCCTTTAGGTCTGTTGCATAGTGTACCACAATAAATAAAAAATTAATAAAAACAATTGTCGTAATAAATATAAGTAAAGCCATAATGTATTGTTGTAATAGATATGCCTTTATAAAATACCGAGATACTTCAGATATTGCAAATATAGATTTAAAAGGTTTGAAAAAGAAAACATTAAGAAAAGCTTATCAGCTTTCTAAATTAGTTTTCAATTTGTAATAAACTAAAAAATCACTGATAAAAGCATGTAATTGATGCACTAATATATTTTTTATATTCTATAAAGTGCTTTTTCGGGGATAACTTTAAAATTTGTTTTGAATTCCTATATGATTTAAAGAATTATAAATATATAAGGCGTCATAAATAAAATTTATAATAAGTTATAGGCAAATTCTTCTTTCTACTCTTCCATTTTTGTATAATTTAATTCTTCTTGATTCTGAAACATTCTCTCAGCCTCAGGATCATGCTAGACATTAAGGATTACATGTAAACATTTTTATTATTTCGAAATGTGATTGGAAAAGGAGACCCTGAAGGGAGCAGTTTCTGTTTACTTTATAAATTGGAAATTTTACTGTATACGTGGACCCTACAATGAAAACGATGAGCTGAATTTTATACTTCACCATTTCATCCGAAACAGATTTTATCATTTCTATTTGGTTTGAGTTAATCCCATGTTTAAATGCAGTGAAATACATAGCACGGAAACACGTTAAAGTAATGTATCTGTAAAGCACAGTATTACGTTTTATAAATGTACTTATGCAATTTATTATAGTGAAGCAACATAAGTAATATGTAAAAGATCTAAGAAGTAATAAAATTTGTAAAAATAAGTCTGGTGACTCATATTGATCATTTTCTGTTTTGAAGGCGATACATTTTTTGGTCTTTGTCTTATGCCGTTTGTAAGGTAACAAAATATTCCTCGTTAAAGTGAATCATGAAAATCTACAATGGAAAATCAGGTTATACTACTATGAGAACTACTTGGAGAAAAATGTATGGCTTATAAGGTAAGCATATAGGTTAATAAATGATGATCACACCGGTAAAACATCAGAGTCGGTTTAGCTTTGTGTCTACTTAATGATGTTGATAGATCATTGTTTAATATAATATAGCTAACTAGACAACATATGCAACACGTATTATAGATATTGTACAGAGCAGTTGTTAATTTGGGAATTAACTGCTCTGTACAATAAATACAGAGAATTCCAGTTGATGGGAATCCAGGGTAACTCAAAAAGTGTAAATGTTACGGATGCTATCAGATCAGTTATATTGTCTCATATTTTCGATATACAGAGTAATTTTCAAATTTCAATATACAGGGTTTCCCATGTCATCTGACTAATGGCAATTAGCGTGGGCTATTATATTTCATTCAATTTTATATTCCCAAGGCACATTATGAGAAATATTGCTAACAAACACTTCTGATTATCAAAATATTGAAGCTAAATGCTTCTTTAATTAAAATATCATTAAAAATAAATTTTAGGTTAAAATCAACAGTTTACATAGCTGTCTGAGTGCACAAAACTTCAAGTGGCATGGTGGCCTAGTGGTATGAGACGCAGACTCCAAAACTGAAATGCAAATTTTCGCAAGTTCAAATCACAGTAGAAGTAACTTTTTTTAATTTTACTTTTTAATTAATTACAATTATTATAACTGTTTGCTTATTCTCATAATCTTGCATAGAAGGTGTAGGTAAAATATATACAGAGGTATAAATAAAAAATCGAATAAACTTATAGGTAATTAAGATATAAGATAAGATACTTTTTCAAAATATTTCAATTTGAAACATTTATAAGTTACTCTCATAAATTACAGCAAAAAGTAAGTATAAGAAATAATAGAATAAAATAAATACTTATTTATTACTATTTAATCGAATATATGGCGGATGCGCCCGTCACACTACTAAGCGAATATTTTGTTTGAATAATTATTTTATTATTCAACGCTTTCTGTAATTCAAATTCTGACAGAAGCCAAATATAGGACCAGTATTAAAGTCAAACATCAAGTATTTGTATGAATTTGTATGTAACAAGAAACACAATAAATCACTTTCTAAAAATAGGTATAACAAACCCCGCTAGCGATAAATTGTTTGAAAATAAATACAGTTTTCGGTAAATGAATACTCTTTGTTGATATGAAAAGTTTTACACAGCCAGTTCACATATGGCATAGAAAGATTAAAGCCCAACCAACTTAAATTGCAACTCTTAAATTTTGAGAAAGTTTTCTCGAGACTTGCCGACTTGCACATTACAGATTCAATTTGATTTGTATAAAAAATTAATATATGCAGATCAGCTATAAAATGTATTATGCCAAAAAAATGTGCATTCCACATTTTATTACCAATATCTGAAATTTAACAATATTAATTGTTGTTATGTCAGTCGCAGAAATTGCTCGCATTATTTGATTGTCATAAACTCCATCTGACCCCAATATGCATGCTGTTTGCTGATAATATGAAGTGATAAGAATCAGTACAATTGGCACAATGACTTAATTGCTATAGCAATGGCCAATTATCAGACATATTGTGGTGTACCCGTACCTAGTTTTGAATAAATCTTATTGTATATAATACGTTGACGAAATCAGTTATTACTTATTGTCTACACTACATTATTATCTTAACTGAAATTAAAGTGATTTTTTCAGATATGTAGATGTGACCTTGAATATAAAGGAGTAAAATCACCCATCAACGTTCCACACCTATTGAATCTTGCTATTTTGCCATTGTCTGTGATCTTTTAAAAGTTAAGAAGCAGAGATAATGCAACAATTCTGCATACAAACCACTGCGGCGGGGGTACATTTTCAGAGAAGAAACGCCACCGATTTTATATTTGTTTAATAACTGATAATCAATCTGGTCTTCTTGTAATTTCAAAACATACTATCTTTACAACTACCAATAATACAGGGTGTCCCAGTGTGAGCGTACAAAAATTTACCAGGAGGTGGACCAGACCAAAATGAAAAAAAAATTTCTGATGCACGCCTAACTAGTTACAGGGTGTTATTTTGGAAAAAACTAACAATTTTTCGCAATAACTTAAAAACTTAGATTTAGGTAATTTTTGGGTGACGTGTACATCTATTAAAGGTCATTAAAACTACATAGTGTTTGTTTAACTCTGACACCCATTGTGGCCTAGGCATACTCTTCCTTATGATTTTGTCTTCATAACTCTTGCATATCCTACTTTTTCGTAAATTGACTAAGTTTTCCTGAATCGGCTGCCAATTCTGAACAAAACAGGTGCTGTTGTTACACAGCTCTAAAATCAACCATTTTCGAGTAAATTGAGTGTAAAGTACCGACTGCATTCCTTTATGCAGAAAAATACATGCAAACATTTTATTTGTTGTCATCTAGTAGATACCTCTCATTATAAATAACAAAGTTGCTTCAAGAATTATGTCAAAAATTGTTACGTGTAGTAACACTAGTAAGATACTAGTTACTGCTAAGTTACTAGAAGCAGTGACTATAATTTATAGTCACTGCTAGAAGTCAACTCAGTTGTACAAAATAGTAAGTTATTAATTATTTACTATGGAATTTTCCAATAATGAATATGCTGATATGATATATGTCTACGGTTTCTGTGATGGAAATTCATTGGCTGCCTCACGAGAATATCTACGCAAATTACCAGAGATACGCAGAGGAAAACTTAATCAATTCACGAAAAAGTAGAATATGCAAGAGTTATGAAGAAAAATCATAAGGAAGAGTAGGCCTTAGGCCTTCACATGTGTCAGAGTTAAATAAACACCATGTAGATTTAATGACCTTTAATAGATGTACACGTCACCTAAAAATTACCTAAATCTACGAAACGGTTTTTAAGTTATTGCGGAAAATTGTTGTTTTTTTCCAAAATAATACCCTGTAACTCGTTAGGTATGCATCATTTAAGAATTTTATTCTTATTTTGGTCTGGTCCACCCCCTGGTAAATGTTTCAACGCTCACACTAAGACATCCTGTATATTATTAATTACATCTATTAAATATACTGTTTAGTAGAATTGTTTTAAAAATCCTACACTCTAAATTTACCGTTCTTCTAGATCTAAATGTACACTAATATCAGTAACTCTCTACTCTAGGCATCCTCCTTCAGAATTTTTCAGTTAATTTGTAGTGCCAGCTGACGCATATACCCTTCCATTAGTTTGGTAACAGAATGTTTTATTTTAATCCCTTTATGGGTAAAATAAAAATAAACCGACGCTGGTCTTTAGTCAGCTTAAAGGGATAAAATAACCATTCTGCGACTTTCTCCTTGTGGAACATCTCTCCGGGGTTACCTTATACGTTTATTTTATTGTATGTTACTATTTCAGAGTGTAGACTATAGAACTATGTTTGCTATTTTTTAAGCATGCTGTAAAGTGGAGGAAACAAAATATCCTGATTCCTTTATATGTATAGAGAGCAAAAGAGTTGAACGCTGCGCAAGCTACATATATTAGAATAACAAAACGAATGCGTATGGGAATATAAAGTTACTGTTGTAGTAACATTTTACAATGGAAATCTAAAATTCAAGACATTTTTCTATGCTTAACCACAACTTTCCGGCATCAGAAACGCTCTTTGAATGTTGACAAAACTCTACAATTCCTGACTTTCGGCTCGTCATGATGTTTACTCTCCCCGTTTTTTGAATATATTACATTTCTTTTTTGTGGAGGACGCACTCGGAGAATACGTAGTTTATAAATTTGACAATATAATTTCGCAGTTCCTATATTCCTATGTAGAATATTTCCGTAACTGTGTATTACGGTTTTATTTTTTCGAATAGATAAATCTAAAATATAAATGGAAGCTGGCCCATATTTTTATATGTAAACCTACATACGTAGATACTACAAAAAGAATACTATTTTCTGTGAAAATACATAAAATCCTGTTGAAAACGTATATTTTTTACTACTGACCTGATATGATATATTATTTTGTTTGGACATAAGTCGAATATATACAGGGTTATTCACGCAAAGCGGGTATTAGACGTTCTTGGGGTTCGGTTAACGTTAAAAATCTGATTTTTTTATGGGGGAGGTTTTCGATTATTTCCGATTCAATGAAAATATTTTCAGGTTTGCATCACTTCCGGTCATACCGGAAGTAGACCACAACTTCGTTATTTCAAATGGAACACCCTGTATATTATTACAATTTTGAACTCTACGTGATATTCTAAACACATTTCATGTAGGATGTCCTATACCTATCTTCAACTGTTTTTGAAATATTGACAGGTGAATATTGACATTTTGCAACTTTGACACCCTGTAAAATCTAAACGGTTTGAGATCAAGCAAAACGGTTTGCACATTCCTATCTTAACTTTTCAAAAGCTATCGTTTGATACTATTTTCTGATTTAACCAAGAGATTAAATTTAATCGAAAATTTTTTATTTCTGGATAAATCTGATATTAGTATCAAACCATAGCTTTTGAAAAGTTAAGATAGGAATGTGCAAACCGTTTAGATTTTACAGGGTGTCAAAGTTGCAAAATGTCAATATTCACCTGTCAATATTTCAAAAACAGTTGAAGATAGGTATAGGACATCCTACATGAAATGTGTTTAGAATATCACGTAGAGTTTAAAATTGTAATAATATACAGGGTGTTCCATTTGAAATAACGAAGTTGTGGTCTACTTCTGGTATAACCGGAAGTGATGTAAACCTGAAAATATTTTCATTGAATCGGAAATAATGGAAAACCTCCACCATAAAAAAATCAGATTTGTATCGTTAACAGAACACTAAAAACGTCTAATACCCGCTTTGCGTGAATAACCCTGTATATTTTTGTCTTACCACCAGACCCACAAATCATATTCTTTGCCATCAATGACGTTCTACAATTTTTATATATCTATTATTTAAACTGGATTATCCTACTTAGAATAATAAAATTATGATTGGTTGGATGAGTATACAAGTTGCGCAGATACGCAAAAACACCTTCTGAGATTGGCGGATGCCCTGCAGTATAGCTGGTAAAATCCAGCCAAATCTCAGCACCTTAACTAACAGGTTTCACAAAAATTAAGCCATAGCTTACTGAAAATCCTACTCAAATTCTGCGCTCCCTAAAACTTTCTGTAAATATATCTAAGCATGTGTATGTATAACAATTGTTTTATATATAGTTGAAGGGGGTGGGCGGGTATAAGTACTTTATATGTACCTAGTTTTGGCAGATCTTCCATTCCTGCAAAATTTACGCGGCACAACAATAATGAGATAACATTATCATCATAAAGACGTACAAGAGCATCTCTGATGTGCTTGCGAAGTGACTGGAAAAGTCCCCTTTCCGTAATAAATTTCATCTATCTTGAAAATGAAATCGTATTTAGTAGTAGGTATATAAAGGGGTCTATATAGGTATGACAAAATCTGGTTGTGCGTAAATTTAAAAATGTGTTAAAACAAGTTTAGCAGCTCTATTTCTGTGTAAACTTATCATTCAGTTAGCAAACTGCATGTAACTAATTATTTAATCTGTTGAAGTAAATATCGCTCAGTCTATGATGATTGATAAAATTTTTGAGAATTATGGGCAGAAAGCATGAAAGTTAATAATTGCATACCTTTATAACCTACAAAATTTACAAAAAGACTTAACTATAATGCAGTTCATTCTGAAATCTTCTGAAAAATATAATAAAACTTTAATAAAACTACAAGAATTGGTAGCGATTATAATCTTTATTGAAATATACCTACTGAGGAACTGCCTTGGAATGCCTTGGTGGTATTGCCTTGGAATAATTGTATAAATATAATAATTGTTACCACTGTTAGCCTTTCTATTACAAGTCAAAAGTTTAATTTTTATATAAAAGATTACTTTGTGATTTGTATTACTAAAACTGTTTCCTAGAAATGAACAATTAAAATTAATCAGGACCTTAACCGTTAATCATTAATAATCATTTTTCGATGGTTTCATAATTCAGCGACGGAACCGCCCATTATTAATCTCATATTATAGATGTGTAGAGATGCAAATGTGTAAAGTTCTTAGTGGATTTAATGGTTAAAACAATAAAAAAATAAACAATAATTTGAACCATTATCTTTACATTTATAATATTCTTTACCTTTTACTAATTACCTTTATTCATGTTATTCAAAATCATTATGTAGATGCACATATAATTATTGAATTACAAACTTTAATTTCAGTTAAGTATTTAAATAAAATCCAACCAATTAAGAGGTTACATTTTATTAATTTTTCATCTTATGATTAAATTAAATAGGTATTAAAATATGCAGTGAGAATTGGCAATATAAATACTAAATTAAAATAAACCATACTACTTACATGCCGTGTTCTGTTATTCAGAATTAAATTGCACAACTCTGGTCTTTTACGGTTTCTAAGATTACAGTCGTAAGGAATTCAATAAGAATCAACTTGAAGGATTTTTCTTCATAAAATTTATAAACTTGTAGGCTTTTCCTAGTAAGACCAGTTAACATGATTTGATATTGAAACTTTTCTGAATGTAATAAATAAAACGGTACACTAAAAACCGTAATTTTTTCAGAATGCAAAAATGGCGTTGAGAAATATTTTAACATGAAATGGTAGATATATCTGAGTGTTTTATTACCTCCCTTAGAGATTTAGCAGTTCGTAATTCCAGTGAAACTCCAGTGTTTACCAGCCGCATTAGATTCTTAATTTAAAAAGCAAACAAGAAGTGAATTGCAAGAGGAGGGAATAAAATGATCCAGGAAAATACCAGAAGAACATATTTTTATATTTCAAAATGTATGGGGTATGACTTCAATAACTATGATTCTATTCATACTATCTATTTTCCCGTAAATTCCAAATGTTTCGCTTTTATTTTTTGTGTTTGTGTCACCATACAACATAAAAGGCCTGTTCCTGCAGCAATTAGCAACTAGTTAGAAATATTGTGATTGGTTAAAAACTATTTTCTGACTGGTTTAGAATGATTTGATTGGATGTGACTAGTTTGCGATTTCTGCAGGAACAGGGCTATAAATGAACATGCTTTGTATTGCCACACACAGTGTGTCCGAAAATGATGGAACAAAATTTAAAGTTTTTTTCTAGTTGAGATTATTTAACATTGAAACAGGTCGGTTAATAAATACATCCCACTCTAACGAAATTTCCACTCTTCGAGTATTGTGCAATGGATAATAATAATAATGGGGTCCACTTTAAACATTTTCTATAATAAAATAAAAAGTCGTACTAGTACAAAAATGACTGCTTTCATTTAATTCCTTCTTACAAAATTGTTTATATTTTTTAAGGGCTATTACCAAAAGACAGGCATAACCTTATTGCGCTGAAGTCGTCTTTAGAAGGGGTATCTGTTTCAAGAATTAAACATAGAGCGTCCTATTTGAAAAAAATATCAGAGATTTCGCAATTCTTGAAATCATGGTATTGGAAATGATAACACAATATAAGAAACATAATTATAAGCGCACCGATCGTCCTATCAAATGAGGCACTACTCTATTAAGCGAGTACGGTATTATAACTCAACACTACCCACTACTCCTCATGCCGCTCGTCGGTCGAGAGATGCGCTATATATACTAGTGGAGTAAAATCGCCGGTCTAAATCGCTTCTTTCTAGGGGTAGACATCCATAGAGGCACCAGTATTCGCGCTATAAGTCTGAGGGCGCTGTAATAGTTCAATCTGATAAACGCGAGCGTTTTTTAAAAATTCGATAATTCGAAAACGGTTACAGATATCAACCCAAACATTTTTTTAAATTTTTTCAATATCTAGGCTACATTTCATTCGCATATATTACAAATTTTTAATAGTTCACATAGCTAACCGCGTATCGAAGTTTATTATGCATAATTTTAGAAGTTTTAAGAATTTTTCTTTGTAATATAGTGTGCTACCAAAAAAGGTTTACACCATTCCAAGCGGATAGGTTTTGTGCACAAGTGATTAAAATTTCAGGGCGGTAAGTCTAACCGATTTTTTTTTTATCGCGATGTAGGCAGTTAGAAACAATGTTTTCGAATTGTGCAGATAACGCCTCTAGGTAAGGCCATTAAAAAAATGGCCTGTTAAAAAAAAGTTGTAGATCACACCACATATGCCCCAAGATATGCTCTACAAGATTATATAGGTTTCATCTGCTCCACTATATGTATTGCGTAACTCGCGACACCGCCGTCTTTAGACCTTGAACGAAAACTCCTAACTTAAAATACTTATTTAATTAGGTAATATTGCCTATCTTGGAACCGATTTTACCTAAATTGTGGTTATCTAGTAAATATTGTGTTAGGGGATATTTTTTGTTGGTTTCTTTAATACCCATGTACGAACATAAAGATTTCCAATATTAAAATATCCGTATGTAATGTTATAGGTCCGTCAAACATGGCTCAAAAGAATAGGAACATATTTTACAAATGTGGAAATCTCTATATACATATACTAATAATTGACCTGTTTTAGCACTTTGATTTTAATCTCAATTACAAAAAACTATGAATTTTGTTCCATTATTTTGGGACGCACTGTAGGTATATAGTTGACACCACATGTTACAACTGAATTTGAAAGATTTAATCAAGATTGAAATATTTCACTGTGGTCAGCTTTTAGATCAAGACCATTTACATATAAGGACTTATTCCTGTAAGTATCATATTTGGATCATATAAAGATCATATTTGTTGGGTATGTTCACTATCATTCATTACTTACTGTATGAATACTATGAAGACCTAGCTAAAAAAGAATTTGTTAAAATTATATACACACTGCAGCTTTCTGTCTTTAAAAATAACTATATTAGTAGTGCAAGAAAACACCTTTCTTTTCTTATACTACCAACCTTAAGTTGACCAAAAAGAGAAAAATTATTAATATGGCTGAGATATCTAGTTAAACCTCATGTGTAACATAATAATATTGAACGTATTCAGCTCTAAGAGTGTCCAAATACACATATTTTAACATCTAAATACAAATTGTTTATGTAACTTTCGCAGTAAAAAAAATTTCAAGATGATATTGCTCCCATTTTATACGAAAGCAACAACCATGCAATATATAACCTGGAAACTTATAAAAAGAGTAATATTGATTGTAAAGGAGCGAAGACGATTTTCATATTTTCTTTAGGAGTCACTGGAGTGGGATAACTTTATGAAAATATCCCCCGACGCATCGGCGTCCCAAAAGACTCGTTCAATCATGTTCTAGTGTACTTTTACTTTATATAATAAAATTTAATGTTAGTGCTTATGTTACTTTCTGCATAAACATATCTCACGTCCGCACAATGTAAACTTGAATTTAGAAACATGGTCGATAAAACATTTTCTCGTATTCCAATCAAGGCTTTTGCAGCTACAGCAATAACTTATGTACAGAGTGAAGCGTTTTCGCTAGAATTTCAGAATATGTAAATTGAAGTTCCTATCAATTTTGGAATATATACCAATGTTTTTAAATTACTGTTACTGGAGATGATTAAAACGGATCTGACAGTTTTAATCATCTCTCGATTATGCCAACCTGGTTAGCGAAACGCCCGTCAAATGCAGTATAGTGTTTTGGTGTTATGTGGAAAATTACGTTAGAATTAAATTTAAAACCAAACTTATAATTTTTCAATGGAAACGATTTAGGTTTCCATTGAAACATTGAAACATTTAGACATTTAGACACATCACTGTCTAAAATAATTTGCATTAATATAATTATGCTATTTCTCAATTATAGGTGGTGAATATAACTCAGAATCTATTGAAACATTTTGTTAGTCAAAAATTGTTATAAAATACAGAGATATCTTAATTTATAGCACATTTAAATTAGAGGAATGGAACACAGGAACGACTTAAGTTGGTAGATGTTCCAAGTTTAGATGTTCCAAGAAATATATAGAAAACACTCTGTATACTAGTTTTTAGTCTTATTAGGCCTTTTTCAATAGAGTAAATGTCTGATACTAAATGTTTCCAAGCCCGTTTTTGTTATTTATCTGTTTACGAGTACCTACCCCGATTGATCCTACCCTCTGGTAAAGCCCGAGTTTTTAGTATCTCTTCTAAGAAGGGCGAAAGTGTAAAATCTATCTGTTCAGTCGTAGTACAAGGATTCATAATTAAAGATTTTTTAATTTCTAATTGCTCTAACAGACCTAAGCTCTTTCTTTTCTTTTCACGATGCAGTATCGTACTGCATCGTAGTACGGTACTTTTATTTTCTTGTTAGAAATGAAAGACCCACATTCTTTAAAATGGCCAAAAATTGGAAGCGAATCATATAATGTACCTATATAGAAAATTCTGATATAGACGTAGACCAACTTCGACAGTTTAGGAATTTGCCATGTGCATATTCTTTTCATTTATCACACATACACTTTATTTAAAATTCTCATTGAAAAATAAGTATAATAAAATTCATATTAAAAAATTTAAAAGAGTATAACACATTTAACGACAATAACACATTTTGATTTTCAATAAAAATTGATTTAGACCTAAACATTAATCTATGAAGTCAGTTTTCAGATAGCAACATTTAGAGCAATATATTGCAAGCTGTAAAGTCTCACACAGTCATCCTAAATTGTGTGCTTTAGGCGAACAACATCTGATTTGCATTAAAATGTACTTACACTAATCTTTCAGATGCTGTAAAATATGGAAATCGATATCTCCCTACCTTAAGCATTCTGTGTGGTTAAAAATCACAATGTGTGTAATTTCACATTATGCCAAGATTGGGCAAAAGAAATTTATTAAAGTATTAAGATCTTGTTCCAAAACCGTCTTTGTGAGAAATCGACAACATTAATTTAGGAGGTTTTGTCGAGAATTTGTAAATCGCTATAAGTTTGTTAGTCGTATAGGATTTGTAACTCAGAAAGCTTGTTTCTTTAATATAATTTAAGGAGATTGTACGAATTCAAATCGGCTTAATGCTTTGTAATTTCGTGAAAAGTTTTATAGATTTATGAATGCTGTTTCAACTTTTCCCTACTAAATCAAAAGTTAAAATGCCGTTACTCATTATAAACACATCTGTGAGCTATTTTGAGTATTTTCCTGTGAGATAATTTACTGTGTGGCACGTAAAATAATTAGACAACACTATTAAAGGAATCATGATTTTTTATAAAACAATAATAGTTGTCTTCCAAACAAAATGTCAGTAGAGTACCTTAGGTACAAGGAACTTTTGGAATTCCTGGTACTATTTTATACAAATTACTATTAGTCAGCTGTTATTATTAGTCGATATTCAATAGTGCTTCTTATTTACTTATTTGTAAACTCATACATCATGCGGGAGACCGTGTATATTAACAAATTCTACAAACAAGTACTCGTATCAAATATATATACCTAATAATCTCAATTTTAACTTTAGTAGTAGTTAAAATCAAAATGGCTACACTTTACGTTTGACTGGATGTCCATATTAATTTCTCTATGGTTAATGAAATGGTGCAGTTTTAATTGCATATTTAGATTCTACTAAAATTTTATGGAGCTTCATTGAGTTTTCTCACTTAAACATAAATCTGAGATTTTTTGAAATTTCTTTTTTAAATTTTTAAATTTTTTTTATTTTACACTGAAACTCACTGAAGTATCTACTGTGGCCATTTTGAAAATAAATAATTTGATGTTGACATTAGAAGCCCTTGTTGAATAAGGGAAAACTTTCTTTACACTAATGATTTCAGTATTGCTAATGAAACTACGTACCTATAGGATGTCCAAAATATAAATTCGTTTTAACGAAAATTTACTATTGCAGGTCTGGTCATTTAATTATGACATTAACTGTCATATCCAAAGTTGTCTATGGAGTTGTTGTCTACAGTTGTGTTGGATTACATGGAGATTTATTATTAATGTAAGTGCGATAATAACTTTCCACTAAAGCAAAATAGTTGAAAATATGTATAGTGAATCTTATCACAGATCGCCGCAGAACTTAATTCTGTATTATTTTGTGAAATGAAATATTTAAAAAAATCGGATTCGACAGGGTAAATTTTCGCTAAAATTACGATATATTTTTGGAAACCCTATACATAAATTAGCAATACTGAGGTCTGAAGCTCAGAGGTCTGTTTATGTTAATATCTCCATTTATATTTTGGCTATAGCACTTAACTTAAAGCTTCACAGTGTAAAATGAAAACTAGAATTTTATTGCAATTTTAAAAAATTGCAACATCTCAAAAACGGTTAAATTTATAAATAAGGTAACTTGAAATAAAACTAAGGTAAATCTAGAATAATTAGGAAAATCTAAATTTGCATAAATACAATCCTCTAATATTTCTAATAAACTGTTTCAATGGATCACTCGGTATATCGGTATCACTCGGTATTCATTACGGTATCACATTATAGCGATTTTTAAATTTAAGCAGTTAAGTTATTTTTAAATATAAATTTCCAGCTCGATGTACTCGCTTAAATATAAAGATCCAGTTTTTGTTTTCCTTTATTGATTACGTACAGGTTATACCAAATTATGGGTTTAAAGCTTTAAGTGAGTTTTTTGACACTTCAAAGAAATCCTAAATTCAGATGTAAAATGGCTGTTTCCTTTTTATCAAATTAGGCGAGGCACTTCTCTTTGCTACAACTTTTCAACGTTAAAATCTGTCTAAAGAGAGAATGTAAAGTAGTCTCATGAATTATTTTACCTAAATTTAATAGCAGGTAGAGAAAAACCAGGAAAATAAATGTACCTATGTCTGGGAATGCTCCCCTCTCCATCTACAATGTAAACACAAATATTGCGGGTATAAATTCACCCCATGTGTGCAAAAACCAAATGGCATGCAGAAATTTCGTATTTGAAAGCAAACCATTAGATATTAAGGTACATTTGCATGGAAATACGATTGCATAATACTTTTGCTTTACCTTTGACGAATCCGAAGACTGTAACAAAACAAGAACGACAAGGTGCGTATTGGTGAAAAAGTATGAGGGTTGCGTGGGGAAATCTGTTGTTAAAAATCAGAGAAAAAATATTTATTGCAGAATTATATGTATAATATGTTGTATAATACATAGTTGCATTCTTGTAGTCTGAAGTCTTGAGCATTAATTTCTAATAAAACTTAAGTAAGTATATGGAATATAATCAACAATGATTTACGTATTTTCTTCATGTAAAAGATATTTCTAAATGGCAGTAGTACAAATTAAGTGGATTAAAAATTTTTCATTTTTTTGGGACTCTTCTTTTGTAGATTGAATACTAGAATGCGTGTTTGAGATCTATTGCTTTGTTATACACACTAACACATCTACTAAATTAAATTATATTAAAAGACCATACACATAAATTAGGCAACCCAACCTCCAAAGCGAAACGCTGGCCGGACGGGGACTGGCTACACATGAAAAAAAGCGAACGAAAAAGTTGGGGATCGTACCTAGATTATAATAGACAATGTGATCGAGACATAACTGCCATAACAAGCTCTAGCCTAGCCCACTGTGCTATCCTGGCAAAGTAACTTGAAAAAAGACAGAAAAAGAGCTCTATCGAAATTACACATTAGCTTGTGATTTTCTTAATTTTATTTAATAATCAAATGCGATTTTATTGAGCGATCTATATCTTTCTTTATATAGGAGTTAAGCCTAAGTTAATTAAGAGATAAATTATTATTATTAATAATAATAATAATAATAATAATAATAATAATAATGACTTTATTAAGGAAACCAGCAAAGACAAATATAGAAAGACAAATATAAAAATTATAATATAGAAGCTAAGTTGGCTACCTTAAAAGGCGAAGTTCAGTTGCTCTCTTATACACAAGTACAAGAGAGGTCCTGCTCTACCACTTATCATACCGCTTTGATAATGAAATTATCAAATATTATGGTTCAATAAAGTTTTATATTTCCTCGTTATCTACAATAATACTAGGTATTCAAAGGAATAATCTTATTATTTTTTATATGTGGCAAACAGCTACTTTGCGTGCTGTATTCACCGCCCAACATTGAATTACACGGGCATATCTTGACATAACCTCAAGTTATTGTCTTTAGTACATTTTTCTTTTTAATAGTGTTATGCACATTTTTTAAATAACGAAATATGAAACAAGCATCTACATTACATTAAAAATAATGATTTATTATTTTTGATTACGTGCCTTTTGTATTGTATTTTAATAAAAATATTTTTATTTTTTACTGACAAAACTGAAATTTTAGCAATCCTCCTTAGCCTAATGTGCGATACGTATTTTCGCTTCCAGCGTCTTCAAGCACATATGTGGCAGGAGGTTTAACATCAAAGAATTGTTAAAAATTACAAAAAGTATATGACAATTGAATTAATTAAATAAAAATAATTGCAATGTTAAAATTATCAGTAGATAATTTGTAGATAACTTAATGTCTTTTAATAAAATTTTCCTGATTTCCTATATACTTATATAATCTGTAATCTTTATTGAGCGATTTGCGAAAATATGTTTTTTATTCCCAATTTTATTTTCCTTCAATATTTATTTCTTCATAAGTTTTATCGTTACAGACAAGTAAATGACGGATCTTAATCTGAAAATATTTAAGCTTTATGTTCTTCGTAAACAATCATTCAGTTGCCTTAAATTTCTTAACTTGCGGAACATGAATAATATTTATTACTTCACGTTGAAATTAAGCACTGTTTGTTGGCGGAAACCCATAACAACGAGCTTTGTTACCCATTGACAGCAGATGAATTATCTCCTTCTAATAAACTGGAAACCCAAGTCCAGGTCATATCCTGTCAGATTTGACGAATGATTCCTAATATTCCTCTATACTTTGCAACAGAACTCACCAGTGAATCCAGCTTATAATTCATCGACGAATATTTCTCTGAACATCCACAATATGCTTCAGATTTCACACAACAAGTGGTGAATTCAATATTTCGGTTATTTATATCATATATCTATCATAGGGTGAGAGGTATATGAGAGAAAGTATTTAAAATGGTATGAGCATTATAACTAAAACTATGTGGGCTTCCACAGAATTACCAAAGCACCACCATATTTTCGACATACCTCTCTCTAGCTTCCAGCAATAATTTTAGAAAAAAATGTAAAAAAACGTTTTATTTCAGGTCGTTGCACTGTAACTAATATATTTGTTTAACACAATATGTTGCCGATTTACTTGATTCTGATGGACAGGTGGACATTATATACACATACTTTTCCTAAACCTCTGATTGCATGCCCTCATCATAATGTACTCTTATTAAATCTGTCTACCTACCTTTGGTGTTACATCGTCAGCTAATGAATTTTTAAAATTTTATTATCATATAGGCTTCAACTTGTAGAACATCATGGCTCTAAATCTAATAGAATTGTTGCAACATTAGTGTACCTCAAGGTTCAGTTTTAGGACTACTTATTTTTAATCTATAAAATTAATGACATCACATCTAAATGTGATCCAACAACGGGGTGTAGAAAAAGAGTTCTACAGCTTAACAGACGGTTAATGTAAATAACAAACAACTACGAGTGTAGTAAGGATAGCCCTATAGCCTCCATCTGTAAACACGCCTTATATTAAAAATAAGAACTGAAACAAATTAGGCCAAAACAGCTATTCTCCTGGCTAATGCCGAGCCGAGCCTTGAATTACAAAGCAAAATTTGCCGTATTTTGTCTAACAGCGTTAGATTCAAAATCGGGTCTTCGAATTAGTAGGTGTGCTCACTTATATTGCACTGACGAGGTCATAAAAAGGTCGAAACCGGTCTGCAATTATTGACATCCTACAATGTGAGGTCCAGAGTATTTGCTCGTAGTTTTCGTTGCAATCCAAAACCTTGTATTTTTATTCTATCTTTGTTAGACAAAATACGGCATATTTTGCTTTATAATTCAACGCTCGGCGTGGCATTAACAAGGAGAATAGCTGTTTTGGCCTAATTTGTTTCAGTCCTTATTTTTAATATAAGGCGTGTTTACAAATGGAGGATATAGGGGTATCCTTACTACACTCGTAGTTGTTTGTTATCTAAATGTGATGCTACGTTATATGTAAATGACATACATATTTACGTGTGTTGGTAATGTCATTGGTTCTGTTAGTTAATCTACAAAATAATTTCAATTATTTTGGTCGTGTGAAAAGAAAATAATAAATAATGTAAGAGTTTCCAATGTGGACAAATAAAATTATTTATTGTTTTAGTCTATAACTAGAAAGATTATAGGACAATCATTTAGTTTATTTTCAGAATGACCAACAAATTTATGAGATTCTGAGATTGAGATTGAGATGATATTATGAGATTATTATTCTACTCAAGTTGATCGTGTTACTTTAAAACATAATAATTGTTATTAATATAGTAAGATCTTTACGACTTATTCCAATTACTGGAATTGGCCAGAAGGTTTGAGACCTGTAAGGGAGAGGAGGTGGCATTGTTATTAATATTATTAAACTCTAACCATCCATTTAGTACAGCAATGAGGAATATCTGCAAAATCTCAATAGTTAGGGGGGGCAGCTAAATACACACCTATATGTCAATATCTCACATTAACACTTGGTTTATATTATTCGATCCTAACATGTTCACATAGTTCGTAGCTCTAACTCAACTCTGCGAGTGACTCAACAATTTAATGAAAAATTCTCGACTCTTCAGAGAACTAAACAATCAGGGTCAATCGTAGATTCATAGACTTATCAACAGCAATTTTATATTTCTTCTAAAGCCAACGATATCTAGAAACGTGTATATATAAAAAAAAAATTCTTTCGACAGAATAAGAGAAATATCAGTGACCGACTCCCGTCACTTTCACTTGAAAGTGAAATAAGTCGTAACTAAGTAGGTTTACTGGGGGCAAGCTGTGGTAGCAACTTGGCGTTCATATTAACGATATGAGCGGCAAGCAAGGTAGGTCGCAGTTAGTACATGGATGGGTGACCATGCAGGGAAGACCGTCGGCGCTTGCCCGCATCTTCTAGTGGCCTGTACGTCGGTGAATTCACAGAAGCTATGCAAATTTAGGCGAGATTTGCGTAGAAGACGTACCGTCCCTTGGATAGGATGTAAAGCCGGAGATCCCTTGTCTATGAAATGATAGGCAAGTAAAAGATCCCTACCCTGCTATAAAAAGTGGGGGTTCGGCAAAATTTCCAGGTTGGGGGTTGCTCGTCTCCTGGCGTCGGTGATTGGCCTTAGTCGCGGAAATAGGCCGACGTTAAATAAACGAAAAAAAAAAAAAGTAGGTTTACTGTAAAGTACCTCCAATGATTAACTTCAGTGGTAGCGATACGAAGTATGGGGTCATCATAAAGTAAGGGGTATACTTTAGTCGTATATAATTTTAAGAAATCAAGCTAGCTAGAAGAGTTGTCGTGTTAACTGCTGATACAAGTGTCAATAGTAATAACTGCGATTTAAAGAATTGTTCTCAAAATAAAACTCATGTAAACGTAAATTGAAACGATTTAAACTTTAATAACATGGATCTGCAAACAAAAATTGATTTAGTAAAAAAATTGGTGCTTAGAACAAAACCAACAACGCTGTAAGAATTAAAAGACTCTATTAGAGAGCAAATTGCTGCATTTCAACTAGAAATTCAACCTGAATAATGCTGTGTATAAATTGGAGGAACGGTTGGTGATTGTACAGCAGCAAAATGGACTACATATCGAACATTTGCGTTAACCACTGTTGGACATAAGAAATTCCATCGTTTAAGCAATCGAGTTTCTTTCACATACTTTACTTAACTTGTCAAAAAATACATAACAAGCTGAAATATATCCCTTACTTTATGATAACCTTATACTAAGAGTGTTGGAGGGAATGCATGGAAGTAAAGGTTGTATGACGAGGTTGCCGGCGTTCCGGATATCTCTGTCCATACAAGCGTGCAGCTATTCTTCCATTACAATTTGCTGCACCATAAGCAAGGTCTACATCGATAAGTTCTTGAAATGAGAAATTATCGTCCATTTTGTTCCATGTTAATGTTCCGATCCGAACTAAATAAGTTACAAGTAATAATACTACAGTCTTAAAATTAGCATCTTTTGAATATTTATTCTGATAAAGATTTGTTTTTTTTCCCAACAGGAAGCGTGGTTGAAATAAAAAATGTTGAACAAAACACAGTGGTGTTCAACTAAATCAAGAATTAGTTAAGTTGTTTGGGTTTGAGTTAAAACATTTTATTGCTCTACAGCCCAAACGGCACATTTGCGGACATATTATGTTTATTAAACAAAAATGTTTGTTTTCATGTCCCCTACCAAACCTTAAAGTTTGTCACTATGTTTTTGGGACACCCTGTATAATAATTCCCAATGGCAAAGTGCACATGTATTAAATCATATGTTGCATTTAAAATGGGCATTACTACTAATAAAAATCCAAGCACCTAAAGTAATTTACTTATTGGGTATACTCGTTGGGTCACCAAGTTTGTAAAAATGGAAGTAAAATATGTATTGTATTATAAACTCCTGTGGATGCTCTTTTACATATTTCTTTCTCGGGTTTTGAGTTTATTCTTTTAACAGTCACAGGTTTACGTAAGTAAATCTGTGGAATATATTTGTGAACTCATGAACAATTTATAAGATAAAGCCACCTACATTATCCTCTGAATACTGAAAGAGTATCTCACCTTCTGTAAAAGGAATGAATGTTGGCAATCATTCTGTTAGCACTCCATAAGGTAAGTGCATTATATTGCTAATTAACTAATATTTTAGAAAATTTAAATATGATTCAATTATGTATAGTTTAGAATATAATTCAATATTGGGTTATGTATAAGATATCCCAGCAGGAACCGACCCGATTAATGTAGGTAAAAAGCGCATATTGGAAAACTTTGGAAAATAGGATTTAGAAAATGGCTTAGACTAGGATTCGGACGAAACCCGAATGGGCAAGGAGTTTGTTTGAAGTAAATTCGAGTATTTATTTTGATTTTTTTAATTATACAGTGAGGAAATAAAGTCCGTCCCCCCCCCTCTAACTTTTGAACCACTGGGTAGATTGTGATGAAATTTGGTACGTTAATATATGACTAATTTCTGCATTTTTTGACATATCAATGACAGCTCTGAATGTCAAAGTGACAGCTGGGCGCGCAATAGGAAAATTTTTTTAAATGGAAATGGGGGTCGAGTGGGGACTCATTTTGAAGCTATTTTTATGCTCAAAACACCCCCCAAATTTGAGAACATTTGGTTCAGTAATTTCCAAATAAATCAGTTTATAACATAATATTTTTACCACATAATCTTTATAATAGAACTTACCCATGGAACATTTATTTGTCAGGAGGTTCTTGGAGGTCATTTTCAACATCTTTTGAAGTAACACGTGTTTTCCAAATTTGTTTCTGCCTCAAATTTTTTTTTTTTTAGGTTTAATTTAAATTATTTCCTAATTTTTTAATTTAGGTTATTTTAGGTTAGGGATGGTTTACTGTTATTTGTTTACTTTTAATTTTTGTTCTGCTTTGAATAATTTACAATAATTTGTAATATGTATGCAAAAAAATGATATAACAGAAATCGATATTACTGGTTTTTATTTGGAAATAACTGAACCAAATGTTCTCAAATTTGGGGGATGTTTTGAGCATAAAAATAGCTTCAAAATGAGTCCCCACTCGACCCCCATTTCCATTTAAAAAAACCTTCCTATTGCGTGCCCAGCTGTCGTCACTTTGACATTCAGAGCTGTCTTGATATGTCAAAAAATGCAGAATTTAGTCATATATTATCGTTCCAAATTTAATCACAATCTACTGAGTGGTTCAAAAGTTAGAGGGGAGGGGACGGACTTTATGTCCTCACTGTATATCTATAAATATTTCCTTAGTATCTTCGGTTTGACTGCAAATAACGTCTTTATCAATTTAAATGACCTATTATAGTATTTAAGGTATTTTAAAATAAGGCATATTTAAATTAAATGCCTTATTTTGCACAATATTTTTAATTTTATTAAGAGCTCAAATTGCACTCTGATATATAAGCAAATTTACCAACGGTGGACACTTAATTTGAATTAGCCTGTATGCATATACAGCATATCTATTTACTTCAATAATGCTGTACAAATTATTATACACATATAATGAAAGTACAAAACATAAATATATAAATACAAATATTCAGGAGAGAAAAAGTGAGTCTGTCAGATATTACTTTTCACAAATATATCAAAAGTAAACTGAACATAAATGTTCCTAATATAAAAAAACTTATTTTAAGTAGGTATATGCTTTTATGTTACTAAGGTAACAATGGTACCTTAAATGGTAAAAAATGGAGATGGAAATGGTAAAATGTGAAATTTACTTTGGGAGTAATTCTTGGAACAGCAAAACATAATTTTAACAGAAGCTCATAGCAGTGAATTCTCTTCAGGTTGAACAACAAACTTAAGAAAAGTACTGGTGTCTATTTTCAAGACTCACCATTGAATGCCTTTCTAACAATTTCAGTTGTGTAAAACCAATATTCGGGTAGGCATCTTTTAATTTAAAAGTAAGAAACTTTAACAATCTACGTTGGACTGATTCTATGAAAGTGTAGGTACGTTATAATCACGAGACCAAACTAGGGAAAGCATACTCAAATTTAGATCTGACAAAGGAAATGTAAGGTAATTTTGTTACCTCCATATTCGAGAAGTATGCAATTAACGCAGAATATAATTGGCCCATCACTCTGTTACATTAAAAGAATATGTTTTGTAAGCAATCAGTTAAAAAAATGTATTTGGTTAAGCGACAAGAATATGCTTTCAAGATTATTTAGGTTACGTTTCTATTTAGTTCATGTTAAAGTTATTTTTTTAATATATGTCTATATTAGCTTTTGTTATTAGGACTTACAAGTTATACATAATTAGCAGATATTTTTTACTTTGTTCTAACCCAGCACATTACTTTAATCTCAACTTATTTCTAATTATTATTTCACTTAATTTGTTTTTTGTAAATTGATATTTAAAATAGTAAATTTATTAAAGTTTTTATTTAAAGTGTGTGGTAAAGAATATAGTTTGAACAGTATTACAAGTAAAATTCTTAATGCTTTTTTCTTTGTATATAACTTTATTACATTGGTGAGACTATATTCCAGTTGCAAAATAGATACTTTAAATTAAACAGACAATATGTTCCAAAATACTGCATTCGTACTTGTCACAGCCACAGATTTGTTCCGAGAATTATAAAATATTATAACAGTGCGCTGCTTTCAACTCTTTAACTCTCGGCCTACTTCTAGCAAACCCGTGAGTTGTGGAAACTTGCTAAATATTGAAAAACTAGCCCTTTCTCAAGTATATTTGCCTTCTTTAAATTTTACTGTTATACTCGTATCTTGAAAACTTTGGGAACTATGAATCGTTTAATAGTTTCGTTGTCACCCAGTATATCCTCGCATAACTTACTACAAATATAAGCTTTATAAGCTTTATAATAACAAATATTTCATGTCCATACGGCTCCTCTATTATCATTTAGTTAACCAAGAAGGTTTTCTTTATATAATTTTCTGACTGCGGGAGCCTTCTATGGGCAAATAGCCGAACTATCCAGTTTCAGGCTGACTTCAGCATTTCAGCTTCAGCCCTGCTGAAGATTTCTCCTTAGTGTTGTTCCCAGCTTAGGTTTATTCTTGCACTTTATTTTGTAAAATATTTAGTAGAGGGAAATGTTGGAACTGTTGGATGTTTCTTCTGAACGCATTCTGATGCGACAAAGATATTAGATTATATTTGAATTACCAACCATATCTAGCAAGTATTTATGAATACTTAACTGTGGAAAATACGAGATTTTGTTTAGCTGCAACTTTATTAAATGTTATCCAAATATATGGATAATAAGATATTAAGACGGCACCTTCATTATAGTCTGTTGTAAACATACCTAATACAGTGTCCGTTGTAAACATAATACATAATAATTTAATATACAGGGTGACCTATGTTCGAGTAATGACGTCATCACATTTTTTTTTAAATGGAACACCCCACTTTTTTTCCAATTTTCGGATTGCCCTAACTGAGCTGATTCCAAAAATATACCATAAGTTGCTTCGAATTGTTACAGGGAGGACAACAATACCCAAATTATTTAAAAATACTAAATTTATTTACAAATAAATAAACGTACTAAAAATTGGATCAAAGCACCACATATCATTTTAAAATGTCATTATTTTTTGCTATAATTTCTTTGATGCTTTTTTAATTTTATCTGCCTGATAGAACGTGCTCGTGTATTTCTTGCAGGCAATCATTTTTAAATAGTTTGTTAAGATTGTACAAGTAAAGCCATTTTGAATGATTCTTCCTTAAATTATTGATTATTTTTAAATTAATTAAAAAACATGATTCTAAGTGAAACCGAACGGATTGAACTTCTTATGATGATCGGATATGGTGATGGAATTCGAACTCATGAGGATGTTTGTGTTCTGTTTAATGAAGGTCATCTCAATCGTCCACCAATAAATCGATCCACGGTTAGCCGAACTGAAGCAAAGTTTCGAAATCATAGTCATGTTAAAGATATGCCCAGATCTGGCCGACCGACTGTAGATGAAGAAGTGCAGTTACAAGCCCTTTTGACCATTCATCCTGATTTTGTCAAACGCATAATTTTCTCCGACGAGGCGTCTTTTTATTTGAATGGCACCGTCAATAAACAGAATTGTCGGTACTGGTCAGATCGCAATCCACATTGGATGATGGAAGCACACACTCAGCATCCCCAAAAGGTCAATGTTTAGGCCAGAATTGTTGATAATCGAATTTTGGGGATGTATTACTTTGAAGGAAATTTAGATGGTGCAAGATATTTGGAATTGATTTAGTTCCTTCCTTGATTGTTCTATTTCCAAATGAAGAAGATCCAGATTTGCTCAATGAAACCATTTGGTTTCAGCAAGATGGTGCACCACCGCACTATGCCATCGCTGTTCGCCGCTATTTAGATGATGTGTTTCCTCATCATTGGATTGGCAGAAGAGGACCTAAGGAATGGCCCGCCAGATCACCTGATTTAACACCGCTCGACTTTTTTCTTTGGGGTTATGTAAGAAGTAAAATATACGTCAATAAACCAAACAGTATTAATAATCTGAAGAAACGAATTCGGCAAGAAGTTCGAGCGATCCCGCCTGAAGTCATTGGGAATGTACAGCAAGAATTTGTTTCCCGTCTGGCCCATTGTTTGGCAGTAAATGGTCAACAATTTGAACATTTAATTTAGGTGTTTCTGGTGCTTTGATCCAATTTTTAGTACATTTATTTATTTGTAAATAAATTTAGTATTTGTAAATAATTTGGGTATTGTTGTCCTCCCTTAGTTAGGGCAATCCGAAAATTGGAAAAAAAGTGGGGTGTTCCATTTAAAAAAAATTGTGATGACGTCATTACTCGTCATAGGTCACCCTGTATATTAAATTATTATTTGAAAAAATAGTAAATTAAATTAAAAAATCGACCTGTTTCGGGAATTTTTAATAATTTCTTTTGTTTACCTAACACGACTTTAGGGGGACACTGTATATACACCATATAGGAAGATGCATTGTACAATAATTTTTTAGTTTAGTCTTTTGTAATAGGTAATGTATTTTCTCACCTTTTATAAGAATAACTATATGCTTTTTACCATTCATTTAAATTTAAAAGTGCAGGTGAATTGAACTGTATTAAAAAAGTCAATATTATAGGTAAATTGCGTCAAATCTTCACGTAGCTGTTACAGATATTTAATTTGATTTGGCATTATTAGTCCGTACTATGAATACTTACCTTAAATTTATACCGAAAGTGGACTGATGAGGTCCCCCTTAATATTATATTAGTTTTATAGGATAGGTAGTTTAATGTTTTCTATTTTGACTATCCCAGCTGTAATATTAATTAGTTTAGTTTTTAAACATTGACCTTGGACTTCCTGACCTATCAAACATTTCCTGGCGCACGTTGTAAAATGTTTGCATGCGGATAAATACACACTTGTTGGTGATTCTCTACCGCAAATCCAAAAGATTTTCTGTTTGCGTAATGACCACCTTTGGTTTAAGATAACCCCATAGAAGAAATCCAATGAACTCAAATCCGGTGAACAAACATTCCACTCAGGAGGTCCTCTATGTCCAATTCGCCAGTTAATATAAAAATTATCAAGGAAACTCCTGACTTCCCTAAAATAATGTGGTGACGCACCGTCCTGTTAATACGTTATGTTATGCTCTTGAAGCTCATGGACATTATTCTAGGAGACAACATCATAGGACCCTTTCATTGAAGAAAATTTGACAGGGCATGTATACTTTGACTTTGAGAAAATATCCATGAGTTTCAAGGGCTTAATGTAACGTATCAATCGGAGGGTGCGTCACCACATTATTTTAAGGAAGTTAGAAATTTCCTTGATAATTTTTAATCTAACACACGGATTGGACATCGTGGACCTCTTGAGTGGTCAGGCAGATAGATTGGACGTCGAGGACCTCTTGAGTCGCCTGCTCGTTAATCGGATTTGAGCCCATTGAATTTTTTCTATGGGGTTACCTTAAATCTAAGGTGTTCATTACCCAATCAGACAATCTTTTGGATTTCCCGTGGAAAATGCTCAACGAGTGGGCATCTAGTCCCAGGGAAACATTTTACAACGTGCGCCAGGAAATGTCTGATAGGCTCTTCAACTATCAGGAGGTCCAAGGTGCTCATTTTAAACAAAATCTTTAATTATTCTTATTAAAATATTGATTTCTTTATTAAACAGTTGAATTTGTCTGCTTTCTATTCATTTATATCTTTACTCACAGAAACGTTTCTAACTTGAGAACCGCGCCTGTGGCAATTTAACAGCGCCTGTGGCGCCATCTTTCATTTTAGGAAAATTAGTTTATCGTAAAAAAATAATACATTTTACATGATTCACCCTGTATGTTGTTCGGAGTTCCTAATTCAACTAATTTAAAAGTTAGCAGGGGGGGGTCGACTTTGGACGCACACTAAAATCAAAACATATATACAAACAAATCCATCAGCCATCTTGGAACCAATTCTTAAAATTTTGTAATATAAAATTTTAATATTTCTCATGATTATAGTTTAAAATATTATTGATTAGCTTATTTAACTGTTAATACATTTATTTTAGGTATGAAGCTATTTGAGAAAAAACTAAAAAAGAAATAGGTAATTAAGAGATAAGTACGTTATTAAGGAAATTATTGAAGTTTATATTTTCGTTGTTACCTATTATTTATTCAGTACATTATTCGATTGTATACTTACGTTATAGGTTTTACAAGGAATATTTAAACTTCATCAAACCATATTTGACTAATTTTATTAGAAATATATCTAGTACAGCATTTTTTGTTGTAATGCGTACTGATAGAATGTATAAAAAGTACATATTAGTCTGTCGTTATTCAAAATTTTAAACTTCAAATTTTAGCTTAACAACTTAATGAGCAGTGAACGAAATTAGGCAAAACATTTTTACAAATTTTGAACCACGTTTATACCATGATGTGTATAGACTTTATATACATTCGAGTGTAATTAAATTAGAACTTGTAAAAGGTAATCATCGGTTGTTATTATTTTTTGTTTTGTTTTTGTTATTTAACGTCGGCTTATTTTCGCGACTAAACGCTATCAGAGACTCTAGGGACGAACAGCCTCCATCCTGGAAATTTTGCCGGAAAAGAAATAATTTATGGCTTTACATCTTATACGAGAATGGTAATAACACGCTGTTTAAAGTTTGTTAGGATAATATTCACGGAATTTTTATGCTTCAGTACGTGATTGCTCGAAATTAGGGAAACAAAACCAAAATGTAAAACTATGTACCAATTATATTCGCGATTTTTTGGGAATTGCGATGAGTTTATGGCAAGTTATTAATAAAAAGCGTATTTTTAGTCTCTTGCATAATAAATTGTTTTATTTTTATAGAGATTATTTAAATGGTGGTATGGAGAGGGATTAAACAAAATCATACAAAGATGTTTTTCTAAAAATATTATGAATTGAAAAATATTACAATGTACTACAAAGTTATCTAACCTACCACATGAAGTACACTATGGAAATTCCCTTAGAAGCATCGTTTTTCCCGCATCTACCGCATCTACCGCATCTACCGCATCTACCGCATCTTCGTATCTTACCCTTTACTTACCTACCCAACATTTTCCAAAAATAACTAAGCACATTTCATATAAACGTAAAATATAAACTGCAATTTTCATTACGGACATTAATTTTACTCTCAGTAACATTTTTATTAATTACTTTATTCAGAATCATAGAAAGCTATATAACATTCAACAGAAGAAGGAAACCGAAAATAAACCTTTACAGAGCCCAGTTTTCTGGTAGGTCCTATTGAGAAAATATACGCGTATCGAATCCGAAATGAATATTTCGTGAAAAATTCATGCCATTGCTACTACATACACATGAAACTGGAAAAAGTGATGTGAAAAGATATAGTTCAAGTGGCAAAAAGCCACACAATTTTGTATTATTTATTTCCATTACGAAACAGTCTCACGATAATCATATATTTTGGAATATATGGCCTGTTTTTATAAAAATCCAGCATTTACCAAATTATACTCTACGTGACTAAAATGTCTCCCCTCCTTTATAACTTTTGAACATAGACAGTCCGGACTAACACAGGGCGAATCATGTAGAATGAACGTAAATTCGATTTAAAAAGATAGAATTTGGAAAAAAATGTTTAAATAACAGGAATATTACGTAACAGGTGACATATCGATTGAAATCAATTATTTAATTATTAATGAATATATTATTGCATATATTGAAATAAAAATCTAGTTACCTGCATTCACGCCTGTAACGAGTATCAAACTATCCGTTCTGTATAGTTGAAAGTGTAATGCCAAAAAATATATTTTGCTATTAATCATAATCAACGAAAATGATCCGTTGGTTTATGCCTAAAAATTGAAAACAAGACATCATGGACCGCTTGAATTATCTGCTCCTTGGTTTCTACAGGGTTACAATTTAAATGCATAAATATTATGTAAATGAAGGAAATAAACTATACTAAAAATTTCGAAAAGTGTCATCAGGCACGTCTGAAATATGTTATTACCGATGGTAATTGAAACTGCTGTTACCAATATATTTAGAAAATTGAATTGACCTCACAGTAAAGTATAATTCATATTGAATTGTGTAATGAATACATTAGAATCAAATTTTTTGTATATATATATATATATATATATATATATATATATATATATATATATATTACAGGGTGTCCACCTAGTGCGCGTAAGTCCAATATCTGGGTTAATAAAAGAGATAACTTAATTTTTTTTTCTACATGGTTGTCTAATATCCCGAGCTGCACAAAATGAAAATATATTTACATATTCAGGGTGTTCAGTTTTTCCTGGACAGGTACCAACTTCATTTTTTTAAATGGAAACCTATATTTTTTATGGCATTATCGAATTCTACGTAAAAAATTAGTGGGACTTTGTGCATAACACTGCTATTGAAATATTGATAGTTTTCGAGATATTTGACTTTTAATTTTTTTTTCTTATGTTTCGTCACTTCTAATAGTTGACATAATTATGGTTGTATGACAGCTAGAAATTATTTTTTTTCAGAAACTGTAGAGTGAAGATGGCTCTTTCGAAAAACGTATCAAAAATTGACCTGCGATATACAGGGGGCAACAGAAATCGTGCCAAACCTGATGGTTTAAAATTTAAAAAATCTCGACTTTTTCAAATGGAACACCCTGTGTTTTATGATTTCATTAGATGCCTTTCTGTAGACTCTACAATTTTATAATAGCTTTCCCTATACCTATGTTGCGTAGTTTTTGCAAAAAACCCACTTTTATGAAAAATACCCGATTTGCGCACTCCTTTGACGGAAAAAATATTGTAAGGCTATTTATTTTTATAAAATGTATTAGTTTACACTTCTTAAAATAAAAATAACTGAAAAATTTAGATAATTTCAGTTTAATAAACAAGTCTTTATGGAAAGTTACCATTTATTTGTAAATAAAAGTAAAAAATCATAAAAGCTCTACATGTAATTAAGAATTAGCAAAACTGGCGTATGCTTTAGAAGAAGTTCATGGGAATTATTTGCTAGCAGCACGTATTTATAGAGATTCCCACGTGCTGACTGTTTTGAAAATGTGAAACAAAGATTTGAAAGAACAGCAAATGGGAATTATGAGAAAACTACCAGGAGACATGGGAGTAACAACGATAATATTTAGTTTAATGTTGTGGTTTCTGCTGTTGAAAATCCAAAAATATTAGTATCAGAAAATCAGTAGAAATCTTGGAGTTTTCAAAAGCTCGACAAATAAGATATTGAAGAAGAAGTTTCATACGTATCATATTGAAAACCAAACGGTGTTACCGTAGTTAGAAAAATTATTAGTGAAATGGATGAATATACATAGAGTATTGAAAAAAGAATACGCAATACTCATACAAGCAAGCTAACCTAAAGTAAATGCTCAAAATGTCCACCGTTGTTTTCAACACAAAGCATTAATCTACGACGAAAATGAATGTGAACATTTCTTAACATTTCGGGCGTTATGGTTAGAAACTCATTTTGGATCTTTTCTTTCAAGTCTTGCATATCCGTTGGTGGTACTTCGTATACTCGCTCCTTGATATAACCCCACAAGAAAACGTCCAGAATATTTAAATCAGGCGAACGTGCAGGCCAAGGAACTGGACCACCACGACCTAACCACTTATTTGGATATACGTGGTTTAGGTGTTCTCTAATCTGAAATATGAATAGATAATAGGAAAAGTACTACAACAATAAAATAATCACAGTACCGCCAAAGTGGAATGTGGAGGGGCACCATCATGCTGAAACCATTGTTGAACCAAATAATCAGCGGGCATATTCTGTAGCTGTAGAAGGGGAAGTTCGTTTTGCAAAAAATGCAAATACACATTGGCATTTAAATTGCATTAAAAAAAGTACGGTCCAACAATATGTTCTCCACAAATTCCAGCCCACACGTTCACTTTGAAACGATGCTGATTATCTAGTACCCTCAATAATCTTGGATTATTGTCAGCGTAGTGATGAAAGTTGCGACGATTGGGTAAGCATGTGTTTGAAAATGTTGATTCGTCAGTAAACAAGACATTCATAAACAAGTTTGGACTTTCCTGAATTTTATCCAATGCCCAGTGGCAAAATTGCAGGCGGTTTAGGTGATCTTGAGGTAACAGTGCTTGGTGGTTTTTAATATGATACGGATGAAAATTATTCTTCTTCAGTATCTTGTTTGTCAAGCTTTTGGAAACTCCAAGATTATTACTGATTTTCCTGACACTAATATTTGGATTTTCAACAGCAGACGCCACAACATTAAACTGAATATCGTCATTGTTACCGTCATGTCTCCTGGTAGTTTTCTCATAATTCGCATTTGCTGTTCTTTCAAATCTTTCTTTCACATTTTCAAAACAGTCAGCACGTGGAAATCTCTGTAAATCTGGATTATTTGCTTTGTAAATACGTGCTGCTAGCAAACAATTTCCATGAGCTTCTCCTAAGGCATAAACCATTTTCACTAATTCTTCTTTTGAATAGTTCATTGTATGCACGCTTAGTACTTACTCTAAACTCGTACGTGAATATTCAGTAAAAGAAGAAATGACATGTAAACTGATTGTCACAAATTTTATTGCGTGACAGACGCTCACTGCGTTTTTCCCGAGAAAGGAACGTGCGCAAATCGGGTATTTTTCATAAAAGTGGGTTTTTTGCAAAAACTACGCAACTTAGGTATAGGGAAAGCTATTATAAAATTGTAGAGTCTACAGAAAGGCATCTAATGAAATCATAAAACACAGGGTGTTCCATTTGAAAAAGTCGAAATTTTTTAAATTTTAAACCATCAGGTTTGGCACGATTTCTGTTGCCCCCTGTATATCGCAGGTCAACTTTTGATACGTTTTTCGAAAGAGCCATCTTCACTCTACAGTTTCTGAAAAAAAATAATTTCTAGCTGTCATACAACCATAATTATGTCAACTATTAGAAGTGACGAAACATAAGAAAAAAAAATTAAAAGTCAAATATCTCGAAAACTATCAATATTTCAATAGCAGTGTTATGCACAAAGTCCCACTAATTTTTTACGTAGAATTCGATAATGCCATAAAAAATATAGGTTTCCATTTAAAAAAATGAAGTTGGTACCTGTCCAGGAAAAACTGAACACCCTGAATATGTAAAAATATATTTTCATTTTGTGCAGCTCGGGATATTAGACAACCCTGTAGAAAAAAAAATTAAGTTATCTCTTTTATTAACCCAGATATTGGACTTACGCGCACTAGGTGGACACCCTATATATACTAATTGCGTTAGAGAATTGAGCGACGCGGTACTTTTACATAATAATAATAATATCTCTACCCCTCATTCTAATCACAGGCATTAACCTGAAATTCTGAAACTTGTGGGGGAGAGAGGGCGGCATATTATTGTTTCGCGGGTCGGATTTGCGCCGCAGTGCAGTGAATGAGAAAAACCTGGAAAACCTCATTAGCTTGGGGGTCAGTCAAACATCAACTGATTTCAATCTCTCACATTAACACCAAGCTGACATTTTTCCCATCCTAGGCCATCGCCAGGATGGTTGTCAACCTATCCCTGCGAATAAGCCGTAATCTACGTGTAGATAATTTAATTAAGAATTGTCTGGTGGAACGGGGATTCGGACCCTCGAGCCCTGGGTTGAGCGGTCGATGTCGAGACACTAAACCCTGGGTCACCGGCTCGCTTAAGTATTAAAGTGTTATCAAAAATAACGAGGGCATGCTTCTAAATAACTTCTTTAAGGCTTCACTGACGTAGTTTTCCACATAACACCAAAACGCTATGCGGCACTCGCCGCGCGATTCGCCAGTCATCTGCAGTTGATTGAAACTAAACTTATGTTAACACTATGTTATATTTACATCTAAGTTATTGTACGGTACAGTGAACCATTGTGATGGCTCAGTGAACCGGGCTGTATGGGATTGGCCCTCTGTCATTATTCATACTATTTTTACACTTTGTAATTTCCAAACTCTCAAATGCATCTAGATGTCTGGAATTTGTTACATTCCTAATTAGTCTTAAATTGTTATCTATCTTATGGTTGTTCTCAAACGCAAGACAATGGTCGATGCTAGACTTATCTGTTCTACCATATTTGAGACGAGCCATATGTTCCTTGAATCTAGTTTAAATTGACTTTCAAGTTTGTCCAACATACTTTTGATTGCAGTCTATGCAATCAAAACAACTATGAATTTAACAACTATATTGTGATTACCTACAATAGTTTATCTGTTTATACCAAGAAATAATTATTATTTTATTCAAAATATATTGTTTTCCAGTTATTTCAAAAACTCAATTTCTTATATTTAAAAAAACAGGTTTACTTAGAATCACTGAAAGAGCAGATATTTTTAATATAATGCAAATTCTGAGTTTCGTTGTAAAATCCTTCCGAATTACACAACTTGTAAAAGAATGAAAATAGGAAATAAGCTGTATTGAAAATAAGAACTCCAAATATAGTAGTTAAAGTTTACCGCAGCAAATCGTTGTATACCTAATACGGCAATAAACGAAAATATTCGAAATATAGCAATTGAATCTCTTTAGTGACTTAAACTAATAATGATAGAATATTTAAGATTTATGTTTAATTGCAAATTTAAAGTAACTAAAACACTTTAACTTTCAAATAGTTAAATCGCAACATTCAGTCGTCAGTACCTATTTTTTTTTTATTTAAACCAATTTATAAATATTACTAGTAATATTACATTATTTGTGTCAAACTAAAAAAACAGCTAATGGTGTTTAGTTAGTTGTAGAGTAAGTTACAACTATTAAATTTCTAAGTTATAAAGAACCCTTTCCTCTGCGTATAGAACAAAAACAATATCGGAAAAAGTCGAAGAAACTTTGGAATTAGTCGGAATATATCATAATATATGCAATTATCTCTACGTAGGAAGTTCATAAATTTATATAGGGAGTACTTAGTTAATTATGTCATTTACTATGGTTCTACTAAATGGCATAATTGTCTACTATATAAATTTACTTTTGTCAAGGCCTTCGCTGGAACATATTTGAAATAAGATCTCAGCAAAAATGATAACTATTATCTGAATGAATCCACAGCCGCCAAGATGGTTTATATTTATTTCCAGAAATAAGGCGGCACTATCATTTTTCATGCGGACGGAATTCCGTATATCTGCTTTATATATACAAAAAAAAAATCATTTGTAACTTTGCCTCGAAACATTTTTCAGTAGAGTGAAGTTTCGCTTTAAAATTCATTATATAAATCGAAACTGAAACGTATAGAGATGGAGGAAACGTGAAAATGTGAAACAATAGCTGCGGGAAATGAAAGTAATTTATTTTTCTTGTAACTGAATCAAAAGTGTGGAATTTTTATTGTTTCGTGTATCTAATAATTCGTCTCTAGCCTATAGTTCTATCTAACATAAAAGGCGACTATTTATTCATGTATTTATTAACCTATTATTTGTTTAGAAATTTATTTATTCACATATAATTAACTAATTATTTTATTTATTTTCAACAATTATTTGGACTTACATTACTCTGTATTGTTTGGATATTTTATGAATAGGGGGAAACTAATTTTATTACATGTAAGTGCCTGTCTGGAGCCTGATATTAAGTGTAAATTATTAATGCACACAATTTTATTACTTAAAATTGTGTAGAATATGTACTGACTTAGGGATTTTATTAAATATTACTTTATACGTTTTTCTAGGCTAGAAAATTCTCCATTTGATAGATGTATATCTATCAAATGGACAGACTTAGTACTATCTGCCGTGTAAGAAGCGAGTTTTAAAAATTGACGCAATATTTTTTATGTCAAGGACACTCCGTGAGATATATATATTATGGTATTTACCAAACCATTATATAAACCTAGTAATTTTATTGTACCAGCGTCGCTTCAGTTTCTGATGATGAAACGAAATGTTTTGCAACGCTTGTATGTTAAAATATTGATATGATTTTAAAATTATTTGTGTTAAAAGTGATACCTAAATTTTGAATGATTTCAGGCGACTAATATGGTTTAATTTAACAAATAATAAGCGTATTTGTACGATTTATTGATGAACGACATAATTTGACATGAACCCCCTTTCTTCACCCAGTAGCAGTAACAGCCACTTATATTCCACTTAGTATTTAATGTTGAATTGCTTTTTTATTGCTTTCCAATTTTACAATAATTGTACGACCGTGTGGAGACTACCCAACTAGCAATTTCCTATTTTATAGGGACTGCAGAAATGTTTCCCAAACAATTTTTATAAAATAACATTACTATCAGAAACACTTTTAAAACGTTTTTATAGCAGCAATAAATGGAAAATTGGCACCATCTAATAAAATTATTTAATGGCCGTTGGTATTTTGTAAAGCTAAAACGGATTGATTTTATAAGCTTAAATGTTTTATACGTCTGTGACTGAAACGTTTATAAAATACTCTTTTAAATAATTTATAAGCAATTTTTAATTTTTGCAAAAACGTTTTAACGATAAACTTACAAAAAAGCTTTGTTGCAGACAACAAAATAGTGTTTTCTACAAGACTAATTTACTTTATTAACATTTTGGAAGTAGTAGTAAGGCATCAATAAAACATAGTGGTATAACATTTAATTTATCAAACAAATTTGCTGGTTGGATATTGTGTAACTGTTATAAGAGTTAATGTATTTAAGTGCGATGTATAATCATTACGAGGAAGTATTGCAATATTAATACATATACGGAACTTTCGTAGGGAAATACAGCAAATCATAAGCTTATATAGATCCTAATAAAAGATTTGTCAAACATAATCTAAATATAAGTATTTGATTATAAACTTCTCACTCTCATCTTCATAAATATAAATAGGTACTATAAATAAAACAAACAATAATAAAAATAATAAAACTACTAAACCACTAAAAATAGTAAAATAAGGATAAAAATATAAAAGGTACATATTATTTTAAAGAAACTATTTAATAGGTCCATGTCTTCTTGTGTATCAAATCTCATATATTTTTAAGTATCTCAGCCTTCTCCAACAACAGAAAATGCGAATATAATAATATTCCTTCGAGACAACTGATTTGTCTCTTCCGGAAATAATTTTCCCTGACACACATTCTAATCCCATGCTGCAAAGTTGAGAGCAATTCATCACGATTGACATTTTTTCCAGATCCTGAGAAAAGTTCGAGGAAGTATCCTGTCATGGTTTATATTCACGGGGAATCGTTCGAGTGGAATTCTGGGAACCCTTACGACGGTAGCGTCCTCGCAGCGTATGGAAAAGTTGTCGTAGTTACTCTGAATTTCAGACTTGGAATCTTGGGTAAGTTATTTTTATGGTGTTGCACATCAAGTAACATAGGTTCTGCAGCCAAATATCACGAAAAGTATTAAATTTATGTTGCATATAGCATTAAAATAATACTGTTTGTATGAATTAAAGCTACAAAAGATATGTGACTGCTTTCTCAGACACATCTTAATAGAGTGGTAAGCAAAGAGTATATTAAACAACGAGTATCTTGTGTTTTATTTAGGCGTATTTTTATCGCACGCGTCCAAGTTTAGAAAACGAACCGCAAAGCGGAGTTTTCTAAAGGACAAGTAAGATAAATACCTTATGGAACGCATTTTCTATACTATTTTTTATATTTTGCACATTTTACACTTATGAAAGCAAAGAAAAATCGGCAGAAAATTGAATTCCCATATAGAGATTTTTATACATATTAGGTTATCATTTATATATCATTTGTATGGCAACTATAGCACACCATACAAAACAAGGATGTAAATTTGTTGCTATCAATATTTAAAAACAGAAAGTTGAGTGTCGAAAAGGGTTTCTTTTCGATACGCAATTGCATTTCGAAATGACTTGTTTATAGACGCAAAATAGAAACAAAATATTATCAAGATACTTTTCAGAGTTAAAACAGGACACTTTCAATTGATTTTTTCATAATAATATTTCCTATGCAAGTTAAAAGAAAAAAGACATTAAAATGCCGTAATTACGGGTGCTTATAGATTAACTTATTTACAAATTTGGTTAACAATGTAGGTAATATTTCAAACTAATTCGATTTATTTCGTCAAAGGTTAGTTGTTTCCGGCATCGCCTTCATATCATGTCAGGAAAATTCTTTGATCAAAAAACCATGCTTATAACTAACATTATTCAATTGCATCGCATTTCCTGAGAAAGGGATACCGATGTGACAATAAAACTACCTTTTGCGCTAGTTTTCCGTACACACTTTAACGAAATTTGTTTTTACAAAGAGTTACTGATGCTAACAAATTGTTGCAAAAATGTGAGTGTTTACATTCTAAACAAATGTGATCTTTTGGTGGTGGATGTTTTTGTGGGTTTTATAAATAGTTACATATTGGAAGGGTGTTTTCCAGCACCTCTAAGAGTAGTTAAAATTATTCCAGCCCACCAAAAAGGCGCCCGAGGTTTACCAATAATTTTTAGGCAAATATTGATTCTACTTTCTTTTTCAAAATTATAGAGACGGTTTTGAATAATCAACTGATTGAGTACATAGAAAAAAATAAAATCCTAAAAAACCAACAATATGGTTTCAGGAAACACTTATCCACATGAGATGCTATTATTAGATCATTATAAAAAATGCTTTTGAATGTCAGGAAATATTTTGAAGAATATTCACGTATTTAAGTGCTGAATTTGACTGTGTAGGCCATGATATACTACTAGACAAATTGGAGTATTATGGAGTTAGAGGAGCCACGTTACAATTGATAAAATCATATATATCTCATAGATATTAAATAAGTAGTTTGCTTTGAAAATCAGAAATAATCCCCAGTTAATAAAAAGAGGAGTTCCACAAGGATCGATATTTGGTGCTCTTCTTTTCATACTCTATGTAAATGATTTGCCATTAAGTTTTAATAAAAGTGTAGAGACATTGATATATGCTGATGATGCAATTTTTGGACTGGCTATCAAAAAAGAGGAGGATCCCGATTATAATCTTTGTGGAGGTTATGGATCAAGCTAATGTTCTTCTAAAAATCAACTTGTACTGAATGAAGGTAAAATCAAGTCACTTATTTTTTAAACTAGATTTTTATTTGATGTAAAACCCATCTAGAAGTCCTTTTTACCAAATTAGTGGGAGTGGAGTGGCGTGGAGTGGGAGTGGAGACTTCAGACTTACCTGGAAAGAGCACATCGGTCAACTATGAAAACGGCTAAACAACGCAGTTTATGCTATACGAAAACTCAAACAATTATATATAAATCAATCAGCTGCAGTCACCACTTATTATGTATTGTTTAAAACACTACTTATGAGATATGGTTAAAGGGTCTGGAGCTCAGCTGCATAAGTACATTTAAATAAAATGTTTGTTATACAAAAAAGTGTAGTGATAGTGATTGCATGTGCCTTGTGTGCCTATATTTAAAAGATAAAAATAATGACTCTGTTCTCATTAACAACATTGATATATGATTTGATATTGATATCAAACGAACACAGAACAAGATCTACCTAACATACTTCTTGTCTTTGTGTTAGCTTTGTGATGAACTAAATAAAATATTATTATTATTATTATTATTGTTAATATTATTATTATCATTATTATCACCTGAAATAGACCTATTTCAAATAGGTCTGTATCAGGTGGTTGGCTCTGGCGAATTAGGATTAGGCAAACATTCTAGGATTGGCATAGTTGTTGTTTCAGATATTCAATTTTAAATAATAATTTTGTATCTTGGGGCAACAGGTCGATGCCTTGCATACTGTGTTAATTGCTGATACTATCGAGCACACATTCTACACCTTGGTAAATTGTTTCATTTCTTATATCCTTTTTCGTAAAAATTCTATTTTGTTACTCTTTCCCCATTTACAAGACTAAAATTATTTGAAATTAAATTAGATCAGTTACAAAAATATCTCGTGCCATTTCATAATATAAATTGAACATTACTTCTTTGAGCTAATTTGAGACGTAGACACTTTGAAGTGAAATGGAGAAGGGAGTCATTTGGAGCTAGATGTTTTAATTTCATTATATTTTCTCATGCCTGTTCTGCAGACGCATCCCCAGATAATTACAAAGTATTTAAGAAGTATCCGTGTAAATGTGACGTACTGTGGAGTATTTAATAAAATGTTACTTGTAACTTAAGGTATACCTTAGATTAATTGCCCTGAAGCACATAGAATGTCAATTTATGGTTGACTAAATTTTCCATTCATTAAATTTGCTAACATTATAAGCTGCATACGGTCCCATGAGTACTCGGTACACAAAAACATTAAATTAACATTGTCCCCAATAGATCGATAGTGTGAAACTATGTTTTTGAGTTAGCTAAACTTTATTAGTTAGTTCATTATGAACACTATGTCCTTTATCGGTACACAATAGCACCATTATCATTATGCAACTTGTGTTAAATATACCTATGTGATTAATAAATATAAAATGAATATCAAAAATGATATCATCTCTAAAATAAATGCTATATATATAGAACAGCATTTTCAGTGTTACCTATTTAGTTATTTTACCTAATTGAATATTAATAATATCTGTCTATAAATTGTGTACAAAAGCTGTGAAGGAAATTCATTGCAAACATGGGCGGTGCCTCCAAAATCTCTAGGGAGTGCGAAATAATTTTTTTTAGAATTTGTCTTCAAACAGTGAAATAAATCTTGCTATTTGCTTCTTTAGTTTTGTAGAAATATTTTTAGTTTCGTTGAAAATACAAAAATTATTAGAAAACGTATTTTTAAAATTTAAGCAAATATAGATATAAATGAGGCAAAACAATGAAAATGTCCGGTAAAATAAGAAATACCATATCACAAATAAAAAATGTATTCTATGAAAAGATCTAGATGATCGAAACTCATAAAAATATATTTAGCAAAAAGGCTTTTAGGTACAGGAAGGATTGGTCAATTATTGATAGTATGGTCTCATTCAAATTACACAAGGAACTGATCTGGCATCTTTTTTATTAGTGTGGCAACTCTTTTTATAAGAAAAGAGAATGGGACTCGATATTTTGTTTTATATAAGTATAGATAATTAAAAAATTACAATAAATTTTATTTCTGAGTATTAATTTAGGCTATTTTTCAAATTGATTTTCGATACAGTGTAAAGTGTGCAGTTTTAGAATTCGGTAAATTGACCTGTTCAATCCAGCTCGATTTGCTCTTCATCTAATGATTTCCACCAGTCAGAAGCTGAGTTTGTGCTTAACTGCTCACTCAGTAAGTCAGCAATTAATAAGTTGATTTAAGGGGGTGAAGGAAGGAAGGCGAGCAATAGTGGCTTGGACAGGACCTAGGTAGCTAGCCCTGCATAGATGAAGTGGTTACTTAGACAGAACCGTCGGTAGGTCGTCCTATATATAAAAAGTGAGTAGTTGCTTGACCAAGTTGCCCTAAAACCTAGGCATTAGAACCTAGGTTGCGCAGCTACCTGCCTATACCGAGTTCCATTTAAAATTAAAAACCCTTAATATCTTGAGAGCAAAACGAGATATAAAAATTGGCCGAGAAACAGGTCAATCTTTGATTCGGATGGAAGACAACTTTTGGAACATTGGTAAAGGTTGACCTTTTCTCCCCTCTCACCCGACCCAAGGTCACACAAAATTTGAAATAGGGGTAAGGGTCGACTTGCACCTTATTTGAAAGATATTTTTAATCTGTATTCAACGGCGTGCTTATTTTTTAAATCGGTTGATTCGTTTCAGCGTAATTGACGTTTGAAGTTTGACGTTGTGTAAAGAGAAGAAAACGAAAAGAAAACGAAATTCTATTTTGTGCTCAAAATTACAATGTAATTAATCAACCCCTATTCCCATTTAAAATTTTGTTTGTCCATGAGGTGGGCGTAGAGAGGAGAAGGTGTCAACCTTCATTTATGCTCCAAAAGTTGCCCCCCCTTCCAAAGCAAGGATTGATCTGTTTCGGCAAATTTAATATCTCGTTCTGTTCTCGAGATACTAAGGGTGTTTCATTTTAAATGGGACACTCTTCTCAGGAACCGTTGGTCCTTTGGGTTGATCCTTACCTATAAGTAAGGAATTTTTGTGTAAAGTGATTATTCTTTCTCTATATTTTGTGGAAATAAAACTGTTAAGTTGAGATGGACGTTAGCTAGGCCTCAGAGTAAAATTTTTGATTGTTTTTTTTTTGAAAACTCGGTAATTTGAAAATGACCCTCTTAGGACGTAGGACTCTGTTTATTTTAAGGTAATTATTTTCAAAATGCTGTGCTGGATGAACTATAATTATTATTTCAAGTACCTGTACCTGTACATAGATAATTAATATCCGCCTCGTATATCAGTAATTTCTTCCTTTCAAGTCTTTCCGTGAAAATTCCCAAATTCTTTTATATGCATGGTTTTATTTTTAAATACTTTACAATCTGGTTTTATAAGAACAAAAAGCGTGATTGTAGCTAAATGTACGCCATTAGATCCGGCACACTGCAGCTAGAGCGCTACTCGTTTTGTTTCTTCGTCAGTGGAATGTAGTGTAGAAATTTCGTGCTTCGTCGAGTTAAATTACCCAGACATTACGTCAAAATAAACAAACATGTCGTAGATTTAAGCTACTATAGCAGTACATCCATACACGAATATTGGGTTTGGTTTGGTTTGGCGATATACTGGGCAACAAAAAGAACAATTCAGTTAGTTGAGAGTGAATGCATTTAGAGATTTGCAGCTCTAGAAGGATAAAACATGGACGAACCTAAAATGTTGCCAGCAGTGTTATATTAACATAACCAAAAAGGGCTTTTCCCATATATTCCTTTCAGTAAATTAATTCGAAACAAAGGAAATATCCTGGTATCAAATTTTACAGATTATTGTAATTGAATTAGTTGAGTAAGTATTATATTAATATCAGATTGAAATTATTTTCGTCCGATTCCTGTAGTTTAACACAATACTTAAAAATAATCTTATCCAGTAATAACATTGCCAATAAACAATATTGCTGTAGAAAATACTTTCCACATATTCATATTTTAGTTTGTATTTTTTAATTTATCAATGAATAAGTTCAATTAAAGGCACAGAATTGCCATATTCCAGAATATTCCAATTCTAATTCTTTAAAAATTTCACTTAAGACTGTAAAGTCTTAAGTTAATGTAAAATTATTTGCAACTATAGAGGGTGTTTAGGAAAAGCGGTCTTCAACTGAAAATTGTTTTATTTTCATAGCGGCCCCCATATATTATTACATTCCTTAATTAGGTAATTACTTTTCTTTTAAAGGACACATGTGCTACATGTGCTATAAAAGACCATAAAAGGCTTTCTATATCACTTCAGATTGTGAAGATAAATCAAGAATTTCGGAATTTAGTAGTATCCACTGACATTTATGTGATTATGTGTATGATAAATGAGAAAAAACTGGGTACGCAGATAAAAAATTATTGAATGAAGCTGATGATGGTTCTGCAAAACCAAGCATCACATTGAAAATCTAAATATACTAGCCAATAAAGGACATAAAGTTGCATCGATAAAACGCTCTTCATTTTTCAACATCTGCTCAACTAAGGCTGCAAAAAAATTAAAATAATCTCCAAAATGTCGGTATTTTCAAATATTTCAAAACAAATCAAGTTAGTCTTCATTTTTTGGGTCATTATATTGGTCCCCTGATTACGCAGTTTTGCCCCCATTTAAGCTTCTTCGTATCTCTTACAGTTTCCGGGATCCCAATGGTGGGAAGCGAATTTGTAACAGCCCGTATAACTTCAGTACAGTTTCTGCACACGAGGTTCATTTTCCGAAACTTTAAACAAAAAGTTACATACTATTAACGTATACGGGTGCTGTTAAATACTAAAAGGATGGCTAACAATTATTGTACGCCCTGTATTCTCCAGACCTGACAAACCTGTGCTGTATAGTATATTGCTTGAACTATACATTTAGCCTCAAAGGTCTCCAAATATAAATTTTCCTCAACGGAAATCAACTCGGAGAGCGGGAAAACACATTTATAGCCACAAAGAAAATTCTCCAGAAAGTAAAAAGAGATGAAATCTAGCGCCTTATATATTGAGCCTATAAAAATGACAGGTTTCGCCGAATCTCCTCACAGCATATACGCAATCTATATTGCATTCTATTTGCCCCCTGAGACAGCGGACCAGTGCGTTTGAAAAGCTTCATCACTCATTCTTTACGGGTCTTAAGGTCTTTATGTGGTTTGGACAGCTCTGGTGTATAAAGTATTACGGGCTGTTTGCTGTTTGAGTGATACAAACATTTGCGGCTATTTACAATTCAAGGGATAAGTGCTCTGAACTTCTTTGGGACAAAGTGAAGACGGCACAAATGGGAGAAGACCGAATTTCGTCTGGAATCATTATCCTTATTTACTCTCTCTTTACTTGCTCCGTCTTAAAAGGATTTAATATTCATATTATATCTGGTATAGCATGAATTACGAGTTGTCTATTGTTGTTTATGTTTTTTTTATAAAATTCGGTGGTCCTTTACAAGCATAAGAAGACGTACAGAGACTTTATGGTAGATAAACTAAGTAATAACAAACGAAATTAATCTTCTTTTGATTAGTATTTTTGCACACTTTTCGCCACATGAAATTCTAACACTGAAAAATATTTGTTAGTAGATATTCACAAAACTTTTTTGTTCGCATTTCCGAAATGTCTTATTTCTATAAGTAAAGCACAACATTTCAAATGTAAATTATTTGGAAGTGGTCAATGTACAAAAAGAAAATAACCTTTATATGACTAAATGGATACCAAGGTGCCCTTCAGATTTCAGATATGAATTTTTTTTGTTTAAATCCGTTGAATTTGGATTCCGTGACATTTCTAAAGTAGGTTTTTCTACACAATGTTACAATTTGAATTACATTTTTACGCTATTTTTTAAATAAATAAAGTCCAAAGGTTTTTCACCCACAAATAACGGTTTGGGTACCCGAGTACCCATATCAGTTTCAAATGCGAATAGATATATTTTACAGCAAAAATTAAAATGCAAATTTTATCTGCATCTATTTAAGTGTATAAACAGTAATAAAAAATAAGAAAATCCTACATGTAAGGTCAGTTTGTTTGTTGGTTACTTTTTTGGCATAAAGTTTGATCTACTGAGTGTTCATTACAAACTGGTTTGCAGCAGGATTTACACGCTTTCCGAGTTTTCGTTTGTTTGTGGTTTAATTCTCGACAAATTTGTCATTTGCAAACAACCACCATAATGCGCCCAGAAGCTTCACGTCTTGGTGGTTCTTTGGCTGGAGTAACAATGGACTCGATTATTTGCCGACCAAGAACCATTTCGAGAGACTGACGTGTGAAATAATTACCAACAACTTTTGGAATAAGGGATCGCATTTGTACATCGGGCAAGCAAAGATCATTAGCAAGATCTTTTAGAGATCTTGGACGTTGATCAGTTTAGTTGATCTGAAATTTAGATTGATCAAGCCACGTACGTCGATTGTGTTAAAAAAAAGCTAATTGCCATGATTTGTTCTACGTTTTACTTTATACTCGCCCAGCATTGTATCCATGATATCAACGCCTCCTTTTGTTTGATTATAATATTTTATAACTTCAGGCTTCGCAACGGTAATATCATCTACTTCACCTGTGGTGTGTATCGTTGATAAAAGAATAACAGGCTTGTTCTTCTGCGGAATATAGGAACATAATCTTTATTGAATGCAAAAATGGTTGAGTTTACATTGTTTACAGGTCTATCTTTAGATGCATGCATATTAGGAGGTAAAAATGCTTTATTTCTTCTGAGAGTACCTACCAATGTCATATTCAATTAATTCAAAGTTTGATTCAAGACGAAGTAGAACACACAACTGACTTATAACTAGGAATTAGTCCGCAAGCAGTTTATTCAGTTGCTAAGTCCTATCTTGTCAAATCAAATACGGATATCTCACTACCCACTCTTGCGCCAACTTCACTCAGTTAAGTATGGAATCTGTATTACTGACACTGAGGCAAACTCATAAATCACATACCGTGTATTTATAAATACATACGTTAAATTCCAAACCAATATACAGTGGTACCCACGCCCTCATAAAAGGTGTTTTTTCTTAGTCACATAAAGGTTAAAGGAATTACCATGATTTTATTTTGTTTACTAGAGACGTTTATAGAAATAAATAACAGAATACTGACTAGAATGGAATGCTTTTTGTTTAGTTACCTGAAAAGAGAAATTTCCAAAAAGTGATTGTTTAATAATAATAGTAATAATAATAATAAAAATTCCCAACCAAGCCATGCCCTACTAAGATCGTACCGTGCCTCCCATTGACTGGCTGAAGGAGACGCTGGTTATAACCTCATTAATAATAGGTATGGTTTTATGAAACGGTGACACTCGATTTGTACTGTGCCCTTCAGTATACTTGTAAATATGACATTGTATTTTAGATTCTATTAATATTATACAATCATATAACTAAGCAACTATAATAATTTTATATAAAGTTAAGCTCTCCTGGAGTGTTACTTCTGGGTTCTGTGTTAATAATAATCTAGCAACGACTCGAGCGCGATAAGCTAATCCGACTGCTTCTTACATAAACTGGTTAAAATATCTCTTAGCTGTGCTAATTATTTATTTACTAGAACATCCCACAACGTGCCTAATGTGTGGCTGGATTTAAAGTTAAGCTTTATTCTAAATGTAGTTCTAATTTAGCATGCAAATAGGCTATGGAAATTTTGTAGCGCTGTAAAACTACTGCGATATTACGGTTTTCATACTAAATTGGGAACAACCACTCTAGTTCATTAGCCGTAATTGTACCCATTCTTGTTTTCTTTATCTGTACTGTTGAATATATCGGGCGCTAAAATTCACAGAGTAGTTTGTTCGGTGAAAAGAAACTAAACAGGTAATTATTGCATTAAATTAAAACGTTAATCGTACTACTAGTACATTCTGCGGTGAAACTTTTAATAATCCGTTTATTTTCCTCAGAGACAGTTACACACCGTATAGGAATAGTCACATTTAAACTTAAAATTAATGTACAAAAAACTCGTTAAATGTATAAAAACATCCTTCAACTAAATAAGACTTTAGTTCATGTTTAAATTTATGAAAATTATTAATTTCCTTAATATTGTCTGGTAAGTTATTATACACCTTCAGTCCCATGCAATTTGGCGAATTTATTGAAATATTATATTTGAAATATGGTACATAATATTTACCATTTTGTCGTGTATTTCTTCCATGAACGTCCAAATTTGTAATGAAATCAGTCTTATTATCAAAAACATAGGCACACAATTCATAAATTAAAACAGAAACAACAGTTAAAACCCTATAATCCTTAAAAACACATCTACAGGAGGCAGTACTATTAAGACCCGCCATGCTTCTTAAAATTCTCTTTTGGGCTACAAAAACATCCGATGACAAGGTGGAGTTACCCCACAGACATACGCCGTACCTCAACCTTGATCCTACTTGCGCGTGATATATTTGCAAAAGTTGTGACTTTGACAACACTTTTTTCAAACTTCTCATTAAATAGCAAACTGAATTTAATTTTGAGATTAGTTGTTCACAGTACGGTTTCCAGCTAAGACAATGATCGAACATTACTCCCAAAAACTTTACTTGGTTACTACTTGACAGTTGACAATTGCTATTTTCAATTTTGATATTTAAACCTGCACACTTCTTTTGTCGATTATGGAATCTTATACATTGAGTTTTCTCATGATTGAAGTGCTGTTTATAGAAACAGTACCAATTATTTAAAACTTTCAATCCATTATTACAGCTTCGCTCTAGTAACAAATCAGATTTACTAGAAAAAATTAACGATTGATCGTCAGCATACCATGTCACGAAGGCATCGGGTATCAAATTGCCAAGTTCATTTGTGTACAATATGAATAACATTGGGCCCAGTACTGACCCCTGTGGTACACCCATACTTACCGTATTATACTCTGAGTTGATCTTACCCAAGCTTCCATTTTGTGTGGTTATAAGACTTACTGTTTTCTTTCTTTGAGAAAAGAACAAATCCAACTCAACGATATATCTCGGATGCCATAATCGCCAAGCTTTTCCAATAGTTTATCATGATCGACGCAGTCGAATGCCCTGCTGAGATCATAGAAAATCCCAACAGGGCACTCGCCTGCTTCGATGTGTTCAATGAGTTTATCATAAAATGCGTATATAGCAGTATGAACAGATTTATTAGTACACAAGCCATGTTGATTTACGGTTAGAATATTGTTTCTGGCAAGAAAATCCAAAAGAGGGTGTAGAAAGGCATATTCAAAAACTTTAGAAAAAGCTGATGTGAGAGTGACTGGTCTATAATTTTGAATTTTCATTGGATCCTCTTTTTTATATATAGGAATAACTTTTCCCATTTTTAGATATCTTCTACCAGTAGTAAAAGATAAATTTACTAGATATGTAATAGGTGCTATAATTATATTAATAATATTTTTTATAATGAAAGAAGGGATTTCGTCAGGACCAGACGAAGATTTATTTTTCAACTTTGCATTTAATAAAGTTAGTAACTGTTTTTCTGTAAATGATTCCAGTTCAAAATGTTCCAAATTGCAGCTTGATTGACTTGGTATAGTGTATTTATTTTCAGGTATATTACGAACCAACTCCAACGGCTCATTTATAAAGAAATTAGCAAATACAGAGGCTATGTACGTCGGATCATCACATAAGCTCCCATCATTATTTTTTAAAGTTATGTTTCCTTTAATTTTTGATTTCCCTGAGAGTTCCGACACAACACTCCATGCCATTTTGGAAGTGTTATCTGACCTTGATATCTTATTTTGATAATATTTTTTTTTGTTGTTGCTACCAATTCATTATGCAATTTTTTAAATTGCTTATACACAGAGTCCAAAACTGGGTATTTACACTTCAAATTATACAAATTCTTTAAATTTTGACTTGACACTTTGACCCCATCATCTATCCAACTAATACTGGATTTCTTGCATTTGTACTGTTTACGTAAAGGGAAATGCATATTAAAATAATAAAAAAAGATTTGCTGAAAGTAATCATATGCTTCGTCAATATTCACTAATTGATACAAACTTGACCAATCTTCAGACAAAAGAGCAAAATAAAAATTTGATTTAGCATTTTCACTGTAACACCTTCTAAAATAATAAGTAGTAACAGCAGAAAAAAACTTTGTTTATGCAGCTACCTAAATTTCTACCGGGATATCAAAAATTATCTTGGTCAAAGGTGGTTGTGGAATGTAAAACGTGTGTCTTACTTTAAATTTTTTAATATGTTTTGTTGTGTCAGAATCTGTCAAGTCATTGTGCTGAAATTTTCTAATCCAGTTTTTGAATCATGCCTCTTACCACACAGCACAAAATTTTCATGATTGAAGCCTATTTTCGAACGGGTGCGCTAGTTAATGGAAATTGGCAATACAGTCGACGTTTGTGTTTGGACAATTTTCGAGAGCACTTCCCAAACGTGGCAATATTACCGGACAATTTTTATGCGTGCCTTACAAATTATGTTGAAGTGTACATTAGTGTACTTTAGTTACTGTAACTTAGTTTTTCTTGTTACTAAAACCGTTATTTCTTAATTTGTAGTTCATTATTGTTTTACAACTGAAATAAATAGGTATGAAATTTGTAGGTTATTGATGATGTCAGTGTGACAGTGACATAATTATTTAAAGTTTAAAGTAAGACACACGTTTTACATTCCACAACCACCCTTGACCAAGATAATTTTTGATATCCCGGTATAATAGTTCCAGTACCAAGAAGATGGTCATCCAAAAAACTACAATTGAATAAACATTATTGGATGTAACATTAAAAACTGGAATTTTGGAATGGGTCATGATTAGTTAAGATGATTCGTTTTTAAAAATTTGGATAAAAAAACATTTTCTGCTAACTTTATAGTAGCTTCCCCAATCATAATATTTCCTGGTTTCAGTTACTGGATGGGATCGACCGCTGTTTGACCACTTTTTGACCTAGTTACCAATTTTACGTGTGTTACTAAAACACATAAGATAAAACAAAAAAGATATCTCCGTGTTTTTTTACTTGAGCCTTGCTTGAAGAAATAATGGAAAAAGGAAAACGCTTTCTCATGTCGATGATTGAACCTTCACTCCAATAAGTACAAATACACTCACACAGTTTTAGTTTTTAATTTGTAATCGTATATTTTCAAGAAAATTAGACTTTTTGAGTACCTACTTAAAGCTTAAAATATTGTAGATAAAGTCATCTCCGTGTTACACTTTTACAAGTTATGTTAAAAGACGACATTGTGGTTATTAAACAGTATAAATAAAGGTTGAAACAGCTGACGTTCAGAGGGTCAAGGCAAGTTGTCACCCAAAAAGGTAATCGAGGCTTTATCTGATGAAATATAAATAGCCTTAAGTCACAGTAGACGATACTGTTGAGATGTAAAATCTAAAATTGAATGTAGTATCGAAAGAAATGTAGAATAGCAAATCATTTGAACCTGATCTGACCTAGGATCAAATTGAAATCCTCTCTCATTTTATCTCGTTTTGTCTACTTTTCTCAAGTTCTCTATGTATTCCATCAAGTTATTTCCAAGTGATCCTATGGTTAGTTCCGATTCTCCAAGTTCATGACTTAGGAATTAAATTAGAACCACATGTATTTAGGTCAGATAATTTACAGTCACACGTATCGAGTCTTCCCTAGCACTTCCAACGTATCTAATTTCAGTTTAAAACTGTGACCTTGTGATAACTTAATTACATAAACATGTACAGGGTGTCCAAAATACGATCCTCTATCCCCTTATCTCAGAAAGTATAAAAGATAGAGAAAAATGTTAAATACAAAAACATGAAAGTTTTTTGTTTTTACCTGAATTTTTCATTTTTATAACTTTCTTGAATACAGGTTGTTCAGTTTTTCTGATCCAGACATCAACTTTCTTTTTTTAAATGGGACACCCTATATTCAATTACGTTTTTGAACTCTCCTTAAAATTCTAACTCGACATTGTTAAGAGTACCCTATACCTATCATTTACCGTTACGAAGATATTAGCATTTAAAGAAAAAAATCTGTAAAAAACACCTGCTCAAAAAATCTCGGCAAAACAAGTAAGACATCCAAAAAAAGGTAAATAGGGTTTATTTCGTAGACAATTAGACTCAGAAATTAGTTCTATGGATCAATATTACCTGATTAATATATAGGGTGTTTTTGACAGATGGCTGAAACATGTATATGTTGAAATTCCAGAAAATCGAAAATCTCTTATGGAACACCCTGTGTATTATTATATTTTTGGATTCTCTATTAACTTTTAACCTTATTCTATATAACATTCCCTATTCTTATTTTGCTTAGTTTTCAAGATATTGACGAAAATGTGAAAAAAATTTCATTATCGGCTATTATTACAAATATATCTACTATTATTTGGTATATTATAGTAAGTGTGCCTTAATGCTGATTAACAATATATTATTTTATTAAAAACTAATATTTTTTTAAATTATTTCATTAATTAACTAATATAAACAAATCTATGTTTGTAACTTGAACCACAAATAACTAACAATAATTAACAAATAACAATAAAAATAATAAATTAAATCAAGTGTCCTATATGTCCTCATTTTTCAGCTATGCATGTTGTGTATAACTGCTAGTTTTCTTACAGCGCAATCACTTTGATTGAGCGCTTCAATTTCCATCCTGCTTTTAATCTTTAAATCATCAACATTATTACTCTCAATTTGATAAACTCAGGTTTTCAATGTACCCCATAAAAAGTTATCAAGTGGAGTTAAATCAGGGATCCTCGGCGGCCATGGGATATTCCCGTTTGGTCCTATCCATTCCACAAAATAGTTCTTAATAAAATTCTTTACAACTGGAGTATTGTGGCATGGAACTCCATTCATCTGATAGGTGATCTCATTGGCATCTTCTTCGGCATCCAATAAAGGTAAAATGCAAGTTTGTAATGAATGACATTTCCTGATATTTTACCTAAGGTACCTGGGACCATTTAAATATTGGCCAAGAGAGACAGGGCCTAAAATGTGTCTCTTATAAATAGCGCACCAAACATTTTCGTCAATATCTTGAAAACTAAGCAAAATAAGAATAGGGAACGTTATATAGAGTAAGGTTAAAATTTAATAGAGAATCCAAAAATGTAATAATACACAGGGTGTTCCATAAGGGATTTTCGATTTTATGGAGTTTTAACATATACATGTTTGAGCCATCTGTCAAAAACACCCTGTATATTAATCAGGTAATATCGATTCATAAAAGTAATTTCTGAGTCGAATTGTCTACGAAATAAACCCTATTTATCTTTTTTTTTTGATGTCTTATTTGTTTGGCCGAGATTTTTTGAACAGGTGTTTTTTAAAGATTTTTTTCTTTAAATGCTAATATCTTCGTAACGGTAAATGATAGGTATAGGGTACTCTTAACAATGTCGACCTAGAATTTTAAGGAGAGTTCAAATAGGGTGTCCCTTTTAACAAAAGAAAGTTGATGCCTGGATCAGAAAAACTAAACAACCTGTATTCAAGAAAGTTATAAAAATGAAAAATTCAGGTAAAAACAAAATACTTTCGTATTTAACTTTTTTCTCTACCTTTTATACTTTCTGAGATAAGGGGATAGAGGATCTTATTTTGGACACCCTGTACAGCATATTCAGGAATTATGAGATGCGTTGAAAATACTCACTCTAGGAGCAATAAAAATAGTAAATAGTTGATAAAGAAGGGTGAATCATCATCAATTATGCCCAGATATTCTAAGCAGCAACTCTTATATTTGGAGATTAAGTTTAACCAGTGATAATGCTTTATTTATATTTTCAAAACCGAGGGTGGTTAATGAATGTAACCATGCATGCATGTAGTAATCATGCAGTTAATAATTTATCAATTAAATATTTTAAAATCTATAATATGGGCTCATCATAGAGTAAGGGGTATACTTTAAAGTCTTATATAATTTTAAGAAATTAGCTAGTAGCAAAAAGTGAATGGAATCTAGTTGCTACAATAATTAGATTTTACCAAATATATAATACTACTATATCGCTGGTAGAGGCCCAAAAATTCCGAAAACATCAAGGCGCTGACATACAATCTCTATTCTTATTGACAGTACCTTAGTCAAATATGCGCATGCACACGAATTTCGCGACATCCAATAAGCATGCAGCATAAATACTGCATCTCTGTCTACCGATTTCTTTTAAAGAAAAGTGGAAAATTAGAAAATCTGTCAACCTATAAACAATGTGTCAGCTTCCATAACCATCGATGTCGACAAAATCTGCGCAAGCGCAAATCGAACAAAGGGTCTTTGGAACAGTATAGCACTATATCTTCTGTCCTTATGGGCTTATGGGGTAACATAGGAAATACGCGATAAAGTAGTATTATATATATGGATTTTACTGTATCTGGAAAACAAAAGAGTTGTCTCACACTCTGCAACAACTGCTGATACAAGTGTCACACCTAATCAATGTGATTTAGAGAATTGTTCTCAAAATAAAACTTAACGTAAATTGAAACGATTTAATCTTGAACTTTAATAACATGGATCTACAAACAAGATTTGGTTTAGCAAAAAATGATTTGTTTAGAACACGACCAACAACGCTGGAAGAATTAAAAGACTTATTAAGGAGGAAATTGCTGCAATTCAACCATAAATGCTGAATAATGCTCTGTACAATTTGGAGGAACGGTTGGTGACTGTACAGCAGCAAGATAGACTACATATCGAACATTTGCGTTAAAAGAGGGAACTACAGTGTATTTTCCTACCTCTTCTTCTTACCTGTTACTTTTTTCTAACATTCACGATGCAACATCGTTCATCGATTCTACTACCTATGGCTCTCTGACGAGCGCATAATAAGCGCGAAACCGGTCACTGTCTGGTGGCTGTTCTTGATGAAAGATGTAGAGCTGCCGAAGCAATGTAATCCCAGTTGGGGCGCATTGCCTGTGAAGTAGTTGTTTTCGGCATTTCTTTCAAATAAATAAGTAGGATTGTCTTCCACAAAGACTACAGAGGTCACTGTTGGAGCCTGCGGAAAACCAGGCGTTATCTGTATGTCAATCTGACAATATTGTCAGACAGATAGTAGTAAAGACCGAAAGAGGGCACTATACGGTGTGTGTCTCACCTCTACTAACATAAAGGTGCATATTGTTTACAGCCATCTATTTTTTAATGTATAGAAGTGAAGTCGTATTCGAAGTCGAAAGAAGTCTTCTTTCTTTATATACCTACTATGTGTATTATAACATTAAATAGTGTTACCGTTTTTATTGTATCAATTTAATTTAGGATGATATAGTTTTGAGCATTATTAGTTCAATTTGGATGTATATCAAATATTTATCTTCTCAATAAATCTTTTAACGAATACATGATTCACAGAAAAATGGAAATATGAGTGTTTTATGTGTATCCAATATCGCATTCATAAATTTACACAAGTAAAATTCAATAGTAAATTCACAAATTTACACATCAAAATATTGTTTTCAACAAAACAGAAAGTCTGTAAACTTCGTATCTGTAATTTCAAAAATCAGCAGTTGCCGGAAAGACAGAAAATGAAATATACTAAAAAGTACTAATTTCAACAGACAAAAAGCTTTGTGAATATTTAAAAAGAAACACCTCCTATTGTTACAGGATTCCTGAAGACAGGAACCGAGGAACTCTCGACCAGCAACTTCGGCCTTGTGGATCAGATAGCTGCCCTGGTGTGGGTGAAGGACAATATCGCCGCTTTTGGCGGGGATCCCGATGCAATCACGCTGTTCGGACACGGAACAGGCGCGGTCTGTGCCAGTCTTCTCACAATTAGCCCCATGGTGGTGCAGCAAAAGGATACCGAGGAAAGTAAGTATTATAATATAGAAAGTGCCTTGTACAGGGTATTTTGCGATTTTGTCAGATTTTCCATTATCTCCTCTTATCTACGAAATGCAAAATATCATCATCAGATATACAGGGTGTTTCCAACTTAAATAAAAATATTTTAAAATTATGAAAGGAAAAGTGATCAAGACGCTTTTATTGTTGCTTACAATTAGAACAGAAAAGTTTCGAATTTCGAGAGACAGAAGTTAACAGCCAACTCTTTCAATAAAGCGGTTTTATATAATTATATGTGCTGTATATAACTTAGAAACAATTGATTCCAATACTCACAAGAAATTTTCTTCTTACGAAATAAAGAGTAATAATAAACGTAAAAAAATTTCTCGGTCTATTACTATTTTTTAATATTTTTTTCAACATCAATTTAATAATTCAGAATTAGCCAATTATCAAATGATTTAAAATAGATATTAAAAAAATAATGAATATTAAAAACACCACATCCTTAAATTAGAAAACCTCCAAATTCGAAGTCAAAAGCGGCCGGGAAGGGAGTTATACACTAAAATCGCAGACAAAAACCCCATACCCACCGATATTGCCAGGCAGTGACAGAAATGTTACCACAACACACTTTAGCGCTTATATCTTTCTATATATAGGCATTAAGCCAAAAAGTTCACTAAGAGATAAATTATTAATGAAATTGCCAAATATTATGGTTCAACAAACACAGTTTTAAATTTTCCATGTGACCCGTAATCCTAGATACGCAAAGGAGTAACTTTATTATTTTTAAGATATGTCGAAAACAACTACATTGGCGGGTGCATATATCACGCAAAGTAGTTGTTTTCGATATATATTAAATATAATAAGATTATTCCTTTGCATTCCTCTAGGATTATCGGTAACGAGGAAAATTAAACCATAATATTTGATAATTTCATTAATAATTTATCTCTTAGTTAACTTTTTGTCTTAATTCCTATATTCAGAAAGATATAAACAGTTAAAGAAACCAATAAATAATATTAAAAATGTGCTATAAAAACACTTTAGCACGCTGCGATAACTTAGCGGTATTTAATGAACAACATATCTTTTGAAATTTACTTCTCCAATTTTGAGAAATGCACAGTGAAAATGAGGCGTCAATACATTTGAATCCTGTAGTAGCTGTAGACTATTTTTTAGGAAGGCAATTTTGTTTTTGTGGACACTTGTCACATTGGGGAAATGATAAATTACGAACACATCTTTTGATTCCACTCCCTGTTAGTATGTGCGACGATTCGTAACTAAAATTCACCCCTAGCCTATAACATGTTTCTAAGCCTGAATTTGGTAATGAGGCATCCCCCACGAAATTGTGCGAAGTATACAAACAAGCAAATTTCCTTTGATGTAAAAACACCGACAAGGGAGGACTTACAAGTGTTCACAATTATTTCAAAACAATTTTTTGTGATAATGTCTTAAGGATGTTTTCCCCATTAATTAATTGAATTCTGATATAAATGCATAATTTGGATATAAAAAATACAGTATACAAACATGATATACCTAATAAATTGTGTCTAAGAAAGTAAATATTAATAATAATAATATCTCTAGCCCCTCATTCTAATTACAAGGAAAAGTCTAAGACTTTTGTGGGAAAGGGGGCGGCATATTATTATTCAGTTGGCCTAATCTGCGCCTCAGGAGCGACTTATGTTGGTAAAGTCATTCTCCATTCAGTGCTGGAATTAGAGAAACTTGGAACACCTCATTAGTTAGAGCAACATCAGCTGAGGAGCGTTCTTTCCTAATTTCAGGAAAATTGCAAAATAAATGACTGACATTATGTCCGGTTATTACAAAAATGTAAATAGTTATGTGTAGTTATGTGTAGTAATAGTTAGTGTAACGTACATCTTAGAATCTTACATGGTAAAAGTTTTATTTTTTCGTATAATATCTTCAAATATCCCATCACCTATCGTAGTAAGAAAGTTTACTATACTTATACCATAAATAACTATAACTAAACTAATTTAAACGAAGTTTTCATTAACATTAAGGCATGAGTTCAATTGTTGCACTAATCTATAGATTCGCTGCTGGTAAAACTATTGCGACTATTTGCGAAACCACTCCCTAACAGCAAAGTCTACTTCTGCCTTTGTAGCAGAGGTAAATATAGTAAAAAATAATTAATAACTAAAAAACTAGGTAATAAATATGTCAATATATTTTTGGCACAACTACTGTTGTCTAAAATCGGTCAAGTGAATCTTTAACAAGCTATAGGAGGAAAAAAAAATTAAAATTTTGGATTTTTTCGTATATCTCAAAAATGGATAGATAGGTATTCGAAAATCTATTAAGAGAAGATATAAATTGAAGATGATATTTAAAATTTCTAAACTTCAGAATTTAAGCTTCCTTCTATTTCTTACGGTAGCATAAAAAGATGCTAACATCTTGAATTTGGAGCATATATTACATCACGGCGAACGCTGAATAAATGTACAGTATAAATTACACAACAGTTAGTATAAATGTGCCAAAGATTCTGATTGCAGGAAAACTTTTTATGATTACAAGACAGTATGCTGCGGTTTCCAAATCACAGTAAACTAATGTTGTTCAGTTTTGGCTTGATGACACTGACAACTCTAATTTTCACATAAGTTTTTATATTGAACCAAGGCGTAACGATCAATATATCTTGTCACAATAATTATAATAAACTGTTTCATATTCATTAACATGATATTGACCTGAACAAAAACCAAATGGCACATAATCTAATATCTCAAGAGCTTTAATTAGCTTTTGTTATATGTGTTAATGTTAAAAACCGTAACATTAATACCCTATGGTCGTTTAAATTACATTTAAAGTTTTATTACAAATTTCGACATTTACCCGTAAGTAATATCTGTAACTTATTTGTGGTGCATTTTCAAGATTCCGTCTAGTTTGTTTTTGGGATTACACTACCTGTAAAATAATAAAAAATAGGAAACCAGAAGTATTCAAATTAAATATTCAAAGTGTAGTAGGAAGGGAAACATCTAAATTTTGCTTCAAAAAACCACTGTGTAATATGCAATAAAATAAATACTTGATAAATATTATTATTATGTTGTGGTTTCCTGCTTTTTATTATTTTACAAGTGCATAGTGTACCTAATCCTAAAAAAGACTACAATGAATTACAAGTAAGTAGTTGCGTGGATTTTTGTTAAAATCCATAATTAAAATACTTTCGCGATATAAAACTTTCCTTTTGCTACATATATTAGTATACTTTTATAAGTTTCTGAATATCCTTCTGCATATCCTGGGTAAACATTAATTGGAAGCATTTTATTACAGTCCAGTATAATAATTAAAATAGATGTACAACTAAAAACAGTTGATAGAATTCACTTTAGTCATGTAATGGTAAATAAAGGTGTTTATTAATTGAAGATTTGTATTTGCAGGGCTGTTTCACCGTGCGATATTGATGGGAGGCACGGGGCTGGCCGACTGGGCATTAGCAGGGAATCCAAGTGGAGTAACATATCAAGTATCCCGGGAACTCAACTGTCAGGTGCAGGACGATTTTGCGGGATGTTTGCGAAGGAAACGGCTTGACGAAATCATGGCTGCAAATGTTAGGAGCCGACCGTACGAGACACGCTTTGGCCCCATAGTGGACTCTCTAGTGGTACCTAATGATCCAAGGAAACTGATGACGCAGTACAAGGATATATTTCAGAGGTAAGGAATAGGAGGTTATGGTTAATACGATTAAAAATCATTGACATTGTCGTTCAATTATATTTATATATGCGATGCTTAACTCGGTGTAGCCAATCAAGTACAAAAGTTAGCAATAACATGCCTTTCATCTTCAAATGTTAACGTTTTTTAATGCAAAATAGCAAATAACTACACATAAAGATGTATACACTGATAAAAAAATGGATAACCCTGTCTATGGTACTTTATTTTATTTTATTTTATTTTATTTTATTATATACCATCCAACAGTACTGAAACTATTTATAGGATGAGAAAAAACAAACATAATTGCATGACTTTTAAAAACAAAGGTACCTACAAAGAAACCAAATACAGTGTAAGAAGAAAAAATACATACACACATATTTGACAGAAGAACAAGAGAGACTAGCTAAAATGAATATGATATGTAAATTCATATTTGCACGAACACAAAACTATGAAATAAAAACTGACAGGCTAAGAAACTACTTTTTGCAACGAATTATAGGAACAATTAAATATATCAAATCTATTCTGCAAGTTGTTAGAGCTGCTACACATGAAATGCAATGGCGAAAATTTTAAGATAGAATAAAGTAGAATGCCTTATTATCTTCAGGGACTCTAAAAATAATCTTGTAGAGTTTTCTTTCATATGTTTGCTTTAAATTTTATGATAAATTATCCTTAGTAATTTAGTTGCTATAGAATTTAAGGCCAGGCGCGCATGGACGATTGTGGAATCGACCGATCACAATCGCCAGATCACAGGTTTACGCGCGCATGAGGCGATTTTGCAGTCGGCCGATTAGTCCCAGCGCGGACGAACGATTGACAGTCGGTCGATCAAAATGGATTACGTATTTTCTGCTCAGTTGTAAAATGGGTTTGATAAAGGCTGCCTGTATTTCTGCCCTTCTTATTATTAGATTTCGCGAAAAGAAACGAAAAAGGCGATATTGGGTACATCCTCTCATAAGTGCTCGTCTAGTGAAAGGACAGTTTTATAAAATATATGAAGATTTGAGTTTTTTATTGCGGTCACTATATCCTTTTAATGGTTTATTATACAGTTTAGGTCGCACTTCTACCAAGCTTATTAATGTTTCTGTGTCAATTTCCATATTCTAGAGAAACAACAGACATGCACCTAGTATATCGTGAATCGGTCGACTGAAAACATATGCGTTCGCGCGCGCAGATTGAAATACATTGGGCTAATGCAATCGGGCGATCGCGATCGGGTCAGAAATCTGTGTCCAGATACAGATTTTCAAATCGGGCGATTTTGCGATCGTTCATGTGCGCTCTCCTTATATAAAGTACAGGTCTAACTACCCGATTGATTAATCGGTCGATCGTAAAATCGTCCAGACGCGCCTGGCCTAACTTTTGGGCCTATTACCGTCTTTTAATATATGGTCTTAATCGCGGAAATAGGTCGAAGTTAAATAAGCGAAATAAAAATAATAATATGTCATAAACTACCGTACGGGCATTTGAGTATCTCCACTATTGAATTATTTGGCCAAATACATATAAGTAAATAATATGTAAACATTTAGAGAAGCCAATTAATGACATAAAAACAATAAATGTTCATTCTTATAACAAACCCTCGAACAAACCTCAAAAGTTTTTGCATCTTAAATATTTATTATTTAATTCATATGAACTTATATATTGGTTTAAAAATTCTAAAGTTTGCTGTTTACATTTAGGAAGCCCCAAAATGTGGATTCACTGTACGGAATTATTTGTACTACCTCAATCTTTAAAGGATTTGCAAATTGTTTATAAAATATGAAAGTATATCAAATAATAACATAATAGTAAAAATAATAAAATAGTTTTAATTTTGTTTTATTAACCTGACATATTACCATTAACACAGTATACAGGGTGGGTTTTTGAAAACGAAACAGAGCGAATAACTCTCAGGAAAATTATTTTTTCGAAAAACGCCGAGACAGGTCGATTTTTGATCAAAAGGGGACATCTTTTCCCATACTTTTGATGCTCCAGTCTCACCCCCCTAGGGAGGGGGGGCAACCCCCCAAATATCTTAATAGGGAAGGAGGGTTAAATGACACATCACTTGAAAGGTACTTCAATTCTCTACATAACCCTGTATTAGTTTTTTAATTTGACTGGTTAGTTTTGAAGATACAGGTTGTTAATAAAAAACTACTTTTTACGGTTTTATTTGCAAACTTTTTCTACATCAGTCAATTAAATATTCAAATTGATGACCTCCAGCCTCCATATAATAGTATAAGTTTTGCACAATGCGATCACGTACGTTTTGCAACATTTCTGGAGTAACTTGGCGGCATTCGTTAATAATGCGTTGGCGTAGATCTTCAAGAGAAGTAGGTGGAGTGGCATAAATTTTGGACTTTAAATGACCCCACAAGAAAAAATCCAAAGGGGACAAATCCGGCGATCGCGCAGGCCACTCTATGACGCCTCTTCTCCCAATCCACTGATTTGCAAACGTACGATCGAGATACTGCCGAACAGGCAAGGCGTAGTGAGGAGGGGCTCCATCCTGTTGGAATATCAACTGGTCTTCTAGATAATTTTCATTATTCTCTATAATGTCTATCAGCTCTGGATAAATGGAGTTTTCCAACATATCCAGGTACATCTCCCCGGTGAGATTACCTGGTAAGAAAAAAGGACCAACAATGTGGTCACCAAAAATTCCAGCCCATACATTTAATTTTTCCTGATGTTGTGTATGAGTCTCATAAAATATCCTGGGATTAGAATCGGACCAATAACGACAATTGTGACGATTGACATTGCCATTAACAGTAAATGAACACTCATCCGAGAAGCAGATATTAAAAATTAAATCTGGATTGTTAATAGCTCGTTCACTCATTACTTCACAAAATTGTAGTCGGCGGTCAAAGTCATCTCCATTAAGTTCATGTGCAAGGTGAATCTTATAGGGATGGAATTTATGATGCTTCAAAGTTTTACGAATTTTGTTTCGCCCAAAACCGGATTCATTTGCCATTTGCCATTTGCCTGGTACTCGTTCTAGGATTTATAGCAACATGGCCTAGAATAGCTACATCTTATGCTTCATTTCTTTCAGGGTGTCGCTTTTTATTACTTACAGATCCGGTCTCCTGAAATTTGGTCACTAACTCCAAAATGTACTTCCTGTGAACATTTTTACCCAAGTGTTGCTGATTAAATATTTCTGCTGTCGTATTAGCACTCCGATTATTTGCATAAAAAAGAGCAATTATTTTCACTCTTTCTGGAATCGAATAAACCATAATGTCGACAAACTGTACAGGTAACAATAAAATAATAATTCACTCAATACCCGTTCTGATTGTATTATTTATTATTTCAATTTACTGCGAATAATAAAAGGAAATGTCACTCTGACATAAGGGGTGACACTCATGGACGACTATTGTATGGAGGCTGGAGGTCATCAATTTGAATATTTAATTGGCTGATGTAGAAAAAGTTTGCAAATAAATCCGTAAAAAGTAGTTTTTTATTAACAACCTTTATCTTCAAAACTAACCAGTCAAATTAAAAAACTAATACAGGGTTGTGTAGAGAATTGAAGTACCTTTCAAATGATGTGTCATTTAACCCTCCTTCCCTATTAAGATATTTGGGGGGTTGCCCCCCCTCCCTAGGGGGGGTGAGACTGGAGCATCAAAAGTATGGGAAAAGATGTCCCCTTTTGATCAAAAATCGACCTGTCTCGGCGTTTTTCGAAAAAATAATTTTCCTAAGAGTTATTCGTTCTGTTTCGTTTTCAAAAACCCACCCTGTATATAACACACACGAATTGAATTCACTTCACCCATCTCTAAATAAAATTCTATAAGAGGAATTTTAAATCTGCATATCTAGGCCAAACTCTCCTGGAAATAATTGAACTAAGTGAAGTTTGATTCCCAAACTATATACTCGTGAATAGTCTCCTCGAATCTCAGCATGTTAAATCAAACTCAAATTGCCTTAGGAATATTAAAGACCATTTTACGATAATGTTCTTCTTCGATTCATCAAAGTATGATTTCCTCACAAAATCTGCTTCTCTAAAAATAAGTATTGCATGAAGCTAACAATAAATAGATAGATAGATAGATAGATAGCACTTTATTTCCTACAGGTACAAACACCCAATTACAGGAAATGCTACGATAGATAAGAAGATAAAAAGATAATAACAATAAATACTAAACTAAAAAACTAATATAAGAATGTACATATTAAATTAAAATAACATAAACATAATTTTAACTAGCTTATGAGAAAAACGAAAATATTCCACTCATATATCCATTACAAAAACATTCACATATTATGGGTCAAATTGAGCAAACATTGCCGAATAAGACCCATCGAGGAGTGGTTAATATCACAATACCTTTCCACAAGATCAAAATTTGTACACATCACAGTAATTGGCGACTTTCGCGAGATATTTGTGCGAGACGCTTCGCAGTAAAATGTTCTTGAAGACCTTGCGTTGACACGAGGAACATGAAAATTTATTTTGCTCAACAAATATTCACAAATTACCTTATTATGCAACAAATTATAGAGGAAAGATATTGTAATAATAATTCGCCTGGTGTTCAGGGATATGTAATTACAATCGTTCAATAGTATTGAATAATCAGCTCCTCTAGGTGGATACACTCCTGACGACTTGAATGACAGCAATTTTAAAAACCTACGTTGAACGCGTTCAACTGAACTTATGTGTGTAGCGTAAATGGGATACCATATTAATACATTGGTTTCAAGTTTTGAACGAACATAAGACGTATACAGAACCTTCAACGCATCCATATCCGCGGCTTTAAGATTTTTTAACGTCTTGCATGAGATTTTTAAATTGATAGTAGATATAGAACCTTATACAGTTGCCGAATTTTTAGATGCATTTTAGTATTGTCATGGTTTTATATTGTATCGATTATTTACAACACTTACCTATTAGTTTTATGTACGATTGTATTTTATTTGAATGTCTTTGATTTTATGATGTATTTGTATTTTTGGTTATACCGATTATCCCCTGACTTTGTTTCAACCCACTTTTGTATTACACTGTGTGGCAGTTTGAAATGAATATTATTATTATTATTATTATTATTATTATTATTATTATTATATTAGGGAAATCCCTGCAATTTCTAACAATAAACCCTAACATCCTGTTAGCAGACGACACAACTTCGTTAATATGTGGAGAAAAAGACAGTTTACTATCGAAAAGAACACCTAGGTCCTTAATTTCACTACACCTTCCCAATGCGACAGAGTTGATTTCGTATGCAAATTCGATAAATTCTTTTTTCCTACAATATGTAACAGCAAAGCATTTTTGTATATTTAATCTTAAATGATTTTCAGTGCACCAGTTCTCGACAATTCTTATGTTATTTTGCAAGTCAATGCAGTCTTTCAAAGAGCTTATATTTAAGAATACTTTCAAGTTATCTGCATAAAGTAGTTTTTGGCAAGTAATCGATGACGCGAGATCATTAATATAAAGAAGGAACAATAATGGCCCCAGATTTGATCCCTGAGGGATCCCAGATGAGGGGGTGAAAAAATCCGACCGATATCCCTCATACTCAACAAACTGCTTTCTATTAAACAGAAAGGAATTAAAAAGCTGCAACAGTGATGATGAGAAGCCAAAATGCTCTAATTTCCTTACAAGGACATACAAATCAATTTGATCGAATGCTTTCTGCATGTCCATATAGATAACATCAGTTTGTCCCCCAGAGTCCATATTATCACTAATGCACTGAGATATGGTCGCCAGATTGGTTGTACAAGATTTTTTCTCTTGAAACCCGTGTTGCTCATCCACTATCAGACTTCTAGTGGCTGCATAAATTACCTCATATAAAATTATTTCAAACAGTTTAGCAAAATTTGGCAATATGCAAACTGGACGATAGTTGTTAATTAGCGCTGTGTCACCCTTTTTTAAAATAGGGGAGATTCTAGAGAGTTTCCATCTAGTTGGAAAAATGCATGTAGTTATTATAAGATTAAATACATGAAGCAAAGGCTGCAGTAGGACATAGATGCAATCTTTAACAACAAAGCTGGGTATCTGATCAGGGTCAACAATCAATTTATTTTTTAATTTTTTTGATGCATTTAAAATGTCATTTGCAGTTATTTCACCAATATTTATATTAAGCGGTAGACTATAGTTTAGATTCTGGTTTCGGCCTAAGTTAATATCTGGTACCGTATAAACACTAGAAAAATAACAACCGAATGCATCTACGATTTCCTGCGAGTTAGAGTAAATCAATTCTCCATATTTCATTATTCCAGGGATCCTGGAATTGCCTTTTTTGTTACGTATAAAATTCCAAAATTGTGATGGATCGTTTGAAATATTATTCGCCGCATGTGAGATGAATTTGCGATATTCACTATTTATTTGGGTTTTTATTTCAGTTCTTAGCAAAGTAAATTGAGAGTAATAAAAAAGGGTTCCGAACTTTTTATAGTTTTTATGTGCCTGCTCTTTTTGCCTAATTTTTAAAATAGTATCCTTTGAAAACCAGGGCGGGAACCTACGTTTGGGAACGACTTTGAACGGAACTGTTTTTTCAAAAATACTTAATAAAATCTGCTCTATAATTTCACACGCTAAATTCACATTGTTGCACTGTAACACATCGTTCCAATTTACATTCGAAATCAACTCATACATCAGTGGGTAATTTGCCTTTCTAAAATTGTACACCGCTTCACATTTTTTGGGGATAAAATTCGATACACGAGAATTGGTAGAACTGAATTTGAATGTTAAGGATGGATGGTGCCTGTCCTCATTGACTAACGGCATGTCGTCTTTCTCAGTTAGACAGTCAATGTTGCTAAAAATTAAATCCAAATATCTATTGTTCTGATTAGGTACAGTATTATATTGCTTAAGGTTATATAGCTCTACAAAAGTATTCATAATTCTACATTTATTGTCGTTACTATCAGCATTAAAATAAAAAGAATATTGAAGTCGCCAGCAATGATAATGGAACTATTATGGGTTGAATTGAAAAGAGCAAACTGATCTAAAAATAATTCAAAGTCGTCAGAGGACGTATCAGGGGTAACATACACTACATAGATATACACTATATTAAACCCTAAGCGAAGTTTCCCTCCAGCTAGGTCTATTCGTGGAGTCGACGATACAACCGCACTCAAATCAATTGGCTCAAAGAAGTAAGAACTTTTCACGGCTATTAGTACACCTCCTCCTTTGGACAGATTAGTAAGGGCTAAGTCCCTATCTTTTCTGAAGATATTAAATTCTGGAGAGAAAAGCTCGGAGTTATAAACCCCCGTCGTTAACCATGTTTCAGTAAGAAAGAGCACATCAATATCATCACGCATTGAAAGGTTGTTAAAGAAAGCAGACGTCTTTGTCTTAAGGCCATTGACGTTTTGATAGTAACAGTTGACTTGATTGTTATAATTGGGTGGCAAATTTAAAAATTCACAATTTTAGGGGTACCGTTAATGTGTTTTATTTTTATATTAGTCTCGCCCTTCTTCTTTCTTTCCTCTAACTCCTTCTTCACTTCTCTATATAGTTGCATTTGGCGAGGTGTTTTATCAACCGAAATGGAAATGTTTTTGTAGCATTCAGAGTTTTTCAAAGATGCAGATTTCTTTATTAGCTCAAATACTTGATCATTACTAGATAGTGTAACTTTAACTGGCCTTGCTGACGATCTATTCCTGTCAAATTTCCCAATCCTTCGAATATTCGTTACTGTAACAGACTGTGAAATATGTGTCAGTGCCTTGACCACTTCAGCTTTCTCTGATGTTAATCTATCAGTTTTTGGGGCATCCTCTTGTTCCTTCATGCCAATAAATACGGGTCTTCTGTTCAGCCAGTACAAAAAAATTCAAAAAGAGTTTTGACAACCGAAGATATATTCGGTTTTAGTGATTTTAGAAACTTAAATAGCAAAACTAAAACGTTAGTTTAACTAAATCATGGATCGTTTTTTCTATTCTAAAAAGTTTATATTCTTTATATAGAATAATTTTTGTTCTAGTTATACGGGTATGTATATTCAACAACATGTAACTGATGATTTACTACTTAAAACTTTTTAAAAGCTTTCATCAAAGCTTTTCATGCACGTATAATCCTTTTAAACGCTTACATCTCAAGTGACGAGATATTAATAATAGGATAGGAATACAATCTCTACCTCTTTTATCTAATCACAAGTATTAGCACGGAAGTGTAATACTTGTGTGGGAGAAGGGACAGAATATTAATATTCAGTAGGCCGCAATTGCGCCTCGGGAGCGACTTACGTTGATAAGTCCTAACCACCATTCATTGCTGGAATGAGGGAAACCTTATTAGCTAGGGATACAGTTAAACATCAACTGATTTTAATCTCTCACATTAACACCAGGCTAATATTCTTTCCTTCATATGCTTCACGCCAGGATGATTGCTAATCCATCCCCGCAAACAATCCTTAATATACGAGTCGACAATTTCATTTGACCGCCGGATTGTGGATTTGAACCCACGACCTCTGAGTTGAGCAATCCAAACACTAAACTCTGAGCCATCGAACCGATGATATTTTAGATACAAAGAAGCTTGAATACTATCTTATCAGAAAAAGTCAATGGTTCTTGATAAAAAAATATATTTGTAATATACAAAAATTATAAAAAAATATTTAAGTTTATAGCCAGAAGGATCTTAGTCGATATCTCATTAGTTTAAAAAATATATGGAGGAAAACTTAAAAAATATATATATATTATGACGTGTTCTGTCCCTTAAAGGAAGTGAGCAAAAAGAGGGATAGAAAGAGATAAAGTGACATAACATGCTTATAATGCTTAGACCAGATTTATTCCATAATGATTGGTAGTATCAGTAGTCTTGTGCAAATACAATATAACTTATCTCTCGATTCCATAGGACTGTGCAAACTTAGAAGCTCTTAAGACCAGGCTTAAAAAACAAGTTTCTGTACCGTTGGTTTTTCACAGAGCTTTTTTGAGATAGTTAATCAAATCTTCTACTAAAGCGATTTCGGATTAGGTATTACTGTAATTTTTAAAGAGACGGGACAAAACAATGCAAATAGGTGATAAGAAAAATGAATAATTATTTTTCAAGGCACCGTTTGCGAAAAAGGAATAATAAAATATAGTGAACCGGTTGCCAGTAGACTCTAAACTTATTTCAATAGAGATTGTTAGATTTCAAAATTGTCTGCAGCCTATAATTAACTTTTATTAATCGAATGAAAATGTGTTTTCTTCTACTACACTCGTAATTTTTCAAAAAAGCCACTTCCATAAAAATCTGTTACGGGGACAGCAGCGACTATATTTGCTTTTGACCAGATAAGCATGTAAATATCCATCTAGTCGGGCAAACATAAATACTTGGGTTGAGAGACAGCATTTTATTACTTTTAAAGGAACAGAGACAAAAGCCACTGGACATAAAAAGGTGCTACATGTTTCGTCTTCTGTGTAAACTTGGTAAAGAGTTTATCTAAAACCCAGCAAGAACACAAACGTTAAAATAACGTTGAAATTGACGGTAACCGACCGTTGAGTAACCTTTGTATTACGACGTTGAATCAACGGAAGAATGTCCCGCGGTTCAACGTATATTTCAACGCATGTTACAACATTTTAATAACGTTTATTATAACTTTATTTAAAACGTTATTTATAACTTATTATACTACGTCTCTATAACAAGTTTATTAAACGTTGAATTTGATCGCAAAACAACTAGTATTTAACCGCTACTAAACGTTAATACAACGTGTGTTAGAAGCGTGTTTCAGACACATTCCAAATATCTGTCAACGTTGATAAAACGTTTGAGGTCAACGTTGATAGAACGTTTGAGATCAACGTTATAGAACGTTGAGCTTAACGTTATTATAACGTTGAGCTTAACGTTATTATAACGTTGAGCTTAACGTTATTATAACGTTGAGATCAACGTTACTATAACGTTGAGATTATAACGTTGAGATCAACGTGGCCATAATCGTATCCGCGAACATCGTATTCTAACTGTATCAATGTTCTATTAACGTTGATCTTAGCGTTCTGTAACGTTGGTCTCAACGTTAATAGAACATTGATAGTTAGAATACGATGTTCACGGATACGATGATGACGAATTTTCACATGCAACACTTTTGGAAATCACTTATACAAATTCCACCACTTGGCACTGCTTGAATATAACAATATATTATGTTTTAGGGCTTCTCCAGGAGATTAAAGTTATGAAATAGTAGTTTCTAAAAACATTTTTATTTTTGCTTTTAAGTTAGCTTCTAAATGCTAAATGAAAATTAATTATACCAATAATAATACCACTTCATCTGACTAAACATTTATTTAAAATACTTAATATATCTACAATATATCATATTTGTTCTTGTACGGAGAACCTGAAAAGTAAAAGTATTTTAGTTTAGATAATAATCATTTTCACTGCAAATCAGAATTTATCACTTTACAATTGAGAAGTTAATTTTCAATAGGGAACTTTTCTACTTACTAGGTGGTGGTTAGTCATTTCACCTAGTATTTCACTGTTACAATGGTTATCTGATTTGTAGGTATTAAATTAAAAAACACTGATAAACCTTAGTTAGTTATTTATTGAATTGAAATGAACCCATATATGAGACCCATGTATATTTTCTGAGCTATGTTGTAAATCTGTTTCATTTAAACAAGAAAATACGGTATTGCAAGTTATTTTTACTCTGCGGTCGAATTGCCGCTTACCAATTCTTTTTGTTCTTTCTGAAGTATTTCTGAGCATTACCTCGAGTTAAAAAAATTAAATTAGAGAACAGAATTATTTACTTTATATTCTTATTACCTAAAATATAAACCCAGTTATTTAATAGTAGATAATTATCTTGGGTTCCAGAAAGAATAAAATTTATATTTCACGATTGATTTTCAAATAACGTACAAGCAGTATGTAAAAAAATTTTGTTGAATTAAAAATGAAAATTCAGAAAACACATCCGTCAGAAAAAGTATATCATTTTGTACAATGAAGTAAATAAGTACCTATCATAAGTAGGTACTTATTTACCTACCTACTTATAGCTAGTTACTTAGTTAGGTACTTAGTTACGTAAATATAACGTAGTAAATTATGTTACCCAAGTAACATAATTTAATTATAAACATTTTTCTATAAATTAGGTAGGTACAGGAGGTAGGCACCTATATCGTTACGTATATCCGTAGTCATCGACGTTATGTCACCCGCCTATTATAGTTTTTATAGCACATTTTTTATTTTAATGCAATGTGTCGGTCCCTAAAAAAACAAATTAGATAAATAGATACCCTAAATAAGTCTGTAATTTCAACATCATTTAACATAAAATTTAGAATGACTAACGTAAACTGATCTACGAAAAGCTTGTATCATTTTTTCAACCTGGTAAATCAAAAAATAAATATTTTACAGTAATTTCAAAGCGGGACAAAATTTAATTTACTTACCTCTTCGGAGACAAGCGTCAAAGCAAACCTAAATTTAGCAGAGGTTGAAGAGAAGTTAAAACAATAAAAAAAGCATGAGCTACAGCACCTGTGATGCCACGGCCATATTGAAATAAACGAGTATGGGTACCTAACCTACATACCTTTTCTGGACATGCAACGAAAACTATTAGTATGAAAACAAAACAGTAATGCATAAACTTGCAACTAAAATACAACAATCCACTAAAAATGGTTTCATAAACTTACTTTTCACTAGTTATTGCCTGCCAATAGTGAGAATTTTTTAACTGCACCAGAACTCAGAACACCACATACCTATCACTGGATACGAAGTACGAACGAACAAGTGGCGGTTGGCGGAACTAACGACTGACATCATGCTTGTTTACTTGGGTGTCAACGACCAATCACGATTATTACAATTGACATCAGCCATCAAATGTCCGCTTGCTGATTGGTTGTTGATGTTGACCCCGTAAAAATTTGAATTGAACTGAATTTGTATTTGGTTTTTCGTTCGTAGCCGGGGGACGAGGAATTGCCTTTATGGCAATTTTTATAAATACATTTTTCTACTTCAACTGCACAAAATATTCGGTACACTGAAAAATAATATTGATTTAATTTGTGCAGAAATGCCAAGTGTTTCTAAGATCGCCGTAAACATAAACTACCTATACCAATATTTAATAGCTATTATTGCCATAGATAATACGAAAAATTTGACATTTCATCTTGTGTATAAAATCATAGATATGTGTAAAATTGTCTTATGATCTTGAAATTAATGTCAATAATGATTCACCATTTTCATGTTGTTTTAATAAAATTATCTGTAGGTAAAAAATTAAAGATACTCGTAAAATTATTGTGTTCAAAAGAGTTGAAATATTGTTTCTCTTAACGTTTATATAACGTGCAGATTCTAGTTAAATATAACTTTATTAATTACGTTGAAATAATGTTCAAAACCACTCAAGCTATTACTTTTTATTATAAAGTTTACGTCCTTTTAACGTACAAATTACACCTAAAAATTATGTTCATATTTACGTTTAAATAATGTTAAAAGTCATAGCTCAAATTAACTTGATTAACCAACGTCAATTTCCCATGAAAATATTAGCAATACTAAACAAAGTGTTGAAATATTGTTCCTTTTAACGTTTATATGTCGTGCAGAAAATAGTTAAATATAACCTTATTATTTACGTTGAAATAACGTCCAAAATTACTTAAGCTGTTAATTTTTATTAGAAAGTTTACGTCCTTTTAACGTACAAATTGCACTTAAAAATTACGTGCCTAATTACGTTTAATTAACGTTAACAGTCATATTACCAAAACCAGTATTAAACAAAGAGTTGAAACATTGTTTCTTTTAACGTTTATATAACGTGCATGTTGTAGTTAAATATAACCTTATTATTTACGTTTAAATAACGTTCAAAACCACGCAAGCGTTTACTTTTTATTAAAAAGTTTACGTCCTTTTAACGTACAAATTACACTTAAAAATTACGTGCATATTTACGTTTAAATAACGTTAACAGTCATAGCGCAAATTAACTTGATTAACCAACGTCAATTTCCCGTGAAAATATTACCAGTATTAAACAAAGAGTTGAAACATTGTTTCTTTTAACGTTTATATAACGTGCAGGTTATAGTTAAATATAACCTAATTATTTACGTTGCAAAAACGTTAAAAACCAATCAAGTTGTTACTTTTTATTATAAAATCTACGTTTCTCTAACGTAAACGTTACCCATTGAATTCTACTAATAAATTCACGTTTTTATAACGTCTAAGTTACACCTTACGTTGATAACAATTGTTGAATAGACGTGTTCTTAACGTTTGATTGAAAGTAGGTTCTTAAACAACGTTGGCTTTTTCAACGAGTAACGTTTATTCAACTACAGCAACGTTATATACACGTTAAAACAACCAACCTGTTCTCACTGGGAAATATTTATGTAGCCCTATTTAATCATCTGGTTTTCATCACTGAGGAATGCATTAATTTAATTCAGTTACGTAGTTCACATTCGTTAATGTAGCTGGTACAAATTAAAGCAGATATAGGTAAGCCCAGAAATACATATCAAGATCTAGAAATAAATTAGATGTTTATCTAATAAATTTTACATTTATGCGATTGATGTAACATTTATTATTTTTTATAATTGAAAGCTTATTCTGTTTTGGCTATTGTAATATAATTGATTTTTTTGTCTTCCGTATTGAATACTTTTGGAAGTGGAAGTATATTTCTAGTGTAATATATTTCCCTACTAACTTACGTCGAGTGTATAAATTTTGTAAATAACTAAAATTTATATGTCAAACGTCGAAACAGCGTCTCCTGTTTTGTTGTCACAACATGCTATAAATCTTGATTTTTTTGTTGCACAAAGAAGATCAAAATGCCTTCAAGACAAATTTTATTTTACGTTACCGAAATTTCAAAATTATATACTGGAACTTCAATGAAGTATCACTTCATTGGATCCTCCCACAAATTGGCACCTTCCGGAATAGAAATAAGGTCAAAATAGTTAATTTTACAGACGGCAGCAGGAAATAATATTTTTCTTAAGCAATTTTACACATTTTTACATATTTACTCAACAAACATTAGACATTCTGTCTCACTACATGATACGGGCTAGCCAAACATAATCGGTTAGGATTAATAGCTATTTATGACTCAGGTAGATAAAACAAGCCTTTATTGGACGAAACTTTTATGGCGAGTCCAAGGAGTAAAGGATTCGCGTCTTACAAAGTCTAATACTGTGGGAATCCCATAAAGCCTGATTGTCTACGTGTGTCATACAAATTTTTGTGTTCTTGTGCTTATTTACTTACAAATTATAATAATACATTAATATTAGTATTTATTTTGACAGCAACTATTTTTACATTTAGAGCTGTTGAGTATATAGTATTCTGTAGAAAATAATGAGAAACTGATCTAGCGTAGCGAACAATCTTAAAAATCTGTGTTAAATTGTGTTATTCTTATCATATTGACTAATATTTTTTACTAAGGGCACTAAATTGCAGCAAGCACTATTTCTATAAAGTAGTAGTTTATATAAAGTAGTGGTAGTTTAGACACTAAGCAGTGTCCTAAATAAATACTTATGATGCAGCTTATAATTACTTATGATGCAGCCTACCACAAATTTTACAGATATATTACATTTTGGCTCGCATGTTTAATAAATATCAAATAAAATATAAGTACAACCCCGTTCAACTTAGCAGTTCATATTTTTATCTGCAGTTTGAAATAAGAATTTCCAAAATTCTCTAATAAATAAAATATGCATCACATGAGGATTTTTTCTTTATACAATGAAATAAACTCTTTACCAAGCAACCCACTAATACGTATTTGTCTAAATATGGATTAATAAAATTATGCCGCCTTTCTCTGTATCCGTATCTTTATAGTACTAATGGAGTCATAATATAGAGGGTGAAATACATATTGTATTATGAAAATATAATTTCATGCTTAAAATGTTAAAATAGTTGAAATTGTAGCCTGCTTTCGGACAGCTTAGTTTTAATGATTGTAAATACACACAAATTAAATGATATCGAATATATTTCTAGGAGAACTCTAACTTCTATATTTAAGAACATTTGACTGCCTGACTAATAATAATAGTAGGAAAGGCGCCACTTCTTTTTGCTAAATTAAATAAAAAAATAATTTGGAAAATAATAAAAAATATGTTTAAAACAAGACCAACTGAATTAATACTGAACACTCTTTTATTCTAATATAATTAAAATCTTGTTTTCTTCAGTCTACAGGGTGAATCACGAGTCCTGCTATATATTTGAATTTTTGTTATTTGAAGATGGTTGAATTAGAGAAAAGTTGAGCAATTACTAGCACTAAAATAGTGGTCCCGAAAAATTGTTGAAAAAATTGTTGAATTCTCAAAATATTTTGAAACCCAGAAAACTTCTAAAAACATTGAATTCGCTCTAACTCCTTTATTTATAAGAATTTTCAAAAAAAAATTATTGTCCATACATGCATAACTATCTTCGTTTTAATCTGACAAGAATTGTTTTTCACCTATTAGAATCTGATATATGAATTTCGTCTTTCGTTTTTCTTATGGACGCCATATTAGAATTTGACATGGTTAGGTAGAGAAAAAATCAGTGTTTTGAATGTAATTAAGGTCTATAGGTAATTAGCTGTCTTATTTTTAATAATCATAACATTTAACAACAATAAACAAAATAACATAAATGAATAAAACAATTTAATACAGTGTAACAAACTAACAAATAACTTTAAATTAATTTAAATATTCAAATTGTCTACCATTATTTTTAGACAGCGTTGCAGCGGCTGGAAACACCATCAACAGCAAAAGCAATTTGCCTCAGTAGCAATGCTGTAATTTCATGGTGAACTGCATCTTCCGATTCCTCTATTGTGTCGTAAACTGTGTTATATATTTTTCTTTTAGATACCCTACAAAATAATGGTAGACAATTTGAATATTAAAATTAATTTAAAGTTATTTGTTAATTTCTTACACTCTATTCAATTGTTTTAGTCATTTATGTTATTTTGTTTATTGTTGTTCAACGTTATGATTAATAAAAATTAAACAGCTAATTATATATCCCAATTACATTCAAAACACTACGTGTGACACATCACCCCATTCCTTGATTTTTTCTCTATCTAACTATGTCAAATTCTAATATGGCATCTATAAGAAAAACAAAAGACGATATTCATAGGTCAGAGTCTAGTACACGAAAAAAAATTGTGCATGGTTCAAAACGAGGATAATTATGGGTGTACGTATGAAAAATTATATGTATAAAATAGTATGTATTTTGTTTTTAAAATTCCAATAAATAACGATGCTAGAGCAAATATAATTTTTTAGAAATTTAATATTTTCCTAAATATATTGGGAACCGCTACTTTTTTTAACAACTTTCCGCTTTGACTATATTACTAAGACTAGCCAAAGTAATGCGGGACTAGGTTGGCCGGTTTGGGAGACCATTTCTCGGCTGATGGGAGACCAACTCAAATAGTCGCGGTAAGCTTGGACCTCGCGCTAACAGATGGCATAATGTTGCACAGAAATTCTGGTTCATAAAATCTAGGTTCCCCCTTTAAAATATGATTGGTTTGAAGCACAACACGTATTTTATAGCTCTATTTTATTACTTATTTACCATAAAACCCCTTAAATATTTTCCTAATTATATTTTGCGTTATCGTTGTGTTACCGTGGTCAGTGTGTGATACCTGTTGGCATATTATTCATTTTATATTATTCTTTAACTAGAGTGCTACTGTTAGTTATTTACTTACCATGTCTAGGCAATCGGGAAATAAATGTGTATATTTAAATTGGAATAAAACCAAGAGAAGCTCTCCAAGACTCAGACTTTTCCGTTTTCCATATAAAGGTGAAAATCGATTAAGACAATGGGTTTTAAATTCTGGGAAGTAGACATTTTTGTACTATACAATATCTACATAATATCATATTTAAAAGTACCTAGGTATTTAATTATTTAATCAGATCGATATAAAATACATCAACCCTTTAGAATATTGTCCCATTACGCATTTTGGAAAAAGTAATGTAATTGTAGTATATTTCACTTGTGCATATTTTACACAAATTTGTATTATATAAATTTATCAAAATTATTTCTTTATTACCTAGGTATACAAAACTACCTATATTTTAAAATATTATGTAATTGCTGAAAACAGTTGGTTATAATTTTTAAACAAATTTTAACATAAATTAATCAATAGAGAAATTTCCAGTTAAACATCTCCTTTTTAATCGAAAGAAAAATTCAAATAACAGTATTATTTAATGTACCTAATAGATAATAATTTGTCATACTGTTTAAAACTGTAAAAATCTGTTACTGTTACTTAGTAGGTAATGCAATATTTATTAACAGATAATAAATAGTATGTACTTATCTGAGTAGGTACCTATAATTATATTTTTGTATTGAAAATATTAAATTAACAATGCATTCAGTACTTCATTAAACAAAATAATAAAATTGCTAAATTTTTTCTTTACACGCAAATCATTATTTTGTTCATTAGTATAACTTATTTTACTTATTACTGACAATGAACAAATTTTATTTTAGCTGAAATAGTTGCACATACATCTTATATCTGTAATTTGTTTTAAGAATGTGGCGACGGCAACCTGAAGTAGGGTCAGTTTATTAGAAAAACAATAATTCCAATAGGTTCCAGGAAAAACAATAGGTTCCAACCCCTTTCAAGAAAAACAATGAAAGGATCATCAATTTTGATGATAATTTAGTGGTACCAAAAAATATCTACCAATAATTATGTAATATGTAAATATGTATCTCGAAAACAGAACTGGTGGTAGTAATCTGATATCCTCAACATGATTCTTATAAAAATTTTTGATAAAGGCACTAGGTACCTACCTATATAAAAATATTTCAGATATTTAGACCAAATATAAACCAAATAGACTTTATTGCACTAACTACCCTGTGCATTTACGATAGGATGGTCAGTGAAACTTGGGAATTGTATGTGGCTGAAGACAGAGCAGACAGACACAGAATCAGATTCGAAAAACGGCAAATTAAAGCGGACCAGTTCGTTATTGGAAGTAATGCGAAATTATTTAAAAAACCAGTTATTTCCCATATCCCCCATTCCACTTATTAAATAATTAGTACCTACTTTACTAGTCACGTTTACTTACGTTACAAAAAATGTTTTTCAACCTCCAAAAGCAATTTAAATAGCTCTTATTAAGTCTATGCGCTTATACTTATATAAGTAACTAGGTATATAAAGATCAGAAAACTAATTACCAGTTAGGTAGGTATACCCATAGATTAAGGGTATACCTACTTACTTCCTTTACAATTATCTCATTGATTCTCACTTCTTTAACATCGCAGGTTAAAGACGTACAGGCCTAGTGTTCTAAATAATAACAGTTAGGTAAAAACACCGAGTTTTTACGAAGCGAGTGAAAATCATTTTTCAATAAGAAGTCAAAAATCGTGGATTTTACAAATAAAGGTGTTACACATTTTCATTTACAGGTTATCATTATAGACGTTCTACCATCAAGCTGGTAGACGGAAATTAGAAAATTCAGAGTTTAAGAGGATGAAATTCATTTTTCAATCCGAATTCATAAAAAAATCGCGGATTTTACAAATAAGGGTATTACACATTTTCGTTAACAGGTTGTCATTATAGACGTTCTACCATCAAGCTGCTACACGGGAATTAGAAAATTCAGAGTTTAAGGGGATGAAAATAATTTTTCAATGAGAAATCATGAAAAAATCGCGGATTCCACAAATAAGAGTATTACACATTTTCGTTAACCGTCTACCAGCATGATTGTATAGAACGTCTATAATGTTAACCTGTTAACGAAAATGTGTAACAGCCTTATTTGTGGAGTCCGCGATTTTTTCATGATTGAAAAATTATTTTCATCCCATTAAACTCTAAATTTTCTAATTTCCGTCTACCAAGATTATTGTAGAATGTTTATAATGATAACCTGTAAACGAAAATGTGTAACACCTTTTTCTGTAGAATCCGCGATTTTTTTATTATTTCAGATTGAATAATGAATTTCATCCCCTTAAACTCTGAATTTTCTAATTTCCGTCTACAAGTGCGATTGTAGAACGTCTATAATGATAACCTGTAAACTAAAATGTGTAACACCTTTATTTGTAAAATCCACGATTTTTTTTTAACTTCTCATTCAAAAATGATTTTCACTCCCTTTATTAAAATTATATCCCTTAAAATCTCGGTGTTTTTACCTAACTGTTATTATTTAGAACACCAGGCCTGTATATCTGTAACCTGTTGTGTTGAAGAAGTGAGAGTCAATGAGAAAATTACATAGAAATAAGTAGGTATACCTACCTAACTGGTAGGTAATTAGTTTTCTGATCTTTACCTATATATTTATATATAGGCTATTTAAATTGGTTTTGGGGGTTGAAAAACATTTTTAGGAACCTAAGTAAACGTGACTAGTAAAATACTAATTGTTTAATAAGTTCTCATATGGGAAATAACTGGTGTTTTAAATAATTTCGCATTATTTCCAATAACGAACTGGTCCGCTGTAATTTGCCGTTTTTCGAATCTGATTCTGTTCTGTCTTCAGCCACATGGGAATCGTACATATTTATTATATTATAGGTACCTAAAATATATTGTTTGTTGAATACATTATTTTCACACCGTTTTGAATTGTTATAACTACCCTTTATTTGATAAAAGTGCCTAAATAATTACATACCTATACCTATTATTTTCGGCTCAATTAAATGAAAGCTACTAAAAGGAGATACTTACTATTATATAAAATGAGAAATAGGTAATTTACAAATTATTATCGTAAAATATAAGGCCTTATTTTACAACATGTATCGAAAAAATATTTCTGCAACCCATAGAAATAAATTTAACAAAACATACCAAGAATTACTTATATTATATTATTTAATTAATTATTATTTAGAAATATTTAATCATCCAAAATTCTTCTATGGAAATATTCCACAAAATAATAAAAAGAAAATAAAACTGAAATTCTTGGAAGTGTGTACATATATTTATCAAAAGAACCACCCTACAAAATAGGTACCTACATGTATGTAATGTAGGATGTAGGTATAATAATGTGGGGTATAATAATAATTTTGATTTATCAAAAAATTACATAGTTTATCCGTGGTTTGTCAGTAGGTAATCATGATACATGATTTTATAATAATTAATTATACCTACCTATTTACTTTTTTAATATGTATTTGGGATAAAAAATAATGTATTTAAAACTACTTATAAATAATTATATTAATCCTACTATTAATTAAATTACGATAACCAAAATGCATACGAGAAATATCAAGACGTAATATGCTCACAAATTACCTACTTAAAAAAAATACTTATTCTGTTACATTTTTCTAATAAAATTTTTGAGGCCCCATGAGATTATTCGCTATTCTATAAGAAACTGCAAATATAAATTTCTATATTTGATTGACATCAAGAGATGGCTGGACGCTGAGCCTTGGTGGGATATCGACTCCGCCTTTCAGATCTCCTTATTAGTTTTTTGCCGGGCACAAGTTTTTTGTTTACTGGCGGAGGCTTGCTTGCTTGATTAATTTCTTTCGTTCAAATAAATTCGTAAATTGTACACAGGGAGACATCTGACCGAGTTTGTGTCAACTATAAGTACATTTCTTAAGGACTGTCTCTCTTGGTTTATAAACTCAATGACTTTCCGGGACAACTTCGTATATCTTCAAATAACAAAGATACCAATAAGCAGGACTCGTGATTCACACTGTATACTACAGAGGCTGGAGGATAAGCACCACCTCGCTCGTGAAAATCTGTTAGCAGTAGGTAATTAACAACAAAATTCTAATTTGCTGGCTTTTTGTTCATTTTTAATTTGTCTTTTATAAATAATTCTGAACAACGAAAGAAAATAATAAAAGTCCCAAAAAGTTTTTAATTAACCCTTTATAATTTCTGAGTTCTTGCAGCTCCTAAGTTCCTATAGCCATATATCAGAATTTTTTTGTTATAAAAGATATAATAAAAAATTCCATGTAACTATAAAAAGAAAGTCGCATATTAACCAATAAGGTGACTTACTAACTTATTGGTTAGTAAGTCACGGTTCATTGGTCCGTCGCGGCGGTTCGCTGAGCACTCGCGATGGTTCACTGAACAGTCGTAATGGTTCACTGAGCGGTCGCGATGGTTCACTGAACCGTATAGGTATAAATAAGACACAATTTTAGCATAGGTTTAGTTTTAATCGTCTCCAGATGATGCCAACTTGGTTGGCGAAACGCGTGTCGAGTGCAGTATAGTGTTTTGATGTTACGTGGAAAACTACGTCAGTGCCATGTCAAAAGGTCTTTCTAAAAAATAACTCATTATAATTTTATATAACTAGAGAAATAAAAGTGTTGAGTATCCTCTCTTCACAAATTTTACAGCCTTTTAGACTATTATTATGGTTAGATTTTCTTCACCCCAAATCATACAATTACTTTTATTAATCTTATTTTTTTTTTGACATTTCCACATGGTTCCGTAAAAAATTAATATCTCCTAATATTGTCTGAATGACAGCAAGGTACACATTTTCTTAAAAGAACAAAATCAGGCTTTTCGGATGTAACAGATAGGTGTTACACTTTAAAGAAGCTCATAATTTCAGATTGAATTGCGCCATTTTTTTTTTCCAGATAATTTCTGACATTGGAAGGAATTGGAACAGGGAAAATTTGTCTCCTTTCGTTCTCGAGTTATAAACTGTTAAAATGTGATACTTTATAGACGGACACTCTATATAGTATATTAAAAAAGAACATAGTTGTGTCAGAAAAAATCACAATATGTGATGTGAGACCTCCCGTATGAGTTTAACAACTATTTATATAACATAAATCTCACTTTAATATAAATATTATGCTAGTCACAAGATACCTAACTACGTACGTGCTCTGCAATCCATATTGCAGAAAAGCCATGCATTATTTCTACGGTTACTTTAATTTATTTGTTATAGAAATATAACACAGATACACGCGTTAACTTTCGATAACAATATAAAACCAAATAAATTCCCGATTATTCCTTCTAATCTTTTTATTCTTATTCCACATAGATTCGAACTGATGTATGGGGTAACAGAGCTCGAAAGCATTCATCTCCTCGGCCCAGTTGCTCTTACCCACGGCATGCCGGAGAAGGAACGTGACGAAGAGCTAAGAAAATATGTCCGCTCTCGATGTGAAATGAAGCCGGAGCTTTGTTTGATGCACACTCTGGAGGAGTACACTGGCAGCCAGTTCGAGCCGAACGATCAAGAGTACAAGGGCTTCTCGGGTCACGAACCTAGTAAGGCTCTGCTAGCGAGGGATGCCTTACTTGACATCCTATCGGATGCTCGATCGGCTGCACCGATTGTGCAAATGGCGAAATACCACGCCGCTCTCAACTTGCAATCCTACTTTTATGTGTTCACACATAAGACGAATTCCAGGGACTACATTGTAAGTTTTATTAAGCGTTTTATTGGTTAGTTAACCACTAACATTTGATTCGGCTCCTAAATTAGCTACATATTCTGGAGTATTTGTGTGTTTATTGCATTACTATTTGTGTCTAACTTTTATGCGAACAAGTAGGGAATGCAATTCTGTTGTGGCAGTTCAAAGTTGTGATTTTTTTGCTCTCATAAGTAAAACCCGGGTAAATGACAAAGTAACTGAAATGACCGAAACTGCAAGTTACCTGCCAACTGGTAGATATATGTACACTGTGTCCAAAAGTCGATGGTAATGTATTGCTACCTCAATAATTATTATAAGAGATACAGAAACGGTTAAATTAGAGAAGTTTTGTAGAATTTTATGCTGATTTCAAATATGTTTTTAATTTTATTCTATTATTTTTAGTTTTCAAGAAATTTGGAAAAACCAACACTGCCGATTCCTTTTTTCTCCAATAAAACCGTAGTTTGACAAGTTTTCCACTTGCACATTATGAAAACACTTTTTTTTAAAGGGAAACTTTTGTAGTCAATATCAACTCCCGATTGTCTTTTGTTTTTAAGTTATGTGTGTCAACCTTTGGTTTTTTATGGCGGCCTTCTTGGATTTTTATTTTGTATGCCCTTAAAATAAGCTTTTTAAAGATATGTCATATGTTTGATTTATTTTTTATTTAAGTGATACTATACGAGAAAAACTGTAACTAAAATAAAAAGGTAGGTCGGCTGTGAATAATTTCATTCTAATAAAAGAAAAGGAAGGATGTATAGAGTTATTCGTGTAATATGTGGTAATGTGTAATTCTGGAACTTTTCACTAAATATTCTACAGTTCTGCTGATATTCTTATCACACTGCACATGCATAGAAAATAAATCTTGGAATTGAATTTGTGCATCACAAATTCTTGGCCAATAGTCTATCAACTCAGAATCACTATAAAAAATCAAAATAAGGAACCAGTTCATGAAATCAATATGAAGAGATGATATTACAGCGAAGCCAAACATTTTCATGGCCTATTACGCTATGGCTATACGAGAACAAGGCATATGTATTTCTGGGGGCAATTTTATAAATAAAAACTTGTAAGTCAGTATACATAGATAAATAGTGGAATATTTCAGCTTTCTGACTCTTGATCACTTTTATAAGTCATTAAAAAAAGTTATTTCTAGTCCACCCTATACATATTATTGCAACAAATATTTCATTAAAGATTGAGAGACCCTCAGTCCTTAGCTAACTTTACCCCAAGAATCAACTTGTGATTATTTTGTGATGAAGAGGCAAAACGGTTTATTTAAAGACGGATTTTCCTTAATAAATTTGAAAATTAATTAATATCTCGAAGACGGCTTGACATAGGTATATGGAAATACTAACCGAAGTTACTCAGAAATTGATGTAGATTCCAAAAATGAAGAAATATACAAGGCATTCCATTTATATTAACGAAGATGTTGCCAGTTTTACGTGCAACTGGGAACACCGCACTTTTGAAAATATTTTAGGCCAATAGAGCATATCCGGTTTTCTTGGTAACCAAATTTTCAAAACGATTGTTGACCCGTTCTTCATATAGGTACTTCTAATACTTAATCTACGGCGAATCACCCTGTAAGTAGACAATAATTTTTCTTCCTGTGGAAGAAATGATTGACTTGTGTTTTCACCTAATATTAAAAAAATAAGCAAAAGTTCTGCAAATTTTGATAGACATATTCTTAACAGTGCTTTATCTTAACAGCTGTTATTCCAGATGGAGAAATATCGGCGTCACTCGCAGAGAACCCTACAATTTTAAACAATTTCTAAGATAAAACAGTGTGAAAGCACCTTTGAGGTATTATATGACCAATGAAAGTTTGACTTGCTTTCGTGTAGTAGGGGAGAGAGGTAACAATTAATTGTAACAAAATAAGTTTGTAACTTTTTTAAAGAACATTTCATGATTTACAGTTACAATATTTTAGGGTCATAGCGGCGCAGAATGATTATATATTTACCCCGTATAATTATACATGTTTTTATTAAACAGAAAATTAAATTGATAATAATAAATGTGTAAATTTATGTCTAATCAGTGTGATTAAAACTGCTACTTGGATGTAAAAGTTTCAATCCATAAGTTAATAAAAATATGCAATTACGCATGTACATCAAAATGATTAAAATTTTAATTTGAATACTCAGAATCACGATTAGAAAGGAATAGAGCGTCGTTTTCACATTCTATAGCGACACTATTAATTTATCGTGATTGATAGTGAGACTACTCAGCGTCTATGTTGAAGCAGGTAGTCAGTGTTCCATTTTTTGTAGATTTAGACCTTAAATCGGAATTGTCTGGGATTTTCTAAAATATTTATTTACTAGTCTCGCTCATGTTGGAAAGCATCATATTGTGAGAATAGTATCCTAATTTTGGCTGTATCGAGTTCTGCTTCTTTTTAGTTTTTAACAAACCGGTAATAAATCTCACTCTTTAAAAGAATACTCTTATGTTTTTTGTATTTTTATCTTCTTAATACTATATTCGTCATCATATTCAATAAGATTTTATTTATATTTGATTTGATTCAATATTATTTCAAATGAAATCTTTTCATTCTAATTTCGGTTGTATAACTTTTGTTGATTGGAATTATTTAATGAAAAATTATTAAAATAATTTGTTGAAATTTCAATTCTTAATTTTTTTCTGATAAATCTGAAACAGTATTGCCAAAAAGAGGACTGATATTATTATTAATGATGTTAGAAACCTTTTAAAACAGTTTTTTAACTAGTCACGCATCCCTTATTCGCATCCCCCACAAAGTCCCACATTTACGATAGATACAACTTTATAAATGTTATTATAACAGCTCAAAATGCTGATACATTTGATACATAACACGATGTTTCTGGTAGTAGTTTGAGAGTATTACATAATTTAAAACTTAGTACATAAATTTGTATTTATGAAACTTAGAAAGATTGTGAAAGAGCGCTTCAGGGAACAATTTATACCGCATTGATAATTATACTATTTGTTGTAAGAATTCTATAGCAGTCGTTATTTGAAACAAACTGTTGAAACAGTTGGGAAACACAGTTGGGAAATCATACATTTTACAAAAAAGTTGTGTATCCAGTCAATGATGTTTTCCTTTTCTCAGTAAAATAATTTATGTCAATATTATTTCTTTTTTCATATTTTATAGTTCATTTATTTTATTTTATACTTATATAATTTTAATATATTATCTAACTCATTCTTCAATGAGTAAATACTATGTCACACTTAATCGTGCTGAAGCTCTTTACAATTGATTAAATAGATTTTAAGTTCAATTATACTCAAGGACGCATTTAAACAATGGAGAAAATTTATATTATACTCAAATATTGTAGGCGTATTGTGTTGGTAAAATGGAAGACCCTTCAAAAAATTTAATTATACCTGCCAAATTTGTAGTTAGAAATCCGGTACCGATCCTTTGAGCCTTAAAGGTTTTTCTTTAATATCCATTTATTACATTACATGACGTTAATCCTTGTTGAAACCGTTAAAAATAAATAAATAGGAAGATAATTCAACGAAGGAAAGTTTTCTAATATCAGCGAAATTACTTTTATACCGAGCCATTTATTTATTTTCTTTTACACAATAAATTCCCTGTTAGTCGGTGTACGTAAGCTGGGTTCCGATGTCTCAAGATAAAATTCCTTCTCATCCCTGGTGAGCCGTATGTATTCCGAGGGACATTACTTGCCCCAGGTGTCACATTATCTATCCAGGTGTTTAGTGTTCTAGTATAGGCAACCGTTCTTAGATTACATTGATTTTAACCACTTATGCTGCTTTAATATAACCTGTGATAGGCGTTATTTTCATACCACAGATGCAAGTACATCACTATAATTAAGAATACAAACAAAAGTATTACATTATATGGGATTGTCAAGGAATCTTCCTATCATTATAATTGGATTGTACAAGGTGTGAAACGAAAGCCTATATTATGAAAAATATCTCATTTAACTAAACTTTAAAGCATTTTCTTAAAATATTTATACATTTTTTATGCTGTTTTATGTTTCAGGGAAAAACAATCGCTACACTTATTGTCTATATTGGTTATTATTATCCGCTCCAATTTGTGCTTCGCGAATCTCTATAGTTCACCATAGGCCTAAAATCGGCTTCTATATCAGATAGAATATGTTAATGATCTGAATATAATGGTTTAGAAGATATCTTCTATTCAGTTATCTGGTTTATCTTATTGCCCAAAAAGATTGAGCTAATGGTTAGATTTAGTATCTCTTTTTGTGACAAAAGTTAGCTTTAAACCAATGTTATTCACAATTAGCCCTTAAGCTAGTATAGGTATAATGAAATAGTGAATCACTTCTTGGATTAATGTTTGTTCTACCCCAAACCGTCTGGTGGAAATTTACATCACATTCAATAATTAAGTGGACATTGTTTCTCTTACTGAATGAGAATAGATCATGCACTGCAGATGAAAGAGGTTGACCAGCATCCTTATGTCCCGGAAAGTAAAATGAGCAGATTATATTTATTCTGCTCTCCCCTACTGGGATAAATAGTTGGATGGCTACGACAGTAACCTGTAAGAACAAAGTAATTATTAATACTGTTCCTGATCTCGATAGAAGCAGCGGGTCTTTCCAAAAGTATTACCTAGTCTGGTTACTCGGCCTATATTACTAGTCCAGGATTCTTAAATGAGGGAATGTCAATTTGTTCTTCTTGGAATATATTGTCAAGAACGTAATTTGCAGCCTCGGCATGTTGATTGTTCGCCTGTAACATCTGATTTATATAGACATCAAGGTTAAAAGATAGGTTGTTAAAAGGAAGGGGTGTTGTAGAGAATTAAATTAGGGTGTGGGGTTTAGGAAAAATTTGGTTTAGGGTCGAGTTATCCTTCTTCCCCGAACGCAATTTTTATCCGCTCTTCCCAAGAGGAATTTATTTGGGAAGGATTTCTTTACCCAACAGATTTAGATCGGGGCAATTTTCCACCAATTTAGGGCGCTTTTGGTTTGCCCATACAGGTTGGTGGTTTATCCTATGAACTTTTTATTCATGACATAGGTTCTTTCTCCTTCACTACTTTAATTCGTGGGCGAAATTGCACTTGCCCAAAACCGAAGTAAGGCCGATTATTCAATTCTTCCAGAACTACTTTAGACACCTTGTCAATAGAGAATGTCAGAGGAAGTCTGTCCTCTGGCCCAGACTGTTCCCGGTGTAGTTCTCGGTAACTTTTCGCTCTCGAGTATTCAAGTCGTGATTCATTTTTCTTAGCCTGCCTAAGAACTAAGTCTGATCTTAGCCGATTGTCAGGTTTATTATCCTTTGCAGAGTTCTCAGTTGCTTGTTGGTCAAGGCTTACTGCACTCAGGGTGGATAATTTTCATCCTGATTCCCTCTGTCACACCCTTGAACAAAGGTTTGGTATATTCACCTTTTCGGGCTCGTTTCGTTCCAAGTTCCGGTGGACTTCTGTCTGAACGCATGCGTTCGCTCATTCCCGCTAGCAAAAAGAAGGATTGATTAACTTTCTCCTTGTAGGGATCTCAAGATTACGTTTATTCAGCACATAAAACAGTTTCGTGAGGTACTCCGATTTTAAAGCAAACGATAGAAGCCTTTTTGCAGCTCCTGCAGAAGCCTGGATCCCTTAAAAGGAGTTGACTAGGAAGTCGTCTCCTTCTAAGGGATCGGTTGTCTAAAAATGTAGATGCCTCATCTCCTAAATTGCCTTCTCCTCCAGTCTCATTTGAAGACTTTAGGAGCCTCCTCTTCTGCTCCGATAAGATCGGGCTTTCACTTTTATATTACTTGGCTTTCTTGACAACTTGACTTTTCTAAATTACTAGTAGTTTGACATAGGCAGTGTGTTTTAATTATTTATTTCCATGTCGCTAGTATGGATTTTTTCCGATGGCATTTAATAGTAATTTTATCTTTATCAAAATTTTGCAAAAAGAGTTTAAGTTTGTTGAAATAATATTGCGGGAAAAGAATCTGGATCATATTTCCTGTAAAATCCAGGCAAATAAAATGTATTCTCATAATACTTTCTTTCATATAACTTTCACATATATTGATCTAGTTGTAAATATGTTAGTTGTAGTAAAATACAAATAAAATCTAACAAACATGGAAAGTGATAGAAGTAGGTAATATAGGTAACGTCTCGACTAACTGTAAAAGGTAGAGTAAAAGTTTTATGCAGTTCTAAAATTACAGTTTGATGAAACCTTTAGTTGGAGTGTCATGAGCGAGTAGCTTGAACGTCAACAAAAGTCTTATTCCCTACTAAAAGTTTATAAAAGTTTTACGATCGATTAAGTCACCGTATTGAAATTTACTTCACGGAATACTGATGGGAATAGAATTGCAATCTAATTCCACTTTATTAAAATGTAGGTATTTAGGACGATAGGCGAAAGGTTTTACAAACTTCACTATTAGTTACCTCCTTTAGGTGATAAAGTTTGATGGAGTTCAAGAAATGCCTCACTAAAGAGACTATGTTATAATGAAGACTAGTTAATCATAATCAGTTGAATCGGCTTTAATGAACAAATATTTATGATAAACAGTACGTACAGGGTATTCGCGTATACTTTGACCCCTACCTACAGGAGTTATTAAGAAAGTTAGAAAAAAAGTTTAAATACAAAAGTTGTTTGATTTTTCACGTATTACCTTTTGACTTAAATTTGAGGAAACCAATTGAACATAATATTTTTAAATGGGACACCCTGTATAATTTTAGACGCTTGGGAAAAAATTATTCTCTGATTTCAAAAATATATGTTTTATTGACATTTGCATTGACAGTTTTCGAAATATTTAATATTTAATGTTTACAATAAATCTTAAAATCTTAAAAATATTAAAAATGAACATATTAGAAAATGTTTAAATAACTAAGGAAGTTACATCGAAAATCGTAAAATATTTTTTATTACTGTTGGTTTCTACTGTTAAATATTTTTTGTTCTTTGTATTTTTTGTATTTTTTTATGGTACTCGCTGTCGAATATTTCGAAAACTGTCAGTGCAAATGTCAACAAAATATATATTTTTAAAATCAGGAAAAAAATGTTTCCCCAAGCGTGTAAAATTATACAGGGTGTCCCATTTAAAAATCTTATGTTTAATTAGTTTTCCCAAGTTTACAACATACAATTTTTTTTCGACCTAGCTAAAAGATAATACATGAAAAACCAAACAACTTTTGTATTTAATTTTTTTTCTAACTTTCTTAATAACCCCTGTAGGTAGGGGTCAAAATATACGCGAATACCCTGTACATTCAACCGTACCAAATGCCCCCCTCCTAGGTAGATATTGAAACAGTGAAAAAAAAAAGAAATAAACAGTACAGAGCAGTCCATTTTTGATGGGAATCCAGGGTATCTCGGAAACTACAAGATGCATAACAAAACCGCTTGCACATCCTCGAGCTACTTTTTCCAGTTTGACTTAATGGTGAAATCAGATCGGGTCTACTTTGTTTAGGTTTTGAGATACAGGGCATTTTTCAAATTTTGCCATTTTCGTCAGTGCCCTGTAACTTTTTTATTTTCAGACCTACCAAAAAAGTTTAAAGAGGAAAGTTTTAGATATTTTTAAGTGGAATCCATTGGCGTAGCAAATTATTTTTTATTACGTCCCGTTTTTTAGATACAGACCAAACTTGTGTTTTTTTAAATGCAACACCCTGTATATTTCTGGTTAATTTGAAAGAACTTTCAATTCTGGTTACAGTAATATATATTATATAGGGGTTTATTTGAATTTAAGTACCTTTATTAAACATTTTTATGGTTAAATGGGGGGAAACGCGTATTTCCATTGATTTATTTCCTTATTAATAATTACTCTTATTTACTAAACTGAATTGTTTCTAATAACTGTCATTTCAAATCACAGCACACTATTTTATATAAAGATTTAAATATTTCCGAATACTAGATAATAATTAATTAAGGAAACATAAAAATGTCAAATATTTTTACAAATATAAATTATATATAACCGTATTTGGTTATGTTACTATTAAGATATTAAGTATAACTTTAAACAGGACTTCAATGTAGTTTATAAGGAAATAAATCAATGGAAATACGCGTTTCCCCCCATTTAACCATAAAAATGTTTAATAAAGGTACTTAAATTCAAATAAACCCCTATATAATATATATTACTGTAACCAGAATTGAAAGTTCTTTCAAATTAACCAGAAATATACAGGGTGTTGCATTTAAAAAAACACAAGTTTGGTCTGTATCTAAAAAACAATCAATGGATTCCACTTAAAAATATCTAAAACTTTCCCCTTTAAACTTTTTTTGTAGGTCTGAAAATAAAAAAGTTACAGGGCCCTGACGAAAAAGGCAAAATTTCAGAAATGCCCTGTATCTCAAAACCTAAACAAAGTAGACCCGATCTGATTTCACCATTAAGTCAAACTGGAAAAAGTAGCTCGAGGATGTGCAAGCGGTTTTGTTGCGCATCTTGTAGTTTTCGAGATACCCTGGATTCCCATCAAAAATGGACTGCTCGTACATAAAATTATTAATCCATTTTTTAAGATATATTTTTTAATGTTATATATTTATTGGCTTATTTAATTGTATACACATATATTTACAGAGGCTGACCCAAAAAATTAACTTAACGAATATATTCTTAACGAAATTAATCAATTATGATTCCATGTTATTAAAATATTCCTTGTTACCAATAACCTAGGTACCTACGCAAAGGAATAACCTTATGTTTGGTAGGTTTGAAGGAATATGTCGTAAACAGTTACTATGCTTGATTCACCGCTCCCACTATTAAATTATATCGGCTTGGTCTATATAACCTCAACTACTTGTTTCTTAATATATGTTTCTATTATTTTTAAATATGAAAATATTAAATAAGAATGTACCTTATTTAAAATTATTATTTATGTTAATACATTTTGTATTCAATATTTTTGAAACTGTAATAGTCCTTATGCGAAACATATTTCTATTTTCAGCGACTTTAGGCACATTTTTGATATTGAACTAACAATAATTGTTAAATTACAAAATTATTAAAATCGTTAGTTTGTATATAGATAACTTAGTCGTTTTAATAAAAGTTGCCTAATTTCCTATATACCTATTTAACTTGTAATCTTGCCTAATAATTTCGAAACCTATAATTCGGGTAGTTTTTTTAATGATAAGGAGTTAAATAAGCCAATAAATAATACTAAGAAATATATATCACTAAAAATATTAATTAATGTGTTATATCGCCAATTTGTCTATCTATCTATATCAGAAATATGTCACTAAAAGAAAAGAGTTTCATTCAAACCACTCCTATATGTTTATATCACCTCCTAGTGTACATTCCTTTAACTGTTTAATGACATTTTGATAATTCTGTCAGAAATTACGAGTCAATTTGTGAAAAATAGTTACCCATTTCGAAACCGTTATATGTATTGTAAGAATCATATTATCAAGAATAAGCTTATTATTATACCTGTTGCCTCAATGGCTGGTTATTTTATTTTGGTATGGATATTTACTGAAAATGTCATTGTGGCCTTGTATATTAAAGTAACTTACATGTTAATATTTTTAACGCAGCTAATTATAACCGAAATCCTTCGAACGTATTTCCGTTTGTCATGACCAAGGCCTTCAAGTTTCCCCTTTTTAAATGTCAAGACTTCCGGTCGTTTGTTGGCTGAACAAAAGAAAGACTCATAAATGTCTTAAATCAAATTAATTTCTACAAATATCTGAGCTTAAATAAATCGTTAGCTGAAAATTAGTAGATATGCGCATTATGTTAAAAAACTGCTTATACCAAATTTTCTTATATAGGTAGTAACCAGTTTCAAACATTTCTATGCCGATTCTTAGTTGACTAAAGTCCACCTCCGGTTTCTTTATATAAAAAATTGTTGTTGAAGTCTATTACCAGCAGGTATTTTTTAGAGTATTCCGTATTAAACTCTGGTCACGAATATTAATTTGTCTAAAATTGTAGGCGACAATTAGTTTTTCTTTCATATTTAAATTTGAGTGAGTAGAAATAAAAATTTGAATAAAAGAAACAAAAGCATATTTTTTCTATTTAAATTCTAGACTAAAATGATTTCTGATATTGTTTGATAAAGCTAAGTTATATAGTTCATATAAATTCACATTAAGAGTCCATTCACTAGGTCGAAATAAGCCCTAAATCGGCGTTCGTCTCGTGTCTAATTATAAAAAAAACTATAAAAGATAGCGACTTTTAGTAAAAAAGTATTGAAAGATAAGACTTTAATCTAAGTCCCTATAGTAGTAATTTTTGGTATTTCTTTTTATTTTTAAAATTCCAGGCAAACAATCTTGTACTAAAATAGCGTATTTTCAAAAATTATTTTCTCTAAAATACATGTATTAAACAAAAATTTGCTACTATAGGGATCTAGTTTATCTTTTGATCTTTCCGGTGATATATAATTTATAACACTAAAAAGAAATTTTGTTGCAATTATAAGACAAATCCGGTACCCTTGCAACGAGGGCTAACTTTATTTCCATGTGCCCTTTTACTTCGGCTTTACGTGCACCTCCGAAATCTTAATAATTCGATAGTTGGAATATATAAGTCTCCACCCATCGGCCACCCATCCTCTCAATCCGACCCAACATTCATGCCTGTCAAATCTACAGAGAATGGACCCTTAATAACATGGTATTACATAAATATTTTTTATAAAAAAAGTCGAATGGAGAAAGCAACACATGGGAAATAGTAAGTAGATGTACCCATATTATACTATTTCATTTTTTATAACGTTCAACCGTTTTGACATAATTTCATAGCACATTTGACTCGTCTATAGTATTTCAATTTCGATACTTTACTCAGCTTTGAGAATAGAAAGAAACCGCTTACCTATATTTTTGTTCAAGTTTCACACATAATGGTTTTGAAGTATGGTTGTATGGGTAAGTATGGTTTGAAGCTTGGTTAACGCTACCGTCAGATTTTAAGTAAAAAAAGCGCTAGATGCTAAAGCTTAGCAGGCCTCGAGAGACCCCTCTTATAGCTAGCAGGGACAAGTGAAACTAGGTACTTTCAATGTTCTTTAAAACAAAAAAGTTCGCCAATTATTTTGATCAATAAAGGTGGATTTTTTAACAAATAAATGTAAACATTCTACCCTGTATTTCTATAAAAAATCAAGCATTGTTTCTTTACATCTTTATAATTTCGATGTTTAAAATGAACGTCGATCATCTCTAAAATTTTTTTTTTCTATGATGCATAAGTAAAGCTTTCGGAACTTCCTATGTCCAATTATTTACTTTAAGTTCACCATCCAAAGTCAATGTTATTTCGTTTCTTACTGATAAATAATAATTTAGATTTAAATTATCCTATTGTAAAAGTTTATCGCTCAATAACAAAACATATACAAAAACTTGCACTTTTCATGAACAGCTGACTTCAGGTATAAAAATTATTTCATTGTGAATTTTGTACAATCGTATTTATTCTCGGAAAACTTATGCAAGCTGACTTTTAAAAATATTCCTTTCCGAGAAATGCGAGAAAATTAATTACTAATGTACGTACCTATTTTTCAGCCGAGATCAGCAGAAAAATATAAGCTATTTTATGTAACAAACTAATATTTTTTTGGTATATAAAATATTTAAAACATATAATTTCAACTTTCTACTTATAAATTATACAAATTATTTTCGTCTTACTTATTTTGTTTAATGTGAAAATTGTATGGCTCCTTAAATTAATGTCTGGATAAAGAACTCAGCCTCATAAAATAGGTTAGAGATAAATTCAAGAAAACAACTATTAAAAAATTAACTGAAAGAATAGATCGGAATAAATAATCCATTAATAAATCGCTATAATAGGACAGTCTGAGTGAAACTTCTGCGATGATCTGGGTTCAATTCCCAACTCCAGTACTGGCAATGTGAAAGGCTATGGAATGTTTATGTGTGTTTAATTTTTCAGTGCGTAACCCTCTTCGGGACAGTCATTAACTTTAGATTTTGTGATTTTTCAATTTATGTGGTGTTTATTTTTTTTTAATCCTGAACTATTGAAAAACCTAAGAGACTTGTCAATTGTAAGCGATCTCTATTATATAGTAGAGACGGGTAAATGCAAATGAATATTATAAGTAAATAGTTAAGAATAGCTGGAGCATAAGAACTTCTTTCCAGAAATAGACGGTAGATAAGCTATTAATTAACGACATATCCCATACGAACTAAAAACAGAACTACAACGACACCAACCATTCCAAAATGTAGGTAGGTAGTAGTCAAATTTACAGTATGTGATAAGACATATTAACATATTATACATATTTAAGAAATAAACCATTGGTGGAAGGGATCGTTTCAATAAATATAAATGAAAGGAAGTGTTTGACTAGTGCAAAGAGTTTTGAGTTAAATAAAAAATCAGTAGTAGTCATTAGGTAATATGGAGACCTTAATTTACTAGAAAAAATATTTTATAGAAATAATTATCACCAGTTTTACAACAATATTGGAGATTCAGAAGTTTTATGAAAGATATGTTGCTTTCAAGAGTAAGGACACAAATAAAGAAGAAAGTAATTGATTGGTTAACTTAATTAAAAAACTAATAGCCTTGTTCAAGCATATTTTTTTACGTCAGGTTTTACGGCGCTGCTGCTTAAACAACTCTAAGCATAAAAAGTGTCTCAAAGAGTTTTGCACTTTTGTTTCTAATTTTGGCCAGTTATCATTAGTTTTCACAACTATCTTTATTTGGAACTTAAAACTACACTTACTGGAAATTCATATGTATTGAAACTTATTATCATGCCCATTTTCCTACTGACACTCAAGCGATGCCTTGAATTTTCCATTACTCTTGTTCATAAGTCAAGAGTAATGGCTTCATCTCTTCCTGGATACGATTTTTAATCGTATGAATCAAATTTGCTGTAACATTATTATAAACTCAACTCTTATTATGATTAGCCCCACAAAAAATCAACTAAATCAAATTGGAGCCAAGTCCGGGTTTCTTGGGGGCCAGTTGATATCGCCTCTTGTTGATATAAAGTTTTCCAAGAACCTTTTACAGCTACATTTCTCTTATAGCTTCTAATGCAGTATTTGATGTATGGTTGGTAACTCCATCTTATTGAAACCACTACCAGTCATTAATATTATGAAGTTTTCTAAGCCTGGGACCAATAAATTCGCGGATCACTACGTTACGGTACCTGTCAGTACGGTAATTTATATTAACTATTTGGCGTTTGTTATTCTCAAAAAAAGTATGAGACTATTATAACTATGGAGGATATTGCTGCACAAATTGTAACTTTAGGGCCAGGTTAAGGAGTATGAGGTCTTGCCCGAGGATTTGTTGACTTAAACATGCAATAAAAATGTGCCTCACCAAAAAAAATCTGATAAAGTCGTTAAATATCTCCAACATTTGGTTATCAAACGCCAATTATATAGGGTAATCAGTTTTCTTTAATTTGTGCACTGAGTTTTGACAGGGTGTAGTTTAAAACTACAAAAACCGGTGCAAAATCGAATCTTGTTTTTGCACTGATCGGGTAAATCGGCTAAATCTAGTGACTGACTGACTTTGTTCTACAAGGGCGAATATTTTCAGCCAAACTTTTTCTACCAATTTCTGTTTGACTAGATTGGTCATCTGCTACTAGATTGGTAAATTGGATGGTTCTTTGATGTGATCTGCGATATAATAATCATTTTATTCATAAATATTAATTTAAAAATTAATTTAACTAATTTAATTTAATTAATTAACTAATTTAAAAATTCTGAACTCAAAACGCATGATGTTGATCCTCAAACCATCAATCGATATTGCAAGTACCTAAATATACGAGATTTTTTAAAAATCATTTGTATAATGTACCATGTTTGAATAAATATATATTTTCTAGAGAGTTATACGACAAAGACTGTGTTTGACATTACTGTAATATCAATGTAATTTCAATGCCTTTTCTTGCTTTGTTGTGCAATAAACATCATCTTTCGCATACTATTTATACTTCATCTTAAGTATACTTTCTTATCTTGACACTAGTACCGTTTTTCTATAATAGTTAATAACTAGAATCATGTGAATATGTCTTTCGAATATATTTGCTTATTGCATAACATATTTAAATAAATGGAACAACCCTGGGTACATTAAAACAACAGGGTTTTTGACCGATCGCTTAAAATTGTGTAATTATTTCCGCATTATAAATAGTAGTCTATTTCTGTATGTGATTATTTTAAATCTGTTTAGAGAAAGAAGAGCTTCAATGGAGAAGAGCTGCCGTACGTGTTCGGCGTCCCATTAGACGGTCCCAAGTTTCATTTCGTCGACTCGTACACGGAACATGAACGTCTGTTCTCCGAGATAGTTATGACTTATTTCTGCAATTTCGCGTACACTGGGTGAGTTTTGTGGCATTTTAAATTTATATGTAGACGTAAGCTGGCAATAATTTGCCATCATAACGCCATTTGTTAGTTTAATTTATGTAATCGTGATTTTGAATACAATTAAAACTCATTAATATTGGTAATACCTATTGAATACTAGGACATAATTTATATTATTTGCTGAAATTAAATTACAAAATTGTTAGTTACCGTTTCATTACGTTCGAACTTTGTATTGTTATGTAGTCTAATTAATTTAATGCATGCATGTGTTCGCTGATTTCAAAAACTGAAGTTCGATACGTGTTTCATTAATTTGCATTATGAATAAATTTAAACAACATACATATAAAATTATTACCTGCACGATTTGTGAATTCGCATACGGTAAATCCAAGATATTACCCGGAATTCTGGTTTTCATGAATTAAACTCGCCTATCGCTAATCAGGGTTAAACAACCAATCGCGATCATCGTATTAGAATCCTATTTAACATATTCGATTTAATGCCTGATAATAATTTAATTTAAAACTAAATATAATGTGTAGGTATAGGTGTACAGGGTGTCTATTTAGAAATGAGCATTGCTCTGTAAGTATGGACCTAAAAAAGATATAAAAAATCTCTCAAAACCGTTTCTAGGGTTTGTGGGGGAATCAGTATGAGCACAAAAATTACCTTCACTAAGCAACCTCTGGGGCTGTAGACACCTCAATTCAATTTTTTTAAATTGCAACACCCCCTTTGTGATACCTCATTGGAAAGCTCTTAGAAATTGCTATTTCATAGTACTAAACAAAATACTTCTTAACAGTTTAATTTTTGTGAAATACGCAAAATATATTCCAGTTTCTCGTTATAAATATCAAAATAAACTATATTGGTGCAAGTAAGGTTGTAAAAACGTTCGTAAAAAAACTGGAAAACACAAAATAATACTAACAAAATTATAATAAACAAAAAAAAAAGCATAAATAAACAAATTGTTCAACAATCATCAAAACAATTTGATTTATAGCTCCTTAGAGTAAATGCTCAAACTGACTCCCATTATTAGGAAATGGGTCCGTGAAGTTAGCTCCCAACTCCTGGAGTTGGACGGCACTAATCCACAGTCGGTTAGTAAGTTATTAGTAAGTATTTGTAAGCCCATTAGTAACATTTGTAAGTAAAGGGTAGCCGTTTTATTTGTGATTAATTTTTAGCGGCTAACTTCTTAGCAGCCCCCAAGTTGTTTATAATTGCAGTTTTTATGTTATCAGCTATTAGTAAGTTATTTGTAAGTATTTGTAAGTTGACTGTCGACATTTGTAAGTCTCTAATAAAAAAGTTATAACCAATTAATAAATGGCGGCTAACTTCTTAGCAGCCCCCAAGTTCTTTCAGAATGTTTTGTTTATCTTACCAGTTGTTAGTAAATAGTTTGTAAGTATTTGTAAGCCGTATTGCAACATTTGTAAGTCGCTAATAAAAAAGTTATAACCAATCAATTAAATGAGGGCTAACTTCACACCAAGCCCCCAAATTCTTTCAGAAGGTTTTGCTTACCTTACCAGTTGTTAAATCGTTTGTAAGTATTTGTAAGCTGTCTTGCAATATTTGGAAGTCGCTAATAAAAAAGTTATAACCAATCAATTAAATCAGGGCTCACTTCTTAGCAACCCTCAAGGTCTTTCAAAATATTTTGTTTATCTTGCCAGTTGTTAGTAAGTCATTTGTAAATATTTGCAGGTGACTTTCAATATTTCCATGTCACTAATAAAGAAATTATAACCAATTAATTAAACGGTGGCTAACTTTTTAGCAACTCCCAAGTTTTCTGTAAATGTCTTGTTTACATCATTTGCAAGTCCCTAATACAACAGTTACTTATCAAGTAGTTCTGTCGGGGAAACTTGTTTGCCCTGTTTGTTTTATTTACTGTTGTTGTCGAAAATAAAAAAAACTATTTTGGAAGTTAAAAATTTTACTAACGTAAGGTACAGATCTTGCGAGATATACCTAACAGATTAAAATATGACAATATCAAAATCTCGTTAAAAGTATCTAGTTTAGTAGGTACCTATTTATCAAGTTTAATTCAATATATATTTTTTTAACTATTTCACAAAGGTTACTCAAAAATTATTGCGCTGCAGTTGTTCAAAATAGATAGGTATGTAATAAATAATGGACCATGAATCCACGCTTATTTTAAAAAAGTGAGGACTTAATAAATTTAGATCTTATAGTATTTAAGTATGTTGTCTGTTTTCTAGTGTGTGTAGTGTTTTCTAAAGAATTCGGTATACACAGCAGGAGAGCAAAGTTAAGTTAAGCAGAGAATCACGGTGACACCAAATACGGATCATTCTCTGCCTAACTCACACGTACCTACATTGATTGCATTCAAACAATAAAAAAGATGAAAAACAGAATAAAACCAACCCATAGAATAAAATTAAAATAGGAAATTGATGTATTAGGTAAGAAAACACTTTTTGGATATTTCTGCTGTCACTAATCTAATTTAATACTTATGTTAAATCATTATTTTTAGCGATTAAGTAACCTTGAAAAAGTCCGAAAACTCGTACGAAACGTAGGATATTTGTCGTAAGTTGTTGGTAAAATCGTTTGTAGATATTTGCAAGCTGACTTTCTATATCATTTGTAAGGCTATAAGAAGTTAATCCAGTGAAGCAAACTTCATTGTTCTGTTTACCTTAACTATTGCTAATGGTATTTATTATAACATCATTTATTAGTATTTGTATGCTGACTTTTTTCATTTGTAAGTTGTTAATGAAAATGTTATTACTAAATAAATTCATATCAATTCCACAGAGGCTTACCTCTTATTAGTTCTAACTAAAAGTAAAATGTCATATGTATCATATGTATAAATCATATACTTAACGTATCTACAAGGCACTAAAAGCAGTTAGAAATCGCGGACATATCCATTTTAGTTGGGGATTCTTCTTATATTTGTAACTTTCAGTTACCTCACTCTACCAAATGTACCATCTACCAAATATAATATTAATGTAAATATAAATCTATAAACATAATATTAATATCTACCAAATCAATACCAATATTAAATTAATTGTTGGTTGGGTACAATAATAGTTGTTTAAAATAAATATTTTAAAATTTTAGTATTCAAGGGAAATCTTTATATTAAATATCAAAAAAAAAAAATAGTTAATTTGATGAAATCAGTTCAACATTTTTAACCTAAAGCTTTAGCCGCAAAGATGAAAAAGGCCGTCTCAAAAATGTCCCGAATCGGACTCACCTCGGTAAATAGTATAGTATTGAAAGAATCTTTATTTAGTTAATGGCATTGGTTCCTCCATTGACCAGTTACTCTTAGTTACAGAAGTTAATTTTCTTAGTTACTTGAAACCAGACACTGACCGATTTCGCGCTTATTATGCGCTCATCAGAGTGCCATAGCGCATGATAAGCGCGAAACTGGTCAGTGTCTGGTAGTTGGTCTCGATGAATGATGTGGCGACTCCTGCGGAGATGCCGAAGTAATGCATTGCCAGTCGGGGCACATTGGCCGTGGAGTTCGGCATCTCCTTCAAATAAATTTACTTTTCGTTAAATACTATTTACAATGAAATATTAATATATTTTCGTTTCATTATCAAAAAGTTGTCACATAAATGACTGTAATTGTATAAATTTTTTATATATACTGTTCTCAAATCAATCTGTAACGGTGACTGTATTGCTGACTCTGATGAGTATTACAATCACTAATATTCTAAAATTTATTTGTTGAATAAATATCCTACGTTTCGTCCGAGTTTTCGGACTTTTTCAAGGTTACCTAATAGCTAAAAATAATGGTTTAACAAGTAGTAAATTAGATTAGTGACACAATAAATATCCAAAAAAGTTTTTTCTTAGGTACCTAATATCAATTTTCTATTTTAGTTTTATTGTATGGGTTGGTTTTATTTTGTTTTTCATGTTTTTTATTGTTTAATAATGCAATGCACGTGTGAGTTAGGCAGAGAATGATCCATATTTGGTGTCCCGTGATTCCCTGCTTAACTTAACTTTCGTACTGCTGTATATACCAAATTTTTAGAAAACTCTACACGCATTAGAAAACAGACAACATACTTAACTATATAAGATCTAAATGTATTAAGTCCTCATTTTTTTTAAATAAGCGTGGATTCATGGTCCATTATTTATTACATACCTATATATTTTGAACAACTGCAGCGCAGTAATATTTGAGTAACCTTTGTCAAATAGTTAAAAAATATATATTGAATTATACTTGATAAATATGTACCTACTAAACTAGATACTTTTTAACGAGATTTTGATTTTGTCATATTTTAATTTGTTCGGTATATCTCGCAAGATCTGTATCTTACGTTAGTAACATCTTTAGCTTCCAAAATAAAACATTCATTTTCGACAACCACAGTAAATAAAACAAACAGGACAAACAAGTTTCCCCGACAGAATTAATTAATAAGTAAGTGTTGTATTAGGGACTTGCAAATGATTAGTTGTGATGTAAACAAAACATTTAGAGAAAACTTGCAAAGTTGTTGGAGTTGCTAAGAAGTTAGCCACCGTTTATTAATTGGTTATAATTTCTTTATTAGTGACATACAAATATTGAAAATCACTTGCAAATATTTAGAAACGACTTACTAACAGCTGGCAAGGTAAACAAAATATTTTGAAAAACCTTGAGGATTGCTAAGAAGTGTGCCCTGATTTAATTTATTGGTTATAACTTTTTTATTAGCGACTTGCAAATGTTGCAAGACAGCTTACAAATACTTACAAACGATTTAACAACTGGTAAGGTAAGCAAAACCTTCTGAAAGAATTCGGGGGCTTGCTGTGAAGTTAGCCCTCATTTAATTGATTGGTTATAACTTTTTTATAACCGACTTACAAATGTTGCAAGACGGCTTACAAATACTTACAAACGATTTACTAACAACTGGTAAGGTAAACAAAACATTCTGAAAGAACTTGGGGGCTGCTAAGAAGTTAGCCGCCATTTATTAATTGTTTATAACTTTTTTATTAGAGACTTACAAATGTCGACAGTCAACTTACAAATACTTACAAATGACTTACTAATAGCTGATAACATAAAAACTGCAATTATAAACAACTTGGGGGCTGCTAAGAAGTTAGCCGCTAAAAATTAATAACAAATAAAACGGCTACCCTTTACTTACAAATGTTACCAATGGGCTTACAAATACTTATTAATAACTTACTAACCGACTGTGGATTAGTGCCGTCCAACTCCAGTAGTTGGGGGCTAACTTCACGGACCCTTAGGTACTCCCTAAAAATTAAAGTGTTCCAATTATTGTTGAACAATTTGTTTATTTATGCTTTTTTTGTTTATTATATCTTTATCAGAATTATTTTGTGTTCTCCAGTTTTTTTACGAATGTTTTTACAACCTTATTTGCACCAAAATGGTTTAATTTGATATGTATAACGAGAAATTGGAATAAATAATTAGAAAATTTATTTTGTGTATTTCTCAAAAATTAACTGTTAAGTAGTATTTTGTTCAGTACTGTATTTTATATCTTTTTGAGGTCCATACTTACAGAGCATTGCTAGTTTTTAAATAGACACCCTGTATATATACAGATAGGATAAAAGATTTTCGATCAAAGGAGCATGCGAGTACCAGGCATGTTTTCAATTTTTCAGGAATGTGTAGCGATTTACCTTAAATGACAAAAACAGCGATGTTTATTCAAAAGGTAACAAAAATTTCAAATAACAGGTCATAATTATATAATTATGAACACTCTATTAGAAAAACCAATATCTACCTAAGCAGTTTCACCAACAACGCTTGCTTGAAAAAAATCTGTGAGATAGTTTCCTTGCGTCTCAATTTACATAATAAGTGAAGTGAGCCTTTTTGGAATATCTGCCAAAAATTCAGGATGGACAAGGTAAAAAGTAGATGTGACAACATTTTATATTTGTGATATCCACTTATTTGATCGAAAACCTTTTAAAACCTGTCCCTATAAGTTGCACTGTTGATCGAAGGAGGACTGAAGAAGGTGATCGCGAATATTAACAAACATGAAGGAATACGGATAACATCCAGGATTTATGTGGATAACTACGAAAGTAATATATTAAATTTTAATTATATGCACATTGCATTTTTATTCGGAAGTAAGTGTAACTAAATAAAACAAACATATTTTTGATTTGGACTACGACATTTTTCATTTGGGCTGATTTCTTAATTATTTCTATCGATTATCACTTTTTTACAAACATAATTTAATATTTTTTAACACTTTCAGATATCGATACACTCTTTCACATACCAATATATAAAAAAATGTTTAACATTCCCCGAATTAACCTTTTATTTAATTAAAATTTCATCAAATTACAAACTTTATATAGAATTTTCTTATACAAGCTTTTACACTTCACTTGTGTGTGTAAATACATAAGAATGTAAGTAAACGTGGTTCAAAATTTTTAACGCTAATTTCACCATTGGTCCGTTGAGCTATTGGAAAAATTTTTTTGCATAAGATTATACAATAAAACATTACACAATAAAAAATACGTAGCCGCAGCCGCACGACAAAGTGGGGTTTCGGCAAAAATTCCAGGTTGGGGGTTGCTCGTCTCCCAGCTCACCGTCGGTAAATAACAGAAACAAAAAAGTAGTAATTGTTTAAAATTCTATAAACGCAAACTTGTTTTTAAAAATAATAATATATGGTTCATACAACTTGGTTATAAAAAATATATTTTTTATGGGAAATGTTTGTAGAATTTAATACATTTTAAATTATTTTCGACTACAGGAAGTCGTACATAAGTACCGCAATACAAATTAATATTTTCATTTTCTAAATGTTACACCTATATTTTTACATTTTTTAATTCCTTCATTAATACCACTTTTATTAGCATTTTCTATACCAAACTTGAATAGGTATAATAACCACTTAATGTAGAAAATGACCAAAATTTTGAAAGACTTGACTGATAGTTCGTAAGTATCACTACTATTTTTTTCTGAACTGTTCACATCATGTATCACAATATTTATCGAAAATTTCAAATGATACACCGTCTATATTATTTCAATGCATTTAAAAATTGTTTTAATCTTACATTTGATCAATTTATATTATTGATAATACTAATCTCTACCGCTCATTCTAATTACAAGGAATAGTCCAAAACTCTTAGATTTCCCCTTCCTATTTCACCCTTTAATAGTGTATAAGAATATGACAAAAAAATTATCTTATTTTCATCTTATATTTAATATATAATTATATATTATTTAAATCAAAATTAATTGCAAAAGTATATCCAAAAAGCAATAAAAACAGTTTTTTATTATAGCCATAATATTAGCAAATCTGATATTAATAATTGTATAACTTTCAATAACAAAGGCATAAAGATCATCTACGCACTAGTGGCTCACCCTGTATATTTTATATTTTACTTTATAGTTAAACTGAAATGTTAAGTACATTTACATGATTTTTCATGGAGTGGCATCCATATATAGGCACAGTATAATGCTAAAAGCATTATACTGTGTATTTATCATATTATTATTATACTGTGTATTTATCATATTTATGTAAGCGTATTTATCATATTATGCTTAATTTCTAATTGTTCATAAAAAATCGCAATTCGCGACTTTGAAAACCTTCATATTATCGATTTTTAGTGGAATCGTCCAATAAACAGAAACAATCGCCTGCCTAATTGTACCGGCATTTTGTATATATCGATATTCACGTTCTTGAAAACACCCTTATACTGATTTTCCCGACAGTGAGAACCCACTGATCCTAATTCTCGGTTAAATCAAACCATGAGTGACAAAATTCGTTATATTAACACCTCTATCTTGAATTTTGGAAGAATTTGTAATTCACAATTCTAAAAACCTCCAAATATCTATTTTCAGTAGGATTAGACCATAAATAGTAAAATTACTATTGTATATATTATTTATAGATATTTATAATTTTTTCTGCATAAGACACACGTCTGACACTGACTTATATAGACACACGTACTTATGTTAAAAAAAGCTGAATTATTCAAAGAATATTAAAAAACATATTATGTCCACTGTATTTTCAACGCAATTCCGCAGTTTAGAGTACCTAAACCAACCAATTAACTCCTATATAGACTTTGGTAGCTCTGATTAATATTTTAATTTTAATATATTTAAGTGCTGTTACAAATAATTTTGTTATAATTTTTTAATGATATAAACTCGAATTGAATTTGAATGAGGGTGCATATCATTGCCCAAAAAGTTTTATATTTTTTATGAGAAAATGATATTATAAAACTTTAAGATTAAATAATTATCGATTAATTACTGTTTGAATATCCACCGAAAAAAATGTGTTTGTAGATATTTCATTAAACGTTATAATGTCCACTAAATAAATAGATAACAGTGTGATTAGTGTGGAAGGTTTATAATATCAACTTTTTTCCAAACATAAATATTATAGGTTGCAGTTCTAGATTATCTCTACTCTTTGGTTCTAGTACGTACATATTTCCTTCCTCATTTAAATTTTTTCTAACCATTTCTCTGGTTTAATTATTTTTTAAAATAATTTCTATTGTAATAAAAGTCTGCTAAAAATGTTATACCTAACCTAATAAAATTTAGCGATCTAAAATATATATGTTTGTCAGTCCGGCAAGAGTTCGAACCCCGACGGAACCACTTTTGTTTATTTTATTTTATATTGTAACATTCCATTTGGTGCCGTCACAATCTGGCAACTATGTAATTCCGGACTTCAAGTTGGAAAGATGACTAACAGAGGACAGCACGTGCTGGTTGATTATTGTTGAAGGCGATTTTGATCAATTATTATTTCATATTTTAAAAATATCTCTAAAAACTTCAAACATTTTTGGTCCTGTCCATCACTAAAAGACTATGGCATCATAATATACTTTTAAATCCTAAAATTTCTTTATATTAATTATGTTATAAGCAATTTTTTACTAAAAATGTATTTTTTTCAAAAACTGTAAGTTCAAAAAATTTCAAAAAAATTAGACGTATTTGCAATAGAAATCACATTAATCTCAAAAATTTTAATCAACATCTGTCGACTAGTTTTTGAGAAAAAAAATAAAAACTAGTTTTTTTCAAGGTTTTTTCACTTTTTTTCAAAAACTAGTCGACAGATATTTTTCTTTATTTGCTATTTTATTCATCTTGCATCAACAAGTGTACCTGAATTTTTTCATAATTTTTGAACTTCCAGTTTAAAATGAAGGGGGGTATACGTAAACCTTAAGGCTACGCATATTGGACGCGTGATTCTTGAAAAATGTCTCTTGAAACGATCTCTGCCGAAAAAATCAAACAAAGTGAGTAATGGGTTTATATTTAACTTTGTATTAGTCAAAGTTCCGCGATTTTAACAGATCTTTTGTTTACGGTTTACGGTTTACGGTTTACAGATCAATTATTACTGTTGCTCAATGGAAGGTAAAGATAAATCTATTTAAATTATATTTTTTCATTAAGAAGAATCCTGGTAACCTCCCCGAAATAATAAATAACGTTAATAGATCGTTAGGAATGAAGCTGAACATGCGTATATACATAAAACATTAAGAAAATACAGTTCCTAGTTTCAAAATGAGTCTTTCAAGTGAATTCGAAACGGTACTGCCTTATTTTAGATTGCAACATTAATAGAGTAATTCTATCTCGTAATAGTAAGTATAATGTTAATATTACTTAATATTAATTATAATTTATATAATTATTCTCTTACTTTGCCGATATTTCTTTATGCAAGCTAAGCTGTCGCTATCGCGTAGAACCCAGAATAAAAAAAAATAAGTATCAAAAGTTGTATAATATTTATGTATAAACAAGTTTTAATCATATTGAAATGTAAAACATAGATCCCTATTTATTTTTAAAAATTATGAATCCTCCTTGATTTTCTAATTAATATCGTAGGCATTTTGTAAAAAGAAAATACTGGCGGACGCTAAATTCTAGTTAAAACATAATATTAATAAGTATATTATTTTCTAAATTTTGTGGCCTAGCTAAACCTAAGGATTTTTAACTTATATAAACCGGTCAACTCATTTCATCTGACAGGCTATGATTTCAAAGTTTGGTACCTGCTTTACCAGCCTGACACTAGTTCCATCTTGCGGATGAGAAACAAAGTAATTGGGGGTATACTTGTATCTTAAGGGGAAAAAATGATCAATAACGATTCTGTGATTGACGGGCGTCTTGCAATATGCTCGCTGAAAGCAAAATTTCAGTTTATTACACTCAAAACCGCACCGATATACTATTTTTCATTATGGATACTCATCTCGTTTATTTCTACAGTCAGCAGTTTCATGTAACTCTAGCATCTATTTACGTACTAAGATTAGGATATTTAAGTTTATTCCACAGGCGAACATCAAATATTTTGATTTAAGATATAGAGCGATGTCGACCTGAATTGATCACTCTAACTTATTGTTTATAAAGTTTTAAATACATACATTTGTAAAAATAAACTGAAGACGTATAATTATGTAAATATACCTAAGTTTAAATTCCTTAAACCTAAACTAAGAGTAAAACTTAAACAGCAATAATTAGGTATATAAACCACCCATAATAATGATCGTATGTAAAAAGTAAAAATTAGTTTTAGGGTAGGAACTATCTTTTAATTGTCCAATAAGAAAAATATAAAAATAAGTATACTTTTTAATAAGTATCTACCTATTATCATACTATATGTGACATAATCAAAGTTGAACATTTTTTTTACGTTTTATTGCTATGAAAGTGGAGGCATGAAAACGTTTTTCTACTTTTTATAGTCTCTCTCTACATCATCTAATCTTCATTTATTTATAATTAATTGTACATAAAAAAAGTCAGTGTCCACTATCTTTTTTCTGCGACAAAGGCAAAACTAAATAGTAAATGTTTATTATCAATAATAGTCAATAATAATCATCAATAATCAATAAAAGTAAATGTTAATTAAGTTCGACTTTTTGCGCGCCAAGGCCTCGAACGCTTTTATGGTTTCATTTTGCATGATTGCTATACTCAAAGATAAATAACTTGAATATTCTACATTCTCATTCTTGAAATTCTACGTTGCTTTATTCACTGGACCGAATTTATTATTGCAAATTAAAATGTACCTTATTTTTAAAAACAGCTGTCTTCTAAAAAGGTAAACATCATTTGGCATATTTTATTTTTGTGTATTCTGGCACACAGTTAAAAAGTGAGAACATTAATCCCTAGCACAAAACGATAAGACATGAGCCGATTCCAAATGTTTGAAAACAAATTAGTAACATTTAGATATAAGGAATCCCTAATAATTTTTGCTAGATCTTACTTTTTTGCTAGTGTTCAAAGCTGGAGAAAAGTGTGAATTTGGAGTCAATATCATAGCCCTTAAAATGGCAAACGACATAAAATAAAATAAAACGACAAAGGCAAAACTATTCATTTCTAGCACCATTTTTTGTTTGGCGTAAAAATTAACTGCCTCAACCAATGTTTACTTTCTAAAAAGAATAAATGGTGCCCATCTGCTATGGCAAATTAGTTAGTAAATTAATGATGATTGAACCAACCCAGATTTCGCATTAATTTACTTAGAGCAAAATGTTAATTGTATGTATTGTATGTGTCGTATGTATTGTATATATTGTATGTATTGTATGTATTGTATGTATTGCATATATTGCATATGCTGTACGTATTGTACGTATGTATGTAGGTCCAGTGCCGAGGAGTTAAAAACAGCTGCCCCTGAAACAACCTACAATAATAAAAGTGTTTGCCTATCCGGATACATATAGTTTCTGTCGTTTCTGTCGTTTCTGTCAAATTATATCCGGGATATTATTATTTATAATCTAGATAACGCACTGTTGAAGAATAAGTTGTACTGGTATATGTTTAATAAATAGTATAATAGTATGTATTGATTGATGTATTGCAACTTTAATTAGTATTTTAATAAAAAAAAAAAATGCGATCGTAGAAAAACTTATCCAAGTAACACGTACATAAAGTTTTTTACGGCAGTTAGTAAGTTGTTTTCCATGCGATGCCAAATTTTCATGGCGCGTTCTGTAAAACATTTCCCTTTTGCAGATATTTAATGAATAACTACTATCCAATATGAATAAAAAGTTCTTTTTACTTCTTCGCGCACATAAGGCGTTTTCTGGCGACATAAAAATTTTGCAGCGTATTCAAAATGTGTTTAAGACCAGTTCAACCGCAACGTCACAAATTTTTGCAAGAGCGAGAGTAAACTTTATTGAATCGTGTTCGTTCGTTGCAAATATTCCACTTGGATGGGTACCATCTCTTTATTTTCACCACTAATTTTCTTAAGAAAATTAAAAAAAATAGCAGCCAACAGTGGTAATTTAAGTTAGAATCGTTAGAAAGTTAAAATCACAAAATATATGAAGGTTAAAAATCACACAACAGGTTAGAATTCAGTTTACTCTATATTTTAAAACGCATGCGCCAGTTCAGATACAAAATAATTTTCATTTCAAAACTGTCTGAACCAGCTGCAATTATGACATCACTAATTCAACGCGAGGATACGTTGTTTTACAATCATTTCAACAAGGTTCAAAACGCTGAAACGCCAGAAAACGCCTATATAAACTGCAAAAGAAAAATTATAAATATTAAAATACTTTACAAAAATTTGTTTTGTGTAAATGAAGTATTTATAAAAGAAATACCTACTTCATTCTGCATATTATTTGGTAAATATGCAAATTTCAAGAAAAGCATCACTCTAAAAGGTAAAATTTAGATGCAACGATTCGTGATCAAAATAACTTTCAGATAATTAATAAATTCATGTATAAAATAATTAAACAAGCATATCAATAAAATTAGATGATTTCATCAAAATATGAAATTTATTTGATGTTGATTTGAGGTGTACCGTAAAGTTGCCAAAAGTAACTAAAACTTTAAATTAATTTTATTTAAAGTTTTAGTTAGTTTTGCATTAGAAGCAAAAATATTAGTTTAGCTAGGTGTACATGCAAAGTTTCAGGATGACGTTTTAATTGCATAAGCAGATAAATTCTAGTTGCTGTATTTATCAGGATCCTGTTTATTACCAATTCAACTTCCATCACACTATTGATATAAAGCTCTATTTTTATTTATAACGAAAAGTACTAAATGGTTGGAATATACAGTATGTTCGTTAATGTCATGTCCTTGTGGAATTTTATGACAAAGGGTCCAAATAAACGTATGTCCTAAATTGCCTCGTGTTCGAGACACAGGGTGTCAAGGTTTGTAGTAGTTTCTAATTACTATTTAGGTGTGTATCTTGCATTCTTTCTAGTGTTTGTATATATTAAATTCCTGCTATAGGGGTCATCCCAGTTTTATTTTACTATTAACATACACAGTAAAAAAATCCGACTGATTTTACCACTGAATCCACACTCATCAGTGTGTATATAGTCCACACTTGGCAGTGTTAGACATTATCAGTGTATTATTACATTACATAAAAGTAATTTAACACAGTAGATTTTACAAGGTAATGTGTAATAGTTAATTATTCACCGTGTAATTATTCCGTTTTTATGGCGGATTGATTCATTTTTAACACAGGGTTTTGTATATTTTACTACAATTTATGAGTACTTCTACAAACTTGGCGGGTATATTGTTCGTGTAAAATGAGTTCTAAAGGTTTAGTTATTATACTACCCAGTTCGTGTTAAAAATAACACTGCAGCAAATTACGATTACCATTTAGTAATTTTACCATTTGTCTTTTTTTACTGTGGAATAAACATTTAGACATGCACAGTAATATTTTTTTTCTGGAAAAGGAGCAAGGTACGAAAAAATGTTAGGTACTTGAAATTGATTCAGCTAAAAAATGCAAGAGTTGAAAAAAACCAGTCGCATCCAATGTTTTTTCCCATAAATTTCAAATAGGTTACTCTTTTATACGCTAATAAAGCCAATAATTTTAATAATTTCAAGGTAGAATAAGCCCATTACTACTTCAAACCAACGTACCAAGTTTTATCCAAATCGACGAAAGAGTTTTTAAGACATTAATAAAAAAACCATTTTTTATGAAAACTTGACACCCTGTATCTCGAAAACAAGGCAATTCTGAACACACGTTTATTTGGACTCTTAGTCATAAAATTGGACAAGGAATTAGCTCCTACGGTATGGACATGACATTAAGGAACACCCTGTATAAAATCACAGCGCTTGCATTATATTTTTTACCAGTTTGGTGAAGTGGATTTAGAGATTGACTGTTGGGACGTCACAATGTGGGAGGAAATTGTATTTTGTAAAAATCCTGTATCGATGGCAATATTGGAATGCTTTCCATTTCTGTCGTTTGCCAATATTTTTTAGTACATGAAGCCAAACCTCATTGTTGCTTTTATTCGCAGCAATTCAACATCGAGCAACCAAAATATATAACTAATATCCAATATAGTCATATATGGTTAAGTCAAGACCATCCCAGAACAACAACAATTAATACATACAAAGTTTTACTTTTTTTTTATAATATCTTAGAAGTTTTATTTTTTTCTCTACAAATATCCCCTAGGCCCCTAAGTGATATGGCTCCTAAAGCCACGAAAACAACTTATACTTATGATTATTTAAGTACCGGTTTCATGATCAAAGTTAAAGTATTCCAAAGTAACTAATAAGTAAGTAATTCCAGAATAAAGTAATAATTCCAAAGTATGTAAAGATAACTTTAGCTAAATCTTCTTTATTTGTTATTATGAAATCCGGCCTAAGTATATTTATACGGTTACATACAGATTTTCCTTTTTAAATTACCTATACCTAAAACTACAATTACCTACCAACCTACAAAATTATTCATATTGTTCTCATACCTCTGTATTCCCTATGTTTCTGATTGAAACATATCTTCCAAATTATATGGTTTAAATTGTTTAGAAACAAAAATAGTAATATCACAAAGTAATAAAAGGTATCCTGATCCTACTGTCACAAAATCTGTACCTATTTTTTTGCTTGACTGTAACTGAACATGAGACTGTTTAATTAGATTTTCTAGCAAGCTGGTACTTCGTTGAGAATAGCACAATACTACTGTTTACATTCCTTTCAGCTAATAAATAAAATGTCAAGTACGTAATAAACTGAAGATCTTACTCTCTGAAAACAAACTTTTCCCTTAATTACGGAAGTTGTGTGTACATGACAGGGTTACGGAATTTTTAATAAAACGGAACTCTTTTAATTTGTATTGCTGTTATTACCCGAAATACGAATTCACTTCAGGAAAATTAATAGGATGATTGATGATATAATGTTTAATAAAATAAAAATCAGAAATTAACGGGTCATGCTGCGTATAAATATTTTATTCCAATTTTATGTACATAATTTGATATTTAATTTCACGTGAAATACCTATTTTAATGTTATTTTATAGTTATATAATTTGTAAAAATAAAAGAACACTACGGAAATGGAAATAAAACTTATTTTATAACATGTCATTATTATTTTCACATAGGTAGGTATAAGATAAATCCAAAAAAATAGACCCCGAATCTTAATGTACCTTATTTGTAAAATACATTTTGGAAGTATAATCATTATAATTATTATCGATTAAGGCCGCTACAAAATTTACCAACAATAATAAGATGAAAATATATTTTGGAATATTGTGCCAAAAGGTTAACGATTTTATGCTCTATAACACCCATTAAACTTTTTGTTTTTTGAAATCTAGGCCAAATTTCTAAATACCTACTTATAATTGAACTAAAATATTTTGAATTAAATTTTTTGGGTAGTTCAGAACAAGTCTTGTTAATAAAATGTTTTGAATAAATAATCGTATGACTTTTTCATGCCGTACATAGTCAAATGTGACTGGTGATCATAAATATATGTTACTGGTCTTTATTTTTTATTTTATGTAAGGTCAACTTTATTAAAATTCGATCCATTTTGTACTCGAACGGAAAAGAAAATGTTACGGTGTTTTCAAATAAAGTAGGTAGTGGCGGCACTATATATTATGTTTGTTAGCAGGGCTCTAAATTCGATACAAAATGAAAACTGTTTTTAAATAGTAAATTAGATTTTTTGTGTTTCTCTTTCGTATTTATAAAAACCTAAAAATCCTAATTTTTAGGAACCCTAATATGCCAAGGAAAACGGAGTTTATTTCGTCCAGCCCGGCTTTATGGACCCAGTTTGATGTAGAGTGGCCAGAGTATGACTTGCAAGAACAAAGGTATCTTCAACTAGGTGAGGAATTTTTGTTTGCTACAATTTTCTCTTTTAGTTATATTTTAATTCCGTTTCACAGATATACCCCCTCAGCCATCAGCAAAGTATCGTGACAGAAAAATGACTTATTGGAGTGAAGTATTTCCTAATCTCTCTGAGAATCGCTCCAGTATAGTAACCCTCTCTCCATTTACTACAAAGAAACCCCTCACACTGTACTTTCCACCAAAACATCCACCACATGTAAACCCTTTACCCTGGAATCGAGATTACATTCCAGGGAAATCGACAACTATTGACAAATTTGATTATACTAGAAAGCCTAACGACCGCCCTAAAGAGTCGTTTGGTATGGTAACCACAGTAGGTCAAGAAAGGCCTGATAATATAGAAGAGAATGTCTACGGTACTGTATTAAATTCACCCCCTGCAGAAGTTAAACAAGGCACTACCATGAACGTTGTCATAGTTATTGGGGGACTGTTCCTGCTAGCCAACTTAATACTTCTCTTGGTTCTATATTTTAAATGTTTTAGAAATAAGAAGAACAACTTGTCTGTTGAGGAAACTGCAGAAATAACAGACGATGAAAAAGGTAATAAAGGAAGTGAAGTTTTTCTTGTAAACGGTTGTAATATAGTCAAAATGATGAGTAAATCATCTAAAAGTGATGATTACGAGGCAGTTAAGCCTAGTAATAGTATGTCAAACTACAACTTAACTAGACAAATGTCTAGTAGCACTATAGATGCGCATACTAAAGTCAGAGATTGGATAACACAAGAAATTGTTTATAAATACAGCCCAAGGTTTTTTAGAAGACCACGCCCTGTTCAATCGAAAACAAAACTTCCAGTTCCAGCAGATATATCTGATCCTGCAGAAGTAGCCAATGATTCAACCTTAGGTCGAAGTCCTACTAGACCAGTGAGTCCAACGGACGGACATGTTTTTCAACAAACTCCCATGAAAACGTCGACTATAACGAGACCAAAGATTGGTAAAGCTGCCAAAGTTTCGGTAGGGATTGACGCAACACCGTCTGGCAGAGGGCATAGTGTTTTAATGCAACAACCAGTAGAACTCACTAAATCTCTAGATTGTCCTCGCTTGCAAACAGAAACTGAATTACCCTTAAGGCGATCTATTACTTTAGAAGACTTTTCACCACGAGTAATTGATAAAGAGAAAGACGTGAGAAAAAGCACTACGAGCATTAATTTGAGATATCCTGAAACTGAACCCACAGTTATAAAAATGGTGCATGGTCACTCAAAGTCTGAACCAGTGGAAGACTTAAATTATACTCATATTCGAAAACTAAAAAGTTTTGACCCCAACGCTGACGTCAATGTAACATCTCGAGACGACGATGAACGTTTCCCAATACCCCTTACACCAGAAGAGTCATTAATGACTATTAAACGTAGAAACTTTCCGAAAGTCTTACCTGATCACCCTGGACGAGAAGCTTTAATGCACAAACGAAGGTCCATGCCAGCGCATAGCTTATTTCTTCCTATACCTGAATCTTCATCTTTTTCCCAGCCTAATTCACCCACTAATAAGAGCTTTACAAAATTACCTCCTACACCTCCCCCTCGGACAACAACTTTGCCAAAACAATCCAGCGCTCCTTTAGCCGTATGTGCATCAGATCCTATGCTTACAGAGCAACCCTTAGAACCAGAGGTTGTCTGTAATAATTTATATGTTGGACCCCTAATTCCGAAAACCAAATCTAACAGTAAAAGTGACGGACTCAGTTCCCAACCAATCTATGATAGTTTGAGGAATGTAGGAAAAACCGATAACGAGAATAAATGTTCTAAGCCTAAAACAATCATAACAGCCAACCCTAATATGCCAATTAAGAGAGCAGAGCCCAAAGTTGTTGTACGGCCAACGCAAATAAAAAGGATTGCTGATGCAAAACAAACTAAACAAATCCCTAGGGTTGTCGTACCAGACAACCAACCGCAAACTCATCAAAATTCTAATCCCCAAAAATCAACTAAATCAGCAGAAGAAACTGAAATTAAGGATAATGAAATTGACCTGATTGTATCCGAAAGTTCAAACTTATTAGATCAAAGAAAATCAATAAAAAAATCCCAGATTCCTACACTTCTAAAACCAATCAGTTCAAATAAGGAATCATCCAGTTCGGAATCTACAACCCCTTCAGAGGAATCGGATACAGGAACTGTAGTTAAGAAAGTATAGATTTTATTATTCATGATATATTTTCATTTTAATAAAGACTTAATGATATTATATTTAAAAATAACGTGTATAATATTAATTTAAAATATTCCAAAAAAACCGAAACGAAATAGTGAATAGAGATAGAAATAAAAATCTTATTGAACTTTATGTTGATATTACGGGAAATATTAAATCAAATAATATATAAGTACCTATATTATACTAAAGGTATAGGAGAGCAAACTAGGAGGTAGAATAGTTAAGTAAACCAGGTAGAAAAACCTGCAAACAAACATTTTGTTGCACTTTCTGTTAGTACTGTATAGGAAAATATATCATACTTGACATAAATATAAGAGGTTAGGAGGTTATATAATACTAAAACTATAGGTGGGCAAATATGGGGATCTCTATGGGACACTAGAGTGCGTTTCAAATTGGATGTAATAACATTGGAATCTTGGAACCCATTAAAGATAAAGACCAGGGTAAATTAATATGATTAGTTTTTGAGATATTTGAAGAAATTTTGGAAAATGCTTTTAATAAAATTTGAAGAGCCATTTAAGTTTGTTTGAAGAACCACTGAAATAAAAAACAACACTTTCTCATGGCAACTTTAACCCTCTATTGAATGGCGTACACAGTTGTTTTGAGTAACGCTTCACCTATTCAGAACATCATTAACTTCATTTTTTTCTAATACGTCTCCATTAATATTTTTACGTCACTCATTCCTTCATCATTTTTCCTTGTGAACTCAATGATATTATATACATATAGCGTATAGTTTGTATATACAAACTATACGCTATAGTTTGTTTATTGTTCGATTAACTGTTCAGTATTATTTTTTAATTGATTGTTAATTGTTCTTTATTTTCGTCAATTAATTGTTATTTACTGTTAATAGTTTGTTACATTTTCTTTATTCTTTTGTTAATACATACAGACAGATGCAGATAACTTTGATGATGGTTTTCCATATTCCAAACATGATCAAACTATAGTATATGTTATATTATTGAACTCGGAATGCAAAATGCGGTCGAGTAACAATAATATTAATGAGATCGTATTAGAAAAATGAAGTTGATGGTGGTTCTGATGAGATAACACCTAACTTAAAATAACTGATTGCGTCATTCGATATAAGTATGTTGCGGTATAGTAAAAAGTTGCTATGAGTGTCCTTATTTTAATAGCTCTTCAAACAAGAATGGAATGTTACAAAAACGATTTTCGGTTTTTTTCAAATATCTCAAAAACTAATCACGTTAGCCTTGATTCTTTTGAGACTTATTGGTCAGCAAATTACGCAACTTTGCCTCAATTTAACTCTCTATCTAACAGTTTGCAAGATACCAATGTTATTGCATGGAATTTGAAACACGCTGTACCTAGATCTAACACATACAGAAAAATTAATAATTAATTCTACATTATTTTTTAGGTAAACTAGTGATAACGAAAATTTTAAATCGTCCTTTGCTTCCTTTTATCAACGAAAGTTCTGTTTTGCACTTTTGAGTCATCCCTATATCGTGTTTTATTTTTGTGAAGATAGGGAAAGCATTTTATTCAAATACGGCATAATAAAAAAAACCAAAACTGTATTGAGCATTCTCTAAGCTGTACAAATTATTTATTTCCCCCAAAGACAAAATAGCTAATCAGATAAGAAAACTAGTTGCTTCAAAATAAAGTAACAAAGTAGATAAAGCACATTATACCATTGGAATGCAATTTTGCCCAATGTTTGGAAATACAAAAACTCATTCCATTTGAGAAAAGCCCCTGGGAGCATTACGCGTTACAACTTGTATAAAAAGGGTATGAATCAAATATTACCAGTTTGAAGACACTCTGCCGATATTTATCAATGTTAACTACATCACTACAGTGACAGAGGTACTATGTGTTAACCGGCAGTAGTTTTTCTGTCTATTATTATTGCCATTTTAGTCACTTCTTACCTATCATTATATTCAAATTGTTCCACAATATTAAAGCTAGGATTGAGTATCTCTGATCTGCATTATCTATATTATGTTAAATATAGAATAAAACATCACTAACATGAAAATAGTTCATCATCAACTCACTAACATTTATCTTAAAAAAATAAGTAAGAAATGATTGAATGTAATATAAATAGTTATATAAAATATAATTGCTATATGTGTTGTTAATAAAAGCTTCTACATGTTGTACAACTCAAAATGCATTTGAAAAAATTTTAAAATCTGCATTCTATGTATTCAAAACATATATGACTCAAGTATAAAGAATTATTGTTTCTTAAAACATATAAAAATGCTACTTGGGGAAGTTGTTTATAATTGGAAGATGCCAAATAGAAAACCATTGTAAAATGTGGATAAATGTCTACTGCTTCTACTATTATTATTATTTTTTTTTTTCATTACCTAGTGCTTCATAGAAAATATGGAATTTAAAAAAGTACTTCTAATGTGATATTTTGGAAATATGCTTTATAAATCTTCTATCTTTATTAGATACGACTCAAGTCTTTTTAAGTTAGAAACAAAAATTTCTTAAATCTTTTAGCAATATTTTAGTAGCAGTTTCCTTTAGTGTAATTTTCGTGTTGATGCATGAAAACAACTCATTTGCTTAGTTTAGTAACAAGTAAAGTGGAATATCACAATTTCATAATAGACCGAAGAGAAAACAATTACAAAAATCAGTATTATAACATTTTTTTTAATTACTGTGTTTCACATTTGACATCTTAACTTGTTATAAACAAGAATTTCAAATAATAATTTCGTTCATTTTCGTAAATTCCGGTACCTAGTTTACTTTTGAGCCATAGTCATATTTTTGATATCACACTGTATACGAATGGAGATGGGTATCCATTTTTAGCTTCGAGACACGCAGAACCGTTTATAAATAAAAATAAAATTTTCTAATATACGAGTATGTACTCTAAAAAAAGTTTCTCGTATATATTTTAATTTCAGCATTTCTGTCACTAGATCTCATCAGTTCACAAATATATATATATTTAGTTTTTTAGTATTTACCATTTAATGTCTAATATATTTATTTAGTTTTACTATGTGCGATTTATCAATATTTTAATCGCCTACTACTCGTAGTATAGAATATGTATATAGAGATTCTTCCTCTTTTGTTAAATAATGATATTATATATGTAATAATGTTTTGCGAACAAAGTAGACTTACTTTTAATATGCCGATTATTAATTAATTTTAACAAAATTTTTTAGGTTGTAAGGAATTAAATGAATAAGACTTGAGAGTTGTTAATGATTTTGATTTAAGTGATATGTCTGTATTTATAATCATTAGGTTGTTTGTTGTTGCAAACTGCATTGTTTGTTTTGGAAAATTTAGAAATATTCGTATGACAGACAAGTCCTGTAGGACATTTAAGATACTAGGCCATATTGAAATTTCTTCAAAACATATAATTCCAACGTAAAAATTTTGTCTTGACAGGTCTTGATTTAGATAAATATGAGTATTTTAACTTTTATTTTAAGTAAGTATAAAACGTTTAACGTACGAGTCTTAGAAAATTACCAGTTTGTGGAAGTAAGGCACTCACGTATACAGATAAGGGCTGAAATATTCTGTTATTCATACCAGACCTTTCAGTTTTTACGTTCATATTTTTTTGTAATAATTAGATTGTAAAGTTGTGAAGGAAATCAAACATACAGGTAAAATATTCACCAACGAAAGACTATAATGCTACTACTAATTTACCTGGGTATGGGATAATTATTCAAAGTGGTTAACTACTGATCAAGCATTAGCATGTGTTGACAACAAGTGCTAAGCTAAATAAAATTAGGGTTTTATGTCAAAACCCTATCAAAGTCAAATATGAGGCTGATTCCTGTACGATTGCCAATTCTAAGCTAGGTACCGATAGATCAAAGTACCTACCAAATGTATTTCATCGCATCACGTCATATTCAGGTATAACACCAGGATTTTAAGTAGTACTATCGCAAACGACAAATATTTCTGAGTCGAACGATGGTGACATGACTATTAGAACAAAAAAGATAACTCGCCTGTCATGCAGGTGAGTTAAACTGAAATAATATGAAATTAAACTACCTAAATGTAAATACAAATATTGGAAAAATAAAGTTAAATAATAAAGACAAAAATGTAGATGTCATCATTAAGGAAGTTCCCGCTGAAAAGCTGAAATTCAAGTGAATTGAACCATGCGCAAATTTTGGTTCCTTGTTGGAATTCCTAGGCCATTGGGTAAATTTTTAAGTAGCCATTATAATGATTTCTTATTTCCTTCTCTTTGAAATTCCGGTTCTCTTTCTTAATATTGGGCCCTCTTTATGTAGGTGTTTACAGCATTTCTATTCTCACAAATTACAGGACAAAATCTTTCACTAATTTCAAAATAGTAGGACAATATCACATTGAACAGAAGTATCTAAGTATTTAGTTCAAGTTAAAATTAATTTTAGGCAACATTATAAGACTGAATTCTCAGTTTTCTCCATTACTTTGATGTAAGAAAATGGAATAAATGTAGACACGGATTTAAGTTTCAAGTCCTAGACAATAATTGTAAACAGTCGCTACACAAAATCTTGCGATCCGTTTAATTAAATCTGACACTGATTTAATTAAAATAAGAATTTATATAATTTCTTTCGCATCCAAAAACCTTTCTACATTTTTGCTAACGCTAAAGGAAATAGACAAAAATTACATTATTCAAGTGTGGAGAAAATTGAGGATCCAAATAAAAATAATAATATTGTATAGTGTAGGATATATTTATTGATCATAATATACATATAAATATTAAATAATGACAGTTAGATGTATAATAACAGTATTTTATACCGCAGTATTTACTTTAATGTTAGATATAACTCATTTTATGTAATAAAGTCATATAAAATTTATTATTTGCGTTTCAATTCTATCTTTTCTAAAGTAAACGTAATGAATTTTAATGTTATGACTTGTTTCATTCTCTATTTACTCTTCGAAATGACTGCATCCGTAGAAACAAAATACAATAACTTTCAAAACCATAGAGTTACAATATGTTTCAGTCGCCATCAGAGCGAAATTGTTTAATTCGTAAAAAAAAACTATTTGATTCACAATAAGTATTATTATTGAAATTATTACAAATAAACAACGACAGAAGGTAATGCCTACGAGTTCAATAAAAATATATGTTTGGATATGTTGTTGAAGTCACAATGATAGTAAATGGTATATCAATCAGTAGCCAATTAAAAAACAACAACTAGAGCTTGACATTTGGGTGTAAAGTCATATATATGCAATAATAAGTAAGATTAATTGAAACCCACAAATAATTTCTTGTTAAACTTGGTGTTAACCCGTCTACAAGAACAAGACTAGATACATTCTGTAGGAATAGTCACAATTTGTACTAAATCTATTTTATTCTACTATCATAGAATTCTTTAAGTGTAAAATACATTTGTGAGAAGATAATTGTTTGTTTTAAATGAGAGTCCATTTCAAAGATTTCTCTATTTCCGTTCCGTAACACGTTCAGAATAAAGCTTAGATAAGAGGGAAACTTATAAGTTATGTTATATGTATTTACAGAATGACATGAAAATTTTCTTGCTGACTTGTGAGTATTTAATGAACTTGCCTATTTAAAATAAAGTCAGTTTTATTCCTAAAAATAAAAACATATATTTCATGTGCACATATTAACACATTTAATAGAGTTGAAATTTGATAATCTTTAAAGAAATTTCTACAGGAAAAACTATGACAACCACCAGCAAGACACCTTGTTATACGTTTCTGTGATATAAACGTATCCAATGCTTGAGTGAAACTTTGTCAAAAGCACACACCGTATCTCAAACTGGAAGATACCTTCACGTGGTTTATCATAATCAGACATTTCCTCAGGAAGTGATACGCTGACTAGTGAGTAAGTAAGGAATATATTTAACATGGGAAATTATTTCTAAATTTCTTAGAACGATCCTGATTTTAAACCGAAAGTTCCAGCTCTAATAACATAATCAACACAGACAAAAGTTAGGTTAAGGGTTAAGGGGGATTTACTAATAAGGGGACTAATTAGTAAATCTTTATTGGTGTGATATTCATTTAAAAAAATGTATTGGAAACAACTAATTTCCGGGCAAAAGCTCTAACCAGCATTAAATTATTCTGATATATTCTGAATGAAGCTGTAAAATTTGCCAGCGCTACCACCTGACATAAACCTGTTTCGAACTGATTAGTTGTCGTCAGTATACTTTTGGCGAATATAACTCAGAGTTTCATAATTGTGGTGATACTCAGCAGTTTTCCCCACTGGTCTAAGCTGTAATCTAACTTAATATTGTCAATCGACAAATAGTCACCACTTTGTCGTTGCCATTAGAGCAGTAATCTGTCATCCCAATTGCCAAATTATTATTTAAAATAATTCAATTACTATTATTTAAATTACTGTCGAACTCTAAGATAGGCTTTCATGGATATCAGCATTATTCGTCAGTTCCATTTTGGATACTAGATCTGATGTAAAATGGGGTTTTAGATCTGGGTAGAGTAAAGTATAATAGACAGTTGTGGAGAGAAAAGACTGGAATGGGCACCCCAAAGAACGAAGGCAGTCTCTGTGGAATGAGGAGGCCAAAAAATATTTTTGGCATGTCGTGGGCATGTCTAATGCCAAATATTAGAGAGCCGAAGGAACACAAGACGAAGCTGTTTACATCGAATTCCATATTATTACATGGAACACCGACACGGATAGAAAATACTGCGTTATACTAGGAGTACATAGAAAAATGACTCTCAGAGTCATCAACGGATATAGGACCGTTTCGGCAGATGTAACTTTGGTAGTAGCAAGGCTAATTCTAAGAGGTCAAAAAAGAGTTAGAGTGGATGTAATATAGACATGGCAAGCAGCATTCAGTGAATCCAGTAAAGAGAAGTATACTAAGGTACTTATTAAAAGGTAGAACCGTAAGCTAATAAGAAATACTAAAACATAAACTATTATCTGACACAACTGTTAACAGGATATGGGATTTTTTTTATAAACGGGGAAGTAGGAAGTAACAACATAATAAATATCTGTTTCTGGGGTTTCTATGGATAAGAATTCCACAGACCCCGTTGGTTTAACAATTTACAAGGATCCTTTGTCCATTTCCCTTCTCACAAAAAAATAACTTGTACTGGTAAAAACAGTGGTAAAAAGACAGGTCAAAAAATTTCGTGGTAATAAGAGTGCCCAAAAAGATATTCCAGATATTATATCAAATTGCAGAAAGTAGTATAGCTAAACGAATAAAAATTCATATACAATAAATAATAAGTGAATATCCATCTTGGTACACATGTAAGCAGAGCACTTAGATAGTGAAGTAAAATTCCTGTATTATATTTTTTTAGCTATAAGGATAACCAGTGAGGATCTGAAGCATCTTGAAGTATACGAAAACATTGTAGGGGTTATTTACTTTTATAACATCAATTCAATTCGATATCGTGATGAAAGAAAAATAAAGAAAAAATTACAAAGAAGAGATATAAGCGTGAAAAAGTTTTTTGCACACCCATATTATTAAAACTATATAAAATAAAAGGATATATGGTTCCTTTTAATCATTATTTTTATCCTAACAAAAATTTTAAATTTACGATTTTCTGAAAAACAAGTTGACATATTTTAAATAACGACGGAGTATTTAATAACGGAGTTACAGCAAGTTACCTACTGGTGCAAGCGTGGGTGAGTCGGTGTTGAAAATTGAATACAACATTTCTCAGAGCCCAAGTTTAATGTTCAGGAATAGTTTCCGATATTCGGCCAATTGATTGCTGCCAAGAAACGTATACCCAATAACTGTAAACAAAATATCTACAAAATTGATTTGGAAGCCAAATAAACAAAATATACCCTAAGGAAGGTGAAATATATCCGAAACGTGTAAACTTGAGAGAAAGGGGGTGGTAAATGGTGAGTAGCTAACGCGAGGACTTTTATTTTATTTGCCACTTTCCCTTCGTGCTTCCTGTACCCAGGTCCTACATCAGAAACCAATATGTATGGAAATGGCCTGATCGAATCTGGAGAAACTCACATACACAACGTTCGCAACCTTTGCTCAAAATGCTGTTTTCTGAATTTCAAACGACTTCTACAACTATCAAGACTCACTCAATAGTTTATCGGAAACTTTTTATAAAATTTTTTCGCTGTTTAAATCTATAAAATGTCAGTGGCCCATGTTAAAAATATGTATAGTCATATAGGGTGCTCTATAAACCGGTGCCATATGAAACTTCTGTTTTTTTAAATGGATATATTATATATTTTTTATTTCATATTTGAATTCGGATAATTTTTCCGAATTCGCCAAAATAGGGTTTTCCTGTATTGTTCAGAGTAATTTAGAAGATATGAGCATATTTGTATATTAATCGCAATAAATTGAGCACCCTGTATCTCTTTTAAGAAAATAAATAGTATATAATTTTTAGCTCCATTAATGGAGCTATACGGTTTTACTTTCTATACAATTTACTTCAAAAAAGCTTTAGTTGTATACAGGGCGATTCAAAACTCGCAACCGCAATTTTCTCAGTTTTTCTAAATGAAACACCCTATATTTTATATCATTTTCATTAAGGTCTCTCACAACTATTTCTATTCTATGAAGCATTCCCTACACCTAACTGCAAAAGTTTTTGAGATATATGAGGTAATAATTAATTAATTAATTTTGTATTGCATTCTTCTGCATAAAGTATAATATTAAAAAAAATATTTTTTATTGCAGATCGCTCTCCGTCCCTGATTCAACAAGAGCCGAGCTATTACATTTTTCCTTTTTTACCAAAATCGGGCCTTTACGAGATGAAATCTCTTAAAATATCATCTTAAGGTCTTAAAAATGACGAAAAAATTTGCTGTCGACTAATTTTCTGAGCACTTTATTAGCGAAATTCGCCGTTCATTAGGAACATTTTTAATAATCAGTAAAAAAAATTGTGAAAATGATATATGGCTTAATAATTTATCTGTCTTCTTATGTGGCTCAATTGGTATTTGCATTAGATAGTTATAATGACTGAACAGTTAGTTAGTCCTTCTCCTATTTCTAAAGAAAATGAGAAATTTAGAGTATAAAACCAAAATATCTAAAAATCCGTTGCAATTAGATATAGGGAACGCTTCATAGAATAGAAAGAATCGTGAGATACCTTAACAAAAATCATATAAAATATAGGGTGCTTCATTTCACCTTCATCTCTAATACGATCTTTTAATCCTTCCATATTGTCTTGTTTATCTACTTACATATACTTTGGTTTTTGATAACCTCACAAAAAAATCTAGTGGAGTTAAGTCAGGGAAGCGTAGTGTCCAATTAAGGTACAGTCTTCTGCTTATCCATCTATTTGGGAAAACTTCATTAAGGCAAATTTTTACATCATGGCGAAAATATGGGGGGGGGGGGCACTATCTTATTGGAACCAAACACCACCAGCAGGCATCTCCTGATTATTAGAGTTAGGAAAATTGATTCCAGGGCTGGAATCAGCTCAACAAAAAATTCAAGTGTCGCCTGTAAAATTGCCATCAAAGAAATAAGAAACTTTGTGGACATTTTACTTATTGCGGCTAGGTGAATTTTAAGTGTTTCTCTAGATATTTATTTTTTTACTAGGTTATTTTTTAGTAAAAAAGGTTTAAACTAAGTATAGTACGAAAAAGATTAATACATAGAGTAGGTATGTTCTTTAAAGTACAGACACAGATTAATTAGACTTAGATTTAGACTATAACTAGACTAGATCCAGTTAGTACGTGGTACAAAAGAGGGCATGAAAAAATAATTAATGCGATATAAAAAAATTTTATATTCTTTAACGTCTATGACAGAACTGGTATGACTGGTATGATTGGTTTGACAGAATGACAGACATGGTATGACAGGCAGACAGACAGACTGGTATGACAGAAAAAAGTAGGTATATCCCTCGGTATATCCTCATATCGCTAAATTCAACTTTAGAAGGGCTATTCTACTCGAGAATAGAAATCAACTCAACTCAACTAAAATAGAAGTCAACTGGTAGAAGTCAACTGGTTAAATAGAAGTCAACTGGACAGTAGAAGCTTGGTTAAAGTGGGGGGGTTAAAGTTTTTGTGCGTTTCTTCTTCTCGATTGTTTCTTAAGTGCGTTTAATTCTTAGAATATAATTTACAAGGTTTTGATTAATTTGCCTTAAGGTTTTCAATAAAAAATTATGTTACCTAATTTGCTACTAAGAAGTAACATTTCTGTAGAGTGGAATTGATATAATAATGTAATATGATAATAGTTTATTATCTGCTTGATGGTACAATTTTAAAATTAATAAAATTAAATAGGTATAAATATTACAGTTCAGAGTAATCTGACAAGAATATAATTATTCTTGATAGGGAATAATGTACTAAAATATAGAGTAACATAATATACAAAATGCAAATATGTAATAATTACCTAATAAAAGCATAATTAAATAAAACTACCACATGGGGATATAAAATAGGAAATATTTATAGTAAATGACAGAATATTATATATCAATAATAAATATATTAAATAAATCTATAACTACAATAATTAGGTTAAAATACTCAATTATATGGTAGTTGCAACAATCTCACATAAAAGTATACATGTACATCCATTATCCAATAGTTCAAATTACTTTATGAAGGATGAATATTTAGTTCAATTAAGTTGTGGATTTCTAACTCTAGGTATTGAGAATATAGCGTTTCAGATCTTTTATAAGTGGTAGGGTAATTGATATACTCTATATACATAAAGGTAAGTGATTGTATAACTTAGGGCCCAAACAGATATAAGATTTCTGACCAACCGATTTTATCATTTAAGGAGGATATAGCTTTTCTTCCGTGTATCAATCATAACTATATTCACTTTTTTTCAGGTGAGATTTATTTCTGTGTTGCCAAATATTGGAATGTAAGAAGTAAAGCTGCCGAGGATCTAGGACACCAGTTTCTATATATAAAACGTCCGAACGGTAAGTAAGTTCTTTTTTTTCCATTATTTTTAATATCTTGCATTGTACAATATTTACATTATTTATGATTTATTTATTTATACCATTTATATAATATGGGATTCCACTAGTGAATAATATATTGTTTTTAATTGTGTAAGATCTAATATATCTTTCTAGATCTAATAGATCTGAGTATTACGAAATTGTTAATTAATGAATTTGATTTGTTTTGTAATATTATTTATATGTCTATCCCATTTCAGATGACAGCCGAAAATTACAACAAGGTACTTAATCTCATCAACTGAGGTTATAACCAAACTATCGTCAATATAAGGTATCTTAAAAAGAGGCTTAGTACTAATATAAAAACACGTTTTGCCTACCTTAATTGTAAGTGGTCTGCTTTCAAACAATTTTTTAATTCTTTTTAAGTAAAAAAAACTTCAAACTCAATGTTTCCACATTGATTTTTAAAGTTTCCCAGTCATATGCTGTATAAAAGATAGAAGTATCATCAGCATGTTATTATTTGACCACTGCTCTGGATTCCAAATAAGTCATTCTAATAAATATTAAATAACACAGGCCCAAAACTGTGCCTTGCAGTATACCATACTCCACTTCAAGCTGCTCACTTAATGTATTACTTATTTTTACACATTTACATCTTTGTAAAGATACAATGTAAACAGATCGAAAACTTTGCCATCTTTTTGTAAAGTATCATGGCTGACAGTGTCAAAGGCTTTAAAAGGTCTATAAACTCACACAGGGAGGATGTACTTTTATCCAGAGCAGTGTACAGAGCAGTCCATTTTTTATTGGAATCCAGAGTATCTCGGAACCTACAAGATGCACAGCAAAGCCGCTTATGCATCCTAGAGCTACTTTTTCTAGTTTCCCTCAATGGTGAAATCAGATCGGGTGTACTAGGTACTGTGTTGAGGTTTTGAGATACAGGGCATTTTTCAAATTTTGCCATTTTCGTCAGGCCCCTGTAACTTTATTATTTTCAGATCTATCAAAACAGTTTAAAGGGAAAAGTTTTAGATAATTTTAAGTAGAATTCAATGGCGTAGCAATTTTTTTTTTTTTAGATACGGAACAAACTTGTGGTTTTTTTAATACAAAAAAAAATAGTTTAATTAATTAAATTAATTTAATTAATTAAAATTTAATAAATCTTTTATTTTATGATATTTAAAAAACTAGAGTTAATGTTCCGCCATTTCGCTCAATTTCGCTCAATTTCGCTCGCACTTGCGGTACCTTTGTTTCACAGATATATAGCTGCATTCCTTATTCGAATAATGTTTAAATTATTGAAAGCTTCTCGGCTCCTCTAAAAAATAAATCAATCAATAGAAATATGTGTTTTCCCTATTTATTCATAAAAATGTTGAATAAAGATACTTATACCCCTTATAACCCCTTATAACCCCTATACAGCGTGGCTTAAAGTGGATGGCCTCTTTGACGTATTTCGAGAATAAATATTACATTTTCTATATATAATTTTTTTAAATTAAACATCCAGTATAATAATAATAATACATCTGTCCCTCATTCTAATCACAAGGATTAGCCTGAAAGGCTGAGACTTGCGTGGGAGAGGGGGCGGAATATTATGACTTCGCAGGCCACATTTGCGCCTCAGCAACGGTTTAGGTTGGTAAGTCCTAACCACCATTCAGTGCTGGCTATCCATTCATCCTTCGCCATCGCCAGGATCGTTGCCAGTCCATCCCTGCTAATAAGTCTTAATCTACGAGTAGACAATTTAATTAAAAATTGTCTGGTGGAATGGGGATTTGAACCCACGACCTCTGGTTGAACGATCGAGGCACTAAACCCTGGGCGACCAGCTCGCCTGATAGTGTATTTTCACATTTGTGAATTTCTGTCATTCTGTTTAGTTTCTCTTAAGACCTTTCTTCCTATGCATAACTTTTCTGGTTTTCAAGTTATTTAATATTTCTGCAACTGCAGTAAAATACTGTTGTCGAATGTTATTCTTCCTGCTGTATTTTTACAAAAAATGTGTAAATATTCTCAATGAATTAAAACAATCAAAGTGTAACATATAGAAGTTAATGCTCCTTTGAGCTTAAGAATTAATAAAATTAATGTCTGTTAGTCATAAACATTAGACAAATACACATCGGATGAAGTCTCTGCGGTGCAGGTGTTCCAATTCAGAGAGTTTCGGAACGCTCACAGCTGCGGAAAAGGGATTACCACAGCTACTATCGAATTTATATTGGGTAAGAGGTATAGTACAGATTTACAGTGCAATTTAGAAGTGGTCAGCTTTTGGATAAGCCCTAATGTACACGGATAAAAAGTAAATAGCACTTAATTACGTAGGTGCAGTAAATCTCGGAGATGTCGATTTTAGTTGTTCATGTACTGCTGTGAATTTTGAAAACAATAACTGACACAATGAACAATAACTTATGGCAGTAAATATACATATTGTACTAAACTTATGTACGTTTCTATTTTATTTGACCGAGCCAGAACGATTAGTCAGATAGAAAATAACGATATTTGTGTGAGTGAAATAGGTAGCATAGGTATATTTAAGTTTTGTCAATTTTGAGGCGTTTGTGGAATCAGAATATGGCCACGATTGTCTGGTTGAACTTAAACTATCAAAATTCAACAGTACTACAATTTTTTTAACAGCTACAAAACTGGGTCTTTCAACGAAAACATGACCACCTCTATAACTATAAAACCGAAAAAAAAAAAATTAATTCGCCGAGACCCGTCGATTTCTGTTCTTGGGGGGAACATTTTTGACAGTCAAGCCTACTTGATATGTTCAACCCCCTAACCTTGAGCAACCCCAATAAAATTTCAAATGGAACCATCCTACTTCTAACACATCATTTTAAATCTGATACTCTGTTTTAATCATCTCCAGGTGATCCCAACTTGATTGGCGAAACGCGCGTCGGGTGCAGTATAGTATTTTGGTGTTATGTGGAAAACTAAGACAGTATAGTCTCATGCCAATGAAATGGTAAAATTGCATAGTTGGGGAAAATTACCTAACTAGTGGTGCCTAATCAAACAAGGTCACAGACCAGAAGTTCTATTCTTGTTTTCCTACAGTGACCATCTCCCCAAATTGCTCCAAGTCTAGAATAATGTAAGTATGACTTAGTGACTATTGATTGTATTATATCTTTAACCTTTTCTGCTTGGTTTATGACACCAATATATTTATCTAGAATCTAAATTAAGGGTGCTTGCAAGCCCATTTACATATTTCTTAATTAAATAGTTTTGTAACAGAAGCCAGTGTTTTTCTTCTAAGTAACTCCCTTGTCCATCCTTGGGGTAACAATATCAAACTTAAGAACAAAATGCCTTGGGTATTTTTTTAATGGAAAAAATTTATTTTATTCTATTACAATATATGCCGACGTAATGAGTTATTATTACGTATTACGTTAATGTAATATATCTACGTTATGTGTATGAGTAGGTTGTATTTACATCCCTACGATCAATAATTGGTTCTTAAAATCAGTGAAAAAATCAGCAAATTCTCTAAGTAGACAATTATTAAAAATCTAGCATAAAAGAGATAAATTATGAAATAGGAATTTATAAATTATGGATTATTCAACTAACGTAACTAATTATTTATTGGTTGAATGGAAATCTATAGATATTAGATGAAGTTTCAGGTTTTCATCGGTATGGTATTTATCCTGTATACAATTAAAGATTTTTAAAGTCAGTTTTCCACGTATCTCGACCACAATAAATCTTAATAAGTTAGATTAATTGACAAACAAATTTCACATATAATAAAATAATTTAAAAATACGTTGTTAAATTTATTGAATTATTTATCGGAGCAACTGAAAGAACAGAAAAAACTGTCCAAATATTTTAGTAGAAGAGACTCTCTACTTAGGTATAACATATACACAGTTTTGGAAAAATACAATCAGTACAATCTGATATATGGACCGTGTAAGCTACCCACCCGCAGGACACACGCAGGACATCATACAATGTGGTGCTGAATAAAGTAGATATAGGTAATGAAATTTCGGTTTCCAGTTATCTCCCTCTCTTTGCAGTTTCCGTTAATGATTGCATTAATGAAGTTCTTCCTGAATATAAGGAACCTTCCCATTCCTGTATTTGAATACACTTGATTATTTTCTGTGATATTTGAATAGCAAAATATCACCTAACATACCGCAATAATTTAATGTTTACTATAAGGTTTATCAAGTCCGTCGCTCAGAGTTTAGAATCTCGACCGCTGAACCCAAAGGTCGTTTGTTCGAATCCTCATCCCATCGTACCATTCGATAATTAAGGTATTTTCGTAGGGGTGGGTTGACAACCATCCTATCGGGCTTGATGTTAATATAAGATATTAAAATCGGTTGATATTTGACTGTCCCCTTAGCTAATGAGGTTTCCCTCATTCCAGCACTGAATGGTGGTTAGGACTTACCAACCTAATTCGTTCCTGAGGCGGAAATACGGCTTACTAAATAGCATGCCGCCCTCTCTTCCTCAAAAGTTTCAGATTTCCGGGTAATCCTTGCGATTCGAGTGAGAGTATTGTTATTATTGGGGCGGTAATGGATTTTATCGCAAAATATATGCGATATCTAAGTTCTATCTTTGTTTTTCTATTTCATATTTCTGCACCTGAAATAAACTAAACTCTTGGCTCGTAAAACAAAATTGAATTCGATTTCCTCATCCAGTCAGTGAGAAAATATATTACTACTGCTTACATTGAATCTACTGCAAGCGCAAGATGTGCAATGAAGTTGCGATATATCTGGATGAACGGTAATAAGTTGGTAAATAAGTTAGAAACATGAATTAAAAGCTGGGGCCCGATTTTCAAATCGTACGAATATATGCGTATACGAAAATTACATAAATATGACGTAGACTGATATACTATTGCTATAAACGTTGTTTATAGCAATAGAACTGTCAATCAAAGTCATATTAATGTCATTACCGGATACATATCTTTTCGCAGCAACACTTGAAAATTTAGCGCGTGGATATTAAATTAAAATACTAGAATATACAAAGATGCTCATTAGTGCGGTAAAGTACTACGAAAAAACTATCATAGGACTGAGAGATAGTGTCAAAGGGCCCACATTTTAAAACTATTTTGAAATGTACAGTGTGACTCACTACAGAGGAGCACCTTCAAGGTATTTTTTTTTTAAATATATTGCTATAAATATTTTAATATTTTTGAAATCACAGCAAATTCTCCTTTCAACGATTTGTCTATTTTCAATTTTTGATGCGGCGTTGCTGAGTTATTCAACAAAATGTGAAAATGTTACTTACATTTTTGGAAAATAATTTGCCTCAACTTTTCGAAAATATGCCTCCAAATATTGTGGAAAATTTATGGTTCCAACATGATGATGTCCCAGCACATTATTCTCTTTTATATTATTATTCTCAATTATAGATGGATAGGAAGGGGTGGTCCCGATAATTGGCCAGGCATGTCTCCAGATTTGACTACATTAGATTTCTTCTGGTGGGGGGCTTGTTAAGAATATTGTCTGCCAAACTCCTCCAACAACATCAGAAGATATAAGACAACGGATACAAGAATAATTTGTTTCCATTTCTGTGGAGGTATTGCAGTCAAGAAAAATAATTAATTCTTAAGATCAGAAAAGTCTGTTCAACGGAATGGACGACATTTTGATCAATTAATTATTATATATACCTACTATTTAATTAAAATTTATTTGTGCTTATATATAAATTTAGCTAACAGGACCACCCCTTTCTATCCATATAACTGGGAACTGTACATTTATAAATTCTCTAATAAACAGGGAATGCTGTACTGGGGCATCATGATGTTGGAACCATAAATTTTCCCTAATATTTGGAGGCACATTTTCCAAAAGTTGTGCAAATTATTTTCCGAAAAACGTAACTGAACACCAGTGAGGTGACCGTTAAATAAATATGGACCATATAGTCTGCAACAATACCCCTTCATACGTTTACTGACTACTGTTGTTGTCTGTCAACTGATTGCATTACTTTTGGGCTATCTGTACCGCATATAATTCTAATTTAACTGTTCTGGTAAAAAAACTGCAAATATCGAAAATATTGAAATTAGGTAGGTATAGGACATGGTTCACGAAAATTTTAGAGAATTAACGTACTAATTGAAAAATGAAATAGTGTACTGCGTGTTCCCTTTAAAAAAATTGAAAAAATGGTCTTTGAAGTTGAATAAATTGGCGTGTATGGAAAAAACACCCTGTGCAGTATAATCATTATTCAGTTGTTGCAACATTTGAGTAGGTCCCTTGACTACGAAATTACAAAATATTTATTCTTAATTGACCGTAATTTTCACACATCGACTTTATTTGTTAAACATTGCCCCGACCAAAATTTTCACTTTTTTTTAACTCCGCAACGCCGCATCAAATATCGAAAATGAACACATCGTTGAAAACAGAATATCCTACAATTTCAAAAATATTAAAATATTTATAGCAATCCTTGAAAAAAATACTTTGAAGGTGCTCCTGCTTAGTGAGTCATCCCGTATATTTCAAAATATTTTTAAAGTGTGCGACTTTTGACATTATATCTCACTCCTGTTAAATATTTTGCAGAACTCTTAAAAGGGCCGATATTGAACTTTATCGCGCTAATGAGCAACCCGGTAGAGATTTCGTAAATGCTTCATTAAAATTAAAAACCTCAATTCGTATTCTACGTAGTGTAATGAAAGAGAATATCGAAACTGTTTTAATTGGCTCTTTAATATTTCTTGGTGACATACCAAGTGGGTGCACGAAGTCTGTTGGCAAAATGACGAGTGTGTATCAGAAAACGTTATTTTAATTTAAAATATAGTGTTTATCTATTAGTACAGTGAAAGGTGCGTTCCGAAGAATTGTCGAAACTACAGAAAATGCTCTCGTGGTCTAGCGCTTCTCATTTGTATTACATTCAGCTCCGAGCATGCACGGTAACAACTAACAGTTGAAGAATTTCCATATCTTAGACACAAGATACAAATTCGAAACCTTGAAACAGCACAAAAGTAAAGTACCTACCTTAAACTTAACAAAAACTATACTTAGTCCGACTTATTCCAAGAATCATAGTTTGTGGATGGATATTCGCCTAATATTCTCGTTGTCAATGTTACTTTCATGTCACTGGTACCGGCAACAATAGAAAATTAAATAATTAATAACCAAATTTTGGATTAATATATTAGTAAATTCAGTTATTATAGTTGTTCTTCTTGCAGTACTAGTATTGTTTATAATAATCATCACTCATTAGAGCCCTCTTCCTCAATGCGAATATCAGTTTGCACATCACGTTATACTTAAATATATTTTTCATCATATCTACCTACCTTGTAAGTAGACTGTTGTGACGTTGTTTTTCGAAATGTCAGTGGCACTTTGTATCTGTATAGGTAGTTGTTATGACAACGGGCTGTAATATTTATTACGTCCCTCCTTACAGGACAATAATAATTATTAATGAGAAATTTATTAAATATTATTGCATTTTTTGCAAATTTAAAAAAAATGTGGGTATCACGAAAAATCTCATATGCACCACAGGTCGTACAGGCAATTTTATGATCTCAAATACTTGAAACTTAGACCCTACGGATTTCGGTTTGCAAACCGTATTTTCGACCATAAAATTGCACTTATGACCCTAGGTACATAAATAACTAGTAAAGCACTCAGTCGTATATTTATAGGATATAAAGTAGGTATACAAGTGAAGTTCGAATGCAAAATGTTAAACTAACGTTTCAAAAATCGTAACACAAAATATTCACTAATGCTAGCAATATGTAATTTATAAATTCGTACTTTGTTTTATTTCGTTATTTAAATATATTTATACGAAATACAATTTATCATAAAATATTTCACTTGTGTCAAACTAATATGTTACAAATTGGTTTTAAGTTAATTTACTCAATGACTTTATTATCTTTATTATAGTTTACATAGGAATGATATTTTGAAGCAAATTTTGAAAGTTTTTCATTATTTATACTACGCTTACAATCTTCCTTTACTTTGAATATATCTGTTTATTGTTTGTTATTATTTTACAGGTAGCGTACCTACTTCAAGAATGATAATTTGATGAACTCAACTAAGACAAACTTACCGGTTTTGCAATGCTCAGAATCAGATTCACAGGAGAATTAATTACTTTAAATAATGTCTTTAATCAAACAAAATCCACTCACACGGGTTCAATGAGACACTAACTGTAATACTAAATTATGGTTTGCAACATTTACGTTTTGTTGTATTATTTTAATTACTCTTAAACTTTCTGCTCGGTATTGGAGCAATCAACACCATTTTATTTGGAAAATAACTACAAAGACGTCATAATCTCGATAGAATTTTAGCTGATAAAGCGCTTCATTATATATATTTTTTCGCAGCATGCAAAACTTATTAAGAAACTTGCTGAGCTGGTAGTTTCCAGAGCGATCAAAGCGAAGGTTAAACTTGGTATGGCATATTAAAGTCATGTGCAAACATATATCGGTTTAAAAGATGTAAACAAATGTATGAAGTCGCTGGAAAAACTTGAAAAGGTTACTGAAAATTATTTACTAAACATCGAAATCTGTTTAAATACAATGAAACGATGGATAAAGAACATGAGAGTGAGCTTGGATTCCCGTGGATACCTACGTATCTGAAAGATCCGTTTGAAATGATAAGCCAATTAACTTTATGGGTAGTAACCTTGGAATTGCCCAGATTTTTTCATCACTGATTTGTTATTGCCACGTGTTAAATGCGGACCCCTTCATATGTAAGCTGCTCGTAAATTTAATGATTAATATCATTCATTTGTTAAGTAGATGCACTATGTATAATATATAGGAATTATAAAAAAACTACAGTACAACAAATTTTGCTCTGTACAGGATGACCCAAGGCTGTGGCAAAGGTAGATTTCTCCTACGTCTTTTTTTTTGAAAAAAAAAAAAAGTGGATACGGGTACTTGGGCAAGAAATGCATAATTTAAAAACTAACTAGAAATTCTAGAAATTCATTTCTAGCCCCACCGGAGGTCCGGGAAGGCAAAAGCATCTAGAATAATATTATTTTTAAGAAAACACATATTAAAAAAATTTTGTATCTGGAATGATGATGTAATTATACTAAACGATTTTTCTTAATATTTTGATGAATTGTAAGTGTACTCTATTCTTAATGGTAAACCATCATCATTTTTTAAATGCGGGAAATAGAATTTATTTTTCAGTATTCATTTTCATTAATTTTATCAATGGGACCAAAAATATATTGCTGTCATAATTGTTGCAGCAAATTAATATTGTAGATATTTTTTACTTTAATAAGCTAAAATGATGAATTTGTCAAAATGAACGAATTAATTCCAATACGTACAATGAAACAGAATAACTAAACGCTAATACTCATAAATAACTAGAATTAAAAAGCAAAAAAAAAATTGCCTCCAGCGTGACTCGAACCCGCGAAATCAGCATTATCACGTTTGGAATTCTATGACTTTCCCATTGTGCTACCGCACCTGTTGTCAAAAGTTTACCCTGAGATGTTTGAGTATGTAAACTGTACGTGTCAACCTGAAAAAAATAATTTTTACCGATTTTCTAATTGGAAAAGCATTTCGCTTCAGTATTTTAGTAATCAGAAGTGTTTGACAGTCAGTACTATCGATTCCGTTAGTAATATTTCTCGTAGGAAAATAACCTATCTGAACTTTAATTAATTTGACAGTTTTCGTGGGAGGTGCTTGTCTCGTTAGTGCAATCTCACATCGGCAGCAGATAAAATGAGAGAGAAGTTTAGACGGACGCGACTTGAGATTTTCGAAGACGAAATAGACGTAGAAGGACTCGACGTACGGTCTCGAAAAAAAATCTCAAAGGATTAGAGAAAGGACGGAACTTTCGCGTGAAGCGAATCTCGAAGCCGCAAAATTAGAAAAAGGGTCTAGGGAGTCCCGCGAAAAGTCGGGATTTCGGCAGGCGTGACGGGGCCATTAGGCGCCAGGACAAACGCCGATGCTAGCCGTATCTCTCTCGCTGAACGGCGATCGACGAAAATTTTGCAGAAGTTTTTTGAAAAGGCGTTTAAATTGGGAAAACGCGTAGGAAACGGGACAAAAATACCCCTACGCATTGGAGAAAGGCTGGGGGCGACCTTTGGTCGCTCGCGGGGATCGCTCCACGATCCCCTCTCGGAGGAGATAGCTTTAAAACTTTATGGATTCGGCAACGGAATTTATAGCGAGACAGAATCGACGCGTTTTGATATATATGGATTTGCTTATAATGGGTGATTCCTTTGAAGGGTAGACCAACGTTTCATTTTTTTTTAAATAGAACGCACATTTCATAACATATTTGGATTCAACATGAATTTCTACAACGTTTTTGTCAAGGTATCATGTACCAAAAGGCAGCCGTTTCCGAAATAATCATGCTTTTCTATAAAAATTTTCAGGGCTGGACTTGGTCATTGCTGGTGAATTCGTTTTTTGATATAGGATCTAACTGGGTGGACCAAGTGCACTACTGAATATGTCATTTTTTATAAAATTTGGGATTATCTCAAAAAACGACTAGCTTTTAGTACATAGTACATATGACAAAAAATTTGTAGATTTTCATGAAGAATACAAACGTTATGCTATGAAATGTAGGGCGTTCCAATTAAAAAAAATAAACTTTGGTCTGCTCTTCAAAGGTGAATTACTGTACAGGCAAAATTATAAATATTTTTAAATTATGCATTTCTTGCCTCCTACCAACAACACCAATAATATAGGGCAACAAATCCGATAAAACAAGGACTCGGTGCTCTCGCGTGACATCACCACAGACAGACATCGCATTGAGCCGGAAGCTTATTATGTTGACGGCACATTTTATCATAAGTTTTCTGTCGTTTTAGCACTGAAAAAGAGGTATTTTTGTATCTGGATGAGATAATATAAGTACACCAAAATAGTTATAATAATAGTTTGTATTATCTGCTTGATAGAACAATTTTAAAATATGTAAATAAAATTAAATATAAATATTACAGGAAACAGATAATCCCAAAAGAATATAATTATTCTAAAACTTCTCAAGTATATGTAAGCATGCAGACTTATTGTTTGAAAAATAGTGGTAAAATCATAGTATTATTTGTATAACGATATCTTGGCTTGCTTGATGTAGGTAATTTTAGTTGCACAGATATAAAAGCTAACTATCGCGGCCATACAAAAATGTTTCTACTTTTAAATCACAATTTTTTTTAACAGAATAATAATATGTTATTACAGGTCAATTTTACAGGATAATATTTTAATTACACCATCATTCGGGTACCTGAAATGAGTCAAAAACAACAAGAAACTGTTTAAAATTGGTGTACAAAAATGTTTTTTTAATAAATTTCGACTTTTTCATCATGACTCGGGCGAAATTTTAGAGGATTAGATAAATATGAAGGGTAGTCAGAGAATTGAGTAGGCACACTACATCCAGTTTCAGTCTAGGAATTTTTAAACTTACAGTTATAGTTTCGCCGGATTTTGAATCCATTACTATAGAACAATTTATTATACTTTCTTTATAAAATTGTAACTCAGACAGACAGACCCTGCTGAACTTAGATGGAGTATTTTTTTTCTGTGATTAGCCACTACTATTTATTAGACATGTTTGCATGCGTTCGTGAACGAAACGCGTGCACTTTTGGTCCACTTTGATAGTAACCGCGACACCCCGGCAGACAACAGGAATAATTGTAAGTATATCGGCAATACAGACCACAACAGAAGAATTTCACAAAACTTATTATTTTTTAATTATTAAAACTCAAATAAAAAGGGAAGAAATAATAATAATATTAATATCTCTACCCCTCATTCTAATCACAAGGATTAGCCCGAAAGTCTGACACTTGTGTGGGAGAGGGGGCGGCACATTATTATTTCGCGGGCCGCATTTGCGCCTCAGGAACGACTTACGTTGGAAGGCCCTAACCACCATTCAGTACTGAGGGAATGAGGGAAACCTGGAAAACCTTATCAGTTAGGGGGACAAGTCAAACATTAACTGAATTTAATCTCTCACATTAACACCAAGTTGACATTCTTTCTATCCTAGGCTATCGCCAGGATGGTTGCCAAGCCATCCCTGCGAATAAGCCTTGATCTACGAGTAAACAATTTAATTAAAAATAGTTTGGTGGAATGGGAATTAGAACCCACGACTTCTGCGACCCACAGCGATCAAGACGCTAAACCCTGAGCCACCGGCTCGCCAAAAATGAATAGCTATTGATATCAATGGCATGAAGGAAAATGAATAGTTATCTTAACCTGGCGCAAGAGAAAATAATAACTGTCGCTGTCAACCTGTGAATTTAACTACATGCCTTCCTGTGTATACGTCATAGGGCTGTGGCTGTAATTGTTTTATCGGTGTTGTTGCCTCTACCCATATCTGCATACAAATTTTTCTCTAAAAGAAAAACTGAGGAGAAATCGAGCTCTGCCATACAGCTTTGGGCCACCCTATACAATATAATTATTGAGCAGATTAAAGAAACTATGTTTTACAAATTTTATTTTGATCTCTGTTTTATTTTGAATTCACCACTGATAATAGTGATAATGTCTTTTGAACATCATGTCTCCTAAGAAATATAGTAATCACCATTAAGTACAATACAATTTCTTTTACTTTACTCTATATTTGATTTTTACTACCATACTATTAAACAATATATATTTATGCAGTTTGATTAAAATATTTTGTCTCTGTGATTGATATCACATTTGCAGTTTTTATGGCCAGAAATAAAAAAAATAGATTAAATTTAATCTCTTGGTTAAATCTGAAATTAGTGTCAAACGATAGCTTATGAAACGTTAAAATAGGAATGTGCAAACCGTTTTGCTTGATCTTAAACCGTTCAGATTTTACAGGGTGTCAAACTTGTAAAATATCAATGTTCACCTGTCAATATTTCAAAAACAGTTGAAGATAGGTATAGAACATCCTACATGAAATGGGTTTAGAATTTTACGTAGAATTTAGTAATGTAATAATATATAGGGTGTTCCATTTTAAATAACCAAGTTGGTGTCGACTTGCGGTTATACCGCCAGAAACGTGAAAATATTTTAAAAAGGTAGGCCCCGCTGACCTTTGTAAATAGCCAAATTTTGAAAATCACCCTGTACGTACTTCTCCATATATCTATCGCGGCCCTTCCCGGTGGGACACCGTGTATTGCAACATTAGTATTTTTTTTAATTAAAGTTATAATTTTAAATACAGTAACGAAAAACTATATAACTCTAGGAAATTTTGGAAATTAGGTAATTAATAAAAAAAAATAGAGAAAAGCAATTAGATACAAATTTCAAAATTACAATTAAAAAAATTAAAGATTAAGTTCCTTTACTTAACAATGAACTAGCATAAAATGTAGAGTCATGCATGCTTACCTTTGATATGTAGAAACTTAACGCAAATTTATACAAAAACTATCTAACAAGTTTTGTTTCATTTATGTACATTCGCCGTAATCACAGATGAGAAATTATTCGTATTAGTATTATAGTATGTTCATAACATTAGCGTTTAGTACAGTTATAGTATTACTGTTAATATATATTTTAAAGGAAAGTATTTATTGATGAATTGATTTTTTAAAGCTAGAAAATGCACTAATGCACTAGCTATCATATGAACATACTCGGATCGGGTTCATATTGCACATGATTTCATAGATGTTTCTGTTTTTATATGCCACGGCATAATTTAGTTATATAAAGACTTATACAATGTAAATTTGTAGCTAATGCTTTGCAGGGACGGCAAACAGATTTAAAATATTTTCATACTACCTATGACACTTCCTTGAAAAAGTCATACTAGGTATTAACTTCGGTGTTTTATATTGAAAGGCTTCTTCTTTTTATTGGACATTTCAGTTCCGCTCATTATTTTATAAGGACTTTATACCGACTTCGCATCATCACATTTGAAATTACTTCTGTGAGGATTTTTAATATGAAAAGAATCTTTTAGTATTGCACTAATGACCCCAGTATTGAGTGTTTGTCTACAGTGTGCAGAATATAAATTCATTTTATTGCAAATTGGCACTAACAAAACTCGATTTTTTAAATATAAATATGTGACTTTGAATATTAATCAATGGATGTGTTTGCGATGATGTAATATGTATGTAATTCAATTTTATTTTGTTGTTGTCTTTGCTGTTTTCTATGCAAAAGAACACCGATGACACAAGACATTGGACTTCTATTTCTATTTCTCAAAAAATAACGCTTTATCTTAATTTTGAAACATTATTTCAACATCGTCAAAAAGGAACCTCATCTTGCATGGCTTACCTTGTAAATATATAGCAGGAGCAGTAGAGACTTTACCTTAGAAGCGCACTGTATACTAATTACGAATTTACGGAAATAGTATGACAGTATCAACAAAACACATATTCATACAAAAATGATTGGCTCCCTGTATCATGTATCCCTTGTATTTTACATTGAAGTGTCATTAAATATGTAAAATTACTGAAACTAAAACAGGGTCTATAATATATGCTGCCGTCTAGAGCATTATTATTTGAAGCATGATAAATTTTGAATCAGAAGTGGGTACTTCTGCATTTTGTATTAATTCTGGATTATTGTCAAAGGAAAATTATATTTTGCGATGCAAATCAACATAGCAAATCAAAGCATATTAACAAGTGGAATATTCATAAAGCAAAATCATGTTTTATTAGTAATTAATCTTTATTAGTAATTAATGTGTCACATTATTTTAAAACATCTTGTAACAGATCTCTGGAATACTAGAGAATCGCAGTAACAAATTAGTACAATGATTCTATTGCAATTCCATGATAATTGTTCCAAAATTCACCGAAAAAATATTTTGTGTATGTACATACATTACCTAAAAGTCGCTGCATATGAATATATGGTTAGTATTTTTTCTAGTTCTAGTTTTTCGTTGAAGTTTGAAACGAATCTACACTTTTTTAATATATCATTGGTTAGAGATTGTCCAGGTGTTTTACACACTTTAGATTAGATTCAAAAAATGTTTTTAACTGAAAAGTACTTCGGCGCACATAAGATACTTTTGGCACAAGATAAAATTTTAAGTATATGTATAGATGTATAAAATCCTCTTGTGGCGTGGCAGTATGCAGTACCTACCTACAGAAGAAATAAAATACTTGCAGGCCATTTATACTTTATACATACATAATATATACATTACGTACTCTATGGATTTACCAAATACTGTATGACTTTCCAAATTAACAGAAACAGTGGATCTTATTTCTTACTATAAGTAACCACATCGTGTTGTAAAATTATTGAAAAATAAAAAGAGGAGTTAAACTGGGACACAATTTAAAATTATAAACTTAAACAGATTGGGGGAACATTAATTATGTTTTAATAAACACTCAAAAACATGGAATTTTCCATCAATCCCTTACTGTCTCATTGGCTGCAAATTAGCTACCATAAATGTATTTTGGATTTCTAATACGAGTAAGAGTTTACCAATATTTATCTGAAAATTATCTGAAGATTAAAAACAGGCATTCACTAGTTATGGTTCGCCCAAAGTCAGTGACAAATTTGTACAATGTATATAACTTAAAAGAAATTTTACAGCATGAAGTTGAGCAATACTGTAAAGAAAAAATCAAAGAAACTACAAAAAAATGATATAGCTCCAATATCATTACACACTATTTAAGCTTATCAATAAAATAAAGACAGTGCAAGGATGTGACTGTCTCATATGAACACAATCTATAAAACAAAAAGAAGTAGAGTTCTTCTAGTGTTTATCAAAATAAAATTAATAAAATGCCATTACCTTTAACTTCTTTTCAGTACCTTAAATTGATAGACTTAATTTTTTAAAGGTACATAGCAGGTATCCACACCGAACTTTAATGTTAATATACAGAATTTCTGTAAATTTTAGGTAAAAAAATTTATCAAGGAGCAGAAGAACAATTTGTTGCATCAAATAATACATACTAAACAATTATACATATACGTAATAGTTAATTCTGTTAGATAAAATGTTTAGATAAATAACAATGTTCCATAGAAATGCAATATACAGATTGGAAGTATTTTAAGTGCACAGTGATAAAATGCAGTATTTTATTTTTAATGCATGAATTTAATAGATAACAGAGTCGATAAAAATGTTTAAGTATACTTCAGATAAAAATCGTTTTAGAGAGAAAATAGAGATTCACAAAATATTTAAACTGTCTCAAATCTTTCAATTCATGTTTGCCTTTTAATTACTAAAATAAAGCTCTAAGATACTATTGTTTTCCTATTCTATATCTATTATTTCATAAATATCGTTTTGAAAAATATAATTAGCAAAACAATCAACCAAATAGGTATCTTTGGTGGATTGTTTTATTCATTTTATTGCACTTTGGTCCATAGCTAACAATTTCACAAACTAGATAGGTAATTCCATATTAAGTTTAATAATTTTTTTACCCAAACGTATATGCACCAAAATCTTGTCCAAATTGTAATGATTTAAAGAAATGTTTTTCCACCTACTTTCAAAAAGTATCATGTATTAGTGAAATGGTTATATACATACTCAAATAATACTGACGTAGTTTTCCACATAACACCAAAACACTATGCTGCACTCGATGCGCGTTTCCCCAACCAAGTTGGCATCATCTGGAGATGATGAAAACAGTTTTAATAAGCTACAGATCATGCCAACTTGGTTGGGGAAACGTGTGTTAATAATCTACAAATAATGCCAACTTAGTTGGCGAAACGCGCGTCGAGTGCAGTGTAGTGTTTTGGTGTTATGTGGAAAACTACGTCAGTGTTAGCTTCACACCAAAGGTTTCAACCCCCTTCAACATTACTCAGACAAACTTTCTTGTAAAGAACTAAATAGGAAAACACCAAATTACAAAATAGGATAATTAAAAATGACATATTTATCTTGTTTACTAAACTAACTCGACTTGCATAATATTCAATACTGGTACTGTTTTGACCCCCCTTTAAGTGAATCCTCTATTTTTTCTCAAACATAACGCAACAACTCAATAAACTCTAGGAAATATTAAAACGTTATTAATTTACACTTACACACATAAACATTCATAATAAATTTCGTATTATGTACAAAGACTAGGATTCAGGCCTCTTTGTAGGCCTTCAATCGGAGAAAAAAAACATCGCACTTTGAAGTTTATCGGACGAATAAAGTCTTTGAGCGTATTCTCAGCAGTTCACTTCACTAATATTTTTATCACACTCTCATCTCGCTCATAGCTGCTTGAGGTAGCCTTATGTTTCCTTTACCAGAACTGTTGTGATGAGACGACAGTAAAGGCTGAGTTTCAGGACTCTTCGCTCTTGGTGGAGGTGGTGGTTTCGGAACATTCAGTGGCATGGTTGCGTTCCCATTTGGAGGTTGCACTATACCTTGCTGCTGCATCTCAGCTATGACACATGCAGTATTATTCATGAGAGTTGTATTTCTTGGAAGTGTCATACAACCCTGGTGACTCTGGTAGTTCTGGAGGTTCTGCATGTGCATTGAAGCGTTCTTCGGCAGAGTCATGCAGTTCTGCAACATAACATTCGGACTAGGTGGTGGAGCTTTCAAAGTATTTGAAATATTGGTAGGACAAAGATGTTGTACCTTATTCATATGATCCTGTTGAGCGTTTGCAGCCATGATCATAGCCGAAGTATCCTGCTCCACGTCCACTATCACATTTGAGCTTTGTGAGTGCCCTAGGTGGTAGTGTTGATGTTTTGATATAGTCTCGAATGTGGCTTGATTTCTGCTTTGTTGTTGCTGAAGGTTTTTCACCTCCATCCTAGTCTTGTCCCGCTGATAGTATACTCCCGCAAAAATAAGAACGTTAAGGATAAGCAAAGAACAACCGATAGCAATGGTTACACTCAGAGCAGTGCTATAAGCTGCATACCCAGCAGCTTCGAGACTAGCCAAAGTATCTGTGGAACTGTTTTGATTTTGGAATAGTTGCGGATTGTAATTTCCTGCTGAGACGACGTTAACGCAGGTTGTAACAATGGTATCCATTGTTGTGGGGGTATCTAGGTTCGTGAGGCTCGAGTTGGGTCGTCTTCTGAAAAGTTCCATCGTGGGATCGTAATAACTAACCCTGGATAAAGGATCAGGGCGGACGGCACCGTCGTATAAATCGGCATTGTTGTGGTTTCTAAAGAGATTGTGTCTAGCAACGACATCCTCCATTCCCGCGCGATGCAGCTCGGGGATGAGTCGCAACCAGACGCTGAGCTGATGTGCTCGGAAGTGGTTCTTCATCCGTGGCTTCATTCCTGAAAATAAATATGTAATTAACATTGATTTGCAGGTATTGAACTAATTCTATAAATGTTATAATGAATTGTAATATAAATATAATTATAATTGTAATTGTGTAAGAAATACATTTATTACATTTTTTGTAACACTGACGTAGTTTTCCACATAACACTATACTGTACTCGATGCACGTTTCGCCAACCAAGTTAGCATTATCTGGAAATGATGATTGACATGCGCGCTGAGTGCAGTATAGCGTTTTGGTATTATGTGGAAAACTACGTCAGTGTTATCTCCACAGCAAAGGTTCCAACCCCTTTCAAGATTACTTTTTTTCTGTTTTGTAGATTATTTATAATTTGCTATTTTTTATTATTATATTCATGTTATTGAAAATTTACAGTTTCTGAGTAATCTGCTTTTGAATTGTGTAATAATTATAATTCAATAACTAAAGTTTAGAAAATGCACCTACACCATTGGATTCTGGATAAGAAACCTAATCAAAAATGTTAATTAAAGATATTTACAAATAACCAAATCATTTTCCTATATTCGTCCTGAAAGTAGATGAAACAGACAAAATTAAACATTTTACCCTTCATTTGTGTCTCTATCTTCAGCATTTCTCTCCCATTTTTTATATATTATAATGCACAACTCCTTTTGAATAGAATACATACATATGAGGTTGATAATTTCTTAAAGTAAAAATACAAAGCAAGTAATTGATTTTTCGTTGCAATGGTGGCAACATGTGCTTTTATTAATCAAAATTAGATGGAATCGAATTAGATGGTAATATTTTTAGGTTGAAATTATTTATATATTCATTTATTTGGGATCTGTTAAATTGAAAATCAAAGCTGATCACACTTAGTTTTTCAGTTACAGTCAGATTATAAAGTCCCGCATAAACTCAATAAAACGCAAAATAGCTACTTTTGAAAAAAATCCTGAAACACGTCAATTTTCATTTTTAAAATGCAGTTTATGTAAATATCTTACCATCCTTTGCAACCCCCTCGGAGGGGTAACAACCACTCATAATTTTTTAAATGGACACAGGGGTTGTGCAACACCTCTGGTCAAAGAGAATTTAATTCTCGATCCAACGATGTATGTCTCTTTAGATTTGGATTAGTTTTCGAGGCAATAAACGTTTACTGAAACAACATTTTTTATATAAAAATGAAACAAATTTATTTAAATAAAAAATTATAATGAAACAACTGTGAAATGAACTGAAACAACTCGAAGAAACAAAAATCACTATTTTAGTAGGTGGTCGAAGTGCTCTGCACTTGCTGACCATATGCTAGTGTACTTCCAAATTCCTCGATTGCGCTGTGAACAACCTCTGAAGTTATACTTCTTATTATTGCTGTAATTTTATCTTTTAAGACTTGGCTCTTTACATATCCTCACAAGAAGAAATCTAGAAGTGTTAGATCGGGAGATCTTGCCAGCCATTCCATCCAGCCAATCCATCGATTCGAAAATACATTATTTAAATACTCCCTCACTGGTTGTGCGTAATATGTCCTGTTGAAACCAGAATGTATCTGGAGGAATGGTTTGAATTTTGGTATTTTGAAACAACACAGCCGAAACAAGATTTTTTTTGTTTGTAAAAAATGTAAATATAGTGCTCCCGTCAATATGCTGGTCAACGCACATCCAGTGAGGAAGTATTTAATTAATATATTTCCGAATGGATAATCATCCTTATCTGACACATCTAGATTTCTTCTTGTGGGAATATGTAAAGAGCCAAGTCTATAAAGAAATTAATTCCAAATGATGTGGAACGCTTAAAACATAAAATGACAACAGTAATAAGAAGTATAACTCCAAAAGCTGTTTACAGCCCAATTCAGGCATTTGAAAGTAGATTAGCATATTGTCAAGAAGTTGGTGGAGAGCACTTCGAACACCTACTGAAGATTTTTCAATTCTAAAGTTGTTTCAGTTCTTTTTCAATCTAAAAAAAATATGTCGTTGGGTAGAGCATTAAATTCCCTTTGACAGGAGGTGTTGCACAACCATTCCCATTTAAAAAAATTGTAACGGATTGTTAACCCTCCGAGAGGGTTGAAAGAGAAGGTAACAAATTTACAAAAAACTGCATTTTAAAAATTTTGCATATTATTGAATTTATGCGAGACTTTACAATCTCACTGAATATTTTCAGTCCTGGTGTATGATGATGCAAATATAGTTCACATCAACAACTCATGTTTATTTATAATATTCTGCTTAATATAATATATTCTCTCAATAACTGAAAGTTTAGAAACTAAGCACTGCATATGATACGATAAAACAAAATTGTTGCATGCTGCAGTGTCTAATATCCCTCGTGTACAGCATGATGTATATAGATTTATTCCCAAATCAAATTGACCAGCATCCCCAAAGTACATAACAAGTTATCTCATGAATAGTTTCCAACTTCCGCTATAACTAAAGAGGAACATTTAAATTTCTAAGAACACAAAAATTAGGTAGATATTCATACTTTCGGAATCTTCTTCCCAATCTCTCCTTGAGCGCTGAACTACGAAAAGTAAATTAGTATAATTAGCCCAAGTAGCAATTACAGTGATGAAAACTGATACCTGAGTGACTTCAACTTCAACTGAGTAGTTATTACGTAAAAATCACTAAATCTATCACTATACAGTAGGAATATCTTCAATTTATATTAGTATAGTTGTAATCACGAAATTCTCACAGCTGCAAGTCACTTCAAAGTTTTGTAACTTTTTGGTGCGATAGTTTGATGCCGAAACATTATAACAACTAAGCTAAACCACCTTACAGTTGTTCAAACTTTAAAGTGGAAATTAAAAGTAACCGCAACTTAACCATATCACTTAAATATTACTTAGAAGTTGCAGTGACTTTAAAGTGGATATAATCCACTTTTTAGCGACGTTTTGGAAACCATTTCCAAACCTTTAATGTGGCAGCACTTGATTATATAATTGCGGTGGTTGTCGCCACGTTCTCGCTACACTAATAAGTGATTTCCACATTTTGCATGGGATAAATGCCGCTACAAAGTTGCTATTACCTTCAAAAGTCACTAGATAGTAACCATTACACCATAGTGGCCTGCTTCTTACATGGCCTCATTACGATGAACAGGAAAGCCTTAAGGTGTGGTTGGTGTGCGCAAATTAGTGTCATTAGTACTTATATGTATCCAGTGTATGTGTATAAGATGGGTAACAACAAAAAGCCTCGCAAAAAGAAAGCTTTTCGACATTCAACAACGTTTTATAGAAAACTGTATATTCTGTGGTAAAAATGCTAAATACCTAAAAAGTAAAATAGGCGCGAAACAAAACACACAAAATAACAATGTTGTCATTTTGAGGTTATAACTTACTCGAGGCCAGGGTTATTAGATCATGATTAGATATAGTTCAGTGGGCCAGATCATAGACATAGAACTTATTTATAAGTTCTATGCTCGAGGCGATGAAGGTGTTCGTCAAGAATTTTTAAGGTGCCTGCAACGTGGCCGCAAGGTTGATATAACTTTAAAGTGGAGAATCAAGGTGGCTGCAGGGTAGCCGTCACTTTCACGTGGCAGGAAAGTTGATGAGTAAAGTTCCATTGGCCACTTGTTTGATGAATATAACTATAAAGTGAGAAATTTTTAGTTTCTGCCACTTTAAATATACATTTTTAGTATATTCCACTTTAAAGTAATATTTTCTACAAGCAGACATGTTTAAGGTCGCCATTATGAGAAAAATGAACGAATTATCTTAAAAAAAATAATTTCTCGTCAGTAGTGCATCAAATTTTGTATGTCAATACATAATTATTGATTTCCGTAACGAAGATTGATGAAAAAACTATTTGTGCGGCCAGGTATCTAATTTTCAGGTTCGCAGAATTTTATATGCTTCGTCTTTTTTTTTTAAATACGGAATATTTCAATGGCGTAAGCTTATATTTCGAGCTGTAACACCCATATTTGACAGTAAAATTTTAATCGTTTAAATTTTTTCCCAGAAGATTCAAATTCTGGTCTATTTATGTGTTTGCATGTTATACCTATTATTAAATTATTATATTATTATAGAATTATTATATTCAGTAAGTATGTCAAGTTACAGAAAAGGCATAGCATAATGGGAGAAATAATATACAGGAAAGAGACCGAACTACATAACACATTAACCCAATGAAATCGAGCGGCTAAGTTTCGCTTTTAGTGTCGGATACCATACCACCACGTTTTAGCCACGTAATCACAACGTGGCTTAAACGTTAATGTATAAGGTCCGAAATCGTCGTTGGAACGTAGCTGCCACTCAAAAAGTGTTCCCCATTTTGGTCACCTCCACGTAATAGAACCATTTCTATCACGTGGTGGTAGTTTTGGCAATACACTTTACAGTTCCTAGTTTCGTGGGCCCTACGTTCTATCCACTAAAAATGCTACTTGGGAGTAGCATTACTGCATGCTATTTTTTAAAGAGCAGAGTTATTTATAGAATGTCATCCATTTGTGTTTTTAATTATTGACAAAGGCATATTTTAAAGTAATATTAATATTTTTAATGTAGGTTTCACGGATGCCAACCGTTTTACAGTACTATTTGATTTATACAGGGTGTAAAATATTGTTTGTGTAAAGTAAATTCCATATATTTTGACAATATGGTGACTCTCACCTACAAATTGATATAGAATATGATGGGTCTATGTTTAATAGGAAGGAATATATGTATTTTCAAAAACGGATACGATAAGATGTGGAATGTGTAGGCGAAGGCTTAATACATTCAAAGACAATAAATACTTTATAACACTTTATCTTTATGGCGAAATCTTAATATTGATATCCTACTGTTAAATATAAATCTTGCAAACGTATTATTTCATCAACTAAAACTTGAAAAAAAGGTAACTCTAAACTAACTCTATACACAATGCATGTCTAATGTCTCTCTTCCAACTCACTTTTAAAATAAGTGTATTAGAGACGTCAAGCAAAATAAAGAACGAATCATGTGAAATTAACTATTTAACTACTTGAGCTTTCGACAAACAACTTTCAGCAATCCTTCATCGAGACAAGATAAGACAAGACAAGACACTGACCGCTTTCGCTAACCCCGAAACCTTTTTTAATTCAAATCGAACACAATGTATTTTTTACTCCATGTTTTGTAAAATTAAATTATCTTTTTCTTGATGTAGGTATTGTATAGGTTAAAGTTGCGACTTTTACAAGATATTACAGATTTTATCGGATTGTCAAGAATTCTTCGAAAAATTAGTTTCAAATCAAATGAAATTTGATTATCAAATTAGACATGAACGGATATGAACTTAAAAATTTATCAGCTGTGGAGAATTAAAATATCTTTCATTTGATATAGGATTTGCCTTATTAATCATCTTTAAATGTTTCTCAAGTAAGCTTTGAGCAAATCATATATTTAAAACGAAAAATAATCAAAATGTTATTTGCGTGCTATTTCCAGTAAGTGTCATGCGGAATGAATTTTACTAAAGAGGAACTAGTAGAATAAATAAATTTGAACTTTTTTTTGTGGGAATTTGTGAAAGACACTGCTTGTCGGATACCACCAACCACGCGTGATTATATGCAAGTACAAATTTTTCATGGGTATAGAAGTATTAGCCTACTAATGTTACAAAATGTTCCTTCAGTATTTAAAATGAATCCTTTAAAAAATGAATGCGCAAGCGTCTTCAACGAAATAGCCAATATTTTGAACATATTCTTTAATTTTCTTTATAACAGCCTAAGAATGTATATAAAACTATTAATGATTTTCGTTATTTTGTTAATTGTTATTGATTGTTTATAATGTAGTTTGTTATTAAAAAATATTTTCCATTGAACTTTTAATGACTACTTTCATATTTAGTAATTTTTCGAAACATTTTTGAAAATCTGCCAAAATATGTAATATTCCAAAAAGTTGTAACTTTAGTTGAAATGATGTTTAGGAATAGAGTATAACTACATGTTTTCGACCTAAAATCTGAAAATCTTTCCAAAAAAGTAAAAATATACAGGGGGTCTCATTTAAAATAAGAGAGTTAATTGCCGTGTAGAGTAATCTGAACACCCTATATATTGCCCAATATTTTTAGGTAATGCGGGAGCAAAAAAAAATGATTTTGGTATCAAAATATTTTTTCTATCTTCACAGATAACGACGTTATGGAAGAAAGACGTATTAGTGCCACACCCTGTATAGTGTTGGTACATCATCATCGATTTGTTTCAAGAATTTTCCTAACTATCTGTATAAAGCACTATCATACCTATGTCAGATGCATTATTTATATTTAATTTGTAGTTTAGAAATTATATTTAAGTTTTTGTCAAATCTGAGCCAAATACATCAAAAAATGGATGGAAGGATAAGCGGATGGTTACACTAATCGAATCCGAAGGGATTGGATGCACGTTAAGTCGATATTACGATACGGAAGAGAAGTATGCAGACACAACTTGGATTCTGAACAGAATCGTAAATCAGACTAGAAGAAGATGAAATGAATGACGAAAATAAAGGAACACCAAAGAGGAATAGAAGATGAAGTACAGAGAAAAATGAATCACCACATCAACTAACGGCATTCGTTTTATCACGACAATGAACAAGGGTTGAGCGACCCCACACATAATATAATATATTTAAACATATGCAACCATATTAGTAAACACTTAGTGACTGTTGAGGGAATACATTTTTTTTATTATGCAGAGAATTTCTTAATCCAGCTAATAACATTTTCAGCATAAATCCTTTTCGTATGTACGACGACCATGTAATATTATATTAGGTTCTTCTAGCAAAGTTTACGGAATTACATAGTTATATTTTGTAAACATTGCTTCTAGGTACTTTAATTTGGAAATTATTCAGCACAATTATATAATGGTTGATGAGAAATTAATTATACATCATTAATTATACATACATCATAATTATACATCATGAGATATTATTGTATGAAGGCACGATTTGTACTTCCATCAGTATAAAGTTTTTTGCAACTTTATACAGAATTAAAATACAAATCGCGTCATCATAATATGACGGTGCTAACGTAACTTTTATATTCAAATAACAGGATAAATATAATGTACATCCTGTGCATACATAGAATATCTTTTATAATATTTCTATACCATTTTTAGTATTTTATAATTTTTTCGCAAAAAGATTTGAAAAGAGGAAATTATCCTTTTCTTTTGGCCACAAAATCATGTATTGTTTTCAAATGGAACGCTAGCTGTTATGTAATTTTTAATGAAAATATAAAAACCATATATAAATTGTATTTTGAAGTTTGTTTATTGATATAACACATATTCGCGATAATCCAAAAATCCCTTAACCAAATGTTCTTGTCATATTAAACCAAACCTTTCTAACCCTGTTATAAAATGCTATTAAATGCGAAAAATATAAATTATTCATACTGAGTGTTCCTTAATAACATGTCTATACTGTAGGAGTTAATTCATTGTCCAATTTTATGACTAATAGTCCAAATAAACGTGTGTTTTTTGAGATACAGGGTGTCAAAGTTTTTACAAAAAATCACATATTTTACATTCTATACTAATAAGCTTATACCTAATTGGTATTGTATTTTTATAATTTTTGTATTAATTTATATCGTCAATTTAAAAAAAAATCAGAGAATTGCAAGACTACAGAATTTCTTGTAGAGGGAATTTAAATAATGAATGTATAAATAAATAAAATGATTAAATCGAAGAACTTGCCTATGAACAAAAATGGAAATTGATTTAATTCTTCTCCTAAAACTATTTTGTAGGATAATATTTATATTTCTACAAAATCCTTTCAAATTATCAAATAATTTGCTTTACCTTAAGCAGTATTGATATGTTCATATTGTATTTCTGCCTTTGATATAATGATATCATAGTAGGTAATCTATTTGCAACAAAGAATCGGCTTCTAGTAAGAGTTCATATATTTCAAAGAGGAAGTAAAATTGATCATAACTGACACCGTTATATAGTCCTATGGTAAAAAAATTATCGTCCGAAGTCCTACCCAGACAAAGTAAGCCCAATGGCCGTAAGAATTAATGTACTGTAGCTGTTTTATATGTTTTTTTGTCGACCAGGAATCAGAATCATTATGATTCTGCAGATTATTTTGTTCATTGGTTTTTCATTCGTGATATATACATATACAAGGTCGCTGATATGTATGGAAATGGTCGATTATTTAATAAAGTAAGATAGCTATCAAAAATTGTTAAACTCAAAAGTTTTAGGGTTTTGTAATATCTATTTTCCCTAATAAAAATTAAGTATACAGAATCAGTCAAAAAATCTACGAAAAACAAAGTGGCTCTTTTTTAATGGAACACCCTGAATACTTTTTTTATTTTAAGTTAGGACGTTCCTTTACGAATACACTGATATAGGAGTTGATATTGGTCTATCTACATATAATAATAAGGAAGAGATGACCAAAAAGTGCCATAAGCGTAGTGTGTTGCAAAGTGAACATAAATTGGTTGCTAGGGTATAGGGACTACATGGCCTTTGTTCAACAAATTCTTATGGCACACTCATTTGATCATATCTTCCTTATTATTATAGATAGGACCCTCACCTCCTACTTATATCAGTGTACTCGTAAAGGAACGTCTTAACTAAAAATGAAGAAATATTCAGGGTGTTCCATTAAAACACTTTTCCATTAAAAACTTTTTTTATTTTAAGTTAGGACGTTCCTTTACGAATACACTGATATAGGAGTTGATTGGTCTATCTACATATAATAATAAGGAATAGATGACCAAAAAAGTGCCATAAGCGTAGTGTGTTGCAAAGTGAACATAAATTGGTTGCTAGGGTATAGGGACTACATGGCCTTTGTTCAACAAATTCTTATGGCACACTCATTTGATCATATCTTCCTTATTATTATAGATAGGCCCCTCACCTCCTACTTAAATCAGTGTACTCGTAAAGGAACGTCTTAACTAAAAATGAAGAAATATTCAGGGTGTTCCATTAAAACACAGCTACTTTGTTTTTCCACGACTTTTTGACTGATCCTGTATATTTAAATTTTGTTAGGTATAATAGATTTCAAAAACTTTAAAACTTTTGTGTTTAACATTTTTAGCTAGCCATCTAATTTTATGAAATAATCTTTAGGAAATAATCTACCGTTTCCATACATATCAGCTACCCTGTATATTAACACATTATTATCTTGTTACTATTTATAATGCTTATAATATATTTATAGTAAGTTTGAAAAGCTATTATTTCTGAAAATTTGCTTTAAGTGATTAATAATTGAATAACGTCTTCCCAACACAGAAAACCTGTCAGCCTAAAGTTTTTAGAACCATTTCTGTCATACTATTATATCTTAACTATTTCATTTTTTTTGACATATTTCTGCATATTTCTCTTTAAGGCACGAGAATCAACCAAATTTTTTGTCATATGGATTTGCACCGTTTAACAAAAAAGCTCTTTTAAAGTTACTGATGTCAATAAGAAATTAGGCCAAGAAGTTGAAGATATAAACATTATCAAACTTCACTCAAGCTTAGGATATAATTGATTCTACTTTCTTGAAGAAAGAATATATGTGTACAAATAATAAAAGAAATAAATACGTTTTAAACTCTGTCAAAGCTCTGAAGCTATTTTATATTTTTAAATAAGAATTCTGCTTAGCTACAAACTTGTTTAATAGGATTTTTGAAGATGAAATAAAAATAAACCATTTCCGAATATACCACATAGAACCAGAACCAAAATAGTAATTATTTGTCCGTTGTAGAAACATTAATTGAAAATAGGTTTAGGTAGACGGTCAAGGACGTCAAGCGGTGTTAACCATGATATACATGATATATGCAAACCGAGAGGCTACGATATTAGATTCACTGCATCTCATAATTTGGTACATGAACTAGTTGCATGTCGTGCTCTAACTGATGTTGTTGAGCACAAAGTAACATATTGGAATAAACTATGAACCCTGAAGTGGTTTACGGTTTATGCATCTAATTTAAGTGATTCCTCAAAGCTGTTCCATCCATTTAATTTATTTGGTCTGGCTTCCGAAAATTTGTATATTCTTCTACTTTCATGAGAAATAACCTTATACAGGGTCATTCATGGTGACCGTCTGTTAGACGTCTCTCCAAAACTAATTAGGCATTCCAGAACACCTGATCAATATGGCTGCCGTGGGTCAAACATAACAGCTGTTTAAATAAGTTTATTATTGTTTCATAATTTTTATTAGTGATAAGTGCATCTTGTAAAGTGCATATTTAAAAAAATTTATATGGCTGGATAAAGTGATTATCTAAGAGACCTAACACGTCAAGGAGATGTAGCGGCAAGATATTTGAATAAAATATCTGTTATCAACAAAGTGCACCCATTTACTTTTAGTGACTTCGATTTAAAATTTGGGTTGGATTCTATACCATAACTAGTATGGATATTGGTGCCTATTTAGTGTTGACACATAGGAAGTTATTATTCAAAGGAGCAAGTGAAAACATACAAAAGCTTGGAACCATATAAAGCATAATAACGCATAAACGCATAACAATGCATAAAGTATTTTGAAGTTGGGTTTGTGGACCAGATATAAGATGTAAGAAGTTCACAAATAATTTACAGTGTTGGTAGACAAAGTAAGTATAAACCGAACTACAATTTCTTTTGCAATCTAAAAGTTAGATACCTATGTACCTACAATTTGTATAGTCGTACAATTTTTTTAATGTCAAGCACAGAAAATTTTGAAGAACAGGTGCGGTTCCCTCTTCATATTGTACATGTATAGTATGAGCCAGTGAAGTGTGAAGTCATATAGGGGCATTATTATGTACAGCATTATTTTTGAAAAAAATATTTGAAAAAATAGATCGGCTTTCAAACGGGCATGTGTCTCAATTTCAAATTTATATCCATATTAGTTCTAGAGATACGTCTAGGCAGTCACCGTGAATTATAGAGTATTATGGTTACGTAACCAGATATAATTTTATTAAGTTGAGTGGTTTTGGTCGTAGGTAGTAGAAAATTATTGTAAAACTCAAATACGAATCAGCGTTTTTTCACTTAAATATCATTTAAGACATACCTATAATTTTAAGGCAACGAAAAGTACATGTTTCTCAGGACTCCTTTCAGGACTCGGGATAGATATATTATTTAAGGTAATTTGTGTCTAATAATTACATTTTACTTTTAATATAACTACATCTGTAGTACTAACTGGTTCATTATATAAGTAGCAGCTAGTACTACGTCTAACAACTATTGGCACCAGTCAAATGTTTTTATTGACCTGTTTTTGTGCAACATAGCCTTTTAAATAAACAAACTATCTCTGATTGAGGCTCACGAAACATTGGAATATTATCTAATAAGATAGTCTGGTATATTATTCCTAAATTTATTCTAATACTGGATGTAAATGATTGAGAGTTTTCATTAATTGCCAAGAATTCAAAACCATGTAATAAAAGGATAAACTATTTTCAGTTGTTGTTAATGTCCAATACCTAACAGAGATATTTTTGGTGGGATATGAAAAACTTCTAGAAAGTATCCATCTGGCTTCATGGAGCATTGAACATCTGGCATCATTGACACTTCATCATCTAGTTCAATGGAGTTAGAAATGTGCTTGCTATTAAGTAATTGGGTGAATGCTATCTTGTCCGGTTTAAGAGCATGTGTAGTTGAACAGTGTAGGATAACTTTCTAAGTAGATTTAGCAACTTTCGCAATTCAGCTGATAATACCCAAAATTTAATATAGGCTAAATAAAAAGGCGATAATTTCGTTTATATATAGTAACCAGTGATTCAAATAAATTAATTTTTACCTACGTATGAGAAGGTGCAAAGATCTCAGAATAAGTATAGAATAGTTGTAAACATATTTGGAGAAAAAATAGTGATAATAGTAAATACCAGGTTTCTAATAGAAATTTTCTTATATACAATCAGTCATAAATTATAGGTTAAATCGTAATCTCGCCCACTTTGGACGATATGCGACTAGCAGGATTTAGGGTAATAATAATTAGATAAAGTTTTGTATTGGATAAATCTCAAAAATATGTTCAAGGGTAGGCAGCATACAGGTCGGGAGGAGTTACATGGTATGTGTAAATAAGTAATATTTCTGTCTTTGAAATAAAACCAAAGAACCCTCGTGTAGTCAAGAGGAGCTACGTTTTTGAACAGTTGATGTGTTTTCAGAACAGTGTAATTATACGATAAATTCTGGACAAATACATTATGGACGTGAAGAATAATATTTCCATCCGATTCGTCTTGACTAATTAATAATTTTGAATAGTTAATTCATACTTAGTTCTTATTTATCTTATATTATTTCGATTATCGGTATATCGTTGGTTAATCAGATATCCATTCACAACATCTATATATTTTGTTTTGTGAATATTCACTAATTCTATTTATGTTGTTAATAACCTTTCACCCAATCGACGTGCTTGTTGTTCAGTTTGTGACGTTAATATATCCATGCACATACCGAAGTCAGTGATAAAACAAGCCCCTTTAACTCAGGAAACATTTTATGTGTACAGCCAGAGACTAATCAACCTTTACAGATGAACCGATATATAAATGTACACAAAAATTCAGCGTTACATCGCTCTAATTTTCACAGTCAGAAAGTAAAATAACGCTTTTTTTAACAAATTTTCATCATTGGAAGATAGCTCAGACCATAAAGACAAAATTCTGCTTTTTGCGTTCACCTTCACAGTCAAGAAATAATATACCGGGGTGCCCCATTCTATGTTGACACTTTTTTTAGCCTATATAACTTGTGAACTAGTTGAGATAATGAAATACAGTTGCCTTTGTCTAATTTTGATAAGTTATATCTTAACTATCCGTCTTCTTTGCACACTTCCGCTTTAACCGGTTGTGATATAGCATATTTTCGGGGATAGGGCAATTTAGTTATTTCAAATGGAACATCCTGAATATTTTTTGACAGATGGAAAGCCCGTTGTCTCGCCTTTCCGAAAATGCCATATTTGTCATGGAACAAATGCTTAAACAAACATGTGCTTATACAGAGTTTCAGTTTTATATGTCAGCTTTTAAAGTAAATACTGCGTTTTATCTAAATGCTACGAAAAAAATAATAATTCACAAAGTAGACTACGGGAAAAAAAAATAAAATCTAACTGAATTTTTGTTTTTTGTCAAACATAGTTCTAAATCTTCTTTGTGTTGTTTTGTAACACTTAGTTTCAGCAAAAATGATTACACACTTACACTGGTATTCATAGTCGTTCGCCAGCGGCTCGCCAAGCGGCGGTACGCCGAAATTTTGAATATCTGTTTCACAGTGGAGCGCCCGCCGTATGCGTACCACTTCCACGGCAGATTATCATCGTGGAACATTCTTTCGCCGGCGGGCGGTTTCCGCGATAGTTAATTTTGCGTTTCATAGTCGATCTCCCGCCAAAGAACACATGCGTAGTACTACGATTTCCTATATATTCCTAGTTGGCTATGGGAGAACCGCTGATGGTTCTCCGCGCGGCCAGCAGGCTCGCCAGCGACTCTCCATCGCTTGACTTATGAAACACACATTTCGGCGATTCGCCAACCCTCCATAAAAAACCGGCGGGAGGTTGTCCCGGCGCCGCGCTTGGCGATCGACTATGAATACCAGTGTTAGCTTTTTCACTTATAGTAAACATTTTTCTTAAAGTAACTCAAGTACCTGACTTGTCAATAAACTAATTTAACAGTTACAAGTGATGTTTTTGTTTCTATAGTGTACTTTGTGAATTATTATTTTTTACGTAAGATCTCGATAAAACGCGGTATTCACCTTAAAAGACTATAAAATTGTCGTTCTGTATAATTTCCATGACAAATATGCCATATTCGGAAAGGCGAAACAATGGGCTTTCCAACTGTGAAAAACGTACAGGGTATTCCATTTGAAATAACAAAGTTGCCCTATCCCCGAAAAAATCCTGTCACTTCTGATTAAACCGGAAGTTAAAAAAGGCGTAAAAAATTTATTAAAACTAGAAGAAAACTGGCGAAAACCGCATTTCATTATCTCAACTAATTCAAAAGTTGTATAGGTTTAAGGGGGTCAAAATATAATGGGGCACCCGGTAGTATTTTACAAGTCCAGTGGGTGGGGTATTACAGTAAGACTTTTTTACGTAGTGTGGAAACATTTAAACGAGTACTGTAAACACCTAATGGACGTGTAACGTATGGTATTTTATTTCATACTATCGTCGTTTCAAAATAAAAGTAAATTACCTAGGTATTATAAATTTCCCAACGAATCATTAAAATAAAATATGACAATACATCACTATCTTAACACATTATATTCCTAGAAATTGCGTGGTCAGTTGAGATAAGGAAAACTATAAAAAGGCGTACTGAAGCACATTACGCGTTCAGTTGACAGATAATTTCACTCTCATAACTTGTAATAAAATAAATAAATAAGTTCTTTTACTATTCGTTAGAATTTGTTCTTTCAATAGTTTTTAAAAACAACATTTTTTCAACGAAAGAATATTATTGGCGCAGTCGGTAGGATGTTAAAAGCAATCAAATATTGATCAGCGTTCGTCTCAACGATTAATTTAACATCCGAATCTACGAGTTCCAGAGAAAGTTACATCAGGCAGCTGTTCCACCAAGGATCGAAGTCTTCAAATTCCACTTCAGGAGAGAGTAAGAGTTTTTTGAATTCATCCTTTATTCCGTAATTATTTTCACAACACCCCAGTAACAAGGGTAGCATAAGTTCAAGTTTAGACAGATTGAGACTTGAATGCGAACCGAGCCAAAAGTGAGTGAAAATATTACATCCTAGTTTTAATCCCGTAATCATTTTCGCAACACCCCAGTAACAAGGGTAGCATAAGTTCAAGTTTAGACAGATTGAGACTTGAATGCGAACCGAGCCAAAAGTGAGCGAAAATATTACATTTCCTATCCTTTGAAATCCAATTCGATATCATCTTTGGATATTTAGATTAGTTTTGTGATAAATCTTATTAAGATCATATCAAGTATTAAAATCATTTATTGATCATTGATACCTAATTAAGAAAAGAAAAAATTGTCCGTGTGTAAGTGTACGCCAGAACAAATTCTTGTTTTATTTAAGTGAAATTAAGTAAAAAAACAGTTTTTAATAAACTTGTAGAAATGTCTACCGACACAACAAATTATACTTTAGTAAGATTAATATTAGAAACGATTCCAGAGTACAATGGAAATACAGATTTGTTGGAAATTTTTATCTCAGCTTGTGATGCTTTTTACAATAAATACCACTCAACAACTAACACCGAATTAAACCAATTTATTTATCAGGCAATTTTAGGCAAATTAAAAGGAAATGCATTATTGATTATTGCATCTCGTGCAGAATTAAATACATGGTCTTTAATTAAAACTGAGTTACGCAATGTGTATGGAGAACGTTTAAGTCTCGATAATTTGGAACAAGCCCTTATGACTTGCTCTTTACAAAAAAGTGAAACTTATCACAATTTTGCAAAACGACTACAATTACTTAGATCTAAATTGGCACTAAAATTAAAAACAACATCCGTAATTGAAATGGATGCTGCTACAAAACAGGTCCATTTAAGACAATACGACAGCTTAACATTAAAAATATTTGTTAGACACTTAGACAGACGATTACGTGACAAAATTATTACACAAAGTCCTACTAGCTTAGAACAAGCTATGGCATTGGTTCAAGAGGACGAAAACTTTGAACTGTTCTTACAACCCCAAAACCATTACAAACAATTAGTACCTAGGGAAAATATTCCACGAAAATCCAACACACTGCATGTTAGACAAACACCCGTTCAAGCTCAAAACTCCTTTCCGCAGAGATCTTTCAAACCGATAAATTATCAAACGCCTCATAATCAATTCACCAATCGAGCCCAATATCCAACAAATTCACAAGTATTTGGCAAGCCTACAAATGTTTGGCAACCCAGACAAAATCCAATACAAAATTTCCCAAAGCCAACACCAATGTCAGGTGTAAGTAACATTCCATCTAATATTCCACGAATTAACCCCACACCTATGTCAACAAGTACTAGAAACCAGACAATGATAAACAGAAAAAATTATCCACCACAGCACATTAATAAAATAAACGAGTTACAAAACACGGAGAATATCGCGGAATTACTAGAACCCAGTGATATACATGACAATGATACTGAAAACAACAGACTTTACAATGAAGAAACCGGACACCCGTATAACTATTACAATGATAATGAAAATTATAACTCAAGTTATGAAACTGAATACGTAGATAACGAATATCTAGTAGACGATAACTTACAAGACATCGACTCTCAGGATTTTATCAATCCCACGCCTCAAGTAATAAAACCATAGCTGAAATAAACACAAATTTTCAAACTCCGTTACCATATATTCTAATTAGGGCAACAAAAAACGAACCAGAAATAAAATTATTACTCGACACAGGTTGTAGTTTAAATATATTAAAACCGGAGATAATAGAACATTATTTTCCAAATTCTATTACCAGTAAACAAACACAAATTAAAACAGCTGGTGGTACAGTCGTTGCTAGAGGAATAACAAAGTTCCCTTTATTCTGGCTAATAGTTAAAAATTCATACATTAGTGAAAAAATAGGAAATATATTACAAAATTATATTGAATATACCCCAGAGTGTGTAGCATATAACTTCCATAATTATTTTGATGGAGTAATAGGGATCAATTTTCTTAGAGACCTAAATTTAAATATTGATTTCAAAACACAAAGTTTAATTGGACATAACTTTTCAATACCATTTCATTATAGACAAGTAAATAAAGAGACACTCAATTTTATGCTAAATCCAAATGAAATTAAGTTAGAAAAATTGCCCGTAAATATTCAAGATGGTAAAATATTTATAGAGGAATTACAATTTAACGATGTTTCAATAAATAATTGTATCACAAAAGCAGAGAATGGCCATGCTTATGTAGAAATACAAAATAAGTCTAATTCACCACAAACTATTCAGATTTCCTATGAAATACCTTGTAAAGAAATTGATAATGAATCTCATGAAATTTTCTCAATTGAACAAATATTAAATAATAATTATGTACCTAATTTTAAACCAATATCTAATTTAGAATCATCCATAAGAACCAATCACTTAAATGCAGACGAAAAATCTAAATTATTAAACTTATGTAACCAATTCAAAGAGATATTTCACAAGTCAGACAAAAAATTAACAGTAACTGACAAAGTTCAACATTATATTAGAACAACTGACGAAATACCAACTCATCCACACATATACAAATACCCACACGTACATAAAGACCTTATTAAACAAACTATAGACCAATATTTAGAGAACGGAATAATAAGATACTCTCAGAGTCCATACTCGCATCCAATTTGGATAGTTAATAAAAAACAGGATGCTTCAGGTCAAAAAAAGTATCGTATGGTAATTGATTATACTGCTCTTAATGCAAAAACAATTGACGACAAATATCCTTTACCTGACATAGACGCTACACTTGCGAAATTAGGTAAAAGTCAATATTTTACAACTATAGACTTAGCTTCGGGCTACCATCAAATAGCAATGCACAAAGACTCTATAGAAAAAACCGCTTTCACTTGCGATAGAGGGCATTATGAGTTTCTTAGAATGCCCTTCGGCCTTCGAAACGCGCCCAACACTTTCCAAAGGGTAATGGATCACATATTAAGAGACCACATTAATAACAACATATGTATGGTTTATTTAGACGATATAATTGTTTATTCGGTCTCACTGCAGGAACACCTTGTAAATTTAAAAAAAATATTTACTGTACTAAGGGAATCAAACCTGAAAATACAACTCGATAAAACCGAATTCCTTAAACGTGAAACCGAATATTTAGGACACATAATTTCAGATAAAGGAGTTAAACCTAACCCAAATAAAATTGCGGCTATGCAAAACTTCCCTATTCCACAAACAACTAAACAAATAAAATCATTTTTAGGATTAACGGGATATTATAGGAAATTTATTAAGAATTATGCTAAGATAGCCAAACCCATGACTACCTATTTAAAGAAAGGTTCAATAATTGATATTAATAATACAGATTATAAAAATAGTTTCCAAAAATTAAAAGATTATCTAATGAACGAACCCATTCTCGCATACCCAGATTTTACGAAACCATTTACTTTAACTACCGATGCTTCAAACTTCGCTATCGGTGCAGTTTTATCGCAAAATGACAAGCCAATATGCTATGGCAGTAGAACGCTATGTAAAGCCGAAATTAATTATTCAGTTATTGAAAAAGAACTGGCCTCGATTATATATTTTTGTAGTTATTGGAAAAGTTATTTATTTGGAAACAAATTTACCATTCAGACTGATCATAAACCTCTTAAATGGTTAGCTAGTGTAAAAGAACCAAATTCACGCCTTCTGCGATGGAAAATAAAAATGCAAGAATTTAATTATGATGAAATAAAATACATTAAAGGTAAAACCAACTATGTGGCCGACGCCCTATCTAGAGTAAAAATCGACTCTGATAATCAGTCAATTTTAAATAATTATGATTCAACAGAAAATAATTTAGCAGACTTTTTCGCCCTAACAAATGAAACGGAAATAGTGTCACAAAACGATTCACAAAATATACAGTCCACTTCAACGGTAGATCAAATTATCAATGAAGCAGTAAATACCGAAGTAGTAGATACCCTTCCGATTAATATCATATCGGATATCACATTGGAACCAGAAAATCCAATGGATACTAATGAAACAATACATACGGCACAAGAAAATCCTATATTAGAAATACCCATATCAGACAGAGCTTTGAATACATTCAAAAACCAGATAGATTTTCGTGTTAGTAACGATACACTAAATTCAATCGTTCGAATTGTACAACCGTTCGATAATAAAAAACGACATAACGTCACACTTAGAACGCAACATTTTGACTTGGATTTAATTAACTTTTTAAAAGACTATCTAAAACCCAACGCAACTTATGGCCTATTAATTGCAACGGAATATTTAAGTACATTCACGCAAACTATTCAAACCAATTTTCTAGCGAAATCTTTTAAATTTGTACGATGCACGTTATTCTTGGAAGATATTAAAACTAAAGACGATCAAATATTAAAAATTAAATATCATCATGAATCTAAAACAGTTCATAGAGGTATAAATGAAACTATTACAGCCCTAACCCGAAAATACTATTGGCCTACACTAAGAAACGATGTAAATGATTATATTAACATGTGCGCAAATTGTCAAAAAACCAAATACGAAAGACAACCTAATAAATTAATATTCAAAAATACTCCGATCGGAGATAAACCCTTTGATCACATTTATATAGACACATTTCAGATAGAAAAAGTAAAATTCTTTACCATAATTGATAGTTTTTCCAAATTTGCTCAAGCATACCCCACAACCACTAATGCAGTAGATATATTAGATAATGTATTGATATTTATATCACATTATGGCATACCGCATAAGATAACCTGTGACCTTGGCAGTGAGTTCAAAAATAGACATTTTGAAAATTTTTGTGAACTACATAAAATTAACCTACATTACACTACTATTAGAAACCCTAATTCAAATAGTCCCGTAGAAAGATTACATTCTAGTTTAATCGAAAGCTTACGACTATTACGAAGTGAACAAAAAACCAAACCAATAACAAATTTAATGACCTATTCTCTAATCGGATATAATAATAGTATTCACAGTTCTACGAAATTTACACCCATGCAAATAATTAAAGGCGTATTAGATTATGCAGCACCAGCGGAAATAACTGAGTCGCGAATTGTTTCAGATTATTTGACTAAACACGTCGAAAATAGTAACGTTATACATTCATTAATTAACGAAAATAATTTAAAATCCAGAGACTTAACGAAGGTAAATAAAAATCGAATAGAACCCCCAGAAATTCATATAGAAAAAACTAATAACGTGTATATCAAAGATAACACTCGTAATAAGATACAGCCTATTTACCAGCAAGCTAAACCATTACTAGACGACTTAGATAAACTAGACACAAATAGAGGGACTTTTCATAAAAAAATAGTAAAGCCTATCCGACAAATTGCTAATAAAGATTTAACTTTACAGGACGAAGATGGAGAATATCGTAGCACTCATTCTGACAATAACATACCCCCTTCATGTTAATACACTACATATAACTCCCCTGACAAATACAATATTCCCTTACAAAATCGGACCGACCCATGTTACATCTAGAAAACATACTTTTATAAAATATATAGAAACAAATCAATATGAACAATATCTGGTACAAATAGAGACGATATTAAATGATATCTCTTTACAAATAAAAGAACCAACAGGAACTTCAGTTATTTATAAAACTAGTAACTCGAAACCTAGCCTAAAACCCCTAAAAGATCATGTACAAGATTCAATACGCCAAGCTTATCAAAAGCTTTATAATTTAAAACCCCAAATTACTCGGCGCAAACGAGCTCTATTTAATTTTATAGGAAGAACTCAAGGATGGCTTTTTGGCACACTATCAGACGAAGATGGTGAGAGATATAATAACGCTATAGCAACCTTAGATAAAAACCAGCAATCGATACATCACGATTTTACAAATTTTGTATCTATTAGTCAAAATTTTATGAACGAAACTACAAGATTGTTTAAAAAACTGAATACTAATAATAAAATTGTTAAACAAGAAATTACCGAACTTTCATTAGTAATTGATAAAATCACCCGTTATATAAGTATACAACAAATACTCAATATGTTATTGATAGATTGTACCATGTTGATAGAACATATAGATAACGTCCAAAATTCAATCACCCTTGCTGGATTAAGCACACTAACAAGTGCAGTTTTACCCCTTAACGAATTAACTGAAATAATTTCCATTATGAAAAATAAATATAATAACCAAATTTTAGATTTGCACATTAAACAAGAATATTATAGATACTTGTACACGGAATTAAAATATCATGATAATAATATAATGATTCTAATACACTTTCCAATCGTTGAGAAAGATGTTTTCGATTTATTTCATTTATTCCCAATTCCAGTCAATAATACTACCATCATACCTTATAAACCCTATATCCTAATGAATTCTTCTACTCATTACTATCAAGAAGACAGTTGCCACCCAATTGACAACTATTGCGTTACCCATATCAAAGAATGGATAACCCAAAAAGACTGCTTACCCGCTTTACTACGAGGAAATATTAAAGTATCTGATTGTCTACCAACGTCAATCGATCTCCAGACAACCCTGGTTGAACCCATCAACGATGCCTACATAATTATTCTGCCAACACAAACGGTCGGAATAACCCAAAAATGTCAGCCTAATGGATTTACAGATGTAAAAACACCCAGCCTGGTACAAATTCCCAAAAATTGTACCATATTACTCAAGGGCATGAAGTATACAAATGAGGAATCCCAAAGTCAAGGAGGACCTTTCCACCTGCCTGTCATCTCAGAATGGCACCCGGAAGATGCCGCTCACAAGATTCAAATCCCCGGAGAAATCCCGTTAGATAAACTTTCAAAAATACAAAGTGAATCAAGTGAATTTAAAATTAAACCATTAGAGACTACAGTTAATACTAGTGCATTTAATACTTTTAATATAATACTAATTTTAATCATGATTTTAATACTGCTTTTTATATTATATAAATTTTATAAATGTTTTATTATAAAAAATAATGCTCGTCACCTTTTCTGGTTTTCTAAATCTAAACCAACCACAACTACTAATGAAAATCAAGATGATAAAAACGATGTTTTCCCTTAATTTTCAAACTTTGAGGGGCGCATTATATTCCTAGAAAATGCGTGGTCAGTTGAGATAAGGAAAACTATAAAAAGGCGTACTGAAGCACATTACGCGTTCAGTTGACAGATAATTTCACTCTCATAACTTGTAATAAAATAAATAAATAAGTTCTTTTACTATTCGTTAGAATTTGTTCTTTCAATAGTTTTTAAAAACAACATTTTTTCAACGAAATAATATTATTAACAGCATTGATATGCAAGGGATTATCATAATTTCTTTGGTTTTATAATAAAGCAGTGTTCAGAGGAAATTTTAAATAAATTTCCTAACATCGTAGCTTCACTGAAATGGGTATAAAAGCGTGATTCATATTTGCCTGACTTTTAGTTTTACTAAATTATAGCGGGTAAATGTCAATAATTGATTTAAACCCAAAACCTAATTCCCCAATGACAATCCGGTAAAGTGTTGCTAGACAACAACGTTACATTATCAGATACCGTAATGTTCCATTTACTGGCCACAAATCAGTACAGAGTAAGTGGATCTACTGCACAGAATAAAATAAAATAATTTGCGATTGATGCCGACGATTTTAGTTGGCATGTTTTGATACTTCCAAATATAACAACGTATTGGTCCATCTGTATAGTTATTTTATCTGTCGTACAGCATATCATATTTCGACCGAGACCAGAGACGAGAAAATTTATTTAATATTACAATATATAGGTCCTTTTGAAATAGATGTGACTAAATAAATATCATGTGACTCAAACGCAGGATGCCTCATTCAAAAACCATTACCAAAGTTATTGGACAGTTTATATGGCCACTCAGTAAGTCTTTCACTACTATCATATAATACTATATAATAAAAAATTCACAACTATTAAAACTTACACTAACATTAATGTCATACTAATGATCCACCAGTATAATAATAGTAATTTATATGGCCAGTGAGGAAATGAATCATTTTGTACGACGAGTGGGATATTTCCGGGACAAGCGAAGCGAGCTTTAAAAATAGTAAAAACTAGATCTTTTCATAACTGGGAAGCGAAAAGTATTTCATATGATAATGAGTTACGAAAACTGTGATACATAGCTTCAGGCAGTTTGGAAAAGTGTCGTTTTACATATAAAAATTACAAATAGCATATTACTTTACAAGGAGCTAAAATAGTAGTTTCCTGTGACAAATCTGTAGATATTGACGTACGATCGAAACGAATAAAAAAACTAACAGATAAGTCAATGAATAGTATATAACACTTCTAGCATGGTAAAAGGATTTTTACTGGCGGACAGTGTTGTATATATACTTATAGTTAGACTGAATGATGATAACATTAGCCTTGATAAAACAAATAATAATATTGGTAGTTATTGATAGAGGATTGTCAGACGATTTTGTAGAAGAATAAAGACGTTCAATTTAAAGATTTACAAAGTGTTGTTTATTACAATTAAATATAAAACATGGCGCAGTCGTAAAACCTAGAAACAATTAAAATGGATTTAACGTTAGCGAAATTACCATGTCCCTTAGTGTTGGAAGGAAATGTGCCGGAAAAATTTAAAAAGTTTAAACAGGAATTAGTAATTTATCTGGTTGCTACTGTTTTACAAAGTAAGTCAGATGAACAGAAAGTAGCGATACTGTTAAATATTATTGGTGAAGATGGTCGAGAAATTTTTAATAATTTTAAATTAAGTGACATTGACAAGAAGGATTTTGTAAAAGTACTGGCAGAGTTTGAAAAATATTTGTTGCCAAAGAAGAATATAATTTATGAAAGGTTTAAATTTTACTCCAAGGGTCAGGATTTAAATGAACCATTTGATCATTTTCTTAATGAGGTTAAGAAGTTAGCAAGAAACTGTGAATTTAAAGAAGAAGAAGAGATGATCAGGGATAGAATTGTGTTAGGAGTAGCTAGTAAGAAGTTACAGGAAAAATTATTAGCAGTAGATGAATTGACAGTTGATAAAGCTATAGAACATAGTAAGAAGTTTGAAACATTACAAGGACAGATACAATTGATGAGAAGTGGAGATGTTGCAGTTGATTCATGCAGAACAGGGGGAAAGGAGTTTACAAGCAACAAGAATATTGAAAAGTATACATTCAGGTGCAGAAGATGCAATATAGTTCATGAACCGAGAAACTGTCCAGCTTTTGGAAAAAAAATGCTCGCGTTGTGGCAAGTTAGGAAGTCATTCCTGAGGAACAGAAACACAGTGATCCAGGCCTTAACGTTGAAAATTTATTGAATATTGACTCTGTAAGTGATATTCATAGTATAACTTGGTCTGAAGATATAATTATTAACGGAGTAGTTGTTAAATTTAAAATAGATTCAGGTTGTGAAGTGAATATTTTACCAATAGATATATTTAAAAAACTTAAATTATCAAAGAAGCTTAATCAAACTACAATTGTTTTAGAAGCATATGGGGGTTTCAAAATAATACCTCTAGGATTGATTAGAGTAAATTGCAAAATTAGAAATAAAGAGTTATATGAACAGTTTATAGTTGTAAATAAGGGTAGTACACCATTACTTGGTTTAAAAACTTGTATTAAGTTTGGTTTAATTAATAGAGTAAATGAGGTTTGTACTAATGTTACAGATATTGTAAATGTAAATAATGATATATTTACAGGTACACGAAAATTTGATATAAAATGTCGACTTCATGTAGATCCAGGAGTAATACCAGTAGTTCGCCCCCCCCCCAGAAGAATTCCCAATGCTATAAGTGATAGAGTCAAATCATCGTTGGATGAATTGGAACAGAGGCAAATAATTCAAAAAGTAAATGGTCCTGTTGAATGGGCTAGTAATTTAGTAATTGTTGAGAAACCAGATAAAAGTTTAAGAATATGTTTAGATCCAAGTGATCTAAATAAGGCTTTAAAACGTGAGTACTGTCTGATACCTACCATTAATGAAATTAGAGCTAAGCTGGCAGGTAGATCTTGGTTTACTGTTTTAGATTTGAGAGAGGGGTTTTATCACATAGAGTTAGAACAAAATTCAACAAATCTGTGTACATTTAGTTCACCTTTTGGCTTTTGTAAGTTTTTAAGATTACCATTTGGATTGAGTGTTGCTCCTGAACTGTTTCAAAAGATGAACAATAGTTATTTTGGAGATATACCTGGAGTTATTATCTATTTTGATGATTTACTTGTCGCTGCATCTAGTGAGATAGAGCATGGTTCTGTATTAGAAAATGTGTTTAAAAGAGCTCGTAATCACAATATAAAATTTAATCCTAATAAAATTCAATATAAATAAAGACAAGTTAAGTATTTAGGGCATCTCTTTTGTGAGGATGGTGTTCTTCCTGTTACTAATAGAGTCAAAGCAGTAAAAGAGTTAGTAGCACCAAATTCTAAAGTTGAAGTACAACGAGTTTTGGGATTGTTTAATTATTTTAGAAGTTTTATTCCAAATTTGTCAAATGAATCAACACCTCTTAGAAATCTATTGAAAAAAGATGTAAACTTTTCATGGAGTAGGCAACATGGTGATTGTTTTGAAAGACTAAAGAAATTGTTGTGCGAAGCTCCAGTATTAGCTAATTTTGATGATGCAAAAGAGATTGTTATTCAAACAGATGCGTCAAGAGATGGAATAGGTTGCTGTTTGATGCAAAATGGTAAACCTGTATGTTTCGCGTCTAGAAGTTTAAATGATTGTGAAAAAGGGTGGGCGCAAATTGAAAAAGAATTTTATGCTATAGCTTTTGCTTGTACTAAATTTCACCATTATATTTATGGTCGTAAAGTTACTGTGTGGACAGATCATAAACCACTAGTAGCAATTATGAAGAAAAAATTATCTGATATTGTTTCACCTAGATTGCAAAGAATTAGGTTGAGACTAGTTAGGTATGATTTAGATGTTAACTATCTGCCTGGAAAAGAATTATTTGTAGCTGATTTATTATCTCGAAATTTTTTAGTTGAGAATTCACATGGTGACAATACCATGACTGAAATAGTTCATAACATAAACTCTGTTCTCAACATTTCACAGTCAATGAAAGTAAAATTTCAGAGACATGTTAGTAAGGATAAAGTATTAAGTTTGGTTAAAAAATATTGTACTTCTGAATGGCCGAAAATAAATAAAAGTAGTGGTGAAATTTATCTATATTATAACTTGAGGGATGAATTATGTGTTGTTGAAGACATTATTTTATTTAAAGACAGGTTAGTAGTTCCAAATGCATTAAGATGTGATATGTTAAAACTTACTCATGAGGGTCATTTTGGCATAAATAAAATGATTCTAAGAGCAAAATATAGTTTATATTGGCCAAAAATGTTACAAGATGTTATACATTTTGTAAATAGTTGTAAAGTTTGTGAAAAGAATAAAACAAATAACATCAAAGAGCCACTAATAAGTCATGAGATTCCAAATAGGCCATATTCAAAATTAGCTTGTGATATTTGTGAATATGCTGGTAAAAACTATTTAGTTATATTTGATTTTTTCAGTAAGTGGTTAGAAGTATTACAAATAAGAGATAAAAGTAGTGATGAGCTTATAAAAAAATTTAAGATAAATTTTGCAACTCATGGTATTCCAGATACTCTTATTGCTGATAATGTTCCTTTTGCATCGTATAAAATGGCTAAATTCGCTGATGAGTTTGGTTTTAAAATTATAACGAGTAGTCCATATTATCCTAAAAGTAATGGGCAAGCTGAAAGCGGAGTTAAGATTGCAAAAAATTTGTTGAGAAAAAATTGTGATCTTGACATAGCATTGCTAAATTATAGAAGTACAGAGATGTAGGTGTAGGTTTATCACCATCTCAATTATTGATGAATCGTATATTAAAAACTAAATTACCAATTAGCCAGAATAAGCTAGAAAAAATTAGTAATGATAGAAGTTCAGATCAAATTTATGATAGATTAAGAAAAAAACAAAATGATTCTAAAAAATATTATGATAGGTCAGCAAAAGAAAGAGATAATTTTAGTGCTAATCAAAATGTGACTGTAAAACAAGGAAATATTTGGGTTCCAGCTAAAGTAGTAAAACCTTGTATTGAACCAAGATCATACTTCGTTAAGTTCAGTAATGGTAGAATATGTAGACGTAATAGCTCACAATTAAGAAAGTCATTAAATCAACCGGAATTAGATGAACCAGAATTTGATTTAGATATACCTCAGCTGGTAACTTTTAATGAGGAAATAGACCAAGACTCTACAGCGTCAGATATTGTGGGGAAGGAAACTGGAACTACTGGTGTTATGAATGGTACACGTGAAGATAGAAATTTAAATTCTAGTCGTCCAGTTAGAAGTTCAAAATTACCAGTTAGATTTAAAGATTATGTATTGAATTCTGTTATATTAGAATAGTTTACTTGTAAAAAAGGGAGATGTTGTATATATACTTATAGTTAGACTGAATGATGATAACATTAGCCTTGATAAAACAAATAATAATATTGGTAGTTATTGATAGAGGATTGTCAGACGATTTTGTAGAAGAATAAAGACGTTCAATTTAAAGATTTACAAAGTGTTGTTTATTACAATTAAATATAAAACAGACAGAAGGATATGCCTAACGAGTTGTAGACGAGCCTGTCACCTTCTGGAGCCAGTAAAAACAGTTACCTTGCATGTATTGTTAAATAGTTTATTTGTTATTCATTTGCAAGTAAATCAGATAGATATTCAAGTTTCAATTAGAAAAAATATTCAATAATTTGTTGTAAGCTTTGTATGCACTACTCCTGACTACGTATGTTGTTTATTTCATTGTTTATTTATTTTGGTGAAAATGAATGTGCCAGAAGCAAGTATTAAGGAAGCCACCAGCGTAGGTTCAAGTTTATTGCCAGAAAAATCATCTTCAAGGTACGAGCGTCAATATAGCCACTTCAAAAACTGGCAGAAAAAAATTGTGTAATTGAGGAAACAGAAGATGTTCTGTCGGTTTACATGAATCAATTATCTATTAGATCCAGTCCGAATACATTATGGGAAAAATGGTCTATATTAAAAAATTATTTAGAAATCAAGGAAAATGTTCCAAGTTCGCAGGTTTGTTTTTTACCGTATTACACAAACAGTGATGGTCACTGGCCTATTATATAAATTTAATTAAGTATAGTCGTCTTCCCCATCTAACCATTTTACAATTGGTACAGAATTGTACAGAATTTGTGCAACCAAAAACTTTCTTACCTACCCTTGCTACAACTCTTTATTTGAACCCCCACTACCACTGACGTCGTACACCGTATACTAGCACCACAAAACTGTAGATCAAACGCCATGGAATTCGCATAATTTATCTATGCAATTTGCTGGTATCCCAGCTACTGGTAAGCAATAACTTGATATGCATGCCTCTGGAATTGATATCACAGCTAATAGTATGACTTTGAACTATTAACTAGCATGTGGATCAACGGCTTAATTCTTTAATGATTATACAATATATACAGCCAATGGCAAAAGTAACGATGTCTACATTCATTATTTTATAAACACCCAATCATTAAAACAAAACTTTCTGAACAGTTGATTTTCTTTTATTTTGCCCCTTATAATAATAATATCTCTAGTCCTCATTCTAATTACAAGGATTAGCAATGAAGTAGGAGACTTGTGTGCGAGGGGGAACGGCATATTATTATTCAGTAGACCGCAATTGCGCCTCAGGAAAGACTCACTTTGGTAAATCTGTACCTACCACCTGTACCACCTGGAATGCGGGAAACCTGGAAACCTCATTAGTTTAATAATAAGGGAGATAAACCCAAAAAACTGTACAATAAGAGCAATGTACTAGAAGGACGATATCAATTCGTTGCTAGGCTACAGAGGCTACAGAACATACAGAGGGATGTGTTTCCAACAGTATTAGGATGTTAGTAGTGGTTAGATACACACCATAGTGCCCCATTTGGGTCTATGCTACTATATGTCTGAGAATTATGGTCAAATTGACAGACAGATAACGACCAGCTTTCCTGAAGGCGCCATTATATCAGCGACCTCTATTGTCTTTGAGGGTGACCATCCTATTTATTTATTTGAAGGAGATGCCGAAAACAACTACTCCATAGGCAATGTGTCCTGACTGGCATTGCATTACTCCGGCATCTCCATAGGAGTCGCCACATTTTTCATGGAGACCAACCACCAGACACAGACCAGTTTCGCGCTTATTATGCGCTCGTCATAGTGCCATAAGTCGTGGAATCGATGAACGATGTTGCGACATGATTGCCTAATGGGTATCGTGATACATAATACACTATGTATCTCACCACTACTAACATTCACAATGCTCATTAGGCAATTACGTCGCAACATTGTTCATCGATTCCACTACCTATGGCGCTCTGCCGAGCGCATAATTAGCGCGAAACTGGTCAGTGTCTGGTGGTTGGTCTCGATGAAAGATATGGCTCTTATGGAGATGCCGGAGTAATGCAATGCCAGTCGGAGCACATTCGCCGTGGAGTAGTTGTTTTCGGCATCTCCTTCAAATAAATAATATTAGGATGTTTCGCATGATATATTATTAATGGGTGTCTACAAATACAACTACGCTAAAAAATAAACATGAACGGAACATTTTAATATCTACGCTACTGGAAGTTCTTATTATTAATCTTGAGAAATGACATTATCTGATACTACAGTGCTTTCGAAAAGTAACGAATAAATTCATTATTTTAGAAATTGAGAAGTTTTCGAAAAAATCCCCTGACACGTCGATTTTGTTTTTGAAAAAGGCACTTTTTGACATACGACCCATATTTGTGACGTCATCGTTGTTCGAGATATGACGTCATCGACAATTTTTTTAAATAGCAACCCTCAATTTTGACCACGCCATTTGAAAGAGCGTATCATTCTACATACGCAACATAAAAAATCATGGTTGCCTGACAGTAGCCTTAGCGACCGAGAATGTTTTTTATTGCTGTCAGATAAAAACTTGAAATCGTACTTTATTAAATAGTTTTTTCTGTTTTTTGAGTAATTTCTTTAGTTCTTATCTTTTGTTTGGCAAAAGCACTGCATTTGAAGTGTTTATTGAGTAGTAACTTTGTCATTTTATAAAAAAAAATGGTTAAATTAACTGAACGAGAACGAATTGAAATTCTTTGCATGATCGGATTTGGAGATAGGATGTGTACCCAAAGAGTAGTAGTTGAATTGTTCAATGAAACTCATCCTGATCGACATCCCATTAGCCAAAGCATGGTAAGCAATATTGAGTCTAAATACCGTAACTTTGGACTTGTTCGTGATCTTCCTAAATCTGGTCGACTGACAAAATCAATAGATGATGAGGTTAATGTTTTGTTGGCAATACAAGAAAATCATCACTCAACACTTAACCAATTGGCTTCTGATTTCAATATGGCAGCGTCCACAGTTCACAAAATTATGAAAAAAGCAAAGTATCATCCTTTTAAGGTATGCCTTGTTAATGAGCTATCTGAACCGACTTTGATCGGTGTAATCAATTCTGCGAGCAAATACCAGAGCTATGCAGTAATGATAATAATTTCGTAAAATACGTAATTTTTTCTGACGAGGCTACGTTTGTTTTGAACGGCCATGTCAATAGGCAAAACTGCCGTTATTGAGCTACCGAGAATCCCCGATGGATGATGGAGTATCACACTCACAGTCCCCAGAAAGTAAATGTGTGGTGCGGCATAGTCGACGGAAGAATTCTGGGTCCCTATTTATTTGACGTCAACCTAATTGGTGCAAGATATTTGGATTTTCTTCGAGACGACCTCATTTCTGCACTAATAATTTTATATCCAGATATAGAGGGACGTGATCTTCCAAGAAATGACATGTTCTTTCAACAAGATGGTGCACCTCCCCATTATGCAGCACCTGTCCGTGTTTATTTAGATGAGCTGTTCCCGAATCGTTGGATAGGGAGAGGGGGCCGATTGAGTGGCCAGCCAGATCGCCTGCTTTGACACCCCTAGATTATTTCTTGTGGGGATACTTAAAAAGCAAAGTATACGTTACTAGACCGGTTAATTTAGAAGATTTAAAAGCAAGAATTCGTCACAAGATACATCGTATACCTCCTGAAGTTATAGATAATGTCCAAAAAGAATTTATTAGTCGTCTTGGCTACTGTCAGACAGCCAACGGTGCACAATTGAATTTTTTATTATGAAAATTAAATTTTAAAATCTTCAAACATTATTTTCTTGAAATTTTTGTTCTGTAACACCATAATTTTTCATGATGCGTATGTAGAATAATACGCTCTTTCAAACGGCGTGGTCAAAATTGGGAGTTGCTATTTGAAAAAAATTGTCGATCACGTCATATCTCGAACAACGATGACGTTACAAATATGAGTCGTATGTCAAAAAGTGCCTTTTTTAAAAACAAAATTGACGTGTCAGGGGATTTTTTCGAAAATTTTTTGACGCAAAAACAATCCAATTAGATTTCTCTATTTGTAATCACGTGTGCAAAACCTACCAATAATAGTCACATTACACTATTACCCCCCCATGGGTAGTTATCACTTATGTCATCGTTCGTTGACAGCGAACAAAATTTTTTTAACACTTCTATAATAATTGTAACAATTTAAAATGTCTATCACTTTCGTCACGATTTGGTGAACAGTGCTTCAATCGATAAAATTATAGAGGTAAATACACCAAAAAATACTGTTAGCAGTAAAAAGTAGGTAGGTATACTTGGAAAATATTTATGAACTTTTGCAGCACGCGGAAATATATATTAGATGGAAATCGTACAGTTGAAGGACTGGCGTTGATAGTCAAGGATTGGGCGGCTAATATGAGAAAAAGGGATGGTACGGAGTTTAAGGAAGCTACAGCAAAAACTATGTGGAATGTAACAAGTAAATTATTACAAGGCATAATTGTATTTTTAATAAATAATTTTTAATGACATTTTCATAAAAATTGCAAAAAAATTTCTCACCGAATACCCCTCGAGCATTGATAAATAACTCAAAATTTTCTCCCAACTTTCTCAAGCACGTTACTTTTTGATAACAGCCCTCCCCCTACGGCGTCGGGCTGTTGTCAAATAACGTGCTTTCGAAATCTGTGATAAAATTATCTCGTAGTTATCAATGCTCTTGGGCCATTATAGGTGAAAACTTCTCAATTTCTAAAATAATGAATTTATTCGTTACTTTTCGAAAGCACTGTATATACGCAGTGTATTAAACCATACAACAAAACCGTGCATAACATGCCGTGAAAACATAATATTGGCCTCATTAGGGACATTACTATAATATTTTCGTAGAGCTCTATAATGCACATATCCTTGTTTTCTTTTAATTTTATTATTCTTTCTCTGGTGATATTATTGTATAATAGCGTGGGTGTCGTCGGCTGCATTTTAAAGCGAGCGTTAACCGGCTGGTGTAAAAAGCACATAGAAGGAGGAAAAGGACAGTGATAAAGAGAGATGGCACGTGTAGATCCTGTGAGGCTGCAGATTTATAACCAGTGCGAGATCATTTCACTCGCATACATCTCGGATATCCTTAGACATTTGCAGGAGTCACGTTAAGACGAACGGTAATTACCAGCACAAGATGGCGCTGCCGCTTGTCATCATAGATCATAAGTGGTATACGAACGGAATTAAGCCAGTGATAGCAACCAAACCCTTTCTAAATTGGTTCTCTTTAATTTAATATAGATCCCGACTGCCAGTAGAGATATATTTCTGCAAACTTCCTGGAAAAGTATTTTTGCTTTAATTGATGATTTGTGGAAGATCTGAAGTTTCAGAGAGAAATAAATAAAAGCATTTCCTATGAGGAATTACATTAAATATTAACAGGCGCACCGTTTTCAAGATAGGAGTAAATAGGATAAGTATTTCAGAATTCTGCATTTTAAGCACTCTTAATTATGTATTGATATAATATTTCTAGGAATAGTTGTAAGTTTTACTTTACTCTTTCAAAAGTATATCAGAAAACTAGTATTAGTGAGCTTCTCAAGTTTTCCTTACATTAAATAATTTCCTTTCTATTTGTTTTTTGAGAATAATATACTGAGCAAGTTTTGTAAAATATGTATGCTTTACTGGTCAATTAGTTTTTTACATGAGAAGAAGGCGTCACAGCAGATTAATAAGCAATATAAATAAAGTGAATCACAAATAATAGCATTTTAAAACAGAGAAGCTGTGTATATTCGGAAAACAGAACGATTTGACAATACAAATCATATAATGGAAACCAAATGTAAATAGATAATTAAAGACAAGATGGTTATAAGAAACAGAGGAAGACATAATACAATTATAGTGGAAGAAACAAAGGATAAGCAAAATACCATGGAAAGGAAAAAGCAAGAAACCAATGAATATTTCAAGAAAGGAGACAATTTTCAAACTAAATTTATGGTTTATGTAGGCACGAGTAAGTACATAATGTCCGCGCCACGAAAGAAGGCGAATCCGTGCTGTGACCCGCCTCGAGTTAATATCGAAGAGCCACTGAAGGTCGGGCGCCTAGGCAGAACATAGGCGAGCGATTATTCATGGTCACAATTTAAGGCCACCACGGCAAATAGATACATTGACTTGGGTCGCCAGATACGATAGTTCGGTTCAAAATGTGGACTATGTTACATTTGGAAGATACTTCTCTTCTGGCGCGGACTTTACAAGATATTTTGAAGTTGTAGCTGATACTTTTTAATTATTTAATAATGTATTATCACTACTTCAATGGAATTGAACATTTTTATCGTTTTCTTTCTCGTTAATTAAAAGCATTTTTTTATTTTCGTAGCATTTTAATGATCCCTTACTTCTTGAGTTCCACTAATGTTCCATACTTTGTTAACCAATACGCTTAATTAAATAATAACGGTTGGAACAATTATTATTTAATTAAGCTCATTGGTTATGAAATAACTAATAATCCATGCAGCAGTTTTAATACTAATTAGACCCCGGACATTTTAATGACATGACAGAAAGATACTTTCCCTAAATTTAGGATATGATAAGTAGTTATCGCAATATAATTTACATTTTTTTTTATAAAATATCCACGTTTCACGGCCTATCTGCATATACCGTTAACGTACATTCAAATTAACTCTTTTATAATTTTTATAATGTAGGTATTTATTTTAAAATTGTTGTATTGTCAGTACCCAAAGCTAGCCAAAAATATTCCAGTCAGCGTCTCAGATTTCGGCCCTACTGTACTGGAAAATTCTGCAACGCATGACTGGCGGTGGCGGTACTGGGTACGAAAACAAAGCAACAACTCCCGAGGCACACATTTTAACGAGTCAAGACGGGCAGTGCTAAATACTTGTTTTGAAGAGAAACCTTAAGACATGTTTATATATTTTGCAATAATTAAAAGGCAACCTGCGTCTTTAGATACTGAATTACAATTATTGAGATCAATTTACATATCTGAACGTACCATGAGATGCTTAGGTCAGTATTGCATATTATGTTATTTTCAGTATACCCATTATATAATTTTAGTTTTGAATTATAATATAAATAAGATTAACTTCTTTAGCAAAAGCACTATATTAAACTAAAACGTGGTAAACTGAAACAAACTATTTGTATTATAATTTTTTTTTTTTATTTGGCATCGAACTACAATATCAGAGATATGCCATTTTTAACAAAATGATGTTAAGGCGCCATGAACTTCAGCTATAAACAAATTCATGTCTGGATCCTAATAGGATTTAAAATATTCATGGCTAAAAGCAGAGCGGAGAATAAGTTAAACGGTCGAAGGGAGTTGATAAGTGTGAGAGCAAGAGAGAGGATATCATTTTACGCTTGATTTGTTAACCATTAGCTGTGTAAATCCTTAGTTGTGGAAGATACCGTTATCACCCTATCCATCTCTGTATTCCGTATTGCTTAACTATCATCCACCGTAATCGCTTTAGTTGCCCTAGTTCACCCTGCATAAGCAAAACAGGAATAACTAAGGGTGTTGTTAATAAATAACAGGTGGAGTTTGACAGTTTGTTATTAATTATAAAAGTACTTTGGCCCATTTACTCATTTGAGATTCATTTTGGGCTTCCGATATATTTCCATTAAATACTTTTAATCCCTTATTTAATCCCCCCAAGAACGTAGTCAGACACATGAGGTTTTTTGAAACTTGATCTAAAACCAAAAATATTTTTTATTTTTCATGTTATCTTTTTTTTATATACAGGGGGTCCTAGTTTTATTCTGAAGAAATTTCGAGAGTGTGTAGAACGAGTAAAAAATGGGACTTTGATATATAAACTTATGTCCAAATCTCAACAATATCCGAGATACAGGGGATTGAATTTGAAAAAAAAAATGTCTCCTCTTATCTACCTCTGACAGTAATAAACCAATTATTTTTAATTTTATGGTAGATGCTAGTATGAATTCTATTACTTCCATAGCAAATTCAGCTAGATGGGAAGGAATAGTCAGTGGCGTGCAACCTGCATCTTTGAGAACCTTTTCTAAAAAATATATGTTACCGAACTGATTTACGTTTAAAATAATAAGATAACTTTTTACTTAGAATAAAACGTGTTTTATTCTAATAAAATGAAAAGGATGAGTCTAAATATTGCTCAAATTGCGGACCATTTGCGACACAGCAGTTTATAATTGACTGTTTAATTGTTTACATAACAAATTTATTATGACTTGAATCATCACAGGTAGATGTCACTAAATAGGTGCCTGAGAATCTGGATATCTTCTGTCAGGGAACCTGACTCTGAACTTTCGAGATGTCCTCAATGAGGTGCGATGACACAATCCGAAACAATATTACCATAATCAGGATTACAAAATTTATGATATGGCATTTTAATGTTATGTTTGAAATTTGAAATAATGTTAGTTAAATAGTTTTTTATATTTTACATTAAACGTTTATTTTGATCAGCGAAATTGTTTCCAAAGCAATTTTGATAGCAAAAAATCGTGTTTATTTAAGTATAATAATTTTATTTTAAGGCATTATTTTGTTAGGAAAGGACAAGGCTTAGTTTCATAAAATATCGCTTTACTTCGGAATGGTGTGTATTGTGTGAGAAAAATGTAAATATTCTTTTTTGTAGAGAAATTGGTGGGACATCGAAATATAATAATATTTTAAAATTTAGTCAGTTGCGTAACATATTTTTTTTGAAAAGGGGCCTGAAGAGTGGAGGTTGCAAGCCACTGGCCACTCTCATCGAGCTGAATTTTTTTGTGGAACTAAAGATTCATAGTAGCATGTACCAAATGCAATTTTAAAATAATAGGTTCGTTACTGTTAGAGATATAAATAAAAGAAGAACATTATTTTCAACTTTCACTCCCTGTATCTCGGAAACGGTTGAGATTTTGAAATAAGTTTATGCAGTAAAGTCAACCTGCAGTAGGTATATCCAGATGTAATCAGCATATCCAGATATGCACCTACACTCAGGCGGCTTTACATGACTTTATCTCCTACAGGATCACCTCCAGGGCGGTCCTAGAATGTATTAATGGTCTAGCTCAATTAGGACAGAACAACCAAGTAAAATTGACCTGGGTACCGTGTTATCACAACATAACAGGAAATGAGGACGCCAATGCACTGGTTAAAAGAGGCTCGAGCATACAGTTTACATGGCCCGAACCAGTACTCGGGCTTCCGCCTAGTTATGTAACAAGGTCTATTGGAAACTGGCTCAAGAAAAGATCAGTGGAAGAATGGTCGAATGGACTGGGTTGCGACAAGCTAGGCTCTTAATTGAAAGGCCTTGGTCGAACGCAACTAGATCAATACTTGAGCTAAGTCGTACCAGCATAAGAATTGTTATATGACTGTTGACAGGTCACGGACATCTCAACAAGCACCTTAATACTATCGGCCTTAATGACACTAGAAGGTGCAGGTTTTGCGGGCACGATGACGAGGACTCCATACACATCCACTGTCGCTGTGCGCCTGCCTCATGGTCAAGAGACGCAAACATCTGGGTGCAGCATTTCTCCTGTCCCAGGACATTAGAGAACTTCCATTAGAACAGGTGTTGGCCTATGCGCATAGCACCGGTCTCTTCCAATAGCTCTCGGCTAGCGGCAGGCACAATGGGTCAAAAGGCCTGGCTGTTGCGGGTAACCGCGCCGCTTTCCAACAACAACAAAGTCAACCTGTATATTCCAGATGCTTGCCGATCCAGACACTAAAGCACCTCCAAATTTTACCAACATAATGCTGGTCGCAATCACAAAGTGCACAATGCAATTTTTATAGTACAGGGTAATTTTATAGACTTACTATATAGTACATGATCTTTCAACGAAAACTTGACCCACCCCTCTATAATTATAAATTATTTCAAAGTCCTTTCCATTGCGAATACACTGGAGCATCATTTGGGAATCGGTTGGGATTTGACAGATTTGAGTTATTGGCTAAAAAGGAAAAGTTGACAAACCGACATTCGCGTACTAATTTCTACAGAAATGCACACCAATAATAAGCTTTTTATCTACTACATAACCACACTTTTTTATGTAATTTTCGGCTTTTTTAAAGTGAATTTGATCACTAAGTTATGACCAGCATATCAACGTAAGGTTGCACTACATGTTGAAGCTATTTTTAGAAGTAAAACTGCCATTTTACTATATAAAAATTTACATGAAAGTTGCCTAAAATATATGCATATTTAGGCTATTTGTGGGATTTCCGACACAAAACATCCATTGTGAAGAAGAATTTGAGACTACAATCACTTCATCTGAAAGTAAATAAGGAGACTTGAGTATCTAAGGCAGTCTATTTCAACAAAAATGCCAATAAGATCCAGTTGCACCTCTTGTCAATAGACTGAGTACCAATTAAATATATTAAGCACCTATAACGTCGCTTATTATGAACTGAATTTGAAACATAAAATACGATAAACTGCCCGCGAAATATAAAAAAATTCAGGTTTGTATTTAAAAAAATGCTGTCTTTCAAATGCCCGTGCACCGTTTGATAGAATATTAAAAGCTTCAGCGAGAAACAAATTTGTCAAATAAAATTAGGAAAAAATATTTTTTTATTTGCTCATAGACTTCAATAATCCATCACGTAAATCTTGACATTTAACGCAAAATGTTTTAGTCTTGATCGTGAACGAAACGTTGCCATAATTCAACCAAGTCATTACTTATTGCGGATACCAAGACCCCTGCTGTATTTTACGGAAAACGTAATTAACATTAAAATTACTTTGTTAATTCAAATTTTACTTTAAACAGATACAAAAGCACAGCTGTAAGTTAACAAATTTTTATGTAAAGCTTAATTTTACAAAAAACGCACGCCGTATAATTTGAAAAAGTTTTAATTACACAACCGTTTCTACTAATTCAGATCTATTTACTATCATTAAAAATTGAGCTAATACTAACTTTGCCTCATCAATCAACACAACAATTATTGTGTTTTTTAACACGCAATAATTTGCGCCAGTCTAGTGATGAAAAATAAAAAAGTTTATTTATTTGGACTTACATATTCAGTAAAGAAAAAACGTGTTCTCAGATAGCTCATATATAAAATTGCATTTCACAGTTCATTAAAGTTAAAAAAAGTAATTAGTATCTGCTCTATAATTATCACTGGCTGCCACAATTTTTGTAACACAGTTCAGCCCATAATTTTTACAATGCTAATGCCTTTGTAATAATAGAAAAAATATTCATAAAGCCCTAATACATATTACTTTTCAATAGGCCCATACATCCTTTTATATTGGCAGGTAGTAAATTTTATGAGAGGTCATTTAAAAAGGGTGCATTTCAAAACAGAAAAATAACGGAAAATTGATTGTTTTTATAACACTAAACTTATTCTCTTATTCAGTCTTCTTTTTTATTCATTTCGAATTGAGTGGTTCTGTGTAGTGAAAAAGTTTTTTCAGAGACGAAAATGTCAAGTCAAATGCGCCGCATTTGCAAAATTTTTTTGTTATATTTGTGAATAATTTCTGGTGAAATCACAAGCTAGGCCATTTTCTTAAAATACGAAAAAAGCCTATTTCATGTATTTTGGTGCTTTAGTTGGAGATTAAGACAAGCAGTGGGCTCCCCATGTGTGCTGTGTCAGTTGTAGCGTGTCATTGATGCAGTGAAGGGAAAGAAAAAAAATATATCTTTTCAGTTCCAATGGTATGGCGAGAACCCACCAATCATTTTGCCGATTGCTATTTTTGCATGACAATAGAATTGATACATGGATTATGTGGATCAAATTTTAATTTTACACAATAGTAGATAATAACTACAGTGCTTTCGAAAAGTAGCGAATAAATTCATTATTTTAGAAATTGAGAAGTTTTCGAAAAAATCCCCTGACACGTCGATTTTGTTATTAAAAAGGGCACTTTTTGACATACGATCCATATTTGTGACATCATCGTTGTTCGAGATATGACGTCATCGACGATTTTTTTAAATAGCAACCCCCAATTTTGAACACGCCATTAGAAAGAGCGTATCATTCTACATACGCATCATGAAAAATTATGGTGTTACATAACAAAAATTTCAAGAAAATAATGTTTGAAGATCTTAAAATTTAATTTTCACAATACTGACAATGATAATGATTATGTAAAAAATCGACTATATTAAATGTTCAAATTGTGCACCGTTGGTTGCCTGACAGTAGCCAAGACGATTAGATGGAGGGGGCTGATTGAGTGGCCAGCCAGATCGCCTGATTTGACACCCCTAGATTATTTTTTGTGGGGATACTTAAAAAGCAAAGTATATGTTACTAGACCGGTTAATTTAGAAGATTTAAAAGCAAGAATTCGTCACGAGATAGATCGTATACCTCCTGAAGTTATAGATAATGTCCAAAAAGTATTTATTAATCCTCTTGGCTACTGTCAGGCAGCCAACGGTGCAACATTTAAACATTTAATGTAGTCGATTTTTTACGTAATCATTATCATTGTCAGTATTGTGAAAATAAAATTTTAAGATCTTCAAACATTATTTTCTTGAAATTTTTGTTATGTAACACCATAATTTTTCATGATGCGTATGTAGAATGATACGCTATTTTAAATGGCGTGGTCAAAATTGGGGGTTGCTATTTAAAAAAATTGTCGATGACGTCATATCTCGAACAACGATGACGTCACAAATATGGGTCGTATGTCAAAAAGTGCCTTTTTTAAAAACAAAATCGACGTGTCACGGGATTTTTTCCAAAAATTCTCAAGTTCTAAAATAATGAATTTATTCGTTACTTTTCGAAAGCACTGTATAATTTTATAATGTTTCGAACTGGCTCCTCCGGCAAAACAGATGATGCCAAGTATTCAATTTAAATTATAAATATAAAAATTGAGTGTGTGATTTCCACCTTCGTTCATTTCATAAGTATTATTATTTCTTACTTTCATATATCTTAAGCTTTGCTGCGCTATATAAATTTGGTACCAAGGACGTTGGGATCCAGCCATGATTGGTGATTACTGTTTGGTTTTTGAAGAGAGAAGATGTGACCCTCCCATGAAAACAAAAAATAGAATTAGTTTATTTCGAATATTTTTGATATTTGCTTTTCTCTTAGATGTTAACTTAATATAAATTATAAATATGGTCGATATACAGGTTTAAAAAACTTGTAAAATAATTTTTTCAATAAATATTAAATGGTACCGTTCTACATGTGGTTTGTCTAATGTAACCAGAAAATCTTAAGTGTTACAACTTTTTTTGCCATTTTCGTATTTAGATAGTTTCCTTATACTACAATAGCAAGCTTTATGTTACAACAAAAAAATTTGTTGTCAGCTAATGAGAATCGTTACTTTGAATTCATACTCTGATATATTCAATGAACTGTAATTGGGTTTGACTCGGATCGTATTGCTCTAAATTACCTTTCAGTATATTCCGGATGAGTAATTCTTAAGGCTCAAATTTAGATACAGAACCTCCCTAGAATAAATGGGTGGCAATCTGCAAATTGAGATGTTAGTTTAGACGTTATACCTGCTAGCATTTTACTACTTATAGATGAATCCAGATGGGTTAGTTGAATGTAATTGTTCATGTAACTTGTTTCAAAATATCAATGACAATGTAGATAATTCATTTAATATATTGAACTTCTATAACTTGAAATTGGAGTATGATGAGAAGAAGCGGAACAGAGAGCGGATAGGATTTTCAACTAGTAATATTAGGTCTCCCCTAACCTTCCCCTAACTAATGAGGTTTTCCAGGTTCCCTCATTCCAGAACTGAATTGTGGTTAGGGCCTACCAACGTAAGTCGTTCCTGAGGCGCAAATGCGGGCCGCGAAATAATAATAATATGCCGCCCCTCTCCCACACAAGTATCAGGCTTTCGGGCTAATCCTTGTGATTAGAATGAGGGGTAGAGATATTATTATTATTAATATTTACCAGATTTTTCATTGTATTCTAATTTAGGTTTTTATAAAAAAGTTTCAGGAAAGGGGACGAAGCATAAAAAATAATTATTTATACGGGATACAGCATTTTGCCACGCACTTGGGCTAGATAGAACATGATCAGAAAAATAAGATATGTCACTCTTGTAAGTATAGCTTCTTATAAGATAATATAATATCTTTGAGTGCCACACTGACTAATACTATAAATACTATATTTTTCATTTCATCATATGTCATTCACATATAATATTTATAGCTTAAGTTCATCTGCTGTAGAAAATCAGTTTTATCTCTCAGAAACTTCAACTGATACGGGTTGGGCACTTAGGTATTATAGTTTAATTTCAGCTAATATTTTTATTTATGATTTACATAAAATAAATATGATTTGTCGCACTTTTAAACAGGAAAAATTCTCCCTTGGAAATAATATTTCTGTTAAAATATGATCCTCTTTTCGATTTATTATTCTTAACTGCTGTCTTGCGTGTTATATTCTCATATTATTGAGGCGTATACATAACAAAATTATAAGATTTAAGGAAACGAACAAAGAAACTTTTACAAACTCGAAAGAATTATTGGAAGGAAAGTGGAATGGAATTAATTTTACCAGTGAAAGAGAGCAATATGAAATTATTTAAATCGAGATACTGATTTTATTTTACACTGAAATAAACAATAATTTACCTTAAATTATTTCTCATCTCATTATATTTCCTGTTTTTTTAAATCGTCTACCAAATTAGGTATCAAGGATATCTTACAGTAATAAACTGCTCAAATTTTACTTAACTAACATACTTCTACAAACTATTTGTTTATAATATATTGTCTTTATCAGTGAAATATCCACTGATAAACTTGAGTATTAATTTAAAATTACTGAGTGTTACAATTTCTTACAATTCATACAATGGTTTATTGATTGATACAGTTGCGTTAAAAAACTAACAAATAATGGATAATTAATGTCTGTAACTTATTTGTGGTACATTTTCATAATTCATTGTACCTTTTGTATCATGATTCATAAATATTCACAAATTTTGTATCACCATTTTGTGTTCATGATTTATTGTATCTATTTTTGGGATTACACTACCTGTAAAATAATAAAAAACAGGAAACCAGAAGTATATATTAAATATTCAAAGACTAGTATCAAGGCAATCTTCTAAGGTTTGCCTCAAGAAACCACTGGATAATATGCAATAAAATAATATTTGATAAATTAACTAAATTTGATCAGCGGTTTTCCAGTTTTATATAAAATTGTGTAATATTATAAATCATATTTTGAATTATGTCTAAATAAAATAATTATTATATTAAAATTAAAGGAAATTAAACACTTAACTAGTTTCTTTACGTTTCTAGTCCATCCTCCATTTGTCGTCAATATACATTTAGATGTATGATGAGGTATTTTCGACTTTTAAGAAAATTTACATTAAACATGACAGTATAAAATACTAAACATGATAATTATTAATAAGGTTAAGGGCCGGTCTTTCCACCTCCTTTTAAGTTCCTGATAACTATTTGGCAGATTAGAATGTGACATTTCAGTATTTCAGTTTTCACAGTCTAATCTGCCAAATAGTTATCAGGAACTTAAAAGGAGGTGGAAAGACCGGCCCTAATTCTAATAGTTATTTAAGTGTTTTTTTTTGTTTCTGTTATTTATCGTCGATTTATTTCCACGACTAGTGGAAGGCTAATAATACGCGATTCTTGCTAAGCAATACGCTACCTACTGGCGGCACGCACAACTAACGCATGTGGTATTGGTTCAGTTTTGCGTATTGTCTATTGCGTCTATTGCGTCTATTGTGAATTTTGAAATATCCGTTGTTATATTAGTTAATTGCTTTGATTGGATATGAATCATTATTGTTGTGAGCGTCATTGTTCCTCTGGGACAAAGAAAAACCCCGAGATCAGTTTCATACTTTTCCAAAAGCGGGAAAATCTGGAGCTATCGTGGAAACTATAAGTTGGGCATTAAAGACTTTCAGGAGGCAAGTATGGATAAAGAAGCTAAAGAACGCAAAGTAGAGTGTGTGCTCTTTACCTTTATCTAAGAATGACTATTTCCGTAAAGGTATGTATGCCGTATGTCCAATAAAGAATTTGACATATTTTGAGGTTAAGTTTCATTTTCAGATTGAACGCTCGAAAAATATTGAAATCTATTTTAGTTTTGGTTTAAAGTTCTCGACAACAAATCTTTGATGAATAAAATTTCAAACGTCAGTGTCAGTGAACGTAGGTTAGTATAGATTACTGCCATTTTGGCGCTACGATCTTAAAATGAATCGCGTGTACGCCACTCCTCAATATGGAAATTTTGGAGTGGGCCACATTTGCAATATAGGCTAAATATTTTTTACCTGCCTATCATCTCCTAGATAAGGGACGTCCGATTTTACATCCTGCTTCTGTGAATTAACCGTCGTACGACCGACGTAGACGTTAGTGCGAACAGGCACCGCAGGTGTTTGTAGTGGCGAGATACAGTGAAATACGCTGCAGTGCCCTCTTTGGGTCTTTGCTACTACCTGTCTGACAATTATTGTCTAATTGACAGACAGATAACGATCTGCAGAAAGCAGATGCCATTACAGCGACCTCTATTGTCTTTGAGGAAGACAATCCTACTTAATTATTGGAAGGAGATGCCGAAAACAACTACTCCACGGGCAATATGCCCCGACTGGCGTTGCATTACATCAACATCTCCATGGATGTCGCCACATCCTTCATCAAGACCAAATACCAGACAATGACCGGTTTCGATCTTGTTATGATCTCATCAGATTGCCATAGGTATCGGAATCGATGAGATCGATTGAATATTCATCGAATGAATCGATGAATGTCGCCAGATCATTCATCGATTCCGATACCTATGGCAATCTGATGAGATCATAACAAGATCGAAACCGGTCATTGTCTGGTATTTGGTCTTGATGAAGGATGTGGCGACATCCATGGAGATGTTGATGTAATGCAACGCCAGTCGGGGCATATTGCCCGTGGAGTAGTTGTTTTCGGCATCTCCTTCCAATAATTAAGTAGGCACCGCAGGTGTTTCTTGTACGGTTATTAGTTCTGTAATAATTTAGCCAATGAGCTAAATACTGACCACGAGACCTTGTTTAGTTTTATATTGATGATATGAATACTAAGTCGGCTACCATGGGTTGTTCGTTATTTAAGTAAGAGGTAATGCAGTTGTTCTCAAACTTCTTCTAATCACGCCGCCTTTCTTCAATTAAAATTTTTCCATGGCGACCTACCCTAAGTAAGTATGACTATTAGTAAGTAGGAGATAAAAATAAATAAAAATAATCTTCATTATTTTTTTTTACTTCGTTAACTTTAAATTAATAATTAATGTGATAGATGGGCCTGCAAATCACTGCATATTTTCTCAAATTGTGGAATTAAACTGGACAAGGCTACCCTCACTTCCTTTTCCACGTTGATTTTTGCTCTATAGTTCCTTTTTATTACAGCGACCGCCGAAAACCCAGTTTCGCACAAATGCGACGTTAAAAATGGAATTAAAAGCCGCTGAGCTGAGAAAGGGATATTCATTTGTAAACCGTACGGTTTATAAATGCAAAACATAACTAAATCCTAATTCGACTCCTTTAGTTTTTTCAATTAACTGATCGTTGATATCTACCGCCATATTATGTTGTATTCTCCGACTAATTGTATCATTGGACAAAGGCACTTTTTAAAGCAGATTCCTAGCAGACGCACCGATCATAATGTTTACCATATTTACAGCAGCCGGTAGAATAGTTTCTTCTGCGATGGTATGAGGCTTCTTACATTTCGCTAATCGGTAAGCCACATTGTAAGATGCTAGAAAAGCGTTCTCTGGTATTGATGTAGTTTTAAAAAATGTATTTTTTTGTTGTTTGCAGTTCTTCTAACTTCCTGGCAAAAAAAATCACGAAGTTTGCCAACCATGCTGTGGTGATTAGCTTCTAAATGACGCTTCAAATTACTTGGAAGCATACACTCTATTGTCAAAACTTTCATACACAATACTCATTCTGGTCTCCCTTCACCATTAATTTCTGTTGTAAATTAAAACCAAGCGTAAAACCAAACTCTAACTAAATAACTGTTATAATATTATATGCGAAATTTTCGTTTCTTCATACTTGTGTCACTGGTTGAAGGCATACTTTCTTTATCTGCACTATTACGTTTATACTGTTTAAAAGTCTGTCCATTATCAAAGATTCAAGAGTGAGGTATCACAAAACTATTTATCAATGACAACAAACTATAAGATTAACTAAATTACAATATGAACTCATTTATGTCACTGTTTATTTATATAAAGCGCTGAGTCAAGTCCAGCGCGCTTCACTAGACTTAAATTATAAGCCTGCTGACTGAATCGAGCCGGCAATGCTTGCTTATATACTTTCCGAATCTTCTTCTAGATCTTCTAGAACATTCTAGAACATTCCAAATCTGTCGCGAAGGATCTGCGCACCTCGATGTGTCTAGTGCGATCATATGGCGCGATCAAGAAGACGCAGCACCGTTGCCGACTCGCATTCGCAGGAATATTCTGTGTCGGCGGCTTTATTTTAATACAGAGTCAAACAAAAACCAACCACACAAAAGATATTTTAGCTTCTCACTTTGTTTTTTGTTTAATTAGACCAAATGTCTTGGTTAAATTAATTATGAAGCTTTTACAATATTTCGTGGCCTCCCTGTAAAGAGGCCGCTGCACCCCGGGGCTCCGTGGTCCACAGTTTGGGAATCACTGAGGTAATGGATAGTATTCCCTTTGTATATAACTAATTTATATTTACGCCTAGTAATTAACGCAATACCTGAACTTACCAATGAATTATGCTGATTAGATATGCCTGAATATAGCTTAATATTAGATATATTATTTTTCAATGCATTTACTTTCAAATGTTTTAGTTTCTTCTTTTTGTTTTTTAATTTACTGTCTTCTTCTTCTATAAAGGAAATATAGAGAAAAAACCGCATAACTCGATAAAAATTCTTATTTGCATATATTTGATATGTCTATTTCACTGTGACATCCAAATTTGTGTAATTTTTGATATAGTGTAATAGTATTCGGTTAAAATGTAAATGAGGTTTAATTCATGAAAATAACATGCGGTCTGTTATGATAATGACTAGAAAACTAATTAACTAAATGGTAAATTAGTTCATTATTTTAAATTTCTACAAATAACACACACAATACACATGAAAATGTAATTCATATACTATATATTAGGTAGAATACTAGCAACTCTTTTCCTTTCTCCCTCTTCCTTCTCATCAATATTTATACAGATTTAAATCAAGGAATAAATACACACTATTCTAATTAACACTCTGTCAGTTTGCAGATAATTCATCTGATAAAATTAGCAACAGCTTAATTATTCGTCAAGGAGTAAAACTAAATTAAGAAGGCAAAATAAACTTTCATGGTGACTAACAAAATATTGATGTCTGTCAGCTGGTAATAAAGGGGACTGGTAGCTCCCGGAACCAAATAATCGATATAACAGTGGATTGTAGAAGCCGACAAACTGAATGAGTTAGCAGAAAGGAGAAAATGAGAAAATAAGACAGAAATGGATAAACATTGGTATTTCAATATGTTGTTACATTAATATGGTAAAATATTGTTAGTACTTTTTTAAAATAATTTTTAAGTTATTATGAAGAAGACAGAATTCAGTATTCCGAACATTTGAATAACGATGTAATAATAATTTATTTTAAGGGAGAGATGTGAAGAGCAATGGACGATGGGTGGTATTATGGTATTAAAAATTTAATATGAGGGGACTTAAGTGCGAGCTAACAATTAATCCATTCAGTTGTAGGGAATTTGCTGCTCATTGGTGTATATATCCTCATAGAGAAACTCGTAAAAATACAAGTAATCAATGCCAACTTTTTGTAAATTTGCATGTAAAACTAAGTTTTTACCGTAATTTCTTGACTGTCGTTTTGTTAATACTTTGATATTTGATGACCTACCTATAACTGTTACTTATATTATGTAAACTTGTTTCTCATTAATTATATCATATTATACCTATAATTATATCAAAGGTGAAATTTCAGATAATACTATTAACAGGATGTTGTGCAATCCAAGAAATAATGGAGAAATGTGCAACAAAAAAGAACAATGAAAGTTCAAAAGAAATCGAGAAAATTGTGGAGGGGAATTTAAATTTATTTTTAGCCGATTATACAATAAAAAAAAGTGTTCAGCTTTGGCTCTAACTAAAAAGCACCCAAAATCACTATCTTAGGCTGGTTACACTTACATAAGAGGATTCCCTTTGAAATCAATATAACTGTTGTACATAATAATAATAATAATAATAATAATAATAATAATAATAATAATAAAGTTTATTTTCCCAAGTAATTACAAATTTAATAGGAATGGTCAATATCTTACAAACTAGATGGCAACTATAGTCAATATTTACATTTTAGGCAAAGTATTAATCAATCCTATATAAACACTTTTCTACAAGAAATATTTTTAAGCGTTTTTTTTGAAAACAGTTATGGAATCACAGTATTTTATATGACTAGGCAATACATTATACATTATCAAACTCAAGCAGTTGAAATATTAAGTCGACTAAATGGTATATGCAACTGATTTGCTTGTCTGGTATTAGCAGAATGAATTTCACTTCTGTAAATAAATTTGTTCCTATTCGTGGATACACAATATAGGCACATCTCGAATACAACCAGTGAGGGCAGTGTCAAAATACTACATCTTTTGAAAGCATCCTTGCATGTTTCTCTAGGGGACATCCCCAACAAACATCTTATCATTCTTTTTTGAGCAATAAATACGTCATCAGAATGGTAGGAAACGCCCCAGAAACAAATCCCATGGCGCAATTGTGAATCTACTTGCGCGTAGTAGCTATAATTTTATTAGCTGATCAATATTCAGTATGGATTTCAAATTTGTTATTTGATAGGATATTGAATTAAGTTTAGAAATTATATTATTACATTGTTCCTGCCATTTTAGACATGCATCAATTGTTAATCCCAGAAATTTAACACTGCTGTCACTAGTAACAATACAATTATGTTATCATTGATATTCATACCAATACAATCACATGCTTTTTGTCTATTATGAAAGCGGATCGCGTTGGTTTTTTCGGTGTTCATTCACATCACATAACACCTGATTAAATTTTTTATTTAAACATTGATCCGACTTAGCAGTGACAATTACTGATGTATCGTCAGCATAGAAGGTATATTCGGCCGGATCAGATAGATTATCGAGATCATTGATATAAAGTACAAAAAATACAGGCTTTAAAACTGAGCCTTGCGGTACTCCCAAGTTAACATTTTTAATCTCTGATGAAATCTGGTCAATTGATACATATTGTTTTCTGTTCCTGAGAAAACTGTTTATCCAATTTAATGGAGTACCTCGAACATATATTATCGTACATATATTAAACCATGTTAACATATGACCTTTATAAAAAGTTATGTCCAGTCCAATGATAAGCTCTTGACAAATTAAAACAGGTCAGCGAATACATTATATTCCCATTATATTAAAAAATTACATTATCTAAAATTTAGATTGGTGCGAGAATCACGCTGCTATGGCCGTAATCGACGTTAATCATTAATAAAAAAAGACAAGGTCTATCTATCACTCCTCCCGGTGACAATATCTTATTAATATTTAAAACCCCAATTAGTCTGAAAAATTGTCTTTCGCGCCTCGATAATTTTATTTAAGCTGGAAAACAAATATATTCATTAAAATTTGTTCTTGTTCCTCTAAATTATTTTTCATTTATTCGATAAAGCTCCTCACATTCACATTTACACGCAAGTGGCAAGCTTGCAAATATGATCCGAAGTTCTAGCAAAATAACAGATTTCATATTTCTTCTAGAGAAGGGGAAATATGATATTTCATTATTTATTTTGTTTTGTTTAGAAACAAACAAATTGAATGAATCTAATTCCATGCTTCTTTAATAACTATTAAATTATAGTATGTCTATTATGAAGTTAGTTTATAATGCAACAGATTATGGCATGAGTGAATTTTAGCTAATTTCACGAATGCCATAATCGTGCATTATAAACGAATTTCATACGCTATTTTATAGTCGAACTGTGGTTCTAACAGACAAATTAAGTTTTAAAAACTTAAATTTGTTCTAATTGTGAAACTCAGTGGCGGCTGGTCATAATGGGCACAAAGGTATGTGCCCTATGCGTAAGCACATAAGACTTGTGAATGTTGTGATATTTTATAAACTTTTATAATTATTATAATTTGGTGGATTTTTTTATTAATTTTTCATCATGAATATTGAATCATTTGGTGTATACATATCCGTCTAGCGTCTAGACCGCTTCACGCTTCACCGTCTGCGTAGTAATCCGTGTGTCCACTGGGCTGGGCACGGCCGCTGTGTGCCTGTTCTTTTTTCTTTTCTATTTGCATGCGCAAGAAAAGGATACACAGCTTCTATTTTTCTAGCGCGTCTTTTCTAATGCGTTCTGTTACGTCATTGAATGGGCGCTGCCCCGTCGACCAGACGGTACAGAGTACTAGAGAGTAGAGATGAGAGATGGGAATACCCCATCATATTAATGAACGTACGTGAGAGATTTCAATTTACTGATTTTTTAACTATAGCCAATTGGTTTGAAAAGGAGAAATTTAACAACTATAGAATAGTTTTTCCTCTGGAACATATTAAAACAGTGTGTGCCTTATTTCCAAAGATCAACATTACAAAATCAAAAAATGAGCTGTATATAATTTATTCTAGAGATGATTTCATACAACATAGTGGTGCGGTTGCTTTATTACAAATGTTAAATAAAAATAATTTACTTACGACGTTTTCGGAATCGGTTGAACTATTAACTATATTGTGCACAATTCCTATGACTACAGTCGAAAGTGAACGCTGCTTCTCAACACTTAAGCGAATAAAGAACACGATGTCACAAGAAAGATTATGTGCTCTAGCAATGCTTTCCATCGAGAAAAATTTAGTAAAGACTATGACTGATTTTAACGAACAAGTTATCGAACATTTTGCAAATGATAAGTCAAGAAGAATGGAGTTTCATTTTAAAAGTTACTAAGTTTAGTTTTAGATGGATGAGCGGGTGGTTGCAGATTGTAAGGTAAGCACACCGATTTGTTATGGGTTTGTGTTAAGTACTTAAATGGGTTTTATTATTTATTTTTTTATCTATATGTGTTTTTTCTTGTCTAGCAGAAAACAGAAGTTTCGCCTGCCATTTTTTTGACATGTATATTTATTTTGAACCGATTTAAATATTATTTTAAATACTTTTTCCATATTTCTGTCAATCGCATCAAAAAAAAGGATATTTGCCTAACGAAACCTATTTCTTCAAGCAAATATTTTTGCTCTACGAATTTCTAATTTTTAATTTTAAGGTGTTTCACCTTGAAAAATGCAAAATTTTCGCCTGCGGCGCATTTTTTTCCCCTGTGCCCCCCATTCCCAAATTTCACCAGCCGCCACTGGTGAAACTATTATTTGAGCAATCGTAGAATGTTCGCATGTGGTTGCTATAGCATTGTGTACACAAAGCAATTGTTTTTCTAAATATATGTATTCATGTGAAGACATTCTTAAAAAAGCTGAAGAAGCTGAATCAAGCCTCATTCCAAAAAAATCAGAAGATCTTTATAAAATAGAATTGGATAGGTTTTCTCAATGGATGTGACTTGGGGACATGGATACCGAGAAAACTTTAGTCTAGTCTTTAAAGATAGTTTTACTGTAGTTGGAATAAATAGATCCATAAATTCAGATAGAGTGCATAATTGTTTTACGAAAAGCAAATATCTAGATTGCTCTGAAAATCCAGGGTTTTGTAAGCTTTTTTTGTTTTGTCTTTTGCACATTAAGCGCGTTTAATTTTTATAGTCTTGGTAGAATTATATTTTAATTTATGCCAATTACAGCAAAACTATTAAATATAACTACCTCATGTGGCATATATTAGGAATCAGAAAAAGATATCTATTCGAAAATTGTAAAATATACAGGGTGTTTCGTTGATAAAAACTGAGGTTATGGCGTCTGTTTGCAAATCGAACGCGATAGGAAAAATCTAAAACTACCATATATAACTTTGGAAAAAAGATTAAAATTCCTTTGTTTTAAGACACCTCTATCTTAAGAAATAAAGATTTTTCAGCCGTTTAAAAATGGGACAATATATAATGAATACAGTGTACATCTCCTACAGGTCGAGGCTCGGGTCGAGGATTGTCGGTAGTTCGGAAATTTCAGTAGCCAGTCGCTTACTTAAATATTTAATGCAAAACCCGCACCAAAGTTTGAAACGTAACTTAGTCTATGTCTACCTGTACACAGAAAAGAAAATTCTAGTAATTAACATTGTTTCGAACAAAGTAAACTTGACATTATGCCTAATGATGAGGCCTAAGATCATGTCTTATTCATACAAACACCTATGTTCTAAATATACGCATGCAAGTATAAATGTGGATGAAACGCGGTTTATTTTATTAATGCCGTAGCCTTAAATGAATATATTAGTCAATCAAGAGAGACGCGTGTAATGATAATAATCAGCAATAATTCTTTTTATCGCCAACAGTCAATAAACTATTACCATAGCGATTTTCGGAAGTAAACAAACACTTTATTTTGCTATAAAAAGCACGCATTTTACCTGACCCAAATATTTAACAATATAGCCATTACAGTATGACATTAAACAGAAATCATTTGTCGCTGTCACAGTCCCAACAGTAAAAGTTTTATCGAGAATTATTTATAGAAAATGATGGAAGAAGACATTCAATGCACGCCGCTTGAAATTCGGAAAAGGTCGTTAGAAACGTGTTTTGAAATTCTACTACAGAAATCAGTCGAAAAATACAATCGCCACTACAACATATTCATGGAATGGTGCAAGAAATACGGAATTAAAAAATGGAGTGAAAATGTTTTACTGGCCTATTTTTCCCAGTTATCGAAAGACTAAGTATTCTCCTTCTCCTATCTAGTCGTATTACTCCATGGTGAAAGCAACCCTTTCAGAAAAAAATGACGTTGAAATTAGTAAATATAGAAAGCTTTTTTAAAAGAAAAAAGAAGAAATCATATTCCAAAAAAGTCCAAAACTCTTTCACACGAAGAAATACTTAAATTTTTACTAAATGCACGGGATGATATCTACTTGATGAACGTAATTTATGCTAAATTTTCAAAAACAATTTGATATAAATGTAGTAATTATTTTAGATTTGTATTGTGTTTGCCAGTGCTGGGGCTTTACGTAATAAAGTTTGAATTTAAAAGTAGTGACCTAGAGCAACAATTCTGGTTGTTCAACAGGTCACGAATATTTGTGATCACTTCACAGGAAGGAAAAGTAAAATCTGTAGAATTATTTAACAAATATTTAGCTCTACGTCCTTAACAGATGCTTCACGACCGATTTTTCCTAACTTATAGAAATGGTAAATACACAGTCCAGCCAGTTGGAATCCATAGTTTTGGAAGTATACCAGGCAAAACTGCCAACCATCTGCATTTGGCAGGACCATTACTTTATACGGGACATTGTTTTCGTCGCACGTCCGCCAATCTCTTTGCCAACGCAGGGTGGCAAAGATTAAAAGATCACGGACGGTGGAAAAGCGACACGATTGCAGAATCCTATGTGGAGGAATCTGTGCTCAACAAAACGAAACTCGCAAAAACGATTTTAGGCGAAGGTCAAACTGAGAACATAATTATTACAAATGATAATTCTACTAAATATTTACAAATTGTTAACATAGATAATAATTCTCAAACATTTTCAGTTGAAACTCGTTCGACTTCAGGAATTAATTTTTATAATGCGTCAGGATGTACGTTCACGTTTAATACCTATAATAATATAACAAAAAATAAATAAATTTGTTTTGTATTTGCTGTTGTATTTTTCTGTTTACTTTGTCATAATAAAATATGATAAGTTATAATATCTCCATTTTTCAATTTATAAATTTTTACGGTTGGCGATAAAATTTTGTGTGCACCACGTCAGTAAACGGACTGGTGCAACAACTCGAAAGCAAGTATAAATCCCGACAAGTCTTTGCTATTATTTTATTTTCTCGCAGATACAGACAGATGACAGCTGGACTCGTCAAAATGAACGGGGCGACATTGAGAGACACCGTCACGTATCTAGGGATAACATCTGAATAAGAGGCTGTGGTGGAAACACCAAATCGAGAAAGTCGTAGCGAAGGCGAAGCTGGTCACGGCAAAGGTATACCCGATGCTGTGACGCACCAGCGATCTCAGCCTAAGGAATAAGCGGACTCTGATCAAGACAATCATCCAACCCCAGCTGACATATGCATCATCAGCATGGGCGATTGCTGCAAAGACTTATATGAAGAAGATCCAGGCCGTCGAAAATATCGCACTAAGGACCGCCGTAGGTGCACCCTGGTACCTACGGGCAGCCGATATATACCGGGAGCTCGACTACATCCCAGTCATAGAAGTCATCAGGAGATGCGGAGTCTAGTTCTTCGCGCATGCCGAGATGCACAGCAACCCGCTAATCTGGCAAGCCGTGGACTACGAGCCCGTTGCGGCCGCTGTACACAAGCGACCAAGACTCCAACTGCTGCACCCAGGATGAGAGTAAGATCTTCTTATGTTTCAGATTGCGGGCTCGAAGTGAGCCCGCGACCGCTGTCGGCGGGCTCACTTCGAGTACCCTTCCCGTACCTTGCACAAAGGTAAAGTCAAAGGCCAGTTCGCTCCTTTAGAGATGCATCCCCGGCTACACAGCCACTTCTGCCCTACTCCCAAACAACCACCCAGGACGGGAGCGGCACTTGCCGCCCCCGCCGGAGACAGTCTACCCCTGGTGGGTTAGACATGCAGGCGAAGAAAGAAGAGAAGACAGAAGAGCCCCAGAAGATCCTACCCAGCCTGCAGGGTAGAGCAAGGAAGGATCCCACTAATCACCCACACCTATCACTTTTTGTGATTGGGGTTGGTGAAGGATGGGGTCCACCTATACGAGGCAGTCCAGGCCTACAGCGATGGGGAGGCTAAAAATCGATAATCCCGCTCGGCCCTAAACCATCCCAGGTCATGACCAAGGTCAATGAATATATAAGGTCGATAAGTATCTTTATCGAACTCGACTGTTACTCGCCTCGTTCGCTACGCTCGCTAGTGTCATAATCTCAGGCTCACTTTACTGACTTGGCGGAAGTAAAGTAAGTTATTTACTCCCTATGGTAAAAAAGCATAGCCAAATCACAATATGGTTACTCATATTTATCAGTCATGATGGTAACCAATTTTATTTTTGTCTGCCATGCAGATTTTTATGCTTATAAATTAGAAATGTCATATTGAGAATACCTACTTTTTAAATTAGAAATATATTAACAATATTCTTTTTAAATTCTTTCAATTAAAATGTTGGATCGTACAAAAAATAGTATATACACCTCGAGAATACAAGCTATTTCCCCTCAGTGCTTTGTAGAGCCCTCGGGCTTTGCCCTCCTGCTACAAACGCACCTCGGGAAAAAATCATGCATTTTACTCCCTTGGTATATTATAATCTACTATATTTTATATGGCAAGGCTTCTTGTGTTTTAAAAGTTAAGAGCGGAAACATTACCACTTACAATCGTAAGGGGGTAGTTAAATACGTTTCGCGTACTTTTCATAATATACTTTAAGTAATTATGGGAAAAATTGGTACGTGAGGTTGAAAATTAAAATTATGTTTAGAATTAAATTAAATGAATTTGTTCATTTCTCTAATTAACTTTTTATACTGGAAACGATACTTGGTACGCCGTCTCATTATAGTTATTCATGTAAATAGGTAAAAATGTTTATACATATTATTTTATCTGCAAAGCGAAAGAAAAACATTCCTCAAGTATTTCCTATAGGCGTTACTATAGTTGAATGGAATAATCACGTTTCTGATGAAACTTGATCACATGAAGCTGTTGTATATCATCATTTTATCATTAGGCACTAATCAATCTCCCTAACAAGAAACATGTTAACAATTTGCTTTTAGAAACATGCGTGTTACCATGTGAACCAACCAAAGAACTTAATGAAGTTACTACCTTAACTGGAACATGAACATGTTATATAAGCAGCACTACCATTCAAGATGAACAGTCTCTTTTTTTAGAGTAGTTATAAACCACAGAAAAAATTTTTCTAACGTAAGTAGAACTAGAGTTTCGTGGTCTATTTATATTCAAAACGTTTTACTGGATCAATTAATATAACAGATGTGTGCATTAAATAAATATGTTGTATCCATTTAAAACAAGATAAAGCTCAGTAGGTATCATGTTTTTAAAAAATGTATTAAGTCGTTTTGGTGTTTTAAAAGTTTTAGATGCTACAATAAAGTTTACGTAATATCTCGATCTCAGGATGTTGCTTAAATTGACCACAAAAACTGTTTAGTTTCAGGTGTTATTTTTATGTCATTGTGGAACAGAAAGCTACCCACTGCTTAAACTTATAATAACAGTAAATATAAGTTTTACAAATTACTGAAACCTAGTTTGGTATATGGAAATAAAATAAAACATTGACAATTGACTTGTAGTGGTAGATATAAAGTTTTATACTTACTCTACACAAACTCTAAGATAAGTGTTATTTAAGTTACTTTACAGTTTACTTTTAGGCAGCATGAACTAAACTGCATCTGATGCTACCAAATAAAATCCATCTTCTCTGAAAGTGTTACTTTTTATTTTGTTCAAACACAACTCAAGTTTAGGGAAATATTGGCTTAAACTTCCCTTAAAACTTTTTAAGTTTTACACCTGGAGAAGTTTCCTCCGCTTTTTCTGAAAATTGTTATTATATCGTTTATAATACCATCCACCTCAAATGGCTACCTATTATACATTTAATAAGTTGCAGTCCAAGTTTATTTCACTCCAAGAACTTTTCCTACGTGATTTAATTTTGAATCCAACCTGACACACCAACTGTCGATCAAGTCGGAAGTTTACCGTCTATCTAATTTCAATTTAAGGAATGCCCACGCTCGTGTCGCCATCTGTGCGAGACGGTGACAGCACGGTATTTTGCAGAATCACGTCTTTCAGATTTCTTGAACTCCTCAGCACGAATTAGATTACATAATAGAAGATACATTTAACAACTCTGGACTAATATTATTACAAATGGGTAACTTGTTTCCCTTACAGTTGTATAATGTACAGGGTATGTTACGATGATTCACTTAGAGGTACCGTTCTTGAGATAAAGATAAAATAACAAATAGTTTTTCAAAATCCTCGAAAATGGCGAGGAACATGAAGTAGAACAATAGTTCTGACTAGAAGGACATACCTAAAACTGCTACTCCACGGGTAATGTGCCCCGACTGGGCATTGCATAACTTCGGCATCTCCAAAAAGTGGAAATACTACTTACTGTTTACTTTTAATTGCATCAAAATGTCTGAAGCGGCTTCAATGCAGGTAAAATTTCTTTTCTTTTGCAGGCCAGCGTTTTCCAAATTTAATGTTTTTTGTATGTCCCACCTTTTCTAGTGTAACGTTGGCATAACAAAGAAGTAGTGCACACCCTTCCACAACCTGTATACATTCTCTGACTTATTTTCTTGTCAGTAATCTACTACATCCTATTGACAACACTGCCACAGGACTACTACTAACATATAGGTGATACGTTAGTAGGAAAATACGATATGAAGGAATATTATGAAAAAAATATGATAGTGTAGAAAATACACTTACTCTCTTTTTTGTTCTATGTTGAAATATTTATGTTTAGACTATACAACGAATAAATGCACCATTCTTTTGAACTATTTATCCAATTTTCCTGTAGACTTGTAAATATTTTATTTGGGAGTTAAGTGTAATGAGTAATACGTACCCTTCAAGGCTTTTATTTGCTTATTGGTACTATTTTTTTCTGCTACATTAATAGCACCTGAATAATACCAATTTACTAAACAAAAATTTAGAAGCTGGAACTATTTATTTTTACCCAATTTTGTCAAAGCCAGATTAAAAAGTTTTATATACAGGGTGTCCCAGTGTGAGCGTACAAAATTTACCAGGGGGTAGACCAGACCAAAATAAGAATAAAATTATTATAAAAAAAAATTCTCTGATGCACGCCTAACGAGTTACAGAGTGTTATTTTGGAAAAAAAAACAATTTTCTGCAATAACCTAAAAAACCATTTCGTAGATTTGGGTAGTTTTTGGGTGACGTGTAAATCTATTAAAGGTCATTAAAACTACATGGTGTTTGTTTAACTCTGACACCTGTGGTGGCTTAGGCTTACTCTTCCTTATGACTTCCTTTACATGTATTTTTCTGCATAAAGGAATGTAGTCGGTATTTTACACTAAATTTACTCGAAAATGGTTGATTTTAGAGCCGTGTAATAAGAGCACCTTTTTTGTTCAGAATTGGTAGCCGATTAAGGAAAACTTAGTCAATTCACGAAAAAGTAGGATATGCAAGAGTTATGAAGACAAATCATAAGGAAGAGTAGGCCTAGGCCACCACAGGTGTCAGAGATAAACGAGGACCATGTAGTTTTAATGACCTTTAATAGACGTACAAGTCACTCAAAAATTACCTAAATCTACTAAACAATTTTTAAGTTATTGCGGAAAATTGCTGTTTTTTTTTTCAAAATACCACCCTGTAACTCGTCAGGCGTGCATCAGAATTTTTTTTTTATAAAAATGTTATTCTTATTTTGGTCTGGTCCACCCTCTGGTAAATTTTTGTACGCTCACATTGGGACACCCTGTATACATGGTCGCCGACGCGCTCGAGCATCTTAAGATGCGAAAGCGGCGATGCATTGGTCAAAGTTTCACCTCTCACAACTTTGTTCCTATCAAAATTATTATAGAACACTTAAGTTACAAAACTGTTCATGAAGATTTTGAAATTTACAGTAGAAACTTGAAAGATGAGTATAATTGTAATAAAAGACGTTATAAATAATTAGATATACCCAAAAGTGTGTCATAACATTAATATGTAAGTACTACATGAAGACTCTTGCTAATCAAATACGAATAATTTGTAATGTATTTCTCTTATAACATATTTTTTGGACATATATCTAGTTCTATTATAAATAGAGTAATAAAACACCTATCAAAACTTGTATATTCATGAGAATGCATATCCAAATCTATAGAAATACATAGGGTTTTTCTTAAACAATAATTATATCTTATATTATACCTAATTTTAAAGAGACCCATTAAAAGTACTACCAATTTTGCAGTTACATTCCCTATTTTCATCATTTTAAAAATAGAAAAGTTAAGGGGATGGATTCTCACAAAGTTATTTGGCACATTCTTCTATAAAAATATAGAATACTGAGATATTGTACTGCTCATTTGTACTTCATGTCAAACAGAAGTATTATAAGAGTCTAGTAATCAGCTACACAAGAATTTAGGGGTCACAATGGGGGGTATATCTATTGAACAACATCTCGTAATCTGAAGTTGGTGCAGGTATTAGTTAGGCACTACTGATACTGACATAGAGCTGATACTGACATTCTGTAATGCAGCGAATGGCACGATGACAAACGATTAGTTTCTACTATAAACTCCACCTTAAAGTTTATATTGGAAGAGATTCGTTTAGAGGTTAAAGACTAGAGACTTTGAGGATTGAGGAGTCTTATTCAGCGAGAGCACGATACAGAGAACGTAGGATGTAATAGACCCGTTCATAGTGTACTTCTGATCTCGAAACCGCTTGAGATGATTTTGATAAATTTGATAATGAAAACCACTACATGATTCAACTTGCTGAATAAAATCGCCCAATAGACAAGCTGCAACTTATTAACAACAACATTGGATACAATTTTATTGTCTGATTTTAAAGTAGGGAATATTTGTGTGAGCTCTATACATCAAAACAACAGTTTCTGCTGATGCTATTTGCTAAATAAGCCTATAGACTCTCAACATTCAGGCGAATTGTTTCAACTTATAAATAAATCTCTATGATTACAGAACTTGTTTCTTTCATAAATTTAATGAGGAACATGCCCAGCGTGCTAAAGCTTCAGCTTATATCAAGATAACTTGTATAAAAATACAAGTTACTGTTCTTTAAAAGCAAAACGTGTCTACTTTCTAAAATATATTAAATGAAGTGCATCAGCGCTCAATTTTAGGTCCTTTATTATTTATTATGAATATTTTTAGTTTTGTTACTTCTGTATCGCCATGCCTTGAACATTGAAGCTGATGATGTTTTTTTACCCTGATGATTTCTCTCAGTATTTAGCGGTTATAAATTATTACTTTGAAAATGTTATATCTGCTCGAGTGGAAGGCAAAATAAAATATCTAATTATTTTACTATATATATTCAACAGTCGACCTACAGGAATATACTGAACTTTTTAACGACACTATCACTATCTATGAGTGCGTACTCAGTCTTTTTTATACAATAAAAACTATACCAAAAGGAAAACGTACTTGCTATCTATCTTTCAAGAAAAGATATCTACAAATATGATTTAAATATATTACAGAAAATATTTATGCTATTTCCGTTCAACACACTAAATGCTACTAAATCAGGTGTTATACTATTTGTCAGAAAAAAATTAGATAATTAGATATTTTAAAATATCGGATGGGCTGGCAAGTCCACTTAATATTTTGCTTAATAACAAAAAAAATAACTATATGTGATCATATTTAGGATTGCTTATGGATCCTGATTTAAGATTCACTAAGCACATTTTGAAATGTTTACAAGAATCTCTATATGAGCAAAGATTATAACCCATCTGTTATGAACTAGTGCATAGTGCTGTTTTTAATGCTGTTATAGAACAAAGTGTTATTAGTTTGAGATAATTTTAAGCAAATCTATATGATCAAAGTCTATTTGATCTTATCTATATGAGCAAAGATTATAACCCATCGGTTATGAACAAATAGTGCTGTTGTTAATGCTGTTATAGAACAAAGTGTTGTTATAAGTTTGAGATAATTTTATTGTGTCTGTAAGAGTATGGTTACGCTTAATGCTAGCGATAGTTGTTGACTCGACAATTCAAATCTAGCAAAATACTATTACATTATATTACTATTATACTAATAACTATTTTGTGCCCTAATTTCTCTATCCTCTAGTCTCTCAGCGTAACGCCTGCAGTGAGTTCATAGCGTAATAGAAATATTTGGGTTTGTTTTCTCAATCTCAAATATCTCCGTGCATTGTACATAGCTCGGAGTCACCCCAGTAGCGTGTTTGTAGGTTGAATGTATTTTAACTTTTGGTGATCATAATTTTAGTATGTTATTTTAGTATACATGTTCACGTTACAATATAATAATCTCCAGTAGGTTCGTTATATGTATTTGTTACATTGTATCCAACTCTACCAACGACCAACTCTAATATATTTCTGCTATATTAGTATACTACTTAACATTATCGATTTCTTTTGTTTCCTCACCTCTTCCACCTGTTATTTATTTTTATTTTGTTAAGAAAATAAAAAAATGGTATAGTTAATATTTTCTTCGTTGATATACATGCAAGAAACTATTTAATTTAAATTTCATGAGAAATTCTACTATCCGTAGTCAGGGCCAAAATTGTTTCATTAAAAACATTAAGACTGGTTTGTATATTTGCTTATGAGCATACCGCGTTTTAACATTTTTCAAACTAATTAAACTCTAGCATTGACAGAAGTTGCAGGAAAAGAAATCTTTTTAATTGTTAAATGTACCTCTCAAACGAATAATTTCGAAAAAGACAGTTTTGGAAAATTGATCTTGAAATACTCGTAGACCTAAAATCTATTATCACTTTATTCTCTCTTTTATTAGGGCTCTCACTAATATCAGACAGAAGATATTAAGATGTTAATTTCTTCAAAATTAATATGCAAAGAATTAATTGGCTTGCCATTAAATAAAGATCATAGGCTTGGGCTATTTTTCATTAAGTAGTAATTTGTCACTAGAAAATATTTGATTCTGCTCGATTTATCACGTTCGAGGGGTTCTAACTCTCTAATATAATGTTGTTGTAATGTAAGTCCATAAGTTAGAAGTTATAAGGGTAGTGGTAGACTAGATGTGCATGTCTATAAACCTATAAAGTTCATATCAAACCTAATTTTTGTAATAAGTAAACTAGGTAATTAACGAAAATGATAGTTGCACAAATCCGTGGCTTTTCACAGGTTTTAAATATAAAAAAATTTAAGAATATCGCGGTGACTAACTTACAAGTACATTAAAAGTATTGGTAGCAATTTCTGATATTGGCTTCAGCTGGAATATTCCCTATTTTCTCAAATTTTCAACTAGGTAATAATGAAGTTGAAAATTTACATGTGTAGGTATTTGAATTCGGAAATTCAATAACCTAGTGAACTCGGATAGGAATCAATCAGAACTTTAGTCAGGCTATGCTGAGATAGAGATTGACTTGAGAGCAAGCGATCTTCTGCTTGCAATAATTATTCCCTATTACTTATTGACAAAGTTATTTAATAATCACTGAAGCTTTGTTTAAACTTCGAGAAGTTATATTCTTTATAGTTGAATAACTTTTGTGCATTATTGATCGTACATTCATTCGATATATAACGTTCCTATTTTGTCTTGCCTCTCTTTGACTTCTCATTTTGACGCATTTCGCCAATAAATTAAGATTAACACAAATTCAAAAAAAAAAAAAGGGATATACAGTTCGGCAACTAACTTTACTGTATGAGCTGAGATAATCTAAAGGGTGTTCCGTAAAATTGCCGTTGAACAGAAAGCTTTTCTTTTTTGAAATATCTTTATATATTACTACAGGCTGGTAATTCATATAAAATCTCCAAAGGAAAAAAGGTAAGGCCAAGACATTATTAAGCCTTGCTTCTAATTATTTAAAAATCTTCACTGAATTACTATGTATTGTGTCTTGAGGATTATTATTTGTGACTAATATAGTAAGTTGGTAGTCTATTCGTCAATTCAGTGTTTGAAGCCAGTACATCTCAACACAGTTACAAGTATCGCAAGGTATCAAAGGGTAATTCTGAAAAAAAATTATAACAATAAAATACTTTTATTGTTTCCCGGTATTATGCTAGCTGCGCGTAATATTACAAGGGAGGAACCTCTCATATACCATGTTAACTTAAAAGTATCCGTTTATTATATCAAAAATCCAATAGTCATTCTCTAATACATTAGCCATATATCCGTTTACTTTCAACATATTTCTAGAGAAATAACTATATTAAACCTATACTTGATTCGATTTTAATACATAAGTTGTACCTACAATCTTTTTAAATGAACAAGGTATACCTTGGATATTATACGAGTATAGATCAGTGATCAATTTAGAACGAACTATTCACCTGTTTACATCTTTCTTTAACACAAATCAAAAAGGTTCGTTACTCAAATAAAGACAAATACAATTTTTTAAATTGTTTTAATCTAAGAGACGCAAATCCATGTAGTAAAATAACTATTTCACATAAAGTGATTCAATTTCAACCTGCTCTGCTCGGTTAGCCCTGTTGTAAATTTTGTTCCTTATTTTAGTGGTAGATCCATAAGTTCAATTTAAATTTTTCGAAATCCGCATTTTCATTTCTTCGATTAAAACATTTTATTAAATTATATTTATCTTCATCGGAGTAACGAACCATTTTTGAGTTGTGTTCTATTAATGTTAAACGTCAAACTTGTTTGTTTTCAAAGCCTTCTCGGTCAGAAAATTTAAATATTGTTGGTACAATTATACGCGATTCATTTTAAGATCGTAGCGCCAAAATGGCAGAAATCTATACTAACTTATGCTCACTGACAATGACGTTTGAAATTTTATTCATCAAATATTTGTTGTCGAGATCTTTAAACCAGGTAAAAAGCTTGTAAAACTATTTTGAAAGGGGTAAGTAGTGATATAAAATTAAAATAGATTTCAATATTTTTCGAGTGTTCAAATCTGAAAATGAAACTTAACCTCAAAATATGTCAAATTCTTTATTGGGCATACGGCATACATACCTTTATGGAACTAGTCATCCTTAGAGAAAGGTAAAGAGCACACTCTCTACTCTGCGTTCTTTAGTTTCTTTATCCATACTTGTCTCCTGTAACTCTGTAATGCTCAACTTATAGTTTCCGCGATAACTCCAGATTTTCCCGCTTTTGGAAAAGTGTGAAACTGATCTCGGGGTTTTTCTTTGTACAAGAGGAACAATGACGCTCACAACAATAATGATTCATATCTAATCAAAGCAATTAACTAATATAACAACGGATATTTCAAAATTCACAATAGACATACATATGCAAAACTGAACCAATAACCCAAACGTTAGTTGTGCGTGCCGCCAGTAGGTAGCGTATTGCTTAGCAAGAATCGCGTATTTTGAAAATTTCACACCGCCATATTTTAACCAATCAGAGGCTTGTTTTTTGTTCAGTTACCATGCCAACCCAAAAAATTTCCGGAAATTTTTAACGTTGTGTCAAATTAATAAGTGGAAATTTTTCTGTCATTTCAAATGTCAAAATAAAGACGCGGGAGCTGAATAAATCAATACATGCTCGAATTTAAGTAATATTCTCAAAATTAAATTATGTTCCACCAATATTAGTAGATCAAAGAAAAATATAATATATTTTTAAGTTATTTATAAAAAGTTCAAGTAACTAAACTTGGAAAATGGTATGTTATTTCACTAAGAGATTTCGCATTTTATTAAACATAAATTTTGAAGTAGATACTTCAGAAAATTATCAAAAATAAATGATGTTCCACCAATATTAGTAGATCAAAGTTAATAAGAAACAAAAATACCTATAATATGTTTTTAAGTTGTTTGTAAAATATGTAGGTAACTAATGTTAGAAAAAGACATTTTATTTCACTAAGAAAACTCACATTTTATTAAGCATAATATTTGCAATGCTCGAAGTACTTCAGAATAATTATCAGAAATATATGATTTTTCCTTTCCAAAGCTGAACATTTTCAAAAACACAATCTAATAAATCAGCAAATTGCACAAACACAATGACACGATGACAAGTGGTGGAACTTGACCAAGGTACCGTACTTGACAGTGGTAAAAAATGTTTGTTATTGCTCATGGCTCACTATGAGGAATAAATGTTTGTCATTCGTAATTAAAATGTTCAATTTTGGCATAATATTTATTTATTTATTTATTTATTTATTTATTGGTAGTATTAGTACACCACAGGTAATACCCAAATAGTACTATTATAAACACCAGTATTTACAATTCAAATTGAATAAGATATCTACACATGGAAAACAAAATTACATGCTAATCAAATGATAGCTATGATGAAGTGTGTGAAAAACAAATCACAAAATAAATCTCAAAATAAAAAACAAAGATAAAAAATCAAGGCAACGACAAAGTACATGAAACTATGGTTCCTCGGAATTATGCATTTTCAAACCAACCCAAAAACGTGATAAGTTTGTGTTGAAAACATCCAACAACAACAACATTTATAAAGTAATGGTGTGAAATTTTCTTACCGAATATCCCACGAGCTTAAATTAAAAACCGGAAATTTTTCCTCGTTCATGAATATTTTAAGAAAATTCATAGCCTTGAAAAAATTTCCGGAAATAATTGAATAATAAGTGAAATAAGTGAAAATTTCATATTTTCCGCTACACTAATCTACACAAAAAATAAATAAAAATATATATTTTTGGAATGCATTTTTAGCCCTCTTTCCGGTTTTGTAATATAATAAAGGGTGTGCCATATAAAAAATCACAAGTTGTGATCATATCACGAAAACTAAAAATATTATCACTTATAATATCCCTAGTGTTTAAATTATTTCCGGAAATTTTTTCGAGGTCATGAATATTTTGAAAATTATCCCGAGCCGCAGGCGAGGGTAATTTTCTTAAAATATTCATGAACGAGGAAAAATTTCCGGTTTTTAATTTAAGCACGTGGGATATTCGGTAAGAAAATTACACACCATTACTTTACTTTATAATTATGCCAAAATTGAACATTTCAATTACGAATGACAAACATTCATTCCTTATAGTGAGCCATGATCAATAACAAACATTTTTTAAGACTGTCAGTACGGTACCTTGGTCAAGTTCCACCAGTTGTCATCGTGTCATTGTGTTTGTGCAATTTGCTGATTTATTAGATTGTATTTTTGAAAATGTTCCGCTTTGGAAAGGAAACATTTATTTCTGATAATTATTCTGAAGTACTTCGAGCATTGCAAATATTATGCTTAATAAAATGTGAGTTTTCTTAGTGAAATAAAATGTCATTTTCTAACATTAAGTTACATATACATATTTTAAAAATAACTTAAAAACATATTATATTTTTGTTTCTTATTAACTTTGATTTACTAATATTGGTGGAACATCATTTATTTTTGATAATTATTCTGAAGTATCTACTTCAAAATTTATATGTTTAATAAAATGCGAAATCTCTTAGTGAAATAACATACCATTTTTCAAGTTTAGTTACATGAACTTTTTATAAATAACTTAAAAACATATATTTTTCTTTGATCTACTAATATTTGTGGAACATAGTTTAATTTTGAGAATATTACTTAAATTCGAGCAGAGGAAATGTATTGATTCAACTCCCGCGTCTTTCTTTTGACATTTTAAATGACAGAAAAATTTCCATTTATTAATTTGACACAACGTTAAAAATTTCCGGAAATTTTTTGGGTTGGCATGGTAACTGAACAAAAAGGAAGCCTCTGATTGGTTAAATATGGCGGTGTGAAATTTTCACATTTATTTTTATGCCATCGAATGTATGTCTAAAAAGTGCCTGTAGAATGTTCAAACGTTTTAAAATATCTTGAAAGGGAAACGAGGAAAGGGCACCAGTCGGTTTAGCCAAAAATCGAGAAACGCCCTATAGCTCGAAAACGGTATAGAGAGATGCGGTTTGCTCCTTTGTTATTTTCTCGAAAAAAGAGCTATAGACTCGTGTATCAGATTTGCTCTATCCATGACAGATTTGCAGTAACCTTTGAAAACCGACCAATGTGAACCACCCTGTACATATGAATTAATGTAATGTATACTAATTATTAAAATTTTAAATTGTGTGAACAAAATATACAAAATAAAAAACATAAAACACAACGTTTCAAAATAAATTATAAATGATGAATAAAATAATAAAGAAGAATAAAACAACAACAACCAATAAAATTAAATAAGATCGATATAAAATAAGAGCACAAAAAAAGAAGTAAGAATATTGAAATTAGTATATTTAATTTTTATTAGTCAATATGCAAGCCTATTTTAATATAGATTGCCTTATCCAATTTTTTAAGCAGTTAAAAAATCTAAACGTAAATAATATATTATGTTATTAGAACGTATTGTGTAAATTTGAAAATATTTTAGAGCTCGTATAGGTCATTTTGGTATATAGATGCTAAATATAATGCATATTAGCCAGTTAAGACACAGAGAATAATGAAGTAAATATGACGTAAGACATTTGGCAATCTATTGGAATGGATAACATTTTGTATGAGAAAGGTATGGAAAAAGATACAATATGAGACTTGAAGCGAGATCCTCTAAATTACGTATATTTAACAACTATGCCTGTGGTTGATAGATACTTTAAAACTTTAAAACTAGACTTGATCTGTACTTTTTCCATTTTAAGAATGTGAACTTTATATGTTATACCAAGCAATTGCTAAATATTATCATTTTGCCACGACAAATGCATTGAACAGTAGAAAGTCGCGAAAATGCGAACTCCTCATAATACAACCCAGACTTTTCTATGCCATTGATATAACATAATCAATGTGAGGAGTAAAACAGTTCTACTTTATACAAATACACCTAGATATGTAGGATGCTCCAATAAAAATGACAGAATTGCTTATCGTTTGTTAATGATTTACTTGTAGTAAATTCTGACGTTGCAGGTAAAATCTTGTAAAATGAAACAAGCTGTACCACAGCCTTCTCTATCTGACTCAGATAGAGAAGGCTGTGGCTGTACTGACCGTGCATGGAATACCTGCGATGCCTGCGAGGTTTGCATATAAGACGTACCATCCATCAGATAGGATTTAATGTCAGAGGTCCCTTGTCGATGAGATGATTGTGAAGCAAAATATCCCTATATTACTACAGTGGATAGGGATTTAGCAAAATTTACAGGTTGGGAATTGCTAGTCTCCTAGCATCGTTGATTGGTCTTAGTGGCGAAAATAGGCCGATATTAAATATTAAAAAAGAAACAATTTACATAAAATAATTACATTGATTCTATAAGTGATCACATGATTCTGTGATTATGAAGGAATTGACAAAGACATGCTTCACATTTTTCTTTCTTTTTCTTTTTTTTTTTTTTAGATTGGTTAAGAAATTACACTAACAATTTTAGATTTATAATATATTATGCATTATTCTAGAGTTTTCATAACTTTCTGTAGATATGTTTATTATTTCTTTTATTTATTTCTTTTTCCACTTAGATATTAATTAATCGGTATGAATAATTTAATAATAATGAAAATCATGATTCGAAAGGATATATTATTATATTTCAATGCAGATATTTATGTATTTATTTATTTATTTATTTATTTATTTAATTATTTATTGATGATAGTATTCCAACAGGTTTAAAAACCCAATTACAGGAAAAAATGTAATTACAATCGCAATTATAAAAATGAAATCAGTAAAATTAGTAACAGTAACAACCTACAAAGCTTATACAATAACAATACTGTAGTATACAAATCAGTAATATTTGTATACTACAGGAAAATATTTGTATATGTACATATACAAATATTTTCAATACACAACATTACATAAAGACAATTATTAAAACAGTTTAACTAGACCAAATATTTCACATTATCGAACTGGACCCGATTCCCTACTGATACTGTAAAGTACAATATTTATCACACAAATTTTTCGAACGACTTTGGAAATGCGTATTCTCGAGTCCGTAGACACAAAGTCATCGTTCGACAATTATGTTGTGCCATAAAACGTGGCAATAGTTATTTTATTATTTGTTATTGTGCTTTGTCTGATGTTAGTGGCTCTCTTACATATCTTTAGGCAATAATTTGATACGCTGCCAGTTACATTTAAAGTTTCATGTAACTAACAGATATGAAACAATTAGGTACTTTATAGCAAGGTGTTGATGTTAATATAGTACTTCACTTTGCCTTTTATACTTAATCCTCAGTTTGGGATATACCTTGCAATAAAAGAAAAAAACACTTTTTATTAGGCTACTTGTTAAGTCTTAAGACTTAATCTAAACATTTTTATTAATTATCAATCATTTAATTGGAACGAATAGCCTCATTTACTACTTTTGATTTTCTAAATTTTTTGTCATAGGTACAAATAAAAATAATTTCTTCTTAAGTCGCCGTTTATTAAGTTTTCTCTAGGATTTCACGATTTGACGTCTTCTTGCATGCGACAATCAAAAGACGAGACAAATTTCAATAAACATACCATGAGAGTCGCATACGATATAGTCCAATAGAGATTCGAGAATTGATGTCCTGAACTTCAAACAGGAACCTGACAGGTATTCGATTACGCATTTAACTATTTAATAAGCAGTTAATTGGCACGTTTCCGCTATGTATTTCTGTACAATAATACGTAATATGTCCATATGATCTGTGGCGATATGGTAATATAACCAGCCGCCAATATTAATTAGCAAATGTTTATTGTGTAGCCTTATTGGTTATCGCTCAATGAACAATATTTTTCTAAACACGGTGGACTGATTTTGTTAAATATTAACCACAATAGTATGATAGAAATTGTAAAATTATTTGCATGATATATAATTTATTCAGTATAGCATAGTATCATTGTATACAGAATAGTAACAAGCAGTGGCGGCTGGTGAAATTTGGGAATGGGGGGCACAGGGGAAAAAATGCGCCGCAGGCGAAAATTTTGCATTTTTCAAGGTGAAACACCTTAAAATTAAAAATTAGAAATTCGTAGAGCAAAAATATTTGCTTGAAGAAATAGCTTTCGTTAGGCAAATATCCCCTTTTTTGATGCGATTGACAGAAATATGGAAAAAGTATTTAAAATAATATTTAAATCGGTTCAAAATAAATATACATGTCAAAAAAATGGCAGGCGAAACTTCTGTTTTCTGCTAGATAAGAAAAAACACAGATAGATAAAAAAATAAATAATAAAACCCATTTAAGTACTTAACACAAACCCATAACAAATCGGTGTGCTTACCTTACAATCTGCAACCACCCGCTCGTCCATCTAAAACTAAACTTAGTAACTTTTAAAATGAAACTCCATTCTTCTTGACTTATCATTTGCAAAATGTTCGATAACTTGTTCGTTAAAATCAGTCATAGTCTTTACTAAATTTTTCTCGATGGAAAGCATTGCTAGAGCACATAATCTTTCTTGTGACATCGTGTTCTTTATTCGCTTAAGTGTTGAGAAGCAGCGTTCACTTTCGACTGTAGTCATAGGAATTGTGCACAATATAGTTAATAGTTGAACCGTTTCCGAAAACGTCGTAAGTAAATTATTTTTATTTAACATTTGTAATAAAGCAACCGCACCACTATGTTGTATGAAATCATCTCTAGAATAAATTATATACAGCTCATTTTTTGATTTTGTAATGTTGATCCACTGTTTTAATATGTTCCAGAGGAAAAACTATTCTATAGTTGTTAAATTTCTCCTTTTCAAACCAATTGGCTATAGTTAAAAAATCAGTAAATTGAAATCTCTCACGTACGTTCATTAATATGATGGGGTATTCCCATCTCTCATCTCTACTCTCTAGTACTCTGTACCGTCTGGTCGACGGGGCAGCGCCCATTCAATGACGTAACAGAACGCATTAGAAAAGACGCGCTAGAAAAATAGAAGCTGTGTATCCTTTTCTTGCGCATGCAAATAGAAAAGAAAAAAGAACAGGCACACAGCGGCCGTGCCCAGCCCAGTGGACACACGGATTACTACGCAGACGGTGAAGCGTGAAGCGGTCTAGACGCTAGACGGATATGTATACACCAAATGATTCAATATTCATGATGAAAAATTAATAAAAAAATCCACCAAATTATAATAATTATAAAAGTTTATAAAATATCACAACATTTACAAGTCTTATGTGCTTACGCATAGGGCACGTGCCCTTGTGCCCATTATGACCAGCCGCCACTGGTAACAAGATACAGAATGGTAACAATAGTAACAAGTCCGCTAGTGAGTTTGAAATTTGAATTTTATAATTATACCAGTATATTACGGAAAAATACTATTTGTCTTTGTCATTTGGTGCATACAGCAAAGTAGTTCCTTGACTTAGTTCCTCATGACTTAGTTCTTATCGGTTTGAGGACCATTTTCATGCGCATTTTTGGTTTTTACAAGTCAAAAATATATTGTATTAGAAAACTTTATACTTGTCGGATGTACGACAAATTTGTTGCATCAAAATCTCTTAGGTTAAGCAATTTTGTTTTGCATCGAAAATATTTTATTGTATAAGAATCTTACAGCTAACTAATGAGGTTTTCCGAACTTTCCTCATTTCAGCACTAAATTGTGGTTGGGCTTTAATAATCTAGTAATTCTGGGGCGCTTGTGCGATCTAGAAATATTAATATCCCCTCCGTCTCCTATACAAATCTAGGATTTCCAGGCTACTACTTGTGATTAAAAAGAGAAGCAGGTTTATTAATATTATTAGTATTATTATTATTTCTCTTATGGATCCAGTCGCCTTACTTTGTAACCTTGACACTAACGCTAACATTAACTCGCTACCAATACCATCAGCCACTCTCCAAATAATAGGCTTACTCCGAAGTAAACATAACGAATTATTTTCAATAGCAGTGTTTGTTCGGGCTCTAGGCACGAAGGTCTTCACCAAGGGCTCTGGTAACCAGTACCACTAGCTTGACAATGTGGTCTGGATAAAATCTATGGAGATCGAATAGCAAATTTAGGTTTTTGCTGATAGTGCTGAGAATGATAATATGGCACTCGCAGGGCTTTTCCGTGGCTATAGATATATTTTGAGAGTGGATACGTTGGGCAAGCCGGCAACATGTTCATCTCTACGGCGCGCCTTGATGATGGACCTAACATCGTCTATATCTACACATATAACACGACTTCAATAGATGGTATATTGTCTTCATTGGATAGTATATTGTATACATCATGTTGGTGAGCCATTAAGAATCCCTTTGTCTGAGAATTGAGCCCTGCTAATCCCAAAAAGGCAAAGATAATGATACAAAGTAATGTCTATCTGTGTGAAGCTACAGAAAACGTACTACGTACTAGCTTTTATTTAAGATTTGACCTACCAAACTCTTCTAGACGTGCTAGAAACGATTTTGTTATATTGCATGCATGAACTATGGCTACTATTTGTTGACGGGTTATGTGAACTTTCATTCAGGTTAAGTTGAATGACATGATTTATAAAAGAGTAATGAGTCTTTCATCGATACAATGAAATGAATAATGTCAACTTGTTTCTGTTTCCATGTTCTGTCAATTTATATTCATATTTATTTATTCTAGATAATTTCTGTGTTTTTTTGTTGTAACGAAGTTACTTTTTGTTTCGTAGTAATTTAACTAAGAAACATATATTTTTAGTTTTATTATACACACTGATGATAAAATATATGAATATTTTTATGAGCAACTCATATCAGAGTAATGCATTATTATTTTACAGTATAGTTTTCCTGTTATATAACATTTGTTAGTTAATAAGATCATAAATAATATGCATTTATTATTATATTAAATTTAAAATTATATAAAATAACATATAATATTTATTACACATAAAACCGGCCGACATCCGAGCAATTCCAAACGGCATTTTTAAGCCGCTTCGCGTTAGTTCCTAACAAAATACATGAATATTGACGAGTTGTAGGTACCCTAAAATATTAATTTAATATATTGGAACTAGATAATTGATTTATTTGCTATTTTAATAAAATGCTGCTACTTGGAATACACTTCTGCTACTTTAACAAATTCCAACTGCTACTTGGAATTTATCAAAATCATAATGTAATAAGGGTCATTCAGAACTTATCCATAATAAAATTTGAGGATGTTCAACGTACATGTACAAATGTGGTAGGGCAAAAAAAAATTTTTTGGCACGTTCTGAAAACTATTTTAAAATTTTTAATTGCACGCCGCTGGATACTGTGGTCTACTGTAATGGAGTAACCTTGGGACTGACAATGCAAATTGGCGATGTCACATATAACACGAAAAAAACTTCGGAAGTTCTGAGAGTATACTGACACCCGGCGCAAAAAAGATTTGCAGCGTTTTTACTTTAAAATAAACTGAAAGATAGATAGATAGATGTGACCAAAGTTACGTGTCTTTAAAATGAATAAAATTTTGTTGCACAAATTTTGAAGAATTGCGCTACTTGATTACTAGGTAGTAGAAACATTAAATTTATAAAAATTTGCACATACCCTGCTACAAAAGCTGTTCGAAATTTTGTCCCTCGACTTGTACACACTTTTGGGCACACCTTATCCAATTTTGTCGCACTAAAGCGATTGTTCCTCCTGGTTGCTGATCTTGTAAACGCAAAGTATTCGCGGCAGCTGTGATACGCTCGCGCAAATTCTCTACTGTTTCCACTTCGGTACGGTACACCTCACAAAAACCTAACTCACTCGTAAAACCTAACTCGTAATGGATAATCCGCTGGTAATAGTGCTTGAACACGCTGGATATGATACGGATAAAACTGAGCTTCGTGTAGTAAGCGCCACACCGTTGATTGGGATACCCCAGGCACCTGCCTAGCGATCTGACTTGTACTTATTCGGAGGATTTTCATGGACCAGATTCAATGCTTGTTCTTCAGCTGCTAAAATACGTTGTGGTCGTCCCGTGCCACCATCTCGTCCACAATTTGTACGCAAATTACCAGTATCACGGCCACGTTGTACCACTGCCCTAAAAGTTGCATAATTTGGCGTGTGTCGATTGGTAAATAGATCCGCATACAAGCGCGAAGCTGCCACTGCATTTGGTCCAATTTCACCATAAATAAGAATCATGTCCATTAACTCAGCATTACTGTACACATGAGCCATTTTGAAAATTTTAAAGTTTAACACTCCTACGATAAATAAAACAACAAACAACAGCACTGACTTCTTGTTTCTAATGTACCCAGTAGCCCAGGCTGGGCTGACCTCGTTTTGTTTATCACCGGCACTGAGAGAGCGACACAGACAGACAATATCTGTCTCCAACTGTATTCGCTCGGTCTTGACCAGGTGTTTCAGGTACAAAAACTTATTTACTTTTTTTGTAGGAATGTGGTATATCAGATGTCGTTGAAGTACAGTTGCCCATCTACATAGTCCTTTATAATGGTATAACTTTTAACACTGTTTACGGGAAATCCAAAGATTTCTATTATAAATTTTTTTGGTGAAGTTTTAGAGATAAGTTCTGAATAACCCTGTATCTGTAAATGCATTTTATGATAAAGTTTGGAATAACTAGCTCTCCGTACAACCATGTTATGACAATAAGGTTATGTTAAATGTAAGACTGTTTAGTCATTAAATATATTATTTCCGTTCTAGGTACCCTGTATACCTACAGTTTTGTTAAATAAAAATGGTTAAATATGTTATTTTGTTATAAATCAATATATAAATGCAGGTTGATGCAGTATGGCACAGAAATGAAAATACTTTTCTCAAAAACTTATTAGAACAATAATTATAATAGGTTCTACACATATTTGATTGAAATTATTTATATACTGATATTTTAATTTAAATTCAAGTAAATATTCGGCTAAGTAGGTATATAAAAGTTTAGACATTATTTGGTCATGGAACGAAATCCGCTTCTCTGATTGGTTCAGCCGTCGGTTCAGGACTATAAAAGCCGTGCTGATTTTCGTTTCTGTACCTGGCCAGAATCTTTTGGTATTATGCTTGATGAATAAACTCTGATGTGCGTAGGCTTCCAGGAAGACTTCGACGTTTGTATCCCTTGATCCGTCACGTTGTTCCGTTTTAACACAAAACCCTTTAATTAATTTTTATAATTTGCTTAATATTTGCAAGACTTCTTTTGTTAAACTGTGATGAAAGCTTTAGTTTGACATTACCGATTTAATACTTGAATAAAATGGATTATTGATAATAATCTGGGTTTATTATATTACTTATATAATTTTATTGCTTGTATATTATTGCTGTTTTTCTACTATTGCTACTTATCTATCATTGCAGCGTGTCCATTATTATTGCTCATTTTAGTTGTATTTTAATAAATCTTGTAGTGACTCGCATTAAACCGACATTTATTACCTAGATTAAAGAAGCACTGACCCCTGGCATTTGTATCTATTGCATCTTCTTCACTCTAGCTATCCAGCCGTGTGAAGTGTGGTGCATTCACCACAAAAATCTATTAGTGGTAGCGCTCGAGATAAAAGAAAAACTGCCCAACTGTATAGTACTAAAGGCATTAAAACGGAAAATAAATTAAGGGAGCGTCAGACTGTATCTATAATTTGTTTCATCCTAATTATTAATATTATTATTACTATTGCTGCTATTAATATTATTATTACTATAATTGTTAATTAACTATATTATTATAATTGTATCATTTATATTTCTAGGTACATTAAACATAATTTTTCAGTCTCCGAGAACAGCTTAGTGGCTGATTTAACTGTTTGAAAGTCTGTAGTGAATGTAGAAGAAGTCTTGGAGACAGTATTTCTGAACATGTAATAAAAGTCATTTCTTTAATTCATAAGATGTTGGATACTATCATAAATAAGGAGGAGCAGATGTTATTTCCATAAACAGAGTTTTATATAGTTCAACGAACATGTTGACAAAAATATAAATATTATTACGGAAAAGTAAAAAGTATAAATCATAGCACGCTTTATGAGAGTACCTTGAAGGCCTGCAATATTTATTTATAACAAAAAGTAGATAAAGTTATAGTTTACAATAGGTCGAGTGTCGAAATGTGAAATTTCCAAATATAGTAGTCCACCTTTAGGAGCTGACAGCATTTCTTTACAGACAATTTGGTACTTCTGTATACCTATATGTATTTGTCCACATTATTATTCAACAGTTTTTTGAAACTAAATCTATCAACGAACAGTGTTTTTTGGAATATAAATTACACTTAAACTATGGTGAAAATGAAAATTCCTTTCACAGTAACGGTTTGTGAGACGAATCAGAAAAAGTAATAAATTATTAGCACAATGCATAGATGCAAGCTTTTAGATAATTTGAAAGTTAACTCAATAGATATGCCAGTCATATTATAGTGTCAATTATTCAAATCTATAAACTAGAGGTAAAATAAATAACGTCGCGATGAATCTATTTTTAGTTATAACAGCTCGCACTACACTATTTTAAATATTTGATGATAAATAAAAAGTTCATTTCTGCAAATTTTTTTTATTATTAATATATTTTAAATTTTTTATTATTATTACTATAAAATACTGTATTTTCTTAAGCAATAAAGTAATAATAATAATAATAATTTCTGCAAATTTTGACGTTCTAAAAATATATAAAATATGATGGCGAATACGTCACTGTTGACGAGTTTATGAACAATTATTTTATAAATTTGAGTCTGCTAAACAAGATACAGTTTTATGTTAATACTAGCTGCGGACAATCCATAACGACACACATATTCGAGGTCGACCACTTTCTACCCCTGTAACTCTCACACCATCATATATACCGACATGCAAACCCCATAGTGAATGATAAGAGACTTAGAATTACTAACCCACATAAACGCCAGTAGTATGCCCTGGGTACTTGTGGCTGCAAAGTGAAATATACGGACACATAGGTACGTATGTATGTATGTACCGTGTATATACGTGCATATATTTTATATATACGTATTCGCAAGTCATGTAAATTGATTGCATGTATCTTTGCCAATAAAATTGTCGCAGTAGACGTGTTAACGGTGTACTTTTCAACGTAGAAGTCGAAAAACAAAGTTTTTCTAAGAAACAGGATTTTTTTTGGTTATCGAATAGCAATTGACAAATGACCAAAACCGTTCCCAGATATCAACTTAGACTTCAAATACCCCTAGTAATGCAACGCAAAAAAAATATTTACGAATTGACAGACACTTCAACTTTTAAATTTTTACATTACTTTCTTCTCCACCCTGTAAAATATGAACGTGGTACTACCGTGCGAAAAACCTTTGTAGGACATAATCTGAACAAAATAAGCTTTCTAATCCGAAAATTTAGTAGAAATTCGTTAACTCATTTTTGAACTATAACAATTTGAAAAGGGCGCTAAAAACTGCTTGTGCCCTTGTTTTAGACGAGCAGTTTATTTATTAGCATATTTAAGTATTTATTGGTTCAGTTTATTGCTTGGAAACTAAAAATATTATTATTTTTATAGTGTCAGAATAAAATAATTTTTATTTTAACAGAAAGCTTAATTAGTTCACAGCATAATTTATTTTTCTCTCGCAACTTTAAAGATAAACTAAAAGTAAATGAAATACATATTTTATGAGAAAAACAGGGAAGACATTCTTGTTAAGTATTTATTTAAGTATCACCCCAACAAATATACATTTTTTGCCACAGGAAGTAAATTATATTTTTCTCAACATTGTAGTTTCTTGAACAATTCCCTTTAAAATTTAAAATCTAGGTGTGACATAAACTGGATTGGCTAGACAAAGTTTGTCAGGCAGTCCATAAATTTTGCAGTATCCAGTGGAAATGAAATACCAGAAGACTAACGGAGGACACGGGCTGAGTGCATGTTAAAAATACATTAAATGTACTCGCAACCGCTAAAAGCTTTCGAACGCTCGGGAATTTCATATCGTTGACCTGTGCAAACGTCCTTATCTACTACCACCCGTCAAGTAATTTATTGTGTGAGTCTATTTGTAATTTTTCCATTGTTAATCAGAACTACGGTAAAGTATTACGGTATTTGATACAAGACTTCCACAAATAAGTAAATATTTTTTTACTTTTAGAACGCCTTAGAATGGATAAGTTAAATTTATCAGATAATTGTTTATTTTCCTTTTTACCTTAATTGTGTATTTAAAGTCGTCCTATTTGATTATGAAGCTCAATCAGTGATGTCAGGAGAGCAACTCCCACCTGAAACTGTTGTTTAACCTCCAATTTATCCAATATCTTTAACATGCACCAAAAAATGCTGGTTGCCAGATACGAGGTGTCTAACCTGGCAGTACTAGACAGCATTTTATTAAAATTATTATTAATTATTGTTAATACCAAAGGTAGGCACCAAAATTTCGTTAATCTACCGCTTCTAGGGAAGATATTTAAGTATATTTTTTATAAAAAATACACTTTCAACATTTCTAGAGAAAAAATAGTTTCAAGGGAACAAACCCTAAAAATCTAATAATTTTAATTGAAAGATAGGGACTTTCCGTGAAAAGAAAATAAAACCGTCCCCATTCAGAACTATTTCTTGGCCATTTAAGCATAAAAATATTACTCGAAACTGCTCATTAATCATATATTTAATAACTAAATACAATATTCTACAGATCTAAAAGCTAATTAACGACAAAATAATTTTCGAAAATTAACTAAATTATTCAATATGAAGCTGGTTTCATGTTTTTCCCAAATTTAAAAAGCTTTTCATATACCTCACTTTTTATTTTCCTGATGAATAGAGAATAAATCCTTAATTTTACATTAATATTTCATTTTCAGAACTTCCTTTTATACCTCGTATCTGCTTTCCACATCACTGAGGAAAAATTATATATAAAAAGATAGCATTTCTATGAAAAGCCTTATCTTTCCAACACAAAATACCGCATTGACACACCGACAATGATTCCAATCCTCTGTAAATATTTCTAATTATGACCTAAAATCATCATTTGAATAATCGAAAACAATTATTATTATTTTCTAAACTTTTTTATAAATGATTTTGACTGCCAAACTGCACCTGTTAAGGTACCCATGTATTATTTTTTAAAATAACATTGCCTTGATTATTATAAAAGCTTTTAATAGGAAACAGAGTTTGGTATATGTGTACAGGATGTCCAAAATAAGATCATCTATCCCCTTATCTCAGAAAGTAAAAAGGTAGAGAAAAAAGTTAAATACGAAAGTTTTTTGTTTTTACCTGAATTTTTCATTTTTATAACTTTCTTGAATACAGGTTGTTCAGTTTTTCTGATCCAGGCATCAACTTTCTTTTTTTAAATGGGACACCCTATATTCAATTACGTTTTTGAACTCTCCTTAAAATTCTAGGTCGACATTGTTAAGAGTACCCTATACCTATCATTTACCGTTGCGAAGATATTAGCATTTAAAGAAACAAATCTTTAAAAAACACCTGTTCAAAAAATCTCGGCAAAACAAATAAGACATCCAAAAAAAAGGTAAATAGGGTTTATTTCGTAGACAATTAGACTCAGAAATTACTTCTATGAATCGATATTACCTGATTAATATACAGGGTGTTTTTGACAGATGGCTCAAGCATGTATATGTTAAAACTCCAGAAAATCGAAAATCTTTTATGGAACACCCTGTGTATTATTATATTTTTGGATTCTCTATTAAATTTTAACATTACTCTATATAACGTTCCCTATTCTTATTTTGCTTAGTTTTCAAGATATTGGCGAATATGTTTGGTACGCTATTTATAAGAGACACATTTTAGGCCCTTTCTTGGCCAATATTTAAATGGTCCCAGGTACCTTCGGTAAAATATCAGGAAATGGCATTCGTTACAAACTTGCATTTTACCTTTATTGGATGCCGAAGAAGATGCCAATGAGATCATCTATCAGATGGATGGAGTACCATGCCACAATACTGCAGTTGTAAAGAATTTTACTAAGAACTATTTTGTGGAATGGATAGGGCCAAACGGGAATATCCCATGGCCGCCGAGAATCCCAGATTTAACTCCACTTGATAACTTTTTATGGGGTACATTGAAAACCTGAGTTTATCAAATTCAGAGTAATAATGTTGATGATTTAAAGATTAAAATCAGGATGGAAATTGAAGCGCTCAATCAAAGTGATTGCGCTGTAAGAAAACTAGCAATTATATACACAACATGCATAGCTGAAAATTAAGGACATATAGGACACTTGATTTAATTTATTATTTTTATTGTTATTTGTTGATTATTGTTAGTTATTTGTGGTTCAAGTTAAAAACATAGATTTGTTTATATTAGTTAATTAATGAAATAAATTAAAAAAAACATTAGATTTAATAAAATAATATATTCTTAATCAGTATTAAGGCACACTTACTATAATATACCAAATAATACTAGATATATTTTTAATGATAACCGATAATGAACATTTTTTCCACAATTTCGTCAATATCTTGAAAACTAAGCAAAATAAGAATAGAGAATGTTATATAGAGTAAGGTTAAAATTTAATAGAGAATCCAAAAATATAATAATAAACAGGGTGTTCCATAAGAGATTTTCGATTTTCTGGAATTTTAACATATTCATGTTTGAGCCATCTGTCAAAAAACACCCTGTATATTAATCAGGTAATATTGATCCATAGAAGTAATTTCTGAGTTTAATTATCTCCGAAATAAACCCTATTTACCTTTTTTTGGATGTCTTATTTGTTTTGCCGAGATTTTTTGAGCAGGTGTTTTTTACAGATTTTTTTCTTTACATGCTAATATCTTCGTAACGGTAAATGATAGGTATAGGGTACTCTTAACAATGTCGACCTAGAATTTTAATGAGAGTTCAAAAACGTAATTGAATATAGGGTGTCCCATTTAATAAAAGAAAGTTGATGCCTGGAACAGAGAAACTGAACAACCTGTATTCAAGAAAGTTGTAAAAATGCAAAATTTGGGTAAAAACGAAAAACTTTCGTATTTAACATTTTTCTCTATCTTTTATACTTTCTGAGATAAGGGGATAGAGGATCTTATTTTGGACACCCTGTACATATAACGCCCGATCCAATATAAATAAAAATTATTGGCTGCCGAGTTTACCGGTTTTTCCCAAAAAGTTCCAATTTATTTTTTTTAATGGAACACCCTGTATATTTTTACATATTTCGATGGGTCTTTCTATTACGAACACATTGGTGTAGAGTTTGTAAATAATTGTCCTCCTCAAATAAGGTAATGCTGCCCACGCAGCACTTCCGGTTATACCGGAAGTCGCCATCCACTTGTTTAATTTTAAATGGAGCATCATATATATTCTGCTCTCCATCCAAACATGCGAGGTGGCTTAATTACATATAGGGTGATGTAAATTTAATGCCGAGTTAAGTTAACTTCAAACCATCATAAGTTGGTATTTCAAATGGAATACCCTGTATGTATTTCCATAGTATGGTGCACAACATTATTCTCTTTCGAAAAGTATCTCTGTTCCCTAGACTTATCTCTTCTGGTCAAAACAAACAACTAATCTGTCACCAGTTATTTGTTGTCAGTTAAACACCCATAGAGACGGTTAAATTAAGTATTTTTTATAATTAAGAAATGGAAAATGAAAACCCTTTATATACAGGATGTCCTATAGTCAAAGTTAAGTTTATTTATTATACATGAGGAGTGTAAAAACAAACCTAATGAGTGAGATTGTGGTAGTGCTAGCTTCCGCCTGAAGCTAGCGCCATCACCGGTGAGCGGAAGAATTTATAGGGTGGATATCAAAATAGCCTAAGAATAGCCATTCATTTTCCATGAAGTCCCATCCGAAAATTCGAATTTTTTGTGACGACTCATAAATTATAACCTATGAGGAGGTTTTTATTACTGGGTGGAGTGGTCCGATCCAGTTGTAATAAGGTATGTCCTGGAGCTATTAAATAGCCCTTAAATCTGATGCATAAAAATATGCGAATAGTTTAGGTTTAGGTCCATGTTTTACAAGTGTGGTGGCGCTAATTTCAGACGGAAGTTATCACCACCACAATCGAAACCATTGGCACGTGAGCGGAAACATAAATAATAGGATACCAAAATAGCCTAAAAATAGCCGATAACTCTCTATAAAGTCCAATCCCAAAATTCGCTTATGGTGGCGCTAGCTTCCGCGACGTGCTTTATCGTTCACCGCATTTAACGACTGCACAAACTTTACATCTCAAAAAAGTGAATCATGTCCTAAACTTGTTCTGCTGTATGTATTTCTGACTCATTACATCCTTTCCGAATTTTGGAAAATCTTAAAAAAGTGACGACTCCTCGAGAATTGAATTTTTCTTATAACATCTATTAAGTACCGGGATATCAAAATTATCTTGGTCAAGGGTGGTTGTGGAATGTAAAACGTGTGTCTTACTTTAAATTTGAAATAATTATGTCACTGTCACACTGACATCATCAATAATCTACAAATTTCATACCCATTTATTTCAGTTGTAAAACAATAATGAACTACAAATTATGAAATAACGGTTTTAGTAACAAGAAAAACTAAATTACAGTAATTGTTGGAAATGTCCCCCGTTTTGTTCGATGCACAAGTTGACGCGCCTCCTCATGCTGTGAAAAGCGTTTTGCAGCAATTCTGGCGTTATGGTTGCACATTGCTGAACAATTCTTTGTTGCAGTTCTTACAAATTATTTACCGAAGTTGCGAAAATCTTGTTTTTTGAGTAAGGAAATATAAAATAGTCCATGATTGTCAAACAAGGTGATCTCGTAGGAAACTCAACTTCTGTATGCAAACTTATCAGCCGGTCATCAAAAAACTCGCGGAGGAAAGCAATATTTTCTCGTGTAGTATGTGCTGTTCCACCGTCATGCTGGAAATAACCGTACCGAAGTTCATCATCGTTTAACTGTTGCACAAATTCAGCCAAAAAGGCCCAATTATTCTTCTGCGAGAAACTGCTATCCAAACACCAATTTTTTGAACATGTAGTGGCGATTCAGTAAAAACATGAGGGTTATCATTGCTCCACATTCGCATATTTTGAGAATTGATGTATCCCGAAAGGTGGAACCACGCTTCGTCAGAAAAAAAAGTTAAGTCCAGAAGATCGTCATTCATTAAATTATTGACAAACCAATGGCAGTAAGCAAGGCGTCTGGGGTGGTCTGCGGGCAGAAGAGCTTGATGTGCTTGCATCTTATATGGATGCATGTTCAAGTCTTTCTAAAATCTTATGACATGTTCCATAAGAAAGTCCAATTTCCCGAGAGAGACGTTTCAAAGGTTTTGCAGGCTCCTCTTCCATACGTTGACGAACGTCATTGACAACTTCTTCTGTACGAACTCTTGGTCTACCAGCACCTTTTTTATGAGTCACACAACCAGTTTCGCGAAACACTTCAACACAATTTGTAAGGCACGCATAAAAATTGTTCGGTAATATTGCCACGTTTGGGAAGTGCTCTCAAAAATTGTCAAAACACAAACGTTGACTATATTGCCAATTTCCATTAACTAGCGCACCCGTTCGAAAATAGGCTTCAATCATGAAAATTTTGTGCTGTGTGGTAAGAGGCATGATTCAAAAACTGGATTAGAAAATTTCAGCACAATGATTTGACAGATTCTGACACAACAAAACATATTCAAAAATTTAAAGTAAGACACACGTTTTACATTCTACAACCACCCTTGACCAAGATAATTTTTGATATCCCGGTATTAATAATTCTGGAAACTAATAAAGTTTAGTCGGCTTGTGTTCATTATTCAATTCTAGAATTTACAAATCTTTCATTATATTGTAGATGTTAAAATTGTTAACTTCTTTTAAATGACTTATACCCCAACATACTAGAGTTAAAAGTGGGTTACTTATTATTACTGTGTAATAAATCTCAGCTAAGAATTTGCCAAGTTGCACTTGACAAATAAGTGGTTAGAACTTGGAAGATAAATTAAATTGAATTATAGCAAGTGAATTGAAAAACAAAGAGTGCGATGATATTTCTGGGCTAAGGTATTTCTATTACGGAAGAACATTGGGACGACGTTGTTAATGGTTATCTTCATCAAAAATTGTTTTATTAATAGTTTCAATAACAAGTTTCAAACTGTTTTTAATTATCGAGTTGTTTTAATCGTTTAGCTAAAAATAGCATCAGTATAAGGTCAAGTTGCTTATTCCAAAGTAACAAGAAAGATTTATTGTGAATTTTTCCCTGTAGGCTTCTTGAAGTATATGCCAAAGTGTATGCTGACTACTTACAGATAGTCCCCTAAATATGCTTCCTCCACATTTATCTTTAGAATATACACACAAATTAAGTAATGAGAGCATTCGTGTATGTACATTTTGTTTCAAAAAAGAATGGCGCTAACTTGCTTCTTGTATTTTTGAATGGGTATATTTGAAAATATATCATATTGCATATTTATAAACTTTTAGTCAAAATTAATTAATTCTTAATTACGATCTACTTATTTTTTCGTGTCTTTAGAATTAAATTTCTAATTGTTAAAATAAAACTTTTTGTGTATTATATGTGTAACATTAATAGTATATAAAGCTTACTATACTTTTATATTTTGTTTCAAAATATTATTTATTGTCAGCCTGCCTGCCGCATACTAAATTAATTACATTCAGCAGATGCTTCAAATTACTGAATAATAATATACAATTTTTTTCTATATAAAATAATTACTTTTACGTATGTAATATATTCGAGTTGGCTTCCATTATTATGAATAAGACCTTGACTCATGGCGTTCTCGATGTAGAGAGTTAATTAAATTTTAATGAAGTGTAGTCTAAATATAAAAATAATAGCAACAAATTACGTATTGGTGTAATGGGAATACAAGCAAGCAATATGAAGTTTATAAATCTGGAAAGTGAGGTACTCATGGATATAGAATATGATTTAAAGTAACATAAAAAAATCAGTTGCAACTTTTGCGGATACTGTGTTACACCCAGTAAGAGATAAGAGGAAACATAAGATCACTTATGTATTTAACTTAGTTATACCTAGCCGTTCGAGAGTACACATAAGCAGGTGGTATGGAATTCGAGCTGGACAAGTGCGAACCGGTTCACCACAAAAGTGAGCACGGTACTTAATACTAAGTAAACGGGTAGGAAATATTTTCCTCTAACAAGATGTCAGAGAGTTATGTATTAACCAGGGTGTCGGGTACTGCTCTACCTAAAAAGTGAGGATACTAAAAGGAAGGCGAAAATCAATGCTCTAATGTCTGATTCACACACAAATTATTTGTGTGTGTGTCATGGAGGAACATGACCTTTGATGCATCTTCAAATAAGTTTATACCTCAAATGAAAGCATGGAGACCGTACAGTTTTGAGCTTGGAGTTTCACCATAATATAATGGTCCTAGTTAAGGTCTGTAAAGTTGTCGCAGGAGTTTGGATTACCTTCATCATAAGATTAAGACAAGGTCATAGTTTATTTAATATTAAGAATCACTTATCCCCCCCTGCAAATATGTTTGGCAGCCTGTAACTTATTTATAGTCAATGATATAGATTTCTTCTTCTTCTAGACAATAATGATATAGATTTCTTTAATATTAGTAAGAATGCATTATTCAAATATATAACGTAATGTGCCCTACTGTAGTGTCTCTGCTGTACAACAAATTGTGGATATTTTCTGTATGTCGTGCAGTATAAATAAATTTCCTTATTATTATTATTATTATTATAATGCGAGATGATGAAAGTGCAGGAATAGTAACATTTCTATTTAAGGCAAATCGAAAACTAACCAGAACAACTTTGTCTAATATTTGACGTTGAACGGGTCAATCAGTATTAACCCAATACTGATTAACCTAATACCCAAATTAGATCTGCAGAAGACAATAGATTTCTGGATCTTCAAAAGGATGAGCCACACAAAAGGATGTGTCTTTATAGGAATAAACACATCGCCTTGTCAAAAAATATGACCTTCGCACTTTTGAAATCAACTAGCCTCAATTTTAAGGCAGGGGGATTTATAATGGCTGGACCAGATGCTATATTCACACTCGTCTATCCAAGTCGTGTCGTGAGTGTTAGTGAGTCTGAGTAGGTGTGGGTGAGCTTCCAGTATTAGGTTACCGTCTTAGACAGTCGTATGGTATATTGAAGAGACTAGTGCCTTAGGCTCCAGGGAATACTGATTCCGTTGTGAGAATCCAGAGGTGTCATATACATTCGTATAACTTTTTCCCACCATCATAAAAATACAACACAGTCCTGACGTAGCTGACGTAGTCCTCCTTGATTAGCAGATTAATATAATTTTTGTCCTAGAATTCTCATCATCTCATCCCTAGAAAGACATCATAAGACACTCACTTTCCAGAAGTTCTGGAAATTTTTGGTCGGTTGTGATATGTTAATTTTCTTTGTTTTTTTTTTTAAATATCTCCACAGTCTCTGCATGTAGATAACTGACATATTTTCAAATCACTCTAATATAATAATAATATCACTACCCCTCATTTTAATCACAAGGATTAGACACATGTGTGGGAGCCTGAAAGTGGGAGACACATGTGTGAACACATGTGTGTCTGACACATACTTATGTGAGATTATTATTTAGCATACCTCATTTGCGCCTGAGAAATGACTTACGTTGGTAGTCTCTAACCACCATTCAGGGGTAGAACGAGGAAAACCTGGAAAACCTCATTAGTTAAAGGGACAGTTAAACATCAACGAATTTTAATCTCTCACATTAAAACCAAATTGACCTTCCCATCCTAGGCCATCGTCAGGATGGTTACCAATCTTTGATTGATTGTGACTTTCAAATTTGACTTTAAAGATGAATAAGGAATACTCATGTTTAAATGTAAAAAAATAGTTTTATTATTGATATTAAAAATGTAATTAGTACCTAATTACAAGTAATATATTTTAATTGTATTATTCTTCGATCTACATGTTTATTATGATATAACTTGTACCATAGAAATTCGTGTGAATTTCTGTAAACAAATAGAACTCGAGCATTTACAGAAATGACAATATGAAACTTTATATTTTTAGAAAGCACAAATAGTAAGATTTGCAACTATCCACAGTTAATTAAACATTCCATAACATAACAAAATCATGATTTGGAGTTCAGTAACTAGTCCCAAAATCTATTAGATTCCTCATGCATTCTAAATTAATATAAGTTACACTCTTTCTGTGCCTATTCAACTAAGCGCTATACAGAGCGTCTAAAAATAAAAAAAAAATGTATCTGCATGCGCTCTCAAGCGAATCGAGGTATTATATTTCTTGACAGATGAATTTAACTCATAAGAATATGACAATCAAATCGGAAAACTGTCATGCTTGGAGAAACACTCTTTTCTTTGCTGGGTCGTTGCCTTATGTTAAAATCATTAAATCATTTCTCTGAAGTCATAGGTCAATGCTGTTAATTTATAACTTTGTTTTCGAACTCGAAAACTGCTGAACTTAATTTCCCACTTCGTCAAATTCCAACCCTCGGTCTGCGCCGAGAAGTTATATTCTTAATCGGTAATCAAGTAGTGTAAAATTTAATTCATTGACGGAAAGAAGGGCCGACCGGGGCTCACAAATCAGAAAATCGAGATAGTATTCGAATAGGCGAGCTGTATAATCGCCTTCAGGCCGTTTAAATTGGCTGCAGTTAAAGGAAGAAGCGTTCCAAGACGTATAATAAATGATCCTACCAACGACAAACTTTGAATATTGATGTCCAAACGTTCCAGACACTTCATTCCACCCATATGAAGTATAAGGCTTCGGAAATAGATTTTTAAATTGGTTTAAAAAACGTGAAATATTCTGTGGGGACCTGTTTAATAATGCGCCTGCTTCTGTGATTGACGTAATTTATTTATGCACTTTCTAATTTGACTATAACCTTTAAACCATCTTACAGAATTTGTTACAAATATTATTTTATCACCACTTATATATTATTAGTACGTTCACTTAAACTTATCTACTGGCGATAAATTATATGGTTCCAGCTAAAATGCTGCACCCATCTATAAGGTGGACAAATTAGGATATTTATTAGAGAAATACTATAAGAAATACAAAAAAATTAATGTATATATCCTCTGTCGACTTTTGAAACAAATTCATTGGCGAAAACAAAAACTTGCGTCTTTTATTTTCAAGTTATGAACAAGAGTTAGATTTGATATTCCAGAACTAGCTGACGACTTGAAATTCAAGGATTTACTAATTCCAATTACATTTACATCATTCTTCGGTATATTCAATATTGCAAGTTTTTGATCTTGGTTTATAGAAGGACCCATAATAGTGAGACTTTCTTTTAATTTCTTCTAAAGAGATTTTTCTGATTTTCATACTTTTCAAACTCAATGATAAAAATACGAAAATAAAAAAAAAAACGAAAAAAATTGAATGATAGGTGCTTTAATATTACTCTAAATGATAAAGTCTACTAGGGAAAAATGTGAAAAAATAGCAGATATTTAAATTAAAAGTAGTTTTCTGTATAAAATAAGCAGGAACGAGGTAAAGTGGCTTGTCCCTTTACAACTTTTATTTTGCAAGACGTCAACAAAATTTTTTGGGGAGTGTGGGGGATCAAGAAATTAATTTGAGGGCAATATGAAAGTGACCACTTCCGACTCACCGGAAATGACCACAACTTTCGAAAGTTAAATGGAACACCCTGTAAAATAAAAAAAATAACAGGAAATTAAAATATTAGTATACAGAGTGTCCCGAATAAAATAATGGTATAGGGTGAGCTAGACAAGAAAGTGACCTAACGGGTATAGAAAAATCATGCGCAGTAGACCGTTTTGTTTATAGATAAAATTTATGATATAATAAGAAGAAAAATCATGCACAGTAAGTTCGCATATTTACACAAAAAACATGGTGGTTTAAATGTTTTACCTCACTTTCGATGAAAAGTGGTTTAATATTTTAAATGCAATACCGACCTGTTTTACATATTTAGAATGAACTCTTTTTTACGAATATGGTCATATAAGGTTTTATGGGTCTATCTTTAATAATAAGGGAGGTATGTCCAAAAAAGTGTGTCATAAAAGCGATGTGCTGGAGAAAGACTGTGCCTAGCAACGAATCGATATTCTCTTTCTAAAACATTGCGTAAAAGTTTCTTCGGAAAAGATTTCTTTTCAAATATGTAAAATAGTACTGGGTGTTCCATTTAAAATATTAAAGTTTATATCGACCCAGCTTCATTAAGCTGTAAAAAATTCAATACGTAAAACAAGTGTAAAAAGAAAACAAAATCGACGGGTCCAAGCGATTTTTCAAAAACTTTACCATTTTAAATATAATGAATTTATTTGGGACTTTATGGACTCACCGTATAATAAGAAATTAGTAAGTTTGTCTGTTTGTAAAATAATCAGGCGAAATGATTTGTCAAATAAATAAATAACCAATCATATAATTAGAATGTGACTTTACTAGGGACTGGCATTCGATTGCAATAAATTAGAAGAGGTTTATTTCGAGGCTCTAACTTTCAAATGAAATGAATTCTATTGTCACCTGAGACTTGCAAGTCTATCAAGTCTTCTCAATTAAATGAGGATCACTTGAAGACCTTAGCTTTAAGGCTTTCGAGGCAGGCAGCGCTGTAGTTTTAGTTGAAATTCCTACATCCTTCTCATGATTCGACTTCATAAGTTCCAGCTTCCAGAACTTTATTTCCTTGGTTTCAAGTAACTCGCTGTTAAAAATGAACCTAGGCACACAAGCGCTTCTGGTAAAATATGACCAACAAAACTTTCATCTAAAACAACTTTAACTTTGCATAGTTTAGGCGCTTATATGTGAGCAAGTAGAATTTATTGAATTGCACTGATTTTAGAATGTCGGTCTATTACATCACCCTGAAAGGTAGAGAGGTTGTCAGGATTAAGGAAGTTGGTATACCAGGATATTTCTTTACGTATATTTAATTTTAGAAACAAGTTCGAATTAACTAAAGTTAACTGAGCAGGTAATGCTTTAAAAACTGTCGCAAGTCATACAATGACTCAGCGAATGCAGAATACTTTTTTCATTAAATGTTAAAAAATCATAGTAACATTTCGTTACTTATAGGAGGTATGTTTAAAGTATCCCATTAAGAAAGGATTTTTAACGAAAAATGTGTCTAAGAGTATAAACTTCAAAATTTCGTCGATTTTAACCTCAAAATATCCTCAATCTAGTCTCAGGAACAAATTGCATCGACTGTTTATGCACACGGCAATCTAGCTACCATCAAATGGGTGAGTAGGATATTTTTTTAAATAAATTGTGAATAAAGTAAAAAAGAACCAGAAAATTGGAAGTAAGGGTGTTGTAATTCTTCTAATTTTGTGTGCCATTTTCTATGCCTAAAATTAACGGTTTTCAAGATATTTACTTACATCTTTACTTAATAATGAATCTTTTTGTATTTTTCATTGGTGGCATAATACCCAAATAAATAAAAGTAATTAAACAAAGCCACCAATAAATAATTTCATACATTACTTACATCTTTCTTAATAAATTTATATTTTTATATTTATCGACAATGTTTGTTTTTTAGGTAATATGGCCGTCGAAACAGATATAGGAATCTACATTTTTGCAGGTGAAATATAATGTTCTATTGAACTAGTCTTGTTCATTTTTATATAATTAACAAAGTCAAATGTACATTTAACACAGACAAAAATTTTGCAGTAAAAAGTTTTCGCAGTCATTACGATCACTTCTAGATTATTTTCTGAATTATCTTTTCCAAGGAAATGTCTTAATGTATGTATTTTATTAGTTTAAGTGAATGTTTTCAATTATATAATTTAATGCTGTGTCAAATATAACAGTTGGATAACAGAAAAATATTACAGTGGACTGGTATGGCATTTGCCATTTGCTACAACTTGAGGTTCAGTGTCAATATATTCGAAATAAAAATGTTTTTAGTTATGGTATATTTAGTTATGTAATGGTTAGTTTTTAGTAGGGAGTATCATAACGTTCTTCGATCAGACAAGAATTATCCAATATAGATATATATATATTATCTATATTATCTAATTATTTATTCTCATGCCATATATTTTTTAAAACGGGTAGATCAAGAAGATAATATGAAAAAAGAAGGATTCCTAAAGTTTATAGTATGCACTCTTGGAAAGTACAACATCGTTTTCCCAGCAATAAAGTTTCCTTGGTAAACCAGTTGCTAATTAATATATGTTTATTTGAATGTTTATTCAACAAGTAAGCTAGATATTCACAGTTTATTTGCATTTGCACCATAACTTGCACAATTAAGTACACATACATACACATTAATGTAAATGCACATTTGCCGGCTTATAGCTATAACCATTTAATTAAGGGCAATATTGTACAAGACCCCTCGAATTCAAACCTCCTTCTTTCTATCTCGGAAATAGTACGTGTTTTAAAGTTGGGTAAGTCATGGCAAAGGTTTTTTACGAGTCATGCCAAAATAATGTAGTAATATTCCATTTTGAAAACAATACGACGTTTTAAAGGATCCAGTAATAGAGGTATCCTGAGTTTCATTAAAGAGATATATTATTCTCTATCGCATAGCGTGAGAGCACACTGGTCTTATAGAAAATCGAGCACAATTTTTTATGCACAATACATTATTTTGCCTTTTAAGAGACAGTATACAGGGTCCGCCACTTAAAACTCCCCACGCCAGAAGCTTAAAGTGGGGAGTTTTAAGTAGCGGACCCTGTATATAATAAATGATAATTACTCCAGGCTCAAACGTAAATAGAGCACTTTCACGTATATTTTGAACTAGCCTCTAACTTCTTAATCTTTTATATTATAAAAAAAACTTTGTTAATACGGATTTTAGGGTGTCTTTTCAATATTCAGAATATGCTATCAGAAATACAAATGGGTATCGGATATCAAAATTACATGACAAACTTTTTTTAAAATAGAACATTCTGTATACATAATAATATCATAAATCTTGAAAGACATTTTTCTTCTGTTTTCAAAAATATATAATTTTAGTAAATCACATCTAATACACCAGGCAAATTTTAAAGAAATATACGTTAAGGGTGAAGTTTCTGCGGACATTATTTTTTTTTTTGTTGAAAACGATAGCTTTCTTATCATAGAATGCAAATCTAAAAATCCCAAAAAATCGGAAGTGAGCTAAAGTCAGCATTTAAAAAAACATGGCCGTTCGCGTTATTTTTAAGGTGTTTAAGAAGCATACATTCATGTAAGACAAACTGTTAGTTTTCAGTGATAAGAATGCGGATCTAGATGAACTACTAAACGTTGGTTATAAATTTGTCTCCTTTATGTACGGATTAGACGGATTAGACGGATCCCGAGACATTATAGAAGAACGATATAGGCTTTACAACATTGGTATAGCTAAGCGGACGCTCGAAAAATCTTTTGATTTGAACGTTCTTCCTCCAACGAAAGTTGCACTAAAGCAACATATTTTAAGGTAGTTTCAAATGGGGATTGTTGTTGTTGTTGTTGATAGGCGGCGCGGTTACCCGCAGCACTCAGGTCTTTCGACCCATTGTGCCTGCACCTAGTTGGGAGCTATTGGAAGAGACCCGTGCTATGCGCATAGGCCAACACCCGTTGTAGGGGAAGCTCCCAAATGTCCTGAGGCAGGAGAAATGCTGCGCCCAGGTATTTGTGTCTCTTGACCATGAGGCAGGCACAGCGACAGCGGATGTGAATGGAGTCCTCGTCATCGTGTCCGCAAAACCTGCACGTTCTAAGACTGATAGTGTTAAGGTGATTGTTAAGATGCCCGTGACCTGTCAACAGTCCTGTGACAATCCTTATGCTGTTACGACTTAGCGCAAGTATTGATCGAATTGCGTTCGATCAAGGCCCTTCAATTAAGAGCCTGGGGCCCTAGTCTCGAGTCGTGCGAATAGGTTCGTATGCAAAAAATGACGTAAAAATTACGCAGGCGAGCAGTTCTTTACAGCAAGAGAACTGTCAAACTACGTCATATTGACGTCATTTTTCGCATACAAACCTTTTCGCACGACTCGAGAATAGGGCCCCTGGCTTGTCGCAGCCCAGTCCCGTTTGACCATTCTTCCTTTGATCTTACCTTGATCCAGTTTCCAATGGACCTTGCTACATAACTAGGCGGAAGGAAGCCTCAGAACTGGTTCGGGCCCTGTATACAGGTCTTCAAATGGGGATTACATTAATAGCAAATATATTTTTTTTATATTTTCAGGACCTATCTTCAAATACAGCAATGGATAGGAAATTTCCTAGCCCCGGATAAAGGTATTATAGGCACAAAAATAAATACAACACAAGGTTAAAAAATGTAGGGTTTTATTAATGCAGTCAAAATTTTATTCTTTTTTTTTCTTAACTAGTTTAATTTATTTACTTTTTATATATCAATACCTAATGCTTGCATAAAATCAAACAATCTCCAAGTAAAAAGTATCCTTATCTAACCAAAACCTTAAGTTTAAAGGATTGGAATTGGATCATCATACTTTCGATCATCAAATTATATGTTGTATTTTTATGTATATTGTATACTTTAAATTGCGTGTTTTGTAAATACCGTCAAGAACGGTGTAACAATCCAGGAAAATTTTAATAAATAAATAAATTGGTGAACTTGTCTAATTTAAATTATTTAAAATTAAATATTGGTAAATTTAGGTTATGAGGTAGGCAATAAATATAAAAGTCCGAATGCTGTGGACAAGAATAAACTAGCATATGTAAATATATTTTAAAATTTGGCCATCATTTTGGCATATTTGATATGGTCCTTACTTTCCAATCCTTTAAACGTAAGGTTTTGGTTAGATAAGGATACTTTTTACTTGGAGATTGTTTTATTTTATGCAAGCATTATGTATTGATATATAAAAAGTAAATAAATTAAAGTGGTGGTTAAGAAAAAAAAGAATAAAGTTTTGACTGTATTAATAAAACCCCACATTTTTAAAACTTGTGTTGTGTTTATATTTGTGCATATAATACCCTCCCATAGTCTTTCTTGTAGTATATTTTGTGCTCTACAAAATAGTGTATGTACAATTTTACTCTACATTGTACAGTTCTCCCGAAATTCGTGGCGAAAACCTTAGAGGAACAAATTTTTCAGTAAGAATAATGTGTTTAAGAGCTCAGCTTCGCGAAATTGAGACATTTTATATTTTTAAGTTATAAAACGAACCATAACAAACATCTTTTGCGAAAAACGCACAAAATGCGTATCCCCGTAACGAAAAGCACCCTCTGAGTGACGTAACGTGTCATGTTAAGGATCGCCCACTTCGCACAACATCCTATCTTCTGTGCGTATATCGTGACTGTAAATGTAGAAATGGCTGCCAAAAAAATATATATGTACGAGGATCTTTTAAATGACTGAGTTTTTGTAGTTAACTAGATTGTAAAGTTAGTTAGTGATATTAAAAAGTTAGGAAAATGTAGGAAGTCAAAAAAATTTAAAAAAGATCGTTTCCTTTTTCGTTTTTTGTTAGGAAATTTATATTCTTGGTTAGGTATATCTAAATTAAAATATAATTTTTTTCTCATTTTTAAGCTTAAAATCCTGTAAAAATAAAAAAAAAAATGTTAAAATTGCTGCAAGGGATAAGAAGATATTTCATTTTCAAACATTCGAAGGGGCGGCCATGTTTTTTCAAAATGGCGTTTTTAGCTCACAACGGATTTTTTGGGATTTTTATATATTTGTTCCTGAACATAAAACCTATCGATTTCCATTGGAAAATAAATGTCCCCTTAAACTTCATTGAAAAAATTAGATTTGCCTGGTCTATAAGCGTTTTCGAGATATTTAATATTATTTAATATTAAAAAAAAATATTGAGTTATCTCTTATCTCATATTCTTATTGAGTAAATCTTATTTAATGTTTTCTGTTTATAGAATAATAATAACGGAAAGAACAGATAGTCTGACAAATAGAAGAATTGATGTAAAATCAAAAAAATTACATAAATTCTTTGAATCGATGACCATTTTAGTTCATTTTAGTTCAAAATATAGGTATACACCCTGTGCATCTTTGGAATATCTTAAAACGATATAGCAATTACATTTTATTCCGTATTTTAGATGGGTAATGTAATGTAAGTGCACATTATTTTAAAATTTTCTTTGAAATTTTGCTATATCTACTGGGATAAATTAGCTTTATAACTTATTTCAAAGAATATCTTTTTATCTGTCGACGAATCACACACATTTAAATCGAGATTTTACCCCATGAGCGATAAATTAAGCGTACTTGATGAGAGTATTAAATAATAAAAAAATAGTTTTGACAATGTTCCTGCAGGTTTTAAAAATTAAAAAGTTAGAGCAGATTTATAAAATATGTCTGCCAATTTGACAATAATTGTCAGACAGATAGTAGCAAAGACCCAGACCCAAAGAGGGCACTACGGTGTGTTTCTCACCACTACTAACATTCACGATACCCATTAGGCAATCACGTCGCAGCACCTTCATCGAGGCCACTACTCATGGCACTCTGATGAGCGCATAATCAGCGCTCAGTTCTGGTCAGTATCTGGTTAGCTGGTCTTTATGAATGATGTGGCGTCTCCTATGGAGATGCCGAAGTAATGCAATGCCAGTCGGGGAACATTGGCCGTGGAGTAGTTGTTTTCGGCATCTGCTTCAAATAGATTTATAAAACGTTTCCTATTTTTCAAAGTATCAAAAACGCCAGCCTCAACTACTCCATGAACAGTTTTAAATAAGTGACAAAAATTCTTTAACTTGACGCGTTTGACATAGCTGTTCTCTATAGGTATATTATATAGTTTCTGGAATTCTAACAGATGTGCTACAAAGGTCCACATTATATACTTTATATTATGTGCAGATTTTCAGGTACGTATATGAACAAATAATTACTTATACTCAACAGAACAGTCCAAGCTATGCACGCCATCAGCAATAAAATTAGTTACATGACTTCAAAGGGTCAAAAACATTTGTTCCCTTGTAATTATATAGTCACAGTAAATGACACTATAGTGTAGGCTATGTACATCAAAATTATATATACTTTTTTATATTTCTATCAAGCAGATAACATTGTGGACCCTTTATGATGTGCATAGCTTGGATTCTTGTTTCGAGTTTAGAGAAGTTACAAAACTAAAATACTAATATGTACTTATATTCCATTCTAATTTCATCTAAGGAAGATGATTAATGAATTTTCCACGTATTACACGTATTAGAAACAAGTAAATTATGGACTGTACTCATTTTGTTATACACTTAAATATATATATTTGAGAGTTTTAGTTTGATGATGAGGCGGTAAATCAAAAAGAAACACTTGTAGTTACAGTGTCTGTCTATCTTGTCAATCACCGAAATATAGAAATTTCCAAAACGCAAAAAGAAAACATTAAAACGTTATAATAACCGGAATAGATCTGTAGTTAGTGGCAGATTTTTTGTTGTGATTTTAGTCAGTATGCCTTTCAGTATATTCGCACAACATTCTAATGAAGAATGCAAATTAGAAGAATTTGCTCGCAAATTATGCGTTTGAGGACGATTTTAGTCAGGTGCCATATCTTTTAAAATGAAGATGTTCCTCGGATGCAAAAAGTTCCTCGGAAAACCAACGGCATACCGTTAGCGCGGATTCAAAGTGGTCCAGCCTTTATAACGGTCTATAAATGAAAACTTAGTTTTCTATATGGAGAACGCAGGATGACTCTTTAATTCATTCATTTTCTTCATGAGAATATATGCAATATATTCCCTCTGAAAGGCATAGTGACTAAAATCACAACCAAAAATCTGTCACTAACTGCCGGTCTAGAAGATCTAATAACGATTTTGTTTTGTTCTGGTTTTGGTGTTGTACCGCGCTATCAGTTTTTCGTGGAAAATGGTCCACATTGTTCAGTAAGAACAATAGACGATTCTCTTTTCCACTGAATGAATACTAGGGGACAGACAGTAAAAGATTCCATATTTATATTGCTGCAAACTCTTTGTTCGAGAGAAGCTCCAAAGACAGAGTAAAGTAACGTTCGACAATTTTCTATGTAGATCATGTACTGGAAACATCGAGTACTTTTTCGCATATATTGAAACTACGAGAAACTTTTTACTGCACTAATTTTTTCACTTTGCACAAGAGATTTGTATTTTACCGGATAAATTTGGATTGTTTAATGAGAAACTGTTGCCTAGCAATTAGACGAGAAAAACTGTCAACTATTAAAAACGCGACACCTAAGGTGGAGCGTTTTTAGGTTGACAGTTTTTCGAGTCAAATTGCTAAAGGAAACAGTTTAGAATTTAAACAATACAAATTATCCGGTATCAATACAAACATCGAGTGTAATTCGGCAGGACAATTTAATGAATAAGAAATTTAGAAACATGAATGCAAACTTTATTTATGAAACACTAAAAATTAACACATTTTTATTTGAGCACCACCGAATCGATTAATTGTTAGTGTCTAATAATTAAATAACTTGTTGACAGAAATGTCAAACTATTTATTTTGGCAACGGACACCGCGATAATTGATTAAAAAATGAATAAGTGAAAAAACCACTAGTGCATTTGTCACTGTAAAATTTGTAGGTAACTTTTGTCGCTGTCAAAGTGACAATTGCACTGTAGCATATGCGATTTTTCATATATAAATTAAATTGTCAAGAATATTGAAATTTTTTCCATCGAATCCTTTGGATGATTTAATCGTTAACGAAACGAACGAAAATTAATCAGCCTTCAAATTGGGAGTTTATACATTTACTTAAGCTTTCCACCTACCCTTCCTAGCCTACCTTCAACCGTTTTGTTGTTATGGAAAATATTTGCTGCAGTTGCACTGCACTAAATGTAGTATAAATGGCCATAGATTTTCTACAACTAGTTATGGATATGACAGTTAATGTAATAATTAAAATATGTCTACTTAATTCAACAAAGGGAAATGAAGATTTATAATTGATTTTAGGTAAGTGGAGCAAAAACCGCCAATAACAACACAGTTGAAGATTGGTATAGGGAATTCTATTACAACTCGAAGCAGAATTGAATACTACGCCACAGTTAAAGAAGAAATATGAGGCATTCTATTTAAAAAATCGAGTTTAAACGATGTAAATTTTTTCGAAATTATATTTTGATATATATGACACCCTGTACATATATTAGTAATATTGAAATCATCAATACAAAGCTTAAGGATCTCTTTGCTCATAACGTCAACATAACTTTTTCCCTTTCCAAATGACAACAACATATTATTCAGTGTTTCACAGCATAAAACTAAAGATTTTAAAAATATTGGAATATATAAAAGAATGCTTGAGGTAAATGTTTAGTAGCAGTTCTCCAATATATTTCATTATAAAGTAATATCTACGAGTATTATCAACACAACAGTAAAATGATTGTATTGTCTAATTATTACTTCACAGGGGACATTTTGCACAAGTTTTATACTATTGGCTGGTATATTCGTATTTTAGGATATTGACCCCAGCATATTTCATCTAGTAAGACACACATTTTTTTAATGAGTCTTATAAAGCTACAGTAGTTCTTTCTCATGCATTATAACACAAAGAGGAAACTACATATACATTAAAAATAAAACTATAAACCTATTAAGCTGTATGTTCTTCGTGACTATTAATTAACTGTCAAAATTGTATAAGTTTTGACAGCTAGGTACTTCATAATATTGTGTTTAGTATTACCGGACCTGTTGTTCATCTAATCCCAGGCATGATTTGATGTGCTTTGGGACATTTTTTGTTAATGTTGATTACTATTCTCATTGTTATATTTTGTAAAGCTATTAGTATGTACAAAGATTATCAGGTTGAGAAGAATTTAAACTGAATTCCTATTCTAAAAGATTGCCGATCTTTTAACTCCTTTATGTATAAACGCGACTTTAGGTTTAATTTAACTGGAGGAAATGATAAACATCTCCACTTAACAGAGCAAATAATTGTCACATTGGACAAAGTCCACAGGTTCAATATTTGATCAGCTTATTTTATTGTTTAGTAAAAAATAACTGTAAGTAGCTATTTATCCTAATAAACTTGTTATGTACTTTTTCTTGAAATCTGAGGCATGCGGATAAACTTCTATTAAATTAGAATAATTTCTCTAAAATCCATAATCATCTCCATCTCCAATGTTATCTTCTACTACAGGCTGAGTGCACTGAGAGGAAGGCTTACTAAAAAGTTTTCACTAGTCAAATTAGACCAAATTTTCAGTACATATATTTTTGTACAATCATTATATTTCAGAATATATTAGTAAACTCGTACCTGAAGTACATCGTATACAGGGTTTTTCACGTAACCCGTTCATTAGAATATTTCAGAGACTACTACGATCTATATTTTGAAACTTGGGGCACTGGGGTTTTTGAGTATTCTCGTTTCAAAGAAAGTTATGACCTCACTGTAGCACTTCCGGTTGTACCGGAAGTGCTAAGTGCTAAGTGTTAGTAGTAACTTCGTTATTTTAAATAGAAAGGTATAGATTTTGTTGCATTTTTGAAATCTACGGAATTTTTTATGATGTTTTTGTTAATATATCCCTATACCAAAAATGAACAGTTCTGGAGATATTTCGATTTAAAAAAAATTGACGATACTAAGACTATATTGTGACTGTAATATCTAGAACATCTAAAAAGCTATTACTTTCAAAATTTAAACAGTAGTAGTGCAGGCAAAGGGCTTTCCAAGAATGTAATGCTTCTGTCGATAGTCCATACGGGATGTTCAAAACTCAAGGGCCAATGTTAAAAACTTCAAACACAAAAAAGTTGTTCTTTTCAAATGGAACACCCTGTGTTTTATCTCATCAGTAGATGCAGAATTAAATTCTACATCGATTGATATACGGATTCCCTATACCTGTATCCAACAGTTTTTGAGTTATATGCAATTATTTATGTGAAAGAAACTTTAGCATCGATAATATGCATCTCTAAATTTTAAAGAAGGCTTGGATACCAAAAAACTGAACTGTGTTTGTCAAATTACTTTTAGTTGTTGAATTATAGCAGCAATTATACAGCAGAAAATTAAATAATTACAAATGAGTGGTATTTTAAATTTATTTTGTATTCGTGGGGAAAAAAGCTACAAATGGTTGTATTTTCAACGAAATATATCCAAATTTATCAACAATGAACAAGATAAAATTCGGAAGATGGAATTGCAATTCGCTCATATTAGAATTGACATTAAGAAGAGATATCATAAACCTATAACTGAAGATGAAGACAAATAACATGTATGCCATCAAATTAAAAGTTCAACTGGATATTGCACGTATCCCATACATAATGTAACCTAAAAAAATATTTGTAACTTTTATGGGGATGATATAACTTTCGTTCTGCATTGCAACTGCCACCAAACTTCAACAACTAAAAGTAATATCAAACTTTTGACAAACAGTTCAATTTTTTGGTATCCCAGCCTTCTTTAAAATTTAGAGATACATATTATCGATGCTAAAGTTTCTTTGACATAAATAATTGCATATAACTCAAAAACTGTTGGAGATAGGTATAGGGAATGCGTATACCAATCGATGTAGAATTTTATTCTGCATCTACTGATGAGATAAAACATATGGTGTTCCATTTGAAAAAAACAACTATTTTGTGTTTGAAGTTATTAACATTGGCCTTTGAGTTTTGAACATCCCGTATGGACTATCGACAGAAGCAGCACATTCTTGGAAAGCCCTTTGCCTGCTCTACTACTGTTTAAATTTTGAAAGTAATAGCTTTTTAGATGTTCTAGATATTACACTCACGATATAGTCTTAGTATCGTCAATTTTTTTTTAAATCGAAATATCTCCAGAACTGTTCATTTTTGGTATAGGGATATATTCACAAAAACATCATAAAAAATTCCGTAGATTTCAAAAATGCAACAAAATCTATACCTTTCCATTTAAAATAACGAAGTTACTAGTAACTTCCGGTACAACCGGAAGTGCTACAGTGACGTCATAACTTTTTTGAAACGAGAATTCTCAAAAACCCCAGTGCCCCAAGTTTCAAAATCTAGATCCTAGTAGTCTCTGAAATAGTCTAATGAACGGGTTACGTGAAAAACCCTGTATTCCGCAGTACCATTACCACGTTACTAAAATACTCTTATAATTGTGAAAGTTACAAATACAGAGTCAATATTCACAACAGAGCTAACATTCGTAAACAATACTTACCAATTTCCAAATATTTCTGATGCACTGAATCATATTCATCCCAGACGATGGATCGAAATCTGTTACGCTCCCTCGATGCAGCAAGAACGGGCTCCTGTTTGTGATGCTCATTTGGATTTCTGAAAGAGATGCACCATGTTAAACACGGAAAGGAAATACATTCTCAGTTCATCAACTGGAAAAATAAGTTTACATTTCCTGCCTTTGGAGAGATAAAGCATTCCTTTAAATTTTTCCTAAAATTTTAATGTTTGTACATCATCACTTATATATAAAGATGTATTAATACACACTAAAATAAAATGTACAGGGTGATTCCCTATATTTTGACCCTCTGTTAACTTTTTTGTTTATAGAATTATAAAAAAATGTGAAATAAAAGCTCCACGATTTTTTATGAAGTTTTCGAAAATGATATTAGAAAAACAAATGAAGTCCAATATACAATATATAAATGGCCGTCAGTGTTAACTGTGTTACTTTAAAAGGAACACTCTGTATACATCATATTGCATATTTGGATAGAAAGTTGTCTCACGAATACAGTAATATAGATATTGATGAGTCTATCTTTAATAATAACAGAGATACGACCAATAAACTGTGCCATAAGAGCGATGTTAGTTATGAGTGTTTAGAAAACATCCAGCTTCCTTACTAGTAAAAGAAAAGATACGTGGGTTACCAGGGTCTAACCCTGATAAGATAGAACCAGCAAATCATTATTTGCTGTGATTCTCAAGTTTGGCAAAAAAGTCTGTGGCACGTCCAGAAAACCACTATTAATTCTAAGTTTCTGATCTGGTATAACACCTAGATATTTTTCATCATTGAAATAAGCAGTACACCTTCAAGAACACAGAATCTACTAACGTAGACCAGTAAAGATAGAATAGGGGACAAGTAATTTTTTTATACATGGACACAAACGATCCGTGTAAATATAAAATAGATTGAATCAACCAACCAATACTTTAATATTGCCAAATTATTCTCCAACGATATATATTTTCACTTTTATTATTAGTACGAATTTTATTTTTTATTGTTTGGTTTAACCCCTTGAGACCTGATTTTTTTAATAGTGCGATAAAAATTTTTTTGATCTAAATTATTAATTATTGTGTATCCATAAAGGTACTAGTCAGTGTTTTTAAATTATTTTTTGTGTTTTTCTTGAAAAAAACTCATGTGCATAATTGTGTACAAAATGTTTTAATAGGCGTAAAAAATAAAAATATTCCATTAGGAAAAAACATAAATTTACATAAGAGTATGGAAATTATTTTCTATGATATATGACAAAACAGTTTCTTTCTTTTTTTATACATAAATGTACCATACATTTGTCACAAAAGAAATGCGTTTTTTTGTTACATTTGGCATTTTTGCACCGCTTTCCTTCCTTACTACCATCTAGATGTGGCAGATGGTCTACAAAATCGTATTGTACTTCTGGACAGGGCCTGATTTCTTCATTACGTTTTGGAAGTTTTGATCTGACCTCAGGTGTTCCGTTGCTTGGCCTTCCCCTTTTGCTTGAAGCTTGAACTGGTTTACCCACTTTTACCAAAGACTCTGCCAAACGTAAGCGGAAGTCTAAAAGACCCATCTGAGATTTTTTTTGAATCTGTAGTCTATTGCAATCTTGCCTGTATTCAAACCAACTGTTGGTGACAGCCAAGTCAACTGCATGGAATATTAGGCGGAGTGTCCACTTTCTAGAACGAATGTAAATTCGATAAAGGCCGATCATTTGATCAAGTAAATCAACGCCACCCATTGAGTGATTATATAATTTTACAATTTCGGGCCTTCTAACATCAACGTACTTCTTCTCACTCTTATCCCACCTTGAAACTAAATCTTCTTGGCCAACTCCTACAAAATTTGAAGCCAGAACTACTGTACGATTATCCATCCATTTTACTAATGCAACATCTCCATCTTCGGTTGTCAATTCATCATGAGATCCCCTACCTCTGTCTTTCAACTTTTTGTCATCCAATAGTGGAGGCTTGCTAAATCTATTCGCTCTTACTGTCCCAGCAGCATAAATTTTTTTATGCTTTAGGACTTGCAGAAGTTGAAATGACGAAAAATAATTGTCATAATACAATTTGTGTCCCTCTTTTTGTATTCGTTCTGAAAGATGAATGACAACTGAAGCTCCAAGACCAAATGTTTTTAGGTTGACTACGTCTAAGCCAGTAGAAGCTCCTTGGTAAATTACGAAATCGTATGCCATTCCAGATCTTCCGCACAAAACAAATATTTTTACACCTCAGGGGGTTGGTTTACCTTTTGTATATTGTTTGATTGACAAGTGGCCCCTGAATGGCACGATTTGTTCGTCAATGCATAAATTTTCTTCTAAGTCTAAATCTGCACAACGATTTCTAATAGCATCATAAATAGGGCGAACCTTGTACAACTTATCATTGCAGTTTTCTGGTATTTCCAAATTATTGACACAGTGCAAATTTGTTCGAAGTTGGAAAAATCTGTCTCTACTCATTGTATCTCTAAAGAGATTTATGTATAAAGCCTTATCCCAGAACAACCGAACTTTTGGAAATTTTAGACAGCCAATGGCAATGTGCAATCCAAACAGGCTTTTTAGTTCGGCTAAATTCGTTGGTTTGAAATGAATGTTCTTTTGATGTGCATAAATATTTGTACAGTTTGCCATTTTTTCAAACTCTTCATCAGTTATATATTTTTGAAAATATTCTAAAGGGCTCAGTACTTCAGGCTCATCATTGCTTTGCTCTAATTCATTCCAGACTATATCAGGAGTTTGAAAATTACGTTTACACCATTTTACAGAATTCTTTTGAGTTATAATGTCATCGAATTTTCCCTTATTCTGTGTTCCTACAAATATGGATATAGGCAAATCATCTTCATCGTTCCAATGGGACTCAGGAATTTCAAAAGTTTTTGGCCCAACTCTGTCGGCTCCTACACGAACAATATCTGGTGTAGGAACTTGAAAATCATTTTCTTCTTCCCCTTGTTCATCGTCGCTCAACTCCAAATCAGAACCATTCTCCAGAAAGCCTAGTAAAATAGCTGCATCTGCTTCATTTTCCGGATCATAATATTTTCTTCCTAATAATAAAACAAATATCTATTTGGGCGAACGTGCATTGTTTCTTTAGGCAACAACTCTTATGACCAATTGTGCATAATTATGCCGCCTAAAAACAAACCCCATTTTATTTTACGTTGGTGAAAGATCTTGACAAAATAAACATGTATATATTTAGTTGAAACTTTTGTTTGCAATATTAGGTAATAATATGTAAATGTATTCATAAATATGTGTCGATGATACAAGATTTGTAATTTCTTACCTTGTGTGCCGTCCATCGTCTATGATCACTAAGAAGTAAACAAGTGGTAGTTTTCAAATTTGTCACAGGATGGCGACACCAGCCTAGCATATTGAGGATAACTTGTGCATTATTACGTACATTTGGTCTAGACGCAGAATTAATTTTTAAAACCAAATAAAAAATTGTGAATATTTTGTGCAGAATTATGCTCATGGGGTCTCAAAGGGTTAATAATTTAATAATTTTATTAATTATTTTTATGTTTATCACATTCACCAACATTTAATACGGATCATGGAATAATGTTAAAGATTTTTTGATTAGAGCAATGATATCTGAACTAATTTTGGTTACGGTCTCTGAGAGCGACATTATTTCAAATTAATTATTAAAACAAATGCACTTTCGAACTCAATAAAATACAAAAAGAATGTAATAGAAATTGAAATTGGGTGCAGCTGGTGTTAATAAAGTTGCGTCTCAGACTGTATAAATTCAGTTTTTTTTCTAATTTGTAGTTTATATTACATATCACATTACATTATTATTTATTTTAAACATAGAAAAAATCTAAATTACTGCAAACAATTTAGGTACTGACTCAATAAGAATATTTAATCGTAATGGGTTCATTACGATTTTGGTGCACAATGTGTTTATTTTATTTAATTTTAATTATTTCAACTTTAATTTAAATAGCCTCATTAAACAGTTCGATATAGTACTTTCATAATATAAAGGATTTAATTAAAACACATTAATAATGGGAAATACTATCAGAAATGGTTAGGCATTATGTATAACATAAAATTAGCGAGCAGCAAATCACCTTTTTATTTATTTTAGTGTTTGTTCTCCTGCCATTTTAGTAATTAGAAGACACAACAGTATGCTGCAAATGTGACAGCAGGAGTGTGCATCTGTAGATACTTTATTTTTATTTCAGGAATTTTGTATAATCCTTGTGAGAAAATGCTGCTGTTTAACGAACGGAAACTAAAATACTCCGTAAACCTTTAATACCTCTTTCGATGTATTGACCATCGAGTGCTTGTAATGAACGAAGTCCAGAATGAAAAAAATGTGTCAATAACTAAAGAGAAACTAATTGAAAGCGGACGCTCCACAGAACAAATTTTTTTTTATTTTCTCATTTGTTCGTATTGCCCTTAGGAATTGATAAATAATTGTTATTCAGGCCCTTTTATTCTGGCGTACAAAGTGCTTGTTTATAAAGAGGGAATACAACTTTGTGAGGGTACTTTTTAATTTATTCAAAACAATTACAAAAGTTTCTATAAAAATAGGAAAAAATAGGAATAAATGTCTCATCCCTTCATATTTACAGATTAATAAAAATTTTCCATTTTTTTTAGGTAATATGAAAACACTTTTCAGAAATTAATAAGTTAATTATTACTTATATAGGTCAGATCCTTTGAAACAATTTTGAAATATTTATTATACTCTTACTAAGTAGCACTTAGAACTTCATATCTTTATAATAGCTGTAATGTCTGCCATTTATCTGTAGTGCAGCTATATTATTCATCGTAATTTCTTTTGTAGTTACACCATCTGCAAAATAATGCAAAAATACGTATTTTGTTCTTATTATTTTCCAGGTTGCGTAAGCTGAAAACAGAATATATTAAATAACAATGTTAGTAACATATTGAATGTGCAATTGTAACTAAAGTTTGTAAAATCTATTCAATCAGTAGCCACTTGGGCAATATATAAATCACCCATAGATAATGGAGGTCCTCTAATGACTTACTAACTTTCATCATGTTACTTTTATAGTAATGGAGTGGGAGAAAATCGATACATCAAACGAACACGTTAGATTCTAGTCTTGTGTAGTGTGTAATCTGACTCGGTAATAAACTGTTTTTATCTTAATTTCTTGAGATTCATTTTCAAAATTTAATAATTATTATAGTATTAGTTGCATTTATGAACTTGTTGGGACAGAATTAATCAGTAGTATCATATTTAGTTATATATTTATATTCCAGCTATATGGAAATTGGATTTTTTAGTGAATCGTGAGGCCACGTGTTGGTATTCTCTTTTAGTTGAGTTTAATCAAAGGTTTATTGATTAATACTTTTTATAGAAATTCTAATTGAACTGCATTACACTAATTTATTTCATTTTGAATTTAGGTCTCTTAAACTGACAGTTTTTGAACTAATAATTTCTTTAAAGTATTCCGACAATATAAGTCAATTAGCACATGTGAGACTTTTTCTTTAAATAGAACCAAGTTTGTAGAAAACTGTGAAGCATATATACCTATCTTAGTCACTGTATAGGTGTAATGAGTTCAACGGCAGGTAAATTATATTTCGTAAGTAGAAGTATATATTAATACTGATTAAATTCTCAACAAAGAAGTACAAATTTTCAGTTACATATATTTTTTATTACTTAGCAGTATATATCTCTTGTCAGGTTACACAGAGCCATTTATAATTATTTGTAGTTATAAAATTTCCTTTACATATATTTGTTTTTGAGCTTTTCACTTTTGCAATTTAATTGTGTATAAAATATTTAATCAACAAGGTAACTATTTTTGTTGGCACATACATTAGTTTTACGGTTAAAGGAATAACAATTTCTAATAATTTTTTATTGAACTATCTATTTTATTTCTTATACTGAAGGTTCACTTATTTTAGTTAATTATATTTTACATTTTCAAATATTAATTATCATTGGTAATTGCATATTTTGGCACCCAGCATATAAATTTTACATGCTGGGTGATTCTCAATTAATGTAAATTTTATATATCAGTTTTGTCTATTTTGAGTACATTTAAATTTTTATTTAACAGATTGCAGTTTTTATCATTACAAAATTATTTGTTTTTATCTTGCTCATGTCATATGAGTTTATATAATTTTCCTTTTACGAACTTGGTCTAAATACTTCCGATTATATGTAAAAACACCTTGGCTTCCTGGAAGAGGAGAACCAATCTGGAATTTCAACTTCCACCGTTAGAACGACGATATAAGGAGAAGGCATTTGCATCCCGATTAGCAGTATCATGATCAACAGAAAGCTAGCTAACTAGATAATCTTCTTTGCAGTTTCTTGAAGGTACCATTATCTACTGCACATTGCCGAAAATCCAATCCGATAATAATTACTGGAGAGTATCTATTGGCGAGAGGTTGAATTATATTCACCGGGGCTAGAAGAATATTTTTTTTTTGTAAACCAGATCATTCCATTCTTAGCAGATAAACCTTGCATCCTAAACGCTACTAGCAAGTAAGGTGGTTGTGAGTGATAACCATCAGTTGTTTTTTAGCTTATCATATTTAAATATACACTCATATTTTTCGCTAAAATTTGTAATTCTATTATAGAATTGTTTTTACTTGTTTGTTTCAATTTTAATTTCAATGAGATAATGTCATTGAGTCTGATTTAGTTAACGCTAATAAAAAAATTAAAGAAGATTCATTGCATAGTTTGATAAAAATTTTAATATACTCTTTAAAAATTATAGGTGAAGACTTACAGTATGAAGACAGTGTGTAAAAAGTAAATTTTTCCTCAAATCCTTGAAATAAGATTGTTATCGGACTTGGGACACTAAATGCACAATATACATACTTATAAAGAAAATTTTTTAAATGCATATTATAAAATAGTTATACAAATTCGCGTCCCCGTACAAACAAAAAGATATCTCGATTTTCATTGTAATGTTATATATTTTACTCATGAAAATTTGTCATCAATTTACACTTTCTTGAAAACGCACAACAAATAAGTTACAGACATTAATTATTGTATTGTAAATATTGTCTAGTAAATATATGTGGCAGAGATTCATTAAATTCTGGAAATAATAAAATAACTATAATAAAAAATATATTCTTTTACTGGTCACATCCTATTAAGATTATAAGATTTTTTAAACTTACAAAATTGTTTAAAAAATAATTTCCTTTTCCGAAAATATTCATAGTTATAACTATATCAAGAAGTGTTTACGAGAAACTTATTGACATTTGAATAATGATATTTTAATATTGTTTGCCTCAAATAAGTTTTTGGACGGAATAGTTCTCCATACGCATAAATATGGAACCAAGAAACACTTACTAGATAAAAATAACAAAGAATTCCTTCCTTCCTGTAACATGCGGTGTAAATACGAGGAAAGTGAGGAAAAATACAATTTACTAGCGTTGCTGCACAGGAAATAAACTTGAACACAATAATCATATATCCTATTTATATCCGTCATAACGCCTTTTATCCCACACCCACGAAGTGAAAAGAAATAAACAAAAAATTTTGCGGAGACGAAGCAAGGTTCATTTAACAAATCCATCGTATCGGAGAAAATCACACAATGTGATAAAATCAAAGTAAGGTTACAGCAGTGAATGAAAACATTATTTAGATATAAATTTCGACGATGGCTCATAAGTATGCGTAAGTAATTTGAAAGTTAAAAATTTTAAACAGTCAGAGATACAATAAACAATTACTCTTATTTATTTGGGTATTATGCCACTACTGACAAAATCGCACAAATAAAAAATATATTTGTATTTTCACAAATCAAAATATAATAATAATAATTAAAAAAATAATAAACTTTTGCGCCGACGGATCAGTCAAAGGTTGGTTCTTTGAGAACCATTTTTTTCTTCAAGCGTATAATAATACTTACATTACATTATCTAAGACGTATTATAGAAAAGGCCTATTTCTTTACTAGTACAAAAATAAAATTATAACTAAAACAACGGATTAAAAAAATAGCCACGATTTCTCAGAACTGTCAATTTGAAATTTGACGTTGCGTCACATCGCTTTTTAAACAAACATAAGTATCTGAAGAAATACAGTTTTAATGTTGCCGATAATATATGACTAAATTGTGCATTTTTTGACACATCAATGACAGCTCTGAATGTCAAAGTGACAGCTGGGCGCGCAATAGGAACATTTTTTTAAATGGAAGTGGGGGTCGAGTAATAATAACTCATTTTGAAGCTATTTCTATGCTCAAAACATCCCCCAATTTTGAGAACAGTTAGTTCAGTAATTCCCAAATAAAAACCAGTAATATCGATTTCTGCTATATCATTTTCTTACATACATATAACAAATTATTATAAATTATTCAAAGCAAAACAAAAATTAAAAGTAAACAAATAACAATAAACCATCCCTAACCTAAAATAACTTAAATTAAAAAATTATGAAATAATTTATATTAAATGTACAGGCAGAAACAAATTTAGAAAACATGTGTTAATTCAAAAGATGTTGAAAATGACCACCATGACCCTCCTGACAAATAAATCTCCATGGGTAAGTTCTATTATAAAGATTATGTGGTAAAAAGATTATGTTATAAACTGATATTACTGCTTTTTATTTGGAAATTGCTGAACCAAATGTTCTCAAAATTGGGGGATGTTTTGAGCATAAAAATAGCTTCATAATGAGTTATTACTCGACCCCCATTTCCATTTAAAAAAATGTTCCTATTGCGCGCCCAGCTGTCACTTTGTCATTGATGACATTTGAGCTGTCATTGATGTGTCAAAAAATGTAGAATTTAGTCATATATTATCGTTCCAAATTTCATCACAATCTACCCAGTGGTTCAAAAATTAATGGGGGGGGGGGACGGACTTTATGTCCTCTCTGTATAAAGTCCTTAATAAAGTACGACATCAATTATTATTTTAGCTGTCTGCCTAATGGTATATGTATAAAAACCGTTCAGTTACAATTTATATAAAATAGTATCCACCAATTAAGTATTTATGTACCACTATGTTTTCCATTAAAATCGTACAAATGCATAATCCATTAAAATAGATTTTGTTTTTACAGAACAAATAGAAACGTTTACAACGGAAAGGGATTTAATCGTCATATTTGTCTCGATATTATTGCATGTACTGATTAAACTATTTTAAATTTCTATTGTGTGGTTGGTTTTTTCTTTGCATGACAATTAAATGTATAGATTTATACGAAATATTTATCGAAGGGTTTATATTAAACTTTCATTTTTCAAACAAATGCTTACCAAGTCTTTTAATTAGAGTTGATATTACCGTATTTGGGTATTCAACAATATTCTGGGCATATGTAATATACTAATCCACTTATTTACGTAAAGTAAACTATGAACCCGTGTTTATTTTTGATGCCAACATCGCATAGGTACGTCACTTGAGTTCCGGTGCTAAAAACTGTATGGAGCAGGAAGAGTTCGGGTTCCATTTTCGGTAACTGTATGGAATCCAATAAACTTCAGAAAATACATATTGTTCATCACTATCTCTCAGTATACAGAGTGAGTTTTATGTATGGAACGCCTCAATTATCTCGGAAACGGCTTGCCCGATTTTTATGAATTTTGGTTTATAAGGGTTTTGTAATATGGCCGATATTATTGTGGCATTTACATTGTTGTCAGATCTTTCGTTTTTCCGGAAATATACTGAAATTTGTTATTTCAAATGGATCACCCTATATATTTTTTTGTTTTTGAAATCTCTAAGAACTTTAGAATATTTTTCATGTAATGTTCCCTATACATAATTTCGGAGTTACAGCTACATTTGCAATATCTCCGCCGAAGTTAAAATATTACATCAGGGCGGCTATGTCTGCGACAAAAACAATTTTGACGTTTTAATAAACTATTATTGTTGGTGTTTATTGAAAGTTACAATGGACCGTTTATCTGAGAAAGAACGAATTGAGATTTTAATGATATTAGGATATGGTGATGTGCGTAGAAGTCAACAGGAAACGTTTAAAATCTTTAATAATTTATATCCTAATAGAAATCCCATAGGATCTTTTGAAAACATAAAGTAAAGGCGGTTACAGCTGATGCTCAAAATGTTGTCCGTTTACTTCCATACAAGAAGCCATGCGATGTTTAAAACTTTGCAGTACATTTTGTAACATTCCTGACTGCTCAATTCTTCTTATCTCTGTGGTAATCCTATCTTTTAATTCCTGAATATTGGCAGGTTTGGTTTTATAAACAATATTTTTTAAGTGACCCCACAGGAAATAGTCTAAAGGATTCATGTCGGGTGATCGCGGGGGCCATTCGATAAAACCACGCCTTCCAATCCATCTTCTGGGAAACACATCGTTTAGGTATTGCCTCACGTCACGCGCATAGTGAGGTGGAGCTCCATCTTGTTACACCCAAATATTGTTATTTGGGACATTGTTATTGTCTGAAAGTTTCAAATAATAAAATTTCTAAATTAACAGGCAATTGAGAATACTTACTTAGATTTGGAAATAACCGAGCCAACTCAGGTATAATATTATTCTGTAATAAATTTAAATACGCCGGACCATTTAAGTTTCCTTCAATGAAAAAAGGACCAATTATTTTGTCGCCTATTATTCCAGCCCATACATTAATCTTTTGTGGAAATTGGGTGTGGGATTCTCTCATCCAACGAGGATTGTTACGTGACCAGTATCTGCAATTATGCCGATTCACGTTTCCATCAATACAAAAAGTGGCCTCATCGGAAAACATAACATTATTTAAAAAATTTGGATTATTTTGATCGTAAAATTTTTCCATCATTGTGTCGGCAAACTCTTCACGTCTATCGAAATCATCATCTGACAACTATTGAACCAATCTTACTTTGTAAGGATGGAATTTATTGGCATGTAAAATTTTCATTATGGATGTTTGAGAAATATCAACTTCCCTGGATATTTGTCTAGTACTCAAGTGTGGATCTTCTTCTAACATAACACAAACATCTAAAGATTTGTCTTCAGTTGTTGCAGTTTTTATACGCCCTGATTTCGGTAAATCTTTTATGGCTCCAGTTTGGTTAAACTTTTTTAACAACTTACTCACAGTAGATCTTGTTATGGGATTTCTATTAGGATATAAATTATTAAAGATATTACACGTTTCCTGTTGACTTTTACGCACATCACCATATCCTAATATCATTAAAATCTCAATTCGTTCTTTCTCAGATAAACGGTCCATTGTAACTTTCAATAAACACCAACAATAATAGTTTATTAAAACGTCAAAATTGTTTTTGTCGCAGACATAGCCGCCCTGATGTGATATTTTAACTTCGGCGGAGATATTGCAAATGTAGCTGTAACTCCGAAATTATGTATAGGGAACATTACATGAAAAATATTCTAAATTTCTTAGAGATTTCAAAAACAAAAAAATATATAGGGTGATCCATTTGAAATAACAAATTTCAGTATATTTCCGGAAAAACGAAAGATCTGACAACAATGTAAATGCCACAATATTATCGGCCATATTACAAAACCCTTATAAACCAAAATTCATAAAAATCAGGCAAGCCGTTTCCGAGATAATTGAGGCGTTCCATACATAAAACTCACTCTGTATATTCGAATAGTAACTATTGTGCGTCACCTTACACGACAAATGTTGCCTCAAGTAAGTACAGTTTTCTATTTAGTCTACGGTTTTCGATGTGTTATCTAGTGATGTAAATAAAAAATCTAAAATATTTTCATTACTTTTTCTACAAGAACAGGGTATGACTATATTATGAATATGGTGAAATAATAAGAAATAAATAATCATTATATTTATATGCTCTAGTGTCTATAAAACAGTAATTACAAATCCTATTTGTGATTTTACCATGATTGAGTAATGCGTTGACTTCAGTACATAAAAGATGGCATGCCATGAATGTAAGAACAGCTTATTGGTTCAAATGTGTCATAAATAAATTGTGGCTTGATAATATGACTCACACAGAGTACATTCATTAGCTGACCGATGGAAATTTCTACGGTACATGACTCGTCAGATAATTGATCAATTGTTGATTTTAGGTACTTGAGATATTTATCATCATAGGGATGAAAAGACTTATCAACCCATTTTAGAAGCTCTTATAAGTACTGATATTTGGCAGTTTTAACTGGAATTGTGGTATTTCGTATTAAAAAACTTTTGGACATGTTCCACCAGTGACCAAACATGTGAGATGTAGTGAATACAAGAATCCGTGATACCACCGGTTAACTAATTCTAAAGAGGAATAATGACTAATAATAACAGAGAAATAATTCGTTAAAATTAATCTATCTTCAAAATATATTACTGTTTGAATTCCCGTATGCATTTGTTAGATAATTTTCTTTTTTAAGTATGTATAGGGTGGGCCGTATAAGAGTGCGTATCCCCTTATCTCAGAAACTATGTAAGATAGATAGAAAGATAGAAAAAAAAGTTTTATATAAATGTGGTTTGCGTTAAAGATGTCGGTATTTTTTTAATATAGTTATATTTGTAGCTCTTCAATATACAGGGTGATGAACTAAACTTATCTTTTTTTTCAATGGAACATCCTGTATATTATTACATTTTTGAAAAGCTCTTCAAAAGACTTGTTCAACGATATATAATATGATGGGTCTGTAGCCCACCGTTTCGGAGCTATTGACTGTTATCTTCAGGAAAAGGTTAATATGTATAGCGAGCTAGAAAAGTTACTGATTGAGGTGATAAGCTGTAATTTGGGCCAAGAAATTCTAATTTGGTATATTTTATGAAACTTCTGTCTAATACTAAAATAAAAAAATTGCAACAGTGATGCCAAGTTTCGTGAAATTTAATTTTTCATGATTTTTTTGAATGGAACACCCTGTATTTTATTACATTTCCTGAAAGTCCTTGCAAAGACGAGTTTATTGATATATAATATCAGGGGTCTACGACACACCGTTTTGGATTAATCTGCGGTTCTCTTCAGGAATTGACACATAAGGTATGCATGTTTGTATGTAATGTATTCTCTGCAAGAAAAAGTAGGCTTAATAGAATGTTATATATTTAATCACAAAAGTCCAGCTTTAACATTGAGAGATTATGTAAGAAAATATCATTTAATATAACTGCCAGATATTCATACGATTCTAAATATTTGTATCAAATAAGAGATGGCAATATAAGTTATAAAAAAATATAAGTTATAAGTGTATCGTAGACCCCTGATATTATATATCACTAAACTCGTCTTTGCAAGGACTTTCAGGAAATGTAATAAAATACAGGGTGTTTCATTTAAAAAAATCATGAAAAATTAAATTTCACGAAACTTGGCATCACTGTTGCAATTTTTTTTATTTTAGTATTATACAGAAGTTTCATAAAATAGACCAAATTAGAATTTATTGGCCCAAATTACAGCTTATCACCTCAATCAGTAACTTTTCTAGCTCGCTATAAATATTAACCTTTTTCTGAAGATAACAGTCAATAGCTCCGAAACGGTGGGCTACAGACCCATCATATTATATATCGTTGAACAAGTCTTTTGAAGAGCTTTTCAAAAATGTAATAATATACAGGGTGTTCCATTTAAAAAAAGACAAGTTTAGTTAATCACCCTGTATATTGAAGAGCTACAAATATAACTATATTAAAAAAATACCGATATCTTTAACGCAAACAACATTTATATAAAACTTTTTTTTCTATCTCACATAGTTTCTGAGATAAGGGGATACGCTCTCTGATACGGCCCACCCTGTACCTGTTACTGATTAATTCCCTAAATCGACACATTATTGGTTATGTTTTCCTGATCCAATTTTATGCCTTCTGCTAAACTGGTACACTTGGCTAGTCGTGCAACTCGGTTCACATTTTATAAATCATATAAGCTTATCATCGTCTGTTATGGTACCCTCTTTTCTTTCCACTTGCCTCCTATTGGGAACAGTGGAATCTGTCGTAATTATAGTGTATGCGTGGAAGAATGATTTGACTTGAAACATATAAGTAGTATATTTCATGTTTTATTTAAAATCTGAATTTAATTCTAGACAAGGAATATGTACAAAATACCTCTATAGTAACTGTTAAAAGCCCGTTACTTTACAAACTTCCATTACAAGTCACCGCAAATCGAGGAATTTATTCTAAAGTCGATTTACTGAGTTAGCAAACTAGTTAATCAGTTTTCAGTACAGGTTATAAAGAGCAAGTAGAACAATTTAAGTTAAATTATCAGAGCTACCAGCATAGTTTCATGGACTTAACTAATCAATGCTCTACATGTGGACTTCGTAGTCGAAGTGCTGCCATTCTATAAGATATACTTCGGAGTAAAGTTACTACTACATAGGAATATTTTTCTGACAAGTATTTCACCATCGGCGTTATATTATTTTTAAATATTTTCCCTTGAAGTAATGTCGTTTTCATATTTTTATTTTATATATGTAAAGTATATGCTACCTGTAATATCAAAATTGTTCGAAAAAATTCTACTGAAAAGATTGAAACCAATCATGGATGAGGGTAATTTAATCCCAACTCACCAGTTTGGATTCAGAGAAAGCCACTCCACCCTAGATCAAGTACACAGAATTACTGACGTAATAGAAAAGTCGCTAGAAAACAAAGAAGTCTGTTCAGCGATATTCCTTGATGTTGCGCAGACTTTTGATAAAGTGTGGCATGATGGGTTAAAATATAAACTAAATAAGTTACTTCCATATAAATACTCAGAATTATTGGAATCATATATCTCAGATAGACTCTTCAGAGTCAAACAAGATGAAGCATACACTGAACTAAAAGAAATCAAAGCAGGAGTACCACAAGGAAGCGTCCTAGGCCCTATCTTATACCTGATCTACACCGGTGATATACCACAGTTAGAGCAAAACACAATAGCCACGTTTGCAGATAATACTGCCATTCTTGCGACAGGAAAGGGCTATGAAGAAGCTGCAAACAAACTGCAAATATCAGTTAACCAAATCAATAACTGGACCAGAAGATGGCGTATCAAGCTGAATGAAACCAAATCAGTGCAGATTAATTTCACAAATAAAAGAGAACAACAAATACCTATTAACATGAACAATGCCCAGATTCCATATGCAAACTCAGCAAAATATCTAGGCATCACATTAGACGCAAGACTTCGCTGGAAAGTCCATGTTAAAAAGAAAAGAGAAGAGCTAGACATCAGATATAAGAAAATGTACTGGCTACTTGGTAGACAGTCCTGCCTATCAACTTACAACAAAATACTGTTGTATAAACAAATTCTCAAGCCAGTATGGACCTATGGAATACAGCTCTGGGGCTGTGCCAGTAAGAGCAACATATTAATTATTCAAAGGTTTCAGAACAAAGTACTGCGGAACATCGTCAAAGCGCCTTGGTACATCAGAAACAGCGACCTTCATCGAGATCTTCAGATGGACACTGTAGAGCAGACAATTAATAAATTTGCACGGACTCATGAACAACGACTCCATCAACATGTGAACATCGAGGCCATCCAGCTCCTCGACAACACTAACATAGTAAGAAGGCTCAAGAGGGTTAAGCCCTTTGAGTTAGTGAAGTGATTATGTCAGTATAAAAACACAGCATTGTGCGGTTAGTGTTACACGTTAGTGTTAGTGTAATTAAGTTACCAGACTCTAAGGTACACTAGTGAGTAAGACCTTAGCTCTAAAATTTTCAACTTTAGTTAAATTAGGATAGAACGAAATTACTCATTGATCTCCCTTTGATCAGATTGTAATAGCAGCAAAATAACCTTCAAGGGGTATTTTCTATATATAAATAAAAATATATGTAAAGTATAATTTCTTCAAGGGGCGAAAATGTTCCCTACGTTTGTATTTTTTTTAATTTTAGATAAAGAAATGTAACGAGCTACATGTGACTCATTCTGCATTCGTTTGTTGTAGATAATCCCACCAGACACATATTTTTGCAGAAAATGGTACATCCATCCTTGAGCGACAACATACTGAAAATCTTAATTGAAAGTGTATTACAAATTCAAATATAACTATTATTTCTAAAAATACTTATTTACAAATCTTACAAATTCAAATATAACTATTATTTCTAAAAATACTTATTTAACCATAGGAGCAAATGAAAATATTTCTAGGAATACCATAGAAATTATAAAAAATATAGAATGCTTTTATGGACACTGAAAATAGGCATCCTATGGAGAAAACGTAACTCTAGCAAGTTTGATTTTCTGTATAGGTAGCTCTGGCCACATTAGCATCTAACTTCGCATTAGCCGCCGGGTGGGAAATACAAAAATTAAGTACTATTTTACATGTGACGTAGATTATTTGCAACCACTTGAAGTTTCTGTTATAATATTCGCCCATTCACAATTTTTAGCTAATAATATGCTAAATAAATAAATGTCCGGTTACATTACATTCTTACATAACATTATTATTAGGTAATAGTAGAATACTGCCGTCCTAAGAACACATGCCGTATCTACAAAAAACTCTGATTTTGAGATTTTTGTTTTATTGGGTTCGTGATGAGCTAAATAATCATTGTACTAGCCAAGAATGCCGTAAATATTTCCAATTTAACAAAATTAATACATATTTTTTAGCCGTATCCGCAAAAGTAATATCTGTCCTAAGAAAAACTGCCGTACATGCATCAGACTAATAAAAAAAGCCGTATCTACTGCCGCGCCACTGTAGTTACGGCGTTTCTTGTTAGTACAAGTCAGATACCGCGTCTGTGGTTAGAAAACGCGCCAATAATTTCTAATAATTCTCACAACATTTGAATGATTAGTTGTTAAAGTGTATTCGAAGTGTCCAGTTAATTATTTTCGTTCTTCCAAGGTTTTTTTATTGTTTATGGTATGTATTAAAACTTTCCAGTTTTTAGTGGTAGTACTTTTAGTCTAAGTAATTGGAGTAATTTTGTCTGATTGTTTATCTGCGAATTTTAATAAAAAATAATAATAGTAATAATAGTAATACAACATGCAATATCAACTCTTTTAGATAATGTCGAGCAGAGCTAAGAAAATTCTGTCTATGGTATTAAATCAACCCGAGAATCTTGGTAATGAGACTTTAATTCGTCCCGATATACAAAATGCCCAAGAGGCAACTGAAGACGATTTTGTATTAACCCCCCTAAATCCGGTAAATGATAATTTACAAGAAATAAGTGGTATTGTGTATGAAGAACCCCAAGTACTTACAGAATTAACTAATTTGGTACCATTGGAAACTGAATTTACAATTATTCACGCAATCCAAAATGTTGATAAAAATAAAGAAAAAATGGCAAGTGAAACATATTGCGAATTTATAAAGGTGGATGAGCCATGCCAAATATCAAATAATCAAGTGATTTTAAATACACCAGCAGTGAAAAAAGACGAAAGCAGTGACAAATCTGATATTGGTTATACAAAGAGGGGAAGTCCAAGAAAAAGAAGAAAAATAGACAAAATAGTTAAGCAAGAATCAATCAAAAGAAAAAAAGAACAGCTAATTAAAGATCACCAAGTTTTACCGGCATGTAACATTAATAAATGTATCAAAAAGTGTTCGACATTTATTTCCGAGGACCAAAGAAAGGTTTTGAATACCAACTTTTGGAAATTATCCAACAAAGAGCGAAAATCATTCATTTTAAATACATGCAGTCGGCTTAAGGTGAAACGACGAACTACTGAAAGCGAAAGAAAACAAAATACCTTCAAATATAAGTTAAAAAGAGAAAATGGTGACATGGCAGGTGTATGCAAGACTTTCTTTTTAACTACACTTGGGTACAAAAAAACAAACGACCGAATTCTACATGACACTTTAACGAAAACTCCCGAATTCCAACTACATCCCCAACCAGATCGACGATCTCAGTCAGCCAAAAAAAAAATAATAGATTATAATTTGGTAGATGCTCACATAGAGTCATTTCACCCCTCTATTTCCCATTACAGGTAAGTTCGAAAAAACGAAACTAGATAATGATAACATATTTCTTTTTCTGTTTTAGGCGAGAGCACGCGCCAAACAGAAGGTATCTTCCTAGTGACATTTCGGTTTCTATAATGTTTGAAATGTTTAAATCGCAAAATCCAAACATGAAAATAAGTTACGAAGCCTACCGTTTACGAGTTAGGGCAAAAAACATTTCTTTTGCTTCACTAGGACACGAGGAATGTGAACAGTGCGAAGAATTCAACCTACATGGCCACAAAAAAGAGGATTTGCAAGACACTTGCGAAAAATGTACTTCTTGGAACAAACATATTACCAATGCCAAAGAGTCCAGAGAGTTATACAAAGCACACGCGCAAACTGAGTTTACGGATGGAACCGCTTGTTTTTCTGTAGACTTGCAGAAGGTTATTATGCTACCTAGGGTAGACACATTTAAAAGGGTTCTATTTATTAAAAGATTGACAACTTACAATGAAAGTTTTGTTCCTGTAGGATCTAAATCGCATTTTAAATCATTTGCAGTTTTGTGGAACGAAGCTGTTAGTGGCAGAGACAAAGAAGACATTGTAAGCTGTTTCTATACATTTTTTCTGAAATATAGAGACGCACCTAAAATTATACTTTGGTTAGATAATTGTTCTAGTCAGAATAAGAATTGGTGTCTCTTGTCTTTTTTGGTCAGGATAATTAATTCATCCGAAATATCTGCAAACGAAATATATCTGAATTTTTTTGAGCCAGGGCATACTTTTATGTCAGCAGATAGCTTTCACCATCAGGTGGAACTATCTCTTAAGAAAAAAGGAAAAGTCTACGATTTCGATGATTTTGTCGATGCAGTTCAAAATGCACAAAAATCTAAAACTGAAGTAAAAATTATGTCCAACCGAGATTTTTATACATGGAAAGATCTCAAATCTGAGGCAAAGATGAAACAACAACGTAAAAGAATTTATTTGTCCGACATTGTTCAAATAAAAGCAACACGTGGAAATTTTTATTTACAATGTAAGTCGTCATTTGAATGTGATGAATTTGAAAAACTGGACTTTCTATGCAAGAAGGCGATGAAAAAGAACGGCATTTTGAGTCAATCTGTGCCAAATCGTACTCAACCTAGAGGTTTTCCTAAAACAAAAAAAGATGCAATTTTAAAAAATCTTGGTGGCATTATGCCGGAGAATCGCCAGAACTTTTGGATCAATTTGCCAGAAATTGAAGATAAATAAAAAGTATAACACGTTACTTACACGTTAAAATAAAATAGCCGATTAGTAATATAATATTTTGTAATAAAACAATATTTAGTTGCTACGATTTCAGTTTGGTTTAATATTTTTTCAATTTCATAGTTTTTAATGTATTTATTTTCATTGTAATAATTATTCCGAGGGGACACCCACTCCACAATTTTGTACACCCAATCATAAGAAATCATTAAAATCATTGAGTGATTACTTCCTTGTCTTATACTTAATAAAGACCTTACACTATTTAAAAAAGTTTTTTGTGTTTTTTAGGTGCGCAGGCATCCTAAACCCTTAAATAGAAATAATTATCTTCATGAACAACTAAAACGCCTGATATTAGTTAGTACTTCGCACATACGGCATTTTTGTTTTGTATAGTGAGAGTAAAATGTTAACGAAAAACGCCGTATCTGATTTTCTTACCTAAGCTAAGGAATCCTGAAAATTTTTTTCTGGCCATTATGTTTATTTAATGTACCATATTTGAGAACCATCTAGTTTTTATTAAAAAATATTTATTTAAGTTAGGGGTTTAACAAAGTCTTAATGGTTGTTTTTCTTCGCTTGGCGCTGTCTGTAGATACGGCATCTGTTCTTAGGACGGCAGAATAATCCTTCCCGAATTTTGGACAAATTGATCTCTTAAAGCTGAAATTTGTACAAAATCGTTTTATTAACCAAAGGTAATTTATCTCACTATAAACTAAAACAAAACAGTTGTTCAAGGAACACAATAAAATATAAAGTAAGGTAATATTTACCAAAAAAAAAAAAACACGGTAAGAACAACAAATACACAAATAAGGTGGAGGCCATAAAATAAACAAGAACAATTAATTAACACAGGCTGACAGCTGACAAACGCCAAAAGTTCCTAACTTAACATTTAATTGGGATTAAGCATTACCAATACTTACAGGGTTGTATCCCATGGTGTGGTGTAAAAATTCCCAGAAAATTCCCTAAAGTTACGTTTTCTCATGTTCTGCATAGAGTGGCTATTTTTGGATGTGTCATATATGGATATTGACATTCTATATTTTTTATAATATCTATGAGGAATACCCACTACTTTTATACTTCTATACCTATCTTTAATTTCTCCTTATTATTTTAGAAACAAAATACATAAATATTCCCCCTTTACAGAAGTTTTTTTAGCAAGATATCATAGTTTTTACACATATATCTGGTTAAATACAATGGATGTTAAAATTTTAAAAATCAAGACCTATGGTTTTTGAGTTTTTAAAACTGAATTTGATTTGTATCTACCTATTCGCGTTAAATCAGTCAGCAGTCTTTTGACTGTCCGTCTTTTCCGGACGATCGTTATCGATAATGAAACTACACTGCAAGTTGTGGCTGACAGTTTTCTTCCAGTTTACGCTATTGGTCTGACATTAGTCAGTATTTCACTACACACTACACATGTTCAGTTTAGAATCGACTGTTGAATTGTTGAGTATGTCGCAAGAACAGTACGCAGCTGCAATTGTTCTTGTATCAACCGACCGGAGAAAAAGAAAAAACGTAGGACATTATTGCACATGGAACTTATACGAGAACTCGGACAATCGAGTGTAAGTGATTTAAATAATTATCTGAGGATGAACGTCAATTGTTTTGAGTGTTTACTACATTTAATTAAACGTATATTACAAAAAAGGACACCGTAATGCGCCAAGTGTGGTACATTAAGCGGAAGAAGACACTCAATTTAAGATTTGTCAGGAAAGTATAGAGAATAAAAAATTTAAAAAATATGTTATGGAGTTTAATACTAATAATACCTATGCAATTTTAAAATAATTACCATGATGACAAAATATAAATAAATCTTTATTTATTGTGCAATAGTAACCTAATTTTTTTAAATTGTACAGCATGATGAAATGTATTTTTGGAGCATATACTAACACGGTATTATTATTCTTAGGCCTAGTTTTGACAAAAAGGAAATATAGAAATTTAAAGTAAAATTGAGAAACAAAAAATATAGAATTTCGTTCGACTATAATATAGCGATGACGCATTATAAACCATCCTGTATATGCGTGATAATTTATCACGCATATATAGGGTAATTCACAGTCGATGGATTATTAGAAGTATATGAAGAACGGGTTAATCAATCGTTTTGAAAATTTAGTTTCCAAGGTAACGAGACATGCTATCAGCCTAAAATATTGCGAGAGTGCGGTGTTGCCAGTTGTACGTAAAATTGGCCATGTCTTCGTTAATTTAAATGAAACATCCTCTAAATTTTTTTCGCTTTAGGATTCTACATAAATTTCTGAGTAACTTCTGCCAATATTGTTGATTCGTCTTCGAGATAATTAATTCGAGATTAATTTTCACATTTATTGAGCAAAATTCGTCATTAAACAAACCCTGCTGTCTCTCTACTACAAAATAATCACGAGTTAAACTTTGGGGTACTGTTAGGCAAGAACTGAGCGTCTAATTTTGGATCATCATTGAAGGCACCAAAAAATGTTCCCAAACCTGTAACATCTGATGACGTAAATGAAATTAATGTTTTAGCATATTTCCATCTAATCCCCAATATCCCATATGCAGTGGTGCCGTACACGATTTGGGCTTATCATATTCGTGAGTTCAAACAAACTTTGCAAGCCATAAGATGGATGACTATCAATTTACAAGAGTTCAAGCTCTTGGGCCTCAAGATAGTGAACATAATCTTATGAAGTGTTATTAGTACGCACCCAGAAAGACCCTAATTAAAAAAAAAAGTTATTTGGACTAACGAATCCAAATTTTCACGAGAAGGTGGACGTTGGACGAAATCATCATTTTTGGACAACTGGAAAAACCTTCGTGTTACCAGGGACGCTGGATTTCAGGAAAAATTTAGTTTCAATGTTTTTTTATATGTCAAGAGACAATAAAATAATACGCTACGTAATGTACGATAAACAATTGATTTCTAGAAAATATTTAGCGACTATAATTGTCGAAAATTTTACTGACAATCTGTCACTAGAACAATATAGAAGTTGTTGGTATCAACTTGATAGAACTCTGGCACATTATACGGCCGAACTCAGTTTAGCGTTGGATCGACTTTTCGATGTCCGATGGATCAAACATTTGGGGTCGTAGAACTGACCTCCGAGGTCACCTGGTGGTATTACTCTGTTAGATTTTTATCTACGGGGCACTCTTAAACAACAAATTTATAAAACACCAGTAAATAAGAGGCATGGATTAGAACTGCGGTTGATGCAAGCACTGAATGGTGATTAGGGCCTACCAATGCAGTAAGTCGTTCGAAGGCTCAATTGCGGCCTACTGCCCAATAATATAAGATATCCCCCTCCCACAGAAGTCTAGGACTTCGGGGATAAACATTATTATTACTATCGTTTTATTATTATTATATTGCAATCCCTTTACACACATTCATAGTAATCTTTTGAATGTTTGTTTTAGAGAGATTTTTGCGCAGGTTTGTATTATCCTACTCCTAGTTCTTTTACAGTCTATGGCCTTTATTTGTAAACTTTCTGTATTCGTAAACCCCAAATAAAAAATCGAGTGTCGACAAGTCTGAGGATCTTGGCGCCCATTCGATGAAGGAACTCTTTCGTGCTACCCAATGATTTTCAAACTGTTTATTTAGCCAGTCTTTTACACATTCTCTAAAACAGCGTAATGAATAGGACGACTATCTGACTGATTATTTAAATTAAGGAGATTCTGATATGGTGCAAGGTAATGGTCATCTAATGCGTTCCAAAACTAGTTGATAAGAAAACTTAAAGACCCATTCGCATTCAAATTAGCTTCAAAGAAGAAATGAACAATTATTCTATCATTTAGTATTCCGCCCTAAAATTAATTATTAGCGAATACTCTATTTTTGTATTTATGACAAATTCTTCTAGAAGAATAATCTTACACGGTTTTTAGAATTTTGGAATCCGTCCAGAAATAGTTAAATTACAGGGGGGCATTTTTAGTGAATCACAGTGTATTATTTCTTTTTTATCTTTTTAAGTTAGATTGTCGATGATCATTGAACATTAGACTGCAGCTGTAATAACTTTCGTACGTCTTAATTTGTCATTTTTGACAATTACCTGTTTCAGTATTTTTTCATGGCTAATTTGAATTTTATAATAAGTTTTAAAGAAATGGTAGCATGACAAATATTGTGCATTTTGGCTACATAATCGTTTGCATAGTACAGAGAATGTAAAATGAGTACAGTCGACAAGTATTATTGTCAAATACCTGTGAATAAGCGTACTAGCATTATCTAGATTGCCAGGCATTCATTAATGAATTTTCAGTGCAAATTCGAGTGAATAGGTGCGTACATAATGTGATCATTACCTACTGTTGCTCTATAATGGCTCATGCTGAACTAACAGACTTTTGATAAAAATGGAGAACTTTATCTCTAAATTATGTGATATATTTACATTTATTATATTCAGATAACATTAACAAAAAGCTGTCTCATTTTGCGGCTAATTCAGTCAAGTGTCAATTTTAGTGTGAAAAGTGATTATATTTCTATTAGATACTTAACAATAATTTGAGAATTATGCATCCGCTACTGAAAATGAATGTAGAACGTTTATTGTGTATCAACTTATGTCAAAAATTTATGGAACAGGTCTTCTGAGGTCAAATTAACTTGTATGTAAAAATGTGTATTAAATTTTTCTGAAAATTTCAGGATAAATACATGACCTATATTTTTAAAATTTCTACACTTACGGTTATACTGGAAGTCCGTACTAACTTCGTTATTTTAAATGAAATGGTGTATCTTTTATCGCATATTTGGATTCTAGAAATTATTTTCCCTATACCTACATCGATTCAACCATATTGCAGATAATAAAATTTTTTTGAAAATTTTGAATTTTACGTAGTGAAACTTTCAATTAAACTAATTTATGTACAGGGTGTCAAATATAAGAACCTCTATCCCCTTATCTCAAAAAGTATAAAAGATACAGATAAAAGTTAAATACGAAGGTTTTTTGTTTTTACCTGAATTTTTCATTTTTATAACTTTCTTGAATACAGGTTGTTCAGTTTCTCTGATCCAGGCATCAACTTTCTTTTTTTAAATGGGACACCCTATATTCAATTACGTTTTTGAATTTTCCTTAAAATTCTAGGTCGACATTGTTAAGGGTATCCTATACCTATCATTTACCGTTACGAAGATATTAGCATTCCAAGAATAAAATTTTTAAAAAACACCTGTTAAAGAAATCCCGGCAAAACAAATAAAATAACCAAAAAAATGTAAACAGGGTATTTATATTTCGTAGACAATTAGACTCAGAAATTACTTCAATGAATCCATATTACCTGATTAATATACAGGGTGTTCTTAAGAGATGGCTCAAACATGATTATGTTAGAATTCCAGAAAATCGACAATTTCTTATGAAACACCCTGTGTATTATTATATTTTTGAATTCTCTATGAAATTTTAACTATAATCTATTTTGCTTAGTTTTCAAGATATTGACGAAAATATAAGTTTTTCGTTTAAAAGACCACTTTAATTAATTTAATGGTTAGATATCTTTTTAATCAACTTGTATGTATTTGTTAAAATTTAAACGCCCTACTAATATTTTTTTACTCCATAAGTTACCTGAATTCAACATACTTGATCGATTAGCGCCAACCAAATTTTACTAAGTGTGCCATAAAAAGAAAAAAAAATTGTTTAATGAAATGTGAAACGGTGAGTTGTCAGTTTAAAGTAGATTAGCAGATTCATGCAAATTGTGCCAAATGTATTCTGAAGAAGTGTAGATATGTATGAGTGCTATGTTAAAAAATAACAAAAGTGTTGCTCTTACCATAAGAGCTGCTAAGGAAGTATTTCCTGGAAGAAGAATCTCTGAAAAATTAATTTTTTAGCGAAGATCTACGAAATCACGGTATTGTGAAATATAAAAAAAGGAATAAATTATACAATGTTTTAACAGAAGAGTCACAACCAAAGGTCTTGGCTATATTTTGAGGAAATGCCTGAAAAATCTTAAGAGATACCAGTAGGTTTTTTAATATGGTCAGGTCCACAATTGACTTGCCCATGCAAATTAATAAATATAAGGCATATAAATTTGTAAAACTACAAGAGTTACAGCCAAGAGATAGCGTTCTACGATTTGAATTTTGTAGTTTGACGATGGATTGTTAGTTTGACAAAAATGTTCATGTTTGGTGGGCTAATTTTAAGAGGCACATTTTAGACTCTGTTGTTCTTGACCACCTTAATTCATTACAAACTTGCATTTTATCTTCATTGGATGCCGAAGAAGATGCCAATCATATCATCTATCTATCAGATAGATGGAACTCCATGCCACAATATTGCAGTTGTAAGGAATTTTATTAACAACCATTTTGTGGAATGGATAGGACCAAACGTCTATATCCCCATGGCCGCTAAGGAGCCAAGATTTAACCCCACTTGATTACTTTTTATGGATTACATTAAAAGCTCGAGTTTACCAAACTCAAAGTAATAATGTGGATGAATTAAAAATTATAATCAGGATGTTATCAGTCAAATCAGTCAAAGTGATTGCGCTGTAAAAAGACTTTGAGTTATATACGCATGCATGCATAGTTAAAAACGGAGGACATACGAGTAGAACACTTGATTTAATTTATTATTTTTATTGTTGTTTGTTATTAGTATTATTATTAGTTATTTGTAGTTCAAGTTACAAATTTTATTTATATTGGTTAATTAATGAAATAATTTTGAAAAATATTAGTTTTTAATAGTATTCATAATCAGTATTAAAGGTACACTTACTATAATATACCAAATAATAAGTGAGATCTTTTTAATAATAGCTGATAGTGATTAATAGCTGACATTTTTTCCAGATTTTCGTCAATATCTTGAAATTTAAGCAAAATAAGAATAGGGAAAGTTATATAGAGTATGGTTAAAATTTAATAGAGAATCCAAAAGTATGATAATACACAGGGTGTTCCATAAGAAATTTTCGATTTTCTGGCGTTTTAATATATACATGTTTGAGCTAACTCTCAAAAACACTCTGTATATTAATAAGATAATATCGATTCAGTGAAGTAATTTCAGAGTCTAGTTGTCTACGAAATAAACCCTGTTTGCATGGTTGTCTTATTTGTTTTGCCGAGATTTCTTTAACAGGTGTTCTTTAAAAATTTTATTCTTTGAATGCTATTATCTTCGTAACGGTAAATGATAGGTATAGGATACCCTTAACAATGTCGACCTACAATTTTAAGGATAGCCGAAACACGTTATTCAATATAGGATGTCCCATTTAAAAAAAGAATGTTGATGCCTGGATCAGAGAAACTGAACAACCTGTATTCAAGAAAGTTACAAAAATTAAAAATTCAAGTAAAAACAAAAAACTTTCCTATTTAACTTTTTTCTCTACCTTTTATATACTTTCTGAGATAAGGGGTTAGAGGATCTTATTTTGGACACCCTGTACATACAAAATAACCAAAATATAATCTTGTTTTAGCGAAAATGTACACTGTCAAAACTCGATTTTCTGTTAAATACAACATCCTATATATCTTTTCATACTGTAATGCAGTCGATCTAGATGCTAGATATTATAGATATATAATCTAGCATTATACGTCCCTTATGAAAATCCCTTGTGGAACAGTTTTACTGCACTTATACCAAAAATGAATTACTGTAAATCCACAACAAATCATATTCAAACATTCCACAACCAGCCAAAACCTTCTTTCCACAACAGCAAAACAGTTGAACATAGGCATACAGGTTAAATTTAAGTATAGTAATCTTTGATGAAAATCCTCCTAAAATAATAAGTAGAATCCAAATATGCAATAAAAAGTAGATATACCATTTCATTTGAATAACGAAGTTAGTACGGACTTCTTGTATAACCTGAATTGTAACAATTCTAAAAATAATGTTATTAAATAGAGCACAACCCCCTACGTTAATCCTGAAATTTTCAGAAAATACGATTTCAATAATTGATTTTGTATATGCTTAATAAGCTTAATATTTGATAATAGTTTTATGGCGTCGATATACCAAAGGCATAGCGAAACGAAGGAGAAAGTAGAGGAGAATTGGGAATTCCAATACTTTCGGTATCAGAAATTTACAAGCCTTGTATATGGTAGGTATAAATAATAATTACTAACTACATTAGCAATTCTTCCAATGCCGCAGTAAATTATAACAACTTGCATTAATTTCCTTGAAACAATTTATCATTTCAACATTAAATGCAAATTAGCCACAATACTCAATAATTCTCATAAAGCTAAATGCCTCAAGGCGAGTTTACTGTATCTACGTACATAGATATATAGAAAACGATATATCCAATAAATTTAACTGATGGTTTTCTTTATACAAATCCAATTTTAATTGAAATTTTTTGTGATCATTTGGTGTATCTAATATTTTCGTATTCAGACATTTTCAGTAACTAAATAAATTTCATAAATTGATCTGGATTTCATTTAATTTTATTCTATTTATTCCTAAGATCATAAGACCCAATTACTTTTTGTCGGATAGATATTAATATTTGTTATAGCCCAATATACAGTAGCTGTTAACGCCACACGTTAAGTTTAGTTTTAGTTTATTTAGTTAGTAATTTTCTGCTATTATTAATACCTAATTTTAAGTAATTTAAATACTCAGCCCTTTTGGCTGCTAAAGTAGCAACTCGGTAATACCTCGCCAGATGTCGTACCTTACGCGAACAGGTGGAAAAAGGGACTCTCGCTCAGTCAGTACGAAGAGACACGTGTTCGCGCCCGCTCGAATAATAGAAAAAGAAATTCAGTGGTTTTCCTGGGCATCTCAACAAAGCTCTACAAATACAGTCCACTTCGCATTGAAGACCAGGTGGTTGCAACCCCAAAGATACAACTACGAAAACACAGGTAAGGCACTTTGGCGAGATTGCGATTTTCCCGCGGTCTTATAATCTTATGCTTAAATCGTATAAGAAACATTGATCCATTACGAACCGGATTTATATTGGTAATACGGGAAAATTACTAACTTTCTTTTCATTATATATATAATTAATTAATTAAAATCTCAGTACATCTTGTAAAGTAACGACAGCAAGTGTAGCAGCGCTTATCGCTAACTTTTTGCCGTGTTTTTTCTCTGAGCTCGCACTCGAATTCGTTTGTTTACATTTTCACGTACGAATTCTTATTATTATTTCAACTCAGAAATACAATAAATAATAATTGATATTTTCGTAATTAATCGCTAAAATAAGAATCGCAAATATATTTCTGTTGCTACAATTAAGTCTTTCCTAGGATCGCAAGGGAGGTACAATCGCATTAAATTGATAATACTATCACTAATTTAATTTCGCATACACTCGATTATATTAATTTAACTCTTGAAATTTAAACTTATACTTAAGTTATACTCTGGGCGCCTGTTGCTTCTCTCTGTTCCCTTTGTAATCTAGGTACCTATCGAACACGAAAATTATTTTATGATGCAGTAATTTATTGTTTGATGCACAAGATAATTTATAATAGATAAAAGGTATATCTCTCTCTCTAATACAACATTGTGCTTGCACTAGTAAACGTTATACAGGGTGGAATAGCTATAATAGGTTATCGGTTTAGGCACATAGTTTAATGAGTTTTATTAATAATTATATTTTGACTTGGGATTTTCATTCACATTGATATAAGTTAAACCATACCTACTTGTTTTTTTGCGTTTTTTTTTTTAATTCTCTTTATCTGTCTATTTCCTTTTGAGGAATTTAAAAGATGTCTAATAAAATAAAACAACTTCGTGCTGGTCGAGAAACCACAATTGAACGCATTAATGAAATTTACGAGTTTGCCGACAGTGCAAAAACAAACCCTAATCTTCATACTTCTTTGCGAATGCGAGTTAGAAATCTTGATAAAATCTTTGACGAATTTAACTCTCATCATGCCTCTTTAATTCAGCTATTAGCTACACAAGATGATGTAGATTTAGAAAATGAGAAAACTATCCGCCAAGACGTAGATAAAACATACTATTCTATAAAAGCTATTTTTCACGAATTATTCGAATCTGCATCACTGAATAACTCAATTTCGAGTGGAAGATCATCCAATATTAAATTACCCAAATTAAATGTACCCAGTTTTAGCGGCAAGGTGGATGAGTGGCATAGCTTTATAAGTTTATTTAACTCAGCCATACATAACAATGAAATTTTCACCCCCAGTGAAAAGTTTCAATATTTGTTGTCTGTTTTAAGTGGAGACGCTCTCATTGTGGTAAGAAATCTTAAACTCACCGATGATAACTATACGGTGGCATATAATAATTTGAACACACGTTTTGAAAATAAAAGATCATTGGCTAAGTTCTACTGGGAGGAAATATCTAATTCTCAAAAATTGTATAATGATTCACCGCGGCCACTTAGAAAATTATTGGATACCTTTTCTGATCACTTAGAGGCTTTGCAAAACCTGGGATTCCCAGTCGAACACTGGGACTTTATTTTGTTTTATATGCTCAGTCAAAAAATTGATGACGAAACGTTAAAGCGTTTCGAATTGCTGCATGGATCTGCAGAAATACCTCGATATGAAACTTTAAAAGAATTCCTGCTTAAGCAATGTATTTCACTGGATAGTATAAAGTCTACAAAATCACAAAGGGTATCAAATGATTCATCTCAATTAAGAAAACACTCTCCTCAAAATAAATATTTTACCACTTCCACTTTTTTAGCTAATGCTAATCCCGTTGCTTGTCCATTGTGCCAATCTCAACACTCTATTTACAAATGTGCTTTATTTAATTCAAAGTCTCCAAGAGAGAGATATAACTTGGTAAAACAAAATAATTGGTGCTCAAACTGCCTCGGATTTAAACATACCTCGAAAAATTGCAACTCGACGTCCACCTGCAGAGTGTGCAAGGGGCGTCACCATTCCTTGCTACATTTCTCTCCAAATTCTACATCACAAACTGCCGCAGCTGTCGCAGAAATCTCTCCCACTCCCGATATTAATACTCAACCAAGTTCCTCCCGTGAACAAACTCACTCCTTTACTAGTATCTCTCCCTCGCATACCACAATTCTTCTTGCCACAGTTCAATTAGAAGTTTCGAATTCTACAGGAGTTTCCCTTCCTGTTAGAGCTGTATTAGACTGTGCCAGCCAAGCTAATTTTATCACCGAAAAATGTGCTAACAAGTTAGGGTTACATCGTGTTCGTACAGGCATCTCAATTCACGGCTTAGGTCACATGTCTACAGAGTCAACAAGCTCAGTAACTTGCACCATAAAACCCCGAGGGTTGCCCCAACCATCCTTTAGCATAGAGGCGAAAGTCTTGCCGAAAATATGCTCTAATATGCCCATTGTACAATTCTCAAAAGAAAACTTGTCTCAATTTGCTAATATAAAATTGGCTGACCCTAATTTTAATATACCTGGTCCTGTCGATATGCTATTGGGTGCAGAGATCTTTCCTCTTATTCTCAAAAACCGACACTCTTTGAGCAACATTAATAACCCGTCAGCAATTGATACCCACTTTGGGCATGTTTTCATGGGAAAAATTGCCTGTCACGATGCATTGCCAGTAAGCTCTTTTCTTACATCACTTGAACATTCAATTGACTCTACCCTAAGAAAATTTTGGGAACTTGAAGAAATCCCCCATAAAATTATTTTGTCTCCTGATGATATTCGTTGTGAAAATATTTTCTCCCTCACACAACATCGTGATAGTTCAGGTCGTTATATTGTCTCACTTCCGTTTCAAGATGCATCACCCCCTTCATTTCCTGACACACGTTCTCAAGCATTGCGTCGATTTCATTCATTAGAACGTCGACTAATCCAAAACTCCTCTCTCTATGTTGAATATGCAAACTTCATGAAGGACTATCTCCTTAGTAGCCACATGGAACCAGTAACCCAAACTCGTCACACTGATAAAATGTACTACATTCCTCATCATTGCGTGTTTAACCCCAATAGTGCCACTACCAAACTCAGGGTAGTTTTCGATGCATCAGCTAAAGCATCAAATGGACAATCATTAAACGACACTCTCTTAGTTGGGCCTAAATTGCAACAAGACATTATCAAGGTTCTCCTCAATTTTCGATCTCATCGCTACGTATTTACTGCTGACATTAAACAAATGTATAGGCAGATCGTAATGACAGAATCTCATCAAGATTATCAAAGAATTCTCTGGAGATTCAATCATACAGATCCTGTACAAGACTTTCGCTTGCGAACCGTCACTTATGGGGTGTGCTCTGCTAGTTATCTCGCCATTCGCACCTTAAATCAACTGGCTATTGATGAAAAGGATAAGTTTCCTCTAGCAGCACAAGTATTATGCAATGAAATCTACGTGGATGATTTAATAAGTGGGAACGACTCTCTCGAGGAGGCTAAAACTCTTCAATCACAATTAATTTCCTTGTTAAAATGTGGTGGATTCCAATTACGTAAATGGTCAAGTAATCACCCAGAGTTATTAAACAACATATCTCACGATGATCAGCATCCCTCTTCCTTATCTTTTGATAAGAGCGACTCTTTTCTCAAAATTTTAGGTCTGAAATGGATCCCCTTTAAGGACGCTTTTTCTTATGAAGTTTATCCCTCGGACAGACCTTGCACGAAACGAACAATTCTCTCTGACCTTGCGCGAATATTTGATCCTCTGGGTTTTTTATCTCCCATTTCGTTTTACGCAAAGTACTTGATTCAACACTTGTGGACTCTGGGACTGGATTGGGATCAAACACCTCCGCCCCATATTTTGGATTCTTGGACAAAATATAGAACTGAGCTTTCCAAACTATCCGCAATTAACATTCCGAGGAATTTAATGTTTGAAAACTTTAACTCCATCGAATTACACTCCTTCTCAGATAGTTCAGAACGAGGTTATGCAGCCGTTGTCTACTTTAGATTTCATCTTCCATGTGGGAGGATTAAAGTCTCATTTGTATGTGCAAAGTCTAAAGTTGCACCACTTAAAAAACTCTCAATTCCCAGACTAGAACTTTGCGCGGCTGTTCTATTGTCGGACTTAGTAGCCTTTGTTTTAGATGTTTTCTCAGAGAAACTTAATTTTTCAAAAATCTTTGCGTATACGGACTCAATGGTAGCGTTATCTTGGATTAAGTCGTCTCCTCACCGTTGGAGTACTTTTGTAGGTAATCGCGTCTGTCATATTCAAAGTAAAATATCTCCTAATTTTTGGAATCACATTCCATCCCAAGATAACCCCGCTGATTGCGCTTCTCGTGGTCTACTACCCTCCGACCTTATTGACAACTCCTTATGGTGGGCGGGGCCTCCGTGGCTATTGGATGAATCCGATATTAGTCGACCTCTCAATTTAAGCTCTATCCCTGTCACCACTGAGGAAGAAAAGAAAATTAACCTCTCTTCCTTTGTCCCTGTCGACTTGTTCGATAATCTTTTGAATAAATATTCCTCTTTGCCAAAAATTAAACGCATCATCGCTTATAGCTTACGCTTTGTCTCCAATTTGAAAGATTCTCAGAATAAAAATTGTTCTACTCTTACTCAGAAAGAACTTCATGCAGCCTTACTCGTTCTTATTAAACTCGTTCAGTCTGTCTCCTTTCATGAGGAAATCTCAAAACTAAAAACCAAAGTTTCTCTTTCCAAAGGTTTACGCAAATTAAATCCATTCCTTGACGACGAGGGCTACTTAAGAGTAGGCGGCCGGTTAGCTCTCTCAGGCTTATCATACGATCAAAAACATCCATTACTGCTACCTCAGAAGCATCGCCTGACGGAACTGTTAATCGAAAGCGTTCATCGAGAGCATCTACACCCCGGTCAGCAGACCTTACAATATTTATTGAATCAAAATTTTTGGATATTATCTTCCAGACGTGCCATTCGTCGTACCCTATCTCAATGTTATAAATGTTTTAGACTGAAACCTACTCCACTTGCCCCTCTCATGGGTAATTTACCTGCAGCCCGCATCAATCAGGTAAAACCGTTCCAGTGTGTTGGAGTAGATTATGGTGGTCCCTTTTTTATCACATCCCGTAAAGCAAAGGGGGTAAAGTCGCAAAAGGCCTATATTTGCTTGTTTGTATGTTTCACTACGAAGGCCCTTCATCTGGAATTAGTTTCGGACCTGTCAACTGAAGCGTTTCTCGCTGCTTTGAGGCGCTTTATCGCCCGTCGAGGTCGCTGCGCTCGAATATTTAGTGACTGTGGCACCAATTTTGTCGGTGCGCACAGATATTTGGTAGAATGCATGAAGGTTGCAACAGAAACTGAGCACATTGAGTGGTCGTTTAATCCTCCTTCTGCACCCCATGTGGTGGTCTGTGGGAAGCGGGAGTAAAGGCCGTCAAATCCCACTTATTTCGAGTCATCGGCCAACAAGTCTTAACATTTGAAGAGTTTTATACGGTCCTAACCCAAATTGAAAGTATTCTCAACTCCAGACCCCTCTGCCCTATGAGTTCGGACCCTAATGATCTATTGGTTTTAACACCTGGCCACTTTCTAACACTTGAACCTCTGACCGCACTGCCAGATTTCAACCTGACCAATCTCCCTCTTAACCGATTAACTCGATGGCAGCTATTGCAACGACTGCAACAAGACTTTTGGCGTAGGTGGAAGGACGAGTATTTGCACACTCTGCAACAGCGTAACAAATGGAACAGAGAGGGTAAAAGTGTAAGCCCTGGCACCCTAGTGCTAATTAAAGATGAAACTGTCCCGCCACTGCAGTGGCGGTTGGGACGCATTGAAAAAACCCATCCAGGCTCGGACGGCGTATCCAGAGTCGCCACGGTACGTACGGCTCGGGGTACGCTTCAAAGGCCTTTTACAAAATTATGCCCCCTTCCCTCTCAATAGCAACGGAAATACGTTTTGTATTTCGGTGGGCGGTATGTTAACGCCACACGTTAAGTTTAGTTTTAGTTTATTTAGTTAGTAATTTTCTGCTATTATTAATACCTAATTTTAAGTAATTTAAATACTCAGCCCTTTTGGCTGCTAAAGTAGCAACTCGGTAATACCTCGCCAGATGTCGTACCTTACGCGAACAGGTGGAAAAAGGGACTCTCGCTCAGTCAGTACGAAGAGACACGTGTTCGCGCCCGCTCGAATAATAGAAAAAAAAATTCAGTGGTTTTCCTGGGCATCTCAACAAAGCTCTACAAATACAGTCCACTTCGCATTGAAGACCAGGTGGTTGCAACCCCAAAGATACAACTACGAAAACACAGGTAAGGCACTTTGGCGAGATTGCGATTTTCCCGCGGTCTTATAATCTTATGCTTAAATCGTATAAGAAACAGTAGCTCAATTTATTTATTATAACTTTATTGGTTTTTCTTTTCTTTTTATATTGTTTTGTCCAACTACGGTATAGAAATTAGTAAGCAATTTAGTATTTAGTATGCAGTTTATTTTTTTGTATATATCTACACATATAGGTTAAATCAACAGATTTCTCTTTGTATACTACACAAAGAGACTTGTTGTCTCTTAACATTATTTTATTTTATGTTTTATATATTATTTTCAATTGCATATCGTATATCTTATACTAACTAATTTATTTTGTAATTTAGTCCTGTAAGTGGATATTTATCTGTTGGGCAAATACATTTAATTTTATTTGATATACCTTAGACAGTTGCAAAATCTGGATCTAGTAACGTCGATCTACTACTTCCTGATGTAAAACTGAAACTTTACAAGCGAATGCTATCACTTCTGACATGTTAGTGCGCGATCCCACTGCGCGCTATGTGATGCGATGCTTCGCTATGCGATGCTAGGCTATGCTATCATCGCTTGCTATGAAATAACATGTGTTCACACTGCTCGCGCAGTTGTAGCATTGTACTACATTGCGAGTGGTCATGAGAACATATATATAATCATCAGAATTACTAATAAGTGTGTTGTTATTGAAAACTCTGCGTTAAGGTATATGTTTGTAAAAAATAGATTAAGAAAAAGAAAAATTTGGGTTCACGAAATTAATAAGGACAGATTTGGATATGGAGAATTTCACCACCTATTTAAAGAACTTGATAGATATCCTAAGAAGTTTCATGAATATTTTCGTATATCATCAGATACTTTTCAATATATACTCCTTGAAATAACACCATTGGTAGAAAAAAGTAGAACAAATCTTAGGAAACCAATAGGAGCAAAAGGAGAGGCTTGTTGTTACATTAAGTTAAGTGAAGCTTACCATAGTGAAGGTAAGTGAAGCAATTTCAGCTCCTTTGATACATCCTCCCAGCTTATTTGTGTTGTCTCTATTGTGGTAGAGCTTTGAACGTTGGTCCCATAATGGCGACCGAGATCGAATGGCTTCTATTAGTTTTTCGACGTCCATCACGACGACTGACAGCACAGTACTGGCGAGTTCGAGAGTTCGGGCGATAAAATCAAACAAACGCGTATAAAAGCCGCTACTAGCATAGCATCGCATGGCTATTCATAGCGCGCAATGTAGACAGTCAGATATATACATGAATGTTTGTTTGCATAGCATCGCATCGCATAGCATAGCATCGCATCGCATAGCGCGCAGTGGGATCGTGCACTTAACTTCCAAAAGCTTTAATTTGTACATCCGTCGATAGAATTCTTAAGTCACTTAACTAATCAGTTGTCACTGGATCTGTGACTCTCATGGCTTATGGTTTGTTACAATTTTATATGGTTGCATTTCATAAATCTGTAATTGATCTAAGCTTTATTATAATAATTGTATTCCATTAAAGTACTGTCACAAAGTGCATTTCTTTATTGAAAATGTGGGAGTAAAGTAATTTATTCAACATGTCATGGTTGACGATTGTGAGATAGTCCAGTGGCTGGAGTGGGTTCGGATGAAGTTTTTTACCCGAATCTAGTTCACCTAGGTGAATGACGTCACATAAATGTTACATGAACGATTGTGGTAAGTATAATATGGAAGTAAACTTTAAATTGAAACACAAGCAATGGATGTTTTATGGGGTTTACTTTAAAATGATTATTTAGTAAATATAAAAATATTTTATTGTCTGTTTTATATTATCATCAATGGATCAAAATTATATCCATCTTTACGAGATTGTTGTTTCAACCATAATAGGCTAGATCACGTCGCCTGTTTAAGGAGCCAGGACCAGGCGACGTGATCTAGCCGATTATATTTCAACGTACTATTTTGTAAATATGATGAATGAAGATGGAGGAAGTAGTTCAAGTGAAGATGAAGATGAACAGGTACAACTTTATTTGAATAAATTACGGAACGTTTGTTAGTGGATCATGAAATTCCTTCAATGACGCTATTGAAGAATTAATTGCAATTCAATAATGCTGCTATTTGTTTATAATAATATTAGATTCATAATTTTATTAATAAAATATTAAATATACCTTTAATTCGTTTTGTACTAATAATTTGCCATTTTCGCTGATTATAAGGCCTGTTAAGGCTTCCGTCAGGAGCATGAAATTCAATTTACCCAGATTTGCGCATGTCGGATTGTGTCGTTTATCATCCCAGTTTTATTAACAAGGGTGAAAATTTGTCGTCTAAGTGTTTCTTCACAAATAATCGAATGGCACGCTCGTACAAAAAGCCTGTTAAAACCGAACGACTTTTGGGCGAAAAGTTTCAGCCCGACGTCACCCGGGCGTTATATTCGAACAGTCCCCAAGATACAGAAATGGACCTCTGAAATGATGTGTCATAATCTACCTTGAAATTTAAAATATCAAAAGTTATAAGGCTTTCAGCGACTTTTTTGTTCATGCTCCAATTTTAGAAAGTATAAACTCGATGTCACTGATTGCCACTATCTTGACCGGTTAAAAAAAATTTTGATTAAGCGGACGAAGGATTTAATTCCCATTTAATTTATAACTTCACCAATTTATAACTCCTATAACTCCTTCATAACTCCATTTAATTTATTTTCGTAAAGTATTGTTATTCCTTCCGGAGTTCTAAAGATAATTGAGACTTTTATAAACCAAAAAAATTTTCACCTAACTCTTCAAACACAATACAACACTTCTTGTACAATAATTAAATACAAGCCAAAAACACTTCGAAAATTGCAGTTATTTCACTTAGGTATTGCTTGTTCGCTCTCTATCGCCGTCCGATTAAGACTTTTCGCCGGCACGCCGCAGTCTTTATATAAGCGAACTAGGCTTCTAGATCCTTGTAGAAATTTCCATCGAGTACTCACGAATAATCCACATACCAGGGCTGTTCAATAAATAATCGACAGCCAAGTTATACGAAGGGTATTCGGTAAGTATCGGAGGTGACGTCCAGTAAATGTCGACAAAAGTACCCTATCTCTCTTATTTGAAGGCCTAGAGGGTTAAGACTTCGCCCTTGGGGGGTTGTCCCTGGCACCCCCAGAGGCGGTATTGCCAGATTGCGCACAATTTCCCTAGGGTTAGGAAAAAAAGTAGATTTGACAACGCCGCACTCGGGCACTATAGCGGCGATTTTGTAAGAGCATAATATGCATTATGCGTAATATAATAATATACAATAGATTATAGATCCTATTGCTTATATAGCTTCAGCAATGTTTTTTATTTTATGCAGAGATAAAACTGCTAGAATTATAACAAAGGCATAATTATTAAATAGACATTCAGATTCACACAGGAAAATATTTCAATTTCGATAGAAATGTTGCAGACACGTATCGAATCCTATAAATATTGGAAAATATGGAAAGCAATGCAACTGATCCCGTAGAATTAAAATACAGAAATAACGGTCAAACCATGACATAAAGGAAATTAAGTCTCAACCGGTTTTAAAAATCCTGAACTGTTTTATTAACCAAGTATACATTTATTTCAAAGCATCTTTTGATATTCATTGAATTTACATACAAAACGTAGCAATGCACGTGTGTTGGATATTAAAAAGAATATTTTCTGATTTTTTATTCGTCAATTTGCGATGTAAAATGAATGAATAAATGACGAACAGAAACCTTCAGATAAATAGAGTAAACTGGAGATAGAAGAAACATAATAATACCAGTTATTTTTCGGGTTAGGCAGATTAAACAACGAAACTATACACAAACTACACTAGTAGTTTGTTTATAGCTTCACGATTTATAAAAAAATCTTAAAGAGATTAATGCACATTCCGAACAGAGATATAAGCATTAAAGGTAACTTCACAAAGAGTAAATGCAGTGATTAGCAATACAACTTGTTACCTTGTCCCTTTGAAGGGTAGTAATTACAAAAAAACAAACAGATTCTCAGATAAGTTTACTTTATTTATAATCACTGGTTGGAGGTAGCTGAATGCGTCACCTACTCTGGTGTTAACTAGTCTCTGGTTAATCCAGGGACAACCATGGTAATCTCTAATTTCAGTGGTCCAAGGCAAGGATTATTATTTTCGTCCGTCAAAATTCCTCGTTGACAGTTGACCATACTAATTAATAAACAAGAGGAAATATAAAGTACAATAAGTACGATATTCTATTAACTATAGTTGGCTATATGCTGCAGTACAATATGGAAGCTTTATATTCGCTACTACGTAGGTAAGGGGGGAGAACAACTTCTCAAAATGGATTTTTACTTCTACTTCGATTTAACTTTTATAGGAAAGAACCAGGGACAAGAAAAGGCCTACAAAGCAACAACGTTCATGGTCAAAAAAGTATATTATATATGGATCAAAAGTACTCTACCTTACATGGTGGATGGCCTCGAAATGAAATAAAATTAAAATGTTGGGCAATTTTGTGAGCCAGAACCGAATTTCTCACTGATATATGAACCTTCTTACTCAGGAAACACCACTATTAACAATTAACTCAATCTTTTTTTTTTTTTTTGACAAAATCCGCAAAATTTGCGACTCTGACGCCTGTCATCAAGCACCAGCAGAAGCCAAAAAAACCTTCTAGAAACCGTACATGAGACCTCCAAAAAAAATCTAGGGACATTTAAAATCCTATTTTTCACAGGAAATTGAATTACTGTCATCTGTCAGATATGAATAGTATAACCTTTGTTGTATAACTCCAACCACCCAAAACCAAATAATAAAATACCCACAAAAGTAGGTTTTAAATTAGGAAAACTTGAAAAATGCCACAGATATGGAACTATTCCATCTAGTGATACCGTTATTATAACTCATGATATTTACTCGACGCTAAAATTAAACCAACTGTTAAGTAAAGAAATATCTAGAACCCAGTGTATTGCAAATCTAGACTACTCACCAATTCTGACACGTAACAAACTTGCTAACATCATGTTGAAGATCAAATTTATTAAATGGTTTAATTATAAACATAAGTAGCCCATAAGTGAATATTTTGATTATAGTTACGGAACTACAAAGAACTACAAACTGTATACTTGAAACGGGCATCACCTTATCCTCTTCAAAATAGGGTGACATTGGTCCAGAACACCCACATTAACTGTTAATTAATGCAATTACTTTTTTCTGTAATAGAAAATCTCGTGTGGCAGCAGAAAAATTTCCAAACCATCAAACGTCTGGAAAACTGTTAATTAAACATAGAAAAATAAGCAGTAGGTAGGATTCTGAAACTGATCCTGGTTATCGTAGTTCGTACTCTTCGGAGAAATGAATCAACCAACTTCAGTAATTAACTTTTCAGTTAAAATTTCCGTTTTTTTAAATACATCCATAATATCTTACTGCTTTCACATATGGTAAAATATCCAAATAACAATATATTTATCCTAACGTATTTGAAATGCCACTAAATGTGTGCGTCTATATATTTTTAGGTTCTTTTTATCCAATCCCTCACTTTCAGCTGTCCCTGTTTTTCATCTGTGATTTGTTAAACTGACAAATTTACGAGAACTCTGGTCGAGTATTTTCAAAACTCCCATGTCCTAGCTTGGACATAGATGTCCAACATACAGATGCAAGCCGGAAATCAAATCGGGACTTTAATATGTCAACGGAAAAAAGGGCATTCACCGTCGTTCTTTAACGACGAACGAATTTGGGATCTGTGCGTGATCGAGTTCGATATATATTGTCAGAATTTCTACAAGTAAATTAACGCTTGTTATTATCCTTCTGTTTTTCTATTAAATGAGAGTCTATCGCACTCTTTTAGGTTTAGTCAGATAAGCATCTAAACAAATAATATTTCAATTATTCTGTAAATCGGTACACAAGATACCAAAACAAGTATAATTAAAAAGCAATATTCGAAAATTGAATAAAAATTTAAAGCTGCCCTGCCTGGAAATATTTTAAGAACCCCTCGAAATAATTTAATCAACGATTATAAGGTACCAGAAATAAATATCTCCGAACTTTCTGCGCAGACTCCCTCTAGAAAAAATATTTGTACTGAACGCTCCCCATTTGAATTAACCGGAAATATGTTCATCACGAAAGTATTTTTTGAATCATGATCCGCACTAATTATTATTGGAAACATAAACAAGTGATACCTTTGGTATTCTATTAAGTGAAGACAGAGAGAAACCTTTCATTTAACAACGGTCTACCGCAATCAACTGTTCCTGTTGTATAAGCAGTAACCACATCCCCAGGGAAAGTATATACGCTAAAAGTTGCAAAGTATACTGGTGTGTTATGAACCGGAAACTTCTGCAGAGTGAGTAGATAATATTCTGCGTTGAAAAAACAACCGCGTGATGCCGAAGTTTAGTTCCACAATGGCCATAGAAGCTCTTTTTAGAAAGTTACCCTGCTCATTTTGATATTTAGTTTGAAGAACTCAAATTTATTCTCATGAAAAAGTTATCTAATCTAATATTGTAATAAAAAAGTTGCCTCTATGCTGCTGCAATAAGAGGTGACACTTCTGGGACTAGAGAAAAATGATCTCCCGTCACTGCGCTTTGGTATTATAATGGGAATTTTGCAATTCTTTAATCTAGTCTTGATATTTGGACTTAATAGCAGTTATTAACTGGAAAAATTTACAACTTTTATATAATTTACTAATGGATGTTTAAAAGCATTAAATAGAGTCTGTGGTTCAGAGTTTAGTGCATCGATCGCTTAACACAGAGGTTGTAGGTTCGAAACCCTTTTCCACCTGACAATTTTCTCAATTTTACTTAATAATTTGTCTACTAGTAGGATTATCTCAAAAAGCAGTCAGAATTGAAATCTGAAAATTTGTATACACAGGTTTATCTCTATGCAATGAAAATAGCGTTAACTTCCTCGCAGTTCCGGTTATACCGGAAGTCATCACCAACTTGCTTATTTTAAATGTAACACCCTATATATTATTTTATTTATGGATTCTACGTATAATTCTAAACACATTTCATGTAGGATGTCCTGTACCTAGCTTCAACTTTTTATGAAATATTGACAGGTGAATATTAATATTTTGCAGTTTTGACACCCTGTAAAATATAAATGATTGGAGATCAAGCAAAACGGTTGGCACATTCCAATCTTAACTTGTATAAGCTAAATTTTGTCACTTTAGATTTTACAGGGTATCAAAGTTGCAAAATGACAATATTCACCTGTCAATATTTAAAAAATAGTTGAAGATAGGTATAGGACATCGTACATGAAATGTATTTAGGATTTTACGTAGAATGCAGAAATAAAATAATATATACGGTGTTACATTTAAAATCAGCAAGTTGATGATAACTTCCGGTATAACCGAAAGTGCGAGGAAGTTCACAGTATTTTCATTTAATAGATCTTTTCGATAAACCCCGGTATACAAATTTTCAGGTTTCAATTCTGGCTACTTCTTCAGATAATCCTTCTGGGTCCTCTTCGTGATACACCCTGTATAATGATTCATAGTTTCTTTTGGAATTACACCACATGTTTAATAACAAAAAGCAGGAAACCAAAAGTATACAAATTAAATATTCAAAGTGCAATATCAAGGCAAACTTCTAAAGTTTGCATCAAAAAACCACTGTATAATATGCAATAAAATAATATTTTATAAATTAACTAAATTGCAGTGGTTTTTCAGTTTTATACAAAATTCTGTAATATTACATTTCATATTTTAAAATATGTCTAAATAAAATTATTATTATAATAAAATTTAAAAGAAATTAAATACTTAACTATAGCTGTTTCCTAAACGTTTCGAGTTGATTCTCAACTCTTCGTCAGTAGAACGTTTACCTATATGATAATTTTTTTTTGTATGATAAGAAGTATTTTTTTCAGACTGACATTTTCAATTAAAATTGTCATCATACGTACTGATCACTATGATATTATTAATTTTCCACTGGTAACATCCTTTTGGAGTAGAGGAAGCCACGTTTGATCCATGGATATTCTTTCTGACGAGATACAATTATCACCATTAAGTTTAATAAAATCACTTTCTTTTAATTTTTTTGTAAAATATACATAAAATATACCTGTATAAATATACATAAAAATACTCGGTGTCAGATCTTATAACGTTGCATGAGATAGCGTCACATAGCGTGATGTAGTATCGCATCAAAACAATGTGTGTCTACCTTAACAGGCTGTGGCAATAACCATTGACAATTAGGTAATATAATTTATTTGATTAAATGTTCATTCATCTTTTTACGCTTTATTCTTCACATAATGATGATTCACTTGTAATGTATGCTGATGATAATAGTTATATATGCACAAACTCCTCGCTTCCTGAAACCGTAAATGTAGCTCAAGATATTTTAAATAAATTCTCGCAGTGGTTCTATCAAAATAAATTAAAACTAAATGTTGATAAGACCGTTTTTCTTAATTTTACTCCAAGAATCAGTCAAATGCACGAAAGCTATTTATTAAAAGTTAATGGCAAGTCAATTACGCAAACTTCTGGTACAAAATTTTTGGGAGTATGCCTGCAGAATTCTTTAAGTTGGGAATCTCATATCAATAATTTGTGTAAAAATCTCTCTACAATTAGCTATGCAATTTACAGGTTAAGGGAATTAACAAATGAAACCACTGTACGATCGTATTATTATTCTCAGTTTGTATCTAGAGTATCCTACGGGATTATCTTCTGGGGCACATCGAGTCACAGCCTACGAGTGTTCCGAATGCAAAAAAGGGTTGTCAGATCTATGATGGGGGCAAGTCGACTGTTTTCATGTAGGAATATATTTCGACAATTGAATGTTTTAACTTTGACAGGTATATATATACTTGAAATATTGCTTTATGTAAGACAGAATATTAATGACTTTAGAGCTAATAATTTTTTTCATAGTTACTATACACGCGGGGGTGGTGACCTGTCGGTGCCAACACATAGTCTGACAACCTATGAAAGTAGTCCGTACTTTATGGGTATTAAGATTTTTAACAAACTGCCACTTTGTCTAAAGAGTATAGTTGATATAAGGAATTTTAAAAGAAGTGTCGTAAAATTTTTAATTGAACGGAGTTTTTACAGTATTCAGGAGTATTTTAGTCATTGAACTTGTATTTTAATTATTAACTTGTATATGTGTTTCTTGTGTACTCTCGTTTACTATTGTTGTAATTAAGTATTTTCTTATGTATTTCTTATTGTTGTTTGTAGTTAAGTTTTTTGGACGAATCCCATGCCATTTCTGTACTTTTTTGTACTAGGTACTTGTTGGTTCTAATGGAGAATAAAATTATTATTATTATTATTATTATTATTACATCAACAGTTCCTAATGACGGTTTATAAACTCCTATTACTGGTTATATATTTAAAATTCTACAAGTAAATATTATTCTATTTGTTTTTTTCTTTTAAGAACCTTGTCAATGTAATCCTGCTTCTCAAGTTTATAACATTTGCTAAAAAAATGTTTACGACAAGTGAGGTTCAAACACTTTAAAAAAACAGTAATATGACTTGCCTTATTTACATAACGTTATAAAAGTTAAATATTTGATAGAGCAGGGAAATGTGTTGAAAGAGGTACGAGGTCGTAAAGTGAGACTTACTAGTAAGCTCCCTCCCATAAGCATTGTAAACTTTCTTAGATGTTGTGTTGTATATTTACAGTTTTTCTTTACTTTCTCGAACAATTTTTTTACACACGCGAAAACAATTGATATAGTTAAATATGCAACCGGTGTTAATGCAAGTAAATCAAGCTATCACAAAGAATAAGTGTTTGTATTTCTGCTATTTGCTGTGTTTGATAAACCGTTTAGAGTTAACGGTTTATTTAGTTTAGCTAAACTAAATGAACAGTCCTTGAAGTTTCGTTGATGACGTGGTATTCAACGAACTATTTACCCCCACTTCGCCTTATGTCAAATAGGCAGAAATTCAATTGACTTACTGATTTGAAAAAATACTGATCATTCTCTACTTAACTCACATGCACATTGAATTCTTAAACAATAAAAAGGATGAGAAACAAAATAAAACCAACAGATACAATAAAATTAGAATAGGAAATTTATATTATCTGATTAGGTAACCTTGAAAAAGTCCGAAAACTCGGACGAAATGTAAGATATTTGTCCATGTATCTGCCTGAAAGTCCGCTTTTGTTGTTTTTTATTGAAGAAATGAAAACAATTATATTTTACAGGCGGTGTCATCAAAAGAAACTATAAATCATGAAAACGCACCACAAATAAGTTAAACATTATAAACAATTGATATAGTTAAATAAGCAACCGATATTAATGCAAGTAAATCAAGCCATCACAAAAAATAAGTGTTTGTATCTGTGCTATGGGCTGTGTTTGGTAAATCGTTTACAGTTCAGACGTTAGGAGAGTTGGTTCTCAATATCCCCAAACTAAATGAACAGTCTTTTAATTGCCCTACAAATAATGTATTTATATACAGTGTCATTAATATCATATGTGTACATAGGAAGGTAAAGTATAATGAAATTAAAAAAATATATAAAAAATCGGACGTTCTGTACTACTACTTGACGATATGTATGTATTGATAGTGTCTAAAGCTACTGATTACACTAAATTAGGACTGATTTAGTAAATTGATTCATTTTATGTTACACCTGAAAGCGTAGGCATGTGAACACTTTCAGTTAATCACCCGGCATATACTAATCGATACTACTTGCAAAAATATTTCCTATTTCCAAATAACAATTACACTTTTCTATTTTCTTCCCATTATCTAATTCAAAAAGGAAATTACGTTTCCCCTCTTATTTTCTGAAAAATTGCGTAGAGGTCCAGAATAACAAATGAGTTTTGTATGTAGATTTATGTCTGACAAGGGTGAACGTACAAATATTTTCGCTTCAGGAAGTAATTTGGGAATGTTTGAATATAGGGAAATATTTATTTTGACCATGTTTCAATTTGACTGAACGATCCAAGGAGTGAATAAAATAGGAGTTTGAAATATTGCTCGAATAAAGGTTCGCTCGCAGTCGAGTTATTGAATAGGACAGGTAGGTATAAAGGCATATTCCGGCAGACACATTCAGAGAAGAACTTGTTCATGTCCATGAAGAGGATTGCGTCAGTACTAAAATATGGTGATAGGTATCTATAAAGACTGTTAGTAATTAATAAAGGTTGAACTTTGGGATTAATTCAGACGGGCGCTACTATGTGGGTATGAAATAATTAATTGAGTTAAATATAATTAAACAAAGTTTGCTTATTTTATTTCATCGAAAGTTATAACTAGATATATCATATTCGCACATGTCTGGGAAATCTTTCGAGAAATAAAATATTCGCAAATATGTTTAATTATATTTAACTATGTTAATTACTTTATATAATTAAAGTAACGCTAGTGGGAATGAATTACAGAGTCACCTTCATTAATTAAAATTTCGTACGGGGTATTGTATACTTCTATAAATCCATTAATATGTTGAAAAAAATGAAAATCTTTTAACTCAAAAAATGGTTTGTGTCCTTTGCTGCGTTAAAAATTATGGTGGAGTATACAGGGCGGTCAGCTAAGTTCGACGTAGTTTATAAGGTATATACTAAGTTACAAACTACTACTTACATACTAAGATTTGTGCCATTCGTTTTACACATCATGATGCTTCACTCAACTTAAAACTAACTCCTAGAAGATGCTGAGTAATGTTTGATCAAGCTAAATCTACTAATACACACAAATCTCTGTTACTTCGAAAGTACTTATGTGTTTTATATGATTTCTAATTTGTCTTTCAAATTTATATGATTTACATGAAATCCGAATTAACACTACCAATGTTACATAAAATTGTTTTTTAAATAGACTCTTTACTCTAGTGTCGATTTCCTCTACAGTTATAGATAGGTACATATTTTTTTCTTTTCATTAATTTAACGTTAGGGTATTTCTAAGACAAGGGCCTACCAGTGACACTACAATATAATTAACCTACAATATGGCAATTTTTCTGAAGCTCCAGTTCGTCGTGTCGATCATTTACTTGCTTATTATTGAATATATTAAGACCTCTGGTTTTACATCCCACCTGATGGATCTCAGCCATCCCACCTGCGATCCCGCAATCGGCATCTCTTGTCGATTCATTGACACTACTTCACGATGGACATTATTACTTTCCTAAGTGGTCCTACCAAATACTAGTTACGATGAACATTACCTATCAGCAATATGAATTGTAAGTCGCTGAACATCGCTCAGTCTTTAAATAATTTTAGAATAATGTAAGTTATTACACACTGGGAGGCTCTTTCTAATACTATTTCTACGATACCATAGTTGTGAGCCTTTTTGTTTAAAACAGTGGTAATATGAGCTGTTAATGTATGGACGTATTTTGTTTGATTGTTCTAAATAACATAAATAATTACACAACACTTAATAAGTATAACAGTGATCAGAGTTGATGCTCAAATAGATGCCCACCTTCATCAATGTAATATGTGGAAATTAATTTTATGGTAATAAATTGTTGAGCTGAATGAATATGGAATTTATAAAGGTGGTTTAAATGTGACGAAAACTTATCGTGTTACGGCAGCATTCTTTATCAGTGCGTGATCACAAGATATCACTGATCCTTCGGTTTGTTAAACCAATATCGTTATACATCATATATTTACCCTTCTGATTGTTACTTCTTCTTTCTCCTGCTGGTCGGTTCTCTATAGTAAGTCCCAAAGCACTGCGATCTATTGTGCGTCCCGCAGATTTTCTATTCTGCGAGCAACTTTGTTCTTTCCATAAAGTCCAAAAGGCTACTCGCTGAAATTTTTCTTAGCCCACAAGGTTCCAAAAATGGTTACCTAGGAGCGTTAGCCTTATGCGATCGTAGCCTTCACATTCACTTAGAATGTGAACGTAGCCTCGGCATACCGGGTACTCCTCCCCGTGATCGTTAATTCAGCCTCTACCACCATAATGAATGAAGCAGAGATAACTAGTCAGCTAGCGCAACTAATCACTATTAAATTTTTGTCTAAAGAACATGTTGGATCAACTGAAATTTTGCCGGGATTATGTGGATAGTTGGGTAGTGAAACTTTGTCACGGGCCAAAGTATTTAAATGCCATAAGTTGTTTTGTGGTGGGCGTGTGAAATCTCAAAATATAACCCATCTTCGCCGTCTATAGATCCAGCAGCTGAATGTTAGGTGCAGCATTAAGCACAACCCATGATACAACTACCCTGATATGCTCATAACTTTCGTTTATTCTGCGCATGACGTCATTCGTGAGGGAAAAATGGCGATGCGATGCGAAAATTCAAAGATCTTAAAGGCAGTGATATAATTATTTTCGTATTTATCAATTGTTTTTCCTCGTAACTGACGTCACGATCAATCGATAGACCACGCCCCCATGCGCATTGGCATATCTGTGTAGTTGTATCACGAACACAACCATATCCCAGAATTAAAACCCAACATGGATTCTTCATGAACATACCATCAATGCTGTCTACTACTGCAAGATCTGTAAAAAGTCAAACTGGCACGGCGTACCGCTCAAAAAGACGGGGAATTCCAGTCCTCAATGTATTACTGGTGCGTAACTAATTACGCTGCACTAACTCAACAAATTCTAGGAAATTTCCATTGGAAAGCTGTTAAAAATCCACCCTATAGCCCACACTTGTTTAAGTCACTGAGAGAGGTGTCAGGGGGGGGGGGGGTAAAGTTGAAAATGATTAGCAAGATGAAGATTTCGTACGCATTTGGTTACGTACTCGCCCATTTACTCTTTATAGTAATGGCATTAAAAAAGTTCCAGTTCGCTGGCAAACATGCTTAGTATCTAACAGAAAATAAGAGGAAAAATAAGAATTCTTCCAGTCGTCAAATATTTCAAAATAATCAAACAAATTTATTTTTGCAAACTTCTCTTGCTATTTCAACGTATTTTATCCTCGTATTTTATTATTTATTTTCTATTAGAGCTTTCATTGCATTTTCTTTGTTCGCTATTAGATTTGTAATGAAGTAATTACCTCAAAATTTAATTTTGCTCAAATTAAATTGATGCTCTAAAGAAAGATAGATGATAGAACACGACGTCTAATCCAATATTCATGTCGGCTCCCGTAGTAAGTTTTCATAAAATTAAACCTTCATATCCAAGAAAACATAGTTGGAAATCGTTGTTGATAAGATAAACTCTACGGGGCAATCTAGTTATATTGCCATACGTTAGCAGAATAGACATTGTTCGCCTGAAGTACCTTTGCGACCTCCGATGAATAGGTCAAAAGCACATGGCACTCTGCAGTTCTATGTTTTCATTTAAGCTTAGTGGCAGGCAACATGAAGTTCGAATAAACTTATACGGCTTTCGCTTTGAACTGATCATAATATTCTGACGGATATGCATGAAGCGAGTGTTTTATTATATTGGGTGAACAGCTTCATATCACCTGAATATGCTAAATTGCCAGATTTCTCTTTGTTTTAATGCAAGAGTATTTGATCATACGTTTATTGCATATTAATCCTCTTATTTGGAGTAGCAAGTTCAGAGCTTATTACTAAAGGTAGAGTTAAAAAGAAAAGTATATGCTTACATCCAGTGGAATATAATTGAGGCATTTTTATAGAACACACATGTTTGTCAATAATTAGATATAATATTCTTTCACATCCAAAAGAAAGTCAAGCCTAAGAGTAATGTGTAATGGCGGATTATTCTTGACTGTTTTCGATGCATGCTGCATGCTTTTAAAGAAAGGAACATCAAACTATATCCGCGTTATTAGTGAGAAATTTTCTCCAAATATAAAATGTATTCAGACATTTGCAAAAATGGTATTAGAATATATGGGACCTTCAGTTAGTTGTCATTCTAAAATAACATTTTTGTCGTTCATTGTAATTGTGTCTTTACCACTACCATTTTGAGCAAATTTTATAGACATGTATAATAGTAGTCATTTGTGTGTATTTAACTCAATTCTATAATTTTTTATATGGAGTATCATTATTTTATAATAAATTTCTAGAGCAGTTATCCAAAGTATAATAAATCTATAAGCATGGTTCCTCAAATAATTTGAAGAAAACACAACCTTTAGATTTCATGATCATGATAGAAATATGATTTTTCTACGCTATTTGCTAATTTAATTGCTCCATAAAATTCAATAAAAATTTAGACTACTGTACTGGATTATATTTTTAGATGGTTGCGATGTTTTTCTTACATTTTGTCTGACATATAAATCTAATTAAGGCTGGCTTGGATAGTTCTGGTACCTATTTATCAAATTAGTACCCCATTGTACCTAAATGTTTTGATAAATTAAAAGAGTTTTAGTCAATTGGATCAAGTAGTGTTTATTTTTATGTACAAAATTACTGTACTGTTAGTATCCTTTATTCTTAACTAGTTATAATATATTGCGAATTATGTATTAATTCGAAACCCATTTTTATAATTTTCCTTTAAGGATAAACCCCCCTACTTCATAATTAGACCTGTGTGTTGCACGCAACGAAACATCAGTTATGTTTTAATCTCCGCTAAACCTGACAACTAACCAATTTGAAAACCACTGAACATGCAAACATGCCGCAGCAGCAACTAACTGGTTTATCCAATTGTATTGAAGGCTGTCCCTGCCATTATTGGTGGAGAAAAGAGGTGAATGTTCGACTGCGTGTAATATGCCTGTTTATTTACTTTGTAGGCGGAAATAGAAGGATGTGTCGCATGCAGTGGATCGTAGTTGAGTTTTACTAATTATTGGAACTGTATCTTCTAATGCAACAGGTTATATGAGTGATAGGCGCATGTGTTACGCTCATGTATCCTGTTATGTTGAAACCTGTTTTTATTAACGATATATAGAAACCGCAGACAATCCGCTGCGTGCTACACCGATTAGTTTTATTCCTAATCCTTAAAACGTGTAGGAGATTGGGCTAGTCACATTTAACTAGTCCGTTTCTAGTTAAAGCCAGAAAGAGATACTAGATCGTCTGCGACATTTTATACACAGTTGATAAGAACAAACATCTTTAGCATAATTGCACATACACCTACCAAGTTGAATTGAAGACAGTTTTCATAAGAACAGGAATAAATGGGCATGTAATTAAAGTTTTTGACAAATTGGGCACAGGGGCCTCGCGCTTATATTTTCTTTTCTACTCAGGTATTTACTGAAAGCTGTTGTTCCTCTCAATGATGAAAAAACACGGATTCAATGTCATCTATCCGTGGTCTTAGAGAAAATTCATGACCGTCTGTAGCTTATGAGAATGTTCCATCTACTGTAATTAGAAATGAAATATGTGGAAGGTTTTAGTTGAAACAGTTAGTCATAACAGACTTTATCGTGAAACTGCTAACTACTCGTTTTACAAGATACCTCATAAAATTATGTCTTAAACAAAAAAAGTTTAAACTCATGAATCCAGAGCATATCCTGTCGTTAAATGTATTTGTACCTGCACTTCTAGTTAGTTGCATCCTATTCAGAGACACATGCATAAACTTAGTGAATTAGCATAAAGAAAATTTATTCAGAATTGTATGAATACAAAATCCCTAGCTGAGATCTTGAACAATGCCAACGTAAATTGGAACTCGTGCCAGCTTCTAGTAGCTCCTCCTCCTTTGGCATTTCCTAACGTTTGCGGCAGCAATTTGTCTTTTCCCAGTAAGCCTAAATCACAGATTGCATAGATTTGTTCACTTTTCTGCATCGATTGTTATTTATAAGCAACTATAAAATAATTCTATTACCATTGAAAATTATTTAATTACACAGACGGTAACTGAAATAAGTGCATACTCTAACTCCGTAGTTCTCCGCTCAGCATTTTACTATTATCTATTAGGTTCGATTCTTATAACGGGCTAGTACGGAGTAATAAAGAAATTATTTTTGGCATAGAAAGGATGTGTTTACTCCTATATTGCACGGATGAATAGCTTCAGTGCCTGGAAATGTATGTAGGTACGCTTTAGGCAGGATTAAGTTTAGTAAGGTAATTTATAAATGACTGAAGTGATACGCGTAACCGATATAAAGAATCGAATTAAGTGAACTTGTTTCTGTTTCCATATTCCTTCAACTTCTATTGCGAGATGTTGAAAATTTTTTGTTCTTGAATTTTCTTTTGATATATTTTGGTCAGTTGATATTGTCATGTCAATAAGGTGATCTTTTATTTTATCATCTATTGTGAAGTTTCTCTATAATTTAGTTTTAAAGCAATTAAACAAGCTTTGTTAATATTGATAACTGTGAACCTTTTCTTTTGAATTTTTATCTGCTTTTATATTGAGCTTTAGCTTGTTATTAACAAAATAACCGTTACCCCGGTAGATGTGCCAGAGCACCACGTCCATGATGCTAGATTATTGATGTAGTCAATCACAATATTTTCCTATACAGGGTGTCATCAACGTCCTTTAAGGCTCCTTGTAGATGCATCGTTTAAAATAAGTAACATGCAAAAATTAAAAACTGATAAAATAGCTTATCAGTTTATACTTTCAATAATATAAACTTCCACATACTTTAGTACTGCTATACTAGAGAAGGGACTCTATGGTATACTGACACCATGGCACTATCCCCTTGTTTGATTGAAATAGTTGACGTAGCTAGTGGCAACTGTGAGAAATCTTGTTATCTGTACATAATAATTTAATTTCATGTATTTCATGTAAAATGTATACTTAGATATGTTTTAAAGTTTAACCAACATGCTACTATTTTCTTATGGTTTTATTTGATTTCCTCAACACCCTGTATATTTTAATTCCTACAAACCACAGGTGAGTGTATGATGAAAAAATTTACTTTATACTTTGTATTTCATATTTATTAGATTATTTTACTTATCAATTAGTTAGAGAACTTAGTTGTTCCATGGAAAGTTTTGAACAGGAAGGTAAATAGATAATTATATTGAAACTATATCAAAATTGTTTATGTATCAGAAACAAATAGAATCTGAGCTAGGTCCTCTGTCCTTTGAAATACCTATTTAGAATTTACAAAATAAAATAACAACAACAACGTCTCTTGGTTTAAATTTTCAATTGTTTCTGCTACATAACATAATATATTTTTGTAAACCTTTGCAAACTCTAATACTACTCTTAGATAGCAGTATTAGAGTCTTTTTTTTTTAGGTCTCCATTTTGTATTTTGTGGTGCATAATTTTCATGTCCATTTATTGCACTCGATCTTACATAATTGAGTGTTTCTCAATATGCATGAGAAAATATCCAATAATGATATTTCCGGTACGGTCATACTGACCTGCTCGTAATTTCATTTATGTATTATAAATTACCATGAAACTTAAACCGGATTTTATTTTTCAGAACTAATCAAAAGAATTGCAAGAACTTGCAACGAAAACTCGTTGAAACTACTTTGATATTTATTCGGCAACGACTGCTTGCTTCAATTATTCCGTAACTTGTACGTATAAGCATAATAACTTATCGCCCAGAGAACGATTTCCTTTGGATTAAAAAGTATATATGAATGCTTCTCTCTTTCAGACGTAAAACATGTTTCAACTTCCTACGAGCTTTTTTAATTGTGAATGTGCAGCACTGAGTCGCATAGTTTATATGCATAACAAAAGAAATGTTAAATAATGTACCTCAATTGAAACAAAATTGGGAACTTTTACTACATTATTCATTAATTTTTGTGAATTATTATTTTAATGTCAGCAAATAAAATTTAACATTAAATTACGTTACTAGAATTATTTACACATGCAAATTTCAGGTTTCATTTGCTTTATTACGAATAGAACTATTGATGTTAGGAATTATTATCCTTAGATACATATATTTAAAATAACAAACTGCGCATATATTACGCATTTGTTCCTAGATCTCTCGTATTGAGTGGAAACTTGCTGTTGTAGGGTTATAGCATTAAATATGATAATATTCCCCAACTCGCTTCAAGCACAGGTCTCAAAACAGAGGGGGAAGAAAATGATACCCCTTTATTTTTGAATAATGTGAGAAATTATTCAGTTGTGGGAATAGATAGATAGAGGCTATGTTAAAAAAGTATTCTAAAACATACATATTATTTATTTAAAGGAGATGCCGAAAACAACTACTCCACGAGGGCAATGTGCCCCGCCCGGCATTGCATTACTTCGGCATGTATTGCAATGCCGGTCGGGGCACATTGGTCGTGGAGTAGTTGTTTTCGGGATCTTTTTCAAATAAATAGGTAGGATTGTCTTCCTTAAAGGCAATAGAGGTTACTTCTGTAATGGCACCTGCGGAAAAGCAAGTCGTTATCTGTCTGTCAATTTGACAATAATTGTCAGACAGATAGTAGCAAGGATCCAAAGAGGGCACTACGGTGTGTTTCTCACCACTACTAACATACATATTATGTTACACTTCTTATAACGTAATACCATTTACTACTATGGACAGACCCATTAAACTTTATATCCGTGTACTCACATGAGAACGAAGTTCAACAATTTTTCGCTCAAAAATAAGTTTGAGTCATCAAAAAAATGTTCATATTGCGTTAAATTTGCCGTCAAAAATCATGTCATTCTGTTGTATACTAAGATGAATTGTATGGGCATCTCGGAAACCATCATAGATACAGAGGTGGTTAAATTAGGGAAAAAGTTGGGTAATTTTAGGTCCAAGAATTCCTTCCGTTAAGTAGATACAAGGTGAAAAAAAAATAAGCATTTGCTGGAAACGTCCATAGCTCGTTTATTATAAAGGATACATTCGTCAAATTTTCTGAACAGGGATATCAGTCAGCAAGAAGTTCAAAATTGATCTCTAAGAAATTTAGGTCTACTAGATTTTACCTTAGCATACTTAACTTTTGTTTTTCTTATGGGCGCCATAGTGGATTTTCGCCTAATGTGTGTATGTGCAAAACCAGATGCATCTGGGTCACCGGACCTCACTCCACTGGACTTTTTTGTGTGGGGTTACCGAAGAAACAAAGTATATATAGGATTTCAAACATGTTTAATATTTTTAGTTTTCTGAAGATATACTTATGGCTGAAAAGGAATTTTTACAAAATTTAAAAAAATGTAAAAATCCAATATGTCGCTCATAGCAAATCAAAAGTTGAGTAGGAGGCTAGAGACCTACATTTTTTTTAGAGACCCATTTTTTAGAGAGGAGTGAGGTCTTTACCCACTGCTGTCCCTGACCTGAAGTTTTGTTGAATGTTTTACAATAAACGAGTTGTGGGCGTTTCAATAAAATGCACATTTTTTTGTTTTCACTCTGTATCTATTTAAGGCCAGGAATTATCGGAATTGTAACCTTGGATTCTTCTTGGGCCTGAAATTTCCCAACTTTTTCCTAATTTAACCAACTCTGCATCTCTAACGGTTTCGGAGAAGTCAATACAGTTCATCTTAACCTGAACACACTGTATATAATCTATCTGGTAGAAATTATATAAAATGTATAACTACATGGTTTTATTAACTTTTGCTTTATTTATGGTGGACATGCTTCCTTCCCCATAAAGGATGCTTGCTGCTTGCAAAATGAATATTGTTGTTCTGTGGAACTATGGACTATATGGTTGTGTGAATAGGTGAGTGACTCAAATGCTGAATTAACTGATTGTATGACACTCACGATTTATACACGTAAATAAATTTGTTATGGTAAAAACTAATAATTAATTACACAGAGTTGGTAAAAAACTCTACAGAAAGTTGACTGCTTGTTCGGCCATCACAATAATTCTCTCATAATGATTGACATCACGTTCTTCTCCGGGTAAACTCGCAGACTTCTTCAATCTTACCTTGACAGATGGTAGCATAGCCACAGTGAGTTCGCATCGCGGCACACAGTACGTTCACTAATCCTATCTACATGGTGAAGTCTTAATGGTTGATACTTAATTTTTACATTTGTATTAATCACATTTTGTTTCTACCATCAGCTGATAGTCTGTTGGTGCTAGTTGTTATTATTATTATTATCGTATGAAACATAATAGTACTTCTTTTATTAATCTAATTTACTCCGTTAATATAAAGAAAGTAGGAATTTACAGAGAATTAGTATTGTTTTGCAAAGTAGCTCGAAAAATGGATCCTTTCTAACTAATACTCATCTTCAGTAAATTAAAGTTATACAGACATGATTATTGTGTAAGAAATCCAATAGAATAAATTAATGGAAGAACTTAGTGGGGCGCACTTAGTAGTGTCTTTATTACCAAATAACAGCTGTTGGTTGCTTCCAAATGAAAAAAGTGCTCATCTCAATATCGACTAGCTTAATTGATACACAACAGCTGTAGCTCCAATTATTGGAACAAATTGGGATATTTACTTAAGACCAATTTACATATCTTTACCCTAAAATGGTAATGATGGTTTTCTTAAGGACGATTCGACAACCGGAGATTTCTCAAGTCAGAAGGCTGATCCTCTGGGAAGGCCCGATAAACCAGGCTCTAATTATCCTACCCCGCCATTTAATTAATTAAGAGCAACTGTGATCTTCCTCCGTCTGTAATTTGATATTAATTAAACATCCTTATAAAATACCTTCGTACACCGGCACTGAAAGGTATAACGGCTCGCTATACCTATTTCGACATGTTAATTAGTGGTTTTCCACCAGATTATTTTGATTATGCACGTGCTTGTTTACGCACGTCATTGAGAAGTAAAAAATATGGTGAAAAGGGGATTTTTTTAGACATGGCTGCTGACTGTGCAATAAAAGTAAGAATATATAAAGATGCACTTCTTAAGAGCTATAATATAGTACATGGATATTGGAGGAGATGCCGAAAACAACTACTCCACGGGCAATATGCCCCGACTGGCGTTGCATTACATCAACATCTCCATGGATGTCGCCACATCCTTCATCAAGACCAAATACCAGACAATGACCGGTTTCGATCTTGTTATGATCTCGTCAGACTGCCATAGGTATTGGAATCGATGAATGATCTGGCGACGTGATTGCCTAAGGGGCATAGTGAATGTTTGTAGTGGCGAGATACAGTGAAATACACTGCAGTGCCCTCTTTGGGTCTTTGCTACTACCTGTCTGACAATTATTGTCTAATTGACAGACAGATAACGATCTGCAGAATACTATTAATATAATCAATTAGACAATAATTGTCAGACAGGTAGTAGCAAAGACCCAAAGAGGGCACTGCAGTGTATTTCACTGTATCTCGCCACTACAAACATTCACTATGCCCCTTAGGCAATCACGTCGCCAGATCATTCATCGATTCCAATACCTATGGCAGTCTGACGAGATCATAACAAGATCGAAACCGGTCATTGTCTGGTATTTGGTCTTGATGAAGGATGTGGCGACATCCATGGAGATGTTGATGTAATGCAACGCCAGTCGGGGCATATTGCTCGTGGAGTAGTTGTTTTCGGCATCTCCTTCCAATAATTAAGTAGGATTGTCTTCCTCAAAGACAATAGAGGTCGCTGTAATGGCATCTGCTTTCTGCAGATCGTTATCTGTCTGTCAATTAGACAATAATTGTCAGACAGGTAGTAGCAAAGACCCAAAGAGGGCACTGCAGTGTATTTCACTGTATCTCGCCACTACAAACATTCACTATGCCCCTTAGGCAATCACGTCGCCAGATCATTCATCGATTCCAATACCTATGGCAGTCTGACGAGATCATAACAAGATCGAAACCGGTCATTGTCTGGTATTTGGTCTTGATGAAGGATGTGGCGACATCCATGGAGATGTTGATGTAATGCAACGCCAGTCGGGGCATATTGGCCGTGGAGTAGTTGTTTTCGGCATCTCCTTCCAATAATTAAGTAGGATTGTCTTCCTCAAAGACAATAGAGGTCGCTGTAATGGCATCTGCTTTCTGCAGATCGTTATCTGTCTGTCAATTAGACAATAATTGTCAGACAGGTAGTAGCAAAGACCCAAAGAGGGCACTGCAGTGTATTTCACTGTATCTCGCCACTACAAACATAGTACATGGATGTTATATGAAATTACTTCAATCTCTACCACGCCAGAAAATACTTATTTATTTAAATTGTTAAACAGAATTGGCAGGGGCGCTTGTCTGGGCGGGTAGTTCCTAGCGACTTAATATTTATATGCCATGCCTATATCAGGAAGAACAACGGTACTTGTCCTATTTCTAGTAGCTGGTACGTTAGTGAATTCAAAGGAGTTATATAAATTCAGGCGAGGAAAAAAGTGTAAGTAGGGACAAATAGGTACATACTTTGACATGTAATGGAAAGTAAACCAGCTAACATTTAAGTGCAGTGAAGCATCTCTGGCTGCAACATAAGTGTTTAAGGTTAGTTTAGGGTAGAGGTTTAAGAAATTTTGCTAGAAGTACATTTTTTTCAGTTTTTAGGTGTACTACACATGGCGCAGTATCAGAGACCTCACATGTCTCACCGTGTATAAAAAATTCACCTGTCCAGTTAAGGGTTAATACAGAAAATACAGTACTCACCCTGTCCTAGCAAAATTGGCAATGTAAATTATGAACGACTCCGCCAAGGCCAGCTCAGACCGCGTGTAATTTTTGGGAAAATGGTTGAATCCGTCAACTAAAGGTGCACCAAATATGTATGGAAGTTCTTCTCCGTGGACTGTACCCATCCTCTGAAAATGATGAGAATTAAGGATTAGAATTTTGTAGCTTACGTAATGTCAAATAACTAGTATCTGTATTAATACTTTGTACTAAGGATTAATTAGAAATAACCCTTTCATCTTCTTGTATAAAAAACTTAATTAAGTTTATTGCACAAAAAGTGAAAAGATAATTAACAAATAAATTTCACCAGCGGTTACTCTCCATAGAACCTCTTTTAAGAAATCTAAATTTGCCCAGCGTGTTACCGCATTAAAGAAGCAGCCCTTATACTCGTACAACGCCTAGCTTTAGAGCACGTCGCGCGGCTTTTGAGATTTGCCACGAAACGGTTGTCCCTACACAAAATTTGCTCTTCCTAAAAATATTTATTATAACATTTTCTATGAATTATCTTGTATACATAATATTATTACAAAACGCTTCTTTTTATATTTAAAAATAGTTCGAAACTTTTAATAATTAGATAAAGAAAACTAGCTATTTTATACAACTTTATTTCTCCAAATACGAATATATAAATAACGATTAACGAGAAACTAATTTTTTATAACTCTAAATTTCCATGGACTATGTGCCCCGACTGGCATTGCATTACTCCAGCATCTCCACGAAAGAGGCCACGTCTTTCATTGAGACCAACCACAGACATTGATCGGTTTCGCACTTAATATGTGCTCGTCAGAGTGCCATAGGTAGTGGAATCGATGAAAGCTGTTGCGACATGATTGCCTAAAGATCGTTTGGTATGTTAGTAGTAGTGAGAAACAAAGTAGTGCCCTCTTCTGGTCTGTGCTACTTTCTAACAATTATTGTCTAATTGATACATAGATAGCGACCTACTTTTCTACAGGTACTATTAAAACTTTGACCTCTATCGTCTTTAAGGAAGATGATCCTATTTATTTATTTGAAGGAGATTCCGAAAACAACTATTTCAGGGACTATGTGCCCTGACTGACATTGCATTACTCCGACATCTCCTGGGTGTATTTTCTCTCTTAACTCTGAGATGTGTGTGTGTGCGTGTATGTGTATCGAGCGTTTGACCAAAATATATTTTAATTTTAAGACACAATCTTCATACCAGTACGAAAATGTACTGTGAATCTAACTAACTTTTGAAAATAATGAGCTTTATTAAAATATTTAGCCTTACCCCTTGCCCTTTAATAAGACTATTTTGAAATTGGCTTCGGATGCGCTTCCGGGTTTTTATTTGTAATGAAAAAAAGAATACAACACTTTGCTTTACACATACTTTGAAATGTATCTTTACATTTCTGCTACTTACCAATATCTTGGATGAACTCCCTCATTATATACAGGGCGCCCTATTTCTTGACCCGTTGCATGGGTAACTTTTTTATTAGTAGAGATACAAAAACGCTTAAATGAGCAAATTAGTGCAGTTTCGTATTAGTAATTCTACGGTAAGGCGAAAAATTATATACGGGGGAAGGTTGAAAAGTTATTGACAAAAAACGTAAAATACAACTTTTCTATTATCCCTCGTAGCTCGTTCATTTGAAGAGTTAGAGAAAAATGCTTCACATGTTTTTTGCAGTATTTTTCATGTAAAATGACATGCACTTGCTACTTTTTATATATCTCTTAAAATGGTTGAGAATCACAGTAAAATATATTTTTTTTAAATGTAATGGATAGGTGGCTGTGACATTAACCGAAAGTCCCCTTTTTTCTCTTTCAGATGATATAACATAGTCCATATTTTATCCTTACAAAAGTAATAATAATCGTTGTTTTTAAAGAAAGTTTATTGTCACATCAAGAATGCTATGGAAATAAAACAAAAAATAAGATTCCTGATATTTTTAAAAACGTCTAGTTGGCATTTAATTATTGACAGATCATAAGTGACATTTTTAGTTTTTGTTAAGTAGTTTATTGTTTATTATTAATACTGCATACAAAATAATAGTGTTGCAAATATGTACACCAACGAAGAGAAAAATGATATGCTATTTTGTTATTATAACCAAAATCGAGATGCACAAGCTGCAGCGAATCTTTATTTTGAAACTTACATGGAACGAAGACAACCCCATCATAGAATATTTAGACAGCTGGAAAATAATATACGATTATACGGTTCTTTTTCAAAGCCTAAGGATGAAAGAAACTTCAATGAAGACACTGAAATAAATGTTTTGGCTTATGTAAATTTTAAACCTGATTCTTCAACTGCAGAAATTGCACATCACTGCAACACTTCCAAGGAAACTGTAAGAGCTATTTTAAAAGGTAACAATTTAAAGCCTTATCATTATTCCATATGCAATACTTTATATCCAGCTGATAATCAAAGAAGGATGACATTTTGTCGATGGTACATTTCAAAATGCGAAGAGGATCTAGACTTCTGGAAAAAGATTTTATTCAGTGATGAAAGTAGATTTACCAACAATGGTATTTTTAACCGCCATAATAACATAATGTGATGCCGAGAAAATCCACATCTTGTTTCTGAAAGAAGAAATCAACGTCAATTTGGGATAAATGTGTGGTGTGGAATTTTTTGTGGCAAAATTATTGGCCCATATTTTTACGAAGATAATTTGAATGCGAATAATTACCTTCATTTTCTAAGGAATACTCTAACAGAGGAATATTTAAATGAATTACCACTTCATATTTTTAGAAATCTTAAATACTTCCAACACGATGGAGCAACTGCGCATAATTCCCGCGAGGTAAAACAATATTTACATGAACAGTTTGATAATGTTATAGGAAATAGAATGGATATCGACTGGCCAGCGCCAACACCTGATTTGACCCCCTTAGATTTCTTTCTTTGGGGGTTATTGAAAGATAAAGTTTATGTGACAGCTCCTCTAGATATAGAGGATCTAAAAGTCAGTATTCAAGATGCAATTAGAAGCATACATGGACATACAATAAATAATGTTTTAAGAAGTATCCAGAAACGTTGCTTACTATGTATCCAACAGAATGGTGGTCATTTCGAACATTTACTTCAATATAATTAATTAATTAATAATTTCTGTTCTCAAAACATTCTTTTGTTCCATAATCCATAGCATTCTTGATGTGACAATAAACTTTCTTTAAAAACAACGATTATTATTACTTTTGTAAGGATAAAATATGGACTATGTTATATCATCTGAAAGAGAAAAAAGGGGACTTTCGGTTAATGTCACAGCCACCTATCCATTACATTTAAAAAAAATATATTTTACTGTGATTCTCAACCATTTTAAGAGATATATAAAAAGTAGCAAGTGCATGTCATTTTACATGAAAAATACTGCAAAAAACATGTGAAGCATTTTTCTCTAACTCTTCAAATGAACGAGCTACGAGGGATAATAGAAAAGTTGGATTTTTCGTTTTTAATAACTTTTCAACCTTCCCCCGTATATAATTTTTCGCCTTACCGTAGAATTACTAATACGAAACTGCACTAATTTGCTCATTTAAGCGTTTTTGTATCTCTACTAATGAAAAAGTTACCCATGCAACGGGTCAAGAAATAGGGCGCCCTGTATACATATGTGTATAAAGTGTTACTGTTAAAAATTGTAAAACTGAAAAGTTTTGTTACAATTTCTTTAAAAGTCAAAAGTGTTTGTAAATTAAAAATAGAGTTTGAATAAATTTCAACAAAGCGCAGAAACAGTTAATACCATAAGTACGCTAATTATAATAATGCTGAATTAAAGACGCCCTAAATTTTCTAACCCCAGTGTTTCCCGTTCCAAATGCACTTAAATCTAGGCAGAGACCTAAACCCCATGAGACGACTTTGCCATCCCCAAGAACATTCAAGATATTTTATCCTGCTGCCATATATTATTACACTAATTTTAATATTAGGTACTCCGTACGAAATCCTTGCCTTGATATATTTTTTCAGCCATAACGTTCATTTTACTGATTTCCTTCCATAGAAGCAGATACAGAAAATAGACTACAAAAAATGTTTCTTTAATATACCAATTTTATTTCTTTATAATAATCAGCTAATTTTCTGTTGTTGAAGCTTCAACAACAGAAAATTAGCAGGTAAGAACTATATGAGAAGTTTGACTGGGTGTATTAAACATTTTAAGCTCATATTTATTATTTAACTCAGGTAAAACTAAAAACGGTATGAAAATGTTGTCTTACCATTACCTACTATATTTAAAAAGTATTAGGTTACGCTATATAACCTTTTATCTGCTTCAAATTACCTCTTAAAGCGTGCAAAATATATGTTTCTCTGGACCTATGGCACCCTGTATAATACGGTAATTACATAATTTGTAAGATAAATTGTTCACGCGGTTTCAGTTCTTAAGACATTTTCCTCTATTCAACAGTATCCAGCTCTCCTACGGCAATGGCTCGAAAACAATCTAGTTGTTTATATTACAGCTATCAAAACGCTATTACCACACCGGACAGATATTCAGTTGTTGAGAAAATGAATATTATTCTAAGTGCTCGCATGTTTAAATACATTTTTGAGATTTAATAGAAGGAAGACAAGTATTACCACCGTTTTATTACCAAGAAGAGAACGGAATTTGTTTTATAACTTGACTACAATTAATTTCTAGACATTTAACGTTCTCTTAACAGCTAATTGGTAAAAATTTTGAGTTGGAAGGTAGATGAGAAGTTAGATATTCTTATTATGTTTGCTAAATTACTGTTATTTAATTATATCCTCTTCGTACACAAGGTACCTATCGCTCGAATAGAGTTTACATTATTTGTTTTACAGATAACAATATTATTATTATTATTATTATTATTATTAATATTATTATTATTATTATTATTATTATTATTATTATTATTATTATTATTATTATTATTATTATTATTATTATTATTATTATTATTATTATTATTATTATTATTATTATTATGATTATTATTATTATTATTATATTATAAATTAGGGCAGAGGACAATGCCATGTTGTGCTCAAAAATTACAATGAAAAAGTGGGCACTTTTGACCTAAATCTAAATACTAGGTAAATTACAAAATTATGCAAAAATGTGTAACATCGATACATGTGCATGTAAACATATTAATTCTATTTAATTTGATAAGTGATCATCTAGTCCGGTTTTAAAACTTTTCACAGATTACGTACTAATTACCGATGCTGGTAAATTTTTCCAATTAAAAAAAAAGTTGTTTGTAAGAAATTACTGTTTTGGTGTCTATTTGAAGTTTTTTTTCGTTAGCTTGTCTATGTTGATGGATTAAAGCGGGGAGAAGTTGCCAAAATTATACTTAAGAATTTTAACTTACTTGCGTACCTAGGATTATAGGAAACGATAAAAATTAAAAACTTTATTGAACCATAATATTTGATAATCTCATTAATAATTCACCTCTTAGTTAACTTTTTGGCTTAATTCCTATACATATAAAGAAATATAAGCAGTTAAATAAGCCAATAAATAATATTAATAATATATTATAAATAATACAACTTATTCTTGTTAAATACTGTTTTCGGATTAGATAGACACATAACAAGTTCAATTTTGCACTCTTAACGTAAATATCCGACTTATTGGAACACGTAATAAGAACAAAAAGAACAAATCGCCAGACAGCACGGTGGAGTAGACAGATTGTGACATTTGTGGTAGCGTCACGTTTACAGGCATATGTGTAGGCAATATAGTCGCAAAACTAATAGACTTTATCTTAGATTTATTGTGGAACCTCAAGAGTGGTTAATGCACGTCGGGGCTTTCGAGAAGACAATTTTCTGAAATAAACAAAGGCAAAGTGGATCTGTTCGTAACGTAGAGTACACTCGATCTTGTTGCAAATATAGTGTTTCTCATGTGAATAGTTCTATAAAAATAAACTACTTTAGTCGCATGAATCTTAGCATGTTTCAACGAAATATTGCTTTCTCGCTAGCTTCCAAATTATTTTATGCAATTTCTTTTTTACATCGGACACTAAGGGTATTAGATAGTAAACACAAGCGTAAAGAATATTGGCAACTTCAACCCTCGGAAACTTTCTTGATATAAATGGATGAACTTCGTTTTTGCACTATGTTATGAAACGTATAGAAATTACTTGTTCAAATACTAAAAGGAGTTCAAACAAAACTGCACAGTTTAATGTTTAGTGAAATACTTTGGGTTTTCTCCGAGCTTTACAAATATTTTATAAATATCAATATTACATTATGCGATGAATGCAAAGAGTGAGCCTAATTTCTTTAAATTGATTTAGTATTTATTTTTTCAATGATAAGCCATTTATTTGTAGGGATTTGTTTTAATTTGTGTTATTGCACTGAGACAAAAATATTGCTTAAAACTGCTACAAAACTATTTTTTGAAATTGTTAATTATTTATATTCACTTACTATATTTATTATCGAAATCTAATATTTTTTAAAAAACTTCTTTGTAAAGAGAGTATACCAATAATTGATGCGCTAATTAATTATAAAAATTATATAGTTTGTTCCAAATACTTTTAAAATATTTATTTTCCATGATTGAATACTTATCCTAAACATTCAATCATATAAAATAAATATGTTCTATATAAATGCAAATAAATATATTTATTTGAAGAAAATAAACATTTGATATTAAGAATTATACTAAAACGTTTTAAATCCAATGATTAATTATGGAGCCGAATATTTACTTTTATTAAATATATTTATTTTACACAATAAAATATTTAATTGCATGCGCCAAACACTCAGAACGCTTGCCCGTACAGTTAATTTGTTGAACTGTGGATTGGCACAGCCATTTTTGTAGCGTTACCATTACAGCATTTCGAGTGGAAGCACCTGTGAGTTTTGTGATTTTTGCAAGTAAAGTAAGGTAATTAGCCATTCAGTCAATATTATGCATCTGGTATCCGCTTGTCCGGCAAAATATGCAGTCTCGGCCTATATCCATAGACAGAATGCGGCTTTACGAGTGCTTTACCACTTTCTACGGCACTCGTATGAGAAAGACCAGCCAGTGCTGCCATACGCTCCGGGGGATATTGAGTCCGTTGTGTGGAATGAGAGGTGCCGAATTTTTTGGAATTACTCATTTCCAACGCTTAGGCAGACTCGAGCCAATAAGCCTGTTGTAGTCTTCCTCGACCACCTGCTCAAGACAATGTTTGAGAATTGAGAGGTCCGGCTCCTGCTGAGACCAACATTGTCTTGAAAGAAGAGGAAAAACGGACGAAATATCGAGACCTTCTCTTCGAACTCCACAGACGTCATTACGCCTCATTACCTCTACTCAGGGCACACGAATCCCGGACTCTGTAATTACTCACCCCACGGACATGGGGAAAAGCTACTGTTAACCACCAGCGGCCGACCCTGAGAATCGCGGAGCCAGGGAAACAGTCGACTGAATTTCAACAAAAAAAAAAAAAGATAATAATAACAATAATAAAATAATAATAATAATAATAATAATAATAATAATATCAATTTTCTGCTGTTTTTGTTTGCTTTCGTAGATGTAAAACGTGCAAAATAGAAGAAGTAGTATAAACAATTGTTTCATAAGGCGTTTATCGCACTTGTAATTTAGAGAACTCTTTGTGGCTCGCTAATATACATTATATCCGTTATTTTAGCGGTGATACTGCAAGGCCACAGCCAATTTATGAAGCTATTCTCACTAGGGTTTTTACAGTATGGCCACACGCTAGCGTATTAGAGGAAGCTAGGGTTGAATAAAGTGAAAACATTTCTAAAAATGTCTTACTTTTTAGAAAAATTAGAATAAGCTTAGGAATCATCTAGGCGATATTTCAAAATTCGAATATGAGTACCTAAGTATTCGAGTAAGTTGCATATTCACAAATTAATTCAAACTGTACAATATTCAAATATGCAAAATACACTTTTGCATTCCTGCTATATTAATACACTTTTAATACTTGTTTATACTATTATAGTTTTTTATAAAGCCGGTAACATTTTCACCACCAAACATTTCTCCCTTCAATCAGAGAATTGAACAAAATTGCGTTCTGTTTGAGTACCCATCTAATACCTGATTTTGAAGAAATTCGTAAGTGTTACTACTATTATTCTTCTTTGCTGTTAAAAGCCAGTAATGATTTAAAAATTATAGATTTTATTATTAATCCCAGTTAACAAAATAATGCTAACGATTACTACAACATAAATTATTATTTGTAATAATTGTTTGTCCCACAATTTCATCATCAGTGGGTTATAGTAAGTAAACCAATCACTTGAATGACTTAATTTACATAATTTTATACATTATCATTTATACCTACATTATATCGAAATAAATTAAACTCTCTTGTAACAAAATGTGGAGAAATATTAAAACTTGGCAGTTTAGAACAGATTTGCAGAACCCATGCAAGGCTATCGACCTCAATGTGCCGTCGCTCGAACCATCTAATTGGCAATATGGCGTCGTAAACAAGTTTTTAGCAGTATCTTCCTTCCACTGCCTGTTAAATGAACCCCATTAGTGGCAATTTTTTACCTAAATGAAATTCATATTACCCGTTTCTGCTATAAGTCTTTTTATTTAATTAACGAAAACCTTCTTTTAAACATTATACATATTTTCTTCTTTTTATAAACAAATTATTATTTGTACAATGAGTGCAGTAAAGCTGCATGGGTGGTAATAAATCAAACATCAATAAAATCAAATTGTAATCGTAATATTAATGTTTTGTGTTCTCTTTTTTACTCATTAAACAAAAATGCTTAAATACGAAATTTAACAGCTTTCGCATAATTTCCATAGTTTAACAAGTTGGTTACACTAAACTTCATTATCGGAGTCAACATGACAGTTATTATCAAAATGCTTTCTCTGGCCACACGAATTTGATCTGCAATTACACGATAAAAATAAATGTTATGTTTACGGAAATAAATGTGACTACAAAAGTACTTGCAGCATCAGTTGTATCTTCCCTAAAAAATAAATCTGCTTATCCCAGCTTAGCTTAGTTCTTTAAAACTAGTATGGAGTATCTAAATGAAGTGGACGCTGTGTACACCGATTTTTTAATTCTACTTCAAACTATGTGCAAATTACGTCAGGTATACCACAAGGTTCTCATTCAGAACCTTTGCTCTTTTCATTATTTGTTAACGATATTGATACCTGTTTTCTACACTCTGACTTTGCAGTTTATGTAGATGATCTGAAAATTTTTAAAACAATTTCAACCATCAATGACTGTCTAAATATGCAGGCTAACCTCGATCGCTTGATGGCGTAGTGTAATCATAATAGATTGTTTTTAAATACTAATAAATGTCAATTTACTAAGTTTACACGCCTCAGACATAATATCGAATTCCGTTACATACTTAATAACTCACCATTAAAAAAGGTGAACTCGGTTAGAGATCTAGGAGTCAGACTTGATCCTAAATTATCCTTTGACATCCATTTTGAAAACGCTGTAAGGAAGGCTCTACGTAACATTGCATTTATTTTACGTATTACTAAATTTTTTCGGGAACCCGAAAAGAAGCTTCTTATTATTCCTATATAATGGCTTGGTTCGGTCACATCTTGAGTTTGCAAGTTTAGTATGGAATCCTCAGTATATTATAAATACATTGAGCGTATTGAGAAAGTGCAAAATAAATTTATACATTATTTAAACTTTCGTTTTAATACACTTGCAATATCAAACTTACCATGCGAGCTTGCGGCATTATAAAATGTTAAATTAATGTTCCATAAGAGATATAGCTTATGTATTATTTTTGTACAAATTAATTGTCAGCAAAATTAATTGTAGTTACATCCTGTCACTTGTCTTTTAACGTTAAGCAACATGTATCTCGTCCCTCAAACTTATTTTATTATACTGCATACACATCTAATGCCTCAAATAACTCGCCCATCAGTTTATTATAAAAGAAATATAATATATTTTTTAATCATATTGATATATTTAATATAGGTATCGTTAAACTCCGTAAAACGACAAGCCTATTCTGTCTTTACTTGAGTTTGCTAAAGTTTACTAAAACTAAAGTTTAGTGTAATTAATCAATTTTAGTTTTTTCCTACATAATATATTACTTGGTATTGTTGTTTTTTCTTTTTTCTCTTAATTTACTTTTAAGCATTGTTTTATTTTTCTTTGTTTTTTGTTTTTTTTTGTTGTATACACTTCGGTGTTATGTACTTTTAGTATTTATAAGGTACGCCCTGTAAATAATAGTGTTTTATACATTATTGTGGGTTGCCAAACCGTTAAATAAATAAATAAATAAATAAATAGGAGACATTAAATTCAGTGTCTTTTTGAGTTTTTTCTATTTTACCACTTTTTTCCTCAGAAGTCTACCATTTTTTCAAACAAAAAGCTTGATTTATAATTAGCAATTAGTTCTAATTATTAAATACTTTATAAAATAACTTTTTCAGGGAGGTCATATAGCTTTTTATGTGCCTTTCAATGGAGAACTTACTTTTCTCGTTGAACATTCATTAAAGGACTTTACTATTAATACTGCGCTGGTTTGTGGATACATTGAAGTTAGTGAACATACAAAACAGGAATTCTAGAGCCGGGATAAACCTCCATAACTGGAAAAGTGTCCTGAATAATAATTATTATTGCATAAACAAAGGAAAATGTATTTTAGGGTTTTTGCAACACACACGATACCTGTTTTATTAATTAATGGTGTAAAACAATACACATTGTTTGTGAACTTTAGTTATTTTGTTTGCAGATCACGTATTTAATTTACCGCATTGTTCAGAGGAATTTAAGTTGTGATGTTTAATTTCAAAAGTATATTATAATTTAATTTTAGCGAAACAATGCAATAGAAGTGTAAAATACCCTGGTTCAAAGATAATTCCATAAGTCAGTGGTTCACAAATTTTTCCTAGTGGGCCCTTTTTTTCAATTAAAATTTTTCCATGGCGCTCTACCCTAAGTAAAAGTATGACTATTCGTAAGTAAGAGATAAAAATAAATAAAACTCGTGTAACTTTTTTCTTTTTACTTTATTAACACTAAATTAATAATTAATGTTGTGATGGATGAGCCTGCAAATCACTGCACATTTTCTCAAATCGTGGAATTAAACTGGACACGGCCACAGTCATTTCCTTTTCCACGTTAATTTTGCTCTATACCTAGCTTTTTATTACAACGACTGGCTAAAACCCAGCTTCCCACAAATACAACATCAAAAATGGAATTAAAAGCCGCTGGGCCTTATCACTTAGAAGGGGATATTCATCTTTTATTGAAATCCAAAATTCTATCAACTCAATCCTCAAAAAATTTGCTCTTAAACTATTATCGCGAACCAACTCGACTCTACTTCTGCAGATGTAAATTAAGACGGAGCACTAGTATTAAAGCACAAGCACTAGACGGAGCGTTGTTTGGTATTGATGCAGTTTAAAAAAAAATATTTTTTTGTTTCAGTTCCTTTAACTTCCCGGCAAAATAATCACGACGTTTGCCAAGCATGCTATGGTGTTTAGCTTCTAAATGGCGCTTCAATTTACTTGGAAGCATACACTCTGTTGCTAAAACTTTCATACACAATACACATTGTGGTCTCCCTTCACCATTAATTTCTGCTAACGTAAAACCAAACTTTAAATAACTGTCATCATATTTACGATATTTTCGTTTCTTCACACTCGTGTCACTGGTTGAAGGCATACTTTCTTTATCTGCATTATTACGTTTATTACTGTTCAGAAATCGGTCCATTATCAAAGATAGAAGAGCCAAAAATCGTAAAACTATTTATCAAAGTCAAGAAACAAGAAGTAATATACTTAACACTAACTAATTCACAATATGAACTAATTTATGTCACTGTTTATTTATATAAAGCGCTGAGTTTAACTTTACTAGACTTAAATTATAAGTCGACTGATTGAATCGAGCCGCCACCGCTGCTTATATACTTTCGACAAGATCTTCCAGAACGTTCCAAATCTATCGCGAAGGATCTACGCACCTCGATGTTTCTAGTGTGATTATATCGAGTTATATAGTAGAGGGATCGAGAAGATGTAGCCTTAGCGGCTTGCGTTTTCAAGAATATTCTGCGATGGCGACTTTATTTTTATACAGGGACAAATAAAAACGACACAAAAAAATCCAGATATTTTTAGCTTCTCACTTTGTTTTTTGTTTAGTTAGACTAAATGTCTTGGTTAAATAAAATATTAAGCTTTTATAATATTTCACGGCGCGGCGTCCCTGTGAAGAGGCCGCTGCACCCCGAGTCTCCGCGGTGCACAGTTTGGCAATCACAGCCGTAGGTGTTTAAGTTGTACTATGTACTATGTAAACTAGTTTACATGTATATTTGTAGGCACAAAGTGAAAACTTTTAACTGGTTTTGCAGAGTTGCAGGCCTGTTATTTTCAGAGAGCCAATAGCCCCCCATACACAGAAGGGAAATTTAAACGATTTGTCCCGCCGTCCAGATCTGCCAGATCGCATCTGCCGATCGGGTCTCTAGAAGTACAGATATTTGGTCTCAATACACAGAAATATTGCATCCGTTACTTTCGCCAAATATAAACTCGTTGAGGGGACGAATAGTTCAGTTAATTGGTGAATCCTCTTTAAATTCTAAGGCCTCCGAGGGGACTGGACGAGCGATCAGATATTTTAGACACGTTTAAAATCTAGAAGGGATTTGTTGTGCTAAAATATGAGCAGGGTTCAAAGAAGAAGAAAACTTACACTTATTGGTTTATGTGTCTGGCAAATTTGTGAAAATGAAAAGAAAAAAGTCGCACAGTGTTGGTGTATATACGTCCTCCGTTTCCGATCTACTTCTTAAGCTATTGCAACGGTGACGGTAAAATTCTTGTTTTTCAATAAAATCACTAAATCGTCATAAGCCTCTCTTTTCATATTTTCATTTACATACGAACTGTCTTTAATTTTCCACAAACATGATTTCTCCCTATATAAATCTATAAATTCAGTTAATAATTCCTTCGTCCACTCCATGTTTCCACCTTTTACTATATTCTAACAGAACTGATATTTTCGTATATGTGTACCGGCAGGACTGAACTTGCAGCGGTCGCCTGTGACAGATCGGATGTTTTACCGATCAAAACCGTCGCGCGCCACAAACGTAAACATCGATCGTAACGTAAACGTAAGATCGACAACCGATTTCATCCGTGGCGGGACAAATCGTTTAAAATTCCCTTCTGTGTATGGGGCCCTAATAACAGTTCTTTAGGCGGAATACCTAGTAAATATTTTTGAAGTAATAATAATAATAATAATAATAATAATAATAATAATAATAATAATAATAATAATAATAATAATAATAATAATAATAATAATAATAATAATATCTCTACCCCTCATTCTAATCACAAGGATTAGCCCGAAAGTCTGAGACTTGTGCGGGAGAGGGGGCGGCATATTATTATTTCGCGGGCCGCATTTTTCGCCTCAGGAACGACTTATGTTGGTAGGCCCTAACCACCATTCAGTGCTGTAATGAGGGAATCCTGGAAAACCTCATTAGTTAGGAGGACAAGTCAAACAACAACTCATTTCAATCTCTCACATTAACACCAAGTTGACATTTTTCCCATCCTAGGCCATCGCCAGGATGGTTGCCAAGCCATGCTGCCTGCGAATAAGCCTTGATCTACGAGTAAACAATTTAATTAAAAATTGTTTGGTGGAATGGGAATTAGAACCTACGACCTCTGGGTTGAGCGACCGAGACGCTAAGCCCTGAGCCACCGGCTCGCACAAGTACACAAATACACATTGTACGATTTTCACAAATAATATATTTTTAATGAAATTTCCTGTCCCAAATTCGAATCGTTTCAAAATTCAAAGTAGGGAGGTCGGGTACATTTGTAACAATTTTTCTTTGAACTTCATTTATGAGAAGTTGATACACTTAAATTCCTAAAAATTTACGAGTTGTAAACAACTAGGAAACGATATAAATAATCTTAAAAGGGTTATATTAAGTCTGCAGCATAAACTTCGCTTAGTTAAGAAATTTACTGCAATTGACCGTCGAATTTAATCTTGATGGTGTAATTCAAGAAGTTGAGGATCGTCAGCAATGAAAATCTAATATTATTATTTTTGGAGTGCCCGAGAAAAGTTACACTTTAAGAAACATGAAAGAGTGGCTGAAGAGTAAGTTGGTATGATGCCTGTATGGAAGATAACTGGGACATCCATCATACGTTTAGGTTTAGGTAAATACCAAGACAATTTGAACAATTAAAAGCTCTTAAAGTTGAACTTGCAGATCGACTTCGGTAAACTAGATTCGTCCAGCGATACAACTAACTTAAATATCTACTACCAGAATGTTCGAGTACTGAATACCAAAACTAGTGTCTTATATCCCAATTCGTGCTATAACCAGTTTGATATTGTATTTAACAGAAATTTGGCTTTCTCATCTTGAATCAGAATCTTGGCTTGGCTATCGAGTTCAGAATTCGCCTAGTGAATAATTTTATTGATATTTTTTCTTTTAAATAGTGTGACAATGTAGTTAATACAAGTGGCAGAACTCTCGATTTAGGTTTATCTAAAGATAACTGTGACATTTTTTATGATACGTCGCGGATGGTCCCGGAAGATAAACACTATCCAACATTGTTTATTACAATTTTGCTCCAAGGTAAGAATTGTAATAATTTCCTATTCATACTTCAGAAGTCCACAATTTAAGAAAAGCTAATTCTCTTGAATTATATAATGAAATTCTTTCAACAGATTGGGCATTTTTGTGTGAGTGTTCTGATGCGGACTAAGCATGCGAAAAATTCTATAATAAATTGTACTCTATTCTTGATTATCTTGCTCCGAAATCTAAATCACTACCCTGTATGGTACACCTTATAAGTAAGGAAGGCTATTCAACAAAAAGAACATTATTTCAGGCTAAATAAAAAACATGAAAATTTGTACTTTCTTAACAGCTTGAAACATCAACGACACTCTCTTAAGGATGACCCTAAAAACTTTTGGCGTTTCGTGAGTAACAAGAAAAATTAATCTAGGATTCCAGGTTGAATGCATTATAATAATGATGAAATTGATAACTCTGAAGTCATAGTTAACGCATTCGTTCAATACTTTCATACCGTGTTTCTTCCGTCTAATAATGAATGTAACTAGAATGTAGAAATAGATTTTGACTCGCCAAATCTTGATATTCTCTTACTATCTGAGGACGAAATAGCGAACTCAACGAAGAAGCTTAAAAACAAAATAACATGTGGACCTGACGGTATTCCTAGTTTTTTAAAGTCAAATACTGTACTTATGTGTTACGGCAACCATTAAGGATAATATGTAACTTATGATTAACACAAAGGAAATTTCCCGAATTATGGATAACTTAATCCTTGGTTAACAAAGCTTCTGTTTGGCCTATTTCAAAAATTGGAGATACCTCGGACGTGATGAACTATCGACCCATCACCTTGTTAAACAATTTTGCACTTTGCATTTTGTTTAAAAAGTTTTTCGAGATGTCTTTATACGCTCGCATCTACTCGTCCTTGAAACATTTTATATCTCTTCACCAGCACAATTTTATGGAAAAACGGTCTAGTAATACAAATATAATTTGTTTTACCCAATATTTGTTGATAATAGTAATTGATTAACTGGGTCGAGTGGATGTAATATTTACAGACTTCTCGAAAGCCTTTGATCGCATAGACCATCGCATCCTTGCTAAGTTGGAACATTACGGCTTTTCTGATAAACTCATAAAAAATGTTACATCTTATCTCAATAATCGCTTAAAGTATGTTACTTTCAACTGTTTTAAGTCGGACCTGTATTCCATTACGTCGGGGGTACCTCAGGGATCCAATTTAGGCCCCCTTCTATTTTTGATCTTTGTCAATAACCTGATTCAGCTTATCAACTGTCAGAAACTATTACGAGTATTTGCTGACGATTTGAAATTATTTGCATCGATAAATTCAAGTGATGATTGCAACAACCCACAGTATGAGCTGAATAAAGTTGAACAGTGGTGTGAATTAAATAGATTAAATATAAACATTTCTGAGTACAAAGTAGTAATTTTTTCACGTAAAACTAATGTGGCAATTTTTTATCAAATCAGCACCCAAATTCTTGACGAAGTTAATGTTAGTTATTAAAGATCTTTGAGTATTTTTTCATAATAAACTGACTTTTTCCTATCATATTGGTATCGTGCTCTATGAGAATGTTAGGATTTGTCTTTAGACTGAGTCAAGACTTTACCGATATAGATGTATTAATAAAATTATACGCTACCTATGTCTGCTCCTAATTCGAATACTGTTCTTTAGTTTGGAATCCTATTTATGATTGTTGTGTCAGGTAAGTTGAGAGTGTTCATAGGAAATTTTTAAAATGTCTTGTATTTCTTGTCGATAAAACGTATCTCAACCGTGGCTACGACAGCAATTATCTTTTAGATAGGTTTAACTTTAATTCGCTTAAGTTGAGAAGGCAATTTTACAGTGTCAAGTTTCTTTTCATGTTGGTAAATAATAAAATCGATTGTTCTCAATTACAGACTTCACTGAATTTTTTAACTTCGAGACCTAATAATAACTGCAACTTGTCCATGTTTTATAATCCATCGGCTTATATCTCCCATACATGTAATGTGCTCAAATTTCAATACAATTGCCCAGATTTGTGATATACTTAATTGTGGTGTAAGAAAATTGTATTTAGCTTTCAGATATGTCAGTAATTTCTAGATTATTGTCTAGATCATTTAATTTGGAATAATTTTTGGCTAGTTATAATTAAGGTTTTTCTTTTTTTTTTCTTTCTCTCTTTTTTCTTTCTTTCTTTCTCTGATTTGTTTCCTGTTCATGATGATTGTTTTTTGTCATTATCTTTATTTATGCTTTGTCCTGTAATTGGTATATTTATACTGTTGAACAAATACAATTTATTATTGTATATCCAGAAGAATATTTGATGATTAATTAAAAATAGACTAAACCATTTATAGGGACTAATTTTACATTACAAAGTATTAGGACAGTTTATTTAAACAGTTATTAAAAACACGCATTTCAAAAGTTATTAAGTCATAAATTTTACTTATTAGTTAAATATCAAGATAAGTTCGATATCAATTTTCTAATTACAGACTTTTATTAGATCTTTCATTGCCATTTAGACATATTCGCTACAGATTTGCAACTATTTCAGGATTAAAAGTATTTATACATTTACCATTTTCTTTTGTTGTTGAATTATCTGTTCTTTAATTAGGGTATTATCTAGTATATTAACTATTTAGTATATTAACTAGTAAACAATAATAATAGCCACAGAAGTATAGACTTTTGGACTTTAGGATAAAGATTCTTGTTGAATAGGAAACCAGCGGCAAGCACTAGAGACCTAGCTGTGGCTGTAGTGTTTTGGGACTCGCCTAAGAGAAACCGATAGACAGAAAGAAGAAGAATAAGGAGATGCTAAGAAACCTTAAGAGTCTATGCATTGTAGATTTGACAGGCATGAATACGGGGTTATGTTGAGAGGTTGGGTAGTCGAAGGGCGGAGACTTACATATTATTCCCACTACCGAATTATTAAGATTTCGGAGGTGCACGTAAAGCCGAAGTAAAATGGCACGTGGAAATAAAGTTAGCCCTTATTGCAACGGTATGTACCTGATTGGTCTTATAATTGCAACAAAATTTCCTTTTAATGCTATAAATTATATATCACCGGAAAGATTAAAAGATAAACCAGATCCCTATAGTAGCAAATCTTTGTTTAATACATGTATTTTAGAGAAAATAATTTTTGAAAATACGCTATTTTAGTACAAGATTGTTTGCCTGGAATTTTAAAAATAAAAAGAATTACCAAAAATTCCTACTATAGGGATTTAGATTGTCTTATCTTTCAATACTTTTTTACTAAAAGTCGCTATCTTTTATAGTTTTTTATAATTAGACACGAGACTTTTGGGCTTATTTCTGACTAGTGAATGGACTCTTAAGTCTGTAGGTATTATTTTTATAATTTTTACAAAGTTGGTTTTAATAATTAATCAAAAAATATAATATAATAATGTGTCTACTGAGAATAAAGAAAACTGAAGTAAAAAATAAATGCCACATTTTATATGTTATTTATCTAGAATGACGATTATGTTTAAGTAATATTAAATATGTTCCAGCAGCCGTTTTAGAACTAGTTATTTTTTTACATTAAATTCATCGAAAGCAAGTTAATAATTGAAATGGTCAAATATTTGTGTTTTTCTGAATGAAATCAATCACGAACACAACTGTAAGTCGATTATTTCGCAAGACATTCTTTTATATAAGATCTAAGAGGGTAGACCACGCGGCATTTACTGTACATAAATCTATTTAGGTGCCATTAAGTCACCCTAGGAAGAGGAGGCCCTGAAATTTAATACAATTAGAGGGACAATGGTTAATAATGGACAGGTTGCAAATTTCTATGCGGCCTGTTTGTCTCAGCTCTATATTACCAGATGCAATATATGGTATGCGACATTTTTTAATCATAAGATATATTGTATCAAATATGATTTCCTCACAAGGTGTTCTAAACTAAATGCACCATACCAGTAACTAATTAATTATTAGCGTATAATATATTCACGTCGATTCTGTATATCATCTATATTTACAGATATTAAATTCTGTTAATGTGGGGTATTATCAGATTTTCACTAAAAATTCATCAATTTTGAAACTAACCAATATTAAATCATTTAGAACGTTCCGAAAATAATGAATGTTCCAGAAAAAAATATTTGCTATTTAATCTTGAAAAGGGTTGGATGCACTCGACGCGCGTTTCGCTAACCAAGTTGGTATCATCTGGAGATGATTAACCTGAGTCAGCCTTAATCATCATAGTAAAAAAGGAAATAAAATTAGTAGCATATCAATATTTCAATATTTAAAAATTTGTTATTTTACTCGTGTTCAAATGTCGCCCTGTACCTATATCAAATATAAAAAATAAAATCAATTCCTAAATTGCTGATTATGCTCTGTTGCAATAATTGTCGACCTAAGTTAAAAGTCTCATGCCAATGAACTGGTAAAACTAAATAGTCAGGGAAAATTGCCGAACAATTAATTGGTTCCTAACCAAACAGGGTTTAGACCGGCAGTTCTGTGCTGGCTTCCTGACAGTGACCATCTCTTCGAGTTCCTCCAAAGTCTGGAATAATGCAAGTAGGACTTACATTATTCAGACAGTGACTGTATTATTATTTCTTTTACATTTACTACTTTGTTTATGGGACCAGTAACTTAAAATAGAATTTAATTAATTATGCTTACCAGCCAATAACCACATTTTGGAATTAAATAGTTCTTTGTAATAAAAGCCAGTGTTTTACTTCTAAGTTACCCCCTTGTGCGCTCACGGCGTAACATTTGGTGGAGGCGCCGGGCATCGACCCCGGTACCCATAGCAGGGACATAATAATATCAATATTTTAATATTGATATGCTACTAATTTTATTTCCTTTTTTACTCGTGACAATATCTTTGGATGACATTTTTATTGGAGAGAAAAATCCTATAAGGTTTATCCTGCGGTCATTTTTTTTGACATACTATTAAAAATTATATGCATATAAAACCTTTAAATATTTTTGGAAAGGAAACGATTACATTCTATACATCGGTGATTATACAGGGTGGGAAAAATTTTAATGTGCAGCATTGGTATCTCGGAAAAGGTAAAAGATACAACGTGGCTCAAATTAGGAAAAAGTTGCTCAATTTTATGCTGATTCAAAATATGTGAAGAAGTTAAATATATTCCGGGCCGTTCGGGATCAATCAATATTTATTGAAGAAAGTATCAAGTGTGATATATCACCGTGCTTGTAATTTTTTTCTGTATTTAGTGAAGTAAAAATCCCATATGGCGCCCATAAGAAATTCAAAAGTTGAATATTGTTGCGGAAAAACTAGTAGGCCTAGGACATGTTTTAGTATGGCAATCGAAAGCCCTCATCAAACTATGTAAACGTACCAAATTTCAAAAGTCTACATTTATTTCAAGAGAAGTTATTAAGAGACTTAAAAGAAATTGGCAAATTTTGATTTTTCCGGCATAACTCCCGAACGGCCCGGAATATATTAAACTTGTTCACATATTTTGAATCAGCATAAAATTGAGCAACTTTTTTCTAATTTGAGCCAAGTTGTATCTTTTACCGTTTCCGAGATACCAATGCTGCACTTTAAAATTTTTCCCACCCTGTAGAATCCTTTATAAAATTTTGTGATTTTAATGGGCAATAACAAATAAACAATTTCGTCTTTTATTTTTCTGGCCAAGTCGGGGACAAGAACTATTGAAACGCATTATAAAGGGTCTTTCAACGAAGACTTAACCCCCCTATAATTACAAAACCGAAAAAAATTAGAATTCGCCAAGACCCGTCGATTTCTGTTCTTGGGAGGAGCATTTTTGACAGTCAAGCCAACTTGATATGCTCATCCCCCTAATCCCTAGCAACCCACTACTTTAAAATTTCAAATGGAACTACCCTTGTTCTAACACATAATTTTAAAGCCCTTTCCATTGCTAATACATTGGTGCATCGTTTTTGGGAATCGGTTGAGATTTGACAAATTTATCGGCTAAAAACGAAAAGTTGACAAACCGATATTCGCGTAGGTACTAATTTCTACAGAAATGCCCACCAATAATAAGCTTTTGATCTATTACACAACTACATTACTTTTTTTGATGCATATTCTATATATGCTATATAGTCTTTAGACTATTGGGCTATGTATGCTACTTTGCAGGCATACATCCATTTTTTAGACAAATTGAAACCTTATCTCTTCTTAAATAACAAAAAAGTGACTGCTGATTTTTTCTTGTGACCACCAAATCGTTAGTTTCAGCCAGTTGCTGAAAGTGAAAACGTGTTTTCTAAATAGCTTACTCTATTCTTTGAAAAAATACAAATTTCATCCATTTAAGACGATGCTGCTGGAAGATGGCACACCCTCACTATGTTGTGGGGCCATTTGATATCGCTAGTATACGCGACATAATCAGAAACACTAGAGGTGGTGCGTCAGAGAATTGTGGAAGAACACCCATTAATAACACCGGATGTCTTTAGTAATGTTCGAACAGAATTTGAAAACAAACTATTATTGTTTGTGAGTTAACGGGGATCGTTTGCAGCAATACAGACTTGTAATAAATAATAATAAATAAATATAACTTGTTTTTGTTTTGCTTCAGATTTTTGAATTTGAGATTGTTTTTTTTTTTGTAAACTGATCGACACATCAAAACAGTAGTGTGGTTGTGTAGTAGATAAAAAGCTTATTACTGGTGGGTATTTCTGTAGAAATTAATATGCGAATGTTGGTTTATCAACTTTTTGTTTTTAGCTAATAACTCTGTCATATCTCAACCGATATCCAAAAATGATGCACCAGTGTATTCGCAATGGAAAGGGCTTTAAAGTGATGAGTTAGAAGTAGAGTAGTTCCATTTGAAATTTTAAAGTAGGAGTTTCTAGGGATTAGGGGATGAACATATCAAGTTGGCTTGATTGTCAAAAATGCTCCCACCAAGAACAGAAATCGACGGGTGTCGGCGAATTATATTTTTTTGCCGGTTTTATAATTATAGGGGGGTCAAGTTTTTATTGAAAGACCCTGTATATTTTATGCATACAGGAATATGTATATTCAACTAGATATTATATGTGCCATCTGCACATTACTACTAATTCCTTCAAGTGTGACGTTATCTAATTATTAACTTTTGTTTAATACTCAAAATTATTTCATTAATACAGCAATTCGTCAAAATGTATTTTTGTGTTAAAGACTAATAGCCAATACCAATTATAAATATTAAAAAAACATTATATTTTAAATTGTATAAGAAATAGTATTTTATTTAATTTATTTAACTTATAGAGACATTGACTACAAACTATAGATATTTGTTTTAAGATTATGATTATAATACCCAAGTCAACAAACCCACTAAATCGGTAGTAAATATTATGTAAAGGAAATAACATTAAATCAAATTTGGGTTGAATGTAGGCTTATACATTAACTACAAGTAGACAAGAATTTATCGTCAACCATAAATCGAGTTAAATAAATTAGGAAGAAAAATTTGCTAGATAAATCCTACTTTACCCACTAAAACGGACAAATTTGTCAAACCAAAAATTTTACACAGGATTTACCTAACTGTATATTTATGTAATTTTCTGCTTAAAATGAAACTTTTCCATGAAAGTTCGCAAATTCGCAATGCTCTTCCTAAATCAAGTTTCCTAATTTTGATATTTAAATTATGAACAATAGTGAATGATACCCATTTATAAAATGGTACGGAGCCACTGTAAATCATGAAAATGCATTTATGAAACTAATTACAATTCAAGCAGAACAGCTGATGATGATGATTTTAACATAATGTGCTCAGGGTAACTATCACATAATTAGGTTATGACTATCATAATATATTTACTAGCGATGAATCAAAAATTGATATTTATTATTAATATTAATTAATTATTAAATTAATTAAAAACTAATTAAAATAAACATTAAAAAATATTATTTATAGTTGCATACAGGGTGGTCAAACGAGGACGTGGATGTGGAGGATTGTGGCCAAACTAAAGAAATGATTGAATATTTTAATATTGGATGTTGTCAAGATCAAAGGTAGGCACATTTTAAAATTATTTTGAGCTATACAGGGTGGCTCAAGAAAAAGTTACGAACGAAACACATAACATTTTTTTAAATGTATGTGGACTTATTTGACGTTTCATATGGAATCATTTTGTTTTATCTATAATTAATGCGTACGCTATATTTATTTGACATGTGAATTATTGTTAAATTTTGTTCATTCAAAAATCATTGTTATAGAGTATGTTAAATTTCAAATATATAGAAAATAGAAACATTACAGGTTAGGTACTTATATTTTATTTTTGCAGTCTCCCAAAAATGCTAATTACTAATTTACTGGTCTTGTTTTTGAGATAGGTTTATAGACGCCAAATACGAATTTTGGTTTTCGCTTTTTAAAACAACTTGAAATCGATTAGACACATTTCAAATTTCAGCAAGTGTACTAAAGACCAAGAAAGGCAAACCTTTTTCCATTTAACCAAATCTAATTATCTTTGATATAATTTTTACAATCAAAGAGCCATTCTTACCTACCTTGTGGTACACCCTGTATACACATATACAACATCTTTTCCGAACTTATTGTAATAAATTAGCATGTGTCATATCCAAATTCAAAACGGAAAGGATCACCTAGCTGAGCAAAATGGGCGAACCTTGTACTTTTCTGATTAGACACGAAACATAGTTGGCAACTTTTATTGTGGAGAGAAATCAGTTTATTCAACCAGCAGGAATATTACTGGTGATCGTAGGTGTGACCAGCATCGTTTCCTGGACTGCACATACCTTATTTTTTTATAAATAGATAATAAAAGATGTTCAGTCATTATAGTCTAAACGATTCAAGATGTTTAGAATATTCATAAAAAGTAACTTTAAAGTTAAGTAATGCAATCATAAAAAATTTTATTGCATCAGTATTGTTCCAAGTCTACAAGATTTATGGACAGACGTTATTATGTAAAATTAATGTCAATTTATAGCTACATATTTGAGGTTAAGCAAATGTTACAATTGTCACAGAGGTCACTGCATATATAAAATTAATCCGATTTTAAATAACATAACTGATTGTGTTTCAATTCAATAATGGACCTACATTTATATCTGTATCCACAATTTAGTAGTTGTATATTTCTAACATAATTTATCAAAATTTATTACTACATAATGTCTACTAAATTTTGCAGTGATTTAGACAAATATAAAATTAATAATGATGTATTAGAATTAGAGGGTAATTCCAATTAATTACGTATATAAATATTCATATTCCTTTAACAAGACTAAAATACGCGTATAGAAATATATGTATAAAATTGTGGTCTCTTCTTTTTGGGAAAAGTTTTTTACATAAAAATGGTGATTCTTAACCTATACTCATAAACGTGGGCAATTATAGCTGAGTACAAATAATGACTAATAATGAAAAAACATGTAGTAAAACTGCTTCAAGTTATTTCCGTGATTTTCAATACATAGTTGAGCTCGCCGAATCTTGAGTCCCCACACGTACGGCCCAAACCAGGCTGTACTCGAATTGCCTCATCGGCAGCATCTATGCGATTTCATAGCTCTTGTTCAGAATTAACTTCGGTAACATACACCATACCTTTTATGTGACCCCAAAAACACAGGTCAAGCGAATTAAAGTCGGGCGATCGAGAGGACCACCCAATTGGACACTTCGGCCTATCCATCGTTCGGGAAACACATTATCCAAATGTTGTAGCACTAGTCGCTCAAAATGTGGTAGAGCACCATCGTGAAGAAACCACATACGCTGTCTAACGGTGAGATTAACTTCTTCGAGGAGTACCGGTAAATTATTACGCAAAAATTGTAAATAAAGATCATTAGTTAAATGATTTTCCAGAATGAAAGGGTCAATTAGTACTCCGTTCACAATTCCAGCCCACACATTTACTGAAAATCGTTGATGAACGTGTGCTTGCCGAGTGACATGCGGATTTTCTAATGCCCAATAATCCGTGTTGAGGAAATTGTGAATACCATTGGTCAATTGCCTCATCGGTAACTAAAATGTTTATGCTAAAGTTTGGGTTTAACTGCTGCTGATATAGCAACCAACAACCATTCACAAAAGTTTACCCGAAGCGGAAGATTCCATGGAAGTAAGGCTTGTACCCGCTGCACGTGAAATGGGTAGAGTAAATCGTGCCTTAACGTTCGCAAAACTGTGGATGGTGATATCACAAATTTCGCTACTGTTGCCAGGCAACTTGACGACATTTAAAATCTCTTCCTCGAGATTCACAATTTGCCTAGATCTAATGCCTCCTCCATGTGCCCAGGCCTCGGCAAATTGTCAGTTTCTATACTCCACTGAACCACACATAAAAAGGCTTCACATCTGGGATGATGCCTTTAAGCATAAAGATGAGCTGCAGCCACTGCCAGTATCATGTCCAGAAGTTCTTTGTTTGAGAAATTATGCGACATACTTTTGATCTAATAGCGTGAAAATAAACTCGAATACGACCACAACTGATAATAAAGCACTGCTAGAAATACCAGACATGGTCCTGACTTGTTTACTTCTTAGTTTTTATAAACAAAATATTTCACCTGATAAATTTTTGTAATCATTTCTTTCAAATTATTTCCGAAACTAAAAATGTTTTACTACATTTTGGTTCATTATTAGTCATTATTTGTCCTCAGTTATAATTTTTCAAGTTTATGCGTATAGGTTAAGAATCACCCTGTATAAATATTATTTTGGATAATACATTTGATTTACAGCATTTGAATAGTTTATAATTAAAGATTTTCTTTGCATCAATGTACCATCTTTCTATATTATAAACAGATAAATGTTTCCACTGACTGAATAAACTATAAAACTATAAAACGTAGTAGGATACATATAACATATTATTATATATACCTACTTATATCAGGGCTTCAGTATGAGCGGAAATAAAATAAGTTCATCGGAATTGATGTTTGATATCAGCATAGATATCAGTAACCAAATTTGGTGTTTATATAAGTCGACCATAATCTTATAGTAATATTAAACGAAATGAAATATAAAATGTTGATATATTGATATTATACGATATTCAATGTTGTTTCTCATGTACTTACCAAAAAATGAGTACATTGTTTCATATTATGAAGTATGTGGATACAATCGGCTTTTATATTTACAAACAAGTAGATAATTGTGTCAAATGTATTTAGGAATTCAAATTTTATCATTTGATAAAAGTTGAAGTTAATATAGCATAAAGAAAAATGTTAAAATAAACTGTAAGAATCACGGCTCATTGGTTTATATACAGTATTTCCCAGAATGATGGAACAAAATAAATATTTTTTTCTATTTAAGATTAACAAAAAAAAAACGCTGGAACGGGTCAATTATTATAATACAGAAATTACCATTTATCTGCAATATTTCCAATTTTTTTTGAGCCGTGTTTGACGGAGCTATGACATACTGATTTTTGTTAAATAGGACGCACATATATTATTTCATAGTATAAATAGATAACCCTTCTAAAGACAAATTCAACGATATGAGATTAGGGTAAACTGGGTATAGACGCCTATTGAGAATAGATGGCAATGTACCAATAAAATAGTAATTAGGTTCAATACGCCTAAATCAGTCTATACCCTATAGTTCAGTGTGTACACAATAATAGTTTATTTCTAAGAAATTTAAGCTTTACAAGTTAAGTGCTTGACTCATTAATAACTTTAATGTACGCAACCACCCGGAGAAATACGAGTTTTATGTGATAATGACTGTTTACATATATAAATTTGAATTTATATTGTCAATTGGGAATGTAAGATTATGTCAAAACGAAGAATTTCCTTCCAAAATGTACTTATTTAATAAATTCGAAGGTAGGCATCTATCCTACGCATTAGGGGGTAGATGCACATATGCAAGGGAGGATAGATGCCAGTTTTGTAACCAATGGGAATAGAGGATAAAGTCCAGGATTTTTAAAATTCAAGTGATAGTACGAAAAGTAAAATTTTTAGATTAAACAATATTTTTACAGGAGGATCATGCCAAGGAGTTACGCCCGCATATCCAACCGGGTATAATTTAAAAACAGCTGTAAGGCAAATTGACGATAAATCCTTAAGCATCAACAAAGTTGTTATAATAGTTTTTTTTGTTTTATAGTAAAAGTGATAAATAAAGTTAAATCTAATAATTTATACCGCATTGTGCATCTATACCACTGTATGGGCATCTATCCCCAACCATGAGTCCAACTATCCCATTAATTAGTCATCTATCCCAAAAGTGCAACATCTTAAATTTTGCTTAAAATTCGTTCAACTATTAATTATATGTCGTTTTTTGCAAAATTACTATAAATTAATGATTGATAGATCAATTCAGAACTAATTAATTAAAGAAATATTACAATGCAATTTTTAAAAACAATAAAGCCCATATTCTTTGAGCAAGCGTTTTTTAAGTTTTTCTTTGTTTAATAGCATAACGATAAAAGATTGGTATAGAGTATTCTAAGAAATGTCAACCTAGGATTTCAAAAGGAGTACAAAAATCTAATTATATATCTACAGAGTATACCATTTTACGAAAGTTTATGCCTGGATTAGAAAACTGAATAAATAACCTGTATACAAGAAAGTAATAATAATGAAAAATATACCTAGGTAGAAACAACTAGAAATTAAATACAAAAACTTTTGTATTTAATGCCTGTAATGAATGTAATTTAATTATGTTGTATTTAAATTGTAGAAATTAAATACAAAAACTTTTGTATTTAATTTTTCTCTATATCTATTATATTTTTTTAAATAAGAGAATAGAGCATATTATTTAGGACACTACTGAATGAAAAGTCGTATATAATTTCAAAACTGTGAATATTGAATATGACAGATTTTGTAACATTCTCATATTCCTCAAACATAATATAATATCTAATATCTGCTTATAGAAAATTTCCAAGAAAGCTTTCAAATTGTGATCGCTTAAATCGTAACTAGCAGCATATACTGAAATTTGCAATCACCTGTCACATTTGCAAATTTAATCAATATTATTTTAGAAATTACATTTATTTTGAATACGGTTCTGTTAAATGTATGGCATGCCTGGTTGAGATTGTACCAAATGACATATCGCCTGATAGCCAAATTGATTACTTGATAATAAAGCTTAACCAAGCTTTCAAATTGTGCTGATATCCTAGAGAAACAAAAAAACGAAAATTTGTACCTACCTGTGGATAGTCCCCATCCTTTGTCTGATAATCGAATACGTAGAAGAACGTTTTTGGCCCACTCGGTTCTTGTCCCGGCTGAGGAGGCTTCGCACTTAACATGTCCCCTGTTTGCACTAATGGCGCCACAAATTGTGCGTCACTCAAAGCAGCCACTGCTGCATCCCTAGTGTTGATTGGATGCTGCACTGTTCTCTCCCAGTCCGTATACTCGTTAACAACCGTAAAGAAAATCTCACTTAAATGATACGTATACGCGTTTCGCACATAAGTCCGAATTATTTTGTCCCTCCTCTCACCTTCAAAGCCCGTGGTTATGTCACTGGAGGAGAATCTCCAGAGTGCTTCACTGGTTACTACACCAAATAGGAGATCGTATGGGTTGCTCCCTCTAGGTGTCAAGCTGGCCTCGCTTCGCTTCATATTTGCGTTCACAGGCCCTACGAAGTTCTGTAAGTCTTGTGGCTTGAAGTATGTAACCAGCTCTTTCGCAAAATCAGCCTTTATAACAACTCCGTCAACGCTAGGCCCAAAAGCACTTAGGTAAGCAGGAGGTGCCACATCAGCTTGGAGTAGCTCATCTAGGGAAGTCTCTCTGAGACAGTCAACTATCGCCTCGTGGTCTTTACCGACATCTTCGGGAATGGAGCAATTTACTTCTTTTGCTAATTTTACAGCGTAGTTGACAGGATCTTCAACCAAAGCCCATGAAGAGAGTGCGGAGCCAGAAAGGAGGATAGTTCTGTGAAAAAGACCTGGCATTACGGTAGGCGAAATCATTAGAAAATTTATACAGGCCGCCCCAGATCCATGTCCAGCAAGAGTAACGTTCTCAGGGTCTCCTCCGAATAAGGCTATGTTTTGCTGAATCCAATGAAGAGCTGCTATTTGGTCCATTAGGCCATAGTTGGCCACGCGAGCCTTCAGATGAGGAGCTGGATTTGCATTTAAAAAACCTAAAATGACAAAAATATTATTGTTTAAACTATTTACTACTGGTTTTATTTAGACATTCTTCCTTTTATTGGATATTGTGCTACATTTAGGAGAATATAGATACATCGAAAAATTTACTCTTGAACTAAAAGAATCATTAAGGGTTAGAGTCTTTGAAATTACGTTCTGCCTCATTAGATAAATACCAACCTTACACTGAAATAAAATTGAAAAATGTTCTTAAACAATCAGCACAACAATTTTTTTGTTAAAGTTTCGTTAATTGTATGTAAATAATGCTATTCTTGTAAATTTAGAAGGATTTGGAAAATTCACGAATGTGACAGTTTACAAATTGGAAACGTATCTACTATCTCCAATTAATAAAATTATGATATTTTTTTTAATTTTGCTTTTTCGATATTTTACCTAAATACATATCCTACGAATGTTTTCTCATTCTCAAATTCGGGATTTTGCAAACAAATGCTCTCTTTTTTATATACATATTTATGTATTGAAGATCGAAGAGCGTCTCGAATATTTAAAATGGAACGAGATTTGCAATTAAGCTTGAGGGGAAATTGGAATTGTATAAAGTGAGATTCCAGTCTAGTCCATATAATTAAAAATCAATAGAATAGATAATCAGATTTCCAGTACATTGTTCATTATATTTCGACCAACAATTGTTGTTTTCACTTACCGAGGGGGTTATTAGATAAATTTCAAAAATCCACTCCAGATTTTCTTTTGGCATAGAAACAATTTAAATACATATAGGTATTATTTTAGCTTTTGTATTTTAAGAAGTTTGTAAAAATACCCAATAAAAGGAAAAAGAACAACGTTATTCACTACATTAATAAATTAATTTATGATTTTGATGGGATCAAATAAGAATACACTATATTAGTTGAGGTGAGAAGCACACCATAGTGCCCTCTTTTGGTCTTTGCTACTATCCGTCTGACAATTATTTTCAAATTTAATGCATCGCCAGTCGTGGCACATTGACCATAGAGTAGTTGTTTTCGGCATATCCTTCAAATAAAAAGGATACACTATATTATACCATAAGAAGAAAGTTATTATGTGTAAATAAAAATGATACTACTTTTGAAAATTTTTATGAGAGGGGAAATGATATACCATATATAGCGTCTATATAAATCTAAATTGGCAATAAACGTTTTAGAGTATTTATTATTTGTTAATGTCCCGCGAAGGAATGGATACGTAATTATAAAAATTTTATATCTCTATATGTTTATAGTTATTATTGTTTTATTTTAAACCTTCAAATATCCTTATAACATCTGAAAATTTTAATTATTAAGAGTCCATTCACTAGGTCGAAATAAGCCCTAAATCGGCGTTCGTCTCGTGTCTAATTATAAAAAAAACTATAAAAGATAGCGACTTTTAGTAAAAAAGTATTGAAAGATAAGACTTTAATCTAAGTCCCTATAGTAGTAATTTTTGGTAATTCTTTTTATTTTTAAAATTCCAGGCAAACAATCTTGTACTAAAATAGCGTATTTTCAAAAATTATTTTCTCTAAAATACATGTATTAAACAAAAATTTGCTATATAGAGATCTAGTTCATCTTTTGATCTTTCCGGTGATATATAATTTATAACACTAAAAAGAAATTTTGTTGCAATTATAAGACAAATCCGGTACCCTTGCAATGAGGGTTAAATTTATTTCCATGTGCCTTTTTACTTCGGCTTTACGTGCACCTCCGAAATCTTAATAATTCGATAGTTGGAATATATAAGTCTCCACCCATCCTCTCAATCCGACCCTACATTCATGCCTGTCAAATCTACAGAGAATAGACCCTTAAAAATAGACAAAATATTATTAATAGACGCAGGCGGTAAATACTACGTCCCCTGTCAGGACACTGAGGGATGAACCTTAGTCGATTTATTTCGCAAATTCCTGTTTTTTGTCCCTCGATTGTGGCATAGTGACTCTTTAATTGTTTTAAGCCAGGCTATGCTGGCAGAGTAGTGGCTTTCTTTTAACCACGCGAGCAAGTCTCTTGCATGTTCCGTGTGATATTGGTTGGGAATGAATATCCGTAATTAAATTATGTGTAATTAATTTAATAGTGAATTCCTACATAGTTAAGAGTTGGCTTATGATCTCTATTGTTACTATTTATTCGTCTGATGTCGAAATGTTTGTTAAATATCTTCAACTAAATTGGTTGTTATGCATTCAAGTTTCTACGACAAATTGCTGGATTAAATAATATAATCTATAACAATTAGAGGGATTGAAATACTTGTTTAACTAAATTTTGTAAAAGGTGCTTCTTATGTTAATGTACCTATACTCATTTTATATATATTCCAAACAAGACAGCCGATATCCTTTATAAGAATTATTCAGTTATCTTGTGTATATTGTATACCATCATTAAAGTGGATGGTTTATTATGCGAAAGATACTATGTATAACTCACTGTACAGGCTACTAAAGTGTGCCCATAAACGCAACCAGGGCGTTGTAAAAAAATAATGAACTATTATTCTTCTGTAATGTGAAAACATTACAGAGGTGTACGGAATATCCGTTTCATCGCTTTTTTAGATATTTATGAATGTAAAAGAATTATGGCTAACATGTATTTACAACAGTACTGTAAAGTTAAAACGGCATTTCGGTATTTGAAATTTCAAAGCTACTGTGATGGCTATGCAACTTTATGTTGGGATTGCATTTGATTATTGTGGCTGTTTTAATAACACTGAATAAAGACGTTAATAAAGGTAGCATTTCACGTCAAGTACCTCGTAGCATATTTCCACAAGAGCACACATTATGCATGGGCCAGCGTCAATTTAAAGATATAAATTAAATATTAATTTGTCGATAACCCCTAAATATAAAATATATTCATCTAATCCTAGGAAAAATTTCACAGAAAAATGAGTTTAAATATAATGGCCCACGTAAAATATTCAAATGGTTTCAATAAAGTGCAGATAAATTAAAGTCTACATGTAAGCTAACTTCTTGGTTTGTAATGTCACAATTGCACTAATCCAAAAAATAAATAAAATTTTTATGTATGTTGGGATTTAAAATTTTCAGTACTGTTAGGATCTGCATTACTTATACAGGGTGAGTCAGTTTATACTAGCAGGATAGTATAAACTCTGGCATTCGATAGAACACCTTATTTTAAGTGAAGTTTGTCATATAAACATATGTCGGGAATCGCTTCGTTTTTGAGATACAGGGTGTCAAAGTTTTGGTTTTTTTTTAGTGTCTTCCACACAGCTCCTATAGTTTTTAAGATAATTTATTAAAATTTTTACGGTAGATTACCTATGATGGTCCACAAATTTTGACATATGTAAACGATTTGAAAACGTACAGGGTGATATTTTTTCGGGGGTCAGGCCCCCTTTTATCGTCCAGAACTTTTTTGTAGTGCGCCACTGACTGCTGATTTGGATTCCATGTTCAATTTAGAAACTTTTTTTTCTCTTGCATTTTTATCGTAGCTGTAACAGTTATCGAGTAATTTGAAAAAGTCTATGGAAGAATATTTTATTAAAAAAAAAAATTCATCAAAACTTTTACTAAAAACAATTATTGTCAAACGAAAGTTCATTAATCTAAATTGTCAGAGGTTACATACTTACAGTACAACTTTTGCCACTAATTATTTTTTTGTAGCATTTTAAAGACTTTTAATAAATAAGTAAAATAATTAAGAAATAATAATAAACCAAGGTCTACATCATGGCGATGAACAACGCAGAGTGAATTTTTGACGTTAGATCCTTAACACATTAGAAAATAATAGAACTTTCTTATCCAACGTATTATGGACTGATGAATCTTGCTTCACCCAACGTGGGATAGTAAATTTCAAAAGTCAACATATTTGGGTAGAGCAAAATCCACGTGCTATTAGGCCAAGAAAATTCCAAAATGAGTTTAGCTTTAACGTATGGGTAGGCATTTTTGAAAATCGTTTATTTGAACCATATTTTTTGCCAGAAAGGGTCAGTTCGCAAAACTTCTTACAGTTTCTAGAAACCGAGCATCCTAATATGTGGGAAGATGTCCCTCTAAATTTAAGACAGCAAGCTTGGTTCCTGTTGGATTGCTGCCCAGCACACTTTGAAAAAAATGTAAGAGCTTGGTTAGACGACAATTATCCAGAGAGGTGAATTGGACGTGGAGGTCCAATCGCACGGCCCTCAGGTTCCGCAGGTATAACACCAGTGGATTTTTTTTGTGGGGCTTTTTAAAGAAAAAGTGTATGCCACTCCTGTTCAAGATGTTGACGATCTTAGAGGGCGTATAAGGCATGCTTGCGAAGACATAAGAGTTCATCACTTAAGTTTCAGCAAGAAGGTCTATTGAAACGCGATGCCGATTATGTATCCAACAAAATGGATTATATTTTGAAAATTTTAATTTGAAAATAAAATTATTTCGGGTTGTTTGTAAAGTTATTTGTATTTGCCTTGGTTTATTATTAGTTCTTAATTATTTTACTTAATTATTAAGTCTCTGAAATGCTATAAAAAATAAATAATTAGTGGCAAAAGTTGTACTGTAAGTATGTAACCTTTAATAATTTAGATTAATGAACTTTCGTTTGACAATAATTATTGTTTTTAGTGAAAATTTTCATAAAAATATTTTTTTTAATAACATATTCTTTCAGAGATTTCTTCAAATTACTCGACAACTGTTATAACTACGATAAAAATGCAAGAGACGAAAAAGTTTCTAAATTGAACATAGAATCGAAATTTGGGCAAATGAGCAGTCAGTGGCGCACCACAAAAAAGTTCTGGACGATAAAAGGAGGCCTGACCCCCGAAAAAATATCACCCTGTACATTTTCAAATCGTTTACATATGTCAAAATGTGTGGACCATCATAGGTAATCTACCGTAAAAATTTTAATAAATTATCTTAAAAACTATAGGAGCTGTGTGGAAAACACTAAAAAAAAAACAAAACTTTGAAACCATGTATCTTAAAAACGAAGCGATTCCCGACATATGTTTATATGACAAACTTAAATTAAAATCAGGTGTTCTATCGAATGCCAGAGTCCTGCTAGTATAAACTGACTCACCCTGTATAGAAGCAACCCCCGAATAATTTTAAATAAGGATAAGGTGATTTCTGATTTAATTTCTTTGAATACTAAATAAATAAATATTGGTTGGTCTTTATAATTTTATTCCTTCAGATCCAGCAACCATAAATTCTTTCAGTTAAATTGTCTCCGAAGTATTTTAAGAAAAAAAAAAAACGTAAGAATACTTTTGACGAAATTTGTATTAAAATTTTGCTGTTGTGCATTATCGGGCACTAGTTTTTGTAAGCCATTGACTTACTGTAATTTACGTATCAATCTTAATACGGTATTTGGGGTAACAAATATAAACATCAATACATTTTCAGCAATATTTTCAATCGAAAGATCTATTAATTTACGAGGTAACAGTTTAAAATAGTTGAGAATGTTTTTATAAGACAAAATATAATTAATATTTAAATTTATATTTCATATTTGAAATTGGTTGAATGTTTTTACCGATGAATAATATCAATCAATTTTAATAATGAATGTTGAATGTTGAATTAATCTTCTCGAGGTTATAAAACATCTATATTTATTATTGAATTATTTTCGTAAAATAGGGAGACTAGAAAATAGTTTTTGGACACTATCCCAGGAACCTACATAGGGTGTATAAGGATAAGTTCAAAATAGATGTGATAAATTTATATTCAGAATTGAAATATATTTTTTGAGTCATAAAATCTACGCTTACGTACGCTTTACGTACTGAAAATAAATGTCATATCTTATTGATTCTGCTTCTACCGGAAGTAAACATCGACTTACTAAAAGAGAGCGCGCTATTATTTTAGCATTTTTGGTCAAAATGTCCTTTCGCTAGCACATTCCAAAAGGGACTGGCGTAAAACCAATGTGTTGGACAAAGAACTTCTAACCTTATTAGTATAATATTATTTTAAAACATGCTTGTATGGTACATTCTTTGGAATACACTATGAATATCTCTTACTATTAGATAGAGACTCATCAAATCCTACATCAATGTAGGTATTCAAACATTTTGTTGATAACATACGTGGTTTCCATTTAAAATAAGAAAGTTGACGCTTACTTCCGGTAGAAACTGAAGTAATTAAATAATAAATAAATATGGCCATTATTTTCAGTCGATAAAAAACCAGACGTCATATGACCGGAATCAGATTTATTATGCATCTTAATACATTTCAGAGTTAGTTATACTCTAGATTGGCTGATACAAACCCTGGATATTAGTCTCTACATAGTTTGGTAGGTATTTTTCTTGCAGCCGGTTTGGTACTGGATATGTACTTTTAATCAGATGAAATACAGTTTGATCTATTTTCATAGTACGTCTCCTAATTTATGTACCAAATCCAGGTAGTAATGTGACTGTCTAGCAAATTCTTCTTGCTCTTTTACACAATTGTCACGATGCAAATGTTACCTACGATGACTACACAAAAAAATTTATGACTTTTTTTACTTTGGAAGCCACATTTGCAATTTTATAAACTTAGTAAATCTACACAACCAATAATTGGATCAAAAATAATACTTGCGGCGGAAAAGTGTTATTTAGTATAAAGTATATTTAGAGCCCACTGTTAAATTAATTGGGGAAAGTTCGTCATCTTGCAAAATGGCAACCAAAACAGAGGTTTCCAAATATCTCATGAACAATAAATATAAAACTTACTTACATATGAAATTATTTAAAGAAAATATGGTAACCAATATCTACCTATAACCAACCCTTAGCTCTAATAGATAGTATCTTTCTTGAGACAGGTGATTGATGCGTAGTTACTATGAGCGTAAATCGTCCACAAATAATATAAAATCGTTGTGCCCATTTACAAAGGAGATACTTTTATTTAACAAGCATTACCAAAATTTGAAACAGTAGTAGAAGAGTAGGTTATTAATTAAGAGCTAAGTGTAGGCTATTAATTAAGAGCCAAACCGCCAACCGCATCAGGTACTGATTAGTTACCTACAAAATATGCTATTTAATTAACCACAGATATTTAATTTTTGTTAAATATATTTTTTGTTAATAATTAAATTAATTTTTTTATCTCTGTTGTCTACGAAACAAACTGTCTCTCACGTTTTCGATCTCTTTCCCGAGCGGTATTTCTTTCCCCCGGTGCGTATTTTCAAAGTTATTACCAACTCTACTAGGCCAATATCAATCTACTAGGATTGGAAGGAATTATTTCCTAATTTCTCTGATAGTATACCTGGTGGGTGAAATTGTGATGTGAAACAGAGGTAACATTAGGAATCAAACGTAGGTTAAATTGGAACAAACTTTCGCATTTATAAGAGTGTTTCCGAAATATTTTCTGAACATATATTTCTCGTATCTATCTATAGTTTTCAAATCGTTGCGTTGATAAAAACAAAATCTTTAAAACAAAAAGTATGTTGAAAACATTTCATAATCATGGTATAATATTATGGTATAATTCAAATTTAAATATTACATCGAATTTAGAAAGAATAGTTCATTTGAGGATATTCCTCGAATGATTCATTTGGGTTTAATCCATTTTAAACTATACCTTCACAGCGTATTGTAATAGAATATCTTTTCAGTAAAAGTTGACATTTTGTTACCTATGATTTAGAATATACCTAGGTTAGTATAAGTATATAGTAACTAACTAATATAAGTATATAGTAACTTGTTTTCGTAACTAAGAAAATACTGATAATATACTTGAAACCAGAAATTTTTTGTATTATATTATTTATGCATGTTTATATCTTTCTATAATTCAGCCAAAAAGTTGGCTAAGAAATAAATTATTAATTCAATTATTATCAAATATTATGGTTCAATACAGTTTTCAATTTTCCTCGTTACCTATAATCGTAGATACGCAGAGGAATAACCATATTATTTTTAAGACAGTATGTCGAAAACAAATACTTGTATGCAATATGCAGCTCCAAACATTGAATTACAACGGCACATTTTCTTATAACCTCAACTAATTGCCTTTCATACATTTTTCTTTATATATCTATTTATTATATTATATTTATATATATTTTTTATTTTTCATTTATAGAGAATTATATTATATTCTGCAAACTTTGGTATTACTTAGCACTATTTCTTCAAATTCCATACTGGACTCCTTCCTAAATAAAATTACTGTAGATGTTATTATAGATGGAAGGAGACCATCATTCTGTTACTAAATTACACACATTTAACCATTTATAATGAAAATTTCAGTTAGAAAATATTGTTACAAAATCGCAGACACAGTGCTGAGTGCGGCGTTGCCAAATCTACTTTTTCCCCAGAATTAAGAAAATTGTGCACAATCCCGCAACATCGCCTCTGAGGATGCCAGGGACAACCGCCCAAGGGCGAAGTCTCAATCCTCTAGGCCGTCAAATAAGGGAGATTATTACTTAAGTGAATACTTAAGTGAAATAACTGCAATTTCCGAAATGTTTTCGTTGTGTATTCATTTAGATATTGCTCAAGAAGTGTTGTATTGTTTGTGAAGTATGAAATGAAGATTTCTTTGTTGTTGTTAAAAGTCTCACTTATCTATAGAAAGCCGGAAGGAGTAACAATATGTTAAAACAAAATGGAAAATAACACCGCAAATACCACTATATCCGCATTTAAGAGTTGGTTATGATTAACCTAAAACATGTGCAAGAAAAAGTGTATTTAGTCTTTCTTTAACTTTCGCAGAGTGAGGAAGAAAATAAAACTAAAACTGTATTTTTTCTTTTTTTACCAAAGTTTTTAAAATATTATGAGTTTTCATTTCCAACAAAAACTTCGTTATATGTGTAAATGGGAAACTTTGTCAGGATTTATTCAAATTGTATGTTTTAATATGTTAGAGAAATTTTACTCCGAATTTGATCTATTTTGCAGATATAAATAAGTCTACTCACCTAATATTCCTAATCTATAATTAAGTGTGACTACAACTAAATCGGCGTAGGAAGCTAGAACGCTCCCATCATAAGGATTCCCTGAATTCCATTCAAAGGACTCTCCATGTATGTAGACTATCACAGGATGGCGTGCTTCGGTTGACACTGAAAGAAAAAATCTAATTTATTTCACTGAATATCGGAATAACACCTACATCACATTAATATACAGAAACCGGATTTCTCAAAGAAATCTAACTTGGATTAAAATTTGCATTGCATTTCTTCCTGCTTTTCTGAATTTAAATAAAATCTATTAGGGAGTAGCTGCTACGCACTGTAGTACGTAAACATACAAACAAATGAAATATATATTTTTTTAATAAAGTGGATACTCGAAGCGGATGTTCTTTATGAAACATCGTGAAAATAATTGTTTTCAAAGAAACAGTGATCTCATTTAGATGTCCCAAGAAATATATAGAAAACATGTCAGTAATAGACATTTACTCTATTGAAAAAGGCCTAATAAGGCGAAATACTAGTAAGTATATAGAGTGTTTTCTATATATTTCTTGGAACATATAAATGAGATCAATGTTTTTTTCAAAACAGTTATATATTTTTTTAATTTCTACAAAAGAGGAGATGTGACTATATGTAAAATAGGCTCTTGAAAATTCGCTTTTCACCATTGAAATAAAAAAAAAACTCTAAGAGATACGAAGAAGTTTAAAATAAATGAGGACAATGCTGCTTAATCAGGGAACTAATGCCCCAAATGCCCCCATAATGACCCAAAAATCAAGGTTAACTTGTTTAGCTTGTAAACTTCTTAGAGTAATTCAAAAAACAAATAAAACTTTTTCTTTTAAGGATGTGTCCATATTCAATTCAAGAATTCTATGATAATACTTAATACATAATTTGTGAGGCTTGTGTGATGTGACATGTTTATTTTAATATACTTGTGCATGTAGATTTGACGTTTCCTATACAATTTATATTATCTCTTGGAGTAAAAGTATTTGATTTGATGATTTGATTTAGCTTTTGAAATACTTGAAATAACAGAAATTTTGGAATTTCGTTTTTAATTTTACCAGCCTATTTCAGCAGGTATTAAAAAAATGAAGAGCATTTTGTCGAAGCAACTTTCTGTCCTCTATTGGCTAGTATATTTAGATTTCCAATATGATGTTTCATTTATCCAGAACCATCATCAACTTCATTTTTTTAAATACGGATCTGGAATTTTAAACAATAATTTGCAAGTTTCATTTACCCGTGACAACATACTACCCCAGAATAGATCACAATCGGACATTTTTCACTTAATTTTTATGGATCTGCTCAAATAAGGCTGGAGCAGATAAAAACGAATTTCGAAAATTTCGTTTTTTCAATTATTTCAAAACACAATCAAGTTAGCCTTGATTTTTTAGGGCATTATGTTACGCACTTTGCCCCCATTTAAGCTTCCTTGTACTTTTTATAGTTTCCAAGATACCAATGGTGAAAAGCGAATTTGTAACAGCCTGTATGCTCTCACTTTTGTTATTATAGTTGTTAGATACTTCACTTTTATAAGAAAATTCTGTTGATACTTAACTCCGCTATTTAATACTTTAAAAACATTGGAGTTTATGACGTTACATATAAGAATAAACATTTTAGACACATAGTCATTTTGTAAAAGGAAACCAGCAAAATTTGCTAAAATAATTTTAAAGAACAGAGATTGAATGTTCAAGTATAACTTGTATTACTAGGAAGAGAATAAAGAAATTTTATTTTGCTCTATATTTCCTATGTTGGAAGGCTCGTATACTTACTTTACCCAACAAAATATTATGGAGTTTTAATGATATTGATCAGAAATGTACTTAAGAGTCTGGACCAGAAAACCTCTTCCATACAATTCTGTTTGCAATAAAAAGACTGCAGTATTGGTCAATATTTCTTTCATTCGAAGCTTATCGAAAGTATTGTGGTTTCACAGACCAATAAAAAAACTAAAAATACTAAAATAAAATACGTATATTGTACATAGAGGCAAGCGAAATTCAAGGGTCATATTGGTATCCCAGAAACAGGAATTCAGAATATATTCATCTGCTTTTGACTTATCGACAAAACATAATTTTGCGATTTTAGTATATGTATATACAGTGCTTTCGAAAAGTAACGAATAAATTCATTATTTTAGAAATTGAGAAGTTTTCGAAAAAATCCCCTGACACGTCGATTTTGTTTTTAAAAAAGGCACTTCTTTCTAATTAAAGAACTAATTTCTTTAGTTCTTATATTTTGTTTGGCAAAAGCACTGCGTTTGAAGTGTTTATTGAGTAGTAACTTTGTCATTTTATAAAAAAAAAATGATTTTATTAACTGAACGAGAACGAATTGAAATTCTTTGAATGATCGTATTTGGAGACAGGATGCGCACCCAAAGAGAAGAAGTTCAATTATTCAATGAAACTCATCCTGATCGACATCCCATTAGCCAAAGCATGGTAAGCAATATTGAGTCTAAATACCGCAACTTTGGACATGTTCGTGATCTTCCTAAATATGGTCGACTGTCAAAATCAATAGATGATGAGGTTAATGTTTTGTTGGCAATACAAGAAAATCATCACTCAACACTTAACCAATTGGCTTCTGATTTCAATATGGCAGCGTCCACAGTTCACAAAATTATGAAAAAAGCAAAGTATTATCCTTATAAGGTATGCCTTGTTCATGAGCTATCTGAAGAAGACTTTGATCGGCGAAATCAATTCTGCGAGCAAATGCAAGAGCTATGCAATAATGATAATAATTTCGTAAAAAACGTATTTTTTTCTGATGAGACTACGTTTGTTTTGAACGGCCATGTCAATACTGCCGTTATTGGGCTACCGAGAATCCCCGATGGATGATGGAGTATTACACTTAAAGTCACCAGAAAGTAAATGTGTGGTGCGGCATAGTCGACGAAAGAATTCTGGGTCCCTATTTCTTTGACGTCAACCTAACTGGTGCAAGATATTTGGATTTTCTTCGAGATGACCTCATTCCTGCACTAATAACTTTATATCCAGATATAGAGGAACGTGATCTTCCAAGAAATGACATGTTCTTTCAACAAGATGGTGCACCTCCCCATTATGCAGTACCTGTCCGTATTTATTTAGATGAGCTGTTCCCGAATCGTTGGATAGGGAGAAGGGGGCCGATTGAATGGCCAGCCAGATCGCCTGATTTGACACCCCTAGATTATTTCTTGTGGGGATACTTTAAAAGCAAAGTATACTAGACCGGTTAATTTAGAAGATTTAAAAGCAAGAATTCGTCACGAGATACATCGTATACCTCCTGAATTTATAGATAATGTCCAAAAAGAATTTATTAATCGTCTTGGCTATGGTCAGGCAGCCAACGGTGCACAATTTGAACATTTATTTTAGTCGATTTTTTACATAATCATTATCATCGTCAGTATTGTTAAAATTAAATTTTAACATCTTCAAACATTATGGCGTGGCGTGGTCAAAATGGGGGGTTCCTATTTAAAAAAATTGTCGATGACGTCATATCTCGAACAACGATGACGTCACAAATATGGGTCGTATGTCAAAAAGTGCCTTTTTTAAAAACAAAATTGACGTGTCAGGCGATTTTTTCGAAAACTTCTCAATTTCCAAAATAATGAATTTATTCGTTACTTTTCGAAAGTACTGTATGCTTTAAGTACATTTAATAATAAGTAAAGTACTAAATTCATATTTGTTAATATGATTATCTCAATCTTCGTGATTTACATCCATGGTACCATTAAATTACTTAACGTATGTATTTGCAGTTTTATCAAAGAACATTACAAGTTATTATCTAGATATGTAAGTCATACAGATAAAAAATTATTATATCTAATATTTCCTAGTTGAGAATTCAGTCTTCCAAATTATCTCAGATTAAAAATTTTATTATATTTTATTTAAAGAATGAGTTCAGATCAAAAATTATTTTCGTGTCATGTTATAATGAGCTGTTTTCAAAAATACAACACTCTTCAGTTTAAACGCACCAACATCGAAGGTGCTCGCTTTCCCGCTAATATGTGAAGTGATCCGTGCACAAGAGAGAGTATCGTACTATTCATGTACTTACTATTAGTAACTATTAGTAAATAATTGGTTAAATCCTCCATGGATTCTATATATTTCTAGTACTGGTTCACCATCAATAAGTATACAATGTGCAGTTTATTCAGTGTGGTGTATAATAAAATAAATATTTCAAAAGAATCTGATTTTTATGACAGCTAAAGGGAGTTTTTATTTAGGGGCGGACCAATGAATTGGACCGAGACCTATCTAGGCGCGGACTGAAATGTTTGTTTTCCTTAATAATAGCTTAAGCATTTTTAAATTTTAACTAAGGTGTTTATTTCGCTAAATTTTTAAGATTTACTTAATTTTTTTGTTAATAAAGTGTACTACCAAAAAAATTTTTATATCATTCGATATGCGCGCTTAGGTTTTGAGCATAAGTTCATAACATAATTTCAGGTCGGTAAGTCTAGCCGTTCTTTATGGCGATGTATATATTGTACTTAGAATCAAATGTTTTACAATTGTACAGATAACGCAATTTACAGGCAATTTTAAAAAAATGTCGTACTAAAAAAGTTGTAGGTCATACCACATACGCCCAAAGAAAGCTCTTCAAGGTGGTATAGGTTTGATCTGCTCCACTATACGTATTGCGTCACTCGATCGCGACACCGCTGTCTTTTGGTTTTGAACGAAAACTTCTAACTTGGTCCCCATATACAAACATTTCCAATGTTAAAACACTTATTTAATTAGGTAATATTAGCCAACTTGGAACAAATTACCTAAATTGTGGTTATTTGAAGTGTATCTAGTAAACGTTGTGTTAGAGAAGCGTTTTAGTAATATATTATTTATTGGTTTCTTTAATTATTCTTTTTCAAAAAGAAAAAACATTCTTAGGTCATCATTTGCGTACAAAAGTGTATGTATCATCACGACAGATATTGGACTCATTCGGATGAAGACAACTCATTTGGCTTAGGGAGAGAGCATAAATTAAAATTTTGTGATATAAGAAGAGTGGAATATAAGTGATTCTCTTAAGGGGTGAGAAGTCTAACTCATGTTAATTTTACATGAATAAACGGTTTCATTACAGTATCTTTCAACAATTGTCGACTTCATGTTTGCAGCAAGTTGCTGGTAACATATTCAAGCCAGTAGCAGCATGTTCTTCAAGCAAACCTAGGCCTAGGAGGGTTTTCCGTGCAAAGGTATTTGCTGCAAACATTCAGGTGTGGCAGGATACTATAATATGTTGATATATAATATGCGTCTAAGTAAATGTAATACAGCTTCCTCTGTTCCTTTCTGTATGCTAAGAGAAGAACTACATATTTCGCTACCAGAAATTTTCCATCACCATTTGAAATTTGATATCATTTTTATACAATCAAATCACATCACACCAAAAATAAAAATAATGACCATGTTTGTTAGAGAACCTAATCCGGTGTGTACGTACTAGAGTGCGGAAAAATTGTGATAACAATATTGAAATAGTTTGTTTATTGCACACGGCATATTATCTTTATGCCAAATGTAATGAATGTAATTTCCTTAAATAACCACAATACGTGTTTTGTATATTAAAATCAGCCTCTGTAGATGGTCTGGAAAGTTATTGAAGAATTATATATATCTTTTATATTGTTTTCCATCAATAGTTCAATCTATTAACATAACAGGTGCCTATTAATTAATTTTGGAAGCACGTACTAAATAGGAGTACCTATATTTTCCTCCGATGCCACATTGATTTAATTTAACTATGGTTCTAAAAGCAGCTTAATAGTTAATAAAATCCTGAAAATGAACAGGTTCTATTATCATCGCAAAGTAGTCGAGTTGAAATTTAGGGGCAATTCATGAACACGTTTGTGCCCGTTTATGGAGCGTCTGCTAACTTAATGCCGACAAAAACGTGGTACGGGCAAGACAGGGTTATCCCAGACATATGGCAGCGACACCTTGCTGTAAACTATACAATTTATTATAAGTGCTTTTTGGTTAGATTTTAGGTAGAAAAACTCAGCTTCAATAATTTGCATATATAGCACCGTTCTTTACGATGGAGCGAGACTAACAATTTGAAATATGTCACGACTCACGACCTGATTGTAAGTAAAAGCTGCCCGGTTTGCGTAGAAATAGTACAGATATATTATTATGCACTACCACGCTGCTGTTATGGTCTTTGTACTCGAAATCTATAATAAATAGGTATATAGACTGCCTCGGCGTACGAGTTAGTGCTCTCATTCATTTCTTTCCAAAAACGTTTGAATTCGTTGATTTTGTTTTTAAAAGAGATCTTTAATCGATATTTTCCACTTCGTAATTACAATATTTCTAAAAACTGGTGGAATCTGTTCCCTAAATTTTAAGATGCAATAGCAGCAATATTGCATATTTTTAAAATTCGCTCATTTTCTTGTATAATAATACCACAGTATAAATTCTAGAATATATTTATACTTTGATAATACTAACGCTTTTGAATTAGAACACATAATTCTTCTAATGTTTGTATTTAAATATAAATATGTAGTTTAGTAAAGGACTTAATGCCGTCTCCATTTCAAATAATATTAAATATTTCCTTCAAAACGTGGTGTCATTGTGTGGATACTACTCTGGTGGCATTGGTTGTTAATAAGGTTGTTAATTAGCGTTTTCCAAAGGATCCAATATTTTACTGTCTATCTGATTATGCATCTTAAGTATTCATCGATCATAAATTCATAATTATAGCGCAGCACTTCTACATTTAATGCATTTACTTGCCAACTGTTGATTTAACTACTATTGCACAGTCAAAGGCTAAAGTAGGAGCAGTGACCATAAATAGTCGCTGGTAGGAGGCAGTGCACTGATCTAATATTAAATAAGATTATCGAAAATGATAAACTATCTCCAAGTAATTGTTTTGGAAAAAAAACACAGTTCTCATTTAGATGTTGCAAGGAGTAGAAAAGTGTTTTCTATATATTCCTTGAAATATCTAAATGTGAACTGTGCTTTTTTTCAAAACAATTATTTTCACGATGTTTCATAAAGAACCATCCGCTTCAAGTATCCTCTTTATTTATCTTCAAGATCATTGGAACTCTTCTCTTTTATAAAATATGGTGCTCCACGGCATTCCAGTTATGGTTTCCTGATTACTGGCTGTGAATTACGAACTTTTGATGGCACTCATAGCCATCAAGTACACGGCTTATACATATTTTCAAGATGAAAACCAACTGGCACCTTCAGAAGACTTACAACGACGTATCATGATGCAGTATCATTAAGTGCATAAATCCTGCAAAATGACAATCTTACGAGCAAAGGCGAGCTATAAAATATTGCGATAAATTTGTCCACATTTAAAAGAAAATTACTGGGCCAGAACCTTTTCTAAATAATGAAATAGATTATAAAACATAATCTACGTGTTTTCATAATTATGTTGCAGATTTTGTTGATTTATATGATCTGGTAACACAATGCCATGCTTGAGCTATGAGCTAAGGTTTATACATAATATGTTAGCAATGGCCAATGTGCTTAAGAGATTCTCAATTTTTCAAAAGATAAAAGTAAAGATCGGAGGTGTTTAACACAATACACAGAGTAATGTTTTAGTTCAAACCGGGATCTGAGAAAGCGAATAGTAATTTTATTTAATGAATTGAATTTAATACAGGTTGTTATGTTATTGACAAATTTTCAATTTCTCTAATTTTCACAATTTCACTAAAATTAATTTTATAAGTACATACTTGAGACAATAATTATAATCCACTGCCCACAATCAGTATGAAAAATTATAATTCAAGCGAATTAATTTCATTTTCATATAATTTGTAAAGTATTTCCATCATAATACATCTTGCTGGATTTGCTGAAAATGATACTAAGATTTACCTATAAAGGTGGACTTATTACAATTATTGAAGGTACTTGCAATTTAGGGGTTAAGTTGTAGTTTAATCTGTAAACAAAAGGAAATAGGTACATCATTTTGAAATAGAGTAAGTACTAAAATATTGTAAAAACAAAAATAATGTAACTTACCCTGCCACCTTACTATGTCACCATATTTTAGTATCTTTCAAGGAAATTTAATGTAGTCATTTGGATTGCGAGAATAAAATTTCCACGAAAATGAACTCGCCCAGCCATGTAATGAAATGGTTAAAAATGAAAATAAATTGATGGGCATAAATATTACAGTAAGAATTACGCTTTCTCAAAATTGCCTGCTATATAATTCATTAACCTTTCTTAAAACGGGAATTAATAAGTAACTACCAGTGCTATTTTCATCCAAGTGCTCATTGATTTATCCAATAGGTACTTGAAATCAACTAAAGAAATTAAAAAAAATTAAACTGTATTTGTTATTTGGATAAATATCACCTTATTTATGTATATTTTCAGTGCATTTTCATTAGCACAGCTATGTAGGAGGTTTGCATTTTCGTTTCATGGATTAGTTCTGGAAATGGTCTGGGATTTTGGTCATATCAAAATTGGTTTTACAAAGTTTTCGAATGATGAACCACAAAATGTTTTACACAAAATATATTAAAAAGTACCATATTGTCGACAGATAAAACGTATAAGGTCTAACTCTTAATACCCACTAGCAGGTTATTTTTTTTAAATAGGTAGTGTATGGCCAAATGAGCAGAGAATATATACACTTGTTACAAGGTGGATCCACCTGAAGGGTTGAGGGTCTTCCGTCAGTGATGGTGCCCGAGGCTGCAGTGGAACACGCGGCTACATCATCATCGGCGGAGGCAGACTGAGACAACCCCGAGTGTATGTGTAAATAGTGATGTGATAAACAATGATGAACAAATAAGTGTAGAGAGACAATTTATGTTAGAATTAAATAAAATTAATATATATTATAATAATATATTTAGCAATATTGATAAAGAAGAGAGAAAGTGAAAATAGGATTAGTGAATCGAACTAGATAGAGAAATTAGTGCACAGATAAAAAGAGTTTCTTCAATTAAACATTAATTTTCTCGAAAAGAAATATTTGTAGCAAGATGAATTTATTTGATTTGATCAAAAAGTTTGTCATTTAAATAAATTGCTGTTCTAGAATTATTGTACAAATTCGCTTGACACCCATTTGTTTGTGTTCAATACATTTTTTCTTTAATTAAAACGCATCATTAGATTATGTGTAACTCGAGCATTATTTATTTGTATCAAGAACACAACATGCACCAGAGTACATCAGCATTTATCAGTGCATCAGATATGAATGTAAAGCAAATATTAGAAGATTGGAATCTCAGCCATTTATTGCCAGTTTTTTCTAACAAGTTTTTTGTTAGATAAAGGTTTGTAAAATTGTGTGTATGTATATTATATACATTTTATATAATATATACGTTAGGGATTATCAGTAATGTTTTCTTTGACAACGTGTCTCATTCATTCGTGTTCATCCAATCGACCGGTTCCCTGGCTCCGATTCTCAGGGTCAGCCGCTGGTGGTAATCAGTGGCTACTCCCCACGTCCGTGGGGTGAGTAACTACCGAGTCCGGGAATCGTGTGCCCTGATTAGACGTAATGAGCCAAGAATGACTGCCTTCTGCATTCTTCCGACTAGAAGATCTGCCGAATTTCGGCATGCCGGTATGATCCTCAGTTCCGAAAGCAGTGTATCTCTTGCTCCACCGAGGGCTCCTATTATCAGTACCACAACCTTCACAGTATGTTCTATAATAATAATAATAATAATAATAATAATAATAATAATAATAATAATAATAATAATAATAATAATAATAATAATAATAATTATTATTATTATTATTATTATTATTATTATTTTTGAATTAAATTATATTCTAGAATAAGCCAATCTAAAGATAGTAGCTAGTAGCTTAGCCCCTAGTAGCTGCTAGGGGCTAAGCTAGCCTTAACTGCAGATTCAGCTATAAGTGATAAATGAAAACTAACAAACACACTGATAATTAAAAGCTTACTGAATATAATGTATAAAATATTTTAATAAAAAAATATGTAATAAAGTACCTACAAGGAGCAAATTACATTACAATAAATTCTATATTAAGTAACTATAAATTGTAGTTGAAAAACATCAACAGAAGTTTAGTTTATAATACATCATCAACATATATGACTATTACGTAAAGGAAATGTAATACTTGAGTGACTAAAAACAATGGAAAATCATTCTCAAAGGAAAATGACAATTCTTGGAGTTATTACATTTTCTTTCTTTAACAAATAGAATAATTTATAGAAACGAAATATACATTCCTTTCATGAGAAATATAGCCCTAGTAGAGTATCCATAATATAACCGCGTTGAGAATAAATAAGGGGTCCCCTTTTCGTGTTTCACTGAGATCAAATAAGATTATACATAAAAGAAAAATAACAAACTCCCTTAATCTTAATCAATACTGTTAGCATGAACTCAGATTAAATTAAGCTGATATATATCCTATGTCATTAAGATTAATACCTTAGGCCCTACACTACTATATATTGTAGCTATGATATACAGCATTGAAGTTACTTGAACTTCAAATTTAGGTATTGTGTGTTGTGTGAGAAATATGACAGCAAGGTACTTTTATTAAAGAAAACTAAATTTCTAACATTACAGTTCTTTTTCATAGGTACACAAGTACACAGTAAAAAAAGACAAATGGTAAAATTACTAAATGGTAATCGTAATTTGCTTCAATGTTATTTTTAACACGAACTGGGTAGTATAATAACTAAACCTTTAGAACTCATATTACACGAACGATATACCCGCCAAGTTTGTAGAAGTACTCATAAATTGTAGTAAAATTTACAAAACCCTGTGTTAAAAATGAATCAATCCGCCATAAATACGGTATAATTACACGGTGAATAATTAACTATTACACATTACCTTGTAAAATTTACTGTGTTAAATTACTTTTATGTAATGTAATAATACACCGATATGTCTAACACTGCCAAGTGTGGACTATATACACACTGATGAGTGTGGACTATATACACACTGATGAGTGTGGATTCAGTGTTAAAATGAGTCGGATTTTTTTACTGTGTAAGAATTTATTTCTAACACGAAAAATCACTTCATATTAATTTCTTACGATGCTGTATCCAAAAAAAATGGTGTATCTGCAGCTATAGCAACAGCAAAAAATAATAATTATTAATTTTTGCCGCTATTCATTTAATGAGACAAACCATTTTATAACACGGACGTAATTTTTCACATAACACCAAAACACTATACTGCACTCGACGCGCGTTTTGCCAACTATGTTAGGATCATCTGGAGATGATTAAAACTAAAAATATGCTAACATTGTGTCCCATTCATAACTAAACTACTTCTACGGTTCAGTGAACCGCCGAGACAGATCAGTGACCTGTGATTTACTAACCAATAAAGCGGGCTACATGGGATTTGATGTCTGTCACCATTCATACAATTTTTACATTTAGCAATTTCCAAACTCTCAAAAGCATCCAGCTTTCTGGAATTTGTTACGTTCCTAATTAATCTTAAATTGCTGCTATCTATTTTATGGTTGTTCTCAAACGCATGTTGGGCGACACTAGAGTTATCTATTCTACCATATTTGAGATGAGCCATAAATTCCTTGCATCTAGTTTGAATTGACCTTCTAGTCTGTCCAACATACTTTTGATCGCAGTTCTTACAGCTAATTTCGTAAATTGTCGACTTTTCCTTAGTTTCTATTTTATCTTTTGGATTGCCAAAAAGTTGTTGCTGTTTATTTCCCGATGAATAAACCACTGACATACCTACATCTTTAAAAACGTTACCAAAACCCCGGATAAGACGAGGATCGTATGGAATAGATATGAATTTTGGATTTTCATCTCTTTAAATTTATGTTTCCTAATTATTTTGTCAATTAAACTTACAAAATATCCATTACTCGCAACTATGTCCCTAATCAATGGCTTTTCTTTTTCAAAATCTCTCATTTAGAAGGAAGCTTAATAAGCGATGAATTAAAAAATTGAAACTCGCCATTTTGTGTTGAGCACAATGGTGAGAGTCCTTAGGGATATATCTAAAAGTACTGGTATCTTTTCTGGATATGTCAAATTTTAACTTATTTTCACTATTTCTAATTATTAATACATCTAAGAATGGTAGCTGTACAGAGTTTTCAATTTCGAATGTTTTTATGTAAAAACATTTTATGAAGTAGCAACATCCTTAGTTAAGTTTGTTTATTCTCGTTTTTTCTTTCTATAAACAATGTACGATGAGAGTAATAACTTAGGCAAACAGTGTAGAATTACTTCTATGCGTTATATTTTGAACATATTTCCCTTAAAATTAGAAATAGGTGCAGGAAAACTTATACCTAATTTATATTAATGGAGATCTATATCTACCAGATATAATTATACTGGTACAGATTCTGGATATTAGGTACAAATACAGGTACACAGTAAAAAAGACAAATGGTAAAATTACTAAATGGTAATCGTAATTTACTGCAGTGTTATTTTTTACACGAACTGGGTAGTATAATAACTAAACCTTTAGAACTCATATTACACGAACGATATACCCGCCAAGTTTGTAGAAGTACTCATAAATTGTAGTAAAATTTACAAAACCCTGTGTTAAAAATGAATCAATCCGCCATAAAAATGGAATAATTACACGGTGAATAATTAACTATTACACATTACCTTGTAAAATCTACTGTGTTAAATTACTTTTATGTAATGTAATAATACACCGATATGTCTAACACTGCCAAGTGTGACTATATACACACTGATTAGTGTGGATTCAGTATTAAAATCAGTCGGATTTTTTTACTGTGTACTGATACAGATATATACATCTACCAGATATACTGAAAAGTGACCCTAATAAAATATCTCAAGAAAAGTGACTCAAGATAACATTACACAGTAACGAATGCTTTTTTAGGTGTATAAAAATCCAGCAAGGAGGTAATTGAAAAAGAACTATTCTTAGAGAATTATTCTTTTATTACTAATAAGAGGAGATGTCTACTCTTTTACACATAAAATTTTGTATACAAGTTATATTTAAAAACGTAAGGTTGTTGTACATTTAATAGCTTTATAAGAGGTAACTGAAATACTTCCTCCACAATGCAAAGTTAAATGCTATTTAATTTATGAAGTAAAAATGTAACTTATACGTAGGTATTTGTCATTATATTTTGTGAGATGTAATCAGGCTTCTTATGAAACAGTTGAATACAAAGCAAATTAGCATTTTTTACGATATATCGCGGAAAGAGGCCATAGCTGAAGCAATATGTTACATACAATATGTATTTGTTTTGGCATAATAAACAAAACGTAACGTAATTTATATGAAAAAAAAATGTTTTCCTCAAATATTTAACAAACCTGCCAGCTGTAAGCTACATTCTAAACCACTTTTACTTACAGTACAATACAATAAACTTTTGCAATGTACTCATATAGCGTACGTACCTTGAACACATTGTAACGTACATTTTAATGTCGTTCCATTAGGTTCACTATTATTATGCACCCCGTAAAACACCCAACCTAATGTTGGTGGCTCAAGTTTTCCATTTTCAAATATTCTGCGTTGGAGAACGCTCATTGGCTAGAAAAACGGTGGCCTCAAGCGAGAACGCCGGTGTGATTTAGGAACGAAAATAGATAGTCCCCGTCTTCGTTGATAGGCACATGTGAGTTATTTATCTATTTGATATATATAATTTATTCACTTTCATTATTGGTTGCGATTATAATTATTAGTACAGAAATACGATCATAGCGATTTGTTGTTATTATTAAGTAATTATATTTCATATATAATCACGATTTACCTGGATTTTAGGTAAATTCTTTAGGCGTGGTCAGTGAGATTTTTTTGTCACCCTATATGGTGATCAGGAATACGATTCAGAACATTAGAATACTGTTTCAATATTACATTATAAATTTGTGAAGCTGTGCTCTAGTCAGGAGATTATAGAAAACATTGTTTTTTTTAAAACCAATAAATTTGAGTTTTCTTGCCTCCATTTTGTTTGAATCGGATTGCGACTATATACCACGTGTTGTGCCCTTTGGGAATTAAGTTCATTTATCTTATCTTTAACTTATCTTCTCTTCTCTTAGCGTTATCATATATTGTATGTAAGCTATAGAAAATTGCTAATATCGTACTTTCTGCACTACATTAATTAATTTGTTTCTTTGTAATTATCTACATTTGTTTAGAGGTAGTGTGGTATTGCTTTGCCTACCTGAGTAGATATTTGATTTTAATAACTCACATGCACGCCGATTAGAAGACTGGAACAGTTTCTAATATTTGTAAATTCATTGATTATTGTTCTTTGGTAACAAATTTGTACAATCAATCAATACGAATTTTTACAACTTGTCACTCAGTATTTGAAATATTAATGAAATAATTTTTCTCTTTTACCTAATTAGAGTGGTAATATTTCCTTGTTTAACCGGTTATGAAACCGTTGTTTTTGGAATTTTGGGTCAGATAATAGAGGGTTTTTTTTATTGAATTTATTTTTGTTCCTTCTGAACTATAGTAAGTTTAAATATTAACGATTAGAGTTTTTTATTGAGAATAATTGTCGAGTGGCTGAACTGTAGTCAGTTCATTTGAATGCAATTTTTTGGGTAATTTTATTTGCTTCATTCTGGGTCGGGTCACTAAAGGTTGACACCTTCCAGGTTTTGTTTTCATTTGTTTAGAATTTTACCTTTGATAATTCACAGAGTATTTGACAACAACCATATTTTATGGTACATTCCCTTCAGGAATTTATTTATAATTTTTAATCTTGGCTACACTAGCCGTCAACGTTCATCTATATATTTGTAAATTTTGGGGCACTCTTAACACAAACAATTCTTTGTATGTACTCTTCTGAGACGAGGCTGCTGTAACCTGACTGCAAGATCTATAACCTGCTGAAGAACCCTGGACGCTGATCATCTACAAATCCATAGATAAGAGGATTGGACTTAGCCAGTACGTGACCGTCATCTGGACTAGAGCTCTAGCTTCCCCACTTTGCCACGGCAAGTCCACCTGGATTCAATCATCAGCACAGGTTAAGGGTGAGAGTACTGACCTCATAAAGAAGGAACGAGATTGTCAGAGTGACCCCGAACCTCATAAAATTTATGTAAAGTTAGCCAATTTTAAAATTTCATTTTACCTTTTTTTTTTCTCATTTTTTAGTCAATATTACATCATTTTTTTAATTATTGTTAAATAGTAACTTTAATATTCCCTTGTAATTTCAAGTCAATTTGCTTATTTGATTATAGTGTATTCAACTAACTTTTATAGAGTTTTCTTTTATCTTATATCTAAAAATTATCCTGGTGCCCAAATATAACTTGTCAACATTCAAAGCAGCCCTACGAATACTACGCCCTAGTGTCATAAATCTCCTTGAGCTACCGGAGCTAATGTCAATGAACTTAAGCTAGTGGAATTGCACATCCCTAGCTTAGCTGAGTTTATTGTGACAACATATTACAATTTATTTAATATTTCGTATAGATCTTAGTGCTAATGCTTTAAGGGGATCTTAGTAAGGCAGGAGCGACTTTTAATATGTTTATTACTTGAGTAGAATTAATTCACGTGTGATGCATTCACTGTATAATATAATATTAACATTTTCTCTTATTAAAACCAAGTTTTCCAAAGTGCAAGGTACTGTTCATTTTAAAATTTTAATGTAACAGGATGTTTCAAATGTTTATTTTATTTTTAAACCAAACACAGGATCAGATAACAAATGCAAATTTGTTTAACTAAGTATATATATTTTCAGCAGCTTGAACAGCATTCAAACATTTCATGTTCTAATTGTTAATCTAAAGATTTTATAACTTTTTTACACAATTTGATCAGTTAGCAAAGAAAAAGTAAATTTTATCAACAATACTGCCTAAGCCTTTAATATATTATGGATTGAGGTTCAATACTCTGGAACGCCCCAAATAACTTTCAAAATATTGTTTTTTTGCAAAAACGCTCAGACACGTCAATTTTTGATTCTACTTTTCTATATTTATGAGGTATTGATTTATTTGTACAGTGACGTATCACTGAGGTGCAAAAAAATTTTTTTTTTAAATGGCAACTCCAAATTTTTTATTCGGAATTCATGAAAAACACATTTTTTTACGTATCTTTGACTAAAACTTTAAAGAAAAAAAACCTTTATAGGGTTACAGAAGAAATTTTTCGATATAAATGCAATGCAATTTATTGAAACAAAATATCAAAAATTAGGTTACTTACAATAATATTACAATTAAATCAAATGCTCAAATTGTTGTCCATTGACTGCCTGACAATGAGCTAAACGAGAAATGAATTCATTTTGAACATTATTGATAAAATCAGGAGGAATGTCTTCTATTACTTGCTGAATTCTGTTTTTTAATTCATCAATATTTTCTGGCCTACTCTCATACACTAGACCTTTAACGTAGCTAATTAATTTCTAACAGAAATATAGCATAAGTAATTAAAATTTACATTATGTTTTCAATCGAATAGTGATCATCATGAAAATCACAACTTTGCAATATTTCTCTAAGAAACCAATAAATGTATGTCTTTTTAAAATTTTGGTCACGCCCATTTGAGAGTTTCCTAAATCCAGTGGGCTCAGTCAGATTAGAAATTAAAAAGTGCTAGGTAACCTTGTTCTGGATTATTCAACTTGACAAAAAATTATTTTAATTATGTTATGTTTCTATTAGAGTATATTTTTTTATTTGGTTCACATCCATTTTTAAGTATCTTCAATTGAGTGGCGCAGTCAAATTAGAAATAAAAATAAGTAATAAAAAGTGGTTAACTTTACCTTTTTTTTTTAGATTTTTGGCATTGAAAAAAATTCGAAGTAATCCATTGAAATTTTAAATTTCATTCCGAAATTTGACACCATAGCATAGTTGTTGATGCTCTATCATTAAAAAAAATACTTCAAATCGACCAACAAATAAAACTTTTAGAGAGTTGCCCCACTCTCAAATGGGTTACTTTGTAAGTATGTACCTTTTCCGATGAAATACGTATATACGTATGAAATCACTGAAATACAAGCTTCTTAAGTGGACAAGCATTTCGGGTCTTAATGAATAATTGCTCATACAAGTACTAACTAACGAAAGTTGCTTCATTTTTAATATCTGTGAAATTAATTAAGCTGGAAGCACCCGTCCGAGGCTGAGAGAGAATTAAGTTTGCCTGAAGTCATCGGCGTACATTAGAGACTTAGAAATTGAAACGATTTTAAGAATATTACGCATTTAAATTAAAATAATAATGGACCCAGAAATAAATGAATATAATATATTGAATATAAATACTTATATTCAAATGTAATTGAAAATCAGATTTATATATTACTTTATATAGGAATTAAGTCAGAAAGTTAACTAAGAGATAAATTACCTATTAATGAAATTATCAAATATACCTAATAATAATAATAATAATAATAATAATAATAATAATAATAATAATAATAATAATAATATGCCTTTATTTCTCAGTAACAATTTTACATAGTGAAACAAAAAAGAAAATAATAAATAAATTCGATTGTATACAAAGAAAATGCCGAAGATCAGATGAACTCGCAAGCAAGTTCTCTGCTTTTCATCTTAAGCGCAAGAGTAGTATGTCAGTCAGAAACTTAGATAAGTAGCAATACAGTTTTGTAAATATGTACACGGTGATTCACTTTCGAGTGTGTAACATGGGTATCTCGATTATTATAAAAGATAGACTATAGGTTTAAATTCAGCAAAGTTGCGGAATTTCGTGCTCAATAAGTTGGCGCAAAGAAAACCCCCATATCTGCTTTTGTTTTTGAGTAAGAGGCAAAAAAACAATTTTTTCCGGTTTTCGTTTTCTGGCCATAACTTCTATATTTTTGAAAATATTGGCGTATCGTTTTCACATTATTAGGACACTTTCTTGAGACAAATACGATGCCGTAAACCGTTTTTTAAAAAAATGTCACTTCTATTGTAAATCATCGTCAACTTTATTTTTTCTTATGGGCGCCATATTAATTTTTTCATATTTGAATAAACCGATTTTTTCTGAATATAACAATATAATATATGTTAATATTTGCCTAAAAAATAAGGGCATTATGAAGGAAAATAAGTATTTTTTTTAAATCTCTAGTTAGCCATGGCTATGACAGTCAATTCTCATTTTCATTGTGATTTGTCAATTCTTGACAAACCACAAATGTCACTTATAATTGTTATAAACTGCATCTGTGGAGCACTTTTTACATTGACTAACGATGTAGGTATACAACCGAAGAGAAACAAGATATTATAGATATTTATTACAGATGTAACAAAAATTTAAACAGAACAGTTGAAGAATATTTAAAACATATCCTGAAAGACGACAACCATGCAAGAGATATATTACTAAACTGGACTGTAATTTAAGAAATTATACGTCCATACCTATTTCATGGTTTAGAAAAACTGCCATAATTTCTTAAATTACAGTGCAGTTTAGTAATATATCTCTTGCATGGTTGTCGTCTTTCAGGATATGTGTTTAAATATTCTTCAACTATTCTGTTTAAATTTTTGTTACATCTGTAATAAATATCTATAATATCTTGTTTCTTCTCAGTTGAATACATCGTTAGTCAATGTAAAAAGTACTCCACAGATGCAGTTTATAGCAATTATAAGTGACATTTGTGGTTTGTCAAGAATTGACTGTCATGGCCATGGCTAACTAGACATTTTAAAAAATAATTCTTATTTTCCTTCATAATGCCCTTATTTTTTAGGCAAATATTAACATATATTATATTGTTGTATTCAGAAAAAATCGGTTTATTCAAATATGAAAAAATTAATAAGGCGCCCATAAGAAAAAATAAAGTTGACGATGATTTACAATAGAAGTGACATTTTTTTAAAAAACGGTTTACGGCATCGTATTTGTCTCAAGAAAGTGTCCTAATAATGTGAAAACGATACGCCAATATTTTTTATAATATCTATAAAGATATTATAAAAAAGATATAGATATTTTTTATAATATCTATCTTTTATAATAAGCGAGATACCCATGTTACACACTCGAAAGTGAATCACTCTGTACAGGAAGAGGAGAAAGTATAGAGAAAATATATACCAAAAGAAAAACGGAAAAAAATCTAGTTTAGTTCATAGTGGACAGACGGCATTAGTCTGACAACAAAAGAGGTATTCTTTTAATTTTTGTTTAAACCGCACAACAGTCATGTTTTTTAATGATGGTCGTAAGGAGTTATAAATTTTAGTTATTTGATAAGGAAATGAGCGTTTGAACTGCTCTGTTCTATGAACGGGAGGCGTTAGTCTGCCCTTAAACCTTACATTAATATTATGTAGGTACATCCTTTCTGAAAGTTATTTTTTATAGGGATATATTATGGTTCAATAAAGTTTTTAATTTTCCTTGTTACTTATAACCTAGGTACTCAAAGGAATAACTTTATTATTTTTATTATATGTAGAAAACAACTACTTTGCCCGCAATATGAACATCCCAATATTGAATTACAACGGCGTATCTTCATGTAACTTCAAGCTATTGTCTTTAATTTATTTTATTAATAATTTATATCTTAGTTAACTTTTTGGCTTAGTTCCTATATAAAGAAAGATATAAACAGTTAAATAATCCAATAAATAATATTAAAAATATATTATGAAAATCAGATGTTGCCACTTTTCTGCTATCGTGGAGTTATGGAAGGGGAGTATGATATTTTTAGTCAACAGAAATTGTAGTTAACTTCTTCTCAAATAATTTAAAGTTTTTGTTAAGCGGAAATTTGAATACGGAATTATTCAGGAACAGTAATAAATGTAAATGTAGAGGAGAGAAAATATATTCTCTAGGCTAACCTTAAGTTTATTACTCCTAGGAGATCCTTCATAAATAACATTCATACATTTCAACGGAAAGCATGAAAAAATCAAATTTCGTTTACACGTTCCCATCCTCTAACGCAAAACCATTGCTTTGTTCAATTTCACCTTGCGCGAAGTTTTATATTGAAAATTTGCATACGTATCCCAAAGAAGTGATATTGATGCATTCGCCGTGGAAATATTTTTATTTTCTGTGACAAAATAAAAACAATATAAGGACGATCCCTAACTTTTATTGTTTTATGCTCGCCAGAGATCCCTAGGAAAATCACAAATTTATGTTACAAAATCGCTTGAGAGGATGCCAGCGTAAATGTTTTAGTAGAATCCTGCATAACAAACAACTGTTAGACCTCAAAAGTTCACTTGTTGAACAGTAAAATTTTGAACAGATGCGAAGTGTATGGAACTAAATTCATTATTGCACATCAGAGGAATTTGAACTTTTGTTTTGAAATAAACTTATTACAGAAACGGATTATTGGGAACCAGATTTATTTATTGCAGAAAGTGAGCCAGAGGAGTGCAAAGTAAAATAAGTTCTTATTTATAAATAATAAATTAAATGGCTGAGCTGCGTCAAGGAATTATTTTGAGAGAGCGAATCCTATAGAAAAACAAAAACCAAAGAGATATAAGCAGGTATTCTATAAATCATAAATAAATGCAAATTCAAAGTGTAGTATTAAAGGCAACCCTTTAATGTTTGCCCCAAAAACGACTGTAGAAAGTGGAATAAAAGCAAATATTTATTATTATTATATTAATTTTATTACCACAAATACATTTGAAAACTGTCTTAATTCAAAAATATACGATTTTGCTTTAGACGTTAAGAGTTTAATTGATATTTTTTTATATTTTCTTATAATCGTTTAAATAAAGAAATTTCTAAATAAAATTGTCAAACAGAAAAGCCACTGAAAAATTTTAATTCATTTATGGAGTGTTTGTTTTTATTAGAATATCGAAGTGTCTCTTTATTGCAAACATTAAAAAATTTGCTTTGATTCACCATTTTACAAACCTTTAGAAAATTGTTATTTTATCGGGAGAAGTCTTCCAAAAAAAGTTTATTCATGAGTCATATACATAGGCTACGCCAGAGATAAGATTCGCTGTACAAGAAATTATTTGTTATTATCAAAAATTATAACGTCATCCATATTTACAAGCACTACGAATTGAGCATGTAACTTATAACACAATTAGTAAAAATGAACAGGAACTGTTTGTAGTAGTACAGAGACATTAGTTATAAAACAAATAACTACGAATAGTAAGGGACATCACTAAGTATCCTCCATCTGTAAACGCCTTATTTAAATAAGGACTAAAACAAATCAAGCTAAAACAGCTATTCTCCTGGCAATATGCCGCGCCGAGCGCTGAATTACAAAGCAAAATTTGCCGTATTTTGTCTAACACAGTTAGAATCAAAATACAAGGATTCGGATTGCAACGAAAATTACGAGGAAATACTAAGACCACACATCGTAGGATGCCACTAATTGCAGACCGGTTTCGACCTTTTTATGATCTCATCAGTGCAATATAAGTGAGCATACCGACGAATGCGAAGACCTGAGTATTTAGCACAATAGGTAAACCTTGCGTACGCAAGACCTACGCAAGGCCTATTGGCGCCACCTCTGTGTAGTTTTCGCAACACAATCCAAACAAATCGTAATGGGGTAAAAATCCAATACAATAAAGGGTTGTAGAAACTAGTTCTACTACTATCAGATGGCATGCATATAGCAAATAACTACGAATAGTAAGGGACATCACTAGGTATCCTCCATCTGTAAACGCCTTATTTAAATAAGGACTAAAACAAATCAAGCTAAAACAGCTATTCTCCTGGCAATATGCCGCGCCGAGCGCTGAATTACAAAGCAAAATTTGCCGTATTTTGTCTAACACAGTTAGAATCAAAATACAAGGATTCGGATTGCAACGAAAACTACGAGGAAATACTAAGACCACACATCGTAGGATGCCACTAATTGCAGACCGGTTTCCACCTTTTTATGATCTCATCAGTGCAATATAAGTGAGCATACCGACGAATGCGAAGACCTGAGTATTTGGCACAATAGGTAAACCTTGCGTACGCAAGACCTACGCAAGGCCTATTGACGCCACCTCTGTGTAGTTTTCGCAACACAATCCAAACAAATCGTAATGGGGTAAAAATCCAATACAATAAAGGGTTGTAGAAACTAGTTCTACTACTATCAGATGGCATGCATATAGCAAATAACTACGAATAGTAAGGGACATCACTAAGTATCCTCCATCTGTAAACGCCTTATTTAAATAAGGACTAAAACAAATCAAGCTAAAACAGCTATTCTCCTGGCAATATGCCGCGCCGAGCGCTGAATTACAAAGCAAAATTTGCCGTATTTTGTCTAACACAGTTAGAATCAAAATACAAGGATTCGGATTGCAACGAAAACTACGAGGAAATACTAAGACCACACATCGTAGGATGCCACTAATTGCAGACCGGTTTCCACCTTTTTATGATCTCATCAGTGCAATATAAGTGAGCATACCGACGAATGCGAAGACCTGAGTATTTGGCACAATAGGTAAACCTTGCGTACGCAAGACCTACGCAAGGCCTATTGACGCCACCTCTGTGTAGTTTTCGCAACACAATCCAAACAAATCGTAATGGGGTAAAAATCCAATACAATAAAGGGTTGTAGAAACTAGTTCTACTACTATCAGATGGCATGCATATAGCAAATAACTACGAATAGTAAGGGACATCACTAGGTATCCTCCATCTGTAAACGCCTTATTTAAATAAGGACTAAAACAAATCAAGCTAAAACAGCTATTCTCCTGGCAATATGCCGCGCCGAGCGCTTATTTAAATAAGGCGTTTACAGATGGAGGATACTTAGTGATGTCCCTTACTATTCGTAGTTATTTGCTATATGCATGCCATCTGATAGTAGTAGAACTAGTTTCTACAACCCTTTATTGTATTGGATTAGTTATAAAACCCTCCAGGAAAGATACCTAAGATACAAGATTATTATAATGTTCTTTTTATAGAGAATACATTTATCTAATAGCTTTTAGAAATTTTTTTGGCTATCAACTTTCTTATTTTAAATAGAATACCCTACATTTCTTTACATTTTTTAAAAAATCTACGATTTTGAACTTGGGATACCAGAACTTAATAGCTTTTTAGATATTTTAATTTTTTTGAATTTTGTAGTACTTGTTGAAATGCTTGTCATCGACAATTCCCTAACCAATCTTACAATTTCAAATTGATAGTTACTTGGTTTGGTGTGTCTGTGTATGTCTATCCCTTTTTAGTAGAAGAAAATAAATATAAACATCGGAGTACGCGACGTGTGAAGTAAAAAGGATGCCGATACATTTGTATGTATAAGTATAAAATTAAAATTTCCTTAGTTATCACATCCTGACTAACACTGCTTTTACTAACGTCACAGGAGTTGGATGATAGCGATATATTGGAGAAACACCAACACTAATTTCCTCAGTTAAAACTTTAAAAGTTTGTTTCCTTAGTCTGAAGTGTAAATAAAAATCATAGTCCGAGTAAAGTTCCACTTTTAGGAAAAGTGGGGAATTCTTCTGTGCATATTCATAATTAGAAGCCAGTAAAATCTGTGTGACCAGTCACGTATGTCAGTAAAATCTTCAACAACTGTCGTACCTATGGCCAACTTTGCTTCGTTCCATTTTGAAATTTATAAGGGCAATAATAATGTTTAAAATATAAACTTAAATTTCAATCTGTCAGGGCGAGGTTACATTTATTGTTTATCTATCAGTCTGTCAACACCAACGATTAGCCACATCTTACCGTAACGTCACAAAAAGCTTCTTATTATGACTAACGATACCATGGTTAGTTCCAGTTAGATTAAAAAAATCGTTTATTCGTGAAGCAGAGAAACCTAAAAAACATTAACATGTCTTTTTTTAGAAAATTAACTGTAAATATAATATATCTTATATTGTCTCTTCACCTTATAGACAGATTTATGTCTCAAAGAACTGGATATAGGATGGGTACTTATTGTATTTCATATAATATAGGAGTTAGTAGTGTTGATGCATAAACATACACAATGAAAATAATAGTGACTGAAGCGACGAATTGCATTTTTTCAGGCACTATATGTTTCTTAATCTTGCCTGAATCGCTAATATGTTGGACAATGAGACTGAAAAACGTGTCAATCGTTTTGCCATGCCACCAAATACTCTGAACAGACAACATCTGGGGTCTGAGTCGAGCAGTTATTTGCATTATTGACTATCAATATAGAGAAATGGCCAGCGATGTATTCCTTCCAGCAAGAACTCTGCAGATAATGCATTTTAATATTAAATAAATGTTTATTCATTGGAACATCCTCATGCTTAATTTCCCATCCAGCTTAAATTAATTTATCCTGAGAATAGTTTCCGTTCCAAAATTATGATTTAGCCTTAAGCATTATTTCAGCTCGCTGAATAGCTTCATATTTCTACGAGTCGTATGCAAATTATAAATTCTTTGTTTTATTCCTTTAGCTATGTACACAGCAAGTGATGAACGCACGCACATGCAAAAATATGAATAAAAACGTGGGAATTCCATATATTTAGCTTTATATGAAATTCCCCGACAATTCATAAAGCCACAAACGTTTACTAGAACAGAATAGCTACTACAGAATACTGTAATGTTTAATTAATTTTTAAATACCGACAAGTAATTCCTTAACTATTCTATATCGTTACATATATCTCCACAGATATAAATTAGATTTTTCCTTGAAAAAAAATTACTCATTTCATTTAAGGAGAATGAATTGACATGGGGGACGGTCATCAACATTTTACATGAATCTCTCACATTAACAACAAGCTGACATTCTTTCCATCCTAGGCCATCGTCAGGATAGTTGTCCTGCATCCCTGTTGCATCTCTGCGAATTATTCTTAATCCACGAGCAGATAATTTAATTAAAAATTGCCTGGTGGAATGGAGACTCGAACCCACGACCTTCGGGTTGAGCGATCGAAAGACTAAACCCTGAACCACCGGTTCGGAGGCTTTAATGGAATACCCTGTATATTTTTCCATCCTCCCAAATAGCATAAATATCTGAATCAAATGGAGCATAAGTACTCCATACCTAAAAATACATTTCATACGTTTCAATAAATATCTAAAATAGCTAAACTAACTGTTACTGCTAGGGCCGGTTCTACAAAGCAGGTATATACCACGGATAAAGTTATACTTAGAATTTCTTTGAATGGAGCGTTCTACAAACGCCGTATAACTTTATTCTGGGGATAAACTATGGAATAGCTCATACCTTCGAACTTGGCCAGATATACTCGGAATATTGTTATTCTTGCTTTCTATTGGTCATCTCGTAGCTCTGTGCTCTGTCCATTTCAAAAACATAACCTATTTGTTCTTTGCGCGTGAAATTTACTGTCGGGATTATTAATGTTAAAAAAGGTAAATTATAATAATTAATCATACAAATTCTATTTGTTCTTAATATCTAACATATCTTTTAGAAATGGACCCGGTAGATTTGAATATTTTCAGATGAGGAAATTTTTGAGGACATGGAGGTAGGCTTACGTCGTCAACCAAAAGTATTTAATACAGGCATTCTATATGAAAATGTACCTTCTATTAAAACTAATCATATAATATTTTTTAGGCCTAATTATTTTGAAGAATATGATGAATTAGAATTTTTCTAGAATTAGAATACTAGAATACTAGAATTAGATTCTAGTATATCAAAAAAAAAAAAAATCATTTATAATCCTAATTTTTTGCTTCACTATGAAGGTTGTTATTGACTGCCTTGTTATTTAAAACTACATCGAATTAAATTACAAAACATAACTTTAGTAATAAAACTCAGGACTGCTAAATATTTTCTTTATTTCCTAATTGTGCTTCCAAAATTTTTATTTCCAACTGGTGCTTCTCAGCCAGTCGTCTTTCTTTTCTCTCTGCCTCCTCCTTTAAAAGTTTCATTTGGAAGTCTTCTATTTTCACGTATTCTATTTTTTTCGAGCAAGTTGCTCGTACATTGATCCAGAACGTTGTTTCTGAAGTTTTGATGCTGTAGATTTTGTATTGTAGAATCTTTTTTTCTTACTATCGAATTCTAAAAAAAAATTACAGTATCCAATATCTGAAAGCTAGAATAAATGTAGTGTATCGCGTAGGTTATCGTTTACAGGTTAGATATTTTTTTGAATTGTTTTAAATAACTGTACATTTTTCATGTAGTACCATCATACAATTATCTCTCCTATTTATTGAAATGGCCTTAATACTTTTTATGAAAAAGTGTACTAAACTCTTAGTTGCTATAAACACATTGAAAAATTTTTCAAACCGATAACTCGAAAGTAAAAGTTCTACAAGAAAATGTACTCATACTCTTTATAATTATTTTAGATATAATAAATAAAAATAGTTTACTGGGTGTTTTAAGTTTATCCATGCTAGTCGTAGAAGACCCTTCTGCTTTCACTTTCTCCATATTTAGCAAACTTTTAACTGTATATCAAGTTAGGTATTTATTTCACATTTTGATGCTGTAATTAAAATACAAACCTGTAGTTGGTGGTGAATCTATCGCCAATTTAAAAAGGTTTGGAACCTCTAGTGCTTGGCTCTTCGGCTTGCGTAATTGTTGTGGGTTCCATGAGCTCCAGCTGCAGCTAGGCTATAATTTATTACAATTTATTATTATCAATAAATACAAAATACGATTTTAGTTTACATATATACCATTTTCATGATCTCTAAATTAGGAGCATTAATTACAGGCTCAACAAGGAGCATTCTCAACATCTGGTGCAACATCCCTAGTTACACCCTCGACAATCAGCAGTTCACATCCAGTGGCAGATATTTCTTCTGGCACTTCAAAAAAATGCATAAAAAAGGTGGGATTATTAAAATTTAAATGAAATTCGACATGCAAATTTAAGCTTGGAAAAGTTTCAATAAATTTCCCATACCAAAATCTGAATCATATTGAGACAATGCACCCGTAGCTGCAACACCGATAATAGCCAACACCCTATTATCAAGACCATTTAAATTAAAATCTACTGCTGGTCCTCCACCTGTACGATACAAACTTTGTTTGTATTCAGCATATTCTTTTTTTAAAGAGTCCTACTTGCTTCGCAGCATTTTAGCTGTTCTTCCAGTGCCACGTATAGTATTGAAAGTGCTTTCAATTTTCTGCCATTCTACTTCCTTGGCACTACTTGTCACTGTGTCTGTCTTTTTACATTCTATAACATTACTATACAAAATGTAAATTAAAGGCATATCTCGTATTACCCACTAGAGGCTACAGGAGTATTTATGTATGCACGATATTCTTGTACTTACCTACAATTTCTTTATGTTTTTCCACTAAAGTCACTAGCACTTCTATTTCATCTTTTGTTAAATTATTACATTTTTTTTTCTCTCCCATTTTAAAACTAATTAAAGTAAAAAATGCTACTAGTATGCAATTGTAAATTACAATTTGTGGATAGGTTATATGTTCGAAGGTTAAAAGAGATTGTTTCCCGTCTTTGCATTCTCAGTTACTTTGAACTAAATCTGTGCGTTGGGTCTACTATCTACTTTTTCGGTGTTTATACTTCGTAGTTATCCCGCCGTTGTTTGTGCGATGTAGAGTACTCGCATTTTTATACTCCGAATAATTCGAGGGATAAGATATACGGAGAATTACTATTCTAAACTTTATACCTGCATTATATAACCGGCACTTAATGAAGAAATAGTGAAACTTGTCTAAATTTGAATTTTTTATTGGTTTATGCTGAAACCACGATTTTTTAAATGAAAATATAAGTACTAGTAGGTATACAAAGATTTGTCTGAGAGATCACTTTCTTCATGCGAGAAACGTTTTGATGTAGGCGCGTTCCTTACACAGTGGCCTATGATAAAATTTAAGAGTTTGAAAAGAGAAATCTAAGAGAGAAGTTTTTTAGAACAGTGATAATTAAGGAATCCATAAACATTAGTTTCACTATATTATTATAGTACTAACCTATTTAAGTTTAAATCTGATTTTTCCACTTCATAGTTATAATCTCATTGCCTATAATGCTTATGCCAGATAAAATATTGAGTATGTATACAGGTTGTCCCACGGCGACGAGACATTGTACATATTTCAAAGACTACTTCGATTTTAATTTTAAAAATTTGATTAATAGTGTGTTCGGACATGCCCTTCTCAACTGAAATAATGGCGTCCACCATCATAACACTTCCGGTTACACCAAAAGTTGATATCATCTTTGCTATTTTAAATAGAACACCCTGTATATTATTGCAATTTTGAGCTGTACGTGATATTCTAAACACATTTCATGTAGGATGTCCTATACCTATCTTCAACTGTTTTTGAAAGATTGACAGGTGAATATTGACATTTTTCAAATTTGATACCCTATAATATCTAAACGGTTTGAGATCAAGCAAAACGGTTTATACATTTATATAATATACTCATATTCATAATATATTCAATCATAATATATTCATATAGTATCTATACGAAAATGGATAATCTTAATTTTTCATAAACTATTTGATACTAATTTCAGATTTAACCAAGAAATAGAATTTAATCGAAAAATTTTTATGTCTGGATAAATCTGATATTAGTATCAAACGATAGCTTCTGAAAAATGTGCAAACCGTTTTGCTTGATCTCAAACTGTTTAGATGTTACAGGGTGCCAAAGTTGTAAAGTCAATATTCATCTTCCGGTATAACCGGAACCGTTAGGTGGGCGCCATTATTTTAGGTAAGAAGGGCATGCCCGAAAACACTATTGCTCAAATTTTCAAAATTAAAATTGAAGTAGTCTCTGAAATATGTCTAATGTCTCGTTACCGTGGGACATCCTCTACTCTGTAGTACTATACAATTCTAAGATTTTCATTATTTTTGCTTGATTTTATTTGAATTTGGAAGATCTTCTAGTCAGATTTTGAGTGTTGCGATTATATGTTTGCCTAAATTTATGTGGGCACCTGTACCTACACTTATATTTGACAAGGTCTTTAAAGTTAGAAAAATATGAACTTATTACTATTTAAAAAGTAATATAATATATACGTATACGAAAATGGATAATTACTTTAACTACGAATTATTTACGAAACTTTTGTTGATTTTCACTTTCAAAAAGACACAGTTATTAGTAATTATATGTAAAGTAGGTACTTTTTTTTTAGACGTATAATTTCATCATTGCTTATTAGTTTATTTTAATATCTTTTGCACTTTAGCATTTAACTCTTTATTGAAAAAATTTTAAAAGGTGTATTAAATAGGATAAAAGAGAGTAAAATTAGGTTTTAATTGGTAAAACTGAAACAATTGTCTTTCTGCAAGCATAACATTTGCTATAATGGAAGATCTTATTATGCCTGAAATTTCAGTGGGTTCAAACACTAATTTATTTTACAAGTAATAATTGTCCTTGTCTGATCACTGAAAGCCTTTCATTGTCTTCGGAACAAGCTGTTAAATAAATTGAATAACAAAGCACCCACATCAGCTTATTTACCAAATCTTGATGTACACTATACAGCGTACAAAGTGCGACTGACCCGCGTTCATCCGCATAAAACCGCAAAACTAAAAGAGATTGTTCCGGGTGTTTAACCCCGGAGTTGGGTTGTTCCGGTCTTCCCTTCTGCTTCCCATGAAAGGCCTTACAGCTATTCGAAACATGATACCAGGCCCGGGTTATTAACTCCAGGCTCAGATAAAAATCAATAAATGCATAAGTGTGACGAGAAGGTCTTAGCTAATATAACCTTTAAGGTTCAGTATATAGATATTAAAATACGAGTATAAGCTCTAGAATGTCTATACTGTTGGATCCTTACACAACTTCGTACTTCGTACATATGACTCATAATAATGTTACGTTATTATTCTAGCACTATTATTCTACACTATTTTAGCAAGTATAACAAAGGTACATTAAATTATATTACTGGATGGGCTGTTTAAGTGTTAATTACTATCGTCAGCTCGATCTTTAAGATACGTGAGGATACCCTAAATAGTATACCTTATAGAATTAAACTTCAATTTTAATACAACTCAATAATAGTATATTACATACCTAGGTTGAGAAGTGAGCTATTATTGACCGAGAAATTTTATATCCTGAGGCGCGTAGACCCGAAGGATATAATTTTCGAGGTAAATAATGGCCTTCTCAATCGAAGTATATATAGTATTTTTTTACTACTAATAGCCGAATTAACACCAGAAGATCTTCATTTTAAAATCAGACATTTCCTCTATTACTCAAACATATCGAAATATCAAGTAGGTGAAATGTCAAACTGATGCGTGAAATGTCAAACAAATGAGTTTCAATACAATTTATTATTAACCTAGGTAAATAATGAACTACTTCTCATTACACAAATGAGGTAAATAATAAGGTTTTCTCATGTTAGTAGTAAAAAAAATCCATTATCTGTTTCAACAATAAATTACGTGTTATACATGCATATTTCTATTTGTAAGATGTGGGAATTTGAGTGCATAATATATCTTTCATTAATATCATTGTCCTTTATTTGAGTAATATTTTCTAATTTTCAAAAAATCTATAGCTCACGAGGTGCTCATGAGGACGGGGTAAATTGTGTTAGAGAGTAGAACAAATGCTTTCAGAGAGGATAAAATTAATGTCGAATTTTGCCGACATATTTTTTTAAGGTCACTGAAAACTCAAAGTTCTCAGTGAAAGAAATTAAAGATTCAAATACCTAGCAAAATATTTGGCAATACAAGTAGAAGGTATAGAAATACTGTGTACCTGTACCAAGCAGAGATCAAAACTATTTAAATAAATTGGTGTATCTTAAGTACCCAAGAACTATTTCAAGTAATCGAGAAGTATTTTAAATACTCCAACCTACCTGAAAATTTTAAACATAGGTACCTATTAAAGTACAATTAAGTACTTAATTGTTTCTTGTTCTTCAAATATAAAAACGATATTGTGACTATTTCGATACATATTTCAGTTTAATTTGGTAAATTAAAGAATTCATTAAATGTCCACTTAATAGTGGAAACTAAGGAAATTTATTAGTTGCGGTGAGAAAAACCGTAGTGCCCTCTTTTGGTTTTTGCTACTATCTGCCTGATAAGTATTCTCTAATTGACAGATAGATAGCGACCTGCCTTTCCGTAGGTCCCATTACATCAGTGACATCAATGTCATGACATGACATTACATCTATTATCTTTAAGGAAGAAAATCCTATTTATTTGTTTGAAGGAGATGCTGAAACCAACTACTTCATAGACTATGTGCCCCAACTGCCGTACATCTTTCATCGAGACAAACCACCAGACACTGCATACCGGTTTTATACTTATTATGTGCTCGTCACAGTGCGATAGGAAGTGGAATCGATGGACGATGTGACATGATTTTTTGCTAATTGTTTCGCAAATATTAATATCGGAAAATGTTAGTGGATTATACGGGTGTCCACCTAGTGTGCGTAAGTCCAATATCTGGGTTAATAAAAGAGATAACTTAATTTTTTTTTCTACAGGGTTGTCTAATATCCCGAGCTGCACAAAATGAAAATATATTTACATATTCAGGGTGTTCAGTTTTTCCTGGACAGGTACCAACTTCATTTTTTTAAATGGAAACCTATATTTTTTATGGCATTATCGAATTCTACGTAAAAAATTAGTGGGACTTTGTGCATAACACTGCTATTGAAATATTGATAGTTTTCGAGATATTTGACTTTTAATTTTTTTTTTTCTTATGTTTCGTCACTTCTAATAGTTGACATAATTATGGTTGTATGACAGCTACAAATTATTTTTTTTCAGAAACTGTAGAGTGAAGATGGCTCTTTCGAAAAACGTATCAAAAGTTGACCTGCGATATACAGGGGCCAACAGAAATCGTGCCAAACCTGATGGTTTAAAATTTAAAAAATCTCGACTTTTTCAAATGGAACACCCTGTGTTTTATGATTTCATTAGATGCCTTTCTGTAGACTCTATAATTTTATAATAGCTTTCCCTATACCTAAGTTGCGTAGTTTTTGCAAAAAACCCACTTTTATGAAAAATACCCGATTTGCGCACTCCTTTGACGGAAAAAATATTGTAAGGCTATTTATTTTTATAAAATGTATTAGTTTACACTTCTTAAAATAAAAATAACTGAAACATTTAGATAATTTCAGTTTAATAAACAAGTCTTTATGGAAAGTTACCATTTATTTGTAAATAAAAGTAAAAAATCATAAAAGCTCTACATGTAATTAAGAATTAGCAAAACTGGCGTATGCTTTAGAAGAAGTTCATGGGAATTATTTGCTAGCAGCACGTATTTATAGAGATTCCCACGTGCTGACTGTTTTGAAAATGTGAAAGAAAGATTTGAAAGAACAGCAAATGGGAATTATGAGAAAACTACCAGGAGACATGGGAGTAACAACGATAATATTTAGTTTAATGTTGTGGTTTCTGCTGTTGAAAATCCAAAAATATTAGTATCAGAAAATCAGTAGAAATCTTGGAGTTTTCAAAAGCTCGACAAATAAGATATTGAAGAAGAAGTTTCATACGTATCATATTGAAAACCAAACGGTGTTACCGTAGTTAGAAAAATTATTAGTGAAATGGATGAATATACATAGAGTATTGAAAAAAGAATACGCAATACTCATACAAGCAAGCTAACCTAAAGTAAATGCTCAAAATGTCCACCGTTGTTTTCAACACAAAGCATTAATCTACGACGAAAATAAATGTGAACATTTCTTAACATTTCGGGCGTTATGGTTAGAAACTCATTTTGGATCTTTTCTTTCAAGTCTTACATATCCGTTGGTGGTACTTCGTATACTCGCTCCTTGATATAACCCCACAAGAAAACGTCCAGAATATTTAAATCAGGCGAACGTGCAGGCGAAGGAACTGGACCACCACGACCTAACCACTTATTTGGATATACGTGGTTTAGGTGTTCTCTAATCTGAAATATGAATAGATAATAGGAAAAGTACTACAACAATAAAATAATCACAGTACCGCCAAAGTGAAATGTTAAGGGGCACCATCATGCTGAAACCATTGTTGAACCAAATAATCAGCGGGCATATTCTGTAGCTGTAGAAGGGAAAGTTCGTTTTGCAAAAAATGCAAATACACATTGGCATTTAAATTGCCTTCAAAAAAGTACGGTCCAACAATATGTTCTCCACAAATTCCAGCCCACACGTTCACTTTGAAACGATGCTGATTATCTAGTACCCTCAATAATCTTGGATTATTGTCAGCGTAGTGATGAAAGTTGCGACGATTGGGTAAGCATGTGTTTGAAAATGTTGATTCGTCAGTACACAAAACATTCATAAAAAAGTTTGGACTTTCCTGAATTTTATCCAATGCCCAGTGGCAAAATTGCAGGCGGTTTAGGTGATCTTGAGGTAACAGTGCTTGATGGTTTTTAATATGATACGGATGAAAATTATTCTTCTTCAGTATCTTGTTTGTCAAGCTTTTGGAAACTCCAAGATTATTACTGATTTTCCTGACACTAATATTTGGATTTTCAACAGCAGACGCCACAACATTAAACTGAATATCGTCATTGTTACCGTCATGTCTCCTGGTAGTTTTCTCATAATTCGTATTTGCTGTTCTTTCAAATCTTTCTTTCACATTTTCAAAACAGTCAGCACGTGGAAATCTCTGTAAATCTGGATTATTTGCTTTGTAAATACGTGCTGCTAGCAAACAATTTCCATGAGCTTCTCCTAAGGCATAAACCATTTTCACTAATTCTTCTTTTGAATAGTTCATTGTATGCACGCTTAGTACTTACTCTAAACTCGTACGTGAATATTCAGTAAAAGAAGAAATGACATGTAAACTGATTGTCACAAATTTTATTGCGTGACAGACGCTCACTGCGTTTTTCCCGAGAAAGGAACGTGCGCAAATCGGGTATTTTTCATAAAAGTGGGTTTTTTGCAAAAACTACGCAACTTAGGTATAGGGAAAGCTATTACAAAAATTGTAGAGTCTACAGAAAGGCATCTAATGAAATCATAAAACACAGGGTGTTCCATTTGAAAAAGTCGAGATTTTTTAAATTTTAAACCATCAGGTTTGGCACGATTTCTGTTGCCCCCTGTATATCGCAGGTCAACTTTTTATACGTTTTTCGAAAGAGCCATCTTCACTCTACAGTTTCTGAAAAAAAATAATTTCTAGCTGTCATACAACCATAATTATGTCAACTATTAGAAGTGACGAAACATAAGAAAAAAAAATTAAAAGTCAAATATCTCGAAAACTATCAATATTTCAATAGCAGTGTTATGCACAAAGTCCCACTAATTTTTTACGTAGAATTCGATAATGCCATAAAAAATATAGGTTTCCATTTAAAAACATGAAGTTGGTACCTGTCCAGGAAAAACTGAACACCCTGAATATGTAAATATATTTTCATTTTGTGTAGCTCGGGATATTAGACAACCCTGTAGAAAAAAAAATTAAGTTATCTCTTTTATTAACCCATATATTGGACTTACGCGCACTAGGTGGACACCCTGTATTTAGGTTTTCAAATATGAGCATTTATTGAATAAATATTTTGTAATGGTCCGGTGATAAAATTTGGATATTTGGAAAAATTCGTTATACTACATTTTCAGAGTATTACCTTTATGGAGGAGTGCTGCACTCTTGAAAGATTATGACCTAAGACTGAAATATCCTTGTACATTGATTTTTTGTAATTTAGTTTTATATTTACCCCATAGAAAGGACTATTTCGGATAACACTATACATCCTATAACACCTATTATTTATTGTAGTATATTTTTAGTATATGATTTATTGGCTTATTTAACTGTATACATCTTTGTTTATACCTATAGGAATTAAGTTAAATAGTTAACTAAGAGATACATTATTAATGAAATTATTAAATATTATGGTTCAATAAAGTTTTATATTTCTTCATATTTCCTGATGACCTATTATCCTAGGTATGCAAAGGAATAACTTTAATTTTTAAGATATGTTGCAAATAACTACTTTGCGTGCAACATGCATCGACCAACAATGCATTACAACATATTATATTCATACAACTTCAATAAGACAATAATTTGAGGTTACATGAAGATATGACGTTATAATTTAATGTTGTTTGCGACAATTCTTAAAAATAATAAGGTTATTCCTTTGCATACCTAGGATAATAGCAAAGTCTACATAATAAATAGATTATATGTAGACTTTGATGATAGATAACGAGGAAATATAAAACATTATTGAACCATAATATTTGACAATTTCATTAAAAATTTATCTCTTAGTTAACTTTTTGTCTTAATTCCTATATAAAGAAAAATGTAAACTTATTATTTAATTATGAACAAAACTTTCTGTTGTACGATTACTCTCTCTGTACTTTTTACGAGACTTTTCATCTGCTTCGATGGAAATATAACTGACAGCATTATGTACGCAAAAATCTCTATAAGAATATAGTGGCATTTCTGTAGGCATACGTCAAGTAGGCCACTTAGAGAGCTGTCAGCTGCAAATGTTGTCTTACTTCCAATATTGCCGAAGGCAGAAAAATGTCTGAGGACTCTAGAACACTTTGTCGTTTCGTTATATGAGTATGATGCTTCTAGAGAAAGTAACGCTATATGCAGAAATAACCCTCTAGTATGTCCTGTAGTTTGAAGTTCAAATTCAGGAATTATTTAGTAAGAACTTGAAAGTTTTTACAAATTTAACTGAGGCATGCGAGATTCAGAGTTGTGAGTACACATATATACATAAAGATAGTATTTTATACATCGTCTGTTACGACTATGTGGATTAACCGTGATTGAGAAAAGTCTTTCGAACTGAAATCTGAAACTTTTAGAATACAAAGATTTATTGAAATCATCGGCACAATTCTATCAGTAGAAAATAATAGTACATGTCTAATATTTTTTAAGATTAGTTTTACACCAGGTGGCTATGGCTCAATTTTCAGATAATTCTTTTTTAACATCACGTCTGAGCTGTATAGATGTTTAATTCTTCTTCTTAAACTATATACAGTATGTCCCTAAAGTAACCCCGCCGCACATTAACTTTTCAACAAATTGAGATATCGACCTCAAACAAAATGTAGGATGAATTTTATAAAAAAATACTACTTTCTACCCCCAAACGGAATTTTGACAACTGGTAGATAGCGCCAGAGTCGCTGCGAGCACATTTATGCACATTTATTTAAATAACATAGTAAGTCGTGTCGCACATCGTTTGAAAGGTATTATAATTCTCGTCACATCAGTTGTTGATCAATTAAAATTATTCGAAGTTATCCCACCGCACCCGAAGCCTCACGTTCTGAGGTGGCTATACTAAGCAGCGGATAAAATTCAATTTCACCAGCTCTTCCTGTCTCGCAGGGCACCTAATCAGCCTAGGCGACACCTAACCTAATAATAATCGGTAAGTAAATTTTCTAAGTCCACAAAACTGCACTTAGAATAATTTCATCAGTCCCAACTTGTCGATAGAGGGACATACAACAAAAACTATGTGGAAGTTAACGAAATAAATATTACGAAAGACGAATCCCTGACCTGGCAAGCACACGTGCAACAAGTGTAAATGTTCTTTCATTTTCTATTTCAGTTATTTCAATGCCACTGACAAAGATAACTGGATGTGCGTTATGACGATGATTAAACCAGTCTTACAAATTAACTATAATTCACTATAAGCTTCACCGAGTGCGTTAATTTTTCAGTCAAATTTGAAGCATCTGACGCGTAGTGACAAAGATACATAAATTTGAACGGCAGACAGTTGACGGCATGAATAAATGTGGAAAATTTTATTAGTTTATATTTTTTGACGGTAGTGTCCAAGAATATATATGTATCTCCGTGTCAGTCGCTCGCCATCTGGTACCACAACCAGTCCTGCCCGTCTCTGCTTCTGCCACAAATGGCCATTAAGTACATTTCTGTCTGTCCACAAAACTGCTCTTAGAATGATTTAGCCGGCTCTTGTGTACTATTAAGAAAATATTCTAATTCCCAAATCGACAATTTTCACTAGTCTGCAGAAACGCTTGTAACTCAAAAAGGGATGACTATTTTAATTTTTCAACAACTGGTTTACCTAATTTTTTCCAGTAGATATTAGATATTGTTCCACCCTGAAACTTTCGTAGGGAATTTAAAAACAAAATATTTGTACATTATGTTGAATTTAAAATGATAAAGTTGACAGTAACTGTTGGTACTACAGGGAGTACCAGAAAGTTCTTTCATTACTTTACAAGATACCAATAAATCTTTAAATACACAACACATTAACAGTTATTCAATGCTTGACATTATTCTTTTATTGTTGAGTTCACAATTGGTTTTAATACCACAAATACTATATCTTTTATGGTCGTGTGAAAAGTTGTAGTTTTTTTAGTTAAAGGACACGTTCGGTGGCAGTTCCAACAAAGGATTTGACAGTTTGTCTCAGAGCTAAGCCGCTCTCTAATAAGTTCGAAGTATATTAGTCATACTATTAATAGTAACAATGATCTAAATAATGAAAAACACTCAAAAAATTAAAAATTTGTATGGTGACATAGTACCTATACCTAAAAATTTATGAAAGGAAAATTGTGTATCGATCTAATAAATTCATTCATATACCTGATCAACTGCAAATGTGCAATGCCAATTATATGCCCAGATTCAAAGAGATTCAAGCAGAAAATGGAAAAGGAAGAATTACATGGTATGAACCAGTAACAGGAACGTGTTTTTCCTATATTATTACGACTTCTAAAATAAAATAAAGTTGCATATATCATGGAAAAAGTAATAGAGAAAGAAATGAAAAATACGACATTCCATTACTGGAGTTAGAAAATAAATTAAAGGACTAGAAACCAGCACCAGGACCTGGAAGTAAGGCAGCCATAAGAATGAAGTCGTTAATAGTAAAATAATATCTGGAATGTACACACAGTTCATAGAAAAGTCTAAACTGATTTTAAGAGTATTACACATTACATTAGAAGAAGTAGTTGAAATGGAATCTATGTATTAAAAGTAACCGAATTTAAAACTATATATATATGTATACAGGGTGGGTTTTTGAAAACGAAACAGAGCGAATAACTCTCAGGAAAATTATTTTTTCGAAAAACGCCGAAACAGGTCGATTTTTTATCAAAAGGGGACATCTTTTCCCATAGTTTTGATGCTCCAGTCTCACCCTCCTAGGGAGGGGGGGCAACCCCCCCAAATATCTTAATACGGAAGGAGGGTTAAATGACACATCATTTGAAAGGTACTTCAATTCTCTACACAACCCTGTATTAGTTTTTTAATTTGACTGGTTAGTTTTGAAGATAAAGGTTGTTAATAAAAAACTACTTTTTACGGTTTTATTTGCAAACTTTTTCTACATCAGCCAATTAAATATTCAAATTGATGACCTCCAGCCTCCATACAATAGTATAAGTTTTGCACAATGCGATCACGTACGTTTTGCAACATTTCTGGAGTAACTTGGCGGCATTCGTTAATAATGCGTTGGCGTAGAGCTTCAAGGGAAGTAGGTGGAGTGGCATAAATTTTGGACTTTAAATGACCCCACAAGAAAAAATCCAAAGGGGACAAATCCGGCGATTGCGCAGGCCACTCTATGACGCCTCTTCTCCCAATCCACTGATTTGCAAATGTACGATCGAGATACTGCCGAACAGGCAAGGCGTAGTGAGGAGGGGCTCAATCCTGTTGGAATATCAACTGGTCTTCTAGATAATTTTCATTATTCTCTATAATGTGTATCAGCTCTGGATAAATGGAGTTTTCCAGCAAATCCAGGTACATCTCCCCGGTGAGATTACCTGGTAAGAAAAAAGGACCAACAATGTGGTCACCAAAAATTCCAGCCCATACATTTAATTTTTCCTAATGTTGTGTATGAATCTCCTAAAATATCCTGGGATTAGAATCGGACCAATAACGACAATTGTGACGATTGACATTGCCATTAACAGTAAATGAACACTCATCCGAGATGCAGATATTAAAAATTAAATCTGGATTGTTAATAGCTCGTTCACTCATTACTTCACAAAATTGTAGTCGGCGGTCAAAGTCATCTCCATTAAGTTCATGTGTAAGGTGAATCTTATAGGGATGGAATTTATGATGCTCCAAAGTTTTACGAATTTTGTTTCGCTCAAAACCGGATTCAGCTGCCATTTGCCTCGTATTCGTTCTAGGATTTATAGCAACATGGCCTAGAATAGCTACATCTTCTGCTTCATTTCTTTCAGGGTGTCGCTTTTTATTACTTACAGATCCGGTCTCCTGAAATTTGGTCACTAACCCCAAAATGTACTTCCTGTGAACATTTTTACCCAAGTGTTGCTGATTAAATATTTCTGCTGTCCTATTAGCACTCCGATTATTTGCATAAAAAAGAGCAATTATTTCCACTCTTTCTGGAATCGAATAAACCATAATGTCGACAAACTGTACAGGTAACAATAAAATAATAATTCACTCAATACCTGTTCTGATTGTATTATTTATTATTTCAATTTACTGCGAATAATAAAAGGAAATGTCACTCTGACATAAGGGGTGACACTCATGGACGACTATTGTATGGAGGCTGGAGGTCATCAATTTGAATATTTAATTGGCTGATGTAGAAAAAGTTTGCAAATAAAACCGTAAAAAGTAGTTTTTTATTAACAACCTTTATCTTCAAAACTAACCAGTCAAATTAAAAAACTAATACAGGGTTGTGTAGAGAATTGAAGTACCTTTCAAATGATGTGTCATTTAACCCTTCTTCCCTATTAAGATATTTGGGGAGTTGCCCCCCTCCCTAGGGGGGGTGAGACTGGAGCATCAAAAGTATGGGAAAAGATGTCCCCTTTTGATCAAAAATCGACCTGTCTCGGCGTTTTTCGAAAAAATAATTTTCCTAAGAGTTATTCGCTCTGTTTCGTTTTCAAAAACCCACCCTGTATATATATATATATATATATATATATATATATATATATATATATATATATATATATATATATATATATATATATATAACAACTAAAACAACTATATATAGTTATTATATCATTTTCTCCAAAGGAGGGGTCATTTCTCTATCAACTGTAAAAACTATGAAAAAAAAAACAGCCGTAGCACCTAACACATTTACTTAATTTAAAATCAATCACGTTGTCCATGAATAACGCATCATAGGTGGTAATCTACCATCATTTTTCAAAGAATGCCTAGAATAATGATTATTAAAAATGAGGATTTTCATTCATTACATCTAATGACAAATAAAATGTGTGTTTGCTATATGCAAATTAAAGAAAATTAAATAACGAACCTAATTGTGTTGATTTTCGACTGTAGCAAAATAATCAATTATCGGCATCAGTGCAATTATAATAACGGTGTCACTATTATAGAATTAAATTAGAATGAATAAAGCCGTAGATTGTAAAATTCTGAATAAATGAATTAAACGAACGTACATGCCAGGTTTGTTACAACAAAAAGTTGACGCATACCTAGTTAGCTCCTGAAGCGGATTTTAAACGCTAGTGCGAGAAAAGTACTGATCTTAAACCGGGCTCTGTTATTTGTTGGAAAGCGTTGTCTTCAGATGATTAAAACTGGTTTTCATTATATCCAGATGATGCTAACTTGGCTGGGGAAACGCGTGTGGAGTGCATTATAGTGATATAGTTTAAAAATTACAATCATCTTAACTCACATTTTAATTTGGGCAGCTCTGCTTTAATTATTTTAATTCGTTTAGAACATGTGGGTGCAACAACAGACTATTATATTATATATTACACCATTGCGTACTGTCAGTGTAAATAAAATGAAGGCACCGTAGATAACTGGCTTTACTAATATAACGATGAAAGAACGCGACAAGACACTTACGTACAAGAACACAAAAAGTAAGGTGAAATAGGTTTTACATAAATCGTTACGAAATTACAATACATTAGCGTCGCTAAGACGCGAAAAAACCTGATTTAAATAATGTGTTTAGAGGTGGTAATACACAGGAGGGTTAGAGAGATTTAAAAACAGTCTGTATACAATATAATAAAAATGTGTAACTACTCTCTCACCTACCCGACCTTGAGGAACTTTACAGTAGAACATTAACATTTTTACTAATTATAAATTAAGAGAAAGAACGGTAAAAACCCATTATAATAATTCATACAATCACATTACAAGTATCCTTTTAGATTTGTGTAACGCAAAAGGAAACAGATTCAGATATAATGCACTTGATTATATGGTATCTCGTTAAGAATACTACAATATAAGTATACATATAAACCCATATATCATGTTCTTGTTCCCATATATCAATTGTTGCTTCTAAGAACGGATTTTTCAAATGCCTGGAAATGGACTCTAGTGCAACCTTTTCCTAGGTGTCCCAAGTGTGGACACTTTTATCAACCCTATCCTACTTTTATTTCTGATTTAATACCCATAAATATATTACCTATTATCTGTTTTATATAAATTGAAAATGTTATTTAAAGGCAGATGTATGACTTACTGAGGCAGACTAATGGCCAATATGAATATCAGATTATATTTAGGAACACTATAATAGTACAAGGGCTCCTAAATGTGACTGGTGAATCAAATATTCTATGCATCGGATAACAAGCAAATGTGGACTTTGACAACAAAATGGGACTTCTCAAAAATAATTATATCAATGATAATGATTCTGGTGTCATGATACTGAAAACCAATGGTATTGACCTTTATGAATATTTTTAAATCAAAAGCATTTGATTCCTATATAAATAAATTGGTTATAATATATAGATTCTAATAATGTTATAAATTTTCGTTCTTATTTATCAATTCGTTAAATTAAGTTCTTATTTTCGAAACTACAAACATATTTTTATAACAAATATATTTTTATATTTTAGTGAAGAATGATCGTCAGATTCGTTTGTAAACTCTGGAGTACCACAAGGGATGACCTTGGGACATTTCTTATAGTATATTATTGATACTTTTGATTTATCCAAAGATGTCCAAATATAGAAAAATGGGAAGGCATGCTGATGATACACAAACTTATTTTAGTTTTAACTGTAACGATTCGTATAAGGTGAGTGAACATATCAATATTTACCTGAAAGCAATTTATATACAATACTGTTTATTTTATTTTTTCGTATAATATAATTATTGGAACTGAAATTCTAATAAAATATTTTTTATGGTGGTTGGTATTTATTATAATAAATAAAGTTACAAATATTTTGGAATACGCTATTACACTTTAAAATAATGTTTTAATGTATTTTAGTTTTATTTTCAGTATTAGGTTTACATTATAATATTTTGTAAGAACTGATTTTTAAATTTAATTAAAATCATGATTCATGCTTGCATGACTAAAAAATATTAAACGAAAGAGTGTAAAACCTCATTTTAGTCATTAGTGAATATAAAAACGGAATTACACAAAGGCAGGAATAGAAAATTAATTAAACCACAACATTTTGGTTCACCCATTTTAAACGTTTTACTGGGAATATTCGCATCCCTTCTGAGAGGGCTTCAGTCGTTCATTTCGACTAATTTAATGGTATCCGGCAATTAAACACTTTCGCTGGTGACGTAAAACCTGAAGGCTTATCGAGACCTCGTTTTATATAGGTTTTTTATTGCCCTCTTTCTTTAGCGTTAACTCCAACCTATTCACAACGATCTCTTCAATAAAATTCAGTGTTTTCCGAAAAACGTATAATTCATCGTTACTTTTATAGCATGTGTGTGGCTCGCAAAGTAACGCAGGGTATTTTCGGCTTTGGCTCAGACCCTACTTTTATTAGGCATGATATAAAACAATGTAGCTTTTTAAACTCATGCGTTCGAAAATGCCGCAAAATGCTTGTAAATAATGTTTATGCTTTTAGTGACATTAAATTAGTACCTAACCATTTTTTTATCAAAGTACTCTGAAAAAAAAATGTAAATAATTAATAATCAGGATGAGGGAACACGTTCGTTCATTAAGCGTTCTGTATAGAATTGGATATCATGAATAATTTTGTCACTAATTGACACATTTTCTGAAAAGGTACCAAATCCCAATACCTCCGTTTATGTTTTGGTACTACTTATTATTGTTTTATATCATTCAAGAAATTATTGTCTATTTAAATAATTAAGTATTACATTCTCGTATTCTCTGATGTATGTACGTACATACCTACCAAAATGTATTAATATTACTATTACATAATAATATTAAAGATATGCTAATTATAGCACGCACTAGTATAATAATAGCAGCAAGAAGAATAGCCGAAACTTTTAATCAACGACAAATGGTTATATCAGTACTTATTGATGTAGAACCCGGTCGTTAAAAGGCCCAAATTAAAGCTTCACAACACAGTCTGCAGCACATACACATACACAGTTGTATTTTTAACTCAGAGGATTTCAGCAGGGCCATATTGTTAAGCTAGTGGTACTGATTATTGGAGTCCTTAGTGGAATGGAACACACACTGCTTTCGGAACTAAAGGTTGTACCGTCAAGCATAATTTCAATTTACAAAATATACGACAATTTAATTATCAATTGTTTGGTCCTCTTGAAATCGAACACTCTATTTCCGGATACAAAGACTAGCGTGTTATCTGTCCAGGCGATATACTGTCAATATTATATAAGATTATTCCAGTCGCCATGAACAAGACCTGTGTAGAAAAAGGATAATTATAATAACTATTTAACATGGATACTAATTATAAATTCATTGTAGTCTCTTTTGGTGTTACACCAGCTGTAAAATAACAAAAAACAAGAAAGCAGAAGCATACAAATTAAATACCTACCCATTCAAAGTCCACTCTCAAGGCAAACTTCTAAAGTTTGCCCCAAAAAACCACTGTATAATATGGAATAAAATAAATATTTGATAAATTAACTAGATTTCATCAGTGGGTTTTTAGTTTTATACAAAATTCTGTAATATTGCAAATCATTTAACTAGGTTTTTTCTAAACGTGTCAAGTTGATTCTCAATTCATCTCAAAACATTTTTTGTCAGATTGACATTTTTAAGTCAAAGTGTCATCACATGCACTGATCACTACGATATTATTAATTTTCTAATCTAAATCTCTAATCTTATTAATCTACAGAGTGAGTTTTTTGTATGGAACGCCTCAATTATCTCGGAAACGGCTTGCCCGATTTTTATGAATTTTGGTTTATAAGGGTTTTGTAATATGGCCGATATTATTGTGGCATTTACATTGTTGTCAGATCTTTCGTTTTTCCGGAAATATACTGAAATTTGTTATTTCAAATGGATCACCCTATATATTTTTTTGTTTTTGAAATCTCTAAGAAATTTAGAATATTTTTCATGTAATGTTCCCTATACCTAATTGCCATAATTTCGGAGTTACAGCTACATTTGCAATATCTCCGCCGAAGTTAAAATATTACATCAGGGCGGCTATGTCTGCGACAAAAACAATTTTGACGTTTTAATAAACTATTATTGTTGGTGTTTATTGAAAGTTACAATGGACCGTTTATCTGAGAAAGAACGAATTGAGATTTTAATGATATTAGGATATGGTGATGTGCGTAGAAGTCAACAGGAAACGTGTAATATCTTTAATAATTTATATCCTAATAGAAATCCCATAACAAGATCTACTGTAAGTAAGTTGTTAAAAAAGTTTAACCAAACTGGAGCCATAAAAGATTTACCGAAATCAGGGCGTATAAAAACTGCAACAACTGAAGACAAATCTTTAGATGTTTGTGTTATGTTAAAAGAAGATCCACACTTGAGTACTAGACAAATATCTGGGGAAGTTTATATTTCTCAAACATCCATAATGAAAATTTTACATGCCAATAAATTCCATCCTTACAAAGTAAGATTGGTTTAAGAGTTGTCAGATGATGATTTCGATAGACGTGAAGAGTTTGCCGACACAATGATGGAAAAATGTTACGATCAAAATAATCCAAATGTTTTAAATAATGTTATGTTTTCCGATGAGGCCACTTTTTGTATTGATGGAAACGTAAATCGGCATAATTGCAGATACTGGTCACGTAACAATCCTCGTTGGATGAGAGAATCCCACACCCAATTTCCACAAAAGATTAATGTATGGGCTGGAATAATAGGCGACAAAATAATTGGTCCTTTTTTCATTGAAGGAAACTTAAATGGCCCGGCGTATTTAAATTTATTACAGAATAATATTATACCTGAGTTGGCTCGGTTATTTCCAAATCTAAGTAAGTATTCTCAATTGCCTGTTAATTTAGAAATTTTATTATTTGAAACTTTCAGACAATAACAATGTCCCAAATAACAATATTTGGGTGCAACAAGATGGAGCTCCACCTCACTATGCGCGTGACGTGAGGCAATACCTAAACAATGTGTTTCCCAGAAGATGGATTAGAAGGCGTGGTTTTATCGAATGGCCCCCGCGATCACCCGACATGAATCCTTTAGACTATTTCCTGTGGGGTCACTTAAAAAATATTGTTTATAAAACCAAACCTGCCAATATTCAGGAATTAAAAGATAGGATTACCACAGAGATAAGAAGAATTGAGCAGTCAGGAATGTTACAAAATGTACTGCAAAGTTTTAAACATCGCATGGCTTCTTGTATGGAAGTAAACGGACAACATTTTGAGCATCAGCTGTAACCGCCTTTACTTTATGTTTTCAAAAGATCCTATGGGATTTCTATTAGGATATAAATTATTAAAGATATTACACGTTTCCTGTTGACTTCTACGCACATCACCATATCCTAATATCATTAAAATCTCAATTCGTTCTTTCTCAGATAAACGGTCCATTGTAACTTTCAATAAACACCAACAATAATAGTTTATTAAAACGTCAAAATTGTTTTTGTCGCAGACATAGCCGCCCTGATGTAATATTTTAACTTCGGCGGAGATATTGCAAATGTAGCTGTAACTCCGAAATTATGGCAATTAGGTATAGGGAACATTACATGAAAAATATTCTAAATTTCTTAGAGATTTCAAAAACACAAAAATATATATAGGGTGATCCATTTGAAATAACAAATTCCAGTATATTTCCGGAAAAACGAAAGATCTGACAACAATGTAAATGCCACAATAATATCGGCCATATTACAAAACCCTTATAAACCAAAATTCATAAAAATCGGGCAAGCCGTTTCCGAGATAATTGAGGCGTTCCATACATAAAACTCACTCTGTATACTAATCTTTTCCTGTAAACATATGAGGAAATAAAGATCTCATTAACACAAAGGTCAAATTTTTTATGTTTATAACTTTCTCATATGATTATCAATTATGTCTTTAAATTCAAATTGAAGAAATCAACAAAATTACATTTTTTTTCTGTTAAAGAATACATAAATCAATAGAAGTAACTGATGATAACTGAGTGATGGAGCTTCGCTTTGAAACACTCTATACATACTATGTTTCTAAAGTATAAACTATATTCCTATATATTAGTAGTGGTGAGAAACACACCGTAGTGCCCTCTTTGGGTCTTTGCTACTATCTGTCTGACAATTATTGTCAAATTGGCAGACAGATAACGACCTGCTTTTCTGCAACATCGTTCATCGAGTCCACTACCTATGGCACTCTGATGAGCGCATAATAAGCGCGAAACCGGTCAGTGTCTGGTGGAAGGTCTCGATGAACGATGTGGCGACTCCTGTGGAGATGCCGATGTAATGCAATACCAGTCGAGGCATATTTCCCGTGGAGTAGTTGTTTTCGGCATCTGCTTCAAATAAATATATTCCTATATACTTTATACTCGTATTTCATGTAGGAAGCAAGGACAGATGAGCAATCATCTTAACAAAATAACTAGACAATAACGCAAGTATTACTTAGTCTTCCAGAGTGGACGTAGTTAATCTCCCTGATCGTCTAGGTGTTTATATTTGTTGATAAGAAATAACAAGATATTTCTTGGGATACTTAGGAGTGCGTATTAAGGAACTTAAATAATAAAGAACATTTTATATCGCTCCGTCTTACTGGACTGTACATTTTCACTAGTTCTATTTTATCTGATTACGGACTCATAAGCCATAAAAATTTTCTTTACGGGCCAGAGGAGAGGGTTATATTACATCGGTTACACGTAGAAACGGACGGAGAGCAGGAATGCGGCTACTAAGAGATCTCGATTTTTCCACTTTAGTGACGTGTTATGCGCTAGTGTGGGCGAGTTTCAAAACTGAGGGGTGTTTATTGCCACCCACCATTCCCTTTCCTAACATTTCATCTACTTTTCGCTGGATCCTCAGTGCGAGCTGAATATTTGAAAGCTGTTATATGAATATAGCTCACAAGCATTTACAGAATTTTAACACATGCGAATATATGTCGATTGTAAGAATTTATTTATCTAAAAAGCAATTAATAATATGAGATGTTTATGAAATTGGACCAATCGGAATGCTTATTTATTATAGTATAGTTTATATTATAGTATAGTTCTCTTCAGTAGTTCTCTTATTCTCAAACCGGATCCAATATGTTTCTTACAATGATTCGTATGCAATTACGTATGATTCGAGGCACTTTATAGCTACATCTGGTGTGCCACAGGGGTCAAACTTAGGGCCTCTGTTATTTTTATTATTTATAAACGATATAACTGATGTAATTGACTGTGAAAAACTGTTGTTTGCCGATGACCTCAAAATCTATTATCCTATTCAAGCCTTACAAGATTGTTACTTTGTTCAGCAACAACTTTTAAAAATAGAGGAATGGTGTACTAAAAATAAATTAAATTTGATCATAGACAAATGTAAAGTAGTTAGTTTCAGTATCAAAAACCAAATTATTGAATACAACTATAAACTGCACTCAACTACCCTAGTACGATGTGACAACATTAAGGATTTAGGTATTCAATTTGATAAAAAATTTACTTTTAAAGACCACATTAATAAAATAATTTCATCAGCATCGAAGATGTTGGGATTTATTATCAGGAACTGCAGGAATTTTCGTTATATTGCCGCTTTGAAGGCGCTTTATGTTTCTTATATTCGATCTAAATTAGAATATGGATGTATTATTTGGTATCCGTATTATGAAGTTAATAATTTGGCAATCGAGAATCTTCAGAGGAGGTTTGTAAAGTTTTTATATTTTAGGAAGTTTAACATATATCCTGAAAGGGGATTTGATCATAATTTACTTTTGCGGGAATTTGACATTACACGTTTACATATTGATACTATCCAAATTACCAGCATGTTAGATTTTCAAATTCCTAGACCTTCATCCCGTCAAGCTAGCACCTTTCACTTGCCAACTGCCAGAACTAATATTTTGTTAAAGTCACCGATATTTGTAATGTGTAATAATTTTAATAAACTTTCACCATATTGCGACATTAACCATGGGAATGTAATAGAATTATTTGCAGCAGCTAAACATTATTTAGTTTAACATTTGAAATTTTTTTCCACTCATCACTGTATGTAATTAATTATTGTGTTAATACATCATTTACTTTTGTAATAATACTTAGTGTAATTTTCTCGTAACTTTTTATTCTTTGTATTCTTTTTTTTTTGTTACCATTTAGTTGATATAATTTTGTTATATAGTTATATAATTTACTTCTTCTCAAGTTTTGTCCTGTAATTGGATTTTGTATCTGTTGGGCAAATACTAAAATAAATAAATAAATAAATAAAAAATAAATAAATAGTAGGTAGGTACATTATAACGAGTCGAAGAAAATCTTAAAATATGTTTAAAAAATCTTTACAATTAATTATCAAACTAATTTAGATTTATGCCCAAACATACACATAAAACATTTTCCAACTAGTTTCATCATTGAGGATTACGATCAGAGATGAGAATATTTAAAAATGGTCTATAAAACACAAAATATTTGAAGTGTTTACCTATCAGGTACTTTTATTGATAAATTATAATTTATAACAACAGAGTAAAAAACTTATGTGATGTTCCCCGAAATAAAACAAGGATGCTGCTGCAGTTAAAGATATCTCGAAGTTTTTGCTGCTCTTCAGTACGATTAGAGGGAAATAGGGCGAGTAACTACAATCCATTTTGCACTTCTTTACTGGACTGGACTTATGGCCAAATATCCATAGATTTAATCTATCTTCTAGGAATCGCTTCCAGACTATATTACTACTTATCATGTGTGAAGAAACGCAGTGAAGGAGTGCCTCTTCTGTTAGCTACTCTGCTAACCATTATGTTATAATAATTTCTAATTATAGTAATTTTTTAAATTATTTTTTTGCCGCAACGGGAATAAAATACTATTTTACAGCCTCAAAATATGGAGTAGAAATGAATAAAAAATAAGCCATAATGTAATTTAATTATTTCAGAATAAAGTTAATATTAATTGGATAATTTTCACAGTTGGTAATAATTAATAAAGGGTCATTCTTCACACCTGCCTGCTCGAAATCAAAACACTAGCGACTTATTACTACACTTATTAGAATATGAACACGGTTAATACAAAATGTAGATGGTAATTTAATTTTTTGTTATGTAATGGTAATTTTTATTTATTTAAAATGTTCTATATTTTTTATTTTAATATTTAGAAATCGTACCAATTTGTTGCGATATATTAATTGTTTTGTAAATTATTATTAATAAAAAGCAGTAAAAAATACCAGTGTATTTGTATATTTGTAGTAAATTGTTAACGTACTATCAGTTATCTGTCTTATCCTAATAACCTCTATACATATAACTACTTCAATTAAGACTTAAACTTTTAAGTATCAGAAAAGTGACAAAACATCAGTAACACGTCCTAGAGTTTCTATAGCGACGTGTAGTTACTTGTATAAGAACAAAGTCTAATTTCAACCACGAAACAGTAAGTCCGTCCGATTGCTCAAAAAATGTAGCACTGAACTACACTAATTTCAGAGTTCTATTCATTTGTCACTATTTACTACAAGGTGTAAATAATGACAAACGTGCGTGCACTACAAGTGCCATATTTCAACGTAAATAAGGTTTAAATTGCACTGAGATAAATCAGCTGATGAAAATGTAGTGTAGCAAACACTGGTGCACCATAAACACTAGCTGGCAATCGAACGGACGTAATATTTGATCAATAGAGAGCACCAGAAAGCACTGCAGCACCGGTTTTTGTTATTAACTGCTGTTAGTGTACCAGTATGTTTACGAACTTTTCTGTGCTGAACCATAATAACCCCTCCACATTCTAGTACCTAACATCTATGAACGTTAATCAGAAGTTCTGGGCATAGTGAATTTTTATATATACAAAGATTTGTCATGTGCCAATATGTTGGATAGCGAAAGACTAATAAATTGACAATCCCAACACTAAATTTGCACAAACTACAACTTGACCTGCACTAAGATCAATCACAAAATTATCAAAAAGCATCTGAGTAGTCGTCATTTTATGAAAATCCTTCATTTCACTTCTTTTCCTCCTAGACATCTCAACGGTCGATGCCTCCGAGGCATTTCATCTCAACATTGCTATAGAATATATAATTTTCATTGAAAATACTGTATCAGTAACTTAATATATATATTTTAGAAAATATTAACCTAATTTGATCCAGCTGTATTAGTAACAATTTTGTCTGGGATAAATCTACTTAGATCTAAAATAGAGAAATAATTAATACATGATGGTAAACCTACAAAGTGCTTCAGCTTTTCATGAAAATAAGAATTACACTATATCTATGATTAGATTATAACATATACATACCCTTTCCAAGGCTTACAGATGCTTCTAGATTGTATCTGTTCTGTCGTAGTCTCTTTTCTACTTTGCGATAATGTGATTTAAATAATGGCTTTCCGATCAATTACTAGTGTTGTGAAATAATTATTGGCTAGTTAGAACCCATATTTCAAATGATGGTAAGAACATTATTCTTGAACTGAGTAAGATGGGTTATTAAAATTTAATGAAACCGCTAGTAGCCTATCATGTCACATTTTATAAATGGATATAACTTTTTGTTACCTTGTTGTAAAACCTTAGTATATGTTTATATCTTAGTGTATGTATTTGATATATTTGATTGTAAAGAATATAAATTAGTATTATATTCGTTTTGACGTGGAACACCAATGTTTCTTTACTAGCCTCTTGTGAGACAAGTCTTGCATTTAGTGCTGCAAGACACTTATTCAAAATAATGTAAACATATTACAAATAAATTCAATTAAAAGCTAACAGTGCTGTGTATAACCACAATATACAGAGAAATAGGCCACCTTTGTTGAACGTGTTCAGCAGCCAGAAAGGTTTAATAATGACAGTGGCCATATATTTTAATTAAAATTTTGATTTTAATTTACTTCGCTTGTTCCCCAATTAAAACCTTTTCATAAATGTATAAAGGCAAATAAACTGCAATTTATTAATCCATTAAGCCGCTACTGGATTAATAATTCAGGCAGCTTGGCCGAGGAATAAGCTTTAACACTTGACGTAATAGCGTATTCCTGCATTATACAAAAACAGAATTAACGCTCTTAAATTCATAATGGTTCCTTTTTGCTTTAAGGCATGGTTAATAGTTAAATAGAAAATTATGCAAGCGAAGTTAGTTCATAGGCAAAATATTCCAAAATATTCATGCTTTATAATGAAAGGTGATGGATAATAACGATGAAAGATGATTATCGGTAGGCAGAATAGGAAAGTTTAACATAAACGCTCCACACACAGCCATGTGAATATCGTTTCTCTTTGTCGCTCTCAGCCATAGCTGACGACCTGAAAGTTCTTATAAGAGGGTCTCCGCAAACATGTATCATATGTAAAAAGAGTAAAGAAAGGCGACCCATATAGGACGCAGGAAGTATGTAATATTATTTTACGTTATTTATAAGTCCAGTAGGTGAGGTATTACAGTACAAATTTTTTTACAAACACTATAATGTAATGTAATTACAGTACAAAAACTGTAAACGAGCACTATAAACACCTAATGGACGTGTATGGTATGATATTTTATTTCATACTGTAGTCGTTCTAAAATAAAAATTAATTATTGTAAATTTTAAACCAATCACTAAAAATAAAATCTCGCAATTTTCAAATTGCATCTTAATACCGTTAACAAGGTGACATTAACATGACATTAACCTTCTTTTGAAATATCGTAATTTTATTTGTTTGTATAATAATGGAGTGTTCAGAGGAAATTTTAAATAAATTTCCTAAAATCGTAGCTTCACTGAAATGGGTAGAAAGGCATTATTTCTATTCGTCTGACTTCAGTCAATGAACAATCCTGTAAAGTGTTGCTAGGCATTACACTACCCGGTACTGCAACGTTCCGTTTACCGGCCGAAATCAGCGCAGAGTAAGTAGATCTACTGGACAGTATGAAAAAAATAAATTATGTTGATTACCTGCTCTCTCTACAATGTTGCTGACGGACAGAAGCGTTCTCCCAACAACACCTTAGCGGGCATAGACCATATGTAAAAGGGTAATGGGCGCTATGGGATCTAGAACCCATCATTATGTTACTTGCCCGAACAAATGGAACAAGGTCCTACGAGATAATAAATATAAAATTTCTCCTTTAATGAGCAAAAAGGTACCGACTGTATTTTATTGCATAGAGATGTCTGTAATACTGAAAATTTTACACAATATATGCAATGCAACTTTTACGCAAAGTATTTATAGGAAGGATGGACTTAAATATTTTGTTGTTTATATTATCTATTTATTTATTTATTTATTTAAAATTCGTGTTAATATACACCAGGGTGTTTACACTCGTCACAAAAACCAGAATATGGAGATTACTTACTTACTAGCTAGAGTACAAATAATCATATTAAAGTGCCTATTATTAAAAGATTAAGATCAACAAATAACAAGTAGAATTATAGATACATACATATTACAAACAATTAATTAAAAAAAAAATACTACGAACAAACAAATTTAAAATAGTCACTAGATGTCGCGAAAGTCGCTTGATAAAAATTGATTAAAATCATAAAACGCGTTCATCAGTAAATAATTCTTAATTTTTTTTTTAAATTTATTCAAGTGTAGAGTCTTTAAATGGTCAGGTAGGACATTAAAAAACTTTACACCCAAATAACCTGTACCATTTCTTGTTCTTGTTAACCTTAGGTATTTATCTGAGGAGTAATTTCTATTACGGGTGCTATATGAGTGACTTTCATGGTTGCAATGGAATGACTATATATTTTTCTTAACATGAACAAGGCAATGGAATATATAAGTACAAGGAAACGTGAGTACATTCAACATAACAAATTGATCTCTACATTCATCTCTGTATTTTAAACCCGCTATAACCCTTATAGCCTTTCTTTGATGCGAAAATACTTGATTGCTAGAAGGTGCGTGACCCCAAACAAGTATCGCATAGGATAAAGCAGAGTGTATAAAACTATGATACACCATTAATAATGTATTCCTGGACACTACACGTGCTAGACTTCGAAGCAAGTGGATATACTTAGACATTTTAGAGCAAACGTAGTTGACATGCTGGTTCCATAATAATTTAGAATCCAGGTGTACCCCCAGAAATTTAACAGAATCAGGATTACTTATATGTTCTGAATTTCGTAACGTGAAGATCATAGTTTCGGTTTTTGTCGTGTTGAGACTTAAGTTATTAGATGAAAACCAGTTATTAACATGTGATAGTGTTTTATGCCTTTTTTCTGTCAGTAATGTGAAATTACTATTTCTAGTTATTATATTAGTATCATCAGCAAAAAGTACACTACTTATATTATCTTCATCTAACGAATTTGGGAAGTCGTTTATATATATCAAAAAAAGAAGAGGGCCCAATACTGAACCCTGAGGCACCCCATGTAAAGGTATTTTAATATTAGATTTGACTTGATTGTATTGAACATATTGGGCTCTATCACTTAAATAAGATTTCACCAGATTTGTACTATCGCTTGAAAAGCCATAACAATATAATTTCTTTATGAGGATAGAGTGCGAAACACAATCGAATGCTTTTGTTAAATCCAAAAACTGGGAGGCTACGAACTCACCATTCTCAAAACCAATATTAATCATTGTTGTTAGATAGTCAATAGCCAATGTAGTTGATAGGTTATTACGGAAACCATATTGATGACAGCTGAAAAGCTTGTTAGTCTCAAAATATGTTGCTATTTGATTATTTAATAAATTCTCATAAGTTTTTGCCATGACCGGCACTACGGAAATGGGCCTATAATTTGATGGGTCATTGATATCATTTTTTTTATATATGGGAACAACCTTAGCTATTTTAAGGCACTGAGGAAATATATTATCCTTAATAGAATAATTAATCAGAAAAGTGATAGGGCTTAACACACTGTTAATTATACTTTTCAGAATTTTTGTTGACCAGCTAAAAGTATCCACTGATGTTTTATTTTTAAGGTTACTAACAAAATTAGCAACCTCCCAGGGCAAGACACTCGAAAAAGAAAAGCTATTTAAGACGACAAATTGTTGTAGATATTTCTGAAAGTCACTATTTTTAGATGGTAATCCCTTTATTATGATGTCAGCAGCATTTATAAAATAATTATTAAATTCGTCGGATGATATATTTGATGGACTCTGAGAATTATGTTTAAGTACTTTATTCAAATTATTGACCAGGTTCCAGGCAGCTTTTACTGGATTAGTATGATTTTGGATATAGTTGTCATTTGACAGTTTCTTAGCATTGACGATTTCTTGACGGTACCTCGATCTAAATCTCCCACAGATATCTTTGTTACCCTCCGTTGGATTTTTTTATAAAATTCAAGAAGGAATTCTTGGTATTAGAAATTATTTTGGAAGCAAGGGATAAGGCAGCCAAGGTATACAAGATAAAATCTAAATTTATTCTCCTTTGAGCGTAAATTAGCTTGAGAATGGGTCGAAACAGTAAGATTGAGAAAGTGAGAAGACGCAACGGTGTTACCCTGATGTGAAAACCAAATGATGAGGGAATAGAGAGAAATGAAAATGTAGATCTCATTTCCGGAAAAGTGTACAGCATTCCCTGAAACCTGTGGAGCAGTAATACGCGACATAATGAAAAAGATCATAAAATGGTTGGAGAGACAAATTTTTCCTACAGGAGGTTAATTGTAGATCAAAGGAAAAGAAAAATATGTTAAAAATAACCATATAGCAACTTGACCTAAATGAATCGGCACTAAGGCAGTGACTTGAACAGTCATTTTTATAAGACCTTGTCCACTGCATTACAAAACGAAGTAAAACTTTGTCTTGGCCAAAACAGCTGGCATTTAACCATTATTTGACAGAAAATTAACAGGAAGACTTAAGTGGAACTGCATTTTATTTACCTTTTCACAAGGTATAAAATTGTTGACATTAATAATCAAGGACGCACAATGCCTTGTTTAATTGCTCGCAAATTAGACTGAAATATTATCAACACTGAAACATTTCAATATCAAAGGCGTTCAGTGCCTCAAATTACTCACCTTGCTGCAACAGATTTCTGTGAAATTATTCATTAAAATACAATGTAGTCTAAACTACCTATTGTCATTATTAATTGTGAATGCTGTTGATCTATTAATATTTTCAAGTGGAATCATCTTAAATAAATTATTTTATTATAAGGGTAAGAGTATATCAGACAAAATGAAAATTATAAAGGTTTAGATTTGCGCTAAAGAAAAGTGATCATATCTATTTGTGTGATCAATTTACTATATAAACTGTGATTCTATTTCTTCAACAGCCCAGTGAAAATATTTAGGGATTTATTTTTGCATCTCAATGATATTACTGCCTCTATACCTTCCTTTATGTTCTATATCGGTGTCTTGTCGGCCAGAAAACTAACTTCATTTTATTCCTTTTAACTTTTTTTTGTAGGTAAATGCGGCAGTATAATAATAATAAAAATAATAATAATAAAATAATAATAATAATAATAATAATAACCGGCAGATCTTCTAGCCGGAAGAATGCAGAAGGCGGACATTCTGGGCTCATTACGTCTACTCAGGGCACACGATTCCCGGACTCAGTAGTTGCCCACCTCACGGATGTGGGGAGTAGCTACTAATAATCACCAGCAGCAGACCCTGAGATTCGGAGCCAGGGAACCGGTCGACTGAATTTCGACAAAAATAATAGTTATTATTATTATCCTACTTAGGGCTACTTCGTTTTATTCCGTTTATCAATGATTTATCCTAATCTCTCAACTCTAATAGTAATATTCTCTTAATAATAGAAATATTCTCTTTGCAGACGACGTAATGCTCTTTTTGAATATATCTTTTATTGACGATTGTGGAAGGTTAAATGAACTTATAAACATAATTATTCTATATTAATGTAGATAATTGCAATGTTTGGTCTTTTATTGTTAAAAACAACCCGTAATATTTGACAATTTCTATGGTACTTTGGGTTTCATTAGGAGAAATTCAGCATCTTTTAAATATATTACTGCATTAAAATGCCTTTACTTTTTATTAGTTTCCTCCAAGCTGGAATATTGCAGTCTTATTTGATACCCCCAATATCTAATTTATATTAACCACCTGGAGAGAATTCGACGTCGCCTTTTAAGTTTTGATAATTTTTATTTTAAATTATTTCATGGTAGTACTAATTCATCAACATTATTGGGTCTGTTCAACGAGTACCTAGACCTGGCTGTCGTGATTATGTTTTACTGCCACAATAATAGAAGTAACTATAAATGGGAGAAAATCGCTATCGCCATTTTCGTTCCCATTTCTAGCCCTACCCGGGGCCCAGGCCTGTGGCCTGGGGTCACCCTTCGGGTGACAAAAGCATCTAGAATAATATTATTTTTAAGAAAATACATATTAAAGAAATTTTGTATCTGGAATGATGATGTAATTATACTAAACGATTTTTCTTAATATTTTGATGAATTGTAAGGGTACTCTATTCTTGAGGGTAAAACATCATAATTTTTAAGTGCTGAAAGTAGAATTTATTTTTCAGTTATGTTAGAAAAATGTTATAAAACATTTTTATCAATTTTATCAATGGGACCCAAAATACATTGCCGTCATAATTGTTGCACCAAATTAATATTGTAGATATTTACTTTAAAGCTAAAATTATATTTTACAGACTGCCAAAATGAACGAATTAATTCCAAACTTTACCTGCAGAAAGAATAAAAACTACGGAAAATGAAACAAAATAACAACTAAACACTAATTCTAATAAATAATTGGGATAAAAAATTCGCCTCCCGTGTGATTCGAAGTCGCGAAATCAGTATTACGATGTTTGAAATCCTACCCATTCCTATTGCGCTACCGAGCCACTCCCCAAAAATTGTCCATAAGATAATTTAAGTATATAATCTATACTTGTCAACCTGAACAATAAATTTTTACCGACTTTCTAATTGGAAAAGCATTTCGCTTCACTATTTAGGTAATCAGGAGTGTTTGGCAGTCTGTACTATCGATTCCGTTAACAATATTTCTCATAGGAAAATAACTTATCTGAATTTTCATTAATTTGACAGTTTTCGTGGGAGGTGTTTGTCTCGTTAGTGCAATCTCACATCGGCAGATAAAATGAGAAAGAAGTTGAGAGGGAGGCGACTCGAGATTTTCGAAAACGAAATAGACGTAGAAGGACTCGACGTACGGTCTCGAAAAAAAATCTCAAAGGATTAGAGAAAGGACGGAACTTTCGCGTGAAGCGGTTCTCGAAGCCGTAAAAATTAGAAAAGGGGCGAGGGGGTCCGTGAAAAGTCGGGATTTCAGCGGGCGTGACGGGACCATTAGGCGCGAGAACAAACGCCGGTGCTAGCCGTATGTCTATCGCCGATCGGCGATCGACGAAAATTTTAGAGATTTTTTTTTGAAAAGGCGTTTAAATTGGGAAAACGCGCAGGAAACGGGACGAAAATACCCCTACGCATTGGAGAAAGACCGGGGGCGACCTCCGGTCTCCCGCAGGAATCGCTCCGCGATCCCTGCTCGGAGGAGATAGCTTTGAAACTTTGTGGACTTGGCGACGGAATTTAGAGCGATACAGAATTGACGCGTTCTAATATAAAATATGGATATACTCATAAAATCTCTTCAGTTCTCATAATGTCAAACATTTTAATCAAATATCTGTCTATTTTGACATAAACTCCTGCAATCTTAATGACTTTTTGCGTATTGCGGTTGACTATTGTAATAAAACTTACTTCTATTTGCGACATAATTTATTTTTTTCAATGCATAAATGTAATTTTAAGCTTAATGTTATTATACCATAAAGGTACTTTACTGGTATACTGTATACTTATTACCTGCTTTGTTCTGTAATTAGAATATTTATACTGTTGCGTAATAAATCCCTTATTAATATTAATAAAAATATAGTTAATGTACATTTTGCAACTGTGAAAGGCTTACACTGTAATTATTAATTCTTTAGAATAATCGGGTAGAAATAATCTGAGAAGTTTAAATAGCCGTAGATTATAAAGTTCTCTGGGACTGAGGGTCAGTTGTAAATGTGTCATTCCCCGCTGGAACTTCAGAAAACGACAAGCCGGAATTCTGATGGTGACTGGTCATGCGATTGATTTTAAATTACCATATAAATCCAAACGTTTCTATCCCAAGGCTACTATTCAGCACTTCACTCAATGTTGACTAAAATGTCGAATGGAAACATGAGCCAGACTAGAAAATTTATTTTACTTGACTTGTGGACTTCTGCTTACATGTTGCAGTTTCTAGGTTTTCACTTTCTATAAGCTGCAATTTAAATGGAAATAGTAATTTACAACTTATGTCACGTAAAGCAATTCATTTCAGTGATATTAAGTAATAACTATGTTTTGAGTGTTGCTTTCTATTCTGAAAGGCAAACGCATTTCAACTTTATTGCTTAAATTGTTTATATCTATAAATGTTGAAACCAGTAAGTAATGTGCAGATAGCTCCTTTTCAACTGCACAAAATAATTAATGGATCTCAAAAAATATTATTTGAATAAGGATGATAGATAACTAGATATTTAATTATTTATATTAAAACCACAGATAATTCGAAATTTCTTAGAAAAATTTTAGATGACAGAGAAATGTAGCTAACCGGTTTATAATACTCACGTATTAAATAAATCGATACTCTTAGATAATATTAACAAATGAAAACAGTCAAATCGTCTTGAAAAATGGAAGGGAGTGTGTGTAAGTTTTATGAGAAACTGAATCAGCACTATTTTTGTAAGTGATACAGCGGGATTTGCTGCATTAATTTTGAGAGCATTGTTATTGAAAACATGGCAGAACCCCGTTCAGAGTATTTTTTAAATTTGTGTTTTCAATCAACTTTCGCACGCACGCACTGCACGCAAAATGATAATATTATGAAGTGTAAATGTGTATTTTCCATGTTAACAGTCTGCGTTCAAGCTATACCCGAGCAACTTCTTGTCTTGCTTTCTTTCAGTAGCTTATAGATATTTTGACATTTATATGTAGCTAATACGGTGTGTTTCAGATTCTTTGTTTTCTGGGTTACATGAATACGCCAATCGCCAATACCCATTTCGGTATTGATAGTGGTCATGGCCAAAGATGGTTTGGGGTCGAGCGGAATTATCGCTCTTTACCCTCCCCATGGCTGTAGGCCTGGACTGCCTCGAAGAGGTGGACCCCGTCCTTCAACAATGCCGATCACAAAAGTGATAGGTGTGGGCGATTCCGGCGCTCCTCTGTCTTGTCTTTTTTCTTCGCCTGCATGTCTAATCCACCAGTGGTAGTCTATCTCGGACGGGGGGCAAGTCCCGCTCTTGTCCTGGGTGATGGTTTGGGGTAGATCAGGAGTGGCTATGTAGCCGGGGATACACCGCTAAAGGAGGCAACTGGCCCATTAGCTTTGTCTTGGGTAAGGGAAGGGTCCTCGAAGGGATCCCGCGACCGCTGTCTGCAGTCGCGGCTTCGAGGGGAGGTCTTGGGGTAATTTTTTTTAACAGCTTCGTGCGATTAATGATAAAAATTAAAGAATACTTTTTGTGGAGAAATGGGTGGGACATCGAAATATCGTATTATTTTAGACATTAGTCAGTGGCGTAACATTTATTTTTTTTAGAAAAGTGGTCCGAGAGTGCAGGTTGCACGCCACTGGCTATTCCCATTGAGCTGAAACTGTTTGTGGAAGTGAAGATTCATAGTAGCATTTACCAAACAAAATTTGAAAACAATGGTTTATTAGTGTAGGTAAGAGATATAAATAAAAAAATCTTTTCTTTTCAACTTCAACACCCTGTATCTCAGAAACGGTAAGGATTTGGAAATAAGTTTATATAGCAAAAGCCCATTATTTTTACTGGCTCTACATGTTCCCGAATTTTTTCAGCATAAAAATGATTGACACCCATGATTGATTATGTGATTTCTTACAATACCAAAAACTGGTATTCGAGTAAAACCTTCAACATGAATAATGAACAATCTGTAATATGAGACTTTTCTGTTATTAGAATAATCGATTTTCGGAATTCTATAAAAATTATTTCTAGATATTTGATCAAGCGGTTTTCGGTTGTTCGAACAACAGGTTCTGGACATATGAATAACCAATTTTTGAAGTGATAAAATAAAAAGTTTTGGCAAACATTCTAACATCCTATTTTTGAAACAAAGTATTTACAACGCACCAATCCAACAACCTGACCCAATTGCTATCAAAACTAGTTTTCGTTTGCTAAAATTAATTTTTCTTCTATTGTCAATTGTTCGATTACGAAATTTTACAGTATTTGACATTCTATTAATTGGTATACAAGATTTTTGGCTTGGATATTATTTTGTGGATTTGCTGTTCCTCAAATTAACTTCTAATATATATGTGCAAATTTATTCAAAGTTATTTTCATAGCTATAGATAGACAAGGTGGAAATTATACCTAACTGATTAATATAGTGGGTATGTTATTTTTATGTAATTTGTTTTTTAATTTTAGACTAAGAGCAAGGCATTCATTAAAACATGGTAATGTTCATCTGGAAGTCCATTTTAATAGTAGATAAAACCATGAAAAGTTATTCATTGAAGTTATTCGATGAAGTTATGCCATTTAAAATTTCAAGAAAAATTTTGATAATGTGCCTATATGTGCAATCATGTAGTCAAATAAATAGTAGTGTTGCTATTGTTGAAATTGTAAGTTAAAACTTTTTAAAAATAAAATCGGTGAATGCTGTTATACAATATTGCAACGACAAAGTGAGCAATTCCTAACAGAACTGTTATTACAGTAAGGGGTTTTTCAATGAGAACGATATGATTTTAAAACGAAATAAAATTAAAATTATTTCAGATATAACTAAAGTTTTTATATTATCTTAAAGTACAGTCGACAACATGTATGTTTACACATCACTTAAATGTCCACCTCGACTGAGTCTACATGAGCGAATTCGATGAATCCAATTTTCGATGACTGTGGAATAAATCGGGCGTGATCTTACAAATGCAGCGTGCAATATTCAATCTTAATGCACCAAGTGTTTGTGGTCTGTTTCCATAGACTTTAGATTTCAAATAGCCTTAAAAGAGGTAATCTAAAGGAGTTAAATAACAGCATCTTGTAGGCCAGTGAGGCTATTTTGGAAAGAAAAGGTCCAATGATGCCACCATACCACAAACCACACCATACAGTTACCTTTAGCGGATACAAAGGCTCCTCGTGAATCTGTTGTGGATTGTTTTCAAACCAAAAACGGCAATTTTGCTTGTTAACATATCCACTTAACCAAAAATGAGTTTCATCTGACAAGATAATTTTTTCGCAAAATTAGGATCCCTTTCAAATTGTTCTAAACTCCAAGCAGCAAATTCTCGCCGATCCAGTGGTTTAAGTTCTTGGGTCAAAACAATTGGTAAAAGTCTCTTTTTGCAAAATCCGCCAAGTTGTCGTGTTTTTAAGCCCTAACTCTTGAGCATAACGAGGAACTGATAAATTTGAATCCTCTGCAACACTAGCTGTTACAGCAGCAATATTCTCAACAGTTCTTGCATTTTGACGTCTTTCTGGTGTTTTTACATCGTGAAGAGTAAATAAAATTATTTTCAAATTTCTCAAGGTGCGACGTATGGCAAGCAAAGAAGGGCGATTATTTGGATCAAATTTTCGCGAAGTGCGCGATAAATGTTCACAAAATAACATCTATTTTCATAAAAATTTTAGATAATAACTAAAGGTTCTTGAAACGCCTATTTAGCCATAATAAATTGTTAGAGTATACTGAACATAAATAAAAACTAGTGACAGATATAACTTTATACCATGGTTACCGTATCATTCTTATTGAAAAAATTATTGGTTGTCTGTCTTTTTCTTTTTTTTTCTGTCTGTTTGTGAGACACACATCTTAAGATTCTCATAAACTGTAGAACAGACAAACGTCCCAAATACAGAAATTCTCAGACTATTTAGATACGATTTTAAGTATCTGAATAGCTTTGGATCAATATTCAAATTGCACCAAAAACACCAGAATTATTTAAAAAATAAATGTTTGTCTTGTCTAATCCATGAAATAAATCTGTTATCTGTTAAATAATGGTTAATTTTATCATAAATTTCTATTTTATTAATACCAAACCTTATTTGACGTTTAAACGTCATTACTAGTCGACTAAAGGGCCGGTATTATAACATCAGTTTAATCTCTGGTTAAAATTTAAAATAATCTTCCAGCCAACCAAATACCAGATTCAAGGTTTAAACACATGTTAAAGTTAAAATGATGTTATAATACCAGCTCTTATGCCGGCTCCACACTCGCGCCGCGAAAGCCCGCGAAATAGCGCGAACACGAGTGTGGAGGCATTCGCGATGCTTTCGCGCCTTCGCGTTCGCGCTTCGCGCCGTTCCCCGTTCGGAGTCGGTTTTTTGGCCCGCGTCAAAGGGTTCACGGGACTTTCGCAAGGCGCGAACGCGAATGCATCCACACTGGCGGCGTGAATTCAGTCTGTGCTGTGAATAGCTTTCCGTAATTGAGTATCTTGTTTAGCAATCATCGGTGAAACTTTATTTAGTAAATTTTCGAAATCCTCCAGAGACATTCTAGTAAACTTTTTAAATTCGCCAGAAGGTTCACAAAATAATTCAGATAACTGCCTTTCCATCGTTAAACTGCAATAAACAATTTAAATTAATGACATTATCATAAAATACCTTCCTTAGGGTAGACACAATTTGTGGTTACAGCGCTAATATGGTATTCGTTTCGAGATAGCTATATGCTATTAGTAGCTACAAATAGTGTCCACTCTACCCACACAACGGTAAATTATTTTTTCATACCTACCTTGTTCTGGTACGATGAATCGCTGTCATCCACCACCTTCTTTTTTTCCATTTTTTGTTTATTTGATGTTTATTTTTAATATGTAAATAATTATAACACGCTATAGCGCAAAGCGCAGCGGCAGCAGCAATGGCTACCTCTGGGTCCATCTCTCTTGAACGCGCGAACTACACTGCGAAGTTTGCGAGTGTGGAGAGGCATGTTATTCGTGCAAAAATCGCGCGCGAATCGCGGCGTGAATTCACGCCGCGATTCGCGCGCGAGTGTGGAGCCGGCATTAGAGTCTCTACAACCTGTGCTCACGATAAAATAGGTGCTCCGCACAGAAAAAGACAATACGAAGCGGTACGGTCAATCATTCTGGACCTCGCTGAACTAGAACAAATTGACCTGTTTAATTTTTCTCCCGTTTTTGCAAACACTAGTGAGTACACGTTTTAATCTTAATTGGTAGCTAACTACTGATTAGTAAGCTATTAATTAGTGGTAGAATGTTATTTAGAGAATCTTTTACGAAACCAAATATTACACTGGAAATAGAAATATAGCAATTAGTTCGTTCTTCACTGATTCATTCTCGTTAAATTCCCGTAAAACAATAATCTTCCTAAACAAGCATGGCAGCGAACTTTTCATTTGCAGCTCCCGGGAATTGATCATTTTTATGGTTTATGACTTCTGAAAGTTTATTTTCCGTGTTGCGCAATTTTTCCGTAAATGCTAACTGAAGTTTAATAACACTCCCCAGTGGCGTTATAGCAGTTTGTGACGGATAATTTTCTAGCTGCTCAAAAAAGCTCGCAAGTAATAAATTGGAACGGATTTGATGACATTTTTCACAAAGTTTACAATGCAGTTAAAATATGTGCTAATAATATTTTTCTCTAAAATATTGAAGGTTGTGTGTAGCACAATTTAAATAATAAATGACACATACGGGCAAACATTATAAAATAATACCTTCAACCTTAATACAAATAACATACGACCTTTGACATTAAAAATATTAAATTGTATACAATGTTTTCGTTTCAAAATGAAACATCCTAAATATCTTTTGACTTCGAGCAAATTTAAAAAATAAAGGAAACAAGTCAATTGATATACCCAGGGGAATTTTTATTACACATTGAATTTTATTTTACCTTTCACCTCCTGCTCCGAGGCCTGTCTCACTTTAAAAAAGGAGCTTAGTTTAAATGGCAACCCCATCGAATGATACATACCCACGTCAAATCGGTTGGTTCGCGGAATAGAAGAAAAAATAAGTTATAATCGGTTTAATTTGGCGAAATTGTTTATATTTTAGCAGAATAATTATTCATTGTATCATTAATAAAAAACATTAATATTCATTTGTATTTAAAAGCACTTTGCACTGATGCCGATTCTCATTTTTTGTGTATTGCCTTCGTGGTTTAAGTCAGTTTCACGCATATAAAAATCTTTTTAAAATATATAAATAACATACTGAACACACTAGTTTTAAATTCTATAAGTATATATGGTAATTTAAATTAAAATGATATATTTAATATCAGAAATAAAGTTGTAAGTATATATTTATAATATTTATTATACAACTTGCTTACCTGTCACCTGTCATTATGAGGTTATACAGGGTGTCCCACTGGGAGGAACCGCGATCGATATACGGAAAAGTACGTACAGAGTGATTTTGAAAATTTGGTTATTTACAAAGGTCGGTGGGGCCTACCTGTTTTAAATATTTTCACGTTTCTGGCACTTTCGGTATAATCGGAAGTCGACACCAACTTGCTTAGTTTAAAAGGAACACTTTGTATATTTTTGCTGTTTTGGATTATACGTTCCATTTTGTGTAAAGTTGTCTATACCGAAATTCAATTACTTTTGAGATTTCTCCAGTTTTAAGAAAAAAGCGACAGTTACAGCACCATATTAAAAATGTTGAATCTTGAACAGTAGAAGATCTTTAATTACAATATTTGTCACACTAATGGTTTGGGGACGCTATATCTGAAATTGAGTGTAGGTATAATGTCTAAGGAACAAAGAGAGCCCTCAAAATTAATAAGCCAATTTACCAATTTAAGAAGTTAGAAAACTTGATTTTTTTCAAATGGAACATCCAGTATATTAAATTTTAAATTTATTTATAATTTAAATTTAAACTTATTTGTAATTTATGGACAATGTGGCAAAGTTATAACAAGAACTTGCGATCCATTTGCTGATCGATATTCCCATAAACAGAAACCATCATGACATGCTGTAAGAGGCATCCTAGAGAATTTCAAAAATGTTCGGAATTTCTTCTTTAGATACAACCTTTTGTATTCGTACGGAAATTTTAATATACGTTTCTGATTTTTTAACAAAGTCATTTCTGCCCTTGAAAAATTGATACAATCAGGATGAAATGTTTCTTTATCATCGTCATCATATTTTACTTGTTTATTGATATGAACTTCTTTCTTACACAAAAAACAGTTCAATGACATTGATAAGGAGATAATGTTTTTATAGGTAGAATACGAAGTACTAACCTTATTGTTTAGAAACAAGGTTAGTTTAATTTTCTATGAATGAGAATGTTTTTTATACAAAAATCTGATACAAACTTAAAAGAGGCTATTTAATGACGACCTTTCCGACGATATCCTTTCTGGATATATCCAGCGGAAGTATAACAACGAAAACTGGTTAAGTAGAAAACGTTCATCACTTTGACACCCAAGTTTTTACATTAGATGGAGAAAACGTAACTCATTACATTCATTCAAGAATATATTTCATGCTTTTTCATACGTGTGCATACACCAAGTCCAATTTATCAATGTCAGCTTAAATAATTTAGTAGACGATTAGCCCCTATCTGGTCAACATGATTGGTCCATTACATACTGAGAGCTAATTTACTTACTTCAGCATTAATAAACCTGCCCTAAGTAAATCGAATTACTGTCAAGTTTGTTCACACACAGGATTAATATATGTTGACTCGAAAATCAATGTTGTGATACAAATTTATGGGACGAACAAAACCTTGATAACAAATATTCACTTAGAAGTTCAATATAATGTAATTTAATGATATATTTAGTTTATTCGTATACAGGGTGTTCCTCAATGTCATGTCCGTACTGTAGGAGCTAATTCATTGTCCAATTTTATGACTAAGAGTCCAAATAAAGTTGTATCCTAAATTGCCTCGGTTTCGAGATACAGGGTGTCAAGATTTGTAGTTATTTGTAGTTGTTATTTAGGTTTGTATCCTGCATTTTTTCTAATGGTTGTAGATATTAAATTCCTGTTATAAAAATGGGGACATCTCAGTTTTTATTTTACATTTAACATAATAAACATTTAGTCACGCTGTAATATTTTTTTTTCTTTCTCGAAGACGAAGCAAAATGCAAGAAGCAAAAAAGTTGTATTTAAAGTTGTTTCAGCTAAAAAAAATACAAAACTTGTAAAAATCCAATATAATGACATCCAATGTTTTTTCCCATAAATTTCAAATAGGTTTACCTCTTTAGACGCCACTGGAATCAACTTATTTTAATCTTTTGACGTTAAAATAAGCCCAGAAAATAATTTAAAAGCAAAATTAGATTTGAAGCGAGGATATTATAAAAAAAAAATTAACCAGATGAAAAATGTGGAAAAGCTGAAAGAGAGAATATTTCAGAAACTTGATTCATTTCTTAAATCTAGAGATCTATAGCTGATTAATTTGATGCTTTGCTTGATCTCACATGCACTGCAAAATTAAAGCTTCAGTACCCAACAAACCTCTACTGATGTTGTATGCCACGTCATTTGAAATAATTTTCTAAGATTATTAGCATTCATTTACCAGGTTGGTGTGGTAGAACTCGTGAAAGTACATCATCGGATGAGGCATTCATGCTAGCTTTACTTGGTCACGATTTTGCACTGTTTAATAATTCTCGCATTTTTCCCAATAATATACGGATGTTTCCGTTATATTTTGCATCACACCTACTAGGTTAACTTTTAACGATACGAAGTAAGCTTAAGAAGAAATATATTTTTCTGAACTGTAAGCAGGTGATAAGAAACATATTCATGACTGGTTTCTTGGCCACATTAAATGATACACTATCTCGCGAACACAGTATTTTAGAGTTTTAGCAAGATAAATGAGTAAAACCTCTTCGTTTACTGAATTACTCTTATGTTACACATTATAGGGGATGCAGAATGGTAGTGCCGTAGTGAAATTTTAAATAAATTAAAAAAATTTTGCCAAATTTTATAGCAAAAAATAATTATAGTAGAACTGTGGAACATAAGCATATATTGATATATTCTGTAATAAATAATAATAATAATAAATATCCTTTTTACACGGGTGTTTCGATCTTGAATGGTTCCTGCTGCATCTGGTTATTGCTAGTAAAACAGGTATAGATCAAGTTCAACTTGAAAATTCGATAAATTGAAGAATAAGACAAGAACAAGAACAAAATGCGAGACAACACGCAGAAAATTGATTATATGACATTAAGATTGATCAAATGTTTTAAGAATAAGTATAAGTCTTAACATTTTAACAAAATTCGCCATATACAAACTTGATATGAGTTTTGACATCACAGGTAAATTATACTGCTAATTAGACAAAAATTCAATAACACATAAGTTACTTACTAGGAATAATATTAAATTAATTGTATTTATAGAACTATTTGCGTAAATATAAAATATGTGCCTGGGATCCTCCACATGACAGTATTGCTATTAACTTGTATATTCCCTCCGTTCTTCCAATTTCACTGCTGCAAAGAATTTCAGGGCAGCGAGAGTGTAATTCATGGAATTTTTTATAGCTTAAAATGAATTGTAGGGGCGTTGTTATTCATTTTGGTGATTTATCCATTTTGATATTGCGATACCAATCAAAATATGGAAAATGGCGCTCTCTAGATTACACTTTGATTTAAATGGGATCTGCCGCATTCATTTGTGATACACGTAACTAAATTACAAACGCAATCATGTCTTGCTTTATTTTTCGATGGAAAAGGCGTTTTTTCTCTTTCATTTTCACTTTATTGTTTTCATATTGTAGGTAATTGATTGCCAAATTAATCGGGATTATACCAGATGTTATTACTCTGGTAATTGGTGCGGCATATGCAAAAATGTGTTTTTATTTAATGATAATTCTGATCAAACACATCGCTTATTGTCCATTGAATTGGAATAAAAATAACAAAAGCATTTTAATGGATTTTTGATGTAATTGATTAGAGTATTATTCATTAGTTAATTCAGGTTTAATTAATATATTATTTATTAACGTTGTTTTATTTATATTTTGCTAACATTAGGATGATTAAAGTATTTTAAAGTAACAGCCTCACTGTGTTATTAATAACATTTTTTATTGTATCTACGCGGGAGAGTGCCGTGTCGGAATATTCTGTAATTTAAGCATTCGACTGCGTTGATTACAATTTATTAATATCTAAATTACCTCACTATGGCATTAGGGGGCTTCCTCTGAACTGGATTATTATATTTCTTGAAGGACGGCGACATTATGTCTGCAATATCAAGATTAACATACAATCGATTAAACAAGGTCTGAATGCTCAGCTTTAACAATGGGAGTTCCATAAATGTCTAATTTGGGCTGTGTGCTCTATCTTTTATACAGGGTGTCCACCTAGTGCGCGTAAGTCCAATATCTGGGTTAATAAAAGAGATAACTTAATTTTTTTTTCTACAGGGTTGTCTAATATCCCGAGCTGCACAAAATGAAAATATATTTACATATTCAGGGTGTTCAGTTTTTCCTGGACAGGTACCAACTTCGTTTTTCTAAATGGACATATATATTTTTTATTGCTTTTTCGAACTAAACCCTTGATTTTAGTAGGACTTTCATCAGTCTTCCCTATACCTAACTTAAACTGTTTTTGAAATATTGACGGGTGAATATTGACATTTTTGCAACTTTGACACCCTGTAAAATCTAAACGGTTTGAGATCAAGCAAAACGGTTTGCACATTCCTATCTTAACTTTTCATAAGCTATCGTTTGATACTAATTTTAAATTTATACAGGAATAAAAAATTTTCAAAATTTTCAGAAAATTTTAAATTTTTTGATAATTCTGAAATTAGTACCAAACGATAGCTTATGAAAAGTTAAGATAGGAATGTGCAAACCGTTTTGCTTGATCTCAAACCGTTTAGATTTTACAGGGTGTCAAAGTTGCAAAAATGTCAATATTCACCCGTCAATATTTCAAAAACAGTTTAAGTTAGGTATAGGGAAGGCTGTGGAAAGTCCTACTAAAATCAAGGGTTTAGTTCGAAAAAGCAATAAAAAATATATATTTCCATTTAGAAAAACGAAGTTGGTACCTGTCCAGGGAAAACTGAACACCCTGAATATGTAAATATATTTTCATTTTGTGCAGCTCGGGATATTAGACAACCCTGTAGAAAAAAAAATTAAGTTATCTCTTTTATTAACCCAGATATTGGACTTACGCGCACTAGGTGGACACCCTGTATATTAGTAATATAGACTCTCTATCGTCTCTAGTTGATTGGTATAATGACCACTTTTTTCTCTTTCCATACTATTATTATTATGATTATTATTATTTATGTTTATGCTATAAACCCTATTCATTGTAATAAGCTGGTAACACGAGCATGAAAAGCCTCACCATTTTTTTCAAGTAAATTGTGGCGGGCTTAAGTTTTTCACTTAGAAATATTCTCAATGGTCAATTCTGGCTCAAAAGGCAGTTTATGACAATAATCAAAGGTAGATAAAAAAGGCAGAGAAAAGTAGCATAGTGAATTGCAAGAATTTGTAATAAAAAGATAAATGGATAGTCATTATGAGGGTCAAGTTAATGTCAAGCTCAAGTAACATTTTAGGTTGAAAAAGAGCCCAGTGACCTACTGTTCATGACGTTTACTCTCTTATACACAAAATACCCCTATTAGGTATTAGGGGAGTAGATATCTAGATAAGTATCACAGATATTATAGAATTGTGTCACTTAAACATCTTGTAATTCAATTGCTTATATTTATATCAAATATTCAACGTTGTAGATGACATAAATTGAAAATCTATTTAACATGGTTTGCGTAAAAAACATTACATATTTGCAAGATAATAGGCCAGAAAATAAGGCCAACATTAAACCAAAAGTCAACATTTGTTTGTTGTTGTTGCTAAAGAATTTTATATTCAGAAAACATATTTTGCGCCACAAGCCTATTTCGCACTTTTGAAATATAACATATTATACATCAAATTTTCTCAGCAGAATGTTGAATACACGCAATATATACACGCTGTCCCACCGGAAAAGGCCGCGATCGATATATGAAAAAGTACATACAGGGTGATTCTGAAAATTTGGTTATTTATAAAGGTCAGTGGGGCCTACCTTTTTAAGATATTTTCACGTTTCTGGCACTTCCGTTATAACGGAAAGTCGGCACCAACTTGCTTGATTTTGAATATTGATTTTTGAATATTGACATTTTGCACCTTTGACACCCTGTAAAATCTAAACGGTTTAAGATCAAGCAAAACGGTTTACACATTCCTATCTTAACTTTTCATAAGCCATCGTTTGTCACTAATTTCAGATTTAACCAAGAAATTAAATTTAATCGAACATTTTTTATTTCTGGCTAATATAGAGATATAGAGTGATTTAAGGCAAGTTTCATTTATAAGATTGCCCATGTTGAGTTGTACACGCATTGGCAGTTCTGTTTAACATATTATGTTTATTAAAACTTAATTGTTGCCTGTTGTAGAAAAGGGCATAACATTACATTTCTCTGAATTAAAATGTAGATTATTTAGTATAAACCATTCATTAATAAAATTATAGTCTGCAAATGTTGGCAGTTCTGTAATCTAGAGATTCTAGCAAAAAATTTTAAATCACCAGCATATAGTAGACATTTAATTGTTAACCAATGAACTATGTCGTTAATAAATTGGGTAAATAAAAGAGGCCCAGGAACGAACCCTGTGGAACACCAGATGTTGCAAATACCTTGCTAGACTTATAACCACAGTACACTACACACTGAACGCTATTGTAATGATATGACTTAAGAAGAAGGATCAAGAAGGAAGAGAAACCGAAAGAGCCTCATTTCCTTGTAGCATGCCGTGATCCTCGTGAATCCTATCGAAGGCTTTAGAGAAATCAGTATGTACAACGTCAGTTTGGAACCCCTTATTGATTGCCGATGAAATAAATTTTGTTACACAAAGTATATTTGTTACTATCGATCTATCATGAAAACATTATACTTGAAGTCAGTTATCATGTGCCTCGCATGAAAAAATTATTATGGTATATATATATATATATATATATATATATATATATATATATATATATAAATTAAAATGTATTGTTTTTGTGTGTTATTTAATTTTATTTTATTATTGTTATTTATTTTGATTGTTATATTTGTTTGGGTGCCAATATCTAAGATTTTCTATAATATATTTTTGTTTATTTATTATATGTTTATGTGAATGTTTACCCTTGCTTGCTCAGTTTTTCTTTTTCTTTTAAGAATGAAAATCTCACCTCAGTAGTCGGTTCAGCAGGAATCAGCTTTATTCTATGCAAACAATAACTAGGCAGATCTAAATGTGTGACACGAAATATTTATTCTTATAAATATGCAAATCATTAACAAATTCCCACAAATATGGTAAAATATGATATCTTTATCTATTTAACAATGAAAACTGTTTAAACCACTATTCTCATTTACCTAATTATAATAATAATACAAATTTTTATCAGTATCCTACCTTTATTGCAATCAGATAAGTATAAATCTTTAATCTAACTGACTAATTTGTGTGTAGGCAAACCTCTATACTTTTGTTGCAATAAAAGTTGCATACCTTCACTTCTTTCAGTTGCTTATTTTTATAAGTTAATACGGTTAAATGTCAAATATACAAAATGGTGTTTGAAACAAAACAATTAATGTCTCTGATATTTCAAGTGAACTTACAGTTATTAATTATTGATATTTAATATTTTATATGGCCAAGTAAGTAATGAAATTGTTTCTATTGTTTAAGTAAAATTTTTATTACGATATCGATTTTTTTTTATTTTAGCTAGCTAGCATTAATTTTGTGCACAATACCTTGTTGTCTCTAATATGATGCTGTTTTGGCAAAATTTATGGGCTATGCCTCTTTCTTCGGCTGATTTTTGGAATAATCAGGCTCACTGGAACACTGGATCTCTCTGATGCTGGAATTTTCTGGATCCTGGTTGTTACCCACTGGATTCTGATTTCCCTTGTTTAGGTTAGTTAACATGCACTATTTTATGTAAAATTTTGATTAAAATTTCTACTTTATATTCAAATTTATACTTTTAAATTCTCTTCTCATTTTAAACGACGCTACTCCTTCTAGAATTTTCTTCCAATCTCCTGTTGCTAACACAAATTTTATTGTTTTTTCTCTATAGTCAATTATTTTCACTATTTGATTTTGTGTGTTTATTTATGCTAAAGGTTCCATGCACTGTGGTTATGCTTTGCACTTTATTTTTTTATTTTTCACTAATCACTATTAGTTCCTAATTCACTCTTAAAACTACTACAAATATTATTTTTAATTCTTTATAAACTATTTACAATGTCATGATCTGGTTTTATTTCATAATAAAGTTATATTTTGTCCATATTTGTATTTAAATTTTATATAATGTATGTGTCACTTTAGCTATTGTTCTACTGTCAAATTCAATAATAAATTTTATAAATTTGAATTTCAGATGGATATTTATCCATGGAAATTGCATATTGGATGGAATAAATGGTTTCATTTGAATCTCTGGAATTTTATCTTTCTTTTGATATGCCTTGCACTGGGTTTTGTGTTCGAATAAATGATTTCTGTGTCAAATTTAGTAACAAAGTATACCTATTTGGATATGTTTTGGTATGATATTTTAATTTATTTTATTTATCAACATTATTTGAGCCAATAGATATATGATTGAATGATTTATTATGTTTGCCTTTTCATGATTAATATAATTTATTTTGCCTGCTTTGCAATTCACGAAGAATTCAATACTTTGGTTCGCTTTGTAGCGTTTACATGCGATAACTTAAATAATAATTCTTTATAACATTTCATTCTATTGCAATATATATCCCATAAGTAACGAGGTCTCCAAGTTTCTCTCACTTCTGCGCTAAATGGCAGTTACGGTTTACTAACCCAAGTCGTCCCTCCCACACATGCCTCTGAATTTCTTATCCTTTCGAATGAAATAAGTGACACAGATATAATTATTATAATGACATTATTTATTAACGTTAAAGCTCTCGTTTACTCAGAAGGAAAAACTGGGTTTATTAGAATGCACTTCTCTATCCTAAAAAGATATTTTATTGATGAAATAACAGAATTTTTCTGCGGTACATGACATTGTGATAGAAACAAAGACTAAACACACAAGATATTCCGCAATGAAGCGACACACGAAACTCAAAATGCGTAAAATATTAAGTGTGTATTTTTCCGACGAATATATAATGATTAAGAGAACAAAGATAAAGAGTAGGCGCGATGGCTCCAGTCCGTGCGCACAAAGCACCACTAATTTGTGATGCTTTTATCTGCGCGCCATGAAAAGTGCTAATGTTTAACCCCTGCCGAGCACTCCCACGCCCCCCCAACCCTTGTCATTGCACCGCCAACTCCGACTCTATACTTACTCTTGTCGTAAAAACATGACCTATTGAAATGCCAGGGGCAACTCGTCGTGAAAATGTACTTTCCAAACGTAATATCTTGAAGTTGCATTCTTTCTATCCGACCAAGAATTTAAATTTTATTTATGGGTAAAGTTGGAAAACTCAGAGAATCAGTGAAAATGTGACTTTTTGTTTCAGCTCGGTGATATTATTATGTCGATAAGGCAAATATTACATCTGATACTGTAAAGTAAAATTTGTATTTTCTCGTATAAGCAAAATGCGCCGTCAAAAGGCCGGCTGTTTTTACTTTTTGCTACGCCAACTTTGTGAGCTTTTCAAGTAATAAGTATTGTGCTTTAATTGTCTAAACAAAAATTATAGAAAGGTTTTCTACATATGACTATATGCCTACAAACGTGAAACATGAATACATCAAATTAGTAAGTTTTATATTTCTGTCATTTTTTCAGCCCAATGAAGTTGAATAGCATTATTTTTGAGACAACAAAATTTCCGTTGATAGAAGAATTTGATAGGGCCTCTATAATGTATTCGTAATTCGAAGAATAAAACTGCAGATTCTTTCTTTATTTGACAATCCCGCTATCTAGTGAAAATTCTACCCGACCTTTCTAACCTTTACCGACTTCTTTTTTAATAATTTTATCTTTTTATTCAAGTTGAAAGTTTCCATAACGGAAATAAATACGTTTTTCAAATGACAACAGATGTTTAGTAGCTGTTTTGTATTAAAGAATAATTATTTGCTTGATAAACTAACCTAAACATTCATATAGAATTAAAAAAATTAAAAGTAACAAATATAAAAATGTTGTCGACACAAGAATCCAAGCGATGCACGTCATCAGTTGTAAAATTAGTTACATGACATTAAAGGGCAAAAATATTTATTTATTTGTAATTATCTAATCACAGTAAATTACATTAGTGAAAGTGATATGCTGAGGTACAGCAAATTTAAAAAATATATTAAATTCTGGAAAATAACATTGTTTATCCCTTATGACGTGCATCTCTTGGATTCCTGTTTCGAGTTTATCATCAATAGGGTGTTCCATTTCAAATAGGCAAGTTGACATCTACTTTGCATCTATTGCCATGTGCAACGCATGGACGCAAGCATTTAAAAACGTTCTTAAAAATATTGGATTGCCGTCAAACTCTGGCACAATAGAAAAAATTTCACTAAGCCTGTAAGGCTCGATATGTTCGGGTTCTGTTTCTGTTCCGCTAGTTCTGGTTTCAGAAGACATATTGATTTATTTTACTTGCACTTTTAAAATTAAAATTTATATCTTAAATTGATTTTATGTATCAGCAGTATAATAAACTGAGAAATGTGATTTTATTCACACATCTACTTTGTGTACAACCAACAACACCGATAATGCGAGTTGTTGGTACAACTGAAAGTAACAGGACTGTCGATATATTAAAGAGACTAATCTGTGTTTATGCAAATACAAATTTATGAAAAAGTGAAATTGTTACTTTCTGAATATATTAATAATGAAATCTCCTGGATAGCAACAATACTAAAATACAATATATTGCATACTTATTCCTAGATCTACTATACAAGAGACAGAAATAATATTAGGAATAAAAATTAAATTATTTAGAATATGTACTAATTATTATAGAATACTAATGCCGTAAATAAATATATATCCCGGCTTAATGAGGTTTTCCAGTTTTCCCTCATACTCACTGAACTACCTCACTGAATGGTAATTAGGGCTTATCAACGTAAGTCGTTCCTGAGGCGGTCTACTGAGTAATAATATGCCGCAGTCTCTCCCACATAAGTTTCTGACTTTCCGGCTAATCTTTGTGATTAAAATGAAGGGTATTATTATTATTATTATTATTATTATTATTATTATTATTATTATTATTCTTTTTTTTTTTTTGTTGAAATCCAGTCGGCCGGTTCCCTGGCTGCGATTCTCAAGGCCGGCCGCTGGTGATTATCAGTGGTGAATAGCTACTGAGTCCGGGAATCGTATGCCCTGAGTAGACGTAATGACCCCAGAATGATTGCCTTTTGCATTCTTCCGGCCGGAAGATCTGCCGAATTTCTGCTTACCGGTATGATCTTTAGTTCCTAAAGCAGTGTATCACTTGCTCCACCGAGGGCTCCTATTATCAGTACCACAAGCTTCACAGTATGTTCTGTATGGAGTCTGCGAAGTTCGAAAAGAAGGCCTCGATATTTCGTCCGTTTCTCTTCCTCTTTCAAGACAATGTTGGTCTCGGCAGAAGTCGAGAACTTGATAATTAATATTGTCTTGAAAAATAATATAATAATAATAATAATAATAATAATAATTATTATTATTATTATTATTATTATTATTATTATTATTATTATTATTATTATTATTATTATTATTATCATCAATTATTATTGTTATTAAGTGTAAGACTTTAAAAGAAAGTGGTGTCTATGAGGCGAACTGGAATTTTGGTATTTGGATCTTGCTTTCTCTGTTTTGCATTAAACGTTATCTAACCCAATCGATAAACTTTTATGTTAAATATTTCAGCTAAACTTTGTCAAGTCATATTTTAATGGATTTCTATCTCTGTGGCCAAAAGTCCCAGACGCCGAACTTTTCACTTTGGCAACTTTTCTGTAATGTGTACATATCTCATTAGGTGTTATTTATAAAAGTGTTCGCTTGAGTTGAAAAGAGATTTCCAAGTTTATCCAGCATTTAGTAGCGCATTAATATTTTACTTCTTAAAAGTTGCAGTAATATCCGCTTTCTTGGTTGCGTGGTTAAAGTACTGAAAGAATATTATGCAACAAGCCAATTTTACTGTTTAACTTTTCATATAATTTTTAAATCCATAATTATAATTTTGCTCTTCCATGGAATTTTTAGTTAAATTACGCCTGACGTGATGTATAGCATCATAAATAAAAGAATTCCTTTTAACCAGACTTTAACAAGTTTTCTTGAAAAAGCTCTAGCTATAATTAATATTTCAATAATGTAAATTGATGAGCAGTATAATAACTTTCTCTCCTAATTCTCTGGTTTAAAATTGTATTTATTAAGCAACTAAAACTGTATTATAAATTCTATGTTTTTCAAATAAAAAACTTAACATAGTTCATAATATTGGTACCTAATAAAGTCCGTTTACTACAGCATCCGGGAACGAAATTTTTAGTAATTTAAGTATTACCAACCGATTTTTCAGTTAAATTATTGTCCTTAAATTATTATATTGTACAGGGTATCCCAAATGTGATTCACTACCCCTTTATCTCGGAACTTATGAAAGATAAAGAAAAAGCGTAAATACGAAAGTTTACTGGTGTTTTTCAATTAATTTTAATTAACTAATCTACAGGAAGTAATACACAGGATGTTCAGTTTTTCCGAAATAGATATCTCCTTGATTCAAATGGAATGCACTATATATTATGACATTTTTGGATTTTGCATAAAATTATAGATGTTTTATATAAGGTATTAACTGTAAAAAATTTATATTCGAGATATTTTCGATTTTTGTAAAAAATAGATAGATGTAGATATTTTTGAACCGGATTTATTATGTAACAATAAGTACCTTATATATTTTTGAAGTTTGGTAATAATGAACATACAACAGTGCAGTTTGACTGCACTGTTGTATGCAAATTCATCAAATTTAAAATTATTTTATACAGGGTGACCGGAGTCCTAGAACCAATATCAGTCTTTTGAATTACATTTTTCACAACAATTTCAAATGGTACCCCTTATATATTTTGATACTAATCAATGCAAAAATATATTTCCAAATTAAATAAGTTCATTAATAATTTATCTCTTAGTTGACTTTTTGACTTAATTCCTATATAATGAAAGATGTAAATTGGGTAGTTACTTATTTAAACTATCAACATGACCGGTGATATTCAATTTAACACTAAGATTAACTGTAAACTTGCTTCGAATTCATGTAAAGTTACTCATGACCAAAAAAATAATTAAAGTAATTATTTTTTCTATAAGAGAATGTTTTTTATTAAAGGAAAAGCAATTCTTTTGATAGATATAATATAGATTATCACTTTCTCAAAATAATATCTGGGTCAACTACGGATGATAAATTTTTGTGTCGGGAGGGTGAATAATCTAAGGGTGAAATCATATAATATTATTATCAATCATGGTCAGCTGTTGATACAGACGTCAAATATACAGGCGACGGGGAAACAATACTAATGTTGTTTCAGGACATACCATGGAAAAAGTGAATATTTGTGTCTTTTTCATGGTGTTGATAAATAGCAGACAAAAATAAGTTAAAGGAGTTGCAATACCTTTTCTAGAATAATATGTTTTGTGAAGCGGAAGTCACTAATCTCATGTCTAAAAAATATGTGGGCAGTACATATTTTCTAGACTTGCCATGACCTCCCACATTTTTCAAATATGTACATGGAGTTCAAATGAGAGGATGGAATCTATAGGACTATATGGATCAAAGTAATTAAAACACTCTTAATAAAAATGGTTCAAATCGTTCCATGGATACAGATCATCTAAAATCGGCGAATGAGAAATTATTATTCTTCCATCAAGCTAATAGGGTCGCTATCTCTTATTAGCTACACATTTTTTTTTAACTAGATAGGATAAGTAGAACTTTTACAGAAATAATTATTTACGTAACAATTCAGGAAAATACTAATTTACCCGATGAATATTAAACGTTCTGGTAATTGTACTACCTCCACTACCACTAGCATTGGAATCACATAATGTTTTCCGGTTTCTATGTAGCATCTTTTATATTATTTATTTGACTATTACGTCAGTCACGACATAGAGAAATATATTTCACTAAGGACACCATATATCAACATTATGGTCATGCCAATAAGCGCTATAGAACTTGCTTCTGCTCAGAAGTTGGAATATTTAGTTTTAATGTGTGGAACTATATACTTTATACTTTAAAGACTTATATGATTTTAAGAAATCAAGCTAGTAGCAAAAGTAAATAGAATCTAGTTGCGTCAATAATTGCATTTTACTATATCTACGGAAAACCAAAGTGTTGTCGTGTCAATTGGCGATACAAGTCTCCAACGTAATCACTGCAATTTAGAGAATTTTGAGCAAAATGTGTTGAGTCCTGGCTATCAATATTCATAACAAATTAAATTATAAACTATTGAAAATTCATTTATAGGTATATTAGTATTAAGTACCTAATGTCAGGTTTACTAATTAATGTCAGGCTTAATTTGTCAGGTTATCATGTCAGGATGAAGAAACATATGTCAGGACTGAAGAAAGAACGACGAATCTCACATTTCCACGCCTAGTTATACATAAAACAGCAAATTCTGTTTTGTGACCCACTTCTTGTTTTCATGTTTTATTGCTACGCCAACAGGATATGCCTGATCCACATGGCTTTTAAATCCATTTCTAATATATAAAAAATAGATTCTAAAATATGAGAGCATTTGCTCCGAAGAAAGACTTGGATACTGCATTTTCACTTTTTTCTATCGTTACATCTAGAAGATGTAACATCATGTTTGTAGTGATATCAGTACGAAAACTATTTACTAAGGAAAGCTCAGCGTTATATTGCAATACTGTCCGACATACAGTTTATTTAAGAAAACATTACAGTTAAGCATGACCCCCAAATATTAAAAAAAATGTATTCCTTGTCCATAAAATTTAACCTAATGCGACAGAGTATTCTGAATGGCATCATAGTTAAAATTTAAATAATATTTATCTTGCACAATAAGTGATTCCACCACTAGAACATTCCATTTATAATCTCACTGGTTAAAGCATTAATTTAGATCTGCTAGTTTATTTTCTGTACTTTTCTTTCATGTCGTGCAGATAAATCAATGCATTGAATTATCGGTTCAGAGTGTACAGATAACATTTAATCATAGTTCCAACACCACCTTAACTCTCAGGTACCGATCTCACGATATATCAAATCTCCCAATATGTCTTTTCCACGGTAGATGCACCTGACTGGGTAATTAATAATAATATTGATTTAACCACGCTGCTGTAGTGGCTATGCGTCTATGGTTACTGACAGTTCGGTCACTTATAACTGAATCAGCCAATTGCAATTAAACTAGTTATGGTCTGTAGTCAATTTTAGGAATACCCGCAGTTTAATGCTAATTACCTCCCATTTGGACTGTTTGTTCCTTTGAGGATCTAGATAGCTGACATGTTAGGTTTGAATGCGTCAGCATATTGGGTTGTGTGAATTAAAATTAGATCATGTGTTAAATTTTCAGTAATTTGCTAACTTAGGACCTTTGGAACCTTTACGTGAATTGCTCATAAAGCTTTGTGTATATTTAACCATAAGTTTTATAAAAAAAATTCACAACTCGGAATTCTTGTTTTAAAAAAGCAGACCCATCGTCACATTGAATAAAACAGATTCTCGGCAACTGAAATATTTTCTGTCAATTCTAAAGTTGAAAAGATTACTGCGATTAGATCACAAATATAGAGAGTATGGTTAGAAAACTTCATCACAATCAATAAGTCTTTACCAGAATTTATACAGTACAAGAAATTATTCATTAGATATATAGTTTTATCTTAGGAATACTCAATATTTTAAATATTTCGTCGCACTTTTCATAACAATTAGAAAATCATATTCTTGCGTGAACATAATCTGCCAACTATTTGACTAAACTAAAGTTCAAATTTGTGTGTTAAATTATATTTTTATTTCTAAATAGTATATGTCACTTGGAGTATAAAGCTATTTATGTGCTTCGCCCAGTTTACACAGCCTCGGCTAACGCCTCGACTGTGTAAACTTCTGGGCTCAACAAATAATGTTCGCCTTTACTAGTACACTTTGACTTTTTTGTACTAGTAAATATTTCTTTCCTAGTAAAATAATAGGACCCTTCCAAAATACGCCTTGCATAATACAATGTCAGTATTATTATACGCTTGAAGAAAATATACTATTATCTGTAATAGTAATTCTTATTTAGGCACAAACCAATTTCAAAGAAGGTCTGAGAGACACGTTTGGCATGCGGATACGGACTTTTCGCAGAGTACCTAAAAAAGAAACAAAAATACAAAAACGGGTATGTAATTAGTTTAAAATAAATTTATGAAACAAACTGTTTAACCATTAGTTGTAAGTAGAATATCCGAATGAAATTAACCTGAAAGGAACATAGCTATTATTCAAATTTATACAAAGTAACTTTCCTCATTCTGACAATTAAACTGCTAATTATTTGGAACGTTCTTTACAAGATATGCTTCCTGAATAACAAACATCGCATTTGATGGTTACAATTAATTTTGCCTTGTTGAGCACTGGACGTTTGTACAAGAACGGCTAGACTCTGAGACTTTCAGTGCCTTCTATAAGGAGAACTGCTTACAAAATTTCGTAGCATGCCTCTCTCCATTGAAATCCGTTTGTTTTTATGGTTTTTATTTTATTTTACTAATTTAATATGTAACTGTGCAGACAATGTCCACGAAAACAAGTACTTATTGAAACTTCTGAAACATAATATGATTATTTAATATATAGGTACATATACATATATTCTATTTTAAATATAAATTTATCTAAAATGTCAAATTAATATGAAGTATTATTGTTAAGTATAAACTATTTCTCGTCAATTTTAGAGTGCTAAATTATACCAATCTGTAATACATAGGCCTTTCTATATTATAACTGGGTACCTATTCATCAATGGGTTATCAGAAAGTATTTTATATGTGTTTATTTTAATACACAATTTGAAAATTAAATCCATTTACTTAAGGTTGGATATTGAAACTAGTCTTAAATAATTTCCGAATATTTTTAATTATAGGTTGTCCAACTTTTACTAGTATCTAAATAAACTAAAAACAGTTGCTGTTTGAAGGAGGGGTGCAAAAAAATATTTATTGTTCTTTAAATACAATTTTATTGTTGTAATGCCTGATCCTTTCAGATTTATTGTCGATTATTTCATTTAAATGCTATCATATTTACATGTTCATAATTTCACGGCGTCCATTAATATCAACGTGATTATCCTATATATCCATAGCCATATATCCATAAACAATTTTGTATACAGGGTGTCCACCTAGTGCGCGTAAGTCCAATATCTGGGTTAATAAAAGAGATAACTTAATTTTTTTTTCTACAGGGTTGTCTAATATCCCGAGATGCACAAAATGAAAATATATTTACATATTCAGGGTGTTCAGTTTTTCCTGGACAGGTACCAACTTCGTTTTTCTAAATGGAAATATATATTTTTTATTGCTTTTTCGAACTAAACCCTTGATTTTAGTAGGACTTTCATCAGCCTTCCCTATACCTAACTTAAACTGTTTTTGAAATATTGACGGGTGGATATTGACATTTTTGCAACTTTGACACCCTGTAAAATCTAAACGGTTTGAGATAAAGCAAAACGGTTTGCACATTCTATCTTAACTTTTCATAAGCTATCGTTTGGTACTAATTTCAAATTTATACAGGAATAAAAAATTTTCAAAATTTTCAGAAAATTTTAAATTTTTGGATAATTCTGAAATTAGTACCAAACGATAGCTTATGAAAAGTTAAGATAGGAATGTGCAAACCGTTTTGCTTTATCTCAAACCGTTTAGATTTTACAGGGTGTCAAAGTTGCAAAAATGTCAATATTCACCCGTCAATATTTCAAAAACAGTTTAAGTTAGGTATAGGGAAAGCTGATGAAAGTCCTACTAAAATCAAGGGTTTAGTTCGAAAAAGCAATAAAAAATATATATTTCCATTTAGAAAAACGAAGTTGGTAGGTACCTGTCCAGGAAAGACTGAACACCCTGAATATGTAAATATATTTTCATTTTGTGCAGCTCGGGATATAAGACAACCCTGTAGAAAAAAAAATTAAGTTATCTCTTTTATTAACCCAGATATTGGACTTACGCGCACTAGGTGGACACCCTGTATATGGCTATCCCAATAGCGTGGCAAAGTCCAGTATCAGTTAAATTACCATGTATTTAAGCGCAGATTGCCAGTGCAGGTGCAGATTTAACAATATTTTCAAACAGTATGACTTTAGAAGGGCACATCAGGACAATATGTGATATCGCTAAATCTGTAGATATCTAATGAACTCTACGTTTCACTTTTTTTATCAGCAATTATCGAGTTGTTTCACCTAATTAACAAAAGAATTTATAGGGAAAAGGTTTATATAAATTAATTGTCTCTGTAAATGTTACTATGTAGTAACCATGTAGTCAATTGATGACCAGTTGAAATGACAGAGCACAAATTTTACAATAAAGTTACAAGGTATTTAGGTTGAAAATAAAAGAACTTTTTCTATTTTTGAAGCTAACGAACCATAACATACTGCTCTAGTATCACATAAAATTTTAGCTCAACATTTATACCCAGTGGCGTACAACCAGTATTACATGAAAATATACTGCAACATTACCTGTTGTTACTTTAATTTTAAATGATATGAACTATCAAAAATGTGGAGCATCAGGTCATTTTTAAGTTTTATATATTTAAAAATGAATCAAATTCAACTTAAATTAAATGTGTTATTAAATTTCCTAATTTTAGTTGTACCTATTAACAGAGAGTTATATTATATGATTTACTACTGCTACTTATACTATTTCATGTTATATTAGATGGCGTACCTTATGGCTAAGATGGGGTATTTTATTGACAATTTTGAAATACTGCCACTTACTAATTACTTTAGTATATTTCATCATAAAGAAACTAGGCGCCATTCTTCATATCATGTCAGTTGAGAAGTGACATTGATGAGTGTCTTCAGAAAGCACACATTTGCTTCATGGTGACCCAAATTGTATAATATGTATATAATATATATATATATATATATATATATATACATATATATATAATATATATATTATATATAATTATTATAATATTTATTAAAATATATATATAATTATATATATAATTATAATAAATAATATGCATGTTTCTGTAATTGAAGTATGGTAGGGAGACGCTGTAAGCATCCTTCCTGCATACAAATAACGGGTTCACTGGGCGGTGCTAAGCGTCGTAAGAATATGGCTGCCCCGATAGGACAGGATTTTTAGAATTATAAGTAACGGGAATTAATGGGGAATCAAAATATAGCAATAAAATAAAACATAGTTTGAAATAAAATGGTCATACAGATGCAAAATAATGTTTATTGTTCTTTAAATAATACTATTTTATTGCTGTAGTGCCTAACGCTTTCAGATTTATTCATTTTTTTTACTAAAGTAGTACATTTTTAGTCAATTAGCTTTATAAATATAACAATGTATCCTGCAATATATGCTACGATATATTTAGAAAATTTTAATTGATACGATGCGATAGCTCTGCTCGCTCTTCCCTTTCCTATCTGTCCACCTTACATATTCAGGGCCTTGTGCTCTGCATATGCTCGATCGTTGTGCTGTTTAATTTACCCTAAGCTAGTGTGACCAAATTATTGATAATTAATTGAAAATGATATGGTCTATATCCGTTAAAATCCGGTAAACTTTGACGTCAGCAAAAGTAACATCATCCACTACAAGGCTTACAGCAGTAGAGACAGACTAACGTTTCGCTGTGGACACCCTCGTTTTACCAGAGCCACCGATTACTTCAGTATGGATATACGTATTAATCTTTCTTGAGCAATGAGCATGTACCTAGTCTATCCACCTTGAGATGTTTTTATGTTAGATCTTACTAGTTATATCTGTTAGTTTTTATCGAATGTTCGAAAGAATTGTACTATTAGATAATATTTAAGCAATCAATAATCAATTAAGATATTGACTAATTACTTGTAATATGGCAAATACAGCTCTGCATATTGTTTGCATATTTGTAATGCGAACCTGTGAAATATTATTCTGCATATTTTTTTTTTATTAATACAGCCTCTGCTAGTACAGCTACTATGGGTGCACGAAACCATTATCTTTTAATGGTGTAGGTATCCCTATAAATCTCCAAGACATACAAATTTACTAAAAAACCCACTTAACTAAATTAACGTATGCCCCACAGCCGCTTGTCAGTAAGTGTCTTACGAATATGGCGCTACCGATGCTATTTTTTACTACGAGATATCTCTCCTCCCTACTATGCTAACTCAATGGTTTTTGTACAGGTTCAACTTCACTCACATAAACGTCACTCTTTTGACTTTACTATTTTTGAATTTAGAAAAAAAAATAAATACAAAAGTTGTACAGACTAACCTAATAAATTTTAAGATGATATTGAACTTTCAATGTGTTAACACTCATGGTTTTTAAATGAAACGAAAAAGTAAATAAAATAGCTACTATATTCTATTATCGTTCGATAGATCGTTCTCCTGAGTTTACCGGGCACTTTTTTTTTAATAATAAAGGAGATAAATCAAAATGAATGCGTCAAATGAGCAATGATTTGAAATCAATAAGACAAATGGCTTTGTATAGCCTTTGAGTGACGAAGTTTTCGTCACTCAACGGTATAGCTAAGCAGAAAAATCTAAGTGCGATGCATTACACCTATGGCAAACTCTTTATAACCGATGAACCCCCAAACATAGAATTCATATAGAGATATTTTATGAGGTCTGTTGCATAGGACTAACGTTAAGCATGCATGTAAATCTTATTGAATCGTGTTTCTAGAAAGACTGTCATAGTTTTGCTTCTCATATATAATAAACAAAATAATTAAAAATTATTCCTGTGGGTACAGATACAATCCTCTTCTTATTAATAAGTAATATAATTCTAGCTTGGCCTCTTTTTACCCCAGCCCTTAACATTTTTTTAACCAGCGTTTGTTATTTTGATACTTAACGTTAAATAATTTAATTCTAAATTGAATTATTTATTTCAAGAACTAATGCAATAAGCTGGTTGTATTTACAATACGAAAAATTACGTATTAATCATTAATACAGTAATCGATGAAATATAGTTAATTCGGTTTATTAATGCAGGCTATTCTATAAATAAATTGATGCGGTAATTATATGTAACTTATTATTGTAATATTTAGAACATATTCAAAGAAACTTTATTTAGGGCTTCCTCTATAGAGAGCGAATGACCCTCGCAGTTTTCAATGTATTCAATGTCTAATTACCGACAATTTGTAAAAAAAAGAATTGCAAAAATTTTACAGAACAAACTCACATTTTTTGTTTGTTTACAAAATACTCTGCATTTATTGGTCTGGGTAATTAATTTCGCAAATTTTCCTTCAGTTATAACGCGATTTTAGATACATCTGTGGGGTTTTTGGCCGTCAACGTGTTAGATCTGTCAGCGCTTCACCCCTTGCATTTTAATCCCCCGCAAGCCAAAACTGCTTTTCCTCCGTCCTTGATAAATAAACAGCTATTATTGTATTAACATTGACGTAGTTTTACACATAATACCAAAACACTATACTGCACTCGACGCGCGTTTCGCAAACCACGTTCGCATAATCTGGAGATGATTAAAACTAAATCTATGCTAACACTATGTCCTCTTTACATATAAACTATTGCTACGGTTCAGTGATCCGTTGCGACGGCTCACGGAACCGTGATTTACTATTCGTCGATACTACTATTCATCGGGAAGTAAACTACAAAACCTTTTAGGCAATCCAAAACACAAAATAGAAACTAAGACACAGTCACTGATTTACGAAATTAGCTGTAAAGACTGCAATCAGAAGTATGTTGGACAAACTAAAAGGGCAATTCAAATTAGATTCAAGGAACATGACTTATCTTAAATATGGTAGAACAAATAAGTCTGGTGTCGCCCAACATGCGTTTGAAAGCAACCAAAAAATAGATAGTAGCAATTTAAGACTAATTAGGAATGTAACAAATTCCGGACAACTGGATGTATTTGAGAGTTTGGAAATTGCAAAGTGTAAAAATTGTTTGAAATTTAACAGAGGACCAATCCCATACAGCCCGCTTTATTGGTTAGTAAATCACGGTTCACTGAGCAGTCGCAACGATTCACTGAACCGTAGCCATAGTTTAGTTGTAAATAGGACTCAGTGTTAGCATAGGTTTAGTTTTAATCATCTCTAGATGATGCCAACTTGGTTGCCGAAATGCGCGTCGAGTGTATTATAGCGTTTTGGTGTTATATGGAAAACAGTATTATCTTCACACCAAAGGTTTCAACCCCTTTTAATATTATTATATTGACATTATTTGAAACATCTTTTTATTCCTGTTCTAATAAATTATTAAAGCTTGCACTACAAGGAAACCGTTGAATATGTAGAGCGTTTAGTTTATGCCGGTTTCTTTTTTAAATAACCTCAGTAAAAAATTATTACTAATATAATTTTTATTCGTTTAAGTTATTTGTGATCAAAAAATTTTATGAGTACTATCATTTACACAATATTCACAGATCTATAATGTTATCATAGGGTTCTATAGAGTTCTATAGAGATCTATAATATTATTATTCTTAAGGAAAATCTATGTTATTAAGAAATTTCACTTTGGGAGAGGAACAGCTGAAATTATTGTAGAACCTGTCTGATAATTTTTATAAGTTATTACTAGGACTAGATATATAGGGTGTTCTTTAATGTCATGTTCATACTGTAGAAGCCAATTCCTTGTCTAATTTTATGACTAAGAGTTCATATAAACGTGTGTCCTAGTTTGCCTCATTTTTGAGATACAGGGTATATAGGTTTGTGTCTTGCATTTTTTCTGGTGTTTGTTGATATTAAATTTAGACATACACTTTCTCGAAAACGAAGCAAGGTACGAAAAAAATGCAAGAAACAAAAAAGTTGTGTTTGAAATTGTTTCAGCTAAAATTCTGGTAAAAACCAGTGGCGTCCAATGTTTTTTCCCATACATTTCAAATAGGTTACCCTCCTGGACGTCACTGGACCCAACAATTTTAATCTTTTCACATTAAAATAAGCCCCTTACTACTTCAAACCAACGTACCAAGTTTCATCCAAATCGGCGAAAGAGTTTTCAAGGTACTTATTAAATAGATGTTTTTTTAAATAATCATTAAGTGTGCGGACACATCAAGTATACTTAAAGTTGCAGAATACTGGAAGTATTTAATAATTACATAACATTAAAATAATTGGGGGTATAAAATTGTATATGAAGTATGAAAGTATAAAAAAATAAGTTTATAAAATAAACACGTAAATAAAAGACAAAATGTTATTATCCGTATCTGCTCCTGTTGATATTTTTTCCCAAAGAAGCATATCACAGCGTTTTTAATTGCCTCTAGCAAATCACTCCATATAAATCTTTACAAAGATGCTACGAAAACGGAAATAAAAACTTCTCAAGAGCGGTTAATAAATTCCTGGAAGCAAATGTCTCAGAATTCAATAAGGAAACATTAATTCTTGGAGAAAACTCTCAGCACGACTAAAGACACATTTAAGGGATGAAAAGAGGTTAAAAAGAAATCATTACGAGCGCAGCTGCAATAAAAAAGACGTTTCAAAGGTCTGATATAAATATCTGCTTTCTAGTAAGTAGGTATGCTCCTTAAATAAAATTTCTTGATTTTTATTTTATTGTGCACTAGATATATGTTACTAAAGGAAGAATAAAATTTAAAAGATTCATAATACTAACAATGTGATATTAAATATATGCCATTGATTTTCTACGATCCTCCTCTTCATAATATGATAAATTAAGATATTATGTTACGCAACACTACGACTCTATAAGCATATAAGATATAGCAGGAAACGGAACAAGTTATGTACTGTGTATTCTCTATAATTTTGGCAGGGTAGTAACTAGTATACTTTTAGCCCTTAATATCAAGCTTGGACAAAAAATAGAAAAAATGGACAATAGATGGATTATGGTATTATTCAGAACAATACAGCTCTAAAGAAATAGTCAACTCTTAAGACCACTAATTCAACTAATTAAAAGATAACATTTTTAAAAGCATATACATAGGTAAGTAATGTGTTCGTTACAATTACAAAATTGATTAAAATATATTGTATAAGGACCTATTGTTTCAATATCGATATTAGAGTGCCTGATTTCCTTAGAAAATTTTAAGTTTTGTCTTATACAATTAGTATAACGAAACATTTTTACAAATTTAGTGTATGGAAACTATTTAATCAACAAAGTCATTATTTTGGTTGACACAGAAAAGTTTTTATACGTATAAAGAAAATATATTTTCTAATAATATTTGATTGAACTATTTCCTATAGTTTCTATAATTAAAGGTCACTTATTTCAGTTAATTATCTCTTACATTTTCGATTATTAATAATTATTAGTCTAAATTGCATATTTTGGATAATTTTCATGCAATTTCATATACTGTTATCCAGTATATTAATATTCCATTTCATGTACATTTTACATATCACTTTTGTTAATTTTGAGTTCATTAGTTTAAATTTTTTATTCAACAGATTGAAGTTGTTATCATTGCAAAATTATCTATTGTTATCTTGCTCATGTTACCGTACTTTATATAATTTTACTTTACGATCTAGGTCTAAATACTTCCTATTTCTTGTAAAACACCTTGGCTTCTTGGAAGAGGAGAACTGACCTGAAATCTCTACCTTCTAATGGTAGAGATTTCATCTCTACCATTAGAAGTACGATCAAACAGAAGGCACATGCATTCCAATTAGCAGCAACCAGATCAACAAGAAGCTAGCTAGCTACACAATCTTGTTCGAAGTTTGTGGAAGATCCCCGTATCTACTGTACGTTGCCGAAAGTCCACTTCGATCATCTTTAGTGGAGGGTATTTATTGGTGAGAGGTTGAGTTATATTCTCCGATGCGAGAAGAAAAACTGAAATGAACTGAATAATTGAATACTGAAAAATTCAATTGAATGAAGCTGTGATTCGTAGAATATATAAGCTCATTATTTACTCGCACGGGAAACTGTTATACCTTTAATTGCAAACGTTTATTGTTCCAGCAGCAGTCGTCTAAAGCACACCCCGTTAATAATGTAATCATGTGTTTAGAGGCAGCCATAATTATCAGGGTTGCATATTGCCACACAGGGTAACACTGTAGTTTTACAACCCGTATCGTTTTACAAAATTACGAAATTCCGTTTCATGTTTTTAATTACAATTAATGTCTCATCATTTTACTCATTTAGCAGTCTATTTCTAGTCATAAGCTTATATTAGTGAGGATATTTCTTTATATACCTCATTCATACTGTACGGCATGCAATTCTGTTGTTTTACTGTGTTATTTGTTGTCCATATAATCTATCTTATATCACATATAACTTACAACAAAATTGTAACTCGCCATTTTGTGTTGAGCACAATGGTGAGAGTCCTTAGGGATATATCTTAAAGTACTGGTGTCTTTTCTGTATATGTCAAATTCTAACTTATTTTCACTATTTCTAATTATTAATATATCCAAGAATGGTCGTTATCCAGAGTTTTCAATTCAAATGTAAATTTAACTGACGGGAAACGACTGTTTAATTTAGAAACAAAGTTGTCAATGTCAGTGGCTTTTGTACCAAATACCGCAAAGGTATCATCCACATATCTAAACCAAACCCTGGGGAAATACGTCAGTTAAATTTACATAAATAACTTAAAACTCTGGACAACTACCGTTCTTAGATGTATTAATAATAATTAGAAATAGGTAAAATTTTTATTGTATTAATAAACATTAGATATACACACTCTCAGGACATTAATCAAGGATCAGTTCTATAGAATAAATATTTATGCATCTCATTTAAGTTATCAAAATAAGTTCAACTCCGCGAAGCCCTAGACTTGGCTCTTGCTCCAGAAATAAGGGACATAAGAGAAGTCTCTGCCAACAGGCAAAAGATCGCGTTCGAGGCCTCCAGAGTTTTAGTACGCACCAATGGGTACTATAATTTGGCACAGAGGGAAGCTCTTGAGATTCTTCAACATCCAAATAGCATTAATAGGGATGAAGAATTACGAATTAGTAACACGTGGAAGCTCCTACTCAGGAATAATAACAGCAGCAAGGGAAAGGTAGCCACTGGGAACTGACTGTAAGGGATTCAGCGAACCGCAACGTCGTTGCTGGCGGCACATCTGTAGTTAACCATCAACCACGACAGAACAGCAGAGAAGTTCTACAGATTTCATTAGATATCACATACTTCCGCTTATCTTCTGTAAGGAAAAGTTATTTATTTATTGCCACCTTAAATGGTGAGAGGAGCCGTACGCTAACCCGTAACTTTTTTCTGTCCTGGCACAGCCCTTGGTCGTCTGGCGCTTTTCTTACTTTTTTGTTCTTCGGTTGTGTGTACTAAGTGGGGCAAGGTATATGACTCTAGGATGTTCTCGGTGAGGTGGGCCTTAAGGTTCATGGGCAGCAGAGACGGTAGGTTTAGGTAGTGTGGGGGCATCCTCAGGCCATGCTCATTTACGCATATGAGTCCCCGGTCGCGCCCTGGCCTGTGGATTAATTTTTACTTACCTACAACTGGAAGTTGCTACCGGTAGAATTTACTCATGAAGGAAAACCTTTTTTGCATCTGTTCCAATATGTTCATCATTTTTGACAGATTTAATTCCTGCCACGGCGTCGGCTGAACTCCTCCCAACGAAAGTTCTTGGCTTGGTTGACTTGTTCGGCGGCGTCATTTCGCCATTGGATGCTCCCCTTGGCAGTTGGAGTACCTTGCTGGATTCTCCCTGGACTTCTCGCAATTTTCGAATTTGGACCACTAATTTCGAACTATGCCTCCGGTGGCGCTGAGTTGTCCCTGTCGCTTCTCTATGGTTCTACGTTCAATATTAGGGAGGAGCATCTTTTCACTCGGAGTTTGCCCAGCTCTGCCGCAGGCGCTTGTACTAACACTGGGTCATCTCTTTACTTTTTCGCCTGAAAATCAGCCTTCTTGTTGAGGCTCTGGCATCTAAGGTCCCCTTCGATGTTTTTGATGGACACCTTCGTAGGAATGTCTCTTGTGACAATTATTTGACGCCGGTTTTCCTCTAGAGTGAACGTGTGGTAGCCCTGGTTATTTTCTCTGAGGTGGGCGGTAAACTTCCGGTGGTCGTTTCCAGGACTATGGCCACACCGTAGCGTGTTGCCACATTTCGAAAACCATAAATTTTCACGATTTTTTCAAATGGAACACCCTGTATATTGTTAAATTTCTAGAAAGCCCTTCTATCGACAAATTCAGAGATATATGATATTATGGGTTTGTATCCCATCGTTTCTGAATGATTATCCTCAGAATATGGGATTTTAATACTGGCTATTTCCAAAAGATAATACTTTTTTTAAATAGCTCACCCTATATATTATTATATTTTCAGAAAGCCCTTTTAAACACAAATTCAATGATATATAATATGATAGGTCTGATGTTCACCGTTTCGGAGTTATTGAGTATTATCTTCGGAAAATAGCCAGTATTAAAATCCCATATTCTGAGGATAATTTTTCCATTTGAAAAAATCGTGAAAATTTATGGTTTTCGAAATGTGGCAACACGGTAAAAATTTTTTTATAAACTGAATATTGAGTAATTATATAATAAAGTAAATAAAATTAGAATTCTCTTGGCGCAAGTTGATGTTCAAAAACTTAATTATTAACTTCTCTAGCACCATTTTAATATAGGCTATTTCCTGAAGATAATTCTCAATAACTCCGAAACGGTGGGCGTCAGACCCATCACGTCATATATCATTGAACTTGTCTTTAGAAGGGCTTTCTGAAAATGTAATAATATATAGGGTGTGCTATTTAAAAAAAAGGAACTTTAGTTCATCGCCCTGTATTATAAACAGGTTATAAATTTGAATATATTAAAAAATTGAAGATAACTTTGAAAAAAACAATTTCATATAATTTTTTTTTCATGGGGCTTGTAGTTTCTGAGATAAGGTATAGGCCCATATTAAACGGGCCACCTTGTACAAATTCATATAGGACGCGCCAGTACTTTTACTTATTTTCAATTTCACATACGTTGGTTGTATTTGATTTACGTTAAGCCTCCATTTAAACAGTAGCAGGAAAGTGGGATCTAACGCGGAAAATTCAGGAATGTGGGAGGCGTCCTGGAAGTTATTCGCTTCGTTCGTTAACGACTCCCAGTTAATGGCTCCACAGCAGACGTAATCTTGTACTTTCGAGACGAAAATGTGTAGCGCTCCGCCGGATAGTTGGCGAATCACGCTACAGTCAAATTACTTGTGTTTTTCTGCCGCTACTGTAACACCAGTAAATGTCTAGGGTAACTTTAATTTTTTTCTTACAAAAATAAACCAAACAATTAATGTCATAGTCCCGAAAGGAAAATAACACCACAGTTACAAACATAATTGCATTGGAATTCTTACTCCTCTTCACCTAATATAGCTAGAAGACATAATCTAGGGTGGGATATATTTGGAAAATAAGTCAAGAGAATATACAGTACCACCTAGAAATCTACTATACTAAGGTAAAAAAATATTCAGATTTAAGTCATCTAATTAAAAAGAAATAATACTTTGAATATCAAAATTATGTAATGGACAAGATGGTTTCCACGAGTTTTCTGTAACATTTACCAGATATAAAAATTTATACAGTGTGGTCGTAAAGTAAGCAATAAATTCAATATCTCGTAAACCACAATATTGTTTTTTATGTTTTATAAAGTTTTATGGGTCTATCTCTAATAATAAGGGAGATATGCCCAAAAAAGGGTAATAAGAGCAGACACCTCATTTTCTAGATTGTCTCGGAAACGGTGAACTTTTTGATAAAAATACCTATATACAAAATTTGTCCTTATAAAATTATCCATAAAAATATTTTTTCCTAAAATGAATAATACTTTGGTGAATGAGGAGCAAATGTAATCAGCGCAAGTCATATAATTGGCTGAATATCCGTATGGCTATATTCAAAGCTATCTTTACGCGAAAAAAGTATAAATAGCTATACACCACTAGGTCTACAGTCCAGAATTTCATTTTCTTCCGCTACCCCGTCTCAGACGGACCAAGGCCACTACGATAGTGGATTATTTTAGGCTTCCTGAACACTGATAAAGCAAAAATGCAATTAGACAAAACGGTTAAAAAAAAATTTCTTTAAAACAAAAATGTTTTCCTCTGTACTCATGCAAATTGATGAAACAACATTGTTGTCAAATCAACATAAAACAAAATATTTTCTATAACTGCGTTTTTCTGTCATTCGTTTGATTGTTTGGTGTCATGGATTCGGATGAGGAAGAAATTGTTGGTATGTGTCTTTGGATATATTTACAAATGTATAGTGAAACTGACAGGAATTATTGAGTGCATCATATAAATGGTATAAAAGATAAAGAAAAAATTAATATACTTATCCTACAAACATTCGATACTAGTGATACCTACTACTGTACGTGTGTCGACCTGTTTTTGAATAACACAGGTGTCAGTGTTTACGCTTCTAATAAAGAGATTATTCGCAAAACTTTTCGCTTAAAACGTTTTACGTAAATACACATGCAGAACAAAAATATCTTTATACAAAACATTTTGTTGGATGAAAAAATGTTTTATTAAACAAATTAAAATATACCAACTAAACGAAAACAGGCTGTATCAAAAACATTTTGTTTAAAATGATGTTAAGACGACTTAACATGGTTTTTTGTTTTGAAGTATCAATGTGTGTTCATTGATATAAAAAGGGTAGAGAAAACTGCTTCTAACTAAATTATTCAAAAACGTTTTGAATAAATCGGTTTTCGCTTTATCAATGTGCAGGCAGCCTTAGAGCTTGGTGTAATTGCTGTTGTTGTTATTGAAAATCCACCCGAAGCCTTATTGGCTGTGTATATTTTCTCGTGTATTATTAAACAATAAACAATATTCTCACTTATTTAAAAATTTCCTTATTTTATAGGGGTGGTAGGGTGGAAGCGATACATGCATTATCATTTTAAGTAGAATTTAATAGCTACTGCTTTAGTGTTTAACATTAAACTTTGTAGATTAAAGAAAAAAGATTACAATTTATTGTGTTACCCGGACCAACCCTTATTAATTTTAGGAAAAAAAGTGTACAGACGTTTTTTTATAGAGAATTTTATATGGATTAATGTTGTATTTAGGTATTTTTTATCAGAAAGTGCACCGTTCCCGAGATAATCTAGAAAACCTCGTATTAATGGTGGAAAAATTCCAATACCAATTTTCAAAACTTTATTAATTTTGTCCGATATAAATCGTTAGTTTACTGAACTAATATGGTTTTCAATGTAATAGTATATACAATTATTTTCATATTGCTAGGTAACTTGTTATGGACAACTTCATAATTGATCATTAATAATTTCATCGTGCACTTATAAGTGCATGGAAAGATACTAGTTTAAAGGTAACAGTACAAGAAAGTTAATAAAAGCTAGGCAGGGGTTATTCGCAGTTATAGTATCTCTTAAAATCGGAAAACTGTGTTTTCCATAATCATTTACAAGCTTGTATAATAAGTATATACCTATCATTAACATATTTTTTGTTTCCAATGTTTGATCTGTCTATATCTGTCTCGCACTACAGCATCTTAAGCTTATTATATGACCCTCCAACAGATACAATATGGTAGGTACCAAAACAGAATTTCTACTGCAGCTGAATTAGAACTATTATAGCAATGGTCAGTCCAATTCAAGATCTGCGCCTTAATCACAGCAAATATTTATGTGATTATAACAAACTGCGTTTTAGCAACTAGTCAAAACTCAAATGCTTCAGACATACTTAATTTGCAGTAAATTAAAGTATAAGTATAAAAATAGTAGTTAGAAGTAGAGTATAATTAAATTTAGCCTACTACGTATCTGAAGTATAAAGTGTAAGCGAGCAATATTACCTAAAATGGCGCCGGCTGACAGTCACATTAGCGCAAATTGATGTATCAGTTGAAGAGAAGTCATTATTTAGGTAGAAATATATTGATTATCAATTTGGGGAACTTTTGTACATCTGACATACATCAGTTACGTTTTAGAGCGAAGCATACGGTAAAAATGAGATCCATTAAAATTGCTATGCCAAGGTTGTCAATGAAATTTAATTTATTTGTAGTTCCCCCCTTATTTTGTTAAAGTAGGACTGTATACCTACTCCATCCGATTCTATTCAAAATGGATGTTCTATATGACTATATGATGGACTGATGGTATTGAAAGTATATAAGAAATATTAGGGAAGTGGCTTTTTAAAATGAAATTAAAAGCGAATGAACATAAATAGAACTTGTGATACTAAGTGAGTTTATTTTGAAAAAGGATAGTCCTAATATAGTAAATAATGAACAGAAATAAACATATACATACACTAATGACCTGTTGAAAAAATTTGATTTTTTAATGTTATAAAAATTGTTTATTGTCTCTGCACGTCATCAAATGGCTGCCAATAATAAAAAGATATCAACAATTAGTTAACCACGAACTTCGGCCAACTAGTCTGCGGGGGAGTAGATTAGAAAGAGTTTCTGTTGACCGAAATGTAATTGCACTCACTGATGGGAGATTTAATTATTATAAGAAAACAAAGAGACTATTATAATTAATAGTTATTTAAGTAGATAAGTATACCTAATCTAAAAGTTTTTTGATTGGATCTATCAAAATAAATTCCTTCGTTTCAGCTTTATACCTGTCAAGTTTTTGTAACCTTTTTATTTGAACCAGTAACAAATTATATAATTTAGGACCAAAATAAAAGATAATAATATATCGTTGGATATGACTTTTCCTAAATAATGGGATATCAATGGACCTCTGTTCTATAAATCTTGTGGTGAAATTATTATCTCGTAGTGTAGTGTAGAACTTTTTGAGAAATACATTTATACATATTAGACACAGATACATAAAAAGATTTTGTATTCAAAAGATATCAGCTTCATCGTATAGCCGTGAAGTCGATTTAAATTTTTGCTTTTCAATATTATTTTTAATCACTTATTTTGTACCTACTACTTGTACGGCTTCCAGATTATTGGCGTATTATAGGCCACCCCAAATAATAATACAGTAGAACCGATTAAACTAAGGATTTGTAGATAATTATTAATTTTTTAGATACTAAAAGATTAATGTTTTAGAGTTCGCAACATTTGTCACAATGTCCCAAATTTTTGTACAGTTCCCTTTGGCCTCAACTAATTTATTTTTATAATAATTATTTTTGGTAACACGAATTAGCTTGTTCATCATATTTCCATAGTTTGTATACTGGTTTTAAAGATTAAGTGAAAACCGTTTTAAAAGTTTATTTTTAACTTGTCTCTTGGTCTTATAGAATTTATGAAACAATAATATGTTATCCAAGTTTTTAATTTGTCTGACTTTTTATTAACATTAACATATGTGGTGAATTTATTTACCAATGATAGAAATTTGCCTGTGTCTTATCTATTTATTTATTCATAGAATACAATTTACTCCACACTGAGTGTTACTGATGATCCTAATAACGTGTATTTAATGTCGTGTAAAAAATGGTGGTAAATAATATCACAGAAATAACGTTTTTCACTCCCTGCTTTATTCGCGACTGTCACTGCATTGAGAGTAATTGCTTTTAGATCTGCTAGGATGAAAAACACATTTATATACCTCGCATTACAGAAACTGAATGTGAAAAAAACTACCTGAACATAAACCCTCCACTTATCGGAGTACTACAGAGTAAAGCGAAATAACTTTTAAAATCCTTTTTCAGATTGCCAACTTACAGAATTTCATTCAGTTGAATGGATGTTAGAAAAAGGAATATCCTCTGGAAAAACAATCTATATTTCATTTTCACTTCCCTTTATTGAATCTGCAAAAAGCGAGCTCCATAAGATACGAAAAACGACAAAACTAAAGGCATGCGTTTTTAGCAGTGTTCCAACTATGAAGAATGAAGGCATAACGATGAATATATCGCTCTGCCTAAAGGGTCAATTCGCTAGCACATAATAGTTATTTTAATATTTCTTTGTGTTACATTCACTGTAGCATTGTAGAGTCGCAGCAGTTGTAATAATAGTCCAGTCAAATTAGGGAAAATAATTCCTTAGCTGGAAATAATTTCGCTAAATGGGAAACTTTGCATATGCGTAGTAACAACATACCAAAAATAAACTATTTTTTGTTTTTTCTTTAGCCTTATATCATTACCGGATGGGAGTATTAAAAAATATTTCTCGTACATATCTCTCTATACAAGAAGGCGGCAATTGCACCGGAGAATAGTACTATGCATATATGGAGAGTCTTTCCTTTAAATTTTTAAACTGCATTGCTTTAAAATTGCTTTTTATGGCCTCCGGGCTTGAGCTGTAAAGGATATATTTTTCGATATTCCCTTCCATTAAAAACAGGAATAAAAAACTGAAAGCAAGCCGCCATTTTTCAAGATGGCGGTTGTGTCTATCTAATTGGACTATAAATGCTCCGTCAGGAAAAAGTGAACCATACTATTGTCTTTGATAATGTAGAATGTATAATGGTATTAACTCTGGGAGGATATATGTTTCTCAGTTTTATTTTTGTTTCCCTGATACCTCTTACAATTTGTAAGTAATGTTGAAGGTGTGATGCGATAGAACATATGATATTTGATAAATAATATAACTACCATATTAAAGGTGACTGTAACTGAGAAGGTTTGAGCTTTGTCTAACACAACAGACCAGTTCCTTTTTCCACCGGAATCGAACCTCAACTTAAAAAGTGGCTGTGATATATGTTTTTATATATGTGAAAATTCCCTTCTAGCATACTGTGATTAATTCAATTGACTTTTTTGTTCTGAATTACTTATAACAAATTTAATTTTAAAATCGAACTGTTTCCATACGCTCAATATATGAAAAAATTTCAAATACTAAGCCGTTTTACTTTACTAGGTTAGGAGCTTTTCGAACAAATTATTTTTATTATAAAAAATTTTCTTACATCTAAAACAACAGACGAAAAAATTATTAAAATACTTTTGGGAATAGCATTCCTTAATCCCTGTAACTACTATAATTATTCAATAAATAAGGGATACCTTTTATTTAATTATTTCATGATTTTGTTACAGTTTACTTGTGACAAAGGTTAAGTTACAGAAAAATATTCAATATATTATGTTAATTTTGTGTACCTCCTTGATTGGCTGTTGATACTGTAACAAAAGCACACAGGGTAAACGTCAAGTAAAGTAAATATCTTTAGAAAGTAACATCTGGCTCAAATAGATAGATTTTGTAAAACCATCTCTGGTTCTGTAGCAAAGATGTCATTTTGGGTCATAAATAGTATTGATAATTGTTCGGGCCTAACAAAGTTAGTGAAACATTTTATGGATGTCTAATTTCGTGCATCCCTGGACACGGAACAATGTTGAGGACACAAAGCGCCAATTGGGCGTAACTAATTAAAGCCAGTAAATTGTAATGAATTATGGTGGTACTTGGAAGTTCTTCGAAGTAAGATCTTTTGTATGTTCATATAGACACTAGTGCAAAGGCATAGGTCCTCCTGGTTTTTTTATGGGGTTTTTCCAGGAATAATAACAGTAGAGTAAGTCGTAACCCTATCTCACTTTGAGACGAGGATAATATCTAAGGGTTTTAGGTCACTAGCTAGGAAATAATATTTTGATTGGCCATCGTGACAGAAACAGGCCATGGTTCGCGGTACTAGACAGAGATAAGAAACGTACTTTAACAACCAATGGGATTAGTTTATTCAAATTTTATAGCAAAGAAACTTTACTTGGAAAGTTTCGACTGAAGAAAAGTCAGTCTCCCACGATACTACTTCGGAATAGGTTGTTGTTTGTATTTATTTGGGGCTTCTCCCCATAGTAAGAGGGCACACCACCCAGGCAGGGTAAAGTACGTTTCTCGGGCTCGAAGTAGACGCCGTTAGTTGTTTTATATAGAGTCATTCAGTTTAGAGTTCATTAGTATTGTATTCAGTCGTTTTCTTAGGTCAAATATCATTTCAGTAGTTCGCATTTCTATTTTGTTTACGTTTCTAAATTCTATTTATTTGTTATTAAAAACCCTTGCCTAAAAGTGCTGTGTTTTCGTGCAAATCCGCCCAACTACCCTCTCAGTGTTAGCACATAAGAAGTGTCCCAGGAATACGTCCCTACATCGAGATTCAGGATAAGATAACCCACGGTAAGTCAATACTCTTTTTATTCGTCAATCACAGCATATCTCGAACCCCGCGATAGATAAATCGATTCAGTAGTAAAACTTTAGACTCCCTTTCGAGATAACTGAATAATTAAGTAAGTTCCGCGAAGCCTGTAGAGTACAACGACCAGCCTGTTACAATACTAATTACTTCATGAAGTATGAAAAATGAGATATTTTATTCTTCTTCTTAACTTAAACTCCCTTTAGAAATAACCTTATTATTTTTAAGATATGTCATAAAACAACTACTTTATGTGCAGTATGCACCCGATAGTACTGCAAAGTAGTTGTTTGCGACATATTATCTTAAATATAATAAGGTTATTCCTTTGAATACCTAGGATAATAGATAACGAGGAAATATAAACTCTATTGAACCATAATATTTGATAATTCTGTTAATAATTTATATCTTAGTTAAATTTTTGCCTTAATTAATACATAAAGAAATATGCAAATAGTTAAATAAGCCAATAAATAATATTAAAAATATACTATAAAAAATATCTCTACTATACTTACTGAAGCAATAGTACCAAATTTTACATCATAGTACACCGAATGACAAGCTCTATCTAAATCTAAATAAGAAAGAAAAATTGTGAACATTGTCGGTTAACCCGGAAATTGGCCACAACACTCCCACTAATAAATATAAGCTTAAATGCCGTCATAATCTATCAATATTAAGATGATGCATGTATTTGCCCATTCCTGTATATCACTAGTATTTTTGATATAGTATGAAAATGGAGTATATGTTACGAAACAATATCTCTAATTGAAATATATTCTTGCTACATTTTATCGGAATGGAAAAGATAAAGGGGTTCATTTTGGGTCATTGGTTATATAGTTGTAAAACCTATGTCGTAATTAATCACAACTAAGCCATTTGTTACATTTCCTTCCAAGAAAAACTGACTCTTTCTACAAAGGATTGCTCTTATCATTATTTGTGGAGGCCGAATGATCTATAATTTATATATCTGCCGCTATAAAGTACACCGGGTGTATTCTTGGTATATGAAAATTTAGGGATACGGTGTATTTATGGTTTTTTTGAGTAATGTCCTGGATGGAAACGATTAAATAAGTAAATATTAGATAAATTAATGCAGACATGCATTTTCTTAAATTATTTTCCATAGTGAGAAGAAACAGCACTATCTCTTCAATGACTCATCCGATGTACGTATCTTGATGTATCCTGAACGTGACCTCTAAATTTAAGCAACCAATCTACGCCGTACTAGAATAAATTTGACAGGACAGATTGATGGAATCCCCGAACTTTATTGGGGAAAATTTATTTATTTACAGATGTACATTAAAAAGACGATCTGATGGATTAGAATAAAAAAAAAGAAAGAAAACTGACTGTAGTGAAAGTGAACTGAATAAACTGGAAGCTTGTTATTGTCTGACGAACGGACACTAGTGCCCGGGCAAGGCAGGGATTTATTTAGTAGAGACGCGTTGCTTTTACACTAGAGTCGTTGCCCTCCGTTCCTAAAGCATGGATAACCAGAACACCACTGTACAACCAAGCCCTGAAAGTAAGGGCCTTCTAAATTACCGTCTTTTATGTATGGAAAAGGTTTCAGATTTATGATATCTGTGCCATTCTTCAACCAAACATTAAAAAAATAAAAAAAAACATAGAAACGCTAGCAAAACCAAATATATATGAGTCAAATATGAGATTTCCCGTATTTTCTGTTCATAAAAATCTAAATTTTCCCTTTTCAAATTCCAGTAGAAAAATCCGTAACTGTTAGTAAAATATCCAGATAGTTTTATGTTGGAAACAACACAACTTTTAAATACTAATGTGAGAGACCTATTCGTACCCTATGTTCATCTGAGCTACCATTTCTTCGACAATGCCAACTGAGATCAAAAAAGTCAAAGGAATACAATCAATCGAATACAATCAAATAAATACGACAAAACTCTGATGCAACGGTACCTGCAAAGAAGTTTGCTATCTGTCAATTGATAATATTGTCCGACAGATCGAAGCACAGAACTATAGAGGGCATTAGTATATCTCACCATTATTATCTCGAAGGGATCCTATCACTTGGGATCTGTGATTGTCCCTATAATTTTTCAATTTCTTCATCCATGGCATATTGATGAGAACTATGAAGTTACTCAACACTAAATACTGAAGTTTTAAACCGAGAGTCTACGGGAATAATTTGATAGTGGTCGAGATGTTTGCCTCCTTTTCTTTTTAAACCGAAATTGAAGTATTTTCTCATGATGGTGCCTCATGAAATATATTTGCAATGAACCATCATATCGCATATTACTTATTCCACACCATCTTTGGAATGACATGGTCGGTTCTAATTGCAGTAAACACATATGTTATTAATGTTTTTCTTTATAGACCAGGCAAATTTTAAAGAAATATACGTTAAGTGTGAAGTTTTTGCGGCCATAATTTTTTTTGTTGAAAACGATAGCTCTCTTATCATAGAATACAAATCTAAAAATCCCAAAAAATCGGAAGTGAGCTAAAGTCGGCATTTAAAAAAACATGGCCGCTCGCGTTATCTTTAAGGTGTTTAAGAAGCATACATTCATGTAAGACAAACTGTTAGTCTTCAGTGATAAGAATGCCGATCTAGATGAACTACTAAACGTTGGTTATAAATTTGTTTCCTTTATGTACGGATTAGACGGATCCCGAGACATTATAGAAGAACGATATAGACTTTACAACATTGGCATAGGTAAGCGGACGCTCGAAAAATCTTTTGATTTGAACGTTGTTCCCCCAACGAAAGGTGCACTGAAGCAACATATTTTAAGCTAGTTTCAAATGGTGATTACATTAATAGCAAATATTTTTTTTTATATTTTCAGGACCTATCTTCAAATAGGTAAAATCAAACAATCTCCAAGTAAAAGTACCCTTATCTAACCAAAACCTTACGTTTAAAGGATTGGAAAGTAATATCAAATATGCCAAAATGATGGTTTATCCAAATTTTAAAAAATATTTACATATGCTAGTTTATTATTGTCCATATCATTCGGACTTTTATATTTAAAATACCTCATAATCTTAAATTTACCAATATTTAATTTTAAATAATTTAAATTAGACAAGTTCACCAATTTATTTATTTATTAATATTTTCTTGGATTGTTACACCGTTCTTGACGCTATTTACAAAACACGCAATTTAAAGTATACAATATACATAAAAATACAACGCATAATTAGAAAGTATGAAGATTCAATTCCAGTCCTTTAAACTTAAGGTTTTGGTTGAATAAGGATACTTTTACTTGGAGATTGTTTGATTTTATGCAAGCATTAGGTATTGATATATAAAAAGTAGATAAATTAAACTGGTTAAGAAAAAAGAAAAAGAATAAAATTTTGACTGCATTAATAAAACCCTAAATTTTTAAACCTTGTGTTGTGTTTATATTTGTGCATGTAATACCCTTCCATAGTATTTCTTGTAGTATATTTTGTGCTCTATAAAATAGTGTATGTACAATTTTACTCTATATTGTACAACTCTCCCGAAATTCGTGGCGAAAACCTTAGAGGAACAAATTTCACAGTAAGAATAATGTGTTTAACAGCTCAGCTTCGCGAAATTGAGACATTTTATATTTTTAAGTTATAAAACCAACCATAACAAACATCTTTTGTTTGAGATTTTTTTGTAACTGTAAAAATAATCACATTACAGACGAAAAAAAAAACGCACAAAATGCGTATCCCCGTAGCGAAAAGCACCCTCCGAGTGACGTAACGCGTCATGTTAAGGATCGCCCACTTCGCACAACATTCTATCTTCTGTCTGTATATCGTGACTGTAAATGTAGAAATGGCTGCCAAAAAAAATGTATACGTACGAGGAAAAGACTGAGTTTTTGTAGTTAACTAGAATGTAAAGTTAGTTAATGGTATTAAAAAGTTAAATGTAGGAAGTCAAAAAAAATTTTAAAAAATCGTTTCCTTTTTCGTTTTTTTGTTAGGAAATTTATATTTTTGGTTATATCTAAATTAAAATATCATTTTTTCCTAATGTTTTAAGTTTAAAATCCTGTAAAAATAAAAAAAAAATTTAAATTGCTCCAAGGGATAAGAAGATATTTCATTTTCAAAAATTTTAAGGGGCAGCCATGTTTTTCAAAATAACATTTTTAGCTCACAACGGATTTTTTGGGATTTTTATATATTTGTTCCTGAACATAAAACCTATCGATTCCCATCGGAAAATAAATGTCCTCTTAAACTTCATTGAAAAAATGAGATTTGCCTGGTCTATTATTTTTGGAAGTCACTTACTAACTCCATTAAATTCGAGTAGCAAACTCGAATTCATTGCAAACGCAGCTAGAATGGTAAGGTTCGAGTTGCGTTCTGGATTATCGAACCTTGGTTCGATAAACTACTTTTTATTTCTCAAATAAAAATTAATTTTATTTAAGATCGCTTAAATATTATATTTAAGCGATAAATATAAAAGTATTTCCCTTAACCATCTATTTATCAGAAGAAGGTTAAGTGTAATTATTAAAGTAAGTTAAGTATGCACATGGTACAGTGTGTATTTTATTTGATAATTGATGCCAAAGGGAACAAACTAATAATAATTGTAACTAAGTCCTATACATTATTTCTTTCAATTCTTCACAGTTTAAGTGAACACAGATTAATCAAAAGTTTTGATAATAAGTCTTAATAAAGCCGAGGTATAACTTTCCCCCTATTTGACTTCCCTGTTCGACTTCTGGTTCCTTTTACATGGTGTGTGTAAATTCGTTCTCATAAAATATTCCTTATAAACCTAAACAATATTAAAGTTTTCCTCAACTACCGCTTCTAATTATTAAGTATGACAAACTTTCCATTCCTGCTATCGACATAAATTCTGTAAATACTGTGGAAGAGACAAATTGGGGCATATAATAATGGGCTAACAATTTATGACGGTAAATATAGAATTCCACTTTCGCTTTCTTAACAATGGAGGATATAATATATTTATATAATAATTTGGTACAGCCCTGCACTCAATATTCCATAAAGAATATACAAATTATAAGTCACAATGGATTTAATATTTTCATACATATTTTAGTTCCTGGTGAAAATGGTACTTTTTATTACAACAGATACTTCATTTTCAAAAATATCTGGTAACCAACTATATATCTTACGATCTATGAAGTTTCTAGTGCTGAAATATTTTAGTTATCTTTTATTTTAGTATACTTCTACCAAATAAAAGAATTTAAAATATTGTGGTAGAATTAGTCCTGCTATTCAGATTCAAGAACAAATTAGTCACTCGATTCCAGCGATCCCGCCGAATATGATTGTAACCACTTTGTGAAATGACTTAGGAGAATACATCGTAGAGTTAAATGAACTGGAATTTGCTTTATGTTGGTATCACGAGAGAACATTTCAATTCCCACTTAAAAATAAATGTCAGAGGCAACAAATAAAATATAAATATCTTGACCAGTATTAAATTACTCTCATAAATCCTATAAAGGAGCAACGTCAATCGCTAGCCGCAGTTACTAGATATAAAAATCTCTTACACGCTAATCCCCTCTACAGTTTTGTGCCATGATCTGTCTGACAATATACTCAACTGACAGATAGTGAATTTGTTCCCGGGTACGGTTACACCACAGAGTCAGGGTCTATTTTGATATTATTGTATTCCATACTGGTCGTGATGCTTGATTGCAAAGTAGTTGTTTCAGAAATTTCCTTTTCGTTAATTGGGACGACAGAGTTACTGCTATAATGATACCTGCGAAGTACGTCGCTCTCTCAGTAAGAATTAGCAATATTAATCGAAGAAATAGTAGCTCACAAAAACATAGGGCACTTATATACTTTTTGTCGCTGCTTATTACAAGTTGTGTTATTTTGAACATAACAAGCTTCTAAGAATAACTTTTTATTAGAATTAGGAAAGGGAGACTCAGAGTGGTTAGTGAGATGTATTATAGATGTTTGAAATGTTCAACCTTGTTGTCAATATTTAGATGTTTATGAATATACTACTCCACTCCAGGAAATAAGGGAAATGAAACATTTTTGACTGACATATATTCTTCAAGCTGGTGTCTCTATATTTTTTGAATGTTTTATTATGTTAGATAGTCGAATAGCACAGATACCAGAAATTCTAAACTTATTCCTGCCGTAAAAGACGGTAATTTAGAAGGCTCTTACTTTCATGGTTCGGTTGTAAAGTGGTGTTCTGGTTATCCGTGATTTAGAAACCGAGGAGGGCAACGCCCCTCCTGTAAAAGCAACGCGTCTCTACTAAATAAATCCCTGCCTTGCCCGAGCACTAGTGTTTGTCTATGTCTGTCCGTCAGACTATAACAAGCAATCAGTTTATTCAGCTCACTTCCAGTTTGGTCAGTCTCCTTTCTTTGTTTTGTTTCTACTCCCCATCAGATCGTTTTCTTAATTTACTTCCGCATATAAATATATTTTCCTTAATGAGGTTCGGGGATTCCATCAATCAGTCCTGTCGACTTGCCTCTAGTATGGCGTAGATTGGTTGCTTAAATTTAGAGGCAAGGTATATAAAATCAGAGTATTGTTTGAGCTAATTGTAAACCGGGTGAATGATTAAGGAGATTATGCCGTTTTTTTCTCATGATTATATCCATTACAAATTACATCCAGTAATCTTAAATCGAAAAACAGAACATTGGCCAATGGTTATTTAAACAAAAAAAATTAAACCGCTTTAAAAAATTGTTAACGAATATCTTCATATCTTTAAAAAGTAATGAAAGTCGATACACCTTTTCTTCTAATTTCTTTTTAATGTTATTGCCTTTACGAACTCATCCGTCAAATTGACTTCCCTGGCTACTAAAAGTAGATAAAGGTAACAAACTCTATGTCACTAAACAGGTAATTCTAAAAAATATACAAGGTTCTCATGTAAGAAAAGAAGATGTATTCATATTTGATGGCATCATAATATGCTAAAACGTCCCAATATACATTTTTGCTATAATGACGTTATTAAGTAGTTCTAAATGATATAAAACATGATCCATACTTTTGGCCATCCCTCCCTAGTTTCCATCTATTTATGAATTGTCCTTATATAGATTCCGAAATATTTTTTGTCCATATTAAATCGATTATTGATTAAGCAAAACTAAAAATAATAAATTTGGTTCAATAGAAAACGCTCAAGAAATAACAGCGACTTACGTCGATTTTAAGTTGAAGTCAGCTTGGGAATTGCCTTCAGATAATCCAATTTAATTTTTAGTTGTTATTTATTTATAAAATTCTGTTTACAAACTCGCCGACACACTGCCTAAGTGCGGCGTTGCCAAATCTACGTTTTACGCAGCCTTAGGGAAATTGTGCCCAATCTGGCAACACCGCCGCTGGGATTGCCTGGAACAATCCCCCATGGGCCAAGTCTCAACCCTCTAGGCCTTCAAATAAGGGAGATAGGGCCTTTTGCCCACAATTATGCAGATTATTCGTGAGTATTCGATGGAAATTTCTACGAGCATCTAGAAACCTAGTTTACCTATAAAAAGGCCGCGGCATACCGACGAGGAAGTTAGTGTTAATAGAACAGGGATCAAGAGAAGAATACTTAAGTGAAATAAGTGCGATTTTTAAGTGTTTTCGGTGTGTAACGATTTAGATATTGTACAAAAAGTGTTGTATTGTGTCTGACGTGTTAAATAAAGACTTGTACTGTTGTAAAAGAGTCTCACTTATCTTTAGAACCCCGAAGGAGTAAACAATACTATTATTTACTGTGATACTGTACTATTTACAAACTATTACAATTTTTATTTCTTTAATGTTGTTGAAGAACATGTATTCGAAAACGAGTTTGATTATAAAAACGATGGCACTGATTGAGTTTCAATACTTTATATAAGAGATGCAGTACCACTAGCACATTCGATATTTTTTTATTCAAATGCTTCCCATCAGTTTAGTAAAAATAGTATGAGACACTTTTTTACCTTTAGGTTCCAAAAATTAAATTATAAAGAAAGATAACAGGGATTGATAAGGATAAGATAAGGTTGATAAGATAAGATAAGGTCGATAAGATTGATAAGGATAAGTCTCACACTGATATAAATGAAGCTTGCAATTGCTTATATTCTGTACTTGATACTGTTTTTTCCAGATCTGTTCCGAAGACAATTCCGAAAAATGAAAATTATCCGTCATATTTCACCGGTAATATAATTAGGAATATAAAAAAGAAAGCCAAAGTGTGGAAGTTATATAAAATAAATAGAAATGAAACTACATTTAATGAATACAAAATGCTGAGGACTCAAATAAAAAATGAAATACGCATCGCTCACAATGAACATCTTTTAATAATTGAGCAACAATTAAAAGTCAACCCCAATCAATTTTGGTCGTATATTAATAGCAAAAAAAAAGTGTCGAGTATTCCTAAATTAATGAAACACGGAGATATTTCATTAACTAATGAGAACGATATTTTAGATTCATTTGCTAGCTTTTTTCAGTCATCTTTCATTAAATCTAGTAACTTTCTCGGTGACAATATGGAACATCAGTCTACTTCAAACCATATTAATTGTCCCATCTTATCTGATAACGCGGTTTTGAATGCTTTGAAGAAAATTAAACCAAAAATGACGACAGGTCCAGATGGTATTCCAGCCTTTTTATTAAAGGATTGCGCGCATGTTTTAGTTAAACCTTTAACCTTTCTTTTTAATTTATCTTTAAAATCTACAACATTTCCAACACTTTGGAAGCAATCCAAAATCTGCCCGATTTTTAAGAAAGGTGACAAAACAGAGATTAATAATTACAGACCTGTAGCAATATTGTCCAACTTTAGTAAATTATTTGAGGTAGTCTTATATGATTATATGTATTTTAATTTGAAATCTCAAATATCTCCAAATCAGCATGGATTTATGGCAGGTAAATCAACTGTGACGAATTTAGTTTGTATAGATCAATTTATATCAGAAGTCTTGGACAAAGGAGGACAGGTAGATGTCATATATACTGACCTGTCTAAGGCTTTTGATAGACTCGACCATGGGAAGTTGTTAGATAAATTACTCTGTTACGGTTTGACTCTGAATTTTACGAACTTCTTTCAATCTTATTTATCCGATAGAAAATTACGTGTTCAATATTGTGGGTTCAGATCTGTTGAAATACTTGCAACATCAGGTGTTCCTCAGGGTTCAGTCCTAGGACCTCTATTGTTTAATTTATTTATAAACGATATTAATATAAATATTAGCAGCAATTCATTGATGTACGCTGATGATTTGAAATTGTACAGATCCATTAAAGATGTGTCTGACAGTTCGGAGTTACAATCTGATCTATCGAAGATTAATTTATGGTGTGAAACAAACTTACTGCCACTTAACATCGAGAAATGTTGTTTTATGTCATTCACCAAAAAGACCGTCCCTACTATAATTAACTTCTCATATAAATTAGGTGACACGTTTTTAATGAAGAGTGATCAATTCAGAGACTTGGGCGTTACCTTTGATTCTAAATTGACATTTACTGATCACATTAATAATATCATCAATGATGCTTAGAGAATGCTCGGATTTGTTATACGTAATTCCACTCACTTCTCGGTGGACACTATTAAACTTTTGTATTACATGTTTATTCGTTCTAAGTTAGAGTACGCGAATATTGTGTGGAATCCGGGGTATGATGTTCACGTAAACAATATTGAAAAAATTCAAAGAAAATTCCTGAAATATTTAAGTTTTAGATCTGATAACGCTTATCCACCTCGGGGTATTTCGCATTTAGAACTACTTACCAGGTTTCATTTCAATGATCTAGCCCAGAGAAGAGTTTACTTCTCGGTTTTATTTTTATATAAAATTATTAATGGTAATATTGAATGTAAGGATTTATTGCATCTCTTAAATTTTAACATTTTACACGGCAGAACTCGTCATAATCACTTATTCTACTTAAAAACACCAAGAACAAATGTTCTTCAGTTTTCACCTTTAAATGTAATGTGTTCAAATTATCACAATTATGAAAATAGGCTTGACATCTTCTGTTCCAGTGTGCATGAAATTAAGAAGTGTATTCTATCCACAAATTAATAAATTTTCAGTATGTCCTATTTTAATACTTTTATAATATTTGTAATTAATTTTATATCTATTTCGTTTCCTTAGCTGTTAACTAAGGTAGCTCATTACTTTTGTATCTTTCCTGCCATATAATTGGGTAATCGCCTGTCTTGGCAGCTGTAAACAAATAAATAAATAAATAAATAAATAAATAAATAAATAAATAAATAAGACAGAGGGTGAATATAATGAAAATTGGCACAAATAAGAAATCGAACACCCAATTTGAACCAGTTTGTTGAAAGAACCTTTTAAGAACTCCTGTAAGTAACAGTTTCATGACTTGCAGACTAATTTATTTAAATGGCATATTTCGTGAAAAAAATCTAGAATTTCGCGACTGTAAAAATTATTAAATGTTCAATTTTAAAATCGAAGGAAATTACATTCAACATTCAAGGGAAAAAATGTAATGTATACCTAACTGACTGAAATTCTATAATTAAACGTACTTACGTATCTACCATCGTCGAAAATACAAAAACGGTTCATTTCGTGTACAACTTTCTTTTTTTTTTTTCGTACCTACAACAACCTTGTTGAAAAGTAATAAGGATATGAAAGATCAGCAAAACACTAAAGACTGTCGCAGGACTGCGTTCGATATTAGTGAAGGAACATTTTAGGACCGTAATTCGTCTTCTGCGTTTGACTTGAATTGCGAATTCTCAGTGGCGTAAATAAGACCCTTCGAACAACCCAAGAAAAAGTCCATCGTTAAGAAAATATCATATTTAAGAAGTGCCCGACATAGAGTGTTGCTATCAGAATGGTTCATCGTGTTGAAATCACGTCGAAATAATATATTGTTTTCTGTAATATTCTTCGGCGTACCTGTAAGTAGTTTAAAATATTGTTTATCATATTGTTTGCTAGAGGTTTTCAATAATAAAGGATAATATATAGTGTGAAAAAGTATCTGAGAATTTAGATGTACAAGTAAATCTATAATTTTTTCCTAGAAACAGCAAAATGATGCATTTAATCATACTGGTGTTTATAAATATGTATAAAAAGATATTTAGCAATGATAAAAAGTATCAAAACATATAGGAAATATTGCTATAACTATTTATTCATTTGTTTAAAAAGCAAATTTTCCAACAAAATTCGTTACATAAAAGTTACTTGTGACCTTGACGTCATGACGTCTCTTACGTCATGAGGTTTAAGCGCTATCCTGTATAATATCCTTGATTATTTGAATTCAATATATGATACCTGCAACAGCCCTGTGATACACAAAAAAATATTTTCGACATACACCACTTATAGAATAGTAAAAAAATCGTGAAAACAGATGTAGTTGAAATAAATATTATAAATATCTAATCCATGGAAGACTAGATATTACAAAAACCTCCAAACAATAAAACTAAAGTAAGTATATTTCATTTGAAATGTGGTTGCTAAATATAGGGTGTCCCTATAAAGCATCATCTTTTAACAGTGTATAAATCGAGAACAAAAAGCGCTATATGTCTTCACTGAACTTCTTAAATTTTTTAAAGCTTTTAGACAGATGTAGTCAAAATAAATTTTATAAATATCTAGTCCATAGAAGACTAGATATTACAATATCCTCCGAAGACCTTATCGAATGTCTACCAGTAAATTTTGCACCAATTACTTCTATTGTATCACTTCTCATTAGATGCAAGTTGTATGAGCTGACCAATTCAACTAAAGTCCCTCGCGTCCTGATGGTCAGTCCTTATCTGCATTATGTCGCTCTTAGTTAACTGATTTGCCTATTTAATGATTCCTCTGTAACTTACTGTGACGTTTACCACTGGTTATCGTATGTCGTTCTATTTGAATGATCGTCTAAAATTTAACACTTGGCCACTTGACCATTACTGTTTTCGAAAATTTCTTGTTTTCACGATTTTGTTACCGCTCTTTTACAAATCTTTTTATATGCTTTTATTTTTGAAAAGTTATCGTTCATAAGATTTCAACGGATTACGTATTCTAAGCATTTGAGTCTACCGATAACCTAAAAATCGTTTAATTTGCTTTTATAGCTGCAAAGGGCTATATCATTTGTTTTCCTGATGAAACGTAACATAAAGTTACATAAATAAAAAGAAGGATTTCATGTAATGGAAGTTATCTAAAAATATATATCCGATATGTTTGAATACCTTAAAGTTATCCTTTTTGAAGTTATTTGAACTTCTCTGATTTATTAAGATTTTACACTTTCGGTTTTACTTAAAATAGAACATTTAATGACCAGAAAAAAGAGGTCTTCAACGAAATCTATAGTGTTGTTATATAAAACATAATTTATAATGTAAATCCTCTAAAAAATTAACACCTATTACTGAAACAAACACGCTTCAAATATTCTAAATTAGTACTATATACTGCATGGTCTACATACTAACTAGTTTAGTGCATTTGGAAGTCTTACAGTATTTTTTTTTATTTTGGCTATTTAACGTCGGGCCATTTCCGCAAGTAAGGCCAAACGTCAGGAGATGAGCAACCCCCAACCTCGAAATTTTGCTGAACCCCCACTTTTGTAGCAGGGTAGGGATCTTTTACTTGCCTATCATGTCATAGACAAGGGATCTCCGGCTTTACATCCTATCCAACACAGAAATCTCTTACAGTCTTTATACAGAAATCTCGTATTGTACTTATAAATCACTAAGTGAAGTAAATGAAAGCATCAATAGTGTTCTGCGTGATCATATAAAAGAAAATATACTGGATGGTAAGAAAGCTATAAGCAAATAAACCGATTATGATGCACCGTATCTTTTACTCGTAAAGGGATAAACTAGTAAATGTAAACTATAGACTACGAACTGATTTTAAAGGAATCTGTTTAGGTTTCTGACTATAATTCAGGATATGCGAGTAGTTCAATAATAATTATACTATAGCTTTAAGCGCTTTTAATACCAAGGGGAAATATTGAATCAAACTATATCTAACTAATTAAATTCACTAGAGAACATCTTAGACAACCAAACTGAGGTCCCTGAAGACATATTAATTAGATATTAATATTACTCGTTACCGGATAGATGGATACAATAATAAAAAATATTACACCAAAATCGTTTCAATGAATAATAGGTTAATTTATAGTGTAGGTTTATGTTACTTACAGAATATTTGGGGGACTTAAATTAAAATACACTATTTTAGCCTAATAAGAAATGAGATGCCCAAGCCAGAATATGATTTAAGGAATACCTTTTACAAAAATATAAAAATGAAATATATACTTAATTATTAACCATTCTAGTACAGTAAAAGACAAAACCAAACTAGACAGAGCTGTCGACAAAATATTAATTTAATTTTACGAACAGACGGATTTCACTGAATTAGTCATTTGAAAGTAACATGGAGGTATTTTATAGTATATTTTTAATATTATTTATTGGTTTCTTTAACGGTTTATATTTTTTTTTATATAGGAATTAAGCCAAAAAGTTAACTATGAGATAAATTATTAATTACTATAAATCATTCTTTGATAATTTCATTAATAATTTATCTCTTATTTATTTTTTTGGCTAGATTCCTATATAATAAAGAAATATATAAGATGGAGGTGTTTGATAAGAATCATGGTATATAGGAATTAAGCCAAAAAGTGAACTATAAGATAAATTATTAATTATTATAAATCATTATTTGATAACTTCATTAATAATTTACCTCTTAGTAAATTTTTTGGCTTGATTCCTATATAATAAAGAAAGATATAAGATGGAGGTGTTTGATAAGAATCATGGTTATTACACATTCGCCCAGCAATACTTAACTTTAATATTACATACGTTTCTTAATTCATAAGATAAGAAGTGCTTTTGACGCTTACATTCTGAAAATTAAATCAGTTGTCGTCAAAAATATTTGTAAGATAGTAATTAATAACTACGAAATTGCTCATCATATTAAAGTTAATTTTAGTTTAAACGGACGCAAGGTATTTCACAGTGTCAATGATTTACCTTTCTGATTTTATTAATTATCAATACACTGGGGCAATTATCAATATATTTCTGGGTCATGCGTGTCCAGAGTCAAACACAGGGACCTAAACATTTAATATCTTTTGGTGGATACCACTTCCCTCTTAATTAACAGCGATATTTTAATACCTTTTCACTATTGACAATAAGCCTAGACATGGCTATAAGTTTCACCGTTTAGTTTTAATGAAGATTTTAATTTTATTACTGGATAAATTTGAAATCTTGTACAAATAATAGCCACTTGGGGAAATATATGAAATTGCCGGTAAATAAAACTAACACAATTAAAGAAATATTGCAGTTTCAGTAGAAAAAGATTAAATTGTCTCCGGAGCGGAGATGCAATAAATCAAGAGATAAATCCCTGATACAGCCTTGCTTTTCGGCTATATCACTTCCGGGCGGGGTGGGGAGCACAGGAAACATGTTCATGGTTACTGTGGGATGTTAGTATTACCCACTACAGTTCAAATAATGACAACAAAATAAGATATCGAGTCAGATATGAAACTTGTTGACATAGGTACAATATAAGATTTCCCAGAGTATTTTAAAGTTATTTTTTTTTTATTTATTTTACTGATTGGGCTTTTACTTGATGAAAATTCCTAATCCACTGAAAAATAAAACTACTGTAGTTTTAAAGAAATTTTCACTTTAATTTGTTAACATAACAATTGTTTCGCCACACGGTGGCTTCTTCAGATGAGTTGTATTACAACTAAAGCTTACAAATAATAGAACAGTATTAATATACCCCTGTAAAATAATGAATCAGGGGTCTATAAGCTAAACTGTGGTACATGCCCGAAGGTATATATATGACAATAATATTAGGCAAACAGGAAGAAATTTTAAGAAGAGAATAAAGGAACACAAAAGAAGCTTCAATAATAAAAAACATGCGCAGATAAATAATAGAAGAAAGCCATTATTTCAAAGATAATTACAGAATTTTACATACAGAGAAGAAACGGAAAAAACTAAACTTACTAGAGTCACTAGAAATCAACAAATTAAAATCATCCGGTATATTCCTTAACGACCAAATTGAAATGAATTCATCTCCATTGCTAAATCTATTTCCATACCCCTCTTGATTAAAATTGTGTCATAAACCTTTTAACCCAGAACCCTACTTCCTTGAAACCTCAATATCCCACATATAAACTAATAATTTCAAATACCGGTACTTATATAAATACTGTTCTATTATTTGTAACCTTGAGTTGTAATACACTCATCTGAAGAAGCCACTGTGTGGCGAAACAATTGTTATGTTAACAAATTAGAGTGAAAATTTCTTTAAAACTACAGTAGTTTTATCATTCAGTGGATTTTAAAGTAAGTTATGGAATTTCCACACAGAGCAGTTGTTTCCAACATTTCCACTTTCCAGTATTGAAAGAAATGAAGAAATCAGAGTGGTAGTGGTATCTGTGGAGCAAGTCGTTACGCAAACTTTAAGGAAGCAAATCTAGAGCGAGCTCATGTTACTACCTGCCTGCCAGACAGATAGTAACATAGACTCTAGATTGACTACTGTTTGTTCTCTCAACTATTATTAAAAAATTAAATTACAAACGCCACATAAATTAGACAACCCCCAGAACCAAGGCCAAAGGCTGTCCAGAAAGAAAATTATTACGATCAAAGTTAATACATAACACATTTCATGAGGGATTTACATATTTTGAGATCTGGAAGTAAAATTACTAATATTATTAATACTGAACCCTTATTTGTTATTTAATTACCCACTTATATCATGTTAGTTAGTACCTACTACCTAAGTTAATACAGGGTTCCCCATATTAAAGCACCAATTTCAATATTGGAATAAAGTATTGGCAGTTTCAGTACGGAAAGTTTTTGTTATACAAAATTACAGACATTGCTTTGGGGTTTATGAAAAAATACAACGTTGGTTCAACATAGACCATATCCTCTAAATGACAAATAAATAAATACGAATATATCGCACATAGGCAGCAACACTGTCATAAGTATGAAAATTACGGGTAATGTTGATTTTGGTGGGTGAAGTAAGAAATTCCATGAACTTTGTGCAGTAAAAGTGTCGTAAGGCTAATTTGAGTCTAATAAGGTAGAGGGCGTGATAAGTCTCTTTGAACTTCCAATATTAAATCACACATTCTACTGCAACACAGTCATAAATGAGTTATGTCAATGTTGCAGCCAAAAAAAAGTGCACAAATCACAATGTATTGGTCAATAACACTGTAATAAGTGTGTTATTTAAAAGTTTGCAGGTTTGTTTACATCTGTATCTGTAATATTTTTGTGGTTGGAGTGTTTAGGATATTTTTAACAATTAAAATAAACATGGGTACTCGTGGAAAGTATAAATCAAAAGTATAAAATGAACTAAACAATTCTTTACGGATAAATTATGTAGAACCTTTCATTACACAGTAAAAAAAGAGAAATGGTAAAATTACTAAGTGGTAATCGTAATTTGCTGCAGTGTTATTTTTAACACGAACTGGGTGGTATAATAACTAAACCTTTAGAACTCATATTACACGAACGATATACCCGCCAAGTTTGTAGAAATACTCATAAATTGTACTAAAATTTACAAAACCGTGTGTTAAAAATTAATCAATCCGCCATAAATACGGAATAATTACACGGTGAATATTTAACTATTACACATTACCTTGTAAAATCTACTGTGTTAAGTTACTTTTATGTAATGTAATAATACATTGATTTGTCTAACACTGCCAAGTGTGGACTATATACACACTGATGAGTGTTGATTCAGTGTTAAAATTACTCGTTTTTTTTTACTGTGTAGTATGAAATGGTTTTTGTGAAGTTCTTCGCAATATAATATTGTATTAGGTTTCTTCCTAATTTTTCTTTGTTCATATTTTTATAAATATGTGCACCATATAAGGAGGCACTGCATGGAAATCTTGGAAAAATGAGATGCAGATTCACTTAATTGGGTAAAAGTTGGAAAAAATTGAGGGAGATTAAAATTAGAGGAGATTAGATTAGATTAAATAACAGATATCTAAAATTATTTTTCATTTTTGGGCAATTTTGAAGTTAGGTAATTTTTCGATTTTCGTTTGTATTCTATTCTATTCTATATTTCTGATTGTATTTTTGTAGATAGAGCAAAATTAAAAGTACTTCTTCATTGTAACTTTTATTGAGCTATAACCCATCTTATAATTTTTTTCTCTGACGTTTCGTCTTCGTCAAACTATCACCGATTTATTGTTTTTTAAATACGGCTCTGGACTTTTTACATAGATGAATTTGGAATTTGAATTGGATTGCATTTTACTGAATGATTTTTCGATCCTAAATTCACCCATGTGCTGTACTTTGCGATTTAGTAACGTTTTGGTGTACTTTCAAAACTCATCATATTCGTTTTATTACGGACCTGTTTTCCGTGAACCTAACGTGCAGCACGTGAATTAACGTGCAGCAGTTATTAGCAGTACTGCTTTAACTAACTATATTTTTTTATCATAACTAAACTTTAAACCAATTTATTAATAAGTAATTACTAACAATTAACGAATTTACTTTAGATAGTTTGCACGAATAAGATTTGCAATAATAGAGAATTTTCTTTAAATTGTGATATTTTTACTCTTGTTGCCTATTCTTGTGTTTTTATATTATGTATTTTTAATAATGTTTTCAAACCTTGTTCTGTAACTGGGATCCGTCCCGTTGGACATTGTACTCTGAAAATATAAAAATAATAAAATAAAACCAAATAAATACGCAGGTACATAAGAAAGTTTAACTAGATCAAAAGTATTTGTGAATTAACACTTTTAAACGCTTCAGTAACACATCTTCGTCATTGTTCATTATCGAATTTTATATTATATTATATGTATAGGTACACATAATCGCAGTTTTTGATGTACCCCAAAGAAATAAATCTAAAGAGGTAATGTCCGAAGATCGGACATTACCGGCTCTAATAATAATTTTGATTTACTTAATTAATCCTTCTTATATAGCTATTAGTGAACCTCTGACCCGCGGGTCAGACACTGACACATGGAAGCTTTTTAAACGACACACGTGCTGATATATTTTATATCATAAAACAGAGAGCAGACATTCGAAAATATTAAAAAATTAATGGAGGAATATGTATCTAATAATGAATGCCAAATTTATATAAAATAATGTTTGCAAATGGACATTCGCTTCTATCGTATGATCCCACTGATTTTTTGAGTTCGATCTTATTTTTTTTCTCTTTACTTGCAAAAGTAAAAGTTGTAAAACAAAAAGGAAACATAAACCTTTTAGAGGATTTTTAAAGTGAAAACCAAAAGAAAGGGTCAACAGTCAAGTTTTTTTGTCAACACATCTTCGGTGTTTCCAAATTATTGCCTCTACTTTTCAAGTGATGCCACTGACTTAGTGACTCACGGGCTAGTACTAAAAAAAATAAAAATAATGAATTAAATTTTACCAACTTTCCAAAAAAGTTCGCCGTCACAGGAGGTTGATCATATAGATATATGAGCAAATGTGTTGTTTATGTTAACATTTTCAGTATTCGCTCTGTAAATACATATATGCAGAATAAGCAAGAGCAAGCCGCGAACTAGATAAACATTTAAATTCTCATTTCTAGAACAACTTGTCTCACGTACCCTCAGGATTACACTAGAACAAGTATTTTGTATTTACATTGCAGCTTTAATTATAATTATGCATAATATTAATCTAAGAGCAGCTTGAAATGCAATTTATGAAAGCTCAAGAGCTAATTTTAGCTGAAATCTTCTTGGAATAGTAAATCTTTCAAATGTAATCAGCCATAATAGGATATAGTTAATGATCTTAAAGCAATATATTGCAAATACAAAGTTGTATAAAAGCCTAAATTCACATATAATTTTATATTGTAAAAAGCGATATTATATTTATAATATAAGAATGTTAATTATAGGTAATTGAATTCGCCTCTGTGTATGATAAATCTAGGAAAAATCTAAGACAAAACAAAGGAAAATCAGATTATTATTACTTACAAGTTTATCTGTAAGAAATAGATCTTTGTATCGAAATATTCAAGTTTGTGTTAAAAATGCTGAATAGATAATTATTATTCCCTATAGAAATGAAAATATTTGTCTTTGTTTCATTGTGATAGCACCATATTCTCTCTTTGTGAATCAAGAAACAAAAATCACATTTGTGAGTGAACATGAACATAAACATAAAGTGTGAATGTTACTAAAGTCCGTCTAAAATGTATACGAAGTTCACTGACCGTCTAAAGGAACAATCGCTATTGTCACATGTAATTTTCAAATTTCTCAATATTCAATTAAAATATCAAATTCCACAAAACAATATAATATAAGAGTTGTATATATTATTTATGAATGTCATAAAAGAAATACAATTTAGTATAGGCCAAGATATTAGCCGTTTTTACGTTTACTTTGAAAATATTGTCGTCTACTTTACTATGACAATTCCGTAAACATCTATCTTAATAGTTAAAAGCCGCAACGCCGCTCGACAAACAGCATATATTTCTTTTTAACTCATTGGAAAGACGTGCTATCTTTTTTCATTCGGCAGAATACATGAGTGCTCTGGCCAGTGGCGGGTTGGAAATATGTTTCGCGCGCGGTTTTTATTTGTAACAAAAGCCCACGATAAACGTCAAGTGGCCCTTTTGTCTGTAAGTTAAATATATTTCGAAAGTAACTTCTGGCTCAAATAGATAGATTTTGTAAAACCATCTCTGGTTCTGTAGCAAAGATGTCATTTTGGGTCATAAATAGTATTGATAATTGTTCGGGCCTAACAGAGTTAGTGAAACATTTTATGGATGCCTAATTCCGTGCACCCCAGGACACGGAACAATGTTGAGAACACAAAGCGCCAATTGGGCGTAACTAATTAAAGCCAGTAAATTGTAATGAATTATGGTGGTACTTGGAAGTTCTTCGAAGTAAGATCTTTTGTATGTTCATATAGACAATAGTGCAAAGGCATAGGTCCTCCTGGTTTTTTTATGGGGTTTTTCCAGGAATAATAACAGTAGAGTAAGTCGTAACCCCATCTCACTTTGAGACGAGGATAATATCTAAGGGTTTTAGGTCACTAGCTAGGAAATAATATTTTGATTGGCCACCGTAACAGAAACAGGTCATGGTTCGCGGTACTAGACAGAGAGAAGAAACGTACTTTAACAACCAATGGGATTAGTTTATTTAAATTTTATAGCAAAGAAACTTTACTTGGAAAGTTTCAACTGAAGAAAAGTCAGTCTCCCGCGGTACGACTTCGCCACCGGTTTGTATTTATTTGGGGCTTCTCCCCACAGTAAGAGGGCACACCACCCAGGCAGGGTAAAGTACGTTTCTCGGGCTCGAAGTAGACGCCGTTCGTTGTTTTATATAGAGTCATTCAGTTTAGAGTTCATTAGTATTGTATTCAGTCGTTTTCTTAGGTCAAATATCATTTCAGTAGCTCGCATTTCTATTTTGTTTACGTTTCTAAATTCTATTTATTTGTTATTAAAAACCCTTGCCTAAAAGTACTGTGTTTTCGTGCAAATCCGCCCAACTACCCTCTCAGTGTTAGCACATAAGAAGTGTCCCAGGAATACGTCCCTACATCGAGATTCAGGATAAGATAACCCACGGTAAGTCAATACTCTTTTTATTCGTCAATCACAGCATATCTCGAACCCCGCGATAGATAAATCGATTCAGTAGTAAAACTTTAGACTCCCTTTCGAGATAACTGAATAATTAAGTAAGTTCCGCGAAGCCTGTAGAGTACAACGACCAGCCTGTTACAAATGGTGTCAGGTATACTGGGTTTGTTTTTTTGAAAATTAAACATGTCAAGGAAGCAAAGATATGCTGTGAGTATCGTGAAAGTTTTTGAGACTGCCGTTGGAGCTTATTTATGTAGGGACTTATTTGTTTGCTAATTAGATAAAGAAAAAGGAAGGAATTTATGTTCTTTATAGTAAATTGTCGAGCCAATAATAAGTTTATAATTATTAGTAAAGTCAAAGAGAGGGTAGGAGTCGCACAGGTTCTGAAGTGGTGACCGGGGAGCTCCGGCTTTGAAAAAGTCGTTAAAAGAATTATTTCGGACATGAGAAAATATCCACGCAGTAGGCAGATAATTTTGTTTTTTTAGAAATTTTTCAGTATGAAATTTAAGGTAAATGGTAACCATATGAGTAGTGGACTCCTGTCTGAAATATAATCTTTGGTAAATTAGTGTAGAAAAGATAAACAGTAGTTAAATAGTAAATATAGCAAGTACCAAGGTAAATTAGGAAAATATTGTAAGATTTTATCGAATGTCCGGAGATGCGATACATTATTGGAAGCATTTTGAAGCCCCATATTTCACTAGGTAAGATGATTGAAGTATTTGTATTTGGGTTGTTGAAAGCACGTTGTTTATAATTATTAGTAATTTATTAGGTCAAGATAGGAATCAGCCGAAGTTCCATTATTGGGACTGATGTGAAATTATATTAGTTTAGCTACCCCAAAATTGTGGTTATGGGAAGATTATGGCACACTGAAAAACTAGGTAATAAATGTGCGTGCTGGCAACAAAGAAAAAAAAAATTCTGAAAATTTCTGGGTATATTTAGGATAATATTGTCAGATGGGAAACGTGGAGGCTTTAAAGTAAGCTTGGTAATATAGTAATAAATAAAGTAAGGGTACAATTGAGGAAAGGTCATGTTATCAAGTTGGTTTTGTTGAAAGCAAATAGTAGTTTTATGAACCGGCCCTAGTACACAGGGGAAAGTAATATTAATTTGGGTATCTATATAAAGGCAGAGTAGTGCTTAAAATCGAGGAAAGAATACACATACATTTTAATAGACCGACTGTCTATTTATTACGTGGTTGGGCCATGGTAATAAAAAGAAAATGATTGAGATTTTGTAGTAAACAGCTCTCTTACGGCAGGTGTTGTAAAAAGGTGTTTAGGTACAGCTTCCGTCCGAGAGAAAAAGGGTATTTTGTTTTGTTTAAACAAGCTCAACTCAAATTTTGCCCACGAGTTACTGGCACAAGCCCGATTAATAAACTAAAATCCGTGGGTTCAGCCTATAAAAGTAGAGCCCAGTTGTCCGATTTTTTTCAAAATGTCAAGTAGTAAGGTATGGGTATAGCCTGTTATATAGGTATCTACTTAATTTTCGTAAGTCCTTCTCAGTCGTAGTAAATTCATTCAGATAAAGTTTATTTTGGGGAAAACCAAGGCTCTTGCGAGCCAAAGACAGGGTGATGGATATATCCGAATAATGAATCAGCCGTATAACGTAAATCCCTTACATTTTGATAGTAAATATTGTAGAGACGATTATTTTAGAAAGTACGATTGTAGCCGTTTTGTTCAGGGAGAAACCCAGAAGTGGGTAGGGATTTCTGTCATGTCTGATAAAAATATTGAAGATAAGCTTATCGAGGTATCGAGTTGCAGGTGGATTTTATGGATATTCGGAAGAACGAGAATTTTTCGATCGCCAATAGTTCCGTCGCTAAGTAGGTAGTGACGAAAATCACTAAAGTAACCGATACAAGATGACAACAAAGTAAAAGTAACTTGAAAAAATGAAAGTAAAATGTATAATAAGTGTTTAAAAATGTTTTCACAGGTCTAGGGTTACGGGAAGCTAGATTTGAGAAATTTTATGTTAGGTAAGATGTATGTGTGCGAGGATGCTCTGATGAAATTATTGATATATCCAGCTAAAGTAGTAAAACTGTAGTAATGTCAAAATTTATAAAATTGTTTTAGTAGAGATAGAGAAGCTCTGTTTAAAATTTGGTAATCGAATCACAGGGGAAAGAAAATTTGCGGAATGACTAGTATTGTATTGTATTCTGAAGTGAGGTAAAATTCGAGGTAGAAGGTATTTTTTTTTTTATTTTTTGTTTTGGCAATTAGAAAATTGAGAGTTTTGGCATAACGCAACTAGCGAAACACGCCTCTTCTATAAGGAGCAAATTGATTTTCTGAACAGGGACGTATCGGTGTAGGAAAATTTAGGTAAAATCGACAGATTATTTGGTATTAATTAGTAGGGATTGTAAAAACAAGGCTCGATTGAATTGGGGTTACTAGATGTCAAGAGTATTTTTCGATGTTCAGGGAAACAAAATACGCACTACTTGTTAGTCGAGGGGAAAAAGGGGATGAAGACAGGACTAGTATATTTTTGTATAGACCTAAGTATAGGAGAGACAATTGGCTGACAAATAAGCGTAGTGGCTTAGTGGAAAGATCTGCTGGGTGGGGTACCTAGAAATCTGTAAGTTTCTAGCTAAAGGATGTCCAGATTAGTAAAATTGGAGTAAAGTAAAAATGGAAATTTGGGTAATTTTAACATGTCGATAGCCAACAAGGGAACATCTGATAGTTTTCTTTCATTTGGGGGAAATAATATGAAGAGATACAACCGATTGATAGTAATAGTTTTTCTATACAGCTAGTTTAATAAGTGGTGGTTTATCATCTCAATTGTCAACGAACCGAAAGCCTTAGGCAAACAGTTTTTTTTGTTGTTTAAATCGGTAGAGGGAGAGAAATAGTCATATATAGTTTTCGGTTAGTACGGGTGCATTCAGCGACTAATTGCGGTCGTTGATATGTCTATAAACTAATTGATTTTTGTACGCATGCACAAAGGTGCCTATCCTGTATCTACAGTCAAGTAATACCAAATTTAATGTTTTAAGAAGCTAGAGTGGCCATAGTGGCCTGCGAAATATTGCATAGTATCCAGGCTAGGGAGACAAACAGCTGACGAATTCTCTTGTTGCCGAGTAGGTAAAGTCGATCAGTCGGAATTATGAAATGACCATCAGTCATAGGGTACTTCACCATAGACGTACCTGAGCGGGGGCGATTCAGCTAGTAAGTCCAAAGTAAAACGCAGGGTTGTTCGGAGAATCAGGTCAAGGGGATAAGAAAGATCAATAGATGGATAGATCCATAAATAATAGGCAGGCTAATTATTAGTAAAGGCAGAAAGCTGGGACCAATCTAAGTAATAAGGTACCTGCTAGACAGTATTTTTTTTTGTTGTTGGTAATACATTAAATTTTAATTTGAGTAAAATGGAAAGGATGAGATAATCATTTGCAGAATAAAGATAAAGACATTATTCAGTGTATAATCAGGTGTGCATAGACAAATTAAGTGGAGTGTAAATATGAATGCATGCATGGGAATGAATGAAATCCAGGCCTGGTAACAAATGATTTATGGAAAAGTGAGAAATTCGGAGGGCATGAGATTTAGACGAGAATTAGAATGATGTCGGATATGGACTGAATAACGTCTGACTTAATAAGGAAAAATTTCGGGGCACTGTCTAAGCATTTTCCAATTAGCCCGTGGAAGCTGGGTTAGTTTTGAAGGAAACACGGATTGCAACACAGCGCGGGAATAATAGGGTAGTTATTGGGTAATAAAATTTTGGCCATTGTAGTAGACAATTTGGTAATTTAATTGTTACGGATCATATTCGGTATAAAGAAATGGAAAATTTTGTGGTACGCCATTGACATGGTAAGGTGATAAGTAACATAAACCGATCAGCTGAGAAACATGACCCACTTAAAATTTAGAAAGAGAAAGTATCGCATCTCAGGGAACATTGTCGCCAGCAAAGGATAAAATCAAGGGTAGTGGTTCATTAACAATAAGGGCCTTGCCGATTATTAGTTTCAGGTCCACTCAGGAGCGGGCGAGCCAGGTGAACTACTACATGATTAACACTTTGTTTCATAGGTTAATCCCTAGAGTATTTTTTTTGAGAGTGATTTTTTATTTATAGATACTTATGTAAATGTGTGCAGTGGGAGAAAAGGTTAACTCGATAGTAGCCAGGTATAAAGCTACAATGAGGCGAGGTGAATAATCGAATTGGTTCTTGGGAACAAAAGGTAGCGGAAGCAAGTAGACACCACCAATGTTAGATTATCGCGTACAAGCAAACTATCGGAGGTTGAATGAGACTAGCGCGAATCATGGGGCGTTGATCACTTAAATAAGACAGATATAATCGCAAATATAAAAACATTGGGGGGTAATTAGATAAAATATATAAAGGGGATCGGTAGATTTTGGGAAATTCACTCTAGTTAACATTACATGTTTTAAAAATCAGAAAAGGTACAACGTTTAAAGGGAAGAAATATTCACAATTAAAGATCCAAGAATGTCTAATAGCAAAAAAAAAAAAAATGATACTAGTCGTTCTCAGTAGTTAGTTATCGCAGCATATAGATTACAGAGGCATTGGGGTAGACAGAGAAGGGACATTTCCTTGTAGGGGGATGTATGTATATTTATATGAATATTTCATTGAGTTCAACCACAATTAGCACTCACCTCTGTAATGAACTTCATTCTGAATCTGATGTATAGTTTGCAGTTTAAGTTTTTTTAATATACACTGAAAGACGTATCGGTTTATGGATAGTGAAAGCTGTTGGGGTTAAATTTTGGAAATGGTGGTGGCTGCTTGACCTTCTTCTTTACGGGTAGGACGTTCTATGCTACCCTTTCGGAGTACCTAGCATAGGAGTATACTTGTGGTAATGGGCTGCGGACTTGCCCACTGTTTGGAGTCCATGCACCGGTTAGCCGAGCTATAGGCACAATAGTTTAGAGTTGGAGAGGAGCCGTTTGGAGACCGGGAGCTCCAACTATCAACACGAGCAGTGGCGGATACGTGTTCATGGGTAGGAATTAAGGATAAATTGGGGACAGGAAAATGTCGACCCAAAGGAAAAGGCACTGCGGAGTCCGCTTCCGCCTAGGACGTATATAGGATAAGGCGAAGGGTACAACTGCCCATCGGTCAAGATGGAGGCAGAGGAAATATTAGCTGGCCAGGGATCCCATGCTGCGGACTCCCATCCAGGGACACTGGTACCGGGTCTGTCGAGCTCGTGTGGGTAAGTGCATCTCTCCAGATCCGTCAAACAGTTCGAATGGAGAACACTCCATTTACCAGTGAATCAATAGACCAAACGAACCTGACAACTTTACGGGAGCCGATAATTACATCTATCCAGGGGTACGGTATAAGCGACTGTGATAGCACGGCCGGGCTATGCGCAGGCGCGAGAACGAAGTGAACCACTCCCCGTCACCACAGATCAGTTGTTTCAGGATTCTGAATGTATCACAACACAACCAGTCATTAGTAAACCTTTACTCCCCTGATTAAGTTGACGGACATGCCGATTGTGCGTGCGACCCGAACAGAAGTGTTAGGGAAGACGAATATGCTAGGGAAGGATGGTGTCCACCTCCAGGAGGAATAGCAGGTTACCAGCAGGAGCAAGAGCATCTCCTCCTGATTCGTCAAACAGTCTCTTGGCTGACGAATGTGACCGCCGTTGGGGCGAACTAAATGCTATAATTGTTGGAAGGGGTCAAGGAAAATCGCACAGGATAGAAGACATGTTGATAGAATGCGCCAGTAGAGGAAAACCCCGGGGATATAGCATATGGTGACGGTAACGCAAATAGAGTCAAATAGTAGGTAAATACACGTCGTCTCCCACTGACACTGACAATAAATTAATCATAGGGGTCCAAGGAAAACCATGTAGCAGTAAGGAATAGTATAATTAATAAGAGTGTTTCAGGTTGATTTCCACTTCTCATCGTTTAGCCATACTGGACCAGGCCAGAACCGGATCCGGTAACGGAGTAGCAGCAAGGAAGGCATAGACGGGCCCAGGACGAGTAGGTCGACCAAGGGCTATCGGGCGCGGGAGAGAAAGAAAGAGGATAGGACGAGGAGTACCTACGAGGGCATCCATGGATTAGTACCAGGACAAGTCAACGAGCAGCAGGAAGAAGCAGTGAGGGAAATCCACCGGCCAGACCAACTGGGAGGAGAAGGAACGAAGAAGAAGTCCTCCTGGAATAATTAAGTAAGGAAAATTTGTAAAGAACTTCTACGTCCCAATGTATTTAAATTTGGAAAAACATTGATCCGTTTAAGGGGGAGGCGATGTAACAAAAGCCCACGATAAACGTCAAGTGGCCCTTTTGTCTGTAAGTTAAATATATTTCGAAAGTAACTTCTGGCTCAAATAGATAGATTTTGTAAAACCATCTCTGGTTCTGTAGCAAAGATGTCATTTTGGGTCATAAATAGTATTGATAATTGTTCGGGCCTAACAGAGTTAGTGAAACATTTTATGGATGCCTAATTCCGTGCACCCCAGGACACGGAACAATGTTGAGGACACAAAGCGCCAATTGGGCGTAACTAATTAAAGCCAGTAAATTGTAATGAATTATGGTGGTACTTGGAAGTTCTTCGAAGTAAGATCTTTTGTATGTTCATATAGACAATAGTGCAAAGGCATAGGTCCTCCTGGTTTTTTTATGGGGTTTTTCCAGGAATAATAACAGTAGAGTAAGTCGTAACCCCATCTCACTTTGAGACGAGGATAATATCTAAGGGTTTTAGGTCACTAGCTAGGAAATAATATTTTGATTGGCCACCGTGACAGAAACAGGTCATGGTTCGCGGTACTAGACAGAGAGAAGAAACGTACTTTAACAACCAATGGGATTAGTTTATTTAAATTTTATAGCAAAGAAACTTTACTTGGAAAGTTTCAACTGAAGAAAAGTCAGTCTCCCGCGGTACGACTTCGCCACCGGTTTGTATTTATTTGGGGCTTCTCCCCACAGTAAGAGGGCACACCACCCAGGCAGGGTAAAGTACGTTTCTCGGGCTCGAAGTAGACGCCGTTCGTTGTTTTATATAGAGTCATTCAGTTTAGAGTTCATTAGTATTGTATTCAGTCGTTTTCTTAGGTCAAATATCATTTCAGTAGTTCGCATTTCTATTTTGTTTACGTTTCTAAATTCTATTTATTTGTTATTAAAAACCCTTGCCTAAAAGTGCTGTGTTTTCGTGCAAATCCGCCCAACTACCCTCTCAGTGTTAGCACATAAGAAGTGTCCCAGGAATACGTCCCTACATCGAGATTTAGGATAAGATAACCCACGGTAAGTCAATACTCTTTTTATTCGTCAATCACAGCATATCTCGAACCCCGCGATAGATAAATTGATTCAGTAGTAAAACTTTAGACTCCCTTTCGAGAACTGAATAATTAAGTAAGTTCCGCGAAGCCTGTAGAGTACAACGACCAGCCTGTTACATATTGCAATTATTGTCGTTCGGTTATTTACATAAGGAATTTATATAAATTCGAAACGAAGGGCGGAAAATTTATTACACTGATGAAACATATGGATCAACGAAGGACATACTGTGAAGAGAGTCTGGCAGGATGGAAACGTGAAAAATGCACGGCAAACTGTGATTGAAGGCTGGACAACTGGTTTAAAAATTCAGTCTGGAAAAGGTCGCCGTTTAATCATAACGCATATTGGAAGTGATAGTGGATTTTTGCCTAATCGAGGATTGATATTTCAATCCAAGAAGACCGGAGACTACCATGAGGAAATGAATTCCGAAGTATACGAGAAATGGTTTGCCGGCGTACTTAAACATTTGGAATCAGGCACTGTCGTTGTTATGGATAATACGCCTTATCATAGCCGAAAATGTGAAGAAACGCCCCAATAATCGCGAAGAAAGAGAAGGAATCAAGAATGGTTAAGAGAAAAGGGCATTCCTTACCAAGAAAATTACTTTAAGGCGGAATTATTGCAAGTTGCTAATATACATGCCCATAAATATAAGAAACTGGCAGTGGACGAACTGGTATTGACGCATGGAGTCACAGTGTTGAGATTACCTCCTTATCACTGCGAATTGAATCCCATAGAATTGATCTGGGCCCAAGTAAAGGGGAAGTGGCAAGAGCGAATCGAACTTTTAAATTAGCTGACGTAGAGAGCAATCTTCGAGGAGCAATGGAAAAAGTCACAGCAGAAAATTGGCAGAAGTGTATTAATCACGTGATAAAAGAGGAACAGAGAATGTGGGATGTGGATTTTGCGGTTGATCAAGCAAGCCATAGAACCCATTGTGATTAATATTGGAAGTGGTGATAGCGACACTGAAGATGAAGTGGAAGGTAACTAAGAGTAATTTTCTAAGTTTTGTTAACAATAGTGTAGTGACAGTGGTGATTATAGTGATGAATAGTGATAATAAAGTGATAATAGTGAAATTTTCCGTTTTCAAGTTGTGAAGGCTATTTAGCTGTTTTGCACATATTTATTTTTGTTTCTTGTGGGAAATAACTGCTACTGGCGAACCACCCACTAAAAAATGGTAACGCGCCGAAAGCAATACTTCATGAGTGTTGTGGAAACTTGCATTCAATATCATCTGTGGTGTTTAAAATATGCATATAAAAACCTATTTTCAACCCCCTAAAAATAAAAAATGCCTACGCCCATGACTAGCGCTGATCGTCGCCGTTTTGCCGGTCAGTGAACTTCGTATACATTTTAGATGGACTTTAGTAGTGAGAAACACATCGTAGTGCCCTCTTTGGGTCTTTGCTTCTATCTGTCCGACAACTATTGACAGACAGATAGTAGCAAAGACCCAAAGAGGGCACTACGGTGTGTTTCTCACCACTACTAACATTCACGATGCCCATTAGGCAATCATGTCGCAACATCGTTCATCGATTCCACTACCTATGGCACCCCGACGACGAGTGTATAATAAACGCGAAACCGGTCAGTGTCGTCTGGTGGTTGGTTTCGATGAAAGATGTGGCGCCTACTATGGAGATGCTGAAGTAATGCAACGCCATTGTTGGGGCACATTGGCCATGGAGTAGTTGTTTTCGGCATCTTCTTCAAATAAGTAAAGTGTGAAGATAAAAAAATTCGTACCCACCTCCGCTTTATTGCAGAATATTGCTTAGATGTTTTCCCTAAAACAAACGTTTCTTTCTAAAAGCTACTGCACGTATGATATCTTAGCCCTGAAATACTTTTTTTAATTTTGGTTCTTTCAAAACAGTTCTAAAATCAATGTTCATCTTCTAATTTAAAATGATGTAATATTATATTATATTAGGTGCAAACTTCAACCGATTAGTGATTAGTAATGCAATATCATAAGCTTTAGAATTGTGGCCCTGATCATCATAAAAAACTAGATCTATCCGACACAATTTTCTAAAAAAACAAGTTGATATGGAGAAAAACTAGTAGGGTAACCGAAAAACAGTAAATAATAATTATACCTAAATACTGAATTACGTAGCAGTAATATATCAATTCTAACCTACATGCGACATTAATTACTAAGCAGCAAAGACGTAATGACTATATTGAAATTGATAAGAAAAACAAACCTACAATTACATAATCCAAAGGATAAGTTGAGTCTATTTCAAATATCTTTAGCGTACTTGATGCCATGCAATAAATATGAAAAGATGTATGTAGGGCATAAGTAAACGGACAGTGATAGCCAAAGATAAACGTCATGAAATTCATCTACGACTACATTAATATAAAATCAATATCTGCGGTTGCTGAACCTACTTAGGATAAAAGATACAGTGCACTGAAACCAATTGGTATTGGTACACACCAATACGTACTACAACCTAGCGCATACAAGACCTAGACCGAGACCAAGACGTATATTCTTTAATATCCAATCCCAAGGAGGATGGAAGGTAGGCCTTAATCCTTGCTCAAGAACAAACAACAGTATAGACTGATTAACTGCAATGAAGTTACCTCGACAGATCCACAATGTACCGAAATCCATCAACCTTCATGTACTTTGATAAAAAAGCTCGACATATGTAGTAAAGTTTTTTTTTTAACGAAGTCCGAGCTTAGGATGGGCTTACCAGGCCATTGTCAGTGTTCTTACTTATGGCCTTACTATATGGAAATCATAGATATTTTAATTTGTTTTATTTAAAAAAACTCGTTTGTGCATCAAATTAATTTGAATTAATATTTTTGTTATCATAAGAGGACTTTGTACAACTAATAACATATTTTATTTAATTTTAAATGTAATTTTAAAGGAAAAAAGTAGTGAACAACTAAACTGTTAAATCAATTTTAGTACTATAAAAATAAGAAATTACGAATATATTTGCACTTTGTGTCGTCTGAGGAAAATTAAATAATGTATTTGATCTCCAGCTTTATCTTGTCTCTGGGAAAAAGAAAATTAGACGGTGGTGTTAGTTGTATCGTGGGACAAAGAATTCCTTAAACTTTTTCCTCTAAAACGCCCTACAAAGAGATTGCCGTGGAATTTCTTTCTTTCAGAAAATCTCCATACAAATCGTGTTGTCGGAATTTGACTGCGTACTTTTAAAATAAGGAGATCTGATTAAGTAAAGAATTACTTTCTTCATAGCTCGCTCAGAGCTTAACTCACACTCTGAAAGACGTATGTCGCTATCGTATTTTAAGGCCTACCAGCAATTTATATGACATTCGGTGTCATTATTTTTATACATCGTGAGCGACATATTGAAGATTCAACGGTAAATATATTTTGGATGTTATATTAGTAAACATAATATTTATAATTGGTTGGTTTGAACACTGAAAAAGATATTGTAGATATTTCTTTAGCAAAATTTTTACAATAAATATATATATATATATACACAGGCTGATTCACTTAAGGAGGCTCACCATTGGGATATCAGTAATGGTAAGAGATACAGGGTGGCTCAAATTACAAAAAAGTTGCGCAATTTTATGACGAATATTTTGGTAAAAGCAAACCTGAAATATCTTTTTTAATTTCTGAAATATTCTGAAAAAACTGAAAATTTAGATTTTTTAATTTTTGCCGTAATTCATTTGTTTTTAAAGATAAGTTCATGAAATTCGGTTCCCAGGCATAAAATGCTCTATTGATTGCATTGGCGAAGTCAGATCACCTCTATCTCTTATTGTTTTTGAGAGACGATAGTCAACTTTTTTTTTCTTATGGGCGCCATATTGAATTTTTATATTTTCAGATAGCTCTTCTCATTCTCTTTACGACGATGTATCATAGTATGGGTAAATTTAAATTATTAGGGTAATAGTCATAATTTTTTTTTTATTAGGCTGTTATGACATCGGTCTTTTGAGAAAAGACCTTTTTCGTATTCCCGATCAGTGTTCGGCATTTTCTGTTAAATCAAAGTAAAATAAATAAGTTGATGTGATTATAACTTTGCAAATGAAAAAATCTGTAGTAAAATGTTTTAAAATTTATTTAGAATTGGCTCCCTTTTTTTACAGGGTTATTTAAAAAATATAATACATAATATTGTTTTTATTTAGCCGCGGCGATAGCTCATTCTGTTAGATGCTGGGTGATAGCTTGTGACTAATAGAATGGTTATACCATTTTATTATGGATGGAATATTGCTGCGCGAGTTCGAATCTCGCCAGGGGAGAAATGGGGCCTCTCCCAGGGAATGGTTGTGTGTCTGTGTTTTTTTTTATTAATTTTATTAAACCTAATAACGTTCTATGTGGTTGTTCTCTTTCGGGATACATATTTAAATACATCTGCTCAGCTGCTATAGAATTTCTTCTGCACTGAATATAAATAGAATACATATTTTTCGTCGTTTGAAAACATTTTAATGGTAACAGTAGCAATACAAATATGAACGAATTAGTGCAACTATGCTAGAATAAACACTTTTGATAATCAATGAACTGACAAGTTTTAGTTTAATTTCATAGCAGTCTAATCAAAAATATTTTTTTATTACTATTACCCTAATAATTTAAATTTACCCATACTATGATACATCGTCGTAAAGAGAATGAGAAGAGCTATCTGAAAATATAAAAATCCAATATGGCGCCCATAAGAAAAAAAAAGTTGACTATCGTTTCTCAAAAACAATAAGAGATAGAGGTGATCTGACTTCGCCAATGCAATCAATAGAGCATTTTATGCCTGGGAACCGAATTTCATGAACTTATCTTTAAAAACAAATGAATTACGGCAAAAATTAAAAAATCTAAATTTTCAGTTTTTTCAGAATATTTCAGAAATTAAAAAATATATTTCAGGTTTGCTTTTACCAAAATATTCGTCATAAAATTGCGCAACTTTTTTGTAATTTGAGCCACCCTGTATCTCTTACCATTACTGATATCCCAATGGTGAGCCTCCTTAAGTGAATCAGCCTGTATATATGAGAGAGGTATTAGACGACTGTCTAAGTTGACTAACAAAATTATTACGTCGGGAAAACCAGTCAAAGCCAAAAATTATTTCCTTGGAGTGAACTCTTTTTTATTAATCGAGCTTTCGAGACTAATTTGTCTCTTCTTCAGGATTACTACAAAAAGTACTAATGATAATACAGAGAATATCACTAATTACAATAAACTTACTTAAGTTGAGGTTTTACGTAAAGCAGCTAACAAGTAGGAAGCAAGAAGCAAGCTGAACATTATAGCAGCAACAAAACTTATATATTTTATATAAATATCAATCAAAATCAAAACAACCACCAATGGTTGTCATGTTGTGTTAAAATAAAAGGATCAAAATGTTATTAAAAGATTAAAAATTGCATTTACATCACTGCAATAAAATTGGATTCACAGGTTAATATGCACATGTGTATCACAGAACACAGAACAAGTAAAAATATGGAAAAAGGAAAAACTATCCACAGATCATTGATCACGGAACAGATGAAAGAGAAGACGTCCACAGAACGTTGTGAGCGGTAATCAGATTAGTTCGGTTCAGTTCACTGAAGTCAATGTAGAGTCACCTGAAGAATTACTCTGATTCAAATTGAGTAAATATGTGAAAATCACCGACAGACCATCTACAGATTATCTGCACATAAAAGTGATATTAGATTGAATAAAACCTCTTTTATGTTAGCTGCTCATAACGTACTTAATTATTTATTTTAATTGTTTAGATATATTGTTGTTTTATAAATTTAATTATTTAACTAGCTTTCTGATTCTTATGACTTATTTCTTTTCTAGCTCAGCTCATATACTATACCTTTTAAATCTCTTTTCTTTTATTTTCTATTAGAACATAAGATTCTTAACTCAGGAGCCAGTTCAAATGAAGTTTTCAAAAGACAATCTCAGCTCAAAATAAATAGATATTGAAATTTTATAAATCTTTAATATAAAACAAAGTATTGATTTAAATTCCACACTTTTTATAATATAAGAAATTACTCAAATTTTAAACACTTATAACTACTAATTAATTGACCAATTTCAAATTTTTAAATTCGTTCTTTAAACATGTATATAAGACCAAAAATAATTATGTGCCTTTTTATTTATCTTCCCAAATTCGCCCCTTTTATTTATGTTTGTACGCAACACTCTTTACATGCACAATTATTGTTTGTATAAATTCTTAAAATTAAACTTTATAGATCAATTCAGTTTTCTACCTTATCAACTTAACTATAACCTAACTTTATAATCTAAAATAGTTCACTTTAATGCAAAGTTTATATCTAAATTTGTGATTAATTCTTGTCTAAAGTTCTTATATAGCGGATCTTATCGTTGGTAAGTATTATCAAATTATATATTTTTCAAATATTCTTTTACTTTGGCCTTTTCGAAGTATTTTGTTGTGCTAGCTTTTATTTTTAAATCACTTTATAAGTTTTAAAGAAAGGTACCTTTTTAAGTTCTGGTTTTACCTCCCTGTGTTTGTAGTTTTTTTTATTCTGCAACCTCCATTGGATGAAACAGGAACTCCTTGTAGATGGTTTCCAATGCTCTAGGTCCCAATTTAATAAATGGAAACCGTGGAAAATTACTCTGCAACTCCTCTAACCTCTTTCTTGCAAACGTAAGTACTATTATTATTCTTTTTTTTTCAAATTTTCTCTCTCAAAATCACTAATTTTTCTTCTCTAACAATAAACGACGCCAATCTTTTCTAAATTTTTCGTAACCAAGTCAATAATATTCTTGTTTTTCCGTACACTAAGATTTTTAATGTTTTAATCCTTGACTAAAATTTTATCCACATAATTTTAATTTCTTAATTAGTTTTTCATTTCACTTACACTGCACTGTCCTAAACTACTACATTTGTTCCAATGATTTTATACAATATTTTAATACTTAAATTAAACATTTTCTTTTAAATTTAACTTTTATTTCTTATATTTTGTAAGTGTCCTGGTTGTAACTTGTAAATGTAGCCTTACCTGGCATTAGACATTTGCTGTCATGGTAAATTTTAATTTAATAAATTTTAATTTTGAATATAAATATAATTTCAATGTCTACTCGTAATGTTGTTTTTGTTATATGATATTGGAGTTCGTTTTCTCACAAACATTTTGACATCTGTTAAGTTAAGCAATTCGATTCTATTTATTTGTAATTTTTAATTGACTCGTGCAATGCATGCCTTTCTTATGGATTTATTTTTGAAAATCTTTCAATAATATTTGATTTATTCTGGTTTTCTGCCAATAATTAGAATTTAAACTTTGTATAATTACAATAACATATGGTATTATCAATTTTATTCAGTTTCTTGTAAATCATATCACATAAATCACTATTTAAAATTGTTTAATGTTGATATATGTTTCCTATCTGCTTTAACTATCGCTATAATTCTATTTTGTATCAATAAGTTTAGATAAGTTTAGATAAGTTTTGTTGCTGCTATAATGTTCAGCTTGCTTCTTGCTTCCTACTTGTTAGCTGCTTTACGTAAAAACTCAAATTAAGTAAGTTTATTGTAATTAGTGATATTTTCTGTATTATCATTACTTAGTACTTTTTGCAGTAATCCTGAAGAAGAGACAAATTAGTCTCGAAAGCTCGATTAATAAAAAAGAGTTCACTCCAAGAAAATAATTTTTTGCCTTTAACTGGTTTTCCCGACTTAATAATTTTGTTATATATATATATACAGTGTGTCCCCGGATATGTAAAACGACTATTCTAAATTTTCAATTTAAATTTTCAATTTAAATTTTCATTTTTTGGGGTTCGTTAAAGACTAATTTCTAATCTTGAAAGGGGTTGGACCCTTTGGTGTGAAGATAATACTAACGTAATTTTCCACATAACACCAAAACACTAGACTGCACTCGACGCCCGTTTCACCAACTAAGTTGGCATCATCTAGAGATGATTAAACTAAACCTATGCTAACATTGTATCCTATTTATGCCTTACCCATTTCTACGGTTCCGTGAACCCTCGCGACAGCTCAATGAACCATCGAGACTGATCAGTGAACCGTGATTTACTAACAAATAAAGCGGGCTATATAGTACACATATGAACATAATTTGATGAACATAATTTCAGTTTTGAAAAATCAAGTGTGTGTTACAAATTTTCAAAAAACCTATTTTTCCTTTGCCTTTTATGTGGCAAATACGACAAAAAGTCATTAAGAAAAGTGGTTTAGGATCAACATCTAGGCTCCGATACCAAATTTCAAAATATCTCGGCCAACTATGATTTTTCAATTTTTTATTATTCATTTCTTCCAAGATAGTAGCTTTTTAGTAACAGATACGTAAAAATGTTATGATTAAAATTGCTTCAAATCAAAATCTAGGTTTGTATCCAAAATTTAAAAATCCTCGGAAAATTTTCGTGTCTCACATTTTCCTTTATGTTTATTTCCCAATTGAAAGAACCTAGGAACCTGTATAAGAGCCAGCCAACCAGAAGGCTGTCCATTTCTGTGGTCTTTTATGTTTTTTATCTTTTTATAAGAGAAATTGAAAGTTGTTTCTTCGCCATCTTGAATGTCGTAGAAAAAATAATATCAAATATAGATTTTTTGCAAAAAACAATTAGAAAACAAAAAGAACGGTATGAATAATGTTCTAGAAGAGCTATTTAATATTAAGTAACGGTCGTTTAATTAAGCAGTAAAAACAAAAATCACAATTTTCCGTAGTTTGGTGATATCTTCAAAATTATCAGACATAGGTCCAATTTCTTGTGAGATTATTGATCAGCTTAAAAATTGTCAACTTCGCCCATGTTTAACAGTCTTAAGATAAGAGAAATATTCATGATGGAATCTAAAAAACTGACACTCTGTACCAAATAAGTCGATCATAGTAATTTTTTCACTATACAGTTCCATTACTTGTCCCTAGACATACATGTCTAAGAAGATTGACAACGACATAATTATAATTAAAAAATTATGCTTTATTTACAAACTACACCATATAACTTATTTGGTTTTATTTACATGCACACAAATCTACAGTTCTTCATAAAGTATGTTGAGGACAGCTTGTGCGTAAAATATGAAATAATCAACTGAAAACCATAAGCTATTCCGTAACACCCTATTTATCACGAGCTGATCTTGAGATGCATCACGTTTAAAGCTCCCTGGAAGTAATACGTCTCCTTTTCGACGAAAAAATGTTCCCTCTCTGATGGTGGATTTATAATACGTATTACCTATTCTTGTGGTAAACACTGATAATACCGAACAAAAACAGTATATTGATACATCCATATGCATAGATATAAATTCCTAAATTTGGATATTCGGTGTCTGACACACTATTTCTATAGATTCCGTTTTTAATATTTTACAGATAATATTTTATGAATCAGGAATAATGAACGCCACATGTAGAAGCACCATTAAGATTATCTAAAACCGATAATCATATGATCAAACGAAATTACCTTAAGTGAAGTTCGATCAAAATTAGTTCGAGCGCCATTAGCATAGTAACTCCACTCTTCTCGAAATTATCTAGCACGTATATTTGAAGTTAGAAAGTTTTCCTTCCTAACATACCTTCACACTTTTGTCCACTTATCTGTCTTTATAATTATGATTATCGTTGAACCTGTCGCTCAGTTTGTCACTCTTAAAATTGGATTTGAATATTTTGGCGTTTTACTAGATACTTAAACACAAGGCAAGGCAAGACAACTTGCATTGACATGTAATATTAATCATATTATATAGGTATATAATATTATTCATATTAATCATATGAATCATATTAATATGAGTAGTGACGATTCTAGCTGTTAATCATAATAAGAAAAGTGCATTATTTAAGTCTGCCATCTCTGTCTGTTATCTCATACATACGCTATTCGAAAGCACCTTTATATTCATTTATTCAATGTAATAGAAGTGTTAAGAGAACAATGCGATATTAGGTACCCATATAATATCGCATTCTACTAATCAACATCCTCGGTATTATCTGAAATTGGCCATTAATAGACATTGTGCTTAATTTATCTTTATTTAGTGGTATCACATGAAGCTACTCTACACAAGACACATTCTATGTATTAATCTTCGTCGACATCGACTATCCATTTGTGTAGACGAACCATGAATTTGCGGTATTCAAAGCTATTGATTCAATTGATATTAGGTGCGCGCTTGGCTGACCCTCGTCTGAAGGATCGCCTTTAGTTCAATTTTGTTTTATTTGTATTATGTACTGCAACGTTAGTTAATTAAGACAAATTGAAATTACTCAGTACAACAAAGATATTATCTTCATTACTATCTTAGCCATCTATAATTATCATGTGAAAACTTGTTTAAAAACAATACTACACTACAACAGCAACTGCAACACAAAAAATCACACTTTATTTTCCTCGCCTCAATTTTTTATTCTGAGATGATTTTACCAAATTTCGTGTTATCAAGCAGGCAAAATTTAAGATGGCAGAAGTTATAAATGTACGACTTTCTTTTTACTTGTTCTTTATATTTAAGAATATGTCAAAATGACTGAGATGATGACATATTTTGAAAGAGTAACATTTTTTTTCACGTTTTGAGATGATAAGGTCAAGAAACGCTATTTATCTATTTAATAAATAAACTTTATTTCGACTTAAAATTCCTTTATTTCTTTTTCTTTTAATAATCAACCGATTTTAACGAGGCCTTAAGTATTATGTAGCCAGTAGAATTCACTTTGAGAAAATGGAAACTAATTACTGGAATGTCAAAAAACGCTATTTCAAGTATGTCAGCTTGCACTTGTTATTTTTAATGAAATGTTGTCAGAGTGATGGAACTAATGAAACATTGGTAAAGAATTAATTTTGTTCGTACATTTTAAGACTACAATAGAAGTCCCTCTTAAATGGCAGAAGAAACTCCTGCCATTCTTTCTGCTATTCTTTCGATAGCTGCCATTAGTTAGATGAACTTGACAACTTTTAGATACATATCTACAATCCTGAATTATGACATATTCAGTAATTTGTTGGTATAGTCTTTATAATCTAAATTGAAGCTGCATAAACAGCCCCCTAACTAATGAGGTTTTCCAGGTTTCCCTCATTCCAGCACTGAATGGTGGTTAGGGCCTATCAACGTAAGTCGTTCCTGAGGCGCAAATGCGGCCCGCGAAATAATAATATGCCGCCCCCTCTCCCACACAAGTTTCAGACTTTCGGGCTAATCCTTGAATTTGCGGTATTCAAAGCTATTGATTCAATTGATATTAGGTGCGCGCTTGGCTGACCCTCGTCTGAAGGATCGCCTTTAGTTCAATTTTGTTTTATTTGTATTATGTACTGCAACGTTAGTTAATTAAGACAAATTGAAATTACTCAGTACAACAAAGATATTATCTTCATTACTATCTTAGCCATCTATAATTATCATGTGAAAACTTGTTTAAAAACAATACTACACTACAACAGCAACTGCAACACAAAAAATCACACTTTATTTTCCTCGCCTCAATTTTTTATTCTGAGATGATTTTACCAAATTTCGTGTTATCAAGCAGGCAAAATTTAAGATGGCAGAAGTTATAAATGTACGACTTTCTTTTTACTTGTTCTTTATATTTAAGAATATGTCAAAATGACTGAGATGATGACATATTTTGAAAGAGTAACATTTTTTTTCACGTTTTGAGATGATAAGGTCAAGAAACGCTATTTATTATTATTATTATTATAAACAATTCCGACAAACGACACACGTGCGTAAACAAAGAGGCCGCCGTCGAAGTGCAGGTGTTTCTTTTGTCGGAATTTTTTTACAGGTTCAATTTACATTATATAAACTATAATGCAACCTATTTTTACTTTCTAACAATAAACACTTCATTAAAATCGATCGAGTATCAAATAATCCTCAGGAAATATGAGAATTTGTTATTTTCTTTATTATTATTTTTATATTTGTTTATTTTTATCAAGATACAAAATTGGAAAATGGGCCATCTTAATATGCTACATGTCCATAATCAAGATGTCGCTTGGTAGTCTTAAAATGAAGGAAAAGCTATATTAATATATCCTTTAAAAAACAGGGTGGCTAATAAAGTTTTATAAATCCCTTGTTATCAAAAATATAAAATACAAGTGTTATAAGATAATTAAACTATTTAAAATTATATGGAATGTGGAACGTTTGGAATGTATAGGATGTTTTGTTTACTAGTGGCAAAGTAGGGATTTATTTTTTAGATGGAATGTCTTAAATTTAAGTTGAAAAATATCCACATCATATAGGTACTTAAACCCATCCGTTTGGAGAGATATTTGACATTTTGTAACAATTTTAACAGATGCAAAGACTTGTATGAGCCTTTATAACTTTGTACGCATAAAAAATAATATTTTGGTTTTCAGCACAAGAAAGGGGTGCTCCCTTTCAGAATTTTGAAATAGCATCCGAAGTGTTCCATTTTCTATTACGCATATTAAGAATTTAAAACCACTAACACATTTTAATTTAAAACGCACCGATCTCTATTTTTTTTTAGATTACCAGTTATTACCAAGTTCTCTTTAACATTATATATAAATTGTATGGGTTGAGGTTACAATTTTTTCAGATATTTGCGATTTTCTTCGGCTGTGAGCCATGGCTGGAAACAAACGTCTAAAAAAATAACTCACTGTTGGTACCAATAATTGTTTTACTTTCTAGGTCTAGCTTATTTGTAGAAAGTCTATTTTCAAATACTATTTTTATTATTACTGTAAGAACATTATTTAAAAAAAAAAAGGTAAAAGAAGGTGTATTGAAGAGAGAAAGAAATAATATGAATGAAATACCACAGCAGAGATGTTCAAAATACCGTTCCATTTAAACTTTGAACAATAATTATTGTATACATTATTCAAAAAAGTTATTTATATTTCGTAGAATATCTACAGGGATAGTTTCGACAATTTCTTTGATTATATTTTTTTCTGAAATTGTTATCTATAATAATTCTTAGTTATCTTAAACCAATTTTAATAAGTATATCCAGTTAATATTCTGTACCACTTGCATTTAGTATTTTTGTTTACTTTCCATAACAAAATTACCGTACCTATTTTTGTCGGGCTATTGGTCCACCATGTATATATTATTATTATTATTATTATTATTTCAGTCGTTTTGTCAACTTCAAAATATAAAGAACAAGCCCAAAGCAATGCTTATGTGCTTATAATCATTAGCGTCCGTCATCTTTATCATATATATTCAATTAGAGGCAAAGTTATTGCCAAGAAATTGTAGTTAAGTAATGAATTTTCTGACAAATAGCATGTAGTACTTGTTCAGACTTATTTTAGAAGCATATGACGCTGAAATTAATGTTGGTAAGATCTACTATGTCGAAATCGTAACAAATTGCAAACAAATACGATTTGTCAAAACGTTTCTTTCAGTCAATTTATCATACATTCATACAACCTATATGTAAATCGGGATATTTGTGCGCCAAATTTAAAAGGCTCTTAGATTTCACAAAAACATATATTTGGATTTGCTTCTTGTACGCAGCTGAAGGTATTCATAAATCACTGCAAATGGAAAATAATTTTATTACTGCCAAATGGCTACTCATTTTCTTTAATAGGTCCATATGCGAAATTACTTCTATAATATTAAACATTAATAGAATCACTTCAAATAATTCTTATACTAATCACTGAGTATCTAAATTAATGTTTAAACATATATAACATATATTATATGTTAGAATGATAAAATGAAGTAAAATTTTGCAATTTGTTTGCACGATACAGGTCACTATTTTTATTTTTCAAATATTTTCATCAATAATACCGAACGATAACGTGATACTTCTAAATACATATAGATAAGTTAAAATCGCCAGGTCTTAAATTTATAGATCTCATAGGCTTTAACTTTATATTCTCATCTATGGTGGAGTTACAGAGTAAATAGCCATATAGAAAATAGCATATCACTGATAAAAAAAACAAGAAATAATTCTTTAAAAAATAATCCTATTACCGAAATATCCTCTACATCTGTCTATCTTTTACATCTCTGAAACAGTCAAGGACTGCAAAAATACACACTTTATTTAAAATTTATATATTTACATCTAAGACTTGTTTTTTATCTTTTTGTTTTGCAAAATTCAAAGTATAAGTGGGCTTTTCGTCACTTTTTTACATTTTGTATCTTCGGTTCGACTTACCGGAGTGAGACGCATTAAAATTCATTAATAATACATACATATATCAATAATGGTAATGTTATTTTTTCGATCTTCACAAGATATACAGAAATTTTCAGGAGGCAATTTTCAGCCTCATTTCAGTTAGGTCAAGTTAATATCACAGATATTAGCTTGACAGGTTTCGCATAGATTTGTTCTAATGTGGTTCTTTATAGAAATTATAGATATATATTTCTTTAAATCAGGAATAGTTATCCTCGAATGTTTACAATAGTTTTTTATAAAAATATATGAAATTATATAAAGTTGTACCTTCGTACTACATCGGCGATTTTTCAATATTTTTTATACCAGATACCATTTATTATTTTTTAATTGTACTAAAATCACACCTATCGTAGTTGTATTATTTGATTTATTCATAAAAAATAAACTGTATCGAAGGAATCATTATCCTATCTTATAACACGGTAATTAATACCTACGTGCATATTAATGTGACTTAAATTTGAATTCTGATATTAGCAGGGGAATAATAAAGAACTTCACACGTTTGGTTTCTCCAAAGCAAAGGATATAGCGGAAATGAATTATAACGTGCAAATAGAGATAACTATATAAAGTGTTTTAGAATTCTTATCTCGTACAGCTGTATATATCCCAGAGGTTCGCTAGAAATTGTCCTCAATCCTACTCTGGTTTTAAAGGATCCGCTTTACCAACAGCATCAATTCCTCATGAGATTTATGGGATGACAAGAGATCTTTTGTTTTCATTTCTACTAAAAATGTCGTAACATATACCGCTTTTATCAACTTTTCCGAAGAAAAAGGAAAAGCTACCATTTCCTGCCATAAATTAGTAATTTTCGATGTGTTTTATACCTTTCCAGAACATCAGATAGTCCCTAAATGACTATATTTTTTTCTGATGTATTTACTCAATTTATCTTGTTCCGCGTTCAACGAATATCTTTTTTTTTACTTTTTGCGTATTCAGGGCAGAGCAACACCAAATTTAGACATGACAGTATACAAAGGGGATTGATATTTAGAAAAATGTTTCCCAGCAAAAAGGAGTTTTTATTGATTTCAATTTAATAATCTTTAAATTTTGAAGTGTGTGAGTGTGTGTGTGTGTGTGTGTATACATAATAATAATATATTTATTCCCAACGGTTGCACACCCAATTACAGATAAAATGAATAACTAATTAAAAAAACAATGATAAGAGTTAAGTCCTTAAACGTCTTTCTAAAACATTGTTGTCAGGAGTGTAATTAAAAATGATGGGACTTTGCTTTCTATGAAATGACAAAACTTTGCATTTGGATAAATTAATTTCCAGATTATGATCATGCACCAGATGTGAATTGCATTAAGTGTACCAATAAAGTCGAATGTTGAAAGGAAGTAGATTTTCATGTCATCGGCAAATAGTAGGTAAATATTGTATTGATATTTTCCCTGTTCCCCTTTTACATCAAAACCTACGTCTTCTTCAGATATTTATTATTTTATTATTCAATTTGGTAGGTACTGCATAAATTTGAACAACTGAATATCTGAAAAATATTATAGTGGAAAATATCTTACTATAGTAAGATATTTCCCCTTGTCCATGTCTTGACGTTCAAGTGTCAATTTTTCAGATACGCTATTAATTTTATTTAGGTACTTATATCGACGTTGTTATTAATAATTAATGTTGCTTGTAACATTGAATGAGCGGATCATAATTTTGATGGTTACAAACTTTTTTATCTATCCTCAAAGAATGCTAGCAATACCCTTCCCATAAAGCTATGAATTCCGGTCTGATTTCGCCATCCCATAAGCGTGTTGTGTATTCTTTTATATAAATTTATTTTGACTTTGTTGGTAATAAATCTTACGTCGCTGGATTTGCTTGTACTATGATTTCTTCCCATATTAGAATTTTCATCAAAATCCATGTTTTAAATTGACTTAAACTTTACAACACACATCAAAATCAAAAGTCAAAAACTGATTGATTATAAAGTTTGACGTTTGTAAAGTGAACATCGCGTCACTACTTAAATGCATTCTCTGTTTCAATTGCACTTTAGAAAGAAGTGTAGTATTGTTTTAAAGAACTTTTTGGACGTAACCAAGTCGTCATACGTTTTAAACTGGGATGGAATAAACACTCCACCAGTCAAATTCGTTCTAGTTTATTTATACCAACATTTTCTTTTTCTATAAAAAATGGCAACTTTTGTGACGACGAATTTGCGTATTCTGTTACCGTGTGGTATTTGATAAAATTCCTAGCAACTTATTTAGATTATGAAGATACCTAAACCTTACCAAGGTGTAACCTTACCAATTGGTTACTGAACCAATAGTGGTTTGTTCTATGTACCTGACCAAAAACACCAAAAATCACCCTGAAAATCTGAAAGCGTTCAAATAAATATCACAAATAAATATTTGTGTTAGGTTAAAAGGGTCACATGACGTACATCACCTTATCCACAACCTTAAATAAACTTAGCTCTCGATTTGTCATTTCCAGGGACATGACACACTTTCATCAATCCATCATTTCTCAAAAAGATGGAATAATGTCTATCACAAAACAGTAAAAGCCGTTCTTCAATCAATCAATCAAGGGCTATCAATCTTGTTCTTAAATTTAGCACAAAATTGTATGATGTCCCATCAGAAAACCAACATTTCCATCATTAAATATATGATGACGCACTTTCGTAAATGCATCATTTCTCAAAAAGATGGAATCATTTCTATGACAAAACAGTAAAAGCCGTTCGAAAATTCAGCAATTATTGCTTTATGATGGGCTATCAATCTTGTTTATAAATTTACCACCAAATTGTATGATGTCCCATCGGAAAACCAACATTTCCATCATTAAATAGTTATGATGGATTTCAAATTTTGTGATGGAAAAAAGGGGGGGAATTGTAATGTCATTAATTTTGAGGTTAGTATGGTGTTTGGTTCAAGGAATGTAATTTTGTACCTAGTACCTAGTAGCTTTGTCAGTCACAATGGAGGGTGAACAGTTTCCAGTGGATATTTTGGTTAGGGAGACAAAATATACAGTAGTTCTTACTCAACAAGAAATTCATGAAATGGACGTTTATGCGCATGTCTCCATCTATCATTAAACCTAACTTCTGTTCGTAAATTAAGCCTAACTCTCAATTGTTCTGATGGAATCCATGTCCAGCATTAATTCATCACATCCATCAGTTACATCATCTATCACAAAACTAAGCTGAATTTACGAAAAGGCGCATGGTTGATTAGCTTCAGAGTGAAATAATGACAGGCTACTACACTTTTCTTTCACAATGTTTACTTTTTCTCTTTGTTATTATAAACATATGTTTTATGCACGAAAAAAGTTAAATATGGTGCAGTTCTTTTAGCTGCCGTCGAAAAAAAATTTCAATGTGAAATTTCTGTGAACAAAATATTTTTAGGAAGAATAATTTTTTATAACACCAATAAATGAAATAACTAGTGGATTAACAATAATTAGTGCATTTAATATTAAATATTATACTAAAATAAATAGTGCTCACTTCTAATCGGTCTATATTTTACACAGGAACTAAATTAAAGCAATATGTCCCCTCCATAATGATACTTCTTATTTTGTTAAAGTTTGTGAGAGACTTCGAAAACTTTTAAAATTCAGCCGTATCGGACATGACTTAAAAAGTTTGTTCACAGCTTTGCTGTTTGTTCTGTGAGTGGTAAGATTGTCTCAAGCGTCTTATTTTTTGTTTCTCTTAAATTGAGTTATAGCTTTCAGGAACATTTACACCGATATTTCCTCTTAAATATGACATAAATGCGAGAATGAGATTTAAAAGGGAAATATATTCTTATTGAAGAAAATCTAACATGATTACATTATGCCACTGTACACATTATTATTTTTTTATATAGAAATCACTTCAACGCAGGCTTGAAGTTATTATGCCTATATTATCGTCAACACACGACGCGACGCTTATACATAAACTTCTGCCGCTGTCTATACAATAATATGACCTGTCACGAATATTTAAACATTTTAGTTAGCTCTTATGGCGGTTTTGCTACCTGACCATTTATTTTCCTTATTAACGAACTTGTTATCTCCCATTAGAAAAAAGTGTTTACTTAATTGTTAGTTCAATCGAAAGTTGGTTAATGTTATCATAAACTCATTGGATTCATTATGCTAAATCGTCTCTATCTAAATTTTCACTCATTAGTCCGCATTATATCCCACTAGCAATTTCGTATTTTATAGGAACTGCAGAAATGGTTCCCAAACAAACTTTATAAAATAACGTTACTCAGAAACACTTTTACAACGTTTATACAACAACTATAAATGGAAAATTAGCACAGTCTATTAAAATTATTTAATCGCCGTTGGTATTTTGTAAAGCTTGTTGGAATGATTACAAAACTATTAAATAAACATTTCCTCAGGCTTTAAAAAACTTCATTCTCGGCACTATAAAATGATTTCATAAGGGCGTGATTTTTAAATAGCCATTCTAGAAGAAAATCTACATGGACATCAATAAAATAAAATAGTTTCGTAATTGTATCATTTCATTACAGTTTCAAGAACTGTTTCTGTCACGGAGTCATGGCATTGTCACGGAGTCATTCTTCTATTTGCCTATTGGGCATGTTTGATGGCCAGCGAAGGCAATTTTTAATGCGAAATAAATTTTACTGTAATTTATATAGCATGTTTTTAAAATATTTTAAATGGGCTCCAAATTTGATGATATTTTCTAATAATTTTTAATATTTTGTAAAAACTCCAGTTTATAAATATACATTTTTGCCATTGAAATTTAGATTAATTTTTAAATATCTAACTTTGTAACTAGCGCGCTTTTAATTGCTATAAATGTTAATAAATTTTGTTATACCTTCGACCTTCAGAATTGTCATTTGAAAATGTCTTCCTGTTATAAAACATTTTTGTGTTATTAGCAAGTATTTTAAAATAATTAAACTGTTTAGGTCATTCCTATAATAAAGTACCTATAGAATACCTAGTACACTTTAGAGATAAAGATCTTGGGACAGGACCGTATTGTAATAATTAACACTTAACAAATAACCAAGTATTTTCAAGTACCTAAAAATTGTTTATCCACAAAATGAGCAAGTTAAAGTTACTGACAGATGTAAGACTGGAGGTTTTACCTAAAACTTTGTACAAGGTGTTCAATTGAAGTGTGGTAAATTATAGAGAACAGCTATTGCTGCTTCCTGTAATGCAGTCTTTAAAGATACAGAATTAAAGGGATATAAAATTATAGTTTTCAAAACTGATAATCATGCCATGGCCATATCATATCTAAACGCACATATCCTATAATGGCGCTGAGACAATAGCAAATTGGAAGGAAAATATGAATAAATTTTCATATTGCAGCAAATTGTAATACTACATGATAATTATATAACTACTTCAGAAATTACAATTTGCTCTCAAAGACAAAATTACCTCAAACAATTTATCTAACATAATTATTTTGTAAGATTATAGGGAACAGTTAAGTTCAGAATAATTTTAGTATGTTTTGTAACAGTGCTGCAAATACCACAGTAGGTATATTACTAAACACGCATTATAAAGCAGTTTGATTTTATAAGTTTAAATGTTTTATATCTCAGACACAGAAACGTTTATAAAATCATTTTTTAATTGATTTATAAGTAATTTGATAATCTTGTTGCAAAAACGTTTTAATGATAAATTTTCAAAACTGTTTAGTTGTATACAGAATACTGTTTTTAGAATATCTAATATACTATATTAGCATTTTCGAAGTAGTAATATGACATCAATAAAACAATAATTATATAACATTTATAAAACAAATTTGGTGGTTGGATATGAAACATTATCCATAATTTAGCGCATCCCTGTATACTGGATGAAAATATTAGCATCTGTTGTAGTATTTCTGAAATATTGCAATTATTATTCAAAATATCCTCTTTTTTTAATTGCCGTTGAAATACGTGGCTGGATGTTCCACACATCAACTTGAAATTCAAGAACTTATTACCAAATGCTTAACAACATTACTACAACTTAATTTTCTTAAAATTATGTTACATGCTATACTTATATCTCTAGAAATATGTAGATGTTCGATATTCCTACCTTGTAAACTGAACAGATGGACGTTTGACGTACCTGAAATAAAGTAATATATGTATTAGAAATTTAATAACTAGTATATCATTTGAAATGGTTAGAAATCGATCTTTAAAGCTACTTATTATGTTACATAATTTAATATTAATTTAAGAAATCTCACAAAATAATTGATGCCAAATAATATGTGCCAAAAAATAAGTAGGTACCTAAGATGCCATAGGATATTGCGAAAAATCTGAGTAGTTTAGAAACTGTTTTGGAAAGTTAAGAAAACAATGAAATGAATGAAAACAACAAAAAATAAAAAAATTCCGGTAAAAACTAAGTGGAACAGCTTTCTGGTAAAAGTTACTTTTTATGGAAATATGTTACTATTACAAAGTATATCTATATGTAAAATGTTTATAGAATGGTTATTGCGTATCCATGATTTGGAGGAATATTAAAAGCGATAGGGCAGACGTTTAGATTGTTTATTTCTAAATCTATGTATGAACTTTTTAAGCATACAAGAAATGTCCTATAAGTAATACAAAAGTCAAATAATGACTAAAGTTATAATAATAATCTTTAAACAGGGATGAAAATAATTTTCCAGTAGTATTGGGTGAATTTTAAATTTCTAATAAGAAATTTTGTAACATTTAATTTAAAATAACAAACGCACATAACTTAATTCGTAAATAAGACGTTTATATTCTATGGATATACCGCTAATAAAGAAATTTTATGGATTCTGAGTGGACTCATTTAGAGTTCTTTATGTCAATTTCATACGAACCACTCAATAGCGAAACCAACGGGACTAACGACCGCCTGTGGGAATATCGCCATCTCGGGTGAAAAAACGCATACGGGTTAAAATACAGTACGGCAAGTTGCGATCACGTTCGCTGGAGCACTCCGTGATCTCACCTAATCGTCAATCTGAAAATGGATTCAGCAGTTTCTGGTAATTGAAGTAGTATATTTATCATTCTACTAAATTTCGGTCATGATTAATAGAAACCTCTAAATGATATGCATAAAACTTGCCGTTTTGAAGGCAGTTTTGTAAGGCATAACAACCTACTTCAGAGCAGCCATAGATATTGCGTTGCTAATTTCAACAGTCTGCTGAATCATGTCTGAAAGGCTTCGTGAAGTTTAACCAGGTATAGTAAACAAAAACCCTTCCTTAAGAAACTACTCCGGTTTGGGTTGATTCTCATATTGAGAAACATGTAAATAGTTAAATAAGCCAATAAATAAATATATATAACAAAAATATATTTTAAAATTTGTGTAGGGTGCTTAAAATTAAATACGCAGTATATAGGAAGGAAAAATTAAAGTAGACTGTGGACAACACTAGTATATTAATTGAACTGTATTGGGAACATCCCGGTAAACATTTCCATTTTCATAAATTAAGAAAATTAGCTGCAGACGTATTTATTATCACATAAATTTTAAATCTTGGTTATGTTTTGATATTTACCATCGAAAATATTGATAATAAATAATGCAAAAATATTCGTCTACAAAATAATAAAAAAATGCCGATTAAAATTTAATGTATTTTTTTTTTTTAACAATAAAACCATCTGCGACATGACCTTACTAATACGTCATCAAAAATAAATTAGATCAATTAATGACGTAAGATTTTAATTAGAAAAAAGTGTGAAGAAAATTTTGTAAAAATAATCGTCTATAAAATGATGTAAAAATAGCGATCCAAATTTAACATTATTTTTTAACCGTATCTTTGATAATATAGAAAAAAAATCAATTATCGTAAAATTTTTCATTGAAGAAACTATTTAAATTAAATATGACATGTTAAAACATGCTGAAATGACTGAGGCGTACTGCCTCAAACAATACGTCAGGGAAAGACGTTTATATGCCGCATATTTACTATAAAGAAAATGCGTAAAAACAACGTATTTTTATTGGGTGGTTATATATTTCTACAAAAAGCATACGTTTTATGTAGATATAAAAATTATGTTATTATCCCTATAAAATTAATGTTAATATGAAATAATCGTCAATAAAAGTACGTTAATATGATTCATCTCGAGATATGTGAAAACGATGCTGAAATTCGGGACATGTCACCTCAGAAAATAAGTCAGCGGAAAACATATACAGGGTGTCCACCTAGTGCGCGTAAGTCCAATATCTGGGTTAATAAAAGAGATAACTTAATTTTTTTTTCTACAGGGTTGTCTAATATCCCGAGCTACACAAAATGAAAATATATTTACATATTCAGGGTGTTCAGTTTTTCCTGGACAGGTACCAACTTCGTTTTTCTAAATGGAAATATATATTTTTTATTGCTTTTTCGAACTAAACCCTTGATTTTAGTAGGACTTTCATCAGCCTTCCCTATACCTAACTTAAACTGTTTTTGAAATATTGACGGGTGAATATTGACATTTTTTCAACTTTGACACCCTGTAAAATCTAAACGGTTTGAGATCAAGCAAAACGGTTTGCACATTCCTATCTTAACTTTTCATAAGCTATCGTTTGGTACTAATTTCAGAATTATCCAAAAATTTAAAATTTTCTGAAAATTTTGAAAATTTTTTATTCCTGTATAAATTTGAAATTAGTATCAAACGATAGCTTATGAAAAGTTAAGATAGGAATGTGCAAACCGTTTTGCTTGATCTCAAACCGTTTAGATTTTACAGGGTGTCAAAGTTGCAAAAATGTCAATATTCACCCGTCAATATTTCAAAAACAGTTTAAGTTAGGTATAGGGAAGGCTGATGAAAGTCCTACTAAAATCAAGGGTTTAGTTCGAAAAAGCAATAAAAATATATATTTCCATTTAGAAAAACGAAGTTGGTACCTGTCCAGGAAAAACTGAACACCCTGAATATGTAAATATATTTTCATTTTGTGCAGCTCGGGATATTAGACAACCCTGTAGAAAAAAAAATTAAGTTATCTCTTTTATTAACCCAGATATTGGACTTACGCGCACTAGGTGGACACCCTGTAGATAACATATATAATAAGAAAAAAATTGTAATTGTAAGAATAAGACTTACGTTTTTTATGCATGCTTCTGAAAAATATTTACTGGGATCATTTATTATAGGACGCTGGAAACAAATAAATATTAGGACTATTACTGATGTTGCTTGTTTTGATATTTTGGACTAGTACATCAAGCTATGATAAGTCTCTAGTTGCCAAAAATTTGGAATCTATAGATTTCTCTCTTCAATCCAATATCATCTTTACGTAAATTAGCTAATCATTTTTTAATGCCATAAGTAGATATGCTATAGGCATTCTGACCAATTTTACCCCTCCACTTTCCTTTCCGAGGCAGACCACGCCCCTAGACAATCAGATTTCAGACCACAATGAATCAGCTTTCAGATCTCGTCCCACAGCCAATCACTCTTCAGACCTCACCCTCTAGCCATCATTACAACATTCATATCACACCCAATCAGATTACAGCTTTCAGGCCACGTTCCCCAGCTATTACAGCATTTAAATCACACTAATCAGGGTACAGCATTCAGATCACACCAACCAGATTGGTACACTATCCAAATCTCCAAAAATACACACAGGCTGTTCCATTAAAAAAATAAGTTATGTTAAACCCCAGTTTAACATAACTTATTTTGTTAATGGACATACATTTATGTTCTGGGAAACCCTGGATAAATAACAATCATATGTAAATGTGTCCCCCTCAAAGCTAAAATTGACCTCTGTGAACATTTTATATTATTTCCACTTAAAACGCCACAAACAGCACTGGACTCTTTTCGGTGGGTCACACTGTATATGTGGCTAAGCACATAATCCGATTGAAATTAATATTTTTCTATAATTCTCACATCATTACATCTAATTTATAACTAGTATTTATTTGTTAGCTAACTTAAGTAATTTTAATTTGATGATCCAGTTACTTTTTTGCGTAGCTACTCTTCTACATAGTTGCAATTTGGTGATACACCCCATCTTTTTTGTTTCTCTTCATTTTTAGACTTTTAATTATATCTAGTTCTATAAAATAATATGAATCGCGTATATTGATTAGTAAATTTATACACCTGTACCTAACTAAATATGTTTTTAGATCATTTGTTATCTGTTTGTTTCATACTAAATAAGTAAATAAAGTAAATTTACAAGCAGGATTATAAAGCAATTCTTACTGCTAAAAGCAAAAATAAATTCATTAAGTACTAGAAAAGAGAAACATTTTTGAGGTAAATTTAATTTAAGATGAAAGCCCAAAGTAAGTAATAAGGTTTGCTTAATACAGGATGTCGAAAACAATGACATAAGGAGAACCTTATCAACGATCGCCCATAAGGAATCAAGATCGAAGAAGGCATTTTGCGGTGAGAAGAAAAATAATTTTCAACCAGCGTCCTACAAAGGAAGAGGCAACTGTTTTAATTTCAGGTTTAGTAATTTCCCTAAGAGCCCCATCCAATATCAAAGCTATTTCGTTTATTACACATAAATAATCTATTGTACCTACTTAAAATGTAGTAAAAAATATAATTAAAAAAAAATATATAGAAACAACTTCAAAATTTTTTTTATAAAACGTGCATTAGTAGGTTCAGAAACATTTTAAAAAGATATAAATTCTTGAAGACATCCCTCACTCTGAGACTTCACGGCACTAAAGGAGATCAAATAAATGGAAACAGTGGTCATTTAATGGTACGGGTGAGTGATCCTCATGTAGTGATGGTGTCCATCTATTTGAATTACTTAAAACTAAAGACATTATATCCTCTAACCCATTTTTTCTTATATCTATGTTAGTGACTGATCATGTCAATTATAAAGTGAATTGTAATGTAAGTTGTATTTCACATTTATTTGTATTTGATACGTGATACATCATTTTAATACAGATCCTATAAAAGACTAGAGTCATATTAATCAATAATTACATTTTTTCTGGTATATTGACTTGGATTATCTCTTCATTCAAAAACATCGGGACCTCGGATATTTAAAAGAAGTACTTATTCGCCCGTTTGTGATACTGGGGAGTCTTTTTTGTTACAAATAAATATGAAATATCTATCTTGGACTTGCCTGCAGGTTTAGTTCTATTCAGTATGTAGTTTACTGTTATTACAATTTCTTTACGTAGACAAATATACAGTATAACTGTTCTTAACATTTAGCAAATAATATGAGAATTATCAGACACCAATACTTCACTGCAACATTTCAATACAAAAAGAGTTTCTTTTATCGAAAATATCGCTATCTCTGATAGTCCATATAACAGCTAGTACAATAGTCTATAGATTGATGGATGTTTGTATGATTAAATGGCTAAAATTAACGCGCATTCCGGGGAAATCTCAATGGCCAAGACAAGAACAATTGAATGTTATTGATGATAGGTCCATGCGAGATATCTGAAATGGCATTGTTTATAATAGATTCCTGTAAGCCAGACCTGTCTGAATGGTATGAATGACTTCATCACAGCTAGTTCACTGGACAGTGATTCATGTAGATAATATATTGGGGCATTTGAGCGGAAAAAATGATTAGGAAAGCTTTTTGGAATTTTCAAGAATATCATTTTCATTATCAAACTATTTACTGAGTTTGCTCCTGTCAATTTAATATAATAACCTGATTCTGACTGACTCAGTGACTTAATTTTATTCAAGATTTCCCCATATACCTATAAATCTAAAAACTCCGTAAACTCACACAATATGTACCCAAAGTAACATATTAAGGTATAAGAAAAGATAAAAGTAAATACATATAAGTAAATAAATATACCTAAGGTAAATTTAATTTTAGTTACTTAGAACAATACCTATTTGTGAGTATAACATTATAACGTATTAATAAAAATGTATTTGAACTTATAATTTTTGTTACATGCCGACGTTTCGGTTTATTATTGGGATGTCACAATAAGAAGCATGTTCTTACAAACTGGAAGTTACAAAGTTCTATGGAAGAGGTGGTGGTATATTATTATTCTGAAGGTATAATTAGCTCTCAAGAACAACTGAGGTTAGGAAGTTCATGCACATACTCATGCTAACCTCTCACATTAATACCTGGTAGGTATACTTACCTCCTGGTCTATAATAGAGTCTCTACATAAGCCAAAAAGTATACGAAGGTAATTGTTTTGAAAAAAACGCAGTTCTGATTTAGATGTTTCAAGAAATATGTAGAAAACACTATATACTAGTATTTCGGCTTGTTAGGCCTTTCTCAATAGAGTAAAAGTCTATTACTAAATATTGCAAGCCGCATGTCGAAAACCGGAGTGGAATTTGGATTCTACATTAAATTCTGCGGGTATACCATGTGTAATAAACCCTATTCCTAAAATGTAGAGTTTTCGACATATTAATTTTTTTTGTAAAAAATTTGAAGGATGCAGACTTACAAAGAAAATTTAACAGTGGATAAGAAAGGTAGTAGGTAATCAATGGGCTATTAAAAAATATTTAGTTGTATATATGGTGAGTGTAGTGGCAATGGAAATATCCAACCAAAAAATTAAATATCCTCAATTTTTTAAATATAAACAACAATTTTTTAAATTTTTAATGAATTCTACTGTCAAAAATATGGGTTGTTTGTATTCACGTCCCTATGCCTAATCATTACCTACTGTAACCTATTACTAATTAATTTCAGTAGTAGTTACATATTAAGAATATTTAATATAGTAGCAATCAGAAAAAGTTGACCGGCGGCGGAATTCGAACCGTTGTCAAATACGTGTAACGATTAAAAAAATAATTAACCGCTCGACCACGGAGCTCCATCACAAATGTCCTTTAATAAAAGCTGAAACTAGAATATTATTTATTATAGAAATATTACGTCAAGCGACATTATTGTTGTTCCAAAATAAAGAAGCACATGTATGTTATATAAAATATTTCCTATTTTCTTTATGGACTTGAAATCTTAATTTTATTATTCAAATGTTATCTCCCCATTCCCAGCATAACTTAATATTAGCTGCGTGCTATAAGCTGCATTTATGCAAGTCCGATAAGATGCTTTATTAAATCATTTTTGGAACTTAATTGCGACTCCGTCGTCGTTGTTGGCAAAGCTTTCTGAAGCTATAAAAGATAGTAATAAGGTACCTTTCGACAGTCCGTGTAGTTCGTGAAGTTTTCATAACCACTCCGAGTGTAGTATCAACTAATGTAGTTAACTCGTAATATTATAAATATTATACAAGACTTTTCGAAGAGTCTTTTAACAAAAATAAAAGTTTTTTAAAAATCCTTTGTTAAATTTATGATATAACATGTATAAATAATACAACAAGTATCAGAAATTAGGGCACAAAAAGTAGAACATGAAAGTATTTCTGTTAGTTACATGCTCGTGAAGTTAATAAAAAATGATAATATACTGAAAGAGGAATAAGACTATTCCATCAATCTGTTACGTTTTTGAAAATGTTATAGAAGAGAGAAAAAATCACTCAAATAGACATTCAATTTACTTTCTCCAATTTCATTGCAAATTACTATATTATAATTATATTATGGGTTAGTTATAATTTATACTTTTATAAATGTTATATTGAAATTATATAATAAATTATGGCATATTCTAATTTTGGTCTACCAAATGCACTGTATAAACTCCATGCTATGCAATTAATAGTTATGAAACCATTAATGTTAATAGGTAGTTAATAGGTAATTAAACGGGACATAATTTTGTGGTAATTAATGTATAATATTGTTTTAAATTTTAAATAATAGTAGATTAATTAATAAAAGTTTTAAATAATATACAGTGTGTTTAAAAAACATATGCCATAGGTTGTTCCTCACCCAAAAATAAAGCAAATAGTTTCTATCAGGACGGGTACAGTTTTTGTTTCGTTTCTTGAGTGAGTGAGACATATAGGGTATTACAGTTTTTTTATTTGTTCACTTTTTTCAAAATATCGTGACACACCTTTAGCGTTTCCAATAAAATTTTAAATCTGTGATCGTGTTTAAGTATAATATTTAAAAATGTTTTTTAGTACCCTACTAAAAAATCGCATTTATTTCTTCAAACAAATTAAATTGTTTACAAATAAAAACAAAAAAATATTAAGTGAACAATTTTATAAAGTATTTATCCATCGACACAAATGTGCTAGCAAAAAGTAAATAATTCGGTTGTGTACATTTATTCTTTTCAAAATACACAGCCTGTACACACAGCCCTGATGAAGTTGACCATCGTAATTTTATGCCAAATTCTGTTCTACTTTATATAGTTTTCATAATCAAAATTTTATTGAAATTGCTAAAGCCATTTCATGACATTTATTAAAAATTGTACCAATAAAAAATTTTAACACCTTGTATCTAAGAAACGAAGTAAAAGTGAACCCATATTTACGAAATATTTACGTTGTTTTACATCGAGGAATCTGCCCACAAGCTATGGCACATATTATTTTAAACACTTAGTATATTAGGGCACTAGATAGTATCAGTGTATCAGAACATTTAAATAAAAATTATTGCAAATTACATTATTAAATAAAATAATCAGGTGCCTGAGTATCGCTTCCTGAGGAACAACTAAAGTTACATACATTTAAGTGATTTTATAACCGTCAGATTTAAGATAAACGATTGGTTTATTTTTTTAAAATAGATATGGCTGTATTTATTTGTTATTATCATGTAGACAGTTTTCAAAATGATCGTGGAAAGCGAAACAATCAGTTGGATGACTATACACAGGACATTCCTTTGTCCTGGAATCCTCAAAATCATTACATAATTCTCTGATGTCCTGACGGTTCTGGTTTGTATTGTTTTCGAAATATATCGCATATTCACTTCCCATATTCTCAAACAAACAAGAAATGTGCGCCATCTTATGAAAAGGGTTAATGCTGTCTTGGCTTGCCAGAAGGAAATCTATATGCAAGAAATATAAAATTTTACACTGTCTTCTTGATTGCCTGATTAGCAGAAAAGAGTGCAACTTATAGCGTGCGATTTACAAGACTTAACAGTCTGATAAATTGTTTGTAATAGTAGCCATATTCATCTCCGAAATGGTTTATCAAAATAATTGGGCTTTGTGAAATAAAGAATCATTATTGTATATAAACATCTTCATTCGCTTTAAATTAAATTGTGAATGTGTACAAAATCACTTTATTATTTTATTAAAAACATTTAATGTAAATAATGATGAGCTCTGGACTGTTTTATACTAACAGTATCTTTTATATAAATTTAATTAGATTCTAACAGCAATTGACTGTATTTTTGGGATTTATCTTTAATAATGTTTCGCCAAACAACCAAAATCTGTTTGCTGTTGCCAAGACAAACGACAAAAAAATAATGCTTTCGGGCATTTGAGGCGCAGTGTGATATTATCCTGTCGAAACTTGCTGTGTTTCCACAGCAGCTTTGATTGATTTTATATTAAGTAGAAACATTCCCTGCGAAATAAATTACATTCCTTCATTTTAATCAAAATTTTCATCATTGCCATCATTATTTGATAGTATAATATTTCATCTATACTTTTGTCGTCTCCTGAATAAATAACGTGCTTAGAGATGATAACATTATAAATTGTTAATAAAAAGCACTATAAATTTATGTCTAAAAGATAATAATATTTCTATCACTTATTCTATTCACAATGATTTTCCCGGAAGTCATAGACCTATGTGAGAGAGGGGGCGGAGTATTATTAGTTTTTGTAGATCGCATTAGCGTTCAGAAACTATTTTCCTACCTAAACCCTAACCATTTTTTAGTGCTTATAAGAATGAGAGATATCTGGAAACTATCATTAATTAGAGTAATGCGAAAAGATTCGTATGCGAAAATTACGTCAATATGACGTGGTTTCAATGTTCTTTTTACTGTTTGACGGACAGGAGTAACTTCCTACCTAGTAGGAGTACCTCCCATCCTGATTTGTATACAGAGCCTGCTGGTTCTAACTCTCTCCATTACGAATATATACCTCTCTCCTATATACGAATTACAATTTAATTAAAAATTATTGGATCGTCTTGGAAATGAAGTCGATGCCTTCTCAGGTCTAATAATTCTACCCGATGGCTACTCGCTACATTTTCTGATTATTGTAAAATATTTGGGTTTATTCAGATCTTGCTACGAAACGATATAAGTCTGGTTATTTCCATGATAACATTAAGTACTTTGGCCATTTTTTCTTCAAATTAATTAAGTCTTCTCTACATATACCTCAAACTTCCTCAATCTACCCCTGATAACATCTCTAGCCCATTCTTCTAATCACAACGCTTAGTCAGGCAGTTTGAAATTTGCGTGGGAGAGGGGGCGGCATATGATTATTTAGTAAGCCGCATTTGTGTCTCAGGGATAACTTACGTTAGTCAGCTCTAACCACCATTCAGTGTTGGAATTAAGGAAATCTGAAGGACCTCATTAGTTAGGGGGATAATCAAACCTAAACTGATGTTAATCTCACAGATTCACGCCAAGCTGACGTTCTCCCCATCCTAGCCAAGCACGTCAGGTGGTTGCCAGACCATACACGAGTAGGCGAGTAGAGTAGAATTTAATTAAAAAAGGTCCGGCAAGATGGGGAATATGGAGAAAATAAGTAATAAATTAAAATTAATTGTTTATGTTGCAACGGTATGGCTATCATAATAAATTACAAACAGAATCAATTCGATTATCTAAGGCTGCAAGATTATGGATTTCTATTCCCAATGAAAAGGAATAAATGCGATATCCGTAACTTCCCTGCAAATTTAACAGAAATCTGCCACGCAAGATTTTTTTGACTTCATTTTAACTTCGTTAAAATAGATACAGGAAGTAACAGTTTGATGTAAAACATATCACCTGATACCACATGATGACATAGCTGATTATCTGATATATTGTACCATAAATTTTACTAATATTTACAAAATAATATAAAAAGATAACGTAGGTAGGTAGGTAACTGGGTAACGTAAATTAAATTATACAGAGTACTCTAACTAAAAGGTTGTTTTGGAATAATTCTTAAACAATACAAAAAATACTTAGCTAAGTACAAAGATTACGTTTTGATCCATTAAGGAAGGGTTTAGATTAGCATCATATTAAGCATGTGACCAACTTCCTAGACTCCAACCAGGACATAATATCTTAAACGGCAATATATCCTTTGTGTGGGATATAATATTTTAAAACATACATTAGTTATTAACTATCTGAGCTACGAGGAGAAATGTCAAAGTTAAAAATTAACGCACAATTACGTAAGGTGTTGAAAATAACTTTCCTCGGTTACGCTCCTTAAAATGAAAAGAATGTTGATACGTTGCTCTATATATCTATCAACTCATTGCAAAAAATTTTAAAATTTATTCAGCAAAGATTCTTCATTGACGTATTAGATGTAGATTAGGTCGTTATGTATAAAACAGTGGATTAAAATTATTCGACAAAAAATGTATGCAGCAAACTAAATTACCTACATTATAATATTTGAGGTGTTTTTTGGGCAGCAATGCCCTTCAGCTCGACCTTAAAATCTTATGCATTAACAATAGTATATCTACCCTTTATTCTAATAACAATAATTAGTCCGAAAGTCTGAAACTCGTGTGGGAGAGCCAAGAGATCACTGTAGCTACATTTGCTGACGACACTGCACTTCTTGCGGTCAGTAAAGATCAAGGAATATCACCTAGAAGACTGCAAGTAGCTAGCAACACAATACTTGATTGGATCAAACAATGGAAGATCAAGCTAAACGAGTTCAAATCAAAATCAATCAACCCTCTGTCCTTGGATATTAATGGTACTATTTTACCCAATGAGAATAACGTCAAATACCTAGGCATGATCCTGGATGCCAAGCTTCGGTGGAAAGAACATGTGAAGAAGAAAAGAACTGAACTTGGTTTGAAATATAGACAGCATTATTGGATTCTTGGAAGAAATTCTAAATTGACAATACATAATAAGATACTAATTTACAGTCAGACCTTAAAACCAGTTTTGTTATACGTTATTCAACTTTGGGGTTGTGCCAGAAATAGTAATATTAAAGCCATTCAGACTTTTCAGAACAAAGTGCTGCGTAACATAGTAGACGATCAATGGTACATACGCAACTCCGACTTGCATCGAGACCTTAACATCCCAATGGTTAAAGATGAGATCAAAAGGTTTGCTTGCAGACATGAAGCCATACTTCACCTCCACATCAATGCAGAAGCTCTTCAGCTGCTGGACAACCAACCTCTTGTTCGAAGATTGAAGAGATCCAAACCATTTGAGCTGATGTAGTGTGCTATGTAAAAAAACAATCTACAGGACGTCGTTGGATGAACTTTAGTTAATAAATGTTTAGTTTGTAAGATTATTAGAAGAAAATTAATGGTTGGTCGTCAGACCAGTTTTAATAGCAATAATATTCTCCAACATAGAAATTGACATAGACACATTTAGAACAATACCACTTTTCAGATTTGAAACTTGAAAGATTTGATTAAATCTTTTGTGTGCATGCGCGGGCACCATATCTTCATATAATAAATACATTGACAACATACATAAATATATTTCAAATAGAATGTCTCAATATTTCGTTAGCTCTCTAGGACATATATTATATATATTAATAAATAAGTAAAAATGACCTTGTCAACCCGAGAGTGTTAAGATAAACTATGTTTTAATTATTGTAATAGCACAAAGTCGGAAGAGCTTCCAGATTTAATAATTTACGATATATTTTACGAGGTTCTGCGCGTTAAACTGAATAAACTCTATGAACACAGCAAAATAGTTTTTACGCTTTTGCTTTAATAATTGTTTTTCGCAATGGCATTTCTGAATTTTATAGGATTTTCTGAATTCAATTCTATCAAACTTAAAATGCAATATGTAAATATAATATCACGCAATGTTGTCAAAAAAGCAAATAAAGATCATTTGTATCTATTGATTTGTGACACTTCAAGAGAATAATTATCCACCACTTTTCGGAAACTGTGCCAAATGTGCTATAAAAATAAGAAACATCCTCCTTCCTAAAAGAATATCCAATATTTCAAGGTAAGAAGTAGCTTGCCTCTGCCTGGTACTTCTTGCAAAAAAATTATTAAAAATTTTTGAGCGTCAATTTTCCTTTTCTAACAACTCAAATAGTTTATTTATCCGCTGTGGTAAAACAAATCTTCCTTGAAGGGACTCATACACTGCAACAAAATGATGTGTCTGAGACAGCCGAGACTGATGTAGTCTCTGTTATTTTTTTTGTATTCTTTTACTTACTAAAACGATATGTTTATAGAAATATATCGATTGATTTGAAAATTCTGAAATATGAGAACAGATGCACAAAATGCGACTGCATTCTATGAAATTTCATTACGCAACTAGAAATAGCTAAAGCGACCATTTTACATCTTTCTCCTCAATAATGTTTTGCATTACTGCTTCCTTTTCTAATTGAAGTTGTCGGTCGCTATCATACTACAGAGTTTCACCTCTGACCTAACTGAAATCGGTGGTTATCCCTGAAGCGCCCAAATTTGAACTGTGTTTTACGAAAAGACGACTACAGATCTGCAATTAAGCTAAGAAAATATAGATATTATGTTTATATCACAGCAGCAAAATCATAGCCCATGTATATCAAATTTCAATAAAATTCGGCACACTTCATATACTGTAATAAATTCAGCATAACAAATATCAAAATGTATAGCAATATTTCTCTTAAAACTTATTTTTCAATATTTCAAATATTAACTTTGAGCATGCTTTTCAGTGTCATCAATAATATTTGTTATATTAGAGTTTACCTCATTTTGTTATTATTATTGCAAAAGAGTTATTATTATTGTGTGTTATATTGCAGCTGTAATGACAATAAAACAAATTCAATGTTTTTATTTTATTCAATAATCAAATTGTATTTATATATTCTCATTTTGGTACATTTGTTCGTAGAATAGAAACGGGAATTGAGAGAAAATCTATAACTTTGATATACTTAACCTTATATGGGGATACAAATAAAAAGCAAATCTTAGTATTCATATTGACGAAATAAAGTTTAAATAAAAGGCAACATACATTACAGAATATAAGAATCATATTATAACTCTTATATTTTACTCTAGCAAATACCAAACACACAATATAAAGGGACAGGGTACACAATAACGCAGGATCCTATTGGAACAATATTGGAAACCAATAAAAACAACAAAATATGTAAACAATGTATCAGTCTAATGGAGGTCATCAAATTAAGTTGACAATACCGCACAGTTTAAACAAGTTTTTAATTGGTCCTGTGCTGCTGGCAATAGTATACGCTAAAATTCTAAAACGAGTCCTCTCATAATAAAATTGAGAACGTAATTAGCAACCGTAATTAAATTCTTAATGAGAAGCGATTCAAGAAAATTCCAACAGGATTATTGTTATTATCAAATTATTATTATAGGTTACCCTAACTGTAATCTTTAGTGATATAAACACTAACTTAAAGCAAATATCTACATGATGAAGAAATTTGAAGTTACCCAATAGAATTCCAGAAAATATAGGACCCATATATTTTACTAAATGATATAAAATTGCGTAATTTATGTGCCATAGTACGTTGAGAAGAATATTGAGTAGTAAGTTTGCTTCTGCATTACTTGAAAACGGTAGTGTTTTTTATTTTTAATATTGTTTGTGATCGTATTAATATCTTTGGACATTTTTTCACTGCCGCGGTTCGTATTTTATTTAAAGCAACACTTACCTTCTATTATTTCTTTGAAGGAGATGCCGAAAACAACTACTCCACAGCAAATATGCCCCGACTGGCGTTGCATTACATCGGCATCTCCATAGGAGTCTCCACATCGTTCATCGAGACCAAATACCAGACACTGACCGGTTTCGCGCTTATTTTGCGCTCATCAGAGTGACATAGGTAGTAGCACAGACTTAAAGAGGGCACTAAGGTGTGTTTCTGACCACTACTAACTTACCTTCTATTGTTTAGGTATGATTTTATTTTATTTGGATGTACTGATTTTATTCATCTATTGTATTTTATTTATGCTGACTTTCTCCTGAATTTTTTCAACCCACTTTTGTATTACCTACACTGTGTGGGAAGTTGAAATAAATATTATTATTATTTTATTTATTATTATTATTATTATTATTCTGGATATAAAGTTACACAACTTTAGCAAAGCCGATTTGGTGAAATCTGGATTTTCTATATTTTCTGAGCCCCCAATGGGGAAACCCGAATTTCACACATAGTGTATAATAATATAAATAGTTGAATAGGCATACACCTAAAACCGTAATAAGTAACAGATTTACTTTTTTTATATCATTTAAAGCTAATGTAAGTTGCAAGTATTATTGTTACTATAATAACACATTTGGATTAATCAGAAAATTCTTGTTCAGTCACATGACAGAATTTCTTATTGATTATAATATTATTAAAACAGTGTGGGGCGGTACCTATATAAGAATAGAGAATGTTACAGTAAGTCCCCGTAGTCTAATATGTAGAATTATGGGTAGATATACGTGTGTAATATTACTTATTTCAAGGAGATGCCGATAACAACTCCTCCACGAGCAATGTACTGCAACTGGCATTGCATTACTCCGGCATATTCATAGGAGTCGCCACACCTTTTATCGAGGCCAACCATCAGACACTGACCGGTTTAGCGCTTATTCTGTCATCAGAGTGCCATAGGTAGTGGAAAAATGTTAATAGTGGTGAGAAACACACCGTAGGGCCCTGTTTGGGTCTTTACTCTATGTCTCATAATTACTGTCAATTCGACAATAATTGTCAGACAAATAGTAGCAAAGACATAAGTGTGTTTCTCTCCCCTACTAACATGTGACAACATGTACAGTACATGTGTTACTGTTAACACTCTAATAAAAGATAAAAGTAAAGTGAAAGACGTTGAAACGTACTTGATATAGTAGTATCGGCTTTTATGTAAAAAATTGTTATTTATAATGATCAAATTAATAATAGGGTAGTAAGAAATTATAAAAAAAATATGACCCACTGTGGAATGAAGAGATCTACACATTGGTTCTACCGTTATCGCAGTGGAAAGTTATTTATTTCTTGAATTTAGTCTAGGCGTTAAAAAATTCATTTGCAATTACAATGCAACAGATTATACAGAAATGTTACGCAAATTCACTCTTTTCTTGTCAAATAATGTTATAAGTTCACTACATTCAATGTGTTCAAAGTATGAATCTGTAAATGACAAATTTGATATCTTCTGCTGCAATATTAGTAAAATTAAACACGTTTTACTAAATGATAATTAATTGTTATCAGTACATATTATCGATTTATTGAATTGTCAATTGTTGTGTATTATTTATTTGCATATTACTTGTAACTAGTTAGTGATTAGATGCTTAATCTTACATTTTATATATTATGTATCTTATTATGTTATATGTTAATAATTATTGTAATGTTCCCTACCCTATTATTGGATTGTTATCTGTCTGGGTAGCTGTAAAATAAAATAAATAAAATAAATAAATAAAATAAATAAAATAAGTATTGCTTCCTGATATATTCCTCTTTCAGAATATGTCCCGTCAATCCTAGGCTTCCTAGGTTAGGCTTTTTCAATGTTATCAATGAAACGTTCATATAACTCAGATTTTTCCAAAATTTAGATGCAAAGATGCTTTTTTACTTAAAATGATAAAAGTTGGAGGCCACTTAAACTATAACCACAAGACTTTACTTACTTTTACTTATTACTTTTTCAGATACCGACAGCTAACTAAAAGTGTTGTGGTTAAGGAATTTAATAAGAAGCAAAAGTATGTGAAATCGATATTTTTTAATACACAGGTGTTCGAATAAAAAAGATACAATTGGTTAATTTTTGGACAGTGGTTAACAAGTAAACCCCATAACACAAAATTTTATTCGGAAATCTAGAATATTATTGGATAAACTCAGATAACTAAAATTTCGATTCGACTCAGTTGCGCCTCATTAAATTCTTCATTCAACGCTGCGCTGTAGAAAAAGGAAAAATAACTGTCCTAGGGTACCTTCCGGAAATTCTTACGTGACTATGAATGAATGTATTATTTATTTTTACACAATCCTATAAATTAACTAGAGAGCAATTGAATTCTGCATAATCATGCTAACAGCCCTTCTTACATGCAGAGCTTGTTTCTTATTGTATCATGTACACCAACCTAAAATTCAGTACACAAATAGGAAATCCGATATAATAAAAATATACTGCAGAGCGTAATAAATAATCCAAACTGAATGCGGCGGAAGATATGGGGCTAGAATCCTACTATTGTTATTCAATGTGTAGCTACCTGTGCGAAGCTCTGCACGTTACATTAGCAACGTTGTTGAAAAGACTAGTGTATATAAGAATTTTTCCTTGTCAAAACCTAAGAGAGTTTTCACAATTCATGGGTTGTCTGTATGAAAAATTTATACTATGATCTGTGGTAATGTATTTTGTTTGTGAACTGTGAGAACGAAGTAAAGATCTTGGTTTGTAAATAATGTTAAATCAATGAAGATACACGCCAATGTCTCGTGCCAAGTTCACTCCGCGATCCGCGCTCATCACATATTTAAGCGAGAAGCAGCCGTGTATCTTCTCCTCCACCACTGTCTGATTTTTAAATTGATTTTTCTCACTAAATATACAGATATAACTAAGAAAGTACTTAATTACCGTATATAAATTCATAATTCTCTATTGATTGAGACAAAAATCAATGATATTATGATATTAATTACGTATTAATGGAAATACATCGATAACAATGCGGAGCCACGCCCCTTCGCCTTCAGCTGCAATGTTTTCAAATTTCTGCTATTAGATCAGTTTTTTAGTGTTTCGTTGGCATCACTAACTCTAATAATACATTTCTCAATAATACGCATTTAACAAAGAAAGAATGTGCTTAATTACCATTATTCTTATTTTATTATATGTACATATAGGTACGATTACCCTATATAAATCAATTGCTTATATCTATACGCGATTCATTTTAAGATCGTAGCGCCAAAACGGCAGCAACCTGTACTAACCTACCGCCACTGACACTGACGTTTGAAATTGTATTCATCAAAGGTTTGCTGTCGAAAACATTAAACCAGGTCAAAAGCTTGTAAAACTATTTTGAAAGGGGTAAGTAGTGATATAAAATTAAAATAGATTTTAATATTTTTCGATAGTTCAATCTGAAAATGAAACTTAACCTCAAAATATGTCAAATTGTTTATTGGACATACACATACGGCATACATACCTTTATGGAAATAGTCATTCTTAGAGAAAGGTAAAGAGCACACACTTTACTTTGCGTTCTTTAGCTTCTTTATCCATACTTGTCTCCTGTAACTCTTTAATGCCCAACTTATAGTTTCCACGATAGCTCCAGATTTTCCCGCTTTTGGAAAAGTATGAAACTGATCTCGGGGTTTTTCTTTGTTCAAGAGGAACAATGACGCTCACAACAGTAATGATTCATATCTAATCAAAGCAATTAACTAATGTAACAACGGATATTTCAAAATTCACAATAGACATACATACGCAAAACTGAACCAAAGGCCGTGCGTTAGTTGTCAGTAGGTAGTGTATTGCTTAGCAAGAATCGCCTATTGAGACCATATAAATCATATATATTTTTATTTTATCGAAATGTCATGGTACCACTGCTGTTCGGCTATTACGCGCGAAAATCAATTTATTTTAATTTAATTTTGACAAGGCGCTAAAATCTGTTTACACTGTCAGTGTTAATGCTGTCAGTGTAAAACTTTTTGCTATTCTTCACTGAACTCGAATAACGATCTCAATAATTAATTTGGCAACAAAAGTTCAACGATAGCAAGATATTCTCTGACTTATTTATTTCAAGGAGGTGCCTAAAACAACTACTCCACGGAAATGTGTCCCGACTGGCATTGCATTACTTCGGCATCTCCATAGGAGTCGCCACATGATTCACTGAGACCAACTAACCAGACACTAACCCGTTTCTTATCAGGTCGTTATCTGTCTGTCAATTTGACAATCATTTTCAGACAGATAGTAGCAAAGACCCAAAGAGGGCACTACGGTGTGTTTCTCACCACTACTAATATTCTCTGACGTTTCGAATCATGTTAATACTGTTGTCTTGTTATTGTGTAAATAATAAGTAAAAAATAAATGTTCGTTCGCAGAGGAACCTTATGGCTTAGTCTCTATTTTTGTGATATATTATGTTATGGTATCTTACGTTGGTTATGTTGTCATAAAATTAGGCATTCCAATGACCTGTTAAAAATGACCGGCTTGGGTCAAACAAAACGTGTAAATTGGTGCAAGGACGAATAATAGTCCCTCCAATTTTAGTATAAAATAACAAACATACATTTTGATTGCTAGAGGTAAGATATATCTTATAAATACATAAATGTGCTTTTTATCTGCATGTTACGTTATATTCTCAATTCTTTGACAGAACAATGAAAACTGACTATAAAACTCATTCCAATGAATATTTCTGAATTCTAGCAAAAGATTAATCGTTTTTAATGTTATTTGAAGATAACACTTGATGTAGTTTCGTTTCATCGAGGTGACTATTTAACTTATTCATTTATCACGTTTATACTTCATTATTTCTCCCTTAATCTACGTGAGAAAGCAAAATATATTAAATACAATGTATGTGGATATTTTTCGTCACTTTGATTTTAAGCTGTTTAAATCTAGTTGAAATTTATAATTCCTAAAAAAATAGCTGGTGTAAATGTTTTCCCAAGTTATTAAAGACAACATTTCGTACATTTCTATTGACTTTACTAAGAGTTTACTAAGAGCTCGTAAAGTGTCGTTATGGATTGCTGCATGTGGACACCAAAATGTAAAAAAATGCGATGGCCTTTAAATTCAGGAACGGCTTATATTTTATTCCTTCATAATATTAGTGGAAAGAAAAATAATAGTTCCTCACTCTATGAATTAAATTCAAAGTATTGCAAAAAGAAAATATATAGCTTTTCATTGATTATAATTGCAACGTGCCAATTTGAGATGTAATGACCTAGAGTAAAGCCGCACTTTCTTACGCCAGGACGAGTATGTTATAGAGATGGTTATAGAGGCTGCTATTCCGAGCCGAGAGCCTGCCATATTCCGTGCGTACAAAATAGATACTATAGACTGTTGGATTACATTATGAGCATTCGTTTTATTTAATTTTCAGCTGTATTCAATTTTCAAACGAACGGTTTCTTATATACATTAAGTTTACATTACATGATTTCCAATAATTCCTGAAGGGTTCATGATAGAGAAAGATATTATGTGGACAGTCTTTCAATTTCGTGAATAACAAAAAAATAAGAGCTGTTGTTCTATGTACATTTTTCTGTTAAACAAGAATTATAAAAAGTAGTGAAATCCTCATAAAAAATACAGATTCTCTGTAAAAACACAGGTGCCAAGTCACTTCTCGAAAACCCCCGTATCCAAATTTTCAAAACAAATATTCCAATGGGAAGTCCTTAAACTTTTAATCGGAACGGGTTAGCTGAATCACCCTTGATATCGCTGGAACTCAAACAAACTATAGGATTAAAATTTTTTAAAATGTATAGGATGTTTGACTAGAAAAAACTAAACTTTGCATCGGACCTCATCATCTTTCAAAAATGCGCCGTTTCTACTGCGTTGAATTCTACGTAATCGGTAATAATACACAGTAAAAAAAGACAAATGGTACAATTACTAAGTGGTAATCGTAATTTGCTGCAGTGTTATTTTTAACACGAACTGGGTGGTATAATAACTAAACTTTAGAACTCATATTACACGAACGATATACCCGCCAAATTTGTAAAAGTACTCATAAATTGTACTAATATTTACAAAACCGTGTGTTAAAAATGAATCAATCAGCCATAAATACGGAATAATTACACGGTGAATAATTAACTATTACACATTACCTTGTAAAATCTACTGTGTTAAATTACTTTTATGTAATGTAATAATACACCGATATGTCTAACACTGCCAAGTGTGGACTATATGCACACTGATTTGTGTAGATTCAGTGTTAAAATTACTCGTTTTTTTTTACTGTGTAGTTCTACGAAAACAAGGACCATTGAATTTTACGTAAAAAATTATGTTACATATGGTACAACAATTTTAGACATACTCACTATTTCTCATTATCAAAATCAGATAATTATCTGATTTTGATCCGGAATACGGTATATCTCGAAGAATATACCCTATAACTTGGAAACTACGAAATGTACCTACCTCATAATTAACAAAATTACCTCATAAAAGATTTAGATAGAAGATATAACTTTTAACTTGCTAGCTTCTATAGATTCTGAGATATGGTGAGAATGCCTTACTTTGTCAGTTTATTTAATACTTCGATACTTAATACAACAATGACCACAGCACCTTGTGTCATGTTTATATAAGAGCAAAATGTGTTTCTATTTCCCTCTTTTTTTTTTTGGGAATACCGCTAAAATATTTTAGGCAAACCGTTATATATATAATTTTGTTATAACTATTCCTCAATTGGTCCCTACATGTGCCTATTTAAATATCCCTACAGAGATATCGAGTCATTTACTACATGTAACAATTTTCCGAAATTTTCTTTATTTATTTTCCTCAAAAGAAATTAGAATGGTATAAGTATTGTAAATTTGTTATAAAATTATTATTATTTTTCCTTTGAAAGTCTCCTGGATAACCACTGACACGTTTAACTAGTTCAAATATATATGTGGTAAAATCTTTTTGCTGAGACCAGATATGATTTTATTTTGACTAAAAGGTGTCGGTTAAAACGTATTTATTAATATTGTAGCTGAGCTCTATTAGCATTGAAAATGCTTATGGTATCGCGAAGGTTCTCGTATATGGGTATGTTTCGATAAAATGTAACGCGATGAGCATGTCACGCCGACATGGTTAGGTAGTGGGGGGACCGAGTAGAGCGGGCGGCGTGAGCGCATAGTTTGGCATGCGATTCGTATATTGCAAATTGCAAGTCTGAGAATCTGAGCTCATATGTGAATGTGATATACAAGGTGGCAAAGTCTGTAAGTTGCAAATGGCAAGGTCTCAAATTAGAAGCTAACTTTTGCCAGCTTTCTATAGTTCCAAATTTCCTTAATTCATTTTCAATGCACTCCGATGGTTGCAAATCTGTCAATTTTTTTTATATCAGAGACGGTATATTTGTCATGTAATTTCCGAAAATCTTACATATCTAAACATTTGGCGAACGGTACTAAAAGTGTCTCAAAGACTTGACTAGCTTGATAAATTTTAATTTAAAAAAATTGAGACAAAAAAGAGTCACATTTTTGACATAATTGCAATAACAAGAACACGAAAAGTACGAGTATGTCATACCAATTCCTGGAAGCAACAACATGTTCCTAGTGAAATACTATTTATTATAATAAATATACACGTTTATATAACTGATTTTTAATAGCAGAATAGGTTAAAGGACAAAAAAATACATCGATATATTTGGTCGAAAGTTAATTATTATAAAGTCAAAAGTTTTGAAAGCAATTTGATTATATAAATGACTGGCGCATTCGCCATTTTATACGTTCAACATTTTAATAAATTTACTTGCCTAAATTACTGTTTGGAAAATAAATGTTTAATACAATATGAATGCTAAATAATATTATACTATTTCCACCAAATAAATAAAAAAAAAAAAAACTATTTCAAAGTAGGTACATTAAATTATATTAACCAACGTACCAACATTTGATTTATTTATTTTACTCTTAGATTATGGTTGCTTTATATAAACTGCCGATTTCGTAACCGATATCAAATATCATATCAAATGTACTAATTTCGATTTTGCTCTTGGTAAAAGTTTGGGTATAATTACAAAATAAAATATTAACGCAAATTGCGATTAGGTCATAGTTACCAAATGAAAAAATTGGAGTAAGTACCTATATATAATAGCTAAATAACAAAAAGAAGAGTCAAGACTTGACTTTTATCTTTTGTTGATAAACTTAATTTCTTAATATTTTGAAGCGAAAATGTATGCGACAATAACCAACATGCATTCCTGTGGAAAATAAATGTTTCTGAGAGAGGTCAGGAAGAATCTTATAGATCATAGAATAGAGCGCCCTCGAAAGACAAACAATTTTATGATTTTTTAGACTAAACTACTTACTAAACGAATGAGCTTAGAAGTATCCAAGCCATCTCATGACAAAGCTATATATTCAACGCTATACCATTTCAGATAACCATATCTGTCTATATTAGTACTTCTAGAATAAATCACAAAAACAAGCTTTTTAATAGTACTAAGCTTCGTTTACACCTAAATGTATAGAGCTGTGTGTGATGCAAAAATGTTCATGCGGTCACTTTTTTATTTTTATATACCTAACGAAGAGAAAAGAAAATAAGCGAAAGTGTAAAAAGTAATCACTGGCATTTAATTCGTAATGGATTCGAGATGGGGTCCGTGAAGTTAGCCCCCAACTCCTGGAGTTGGACGGCACTAACCCACAGTCGGTTAGTAAGTCGTTAGTAAGTATTTGTAAGCCCATTGGTAACATTTGTAAGTAAAGGGTAACCGATTTATTTGTTATTAATTTTTAGCGGCTAACTTCTTAGCATCCCCCAAGTTGTTTATAATTGTAGTTTTTATGTTATCAGCTATTAGTAAGTCATTTGTAAGTATTTGTAAGTTGACTGTCGACATTTGTAAGTCCCTAAGAAAAAAGTTATAACCAGTTAATAAATGGCGGCTAACTTCTTAGCAGCCCCCAAGTTCATTCAGAATAATTTTTTTACCTTACCAGTTGTTAGTAAAACGTTTGTAAGTATTTGTAAGCCGTCTTGCAACATTTGTAAGTCACTAATAAAAAAGTTACAACCAATAAATTAAATGAAGGCTAACTTCTTGGCAGCCCCCAAGTTCTTTCAGAATGTTTTTTTCATCTTACCAGTTCTTAGTAAATCGTTTGTAAGTATTTGTAAGCGGTCTTCCAACATTTGTAAGTCGCTAATAAAAAAGTTATAACCAAGCAATTAAATGAGGGCTCACTTCTTAGCAACCCTCAAAATCTTTCAGAATATTTTTTTAAGGATAGAACCTTGCCAGTTGTTATTAAGTCGTTTGCAAATATTTGCAAGGTGACTTTCAATATTTGAATGCCACTAATAAAGAAATTATAACCAATTAATTAAACGGTGGCTAACTTCTTAGCAACTCCAACCACTTAGCAAGTTTTCTCTAAATGTTCTGTTTACCTCACAACTGATCATTTACAAGTCCCTAATGTAACAGTTACTTATCAATTAATTCTGCCGGGGAAACTTGTTTGTACTGTTTGTTTTATTTACTGTTGTCGAAAATAAATAAAAAGATTTATTTTGAAAAAAGTTTTATTTTGCAAGCTAAAGATTTTACTAACGTAAGATAAAATCAAAATCTTGTTAAAAAGTATCTAGTTTAGTCCTAACCTAATTTCCTAACCTAATCCTAGCCATTTATCAAGTATAATTCAATATATATTTTTTTAACTATTTCACAAAGGTTACTCAAATATTACTGCGCTGCAGTTGTTCAAAATAGATAAGTATGTAATAAATAATGGACCATGAATCCACGCTTATTTAAAAAAGGCGGGGACTTAATAAATTTAGATCTTATAGTATTTAAGTATATTGTCTGGTTTTCTAATGTGTCTAGTGTTTTCTAAAAAATTCGGTATACACAGCAGTAGAGCAAAGTTAAGTTACAGATACAGATCATTCTCTGCCTAACTCACACGTACCTACATTGCATTCTTAAACAATAAAAAAGATGAAAAACAGAATAAAACCAACCCATACAATAAAATTAAAATAGGAAATTGATGTATTAGGTAAGAAAACAGTTTTTGGATATTTATTCTGTCACTAATCTAATTTAATACGTATGTTAAATCATTATTTTTAGCTATTAAGTAACCTTGGAAAAGTCCGAAAACTCGTACGAAACGTAGGATATTTGTCGTAAGTTGTTAGTAAATCGTTTGTACATATTTGTAAGCTGACTTTCAATATCATTTGCAAGGCTCTAAGAAGTTACTACCAGTTAATCCAATGAAGTAAACTTCATTGTTCTATTTACCTTAACTATTGCTAATGGTATTAATTATAACATCATTAGTATATTTGTTTGCTGACTTTTGTCATTTGTAAGTTGTTAATGAAAATGTTATTACTAAATAAATTCATATAAATTCCACAGAGGCTTACCTCTTATTAGTTCTAACTAAAAGTAAAATGTCATATGTATAAGTCATATACTTAACGTATCTACAAGGCACTAAAAGCAGTTAGAAATCGCCGACATATTCATTTTAGTTGGGGATTCTTCCTATATTTGTAACTTTCAGTTACCTCACTCAGACATTATAAGATAATCTCTACTTCACTCAAAACACTTTAAGGTTCATATATAGTGGGGTAGGTTATCTACGAAATATAATATTAATATAAATATAAATCTATAAACATAATATTAATATCTACCAAACCAATACCAATATTAAATTAATTGTTGGTTGGGTACAATAATAGTTGTTTAAAATAAATATTTTAAAATTTTAGTATTCAAGGGAAATCGTTATATTATATATCAAAAAAAAAAAAAAAATTGTTAATCTGATGAAATCAGTCCTACATTTCTAACCTAAAGCTTTAGCCGCAAAGATGAAAAAGGCCGACTCAAAAATGTTCCGAATCGGACTCATCTCGGTAAATAGTATAGTTTTAAAAGAATCTTTATTTAGTTAATGGCATTTGTTCTTTGATTTACCAGTTACTCTTAGTTACAGAAGTTAATTTTCTTAGTTACTTGAAAGCAGACACTTACCGATTTCGCGCTAATTATGCGCTCATCAGAGTGCCCTAGTGCATGATAACGCGAAGTGTCTGGTAAGTGACCTTAGTGTCTGGTAGGTGGTCTCGATGAATGATATGTGGCGACTCCTGCAGAGATGCCGATTATTAATGCATTGCCAGTCGGGGCACATTGGCCGTGGAGTAGTTGTTTTCGGCATCTCCTTCAAATAAATTTAGTTTTCGTTAAATACTATTCATAATGAAATATTAATATATTTTCGTTTCATTATCAAAAAGTTGTCACATAAATGACTGTAATTGTATAAATTTTTTATATATACCGTTCTCAAATCAGTCTGTAACGGTACCTATTGCTGTCTGTGATCAGTATTACAATCACTAATATTCTGAAATTTATTTGTTGAATAAATATCCTACGTTTCGTCCGAGTTTTCGGACTTTTTCAAGGTTACCTAATAGCTAAAAATAATGGTTTAACAAGTAGTAAATTAGATTAGTGACACAATAAATATCCAAAAAAGTTTTTTCTTAGGAACCTAATATCAATTTTCTATTTCAGTTTTTTATTGTATGGGTTGGTTTTATTTTGTCTTTCATGTTTTTTATTGTTTAATAATGCAATGTACGTGTGAATTAGGCAGAGAATGATCCGTATTTGGTGTCCCTGTGATTCTCTGCTTAACTTAACCTTCGTATTGCTGTAAGTATATACAGAATTTTTTAGAAAACACTACACGTATTAGAAAACAGACAATATACTTAACTATATAAGATCTAAATGTATTAAGTCCTCTTTTTTTTTTAAATAAGCGTGGATTCATGGTCCATTATTTATTACATACCTATCTATTATGAACAACTGCAGCGCAGTAATATTTGAGTAACCTTTGTCAAATAGTTAAAAAATATATATTGAATTATACTTGATAAATATGTACCTACTAAACTAGATACTTTTTAACGAGATTTTGATTTTGTCATATGTTAATCTGTTCATAAGGTATATCTCGCAAGATCTGTATCTTACGTTAGTAAAATCTTTAGCTTCTAAAATAAAACATTTTTTTTTATTTTCGACAACCACAGTAAATAAAACAAACAGGACAAACAAGTTTCCTCGACAGAATTAATTGATAAGTAACTGTTGTATTAGGGACTTGAAAATGATTAGTGGTGATGTAAACAAAACATTTAGAGAAAACTTGGAAGTTGCTAAGAAGTTAGCCTCCGTTTAATTAATTGGTTATAATTTCGTTATTAGTGACATACAAATATTGAAAGTCACCTTGCAAATATTTACAAAAGACTTACTAACAGCTGGCAAGGTAAACAAAATATTTTGAAAGACTTTGAGGGTTTGCTAAGAAGTGAGCCCTGATTTAATTGATTGGTTATAACTTTTTTATTAGCGACTTGCAAATGTTGCAAGACAGCTTACAAATACTTACAAACGATTTAACAACTGGTAAGGTAAGTAAAACCTTCTGAAAGAATTTGGCGGCTTGGTGTGAAGTTAGCCCTCATTTAATTGAGTGGTTATAACTTTTTTATTAGCGACTTACAAATGTTGCAAGACGGCTTACAAATACTTACAAACGATTTACTAACAACTGGTAAGGTAAACAAAACATTCTGGAAGAACTTGGGGGCTGCTAAGAAGTTAGCCTCCATTTATAAATTTGTTATAACTTTTTTATTAGAGACTTACAAATGTCGACAGTCAACTTACAAATACTTACAAATGACTTACTAATAGCTGATAACATAAAAACTACAATTATAAACAACTTGGGGGCTGCTAAGAAGTTAGCCGCTAAAAATTAATAACAAATAAATCGGTTACCCTTTACTTACAAATGTTACCAATGGGCTTACAAATACTTACTAACGACTTACTAACCGACTGTGGATTAGTGCCGTCCAACTCCAGGAGTTGGGGGCTAACTTCACGGACCCTTCGAGATGTCAGATTCCTGTTTTCACAGTGGAAGTTTTCTCAAAAAATTGACGAATAATAATAATAATAATAAAGTCTGAGACTAGTGTAGGAGAGTGGCGGCATATTATTATTTCGCGGCAACATTTGCGACTCAGGAACGACTTCGGTTGATAACCCCTAACCACCATTCAGTGCTGGAATGAAGGAAACCGGGAAAATCTCATTAGCTAGGGGGCAGTAAAGCATTAAATGATTTTAATTTCTCACATTACCACCAAACTGACATGCTTCCCATCCTAGGTCATCGACAGGAAGGGCCAGAACAAGCCTTAATCTACAAGTAAACAATTTAATTAAACATTGCGTGGTGGAATGGGGATTCGAACCCACGACTCCTAGGTTGAGCGATAGAGACATTAAACCTTGAGTAATCGGTTCGCCGCTGTGAATAAACTGAGATACCTACTCCGCAAGCCCTACGAAAATATATTATACAAAACTAATAAAAAATTATAAAATACAACATATAGTTATTTGTATTAGGCAGTGTAATGGAAAGATTATGCATCGGGTTTCCATATTTTTTTTTAATAAGATTAAATTGTTTGTCTATCCATATATATGGAATGATGGTACATAAGATACAATGACTGATAATTAATCTATCGAAGGCTTCAATGCAAAGAAATGTAGGTAATTTTATTTCTGAATAAGATGAAAGGTAAGTTTTTGGTTCATCTCCTTAAGTAGTAATATTAGTTTAACCTGAGCGTCCGAAAAATAATTTATGATCAAATGTAAATATATATTTAAAAGCGTCTGGTGGGAACTGACAAGGCTTTGAATAACCTGTTTATGACACGTTAGTGATAAATAGTTTGATGCTAGGCTAGCACTCCAAATCGTTGCAGTACTTCCGCTGCGTGTTTGAAAGTTGACATAAATACCAAAATTTCATTTAGTATATACAGACTCATTAGTATAGATACAAACTGAAATTACACGATAAATTTAAACTGCTATATAAGGGGCAGAGATAAATGTAATGTATTTCTGTTTTAAGCACCTCGGTTATGTTAGTGAGTAATGGAGAAATGTTTTACTCGTTCGTTGCAAAATTTATATTAAAACAATTAGTAGCCTGTACCTGTAGAAAAGTGGCTGCTAATATTTTTAATAATAATGATAATAATAAGACTGGTGCCGCTGGCTGCGAGGAGAACCTGCTGATTGACATATGTGTCATGCAGGACTCCGGGCAGTATAAGAGGCCTCTCTATGGTCTGGATACACTACGGCAAGCCGTTTGATATGACACCACATAAGCTTATTGTCTACTTGCTGCAGCACCTTGTCGTGGCAGATCCTATAGTGAGATGCATTGAAGAACTGATGCAGCTATGGAGGACCCGCCTTACTATAACATCTGGTAATGTCAGGGTCCAGCCAGAACTGGTATCGTTCAGGAGATGAGTTTTCCAGCGAGATTATCCGTTGAACTTCGTAGAACTTGCGGATACCACCAGTACCCGCGGCAACAGAAGGCATGAGGACACACATTTGCTTTATATGGATGACCTTAAACTTTATGCCTTCGGAGAGAGGGATTTACATCAATCTCTCAGGGTGGTACAGGCAGGCGGTCGAGATGGAATTTGGATTGGACAAATGCTTACAGGGCCATCTCAAGAGAAAACAATGCGGTGACTATGGCGAAGATGCACGGCTCGTTTACGCAAGGATCCTAATCCTTGCGTAACATCATCTGATCATCGGATTTACTTGGTGTTGAACAAAGGTCCACCCAAGAAGCTGCGGCTCTTTCGCTTTCTGCGGCAAGTATAGACTTGACCGGTAGACCGGTAGATCTGGTCTTCAGATCTAACGGGTAAGAACAAGGTGAGTGTTATTAACATGCTTGACGTTCCGATTCTCCTCTACTCCTTTGTGTACTGAAATGGACGCAAGAAGAGCAGCAACAACTCGACATAGGAACACATAAAATGATGCATCTCAATAGGAGTTTGCATCTAGGAGAAACGGACGAAATATCGAGACCTCCTCTAGTTTTGTGATGTCTGAATATCATATTGTATATCTAGCAATAAAAAAATTTGAAAATTATCCTTATGATTAAACCACAGATTCTTTAATGACTTAAAAATATGAACCGTGTCAAAACGAATAAAAATTTTTTGTTGATTATTTACAAATGGATTTAAAAAGTAGGTAACTATTTATTTTCTCACCACATAGCAAATGAAAATTTTTTTTTATTAACAGAATTATTATCTATTACAGCAAGACTGTATCCTGTATTTGTTAGAATCTCTAAAACTTTAATAAAAGTAAGCTCGTGAAGTAAATCATGTTTTAATGTACAAATAGCAAATAAACCAACTATATCGTTCTAATGGCAAAATATGGAAGAAATTATAAAAGCCTGAATAGTACTTGCTACTGTTTTTTTACTCACTTTTAGATGTTGAAGCAAAACCTTTTTGAACCAATTTGACCACGTTTATAGGATACGTAAATTACGGATAACCTTAAAATAATCAACATATAAATAATAAATGTAAATTTAATTGAATTTCTGCTCCCAATTGTTATGAAATAAAAAACCTCAAGAGAAATGTAAAATCAAATTTAAAATTTTATTTTATATGTATTTTCATCAGAACAATTTTTTATTTAAATAATTCCACCATATTTGAGTACTATTATAGGAGCGTCTGTAAGAAACATATTTATTTCACACATAATATAAAAGTGTAAATACATTGCGTTGATGTGTATCTCTCATTATAAGGTGTCTCAAAAAGTCTTCACAATATGCAGATTTTTTGAAACAATCCATAAAATAAAGATGTTTTAAAATTTCGTGGAGAAAAGAATTAATAGAAGAGACGAGTTAAAAGAAATAAAAAAAATATTGAATTTCTCAGGTGACCGGATTGTCAGCTGATTGGATGTTGGGTGTTTGACGAGGACACACTAACGCGATCCGATCGACATAATAATACTACGAAATGGAAATAATAATGTGTTTCCCTCTAGCACATTGACAACAGTATAAAATGTATAAATGAAAACTGGCAACGTTGCGGGACACCCACTAATCCAATGGACAGGGGAAACTTATTCGCAGCTGACGCTCAAAGATCGGATGAGAGAAAATGAACACGAATATTTCGGACGCTAAGGGATATGTTTCATGGGAGGGTGCTCCGTGATGTAGGTAATTCTTGAAAAAAAAACGATCTTTAGTAGATCTAGTAAAATTTATCAAAATTATATCAAAATTGTATAAAAAATATTTTGGTAGTTTGGGAGACCTTGGACGTGAAATGTTAAACATGAAGTGATGGCGGGACCTCAACTGACTCCTGCGACAGAAATACAGAGCACCATTTAAATTAGTATTTATTGCGTAATCAATTTTATAATAAATTACAACGAAGGATATGTATTATTAGGCTTACCTTTACGTACTTAGCGAGACAGTCGTGTTCTTTTGGAAGGCCCAGGTTCGTCATACGGCTCTTCTTGGGGCTCCGGAGACTCCTTTGTTGTCTGATTAGATCTACTACTAGATACTAGTGGTAAAGGGTCGTCGACGTCATCTTCATCCGACTCGGCCATGGCAAGGGAGGAGTATTCAGGCAGGTCTTCCCCTGACAAATTTTGCAGAGAGCAGAGCATTTCAATCCTGCTCTCTGGCAGGAGCCGCTCCCTCCTCTACACTCTTTCTGGCACCTGTAGGACAGGAATTTCAGCAGGGTTAACGGCGCTTATTCCTTGGTTGAAGTCACCGGTGTCAACCCCTGCTGGTTTCTTGTCCACCCCCAGTTGGTGGGCTCTTTCTCTAATCCCAACCACGTCTGCACCTGGTGGTAGGTTCTGTAGGAATATTGGGCAGCAGACTCTTCGGTTGGGGGGCAGGCGAGCTAGGTGGACTTTGGCGTTGGCAGCACATCGGACAAATATCCCATAACGCAGGGAGTGGAGAGAGTCGTTTTCTCTCTGCAAAATTTGTCAGGGGAAGACCTGCCTGAATACTCCTCCCATAGCCATGGCCGAGTCGGATGAAGAAAATGACGTCGACGACCCTTTACCACTAGTATCTAGTAGTAGATCTAATCAGACAACAGAGGAGTCCCCGGAGTCCCAAGAAGAGCCGTCTGACAAACCTGGGCCTTTCAAAAGAACACGACTGTCTCGCTACAGCTTCGGTTACCTAGGAAGCGGTGCCGTCTTTTAACGGCCGTCAAAATATGGTGGGTGACGTCACAATAAACGGTTTTATGATAAGGAAAACAGTTTTAAAATTATCACCACTATACAAAAGACACCGCAAAAAAAACATTGATGAACTGATTCGTACCGTATGACCCACCGCTTCAAATGAGACGGTACCGCTCTGTTACGTTACGGTGTGCGCTATCACTCTCTTGGGAAACACTTCCCTTATTATACACGACACCGTTTTTTATGACGTTACCCACCGTATGACGGCCGTTAAAAGACGGCACCGCTTTCTAGGAAACCCAAGCTTAAGTGGGAAAAGGTAAGCCTAATATTACATATCCTTCGTTATAATTTATTATAAAATTGATTACGCAATAAATACTAATTTACATTGTGTTCCGTATTTCTGTCGCAGGAGTCTGCTGAGGTCCCACCATCACTTCACGTTCAACATTTCACGTCCAAGGTACCTCAAACTACCAAAATATCTTTTATACAATTTTGATATAATTTTGAGAAATTTATACGTTATTATTAATTGAACTCAATTTCATTTTGCTATAATATATTTATTATATATTTATTATATTTTTGCTATAATATATTTTGATATAAAACCATTTTCCACTGAGTTATGTCTTTCTTATCCTTTATAAAAGTCCTGCAATTCGTCAGATTCCATTTCTTGAAAAATCCCATTTTCGTTCATTTTTTGTTATTTCCTGATAACAAGGAAACTGTTGGCCCTACAGTGCTCCGCTTATGCTTAAATTAAAGCTAAATAACTGTTCTACAACTTCATTTTCCATTACTTTCCTCGTAGGCTGAGTATTTTAGCCGATATTCGGCTCGGAAGACGGCTAAAACAAAAATTTCGAACTTTTTGGGAAAAATTACCAATTTTTGAAGTGCTGTATCTCGGGGCCTGTTAGACCTATGGAGCTTCGGTTGCACTTAAATTGTAGCAAATTTTATCTACTTTAAAATTGTACAGAACGAGTTTTTTCACAGGATGCACCATTTAGAAGTTATAAGTCAAAAACTGAAAAAAGTCCGAATAAAAAAATGTTTTTCGAGCACCACGCAGTTAGCACAGGTCTTTCGAAGCTGCAAACTTGGTTTTACACTATTGGTACCTATCCTAACAACATTTCAAAAAATCAGAACTCTGCAATTATTTGCGACCTAACGCGATTTTTGTGTCTACGGTGACTGGCCTAGTTAGAATAAAAAATACAAGGATTCGGATTGCAACCAAAACTACGAGGAAATACTCAGACCACACAATGTAGGATGTCACTAATTGCAGACCGGTTTCGATCTTTTTATGATCTCATCAGGGCAATATAAGTGAGCATACCTACGAATGCGAAGACCTGAGTAACTTTAAACTTGTCTTCATTTTTTGCGCAAGCATAGTATATTTGAATTTTTGATATTTCTAACAATTATACGGAACTTACTATTACTCCCTAGATATATTTCTTCAATTTAATTAATGCTTCGAATCCTGTAAATCTGCTACATTTCCTAAGTAATTCAATTTTTCATAACTTGAAAGGTCCTGGTTGAATATGTTCATAATTTAGACAAAATTAACCGTATAAGTGGAAATGGAATACAGATTATATTCAGATGGGAAGTAAATACTGGTTAATTTAAGGGAATCTGATTTTAATTTGAAATGTTGTCTACGAAAACAAGATTAAGAGAACTTTTGCAGTAATACGCAGCCCGTTTTGTGAAAAAAATATCTGCAGCCGTCACGGATTAATAATGCCTTTTTAATTTCAACGGTTTAAAATGCCTGAGCATTATTAAAAAATCCTGTAACCGATTTTTTCGCGTAAGCTCAAAATTATACATATTTATGAACATTGTGGCGAAAAGCAAAGCCTTTCCTTTGCTCTAATTTACATCGCCGCGTCATTTTGTTCAAATTTTGATTTAGTGTTGCCTCTGTTTATATGTGAGGCTTAAAGAAAGCCTGCAAACATGTGTGCATTAGCGACTGTCAACTGTCACACCCTCTCGCATTATAAATCAGTAAGAATAAACAAGATGGCGGACAATAGCACACAAAGCAGCGCCGTAACTTCTGATTTAAGATTTCTGTGTGAATCGGATTAGACTAAGCTGTATTCACGGTCCTATTTTAGGGCGTGCTGCTGTAGCAACAGCAATACAGCCAGCAGTGCCTTATCGCATGGGCGCGCTTGCATAAAAACCAAGAGGCGTAATATACCTACAGATTAATGCATAGGGGAAACAGCTAAGGATGGGGATTTGTATTATCGCTTGCGTAAGACAAGATAATGTAGCACTTATCTTGTTAACAGCTGATTTTTTTTATTCTACGATACTATATAAATGTACCATCCACAGTAAATGCCACAGTAAAGGACACATCCACATACCATCCACAATAAAGGACGTAGTGAGCAAATATTAACGTGGTTAACTAATTTTAACCTAATAAATCTTGTGTTAGCTCTGTTAGTTTTGTTAAGTAAAATTCCGTATGTTTTATGTGCGAGAGAGACTAGGAGGATACAGTGTTATTCAGAACTTATCCATAATAAAATTTAGGGATGTTCAACATACACGTAAAAATGTGGTAGTGCAAAAAAAAATTTTTTTGGCGGGTTCTGAAAACTATTTAAAAATTTTTCATTGCACGCCGCTGGATACTGGTCCACTGTAATGGAGTGACCTTGGGACTGACAATGCAAACTGGCTACCACGAAAAAAACTTCGGAAGTTCTGAGAGTATACCGACACCCGGCGCAAAAAAGATTTGCAGCGTTTTTACTTTAAAATAAACTTAAAGATAGATAGATGTGACCAAAGTGACGTATCTTTAAAATGAATAAAATTTTGTTACACTCATTTTGAGGAATTGCGCTAGGTACTTGATTACTAGGTATTAGAAACATGAAATTTATAAAAAATTTGCACATACCTTGTTACAAAAGCTGTTCGAAATTTTGTCCCTCGACTTCTACACACTTTTGGGCACGCCTTATCCAATTTTGGCGCACTAAAGCGAATGTTCCTCCTGGTTGCTGATCTTGTAAACGCAAATTATTAAGTAAATTGTGGATTTTCACCATTTTGCTGCAACAACCACTCACAAAACCTAACTCGTATCGTAATTGATAATCCGCTGGTAACAGTACTTGAACAAGCTGGATATGATACGGATAAAACTGAGCTTCGTGTAGTAAGCGCCACACCGTTGATTGTTATACCCAGGCACCTGCCTAACGATCTGACTTGTACTTATTCGCGTATTGTCACGGACCAGATTCAACACTTGTTCTTCAGCTGCTAAAATACGTTGTGGTCGTCCCGGACCACCATCTCGTCAATTCCAACTTCACCATAAATAAGAATCATGTCCATTAACTCAGCATTACTGTACACATGAGCCATTTTCAAAATTTTACAGTTTAACACTCCTACGATAAATAAAAAACCGGCATTGACAGAGGACACAGATAGACGACTGATAGACAATAGAGATATTATCCCCTCTCCAACTCTATTCGCTCGGTCTTAACCAGGCGTTTCAGGTACCTACAAAAACTTGTTTACTTTTTTTTACCACATTCTTAGGAATGTGGTATATCAGATGTCGTTAAAGTACAGTTGCCCATCTACGTAGTTCTTTATAATAGTATAACTTTAAACATTATTTAGGGCAAATCCTAAGACTTTTATTATTATTTTTTTTTTGTGATATCGATTTCTTATTTAAGGATGCACATATCCTCAAAGTTTTAGAGATAAGTTCTGAATAACCATGTATTTACAAAATGCGGAAACAAGTTCGCAGAAACATCTACACTTTTCAAAAAATCGCAAGCTAACATAATTTTTAAATTTTTCATATTGCTCTAAATATAAACAATACTTAATTAACTTCCTTAAAAATCCCGGAGGAATATGCATCAGAACTAATAATATGCACTTATAGCTGTACATTTGAAAAGAAAACTGGAAAATTGATCCAAACTTTGTTAAATTTGATAAGTAGTGTGGCATTATCACATAACACTTGACATTCTGCAAAATGTAAGGAGAGCAGTGGAAGTTCGCGCTTATATTAGGACTCTTTGAAAGTTAATGGCGGCCACTTTCACCATCTTATAAATAAAACAGGTCATCTACCTTATCGATGTGACAATACCAACTGATCAAAACATACCGAAAAATATACAGAAAAGAAAGAAAAACATAAAAAATTGGCAAGAGAAGTTGAAGGAATATGGAAACAGAAACAAGTTAATATCATTTCATTCATTATATCGGTGACGAGTGTCACTCCACATTCATTCATATTTCACCTTATTCAACATAACCTGGAACAAAGTGTATATCAGTCACAAAAAGCAGCCATACTTCATACATGTAATACAGTGAGATCGTTCCTAAATCCAAAATAATTTCTTGTTAGAATTGGTCTTAACCGGTCTACAAGAAAAATAAACCAGTTATAGACTGTGAAGTGTATGATGTGCAGAACGCAAATAATAATAATGCTTTATTTCCATAATAATTACAAAATCAGAAAAAGCAAAAACCATAGAAGCAGTTACATAGTTATATTATTATATCTGTGTACTAATTGTATATTATATTTACCTAATTCCTTCTGAAGTTTTTCTGATACTTGTGGTATATGGGGCCGATATGTATATTTTGTCTTTATTTGGATTGCATTCATTTTTGTATTTGTTTATGTTGTTAAATATGGGCCCTAAACCGTTAGGTTGTAAATCTATGTCAATTTGATTTTTATAGTGTTTGTTATTTATTATATGTATTCTCGTTTGAATGTACTTATTTATGAATGGTAGCGGGTATAAATGACTTAAAATAATGTTTTTAATTTTAATTATGCTTCCTTTGTGAAACAGTTTATTTGATAGTAAAATGGCCCTGACTACGAGGCTGTTTATAACGCCCATTTTGTATTTATTATTAGTTTTTGATTGGAAGTTGGTATATCGTCCCAAACTGATACTTTTTTGATACCAATTGGCTTTAGTGGTACTGACAAATCTAATAAGAATCAGGTCTAAGAAGGATATTTGTGCATGTATCGGGCTGAATGTCCTCTTTCTTGTTTTTTTATTGAAGAAATAAATTCCGAGGTATTTAGGTAATTCAGCTTCGAGAATCCGTTTGATTTTCTGATATACATATACTCAATGATCCCATTTGAGATAGATTAGTAGCATAAAGTAAAAATATAACATACCTATCGCGTTTTGTCATAATTTAATAAAACGGTGATATTTCAATACACATTTCATTAGAATTATCAAACTAAATTAAGAGGAAGGAAATTTATTTCAGTAACATTTTTTCTTTGTAATTATCGCTTAACTTCAACTGGAAAGTAATTCTAGCAGTGGCGGCTAGTCATAATGGGCACAAGGGCACGTGCCCTATGCGTAAGCACATAAGAGTTGTGAATGTTGTGATATTTTATAAACTTTTATAATTATTATAATTTGTTGGATTTTTTTATTAATTTTTCAGCATAATATTGAATCATTTGGTGCATACATATCCGTCTAGCGTCTAGACCGCGTGTCCACTGTGCTGGGCACGGCCGCTGTGTGCCTGTTCTTTTTTCTTTTCTATTTGCATGCGCAAGAAAAGGATACACAGCTTCTATTTTTCTAGCGCGTCTTTTCTAATGCGTTCTGTTACGTCATTGAATGGGCGCTGCCCCGTCGACCAGACGGTACAGAGTACTAGAGACTAGAGATGGGAATACCCCATGGTATTAATGAACGTACGTGAGAGATTTCAATTTACTAATTTTTTAACTATAACCAATTTGTTTGAAAAGGAGAAATTTAACAACTATAGAATAGTTTTTCCTCTGGAACATATTAAAACAGTGTGTGCCTTATTTCCAAAGATCAACATTACAAAATTAAAAAATGAGCTGTATATAATGTATTCTAGAGATGATTTCAAACAAAATAGTGGTGCGGTGGCTTTATTACAAATGTTAAATAAAAATAATTTACTTACAACGTTTTCGGAATCGGTTGAACTATTGACTATATTGTGCACAATTCCTATGACTACAGTCGAAAGTGAACGCTGTTTCTCAACACTTAAGCGAATAAAGACATTTTTAAGAAACACGATGTCACAAGGAAGGTTATGTGCTCTAGCAATGCTTTCCATCGAGAAAAATTTAGTAAACACTATGAGTAATTTTAATTAACAAGTTATGGAACATTTTGCAAATGATAAGTCAAGAAGAATGGAGTTTCATTTTAAAAGTTACTAAGTTTAGTTTTCGATGGACGAGCGGGTGGTTGCAGATTGTAAGGTAAGCACACTGATTTGTTATGGGTTTGGGTTAAGTACCTACATAAATGGGTTTTATTATTTATTTTTTTTTATCTATCTGTGTTTTTTCTTGTCTAGCAGAAAACAGAAGTTTTGCTTGCCATTTTTCTGACATGTATACTTTTTTTGAACCGATTTAAATATTATTTTAAATAATGTTTCCATATTTCTGTCAATCGCATCAAAAAAGGGGATATTTGCCTAACGAAACCTATTTCTTCAAGCAAATATTTTTGCTCTACGAATTTCTAATTTTTAATTTTAAGGTGTTTGACCTTGAAAAATGCAAAATTTTCGCCTGCGTCGCATTTTTTTCCCCTGTGCCCCCCATTCCCAAATTTCACCAGCCGCCACTGAATTCTAGTAATAGTTCTGTAATTAATTATTTAAGGGTAACTGTGAAATGTATAGAGTACCTACCACTGTGTATCTTAGTTTCCTAAAGTGGACAGAAACATGTGCACTATCAGTGAGATTGTGGAATCGTGCCTTGAAAGTGGTCGAGAAGGCGTCAGGGTAGGGGCCGGATTACTGATACCATTCACTTATCTTACCGTTGCACAACCCACCCTTGTATCGGCAATAAATGATTCCATTCTATCGGTGTATTTGTGCCAATTGTCCTGATTTTCTTGTCCTGATTGAATTTTGTCATTTCACTGCACTTCCCGTCTACAAGTAATTGTGAATTCTGAGCCGTTGTTGCCGACGATTGCGGCGTTTTTGTTCTATTTCTAAAGGATCCCGATTTTGTTGGGGCATCCGATGATAAGCTTATTTGAATTATAACTAAGTTTTTTTGACTGAAGAGCGAAGAACGAGCTTGGTAATTTTATAAGGGGTATTATATCTGGAACTTCCCACTGAAAGTTAATAGAGACTTTCATTAAAAATAACTGTTTCACACAAAACTGAAAATGTACTTATATTTTGAAAATGATTGGAGGTTATGGAGATTAAACTAGTAAATAGGTTGAATCCAGAATTTTTCGATACAAATTTAGTTTCCTTATTCTTTAATTGCCTGTTATAAATAAACCACGTACATTATAGACATAGGCACGTGAGAATAATTTCTCTGAACATCCCTAAGAATACACAGGATATTTTTCAGGAAATTTCAGGAACTGACAGATTTGCTACATGACTCAGGTTGACTCAGGTTTGATTACATGATTATCTTCGACAAGAAATTGTACAATTTTTTTGTAATATCAACCACCCTTCGACTTTTACCGATCCTGAGATACCAATAAATGGCAGCACTAGAAAAACAGCCTGTATATAAATTATGTCGAAATTAAATAAATAGAATGAACTTAGACTGTAGCTTATACGGTTGATTGTAGTTTGATTTGCTAGTCCATAACGATTGAATATCACTCAAAAAATAACACACTTATTCTTTACACATTACATCAACTACTCCTCGGCGCTTTAAAAAGAGCAATTTCAATTGGCGCTTCTTTTAATTAGCGTTATTACCAGACGCTAAAAATTAATATTTAAACTGAGACTAACTATGTGTGCACAGTTTAATTAATTCTTAATTGCATCAGGGCGAGGCGAAACTTTTTGCTTAAGCCAACGCTTCCTATCGATTGTTTTATACAGTTTAATATAAAAATAATCTGAAAACTGGAACTTGGATATTTAATTTATAATTGAGAAATAACTTTGTCTAAGTCGTTGTGAAATATTGCCGGAAAAGTTTTATATATAATAGAGATTGTTAAAAACTTTTTTCACGAATGAAATTTTTCACTGTGGTAGTAATTAACAAATTAAAATTTTATTATAACTTAAGCACCAGATAAAATTACTGAAATTATATTACGTTTGCCCAAATTTTATTATACATCAGAACTTTGAAAATACAGATATTACTACTGCCAGTAATTAAGACACAGCATAGTAGCAAGTAATTCTGTCACTCAGACCCTCAGACCAATATATATTGGTACCGTTAAGTAAAATATGGACTTTTTACAGTACACAACTTCAAACCAAACAAAACAAAAAACCACGATGAATTTAATGATGCCGGTCACAAAAATTCCCGTTAAATCCTAATACTGAAGCCTTAATGAGCTCCATAAACCGCCCTACACTTTTAATTACACGACCAGAACCCGGAGATGAATACCATTCGAAAATGAATTAATTTCAAACGACCTGATGTTTAGATTACTTGTAGTAAGTCGATTTTTTTGAAATAATAACGACTTAACAATTATTAGATACAGGGTGAGTCTTTGACATGTAATGTACATATATTTGAATGAGAGGTAAATTTCGACATAAACAACACTGATATAGCAATGTTTAAAAAAAGAGAATTTAAATAAATATAAAAATGTATATTTGACGTAATAAATTGGTCCACATTTTGACGTATGCTGATCGAACAGGAATTTTATATCAGGTGATCGACTTTGCCAAACAGAACTAAGCTGTGCTGCCAATTTTACAGAAGTTCTCAAACTTTGGGAACAAAATTTCTAGATTTAAAAAAATTTAAACTCGATTAATATTCCGAATTTCGAAAAATGACTTGTACTTTGTTCATTCATTTATTATGCAAAATATATCACCCCTCAAAATATATGTGCAAGCCAAAGACACCCTGTGTATCATACAAAAGTGGAATAATCAGAGGTATCAACTTTCTAGCGGCATTTTGAAGAATTTTACTTTTTTGCATAAAATTCTGTGTGAGAACTGATACTATTCCAGCTTTATACATATACAGTTTCTATACAGTGAGTATCAAAAGTCTCTCTGATCCATTTGGAAAAAAAATATGATTAATGAATCGGGATGAATATTTAACTCGATCAGTTATGCATATTTAATAATATTTACAATCTGAGAATAAGAGCACAGACGTTATTTTCAATTTTGTATATTGATTGTATATTGTCCATGGATCATGAATGGACATTCGATAAATGTTCACCATTGAATATATTTTTCTAGTACATATAATTGCCATCCGGTGGATGTCCATTATTGGACATATTTTGGTAATACATATAGTGGTCATCCACTGGACGTCCACTGTCGCACGTGTATTGTTACACATTGAATGAACGTAATGTTTGACGGTTTCCTTAATAATTTGTCTCTTAGTTCCTATATAAAGAAGTATATAAACAATTAAATAAACCAATAAATAATTTAAAAAATATAATTTAAAAAACTAATAATTTATGTTTAAAATATTTTAAATCCAAGAAAAAATGAGATCCTCAAAAATAGGTACCAATATTAAAACAAGATTCATTAAAAGCAATTTACAGAGAGCAAGAGATATGATGTTTATTTGTAATGGGTTTCAGGTTCGTTTTGATTGATTGCATGCATATTAAGAACAAATAGGGAAGCTCATTGCTCTTAATTAGGATACATTGTATGTTTTTTGTTTTCTATTAACCCGCAAGGTGTCTTTTGGTAATTCTTCATAAAATGTGCTGACCATAAACTATGAATTTGAAGAAACATATTTATTTTTCTCAAACAGTTTGATAAATACTATTCGTTTCAACTACAGTTCAATATTTATAGTTTATTTGGCTATTTAATATGCAAACACACATGAAGTCAATCGCAAACTATGCGATATATGTAGGGATACTTTATATCCTATACAGTGTGCCCACAATTGGTGATGCATGTATTGGGATCTGGGAAACTATAAGAGATAGAAAAACGGTCAAACGGGGAAAGTTTTGGACAATTTTGTTTGTAATCGAATGCCGTTTTTTATGCGATTTTATCTCTTTTGGTTTTTGAGATATTTTGAAAAAACTAAAATGATGCATTTTCGAAAATACCCTGTAATTTCTTTATTTAAAATATTTTTTAGATTCTGTAAATACTTTCTTAGGGCAACTTTTTACGTAGAAAATGCCTGTGTAGTTCGATTTTATTTGCAACGTTTCGGTTTTTTGGAACCATCATCAACTTTGTTTTTTCATATGGGCGCCATATTGGATTTTTACAGTTTTGGAAAGCCTCTTTTCTTAGCTTTCTAGTGATGTATCACAATTAGTAAAAAATAGTTAGGTTATGGTTAAAAAATCAAAAATTAATATTTTGTTACAAATTTGGCAACGTCGCACAGTAAAACACTGAAATTCTAGGTCATATTAAATTTAATCTCTATCACAATAAAACATTACAATATTTGTTGAAAGTTTTTACCATGTAACAAAAAATAAATTTACAAAAGCCGTAAGTTTGGGTAAATACATCAACTAATAGTTTCCAGAACACCTAAAAATCATTTAATTATTATGTATAAACAGAAATTCAGATCCATAATAAAAAAATGTGAAAAATGTATGGACGCAAATGGGCGACACTTTGAACTTTAGATATTTTATTTTATTAGTCTTTATAGGATAATTATGTTTTAATTTGTGTTGATATTTTGTTATTATTTGTAGCTTAGAGTTTAAACCGAAAATGATCTACTAGGGAACTGATATTTTAGCAGAAAATTTATTGCGGTAAATTATGTACTGAATTTCTGTTTATACATAATAATTAAATGATTTTTAGGTGACAGGTGTTCTGAAAACTATTAGTTGATGTATTTATCCAAACTTACGGCTTTTGTAAATTTATTTTTTGTTACATGGTAAAAACTTTCATCAAATATTTTAATGTTTTATTGTGATAAAGATTAAAATTAATATGACCTAGGATTTCAGTGTTTCACTGTGCGACGTTGCCAAATTTATAACAAAATATTAATTTTTGATTTTTTAACCAGAACCTAACTTTTCATTACTAATTGTGATACATCATTAGAAAGCTAAGAAAAGAGGCTTTCCAAAACCGTAAAAATCCAATATGGCGCCCATATGAAAAAACAAAGTTGATGATGCTTCCAAAAAATCGAAACGTTGCAAATAAAATCGGACTACACAGGCGTTTTCTACGTAACAAGTTGCCCTAAGAAAGTTTTTACAGAATCTAAAAATTGTTTTAAATAAAGAAATTACAGGGTATTTTCGAAAATGCATCATTTTAGTTTTTTCAAAATATCTCAAAAACCAAAAGAGATAAAATCGCATAAAAAACGGCATTCGATTACAAACAAAATTGTCTAAAACTTTCCCCCTTTGACCGTTTTTCTATCTCTTATAGTTTCCGAGATCCCAATACATGCATCACCAATTGTGGGCACACTGTATAAATATCATGATTCGATCGAAACTTTGCTTCACTGCTTTTAAGGAAAATATAATGCCCAATAGAAATAAAAAAATTATTGCAATGTTACTCCTGAGAATATATTACAATAAAATTTATAGGTTATTATTTTTTTTGTTATAATCCAGTCAACCGGTTTCCCGATTCCGATTCTCAGGATCGGGCGCTGGTGGTTATCAGTAGATATTCCCTACATCCGTGAACAGAATAACTTCTGAGTCCGGGAATCAGAAACCCAGAATGACCGCATTCTGATTTCTTCCGGCTAGAAGATCTGCCGAATTTCGGCATGTCGGTATGATCTTCAGTTCCAAAAGCAAGTGTACGTCTTGCTCCACCGAGGGCTCCTATTATCATTATCACAAGCTTCCCAGTATGTTCTGGATAGAGTCTGCGGTATTCGAAGAGAAGGTCTCGATATTTCGTCCGTTTCTCCTCCTCCTCTTTCAAGACAATGTTGGTCTTGGCAGGAGCCGAGAACTCGATGATAAACATTGTCTTGCTCTGGTGGTCGAGGAGAACTACGTCAGGCTTATTGCCCCGAATCTGCCTGAGAGTGGGAAATGAGTAGTTCAAATAAATTCGGCACTTCTCATTCACCACAACGGACTCAACATTCCCCGGAGCGTATGCCAGCCCCGGTGTTTCCTCTATCTCGTACGACTGACGTAGAAAGCACAGTACCTAGGCACTCGTAAAGCCACGTTATGTCAATGAATATAGGCCGAGACTTCATACAAATGCGGGATAAACGGAGAACAGATTCATAAATTGTCTCCGGCGCCCTGTGCCACGCCCTGCTGTTGGAAACAAGGACCTTTATACTTATAACACGGCTTCGTGTCATTATTACTATTTATTTATTATTATTTTTCTGTTGAAATCCAGTCGACCGGTACCCTGGCTCCGATTCTCAGGATCAGGCGCTGGTAGTTACCAATAGCTACTCCACACGTCCGTGGGGTAAATAACTACTGTATCCGGGAATTGTGTGCCTTGAGTAAACGTAATGAACCCAGAATGACCGCCTTCTGCATTCTCCCGACTAGAAGATCTGACGAATTTTGGCATGCCCGTATGATCTTCAGTTCCGAAAGCAGTGTATCTCTTGCTCCACCGATAGCTCGTATAATCAGCACCACAAGCTTCACAGTGTGTTCTGGATGGAGTCTGCGGTGTTCGAAGAGAAGGTTTTGATATTTCGTCCGTTTCCCCTCCTCTTTCAAGACAATGTTGGTCTCGATAAATGAGTATGTTGTCTGTATATCTTAAAATAAGAAATATAGAAAATTTTAAATTACGAAAAACTACCATTATGATTGATTATAAATAATATTGATAATGAAACTAAGATCTTAGTTATAGATAATTATAAAAAAAATTATAGTCTAAAATAGAGGCTTTAATGGAATTACCAAAGATTTATGGAGTCAAGAGTATAAGTAGAGCATAATTTTGTTTCTGGTTTCCATGGAGTTGTCTAATATAAGATACATTTGCAAAACACGCCGTGCAATATCTGAAAATATTAATGTTAAGTGTACTGTAAATGTAATGTATTTCCTTTCTGTAGTTTTAGGTGGAGGAAGTAACAAGCCTCGAACTAGACAATTTTTTCAGATGAATTATGTGAATGGAATTACAGAATTTTACTTGGTGACTCGTTGACTAAATGCGGCCGTAGTTTGCTAGGGCCCTAGTTTGCTATAACCTGATGTACGATTGCGTGGTCTCCAGGCAGGCAAAATAAATATAAATATTATACAGTGACGTCGGAGTACACATTCTTAACTATACTTTATTTACGTAAAATAATATGAAAAATTGGAATTGTTAAACTATTAACAATTATATTACGAGTGCCTATATAATCTAAAAATTGCGTTTCCACATTATTGTCCAAATATTGTGTGATTGGAATTATTAATTGGCTTTAATATTTGCCGTAATATCACTAATTTTGCATTAAATTCAAATATGTGTTCAACAGAGAATAATTATTAAATTTTGTAGTATTTGCAATATCATGAGATAAAATGTATTAATTATTTATTTGGTCCACTAATAAACATGTGGTTAAACTAGACAATGGAAATTTTTAGTCACATGAGTAACAATGAAAATAATAATTAAGATATGCTTCTTCACATATTTCCCCTGTGAAAAGGTATATGTTAAAGTAAAACACGTAAAAGTTATTGCAAATTTAAAAGGGATACTGGGACCCTCGTCTGATTTAAAGCTATAGAATAGTGAAACATCTATAAACCTTAAATATAATTTAATAACTCACTACTTAAAGACATTAATTAATAAAAATTTGGCGCGCACTACTTATTCTCACTATGATGCAGACGTTACAGAGATTTTAGTTTTTCAAATAACACCCAAATGAGAAAACAAACAAAACACTACTAACAATTTAGCAATTATTCATCTTTCCATTTTCTTTATTGGAGTAGGTGTGTTCTCTTCAAGTCACACTAATAGTGCGCTTTTAAAAATACGTCTACTAATATCCCTGTCGCTTTTTTGCTGAATTATAAATATTAATTAAATATGTTTACTGTTTAGTATTAAACAAAAAATATATGGGGAGAATTACAGTATGTTACATAATATTTAGTTTCATATCCTTAATGTCATAAAGTCTACAAGGATACATACATAAATTAAGTTTAAAATATATGGGACAGTATGCAAATTAGATCAATGGTGATCATATCAATCTTGTAAAAGTTTTGCGAAAAACATTTTACCAAAGTATGATACTACCGACTTACTAAAAGTACTGGAGCATGTGATGAGCATGAAACTAAAATGTTAATGGAAATTTATAGTGTGGATAAATAATGAAACACTCTTAATATTATCGTAAACATGAATCTTCTGCCAACCACATATTATTAATCAGTCAATTTTGCATCATACCTTTCTGCATTATAGTATGACCAGATATTATATTATAATGTAGCATATGTCATAAAATAAACTTAATTTTTATCTGCATCTTGTACTTGTTAAATTCATCATTCAAAAGAATACTATTTCAAGATAACTAATTTATCAAATTAAAAACTTAATGTCACTGAAGGTTACTAATACACTGGCAGTGAGCAATATACTCATTTGGTACATCTATAGGACTCCTTTCATTTAATGTCGTACACGTTCTTCTAAAGTTAATGAAATAGCTTCAAGCATTTGAAATGTTTCACGACTCAGAAGTTAATTCAGACGTTCATTTGTTTATACCATGAATGCTTTGGTAGGTAGATTGTTCCAAGTAATGATTATTGAAATTAGTTTTTTGACAATATGTAAATTGCTTCATTCGGTTTAGTATTACACTATTTTCTACACACTGGTGGAAGTGGCTAATGAAATTAGTATGACTATATCACATGATAAACTCTGTCTGTCGCTCTGTCTTTAAAATTTACTGGTAGCTTAATGAAATACATCGTGGCTCTTCCATTTTCATTTCTATCCAAATTATTTCTATTTGATACGCCTAAAATTCCCCTTTTCATGCAAACCATCAGACGGCGGCTGCTGCATGTTGGCCAAGCTGTTTAACTTGCAGGATGTGGGGCATAAATGCACGCAAACATCCGCTTGTTGAGTTGACGTCAACCCGAGGTCCTTTTAGAAATCACATAATATACACAACATTTCATGTTTTAATAGAAGTTTTGTCTCTGAAAGGGTAACGTTCCTCACCGACGTCCTTGTTTAATGTAATTAAACATCACGCTTTGATTAACTTTGTGCAATTTGAAAATTAAATTAAAACCGAATTTTAATGGATTGTACAGAGAATGGAGCATGTTTTATATATTTTTTTTTCCGTAATTTGGGTTTCTGTTCTGGTGACATTGTATATTCGTAAGCACGTATTAGTTGTCGACCCATTTAATGATCCATAATGAGGTAAATAACTTAACTAGATATTTATAGAAATATATTAAATATTTATACCTTAGAATTTTCAAGATGTTAAATGTATATTTGTATGAACTATTTATTCTCAGAATTGTAATTTAATTGTCTACTCATATATTAAGGCCTTTACGCAGGTATAGGTTGACAACCATCCTGGCCTGCGTACCTAGGATGGGAAGAATGTCAGCTTCATCTTAATACAAGAGATTCACATCAGTTGATGTTTGACTATCCCCCATAACTAATGAGGTTTTCCAGGTTTCCAGTGCTGAACGGTGGTAAGGGCTTACCAATGTAAGTTGTTCCTGAGGCGCAACTTCGGCCTACTAAATAATAATATGCCACCCCTCTCCCACACAAGTGTCAGACTTTCGACCTAACACTTATACTAGATATTACTACTATCAATATTATTATTTTACAGGCACCTAAATTTCTCATCTCAAAATAAAAATCGCAGATACGAACTGTATCTAGCATGTTCTAAGATAAATTTGTTAACTTTATCGAAGTGCTATAGCTACTTCAAATACGTAATAGTTTTTCGAATATCAGTTTTACTTACCTTTGAAAGTTATTATTTAGGGAAAATATGCCTCATGTGTGAATCACACACGATTAGAAATACCTGGTCAGCCCTTGCTTTAATTTCATGTTGGAGGAACCGTTTTCTACATTTTTACTGATTTAAGTGTACTATAGCAACAGACCTTTCGCTAAAGGTGCTTTTTTTAAATTCATCAGACTAGTAGAACAGGCGCTTGACATATCCTCAAGTACCGTTAAAATAGTTCTGTTAACCTAAGCCAGGGAAAAATACCATAGCAAAACCAAAAGTATTAGAAGCCGACCGGAAGCAAAACTAATAAACTTTTAAGGCGGAACCAGTTAAAATAAAAAATATCACCTGTATTAATTTAGCCGATAGCAGAAAATGTTGCAGCGCTCATAGCGTATTATGAAACGGCAGAATAAATTTTTGTGTATGTGTACCTTTCAAAAATGATTATATACTTATTTCTGAGTATACTAATCATTTGGAGAATGACTGCTTTTGGTAGTATGTCTGTGTGCGCCTCTAAAGTCCGTTTCCACCCTGCTGACTGTCGAACTAATTTGGTTAGGAACTCCTGACAGAATACAGAGTGAATCATCTAAAATGTATTATTTTTTGATGATGAACTCATTTTCCTAAAATGGAAGGTGGCGTCACAGGTGCTGACAAATAAAATTTTTTAAATGATAAGGTGGAACGAGTTGCATATTATTTAAAAGGTCTCTTAATTTTAAGCATAATAGTCTTAGAAAAATTTAAATTGGTTCATTTCATCCTAACGTTATACACGTTTCTGTGAGTGAGGTTATAAATGAATAAAAAGCAGTCGAATTGAACAGTTTAATAAAGAAAACAATATTTTAATAGGATTAACTAATGATTTTATTCAAAATAAGCACGTTGGACCGCCTGACAGTAGAATAACAAATCAGACATTTCCTGGCGCACATTCTGAAATGATTGCCTGGGGATAGTTGCACACTCGTTGGTGATTCTCTGCCGCAAATCCGAAAGATTGTCTGGTTGCGTAATAAACATCTTAAATTTAAGGTAACCTTATCTAGTGGACTAAAATCCGGTGAGTGAGCAGACCACTCAAAAATTTATCAAGGAAATTCCTGACTTCCCAAAAATAATCTAATGGGGCACCGTACTGTTGATAGGTCAGGTTAGGTTAGGTTAGGTTACGAATTTTTTCTATGGGGTTACCTTAAATCTAAGATGTTCATTATCCAACCGCAATCTTTTGGATTTGCGGCAGAGAATTAACTACGACTGTGCGTATATCCCTGGCAAACATTTCAACCACGTGCGTCAGCAAATGTCTGATAGGTTCTTCTACCGTCAGGAGACCCAATATGCTAGTGGACTAAAATCCGGTGAGTGAGCAGACCACTCAAAAATTTATCAAGGAAATTCCTGACTTCCCAAAAATAATCTAATGGGGCACCGTACTGTTGATAGGTCAGGTTAGGTTAGGTTAGGTTAGGTTACGAATTTTTTCTATGGGGTTACCTTAAATCTAAGATGTTCATTATCCAACCGCAATCTTTTGGATTTGCGGCAGAGAAATAACTACGACTGTGCGTATATCTCTGGCAAACATTTCAACCACGTGCGTCAGCAAATGTCTGATAGGTTCTTCTACAGTCAGGAGACCCAATATGCTCATTTCCAACCAAATCTTTAGTTATTCCTATTAAAATATTGTTTTCTTTACTAAACTATTGAATTTGACTGCTCTTTATATTCATTGATAACCTTACTCACAGAAATGTTTATAACTTGAGAACGGATGGACCGATTCCAGTTCTTCAAAGACTACTCGTTTACATGATTCATTCTGTATTTTGTCTGGAGTCCGTAACCCTATTAGTCTAAAAGTTAGCAGAGGGGAAACGGACTTTAGAGCGCACTGTATATAATGTTCTCACCAAATAAGGTAAATAGCTAATCACATTAATAAGCTAAATAGGTATGTTAGGTGAAACATGGATATGAGCCACAACAGACCACCCGCTCGTAGTAACGTGTCTGTGTTGCGGCTCATTCTCTTTAACTACAATTTCATTTAAATCGCTATTCAGTTGTCGAAATCATGTGTACTATTATGCAGGAGCATCAGTAGCTCAAATATCTATAAATTGCAATACTATAGGTAATTTAGGATTAATTAAAGTGATAATCTAGAAGCGCACTAAATTAAGTTGGTTCCATGAAGTACCGGGATATCAAAAATTATCTTGGTCAAGGGCGGTTGTGGAATGTAAAACGTGTGTCTTACTTTAAATTTGAAATAATTATGTCACGGTCACACTGACATCATCAATAACCTACAAATTTCATACCTATTTATTTCAGTTGTAAAACAATAATGAACTACAAATTATGAAATAACGGTTTTAGTAACAAGAAAAACTAAATTACAGTAATTGTTGGAAATGTCCCCCGTTTTGTTCGATGCACAAGTTGACGCGCCTCCTCATGCTGTGAAAAGCGTTTTGCAGCATTTCTGGCGTTATGGTTGCACATTGCTGAACAATTCTTTGTTGCAGTTCTTGCAAATTATTTACCGGAGTTGCGAAAATCTTGTTTTTTTAATTAAGGAAATATAAAATAGTCCATAATTGTCAAACAAGGTGATCTCGGAGGATACTCAACTTCTGTATGCAAACTTATCAGCCGGTCATCAAAAAACTCGCGGAGGAAAGCAATATTTTCTTGTGTAGTATGTGCTGTTGCACCGCCATGCTGGAGATAACCGTACCGAAGTTCATCATCGTTTAACTGTTGCACAAATTCAGCCAAAAAGTTGTGTCTGCACCTTTCTGCGTTGACGGTGAAATCGAAAAAAATTGGCCCAATTATTCTTCTGCGAGAAACTGCCATCCAAACACCAATTTTTTGAGCATGTAGTGGCGATTCAGTAAAAACATGAGGGTTATCATTGCTCCACATTCGCATATTTTGAGAATTGATGTATCCCGAATGGTGGAACCACGCTTCGTCAGAAAAAAAAAGTTAAGTCCAGAAGATCGTCATTCATTAAATTATTGACAAACCAATAGCAGTAAGCAAGGCGTCTGGGGTGGTCTGCGGGCAGAAGAGCTTGATGTGCTTGCATCTTATATGGATGCATGTTCAAGTCTTTCTTTAAAATCTTATGACATGTTCCATAAGAAAGTCCAATTTCCTGAGAAAGACGTTTCAAAGGTTTTGCAGGCTCTTCTTCCATACGTTGACGAACGTCATTGACAACTTCTTCTGTACGAACTCTTGGTCTACCAGCACCTTTTTTATGAGTCACACAACCAGTTTCGCGAAACACTTCAACACAATTTGTAAGGCACGCATAAAAATTGTCCGGTAATATTGCCACGTTTGGGAAGTGCTCTCGAAAATTGTCCAAACACAAACGTTGACTGTATTGCCAATTTCCATTAACTAGCGCACCCGTTCGAAAATGGGCTTCAATCATGAAAATTTTGTGCTGTGTGGTAAGAGGCATGATTCAAAAACTGGATTAGAAAATTTCAGCACAATGACTTGACAGATTCTGACACAACAAAACGTATTAAAAAATTTAAAGTAAGACACACGTTTTACATTCCACAACCACCCTTGACCAAGATAATTTTTGATATCCCGGTATATATTCAATGGAAAATATACTTCTGTTGGAGATTAGATATAATCTATAACAAATATAACAATTTAAGAAATCTCGATCAGTATCCCTAAAGTGGCCCTAAAGAACATAATGTCACTCTGTAGTTTCTGTGAAGTTGTTCAATATTTACATTCACTCAAAAAGTAATAATATCCTTACTCTAACCAGCAAAAGGGACAGGGTTTGCCTTTGTTAGAAATAATAAAAAGCTTCATTAACAGGCTGTACTTTGAGATAAGGCGACGTCACAAAAAGGGCAATGGCTATTATACCGGAATAAAGTCCGTAGACTGCACTCACCAACCCTTTGCGGTGCCGGTGTACGTGACATGGGTCTTCTGGGGTCAGAGGTCAGCGCGTCCACCAGGTGGAGCTCTAATTAAGATATAACCGTATCGAGCACAAAGATTTATCATGCGGCGACCGAAAATGCCGTTGAGCGTTCAAACTAGCTAATTATTATTTAGGGCCTGTTTCTTCCTTTTGTGAATATTAGATTAGGCAGAGTTTATTAGGACAGAACGTGGGTATTAGCAGAGATACTTGACAGAAATAAAGGTAATGGAGGTTAAAGACCTGGATAAATTGAATAATATCTAGATTGATATCTATCTGGATACCTAGTGAACATCTATCTAGATACTTAGTGGATATACTCGTATATTTGAATTGGATTTAGATAAATTGAAACCAATTCATTTATTTAAATTGGTTAATTTATTTAAATGAACAAAGAGCCTACATTTATATGTTCGTCAAATTCTATCTTTTTTACTAACTACAAAAGTAAAAGATCGTTTGATTATTTCGTGTTTTGGGATAATTACGGTATGTAAAATGAAACAAAATAAAATGAAATCAGTTAAATATCTGTGAAACAGCAAAAATTATATTAAAACTAATAGATTACTGTGGTGCATGGGTGCTGCTAGTTTTTACATTAATTTTAGTAATGAAAAAAATAGAAAATCATTTATGTTTTTGATTGAATAATGTTCTACTTAAATATTTTTTTGTAGATTCTAGTTAAATGAAAAAAAAATTCAGAAATTCAAGATAGTTTTCAGAGATTATTGATAATAATAAAAAGTTATCTTAAGATAACACTCTCTAACAGTCAAGTTAAAATTAATACGAGATAAATTAGTGTTCTCTTGTTGTTCGTGGCTTTTTACTGTAAAGTATTAAAATGCAAGTCTTTGCTGAAACACTTCATGGCATTGATCTTGAATAGGTTAGTGGTTAGGTTAGTTCAACGTAGAACTCACCATCCATGTAGAGGTGGTTATATACAACAGAAATCTATAAAATTATCTCGTGCATTTTTGCCACATATTTTTAATTATGCTTTAGTTGCAAGCTTCACAAATATCTCTTGTAAAACCTTTGTGACAAAACACCAATATTTCATTTTAAAAATTCGTTTGGAAATGTGCCTCTAAAATTAAAATAGTGGAACAGAAACTATTCGTAGATCACAAGTGCAGTATCAAGATAAACTTTATAATTTCAATGAACCACTGTATGAAATAATGTAAGGTTTGAATGAATTAATTTAATTAATTCTATAAATCTAATCAATGACTTTTTAGGGTTTTTTTATTTTATTGTACAGATGGTAGGTATTTTGTGAAAAAGATTATCAAGTAGAATTTGTTGTCGCTATGTCAGTCATTTTTGTTAGAAAAAGTATAATAGCGTCCTGATCCAGTACGGATTAGGTGCTTGAACTGGATAATCCTTTTCATAGGAAGGACATCTTTCTGGATGAGCAAATTAGACTTTAGTTGCAATAACTTTTACCTACTTTTAACACCAAGGAGGCCAAACGGCTGTCCCAAGTAAAAACACAGTAACTGACATTTTTTTAAAAATCCAGGTTTACCCTATCTTCCTATCTAGGTTTGAAAGCCATATCTGTATAAATTTCGTAGATACATCTATGTCTAAAACACAGTAACTGTCTTTTATAATAGAACTACCAATTTAAAACACAGCAAGTGAAAAATATTCGACTAAAACACAGTAAGTGGTAGATACTGTGTTTTGATGGTTAATGCAGTAGTAGTAAAGTGGTGACCGCAGCCGACAGCCGACTGTGCTGCAGCAGAGTGCTCTGTACTACTTCATTTTCAAGTAATAATTAATTATTTATTGAAAAATATTTGCTTTTTTGTGGATTAACGTGTCGTAATAATGAATCAAAGTAGAGGTCAACGACTTGTAGCATTATGCACTGCTGCTCAAAGGTATGTAGAAACATAAATAATGAAGCTCGTTCTTTATGTGTGAGGTTATGTTATGTAAATTTACAGAGAAATTATGCTAGAATCTGAAAGAGAAAAAAACGACCGGAGTAATGATACTAGTGAGGAAGAAAAAAGTGTAGACGATAGCATTGCAGATCCAGATTTCACATATGAACCAGAATCTGATCTAGAAACAACGGTTAATCATGTCACCGGCGATTTAAATCAAAATATCGAGGATCTGAATATGGATGAAAATTTACCTCCCGATCAAAATAACGTGAATGACAGTAATGGGATATTAAATGAGAATCTCGCACAAAATTCGCAGAAAAATATTCGGTAAGTTAAAAAATCCGTTGTGTATTTTGTGACAAACATAGTTTTATACAACGTACTTTGTTTTTTTGTTTCCCGACGAAATAGTTATGAGACGGACGAGAGGCAAAACGTACATAAGAAAAAACGTAAAAGATTAAGCCATGAAGCCAAAATAAGTAGAGATAAAGCTAATCATCCGATAAGACACCCTGGATGCTCGATGAAATGCAAACGAAATTGCAAATTATTTACAGACGAAGAACGTCATATATTATGGGATCAGTATTGGAGTCTGGAATATGGAGTTCGTAGAAAATGGATGGCAAAAAATGTTCAAGTAGTAGATGTTAATCGACGGGTAGCACCAAAAAAAGCCAAAAATCTTAGAAATGAAAGTAGGAAATACTTTCTCCCCAAAGATTATAAAAGCGTTCAGGTGTGTCGTTCATTTTTTTGAGCAGTCTTGGATATACGAATGATTCTGTAATTACAGAACTAATTGCAGCTATAAAAAGGCAACCAATCTGTAACTTGGTTAAAGAAAATAGGGGATGCCATGCGAAAACAACAAAAGATAGAGATGTCATTAAAGAACATATACTATCATACAAACCTTGCGTGAGCCATTATAGGAGGTACAATGCTCCTAATGTTAGGTATTTATCTCGTGAGCTCTCTGTTAAAACAATGGTAGATGATTTTAATTCAAAGTATCCTACGCAAAGGTGTGGTAGAGAAACATATCGAAAAACTTTAAAGGAGATGAATATTTCTCTCCATATGCCCAAAAGCCATGCTTGCGTAGATTGTATGGCATATGAACAAGAAAAAAAAGAGGCCGAGGAAAATGGTCGTGAGATTCCAGAATCTTTAATAGAAAATTGGAATTTTCATAAACAAAAGGCTAAAAAGGCCACAGAAAAATACAGTCTTCAAAAAGAACTTCCGGAAGATGGGTCAGTGAGGATTTATTCCATGGACCTTCAAAAAGTTTTGTTGTTGCCCATAATGCCAGGCATTAAAGATTGCTTCTTTACGAGCCGCTTAGTGGCTTTCAACGAGTCGTTTGCGGTGTTGAAAAAGAATTCAAAATTTAAAAGCTATTGTGCTGTTTGGCATGAAGCTATAAGCAATCGAAGTGCCCAAAGCATTACAGATTCTATACTTACGGTGATCCATTGTGAACGGGATGTTCGTAATTTCATATTTTGGGCGGACAATTGTCCAACCAGATGGACCTGAATCTATAACCATAAATTATCTGACTAAAGGTCACACACACATGTCAGCTGATTCAATTCATGGCAATATTGAACGTCGCCTGTTGAAAATTCGTGATGTTTATGACTATGACGATTTAAAAAACACTATGAAGTCCTCAAGGAAAAACTTAGAAATCGTTGATGTAAAAGAATTTCGAAATTGGACTAAAAAGAAAAGGCAGCCTCGAAAGGCAAATGACAATCTACAAACATTTTTGTTGTCGGATGTTGTAGAAGTCGTGTTTACTAAACGTTCACGAAATATTAAATACAAGACAGATTTTGATCAAAACGAATATAATGAATTAGATTTTCTACAGAAAAAGTTTGACGTGAGCAATAAGCCCGAAATAATTGAAAATCCACGAGGCATTCAAAAAAAAAAAGAAAGAAATTATCATATCGAAACTTGTGAAGTTGATGCCTGAAAATAGACAGGCTTTTTGGATAAATATCCCAGAAACTAAGGATTCTGCAGATTTAGCGTTGGAGCACGAAAATGAGGATGCCTAATGAAAAATGTTTCATTCCACTCATATCACAAAGATAGTGTTAAAAAATACGAACAATATTACTTTTATTTTAATATTACTACTTTATTTTGTTTATGTCTAATAAAAATTTCAAACAAAAAATTCTTGGCAATTATTTTTTGACTTGATTTTTTATTGAAAGTGAGTAAGGTGTAAAAAATAAAAAAAAATATTTACTGTGTTTTAGTACAGATTGATAAAAAAACAGGTGGTTTTAAAAAACCAATGTAAAACCAAGTAAGGGACTTTAATCTAAAATATCAAGCCTATTTTTGAAAATTTTATTCAAAACTCCATTTAGCATGAAAATATAGCCTATATACTTATAGACTCAGGATAAGTTAAATATTAATACTAATATCAAGTCCAAAGGCAAGTTCAAACGCGTTTGACTCATTTACTCATTACAATGACAGAAGCAGATACTGTGTTTTTCCTTGGGACAGCCGCAAACTGCTTTCCACTTCCACTCCACCACTTCTACTCCACATCTTATTTTCACTTACCAGTTTCTGGCAAAAAAATTTGTGACAAATTTTACTAAAATTTAAAAGTTCTATGGAGTCAAGGTCACTGCATATAGTTGTAGTAATATATTTGCTCTTGTTCATAATTTTTTTGTAACTTTTTGATTGATTATTTGCCTTTCTGCCTTTCCTGGACTCTTCATATATAGTGATCCGGCGCAGTAGTGACTCTTTATTCCTTACTGCCCACTCATATGGAGAAGTAGCTCAGTAAATATATTTAAAGAATAAACAAAAGTTCAGTTCATCAACTATAGCTGCTCTAATACCTACCTAAGACTGGAGAGATAGAGAGTACCACAGAACCCACACAGTGAGGTTACAAATATAAATCTTATCAATAATCTCATGTGTGTGGCCAAAAGTCGAAGCAATATGTGTATATACGAATATTATATTCTACGAAGTTATAAAATATTTAAATATTTAGTAGTTTTAAGACGAGATAAAAAGTTAATGTTTAATGGTAAAGTTAATTTTTCTGCTAATGCGGGATTTGCAATGGAATTATTCTGTAATATGACGGTTCATAGAAAATATTGTTCATTAGTTTAAAAAATGTTTATTCACAATATATATGTAATAGGGTTATTGCTGACATTTTAGAAGTTTAAAAATTATCATTATTTGATCATTATTAAACTTTACTTCTTTCCATGTTGGAAAGTGATCATTTCATGTAACTGAAATATAATAAAATTATTTTTGTGGTATTTCTTGTTCTTGTGGTATCTCAATGAGGCAATGATTTATTTAAATTTTAACATGTTTATTAATGGAATTATCATATTTTTTGTTATGTATAACCTATAATTCCGCCACATCTATCCTTAATACATATATCCTTATACATCTTATGTGTATTATTTTGACATGTCATTGAAGGACACTTCATAATTATTTCAAATCGAAATTTTCCTCCTAATGCGGGCCTGAATTCAGTGAATTGTTCTTCCACCAACATTGGTATCAATGTATTTTCCAGCTCACCTAATCCACAGAATTCAATTGCAAATTGAATTCGGCTCGTAATTACTCCTATATTGTTAAGAAATCTAACGAATCAGTGGATCGTGAATATTTGTGGTCACATAAAATCAATGTGAATGATAGATGATTAGAGACAAATGGGGTAATGAATTGCGTGTAGCCATCGGTCTACTTATGGCGACGTATAGTCGAATGCGAAAATGCGAGTGAAACCGAAGCACATGCGTCTGACGTTATAAATAAATTAGTTTGATCCTATAGGCTACAACATATCTATTAAATAAGGTGTATGGTTATACCGGAGTAATTAGTTTCACAGGCGTAGCAAATTATTACTTTGTAGGACAAAACGGAAAATGAGCAGCTGGGCAAAGAAAGTTGAAGTCGTTGGCCGCGAGATAAAACCTGTGGTCTAGTAATATGTGAGTGGTAGAGTCTGTAAATAGGTATACAGGGTGTCCCACGGTGACGAGACATTAGATATATTTCAGAGACTACTTCGATTTCAATTTTGAAAATTTGGGCAATATTGTTTTCGGGCATGCCCGTCTTAACTAAAATAATGGCGTCCACCTAACGCTTCCGCGGTTATACTGGAAGTTAATGTCGTCTTAGTTATTTTAAATGGAACACCCTGTATATTATTGCAATTTTGGAATCTACGTCAATTTTTAGGTGCCTCTTATAAAGGTTTCCTATTCTTAAAGTTAACCGGTTTTGACATACCCTAATTTAAGAGCACTGCCTCATTCAGAGAGATGCGTGTATTTTACAATAATAAAGTTAGAGCGATAAAATTTCTAGGGGACATAACTAAAACTGTAAGCTTCCCTGCTATAATGTCAAAATTACTTAATTTCATACAGGGTGGTAGAAATTTAATCCCGAATTTAGTCAACCTTAAACCATCTCAACTTATTTTCCTTAATGGAACACACTGTATATTTTTATGCAGCCTGATGAACAATTTTATTCTCTTTCGAATGGTATAATGGTTGCCTATACCTATCTCTTCTGGTTTTTCTTCTGTATTTACTGTTTGTCGTGCAGTCAACGGATATCACATAATTTCTTGCAAGGATGGCTGTGAAATTTTTAGTGGAACTTCAAAACAAGCACCTAATCTGTCACCTGTTTATTGTTGTCAATTTAACACATACAGTGAATATTTATTTGAGTATTATTTATTGTTAAAGAATGGAAAACGTTAACATTTATTCAAATGCTGACATTCTAAATTTATTGTTTATTCATGAGAATGTCACAAGATAATAAATAGGACTTGCAGGGTATCTAATTAGAGATGCACTCACTGACTACCAATCAGTAGGGATACCTAAATTAAAAATAATTTTAATAAGATAACAGAATTAAACTACATAACACGAATAATAATTATTTTCAGAAATATAATTAATTTGCTCGAAGTGACCGCCATCTACTTGTAAACAGTTATGTATCCTTCTTGTTACCCCATCTGTAACAACTCCGGATATTTGGGCAGCAGGTAAAGTTTCAAATGTTTCTCTTAGACGGGCAACTAGGTTTTCTTTGGAATCAACTGGCGTTGAGTACAATTTTTCTTTCATTGCACCCTAGATATAAAAATCTGATGGTGACAGATATGGAGATCTTGGTGGCCAATCCCAGAGACCTAGACGTTTAATCCACCTATCTTCAAACATTGCATTTAATTGGCGGTATACTTCGTTTCCACAATGAGGTGGAACATCGTCTAGCTGATGCCAGCAGCTTCTTAGTTGATCTAGCGGTAGATTCTCTAAGAAATCTGTTACAACGGTTGCCAAATATGGAGGTATCTTTGTGTAATTAAATTGTACTCGTAAATAAAGTACTTCAACTAATTGTCTTTAGCTAAGCAAAATAGATTGAAACTAAACCTGTGCTGAAAATTTGTTTCGCGGATGACATGTGTGTTGGATGTGAAAAAAGTGTGTTGGATGACCAAAAAAAGGGGGATGTGTTGGAGAAAAACTGTGCGTAGCAACAAATCGATATTCTCTTTCCAGTACATCGCTCTTATGGTGCACTTTTTTAGTCATATCTCCGCCGTTATTATTAAAGTTTCACACAGCAACATCTATGTTACTGTACACAGTAAAAAAATCCCACTGATTTTAACACTGAGTCCACACTCATCAGTGTGTATATAGTCCACACTTGGCAGTGTTAGACATATCGGTGTATTATTACATTACATAAAAGTAATTTAACACAGTAAATTTTACAAGATAATGTGTAATAGTTAATTATTCAACGTGTAATTGTTCCGTATTTATGGCGGATTGATTCATTTTTAACACAGGGTTTTGTAAATTTTACTACAATTTATGAGTAGTTCTACAAACTTGGCGGGTATATCGTTCGTGTAACATGAGTTCTAAAGGTTTAGTTATTATACTACCCAGTTCGTGTTAAAAATAACACTGCAGAAAATTACGATTACCATTTAGTAATTTTACCATTTTGTCTTTTTTTACTGTGTATTTGCGAGACAACGTTCTATCCAAATATGCAAATATATGTTCCATTTAAATTAACACAGTTAGCATCCGCAGCCATTTCGTTTGGACTTCATTTGTTTTTCTACTATCATTTTTAAAATCTTCATAAAAAATCGTACAACCTTTATATTTCACATTTTTTATAATTCTGTAAACAAAAAAGTTGGATAAAAATATGGTGAATCACCCTGTACATTTTAAATATAATAATAGGAATAGTTGAAATGTATTTCATTCCACCGATGTAAATATTAATATATATTTAAAAAAATATTATATTTTAATATATATGTTTATTAATTACTAATAGTTTTTATATGTACCCAAGTAGTTATAATTTAAATAAAAATTTTAATAGTAGACATTTGAGAGTACGAAATCTAAGAAAAGTATATATAACAGCAGGCTAAAGTCTGAATTCTTGGGATAATTGTAAGAAATTCCACTCTAGGGATTAAAAGATCGTAATTTATAATTAAATTAAAAATCCTAGTTTCTATGCAACGATTTTAATGTAGATTAATGACTTTTTTGTTTGGAACATATCAAACTGAAACCCTTCATCATTCTTAATAATAAATTAAATACGTTTTAATTCTATTCATTTAGTTGTTTTATGTTTATTTGTTCAGTCATCGTTCAACTCAGTGGTTTATTAAACGGGATGATTATTCTCGAATTCGTGTTTTACTTTCTAGTATCTGTTTCCCAAGGACTAATTATTTTTTATTTTGGGGAAGATTGATGTGATAATATCACGTTTATAAAATCGCAAAAACCAAAAAGCAGCTACTAGATTAACTAATTAGGAATTCGTAATTTAAATTAAATTAAATGACTACTCGATACTCAATGAAGATAAGGTTATCCTAAATAAGCATAAACAGTTATTTTAATATAGCTACTTATTTGAAATTTATATTAAAATATTTGTTTATTAAGGCCTATTTGGAATTGTCATTATGCATAAGTTCACATGTTAGGGGATCTACACTAAAATAAACAAATTATGCCACTGCAGTTTAACTGTACATCTTCTGTCTAACTTCTCCAACATCCTTTTGATTTTTTTTTAAGATGTAATAAAATATTTTTGTCAAATCCTCTTTTGTAATTACTGTTCCATTTAAATATCGTATCGTATCGTATCGTATCAGTTATCTTATATATAATGTCTGTAACTTAGTTATGGTGCAGATTTATAATTCATTCTAGTTCCTTTTGGTATTACACCACCTGAAAAAAATAATAAAAAACAGGAAACCAGGAGTATTAAAAATAAAGATTGGAAGTGTAGTATTCAGGCAAACTGTAGAAGTCTGTCTTGATACTATTTAGGTATATTGTTTCAATATAATGCCTATATCAAAAATATTTCTTTTGTATTCTATCTTTATAATAATTTACGCATACAAGCATTAAATTTGTCTGTATCATGACACAGACTTTGTCTTTGACTTCTGCTCCCCTTTGGATATTTTGAAATTAAGTGAAAGTAAATATTTGAAAATATAATTAAAACAATCCATTGCCCTGGTTGGAGTTAATCCATGAAAGAAATAAAAGGAGGACCTTCCTACACCTTTTTATTTCCTTAAAAAATTACTGCTGCAGATGCTTCATTTAAATCACTCTAAAAATTAAAAAGATAAAGTTCCAAGATTTGTAAAAAAATATACCTATGGGAACATGGGATCATAAAATATTTGGGAACAATGTAAAGAAGGAGTATACAGGGTGTCCCAGTGTGAGCGTACAAAAATTTACCAGGAAATGGACCAGACCAAAATAAGAATAAAACTCTTATAAAAAAAAAAAAATCTGATGCACGCCTAACGAGTTACAGCAATAACTTAAAAATCGTTAAGTAATTTTTGGGAGACGAGTCCATCTAAACATCTACATGGTCTTTGTTTAACTCTGACACCTGTGGTGGCCTAGGCCTAGGTACTCTTCCTTATGACTTCCTTTGTATGTATTTTTCTGCATAAAGAATGTAGTCGGTATTTTACACTAAATTTACTTGAAAATGGTTGATTTTAGAGCTGTGTAACAAAAGCACCTTTTTTGTTCAAAATTTATAGCCGATTAAGGAAAACTTAGTTAATACACGAAAAAGCAGGATATGCAAGAGTTATGAAGACAAAATCATAAGGAAGAGTAGGTTTAGGCCACCACAGGTGTCAGAGTTAAACAAACACCATGTAGTTTTAATGACCGTTAATAGATGTACACGTCACCCAAAAATTACCTAAATCTACGAAACGGTTTTTAAGTTATTGCGGAAAATTGTTTTTTTTTTCTCCAAAATAACACCCTGTAACTCGTTACGCGTGCATCAGAAAATTTTTTTTATAAGAGTTTTATTCTTATTTTGGTCTGCTCTACCCCCTGGTAAATTTTTGTATGCTCACACTAGGACACCCTGTATAAAATGATTAATACAGACACACTTTTTACGTATGATTAAAATTATAATAAATCCTTATGCTCGGTTAACTTATTATGTACATGCACATGCAGAAACAGTGTTACATTTTTGATATTTTCAATTTTCGAAATTTATCAAGCAAAACATTTTTTTTTTTTTTTTTATTAACACAAGTAATGAACCTGTTTAGTTATTACCAAAATGTATAATCTTAAAATTACTATACTAGAAATTTTCTAAGGTCACATTGTAAAAGTTCTTAAAATTTCTGAATATTTATTTATTCAACTATTAAAATATTATAACCGAATTTATATTTTATACTTATATTTTTAAATGGAACACCTTGTGTATTTTACAGACTTGGATAGAACGTCGTCGACGAACATATTGACATAGGTTTTGATGGATATAGCTCTAATAGTGAGGGAGAATACATAAAAGAATGTTCCATAAGAATAATGAGTTAGAAAGAGAATATCGATTCGTTGCTAGGTTACAGTCACTACAAAGTCTTTCTTCAACATAGTACTCTTGTGGTAACTATTTATAGTCATAGCTACCTTACTATTATAACCATATCCATCAAACCCTATATCAATGTATTCGTGAGAGGACATTCTATCCAAATCTGTGGAACATAGATAGGGTTTCCATTTAAAAATATAAGTTGTGGTAAACCTATTATTTTTAAGACACCCTGGATAAATGTAAATAATATAAAAATGTGACCACCTTCAAATAAAAATTGACCTGTCTCTGGATTTTCCATGGGAACCAATCTTTTGGCAAATAATAGAAGATGAAGCTTTCCGTGAACTCACTCTGTATGTTGCAAAGCTTATAATAATACAGAACACTTATCAAACATTGTTAATAACATAGAAAATACTCGGAGGACTGCATAAATTTTATACCCATTGATTGATACCTTCATAGAGATAATATATTGAATATTCCTTTGAATATCGGTTACTGAAACGTAGAATATTTTGAGTAATATAAATATTTTTCTATGTCAAGATATTGATCTAAAGATTTCTGATAAGATCTCAAGACATATCTCACCTTTATAGTTAACATTTCTCACAATATTTTCACATGTATATGTCGATATATAGGCAAAGACGTATGGGTAAAAGATAAACTAGGATTTCTAATTTACATCCTTCAAAAAACAAGTGAGCTACATATAAGGTAAATTAATTCAACGCCATCAAAATAACAGTATAGATGTCCATAAAAATATTACAAGACTTCCAACAATAATAAAATAAAGTAGTTATTTATGTGTATAACTGATAATTTTTTGTTCAAGTAATACACTGTTCTCTTATATTTATTAAAAAAATTAAGATGTTCCATTCATTATACAGTGTTTTCGTAAAGTAGAGAAAAAAATGTATTAGTTTATTAGTACAGTTTAATTTATTAATATTAGTTTGTTGACGCAGTTTCATTGAGCCACCCTGTAAAAAATTAAATATATGTAAAGTAAATGCAGAAATAAAAAAAAAATCGACGAATGCAGGAGACTTCTAAAAAACTGGGTACTTATAAAATAAAGAATTTATCCACTACTTTGGGAAAGCATTGTAGGTATAGCACTCTTTTCTTTTATTAGGAAAAACTTTTATTCGTATAAAATCAGAGAGAAATACAAGCAAACCAAGTAAAACTACATTCCTAACTTTAAACTGTAATAAATTGGATGCACTTTAGGTTCATTACAGCAAAAGAATGTTTATTTGAGACGAGAACGAAATACATCTTGTAACAAGCTCCCGACGCCTCGATATTTTATATTACAATTTGAGCGTCTTCGTTCGATACGTTTTAGATTTAAACATGGAGAAGCGACTCAAATGGCATGGTGATACACGTTATACGACATGGCTTAACAGAAAACTCGATTTTCAGGAAATAAAATGTTGTATTTATTTGAGTGCTTATCTTTTCAGAACGGATGACTAAATTCTGGAGCAGGCGTATCTCATTACTTATATATCATACAAATCCATGTTCGAAATAAACACATTCGTCATAATCAGAGCTGTTCAGGGTAGTTATTGAAGTCTGAGAACTATTTCATACAGTGTAGTACAGGGTGAGTCAACCATAGAGTAAAGTTCATTATCTCATTTATTTCGAGAATTACGAAAAAACGTAAATACAAAAGTTTTATAGAATATTACGGTGCACAGTTTAAAATTTAGTATTTTTGACAGTATACAGGGTGGTTCGAAAAAGCATGGCGAATATAACATAAGCTTTTTTAAATGGAACACCCTATTTTTTAATATATTTTTAGATTTTACATGAAATTCTATAACTTTTTTGTTAATAATGTCATATATCTAAACCGAGTAGTTTTTCTAATATTTTAATTTTTTTAGAAAAATATTAGTTTTTACTCTCATAAAAAATTGACAGTACCGCCATTGTTTCTGAAGGTGAAATACTCAAATTTGGTACAAACGTTCTATAAGGATGACAAAAAAGGTATATGTAAATAAATTTGAGTTAGATGCTACAGGGCCTTCAAAATAAATGTATACATTTCGACTATTTTAACTTAAAAAATTTCGACTTTTTTAAATGGCACACCCTGTATATTATTATTTTTTCTGATACATTTTACAAAACCCTTCAAGTTTTATTGAGTATGTCATATGCCACAGCAGATTAAAAATATAAATAGCATTAATAAATTTAGAAAAGAGCTCTTAGCCTTCTTTTATAATGAAAGATTCTTTAAATGAATTTTTATTGGCGCATTTTTATTGCTTAGTCTTATTAAACAATATTTAGTCCTTATTTTATATCTTTGTATTTACTTTTGACGTTTCATATCCTGTATGGCTTACATGAAATAAAGTTATTATTATTATTATTATTATTATTATTATTATTATTATTATTATTATTATTATTATATACCTAGTTTTAATAATTTGCGAGTTATTTTGATTTTATTCATTTTTACACTTACGCTACTGTGGAAACATAAACAAATATAAATAATAGTAATTTTCCTACTAACTAACTTATTTTTAATTTTTATAGCGTAATAGATGTTCAAAAATATGCCCGTCTACTTGGATACACATATTTAGTCTTTTTACTACATTTTCTTGCACGTTCCTTAGCATAAAGGGTGTTATTGTCCTGCAGGTATCTCGAATCCTATTTTCCATATCTTCCGGTGTTGTAGAATAATTCACATAAACACGATCTTTAATGTAGCCCCACAAAAAGAAATCTAAAGGTGTTAAGTCACATGATCGAGGAAGCCACCCAATGAATCCATTCCTACCGATCCATTTTTGTGGGTAATGATTGTCTAAAAATTCCCGAATTTCCCGATGGTAATGGGCAGGAGCTCCGTCTTGTTGAATCCACATTTGTTCCCTTTCAATGTTATGAACTTCTTCAAGAAGCTGTGGTAATTCATTTTGTAAGAAGTTTAAATATCTTGGCCCGTTAAGTGGTTCGCGGAAAAAATAAGGACCAACAACTCTAAGATTTTTGATTCCACACCATACATTAAGCGACCAATGGTTCTGGTTTTGAACTTCCCGGACCCAGAATGGATTAACTGTCGAATAATAGTGCATATTATGTCGCTTAACTGCTCCATTATTGCGAAAAGTAGCTTCATCAGAAAACATTATTTTGGACAAAAAATTCGGATCGGTCTCTATAGCTTCATTTACGATGGCACAAAAGTTTACTCGTTGTTCAAAATCACGATCTAGAAGTTCTTGGTGTAGTTCCATTTGCAAGGGATGATATTTGTATTTTCTCGTGGTGCGATTAGCGGTAGATTGGGATGTGTCACATAAGTTAGCTAATTGACAACTACTGACCTGTGGATTATCTTGAAGATGAAGTAAAATCTCCATTTCTTTTTCCTCATTGGTAGCATTCCGATTTAGGTACCACTTGCCGTTTCTTATATTCAACGCTACCACTAGCATCAAACCGTTCCATTAAGCATTGAAAAGACTGTCTAGATGGTATGCGTCTATTAGGATACATTCGCTTCGTAAAGCCTTACTGCCATAAGACAATTCTTTTCCGCCTCGCCCAGTATATAAAGCATATCAATTAATTCATTTTTAGGAAAATCCATAACTGTTTTATTTTTATACGTCACTTACACCAATAACTATTTTTACTTGCTTAATTGCTATGTCAAAATTTAACAATGCTTACATTTGTCATAGCACACTTAATTTATAGCGTTAGTCCCGTTAGTGTAATAAAACCAAGTGTAAAAATGAATAAAATCAGAATAACTGGCAAATTATTAAAACTAGGTATATGACATACTCAATAAAAGTTGAAGGGTTTTGTTAAATCTATCAGAAAAAATAATAATATATAGGGTGTGCCATTTAAAAAAGTCGAAACTTTTAAGTTAAAATAGTCAAAATGTATAAATTTATTTTGAAGGCCCTGTAGCATCTAACTCAAATTTATTTACATATACCTTTTTTGTCATCCTTATAGAACGTTTGTACCAAATTTGAGTATTCCACCTTCAGAATCAATGGCGGTACTGTAAATTTTTTCTAAGAGTAAAAACTAATATTTTTCTAAAAAAATTAAAATATTAGAAAAACTGCTGGGTTTAGGTATATAACATTATTAACAGAAAAGTTATAGAATTTTATGTAAAATATAAAAATAAATAAAAAAATAGGGTGTTCCATTTAAAAAAACTTATGTTATATTCGCCACGCTTTTTTGAACCACCCTGTATACTCAAAAATAATTTTAAACTGTGCACCTTAATATTCTATAAAGCTTTTACATTTAACGTTTCTTCGTAATTCTCTAAACAAAGAAGATAATGAACTTTACTCTATGGTTGACTCACCCTGTACAGTTACTGTGAAGGGTCCATTCATTTTGATATTTTCCAATTCGATTAGTTTCAGAAAATTACATATTAAATTAAAAAAAATATTGTTGATACGTACTTCTATAAAGCTATCAAGAAGATGTGTTTATCAGTATTCCTAATTAAATTGACATACTATAACATCATTCTGCGGTGAGTAAATGATGTCAGGATATGACTGATTGCTAATAGTCCTCGAAGTACACGCCGTTCATCGACCGATATGTCTCTAAATTATTGTGAAAGACTGTCTGTTACGAAGAGTGCGTATACCCTAAATATTCCATGTGTCCCAAATTCGATGATCACCATTGGGATCTCGGAAACTGTAAGAGATAGAAAGTCCGTTAAATGGGGAATGTTTTAGACATTTTTATGCTGATCCTGAACCTGTTTCGAAATAATAGCTAATTGCGGCCGTTTTTGAGATATTTGGAAAAAACCAAAATTTGGTAATTTCCATTTATTAACAGTATTTATTTTATTGAAGAAAGTTCCGTCAATAACGTCATTTGAAACGGATTACCATTATACATAAGTTTAAGATAAAATTACTAGGCTGTGCTTCTAAAATAAATAATATGTGTTATGGTTGACAGTTGTCTTTGGATACATTGTATTGTGAGGTATTAAGTAGTTTTTATAATTCTATAAAACTGTAAGTTATTAAAAATTAGTAAAATGGTGCAAACATTTTCAAATGAAGAAAAACTTGAAATGCTTAAAAGTTACTTCCAACAGAACAGAAATTTGGGTGCTGCGTCCGCAGCTTATCTACAAAAATTTCCTGAGAGGTTACAGCCACATCTATTAAATTGTGGTAGTTTTGAAAACAAAAGATGCAAGTATGAAGTGCATAGTCATGAACAACAAGCTGTGGAAAATAATCCGCAAATATCAGAGAGAGAAATCGGTCATGAAACAAATATATCCAAGGCGACTGTTCACAGGATACTAAAACAGAGAAATTATCACACACCAATATAAACCTACAATTCTCCAGGCATAAAACAATGTAGATTTAAATAAAAGGTTGGAGTTTTGTCGTTGATTCAATCAGATATTGAACAACAACTTCATTTTTCATCAAAACTTATATGGACAGATGAAACACGTTTTACCAACTGCGGTGTTTATAATAAGCATAATTATCATAACTGAGTTACACAAAATCATCATATCACTACTGAGAGAAGATTTCAAACCAGGTTTTTAGATTCAATGTTTAGTGTGGTATAATAGGTACGAGTGTTATATTCCTTTACCTACTGATAGTACTATTTACATTCATTCGTTTTTCATTTATTAATTTCAGATAGACTCTTAATTGGTCCATTTATTTTCCACTATAATTTATCAGCGGCATATCCAGAACTCTTACAAAATCATATTTTACCCGCAATAAAACAGCTTTACACACAAAAAGTAATAGGCCAATTATGGTTTCAACAAGATGACTGTCCTGCACATTGTACGAATGACATTAGGCAGGAATAAATTCAAGACCAGTTCGTTGTTAGCCTCCCGATCACCCGATCTAACTACTCGCGATATTTACTTATGGGGATTCGTAAAAAATTAAGTAGATATATGAATTTGAAAGTCCAGAAACCATATTTTGGAAAACAGAATTAGGGATGTGCTCGTCGCAATAACTATCAACACTCTTAGAAGAGTTACCAGTTCTGTTCGCCGCAGATGTAAGCAATATATTCTTCAAAATGGAGGCCACATTGAACAATTTTGTCGAGTTGAATATTGATTTTCTAGTGAAAATACTTGCATTACATTCTACACTGTATTACATAAGCGCCCTGGTTTAATTTACCTTTAAAATATTATGGGACAGTAAACTGTTATTACTACTACTATATCATTTAACGAAGTAAATAATTAAACAATTAGTTAATTCATGAAACAATATTATATAATTTCTATATTGCACAGCCCACTGTTTTCATTGGCGGAATAGAAAGGTTTTTTTGAAATTACCGCCTTAAAAATTTTTAGAAAGCTCTTTTTCAGCTAAATTAGAAAAACTGAAAATTCAACATGGCCGCCATAAGAGTTGACAAAGGTATCTCGAAAATTTCGATATTTTATAGGTTTTAGTTTGTGTAAATAACTAAAGAAACTAACGTAGCCATTTGTGTTTCTAAACAAAATGGGAATACATGATTTGTAAAATAAAATGCACATATGTGCATGGAAACGGTTTCTACAATTTGTGGGGACGTTGTTAAGATTCACTGTAAACAAAGCCTATCGATTATTCTTTCAGAAAATATTTGAAACTGTATAAAAATATTGTTGACAGATAAAAAATCGGAATTAGTTTCGTGCAACTTTTAAGGTAAAGTTGAACTACTTTGAAGATGTAATCTGTCCCTACTTGGGTAAACATAGAAAAAAAGGAATGCTTTTCATGTTTCTATGTTCAGAAGACACTCTAAAATCCATATTGATGTTCTTATTTTTTGTAAAACCTAAGATAAAGTAGATAGAGGCTAGTTCAAAATATTCATGGCAAGCTGTGGTAGCAACTTGCTGTTCATATTACAAATAACTAAGACGATTATGATATTTAGTACATGTAAATTCTTTCATAATTAAAAATAAAGCGCTGTTAGTTTAACCCAACCTCAAACTGTGGAAAATGAATCTGCATTTTCGCTTATATTAGTGCATTGCATCGACTCCATGCCAGGAATGTGTAAATACTCTTAAACAGCACGGCACTGAACGTAAATATGAATATAGAACAGACATTAATAAAAGTTTTCCTGAGCTATTTATTTCGTACCACTCCACTTCCATCTCAAAGGATAAATTGAAAAGTAATCAATCAAGTAGGGAAATCGCCGTACTTGGGGAATATTGAAAATAAAGTCAATAAAATCTAATAAAAGTTACCAACGTTCCTTTTTAGTCATTGTTTGTATAATAAATTTTGTATCAGTGTGTAGGGAAATTTTTTAAAACGGTAATTAAACTCTGTTATGCGGTACCTACTTAATAAAGCACAATACACTTAACTTCCCTTTCCATTAAAATTTGAGATTAAAGTACGGGCATCATTGGTTGCATATTCAGCTGAAATGTAAAAATAAGGGCGGCAGCGTAATGAATTTGGACTGAAAGTTTAGGAATTTAATAAAAACGTCAAAAGTTACAAGCTGTGGTTTCGGACGAACGAAACATTTAGAGAATTAGAAAAATGCAGTTACTTTTGATTATACAGGACGATTCTAAATATATGCGAAATATTTCAGGAGGTGGTTGCTTGGCTAAAATTGAGGGGAGTTCTACATAAATTTACGTTCTAAACTCCCCTTGCAAGTCATATCCCCCAAAGCGCAGGGTTGAGATTGAGTTTATATTTTTTTCCGAAATTTGGGAAGGGATACGAAAGCAAAATTTTAGGGAACATAATGTATTTACATAAGGGCTTCTTACAGATATTATTTTAACCTTCTCTTCACCTTGGAAAAAGGTGAAACTTGCAACCTTCTTTTGTTTTTTATTAGAACTTTTTATATTTGTGAAGTGGAATTTTCTTATTTGCTTTGGAAAGCCTAATCCATTTACAATTTTTTTTGTCTATTTCACTTTTTTTGTGAAATTGATAATTTTCAAGTAAAGTAATACCTACAAAGTCTTAGGATACATAAAGTTTATTACGTCCTACAAATTTCACTTTTGTATTTCAATTCTAACTCTGTCCTTTGGGTTGGTACAACTCAGAAAGGGGATTTAGGACCGAAGTTAAAAAAAAACTTACTTTAATTTTAGTAAAGGAACCATTTCCTTCTCTTCCTTGTTTAACATTAATTTTACTTTAACACTACTGCATAACAAAGATTCAAAATGAGCGTTTCGAAAGCTATAGAATTTATATAAAACTCATTCAGAACTTAATGTCCGTAACTAATTTGTGGTGCATTTGCATGATTCATTGTAGTCTTTTCCGGGATTACACAACATGGAAAATAATAAAAAATAGAAAATAGAAGTATTCAAATTAAATATTCAAAGTGTAGTATCAAGGCAAACTTCTAACATTTGCCCCAAAACACCAGTTTATAAAATGCAATAAAATAAATAATATATGATAAATTAACTGAATTTCAGTTTTATAAAAAAATCAGTAATATAAGAAATGATATTTTGAATTATGTCTAAAATTTAAAAGAAAATAATCAGTGTTTCATATCATAATAGTGTATAATCATAATAAGTGTTTCATATATATTCTAATATTTTTTTTATTTACACACAGTTCAAAATATGGTATGTAATACAATTTTGTATAAAACTGAAAAATCACTAATGAAATTTTGTTAATTTATCAAATATTTATTTTATTGCATATACCTACAGTGTTTTTTTTTTTGGGACAACTTTAGAAGTTTGCCATGACACTACACTATGAATATTTGATTTGAATCATTCTGTTTTCTTGTTTATTGTTATTTGCAGGTGGTGTAATCCCAAAAAAGACTACAAATAATCATTCAGAACGTTTTATTTCTGGAATTAAGACTGTAACTGGAACTTTTCTAAATTAAGAAGACTGTTTTGATTTTAAAATCACTTATATTAGATATTGATTAAATTTCATTAAAATTACAAAAATTAAGGTAAGTACAATAAGGATCATGTATTTTTTTGAACGAAAATCTGTTTCTCCTAGATTCTTCGATTTACTGCCAAATAAAGAATATAACAGAAAAAGACAATTTCTTCAATAAAATCTGTACCTCCTCCTACCTTTGTAAATACGGAAAAATTAACCGATAATTGTGTCTGTGCCTCACTCCTAGGAACTATTGAACTAATTTTGTTGAAAATTTGACCTTATTGCAGGGTTTTTCAGGATGCACATTTTAAAATTATTTTGAAACATAGGGTGGCCCACTACAGAGAGACAGCTTCAACGTCAATTTTTTTTAAAAGGATAATCATGTCTATTTTTGGATATTTGTATTCAGATTAAAATTCTCTATTAGACGATACCTGATTTTTATTTTCTATGCCTCGTTGCCGACTAATTTATTAAGAAAAAATATCTTACAGCTATATAGCCAATTAATGCAGTAAAACAGTATCTACTGCTATCAAATAACGAACATTTTATACAGGATGTTTTTTCCACCTTGGTAATTTGAAAACAGCATATTATCTTATTTTTTAACTCGCATATAGAAATATTTTTATACTATATCGGTAAAAACTACCAAATGATTTCGTTTCTGTTTTCAAGTACATAATCTAGTTATCATAATAAAATTTTGACATCAAGTGTCCATTTTTCAAAAGTTAAAATGGGGACATTATTTATATATAGATAAATACGAGATAAATGATTAAATAAACACGAACTTAAAACACTACTACTATTTTGAGAAGTTTTGAATATTATTTAATCAAATAAATATACCGTCCATAACTGAATGCGACTTATCACTTCTCTACATCTCTATACATCATGTATATACCTATATTCAACTTTAAAAAAATCTGCTGACATTTCTTAAAATAACTACGCTTATATTCCAGAAAACTTCCAATATTCGAGAAAACTTTCATATTCGGTGTTTCATGTCATATTTCTGTATTTTCAGGAGTTTTGCGTTATACTTGCTCTCAACATATGTTACAAATATAATTCAGTTCTGACGAATCGGAACTTAAGGCTATCCATGATGTCCTCTATATACTCTATATTCTCTATATTTTCTATATCTCTAGATTCTTCTCTGTTCGAAGCCTCTAAACACAATTAGTTAAATAGTTAATTGGATTGGGAAGAATTATCTAGGATGTTAGCTAAAAAAATGCATTAATCATGCAAAGACTAGTGGATAAATATTTGCCAAAGGGGATAGGTATATTAGGTAGGTACATATTCGGAACTAAAAAATAATAATGTGAAAATTATTTTCTTATAAAAAATAAATTCTCAAGTGTTCGTTTACTGCATGGACATTTATCGTTTAGATAACTCAGTATTTACATTCCATTAAGGGCCGGTATTTTCACAACCTGTACGTACTGATTCTGGGTTAAAATTAACCAGTGTTTAGAATTATTAATCGGCTGTCAAATATAATCCATATTTAGACTGTGAACGTTTTAGTCCTAAGTAAATGTATGAACTCAATATATTTAACACTGACGTAGTTTTCAACAACACCAAAACACTACTTACTGCAGTCGACGCGCAATTTGCCAACCATGTTGGCATAATCTGGAGATGATTAAAACTAAACCTATATTCTATTTTCACCTAAACAATTGTTACGGCTGAGTGGACCGGAATAAAGCGAGCTGTATGGGGTTGGCCCTCTGTTGCTATTTATACACACATGTGTAAAAATAGCATGAATAGTGACAGAGAGCCAATCCCATACAGCCCGTTTTATTGGTTATTAAATCACGGTTCACCGAGTCGTCACAACGGTTCACTAAACCATAACAATAGTTTTGGTGTAAATAGGACATTAGGTGTCAGCATAGGTTTAGTTTTAATCAGATTAAGATGATGCCAACTTGGCGGAACGTATCAACGCATCAAGTGCAGTATAGTGTTTTGGTGTTATGCTGAAGACTACGTCAGTGTTATCTTCACACTAAAGGCTCCAAATCCTTTTAATCAATACATTCACTTTAGGACTGAAACGCTCACAGTCTAAGTATGGATTATATTTGACAGCCGATTAATACTTTAATCAGAAGTGAAATTACCGGCCCCAAGCGTAATACACAGGTTCATTGGCAATGTTTCTGGTTTTAGTTTCTAATTTTTATGGCACTTATCAATAAAAGCTCTACGCTCCCTGGCTTTATTGCTTCTATCTGTACAAAATAATGTGCTTGTCATTATTTTTCAATCCTTCATTATGATATCATGCACATGAATTTTTAAATCACTGTTATACGAGAAGCTGCTTCTAGTAAATTGTATACACCTGATATTACAATCTAGATTAAAGTTTTTAGAGAAAACTTAAATTTCCATTAAATTGTCGAAGCGAACATAGAAATTTGCAGCATGGCAATCTGTAATATGTACTATACAGTGTGACACAGATTCATGGTATACCCCTTCTTTTCCCATTATTTTTTAGATACAATTTTCAAATTTGGCATGGCCGAAGTACTTTTTAAATGCCACCTTTTGATATAAAAATTACCTTTTTATCACTTCCGGTTTTACCGAAAGTATTACCAACTCTCGATTTTTATATGGAACACCCTGTATATTATTACATTTTATGAATCTATACGTGGTTAATTTCTGAATCCAGCGATATAAGATAAGTAACATTTCAGCTGTCAAACTACTTTTTGTACTCTTGAATTTAGAGTGCATGACGATGCTCGATTTATTCTAATGGACCATAGCGACCATAAAAAATGGAGTTAGTATCAAATACATGAAATTCCTCTAGTTACAGGCCTTAAAATGCTTCAAAGTGGTTATACAGCTGAAACTAGCTTTTTTAAATAGCACCATAATGGTACCTACTAAGGTATCATTCGAAAGTACAATTAATTATCAATCTACCCATATACGCTTATTTTTTCTGTGAGACTAACAGAACTGAAATTACAGTTGAGAGAAGGCACTCTAAATTCAAAAGTAAAATGGAGTCCAAAAAGTAATTTGGATTCAGAAAATGTACGTAGATTCCAAAAATATAATAATAAATAGCGTTCCATCTAAAAATCCAGTGTTGGTGTTACCTCCGATAAAAGCGGAAGTGTCAAAAAAGTAATGTTTATGTCAAAAAACAATCTTTAATAACTCCTTCCGCCATGCCAAATTTGAAAATTGTGTATAAAAAATAAGTAAAGTCTCTGTATAGTTAAATCTTTGTTTCATTTTTTCAATGTAACGTATCTCTCATATTTTCAATAGTTTTATTAGTTTCTTTAATTGTAAAGTTCTTATGTTAATTCCTAGTGAATAGTGAGCCTACCCTACATGTTTACATTCAGTGTTTGTTGTTAAAGAAATAAGGCAAGAAAATATGATAATTTTTTAATAGGGTAAAATTTTAAGCGAAATTTATAACTTTATTAACAAAGTTACCCACACAAAAAGTGTGGGTACGCAATACTTGCCTATGTAAAAAAATATTGCAGTTTATTATACTGACCTTGTTTTGAAAACATTGTGTGGGCATTAAGGATTTAATGCAATGCATTTAATACAGGTGTTTATACAGTCTACGCTAGGAAATTATTAAAGGAAAGAAAACTATATTTATTTAGACATAAAGAACAATGTTACCTACTATCAATGTAAAATGTTAACATAAGGCAAGACTAAGTAACTAAGTTAACGCAAATCGCAAATATAACATCTAAAAAGTGTAAACAGTAGGTATAATTAAAAATTATTCGAATTTCTATTATCTTTATATATTAGTAAATATAATAAATTTTATTTATAATCTCTGACTATACTACATAGAGGTAAGTAGATACCAAGGATTTTTAACTTATAGTTAAAAATCATTGAGTAGATACTAGAAAGAATTTACATTTCTAAACTGTAAAACTATAAAACTGTAAAACCAACTTGAAAAGTTTCAGTCCTTTATATGTATAATTGTTAAAAATAATGGACACTTAGAAATATAATTATTTTAAAACACGATATAAATGTGTTTTATTTATGATGAAAGTAATATATTTTGTTAAATTAAACTCCATTGAGATGTTAATTATATACTCCCACAGAGAGACTTCTTTAAATATTTGTCATATCGGAAACCTATGAATAGGAAAGGACCCAAATGAGACCTTTGAGGGATACCTGACGTTGCAGTATGTAATGCAGAGTTAATGTTTTGGATAGTTAGGAAGATGTTTCTGTAAGACTGAAGCAATTTCAATACTTAGTACAGCATCTATAATAACCTCAGCAAGTCTACCAAGAAAAATATAAACTCATTATGTTTAGCTGAAATTTTATAAACAGCTTTAGGTCACTATAATATAGTATATAAGTACCATATAGCAACAGTATAAGTCACTTAATTTCACTTAAGAGAGAGCCTGATACAAACCATATTGCTTGAAACTCTCTGAATTTATTAAACAACATGGTAACTGTTTAGTCAGTGAGATTGTTGTACAGTTCTTCATAAATAATGACTAACTTGCTCTTAGCTGCAAGTTTTAAGATTACATTTTTTAAAATAAAGTCTATTAAATCAACATATATTTGGAACAATAGAAATTCTTGTGTAATTTAAAGTCCACTCAATCAATAAACAGTTTAAATACTAGCCACTAAGTCTGTAGATGTTTTTGAAGGCAATTTATATAGAAACATTGACAGCAGTCAAATATACAGTTTCTGCAGCTGTGAAAGAAGTCCTCATATATCATTTTTGAAAACAGATTAATACAGAAACTAATTTATAATGGACGTTTTATCGTTTCTGTCGAAAAATAATAACTCTTAATTTACTAGAGTAGTTAGAACGGAATGGATTCAGTAACAAAAGATAGACCGTCATTTATTGCAGCAAGTTTTAATCTCCTGAAAACGAAAACACGGGGGTTAAAGTATTTGCTCCGAATGAATTTCACATAAAATAAAGTAGTAAAAACCGAGATGTATATAATCTGGCAGCTCTAATTGCTCTCGAAAGTAAATTGTATTCAATATAATTACAAAATGCGCCAATAATATTACTTGTAGGAACAGGAAATAAATTCCTCATAAGATATTCTCTTAAGTATTTCACTTAAATACATAATTGGAATTATCGAAGATTAGTAAAACGAATTGATAAAAAATCTTTGGTAGATAGGACATAGATCAGACACTTCTAAGTTCTGCTGAAACAGACAATACCTCTGGAGTTATACAAAAATTTGCAAATTTATAATGGTTATTTTTCACTTCGACCACAAAGTTATGAGACAGTTGTGAGAAAGGTAGGTTGATTTTACCTCACTAGGAAAGGCAATAATTTAAAGCTTCCCTAGTAAGTGACGAAGGGTTGATATTGACAACTGAGTAACTGATTCAGATTTAGAGTGAAACTACAACTGAAATTACACCGAACGTTGGTTTTTTGCAATACCTGTGCTTTATCGAGCACTAAATTGGGTACGCACTAAACGCTTAATAATATTCTTGACAAAAAGATTTCAATAATACTAATTTGATGACATTTCACAAATCAAGCAAAATAACTATTTTCTTTGTGGTGTAATAAATTCTCATGTGAGTAATGTCAAGTTACACTTTTGTTTTGGATATTAAGGTAGATGGTACTTTAGAAAGTAACATCTTGTTTAAATAGGTCGAGTTCGTAGAATCTGGCTCTAGCTCATTAACAAAAATGCCATTTCAGTCTTAAATTCTCTTGAAAGTATTCTGGTTAACAACCATATAGTTTTAACGTTTTAATAATATCGGCGACAATGAGCCTCGAAAGATGCCCAAGGACGGAGCAGTGTTTAGTAGACAAAAGCACCAAATGGGCATGGCAATAATAACAGTCAAGTAAATTATATAAATTATGGGTGGTACTTAGAAGTTTCTCAAGATAGACAATATTGTGTATGTTCATAAATATTGAAAAGGTAAAACATAGCTGCCCGGTTTTTCGGGAAATTTTCCAGGAATAAGACCAGTTGTAAAGTAAGTCGTAATTCCCCCCTATTTTGAGACGAGAGTAAGAACGATTTTAAGTTAGTAGTAAATAAAAACAACTTTTCATTGGTCAGCATGACAGAAAGATGTCGTGGTTCGCGGTACTAGACAAAAGAGAGAAACGTACTTAAACAACCAATGGGATTCGTGTATTTCAATTTTAAAGCACAAAACTTTGCTTGGAAAATTTCTTAGTCAGTCACTCTTGGCACGGCTTCAGAATGGGTTTTGGTATTTGGGGCTTTTTCCCATAGTCCTAGAGCAAACCACCAAGGGCGTGTAAAGTATCCGGACTCAAGTGTTCATTAGTATTGTATCGATTCGTTTTCCTCAGTCTTATAACTAAAACGGGCTTCATTAATTTCAGTCTTAATTAATTCAATGATATGTATTTTTCCTTTATTTACGTTTTTCAATTATATTTCTTTATTATTAAAAAACCCTTGCCTAAAGTGAAGTGTTCTCATCCAAATCCTCCTAACTACCCTATCAGAATAAAATGAGTGTCGCAAGATTGCATGCATCGAGGCTCAGAATAAGATAAGCCACGGTAAGTTTAGAAACTTTTTTTATACGTAGATCAAAGCATATCCCGGACTCAGCGATAGAGAAACTGATTCAGTAGTAAAACTAGACTTCCTTTCGGGACAAATGAATAAATAAGTAAGTTAACAACAGAAACAAAAAATGTTGTAAATGGACATTTCAGATAGCCAGGGACCTACTCTACCATTTTGTAAAGATCTCATGTGGTTTTACCTTAAAAAAAATGTTTTTAAACATTTTTCAATCTATTTTTCAGTCCACTATATAATGTAACAAAGGTTTGAGGTAGTAAGAGCTCTCAACAAATTTTAGAACTGCCAACTATTAGTTTTCGTCAGTTTTATCAAAGTCTTAATGCAATGCTTAAACCTTGCTGTAATATAATGTGCTTTGTATATACAAGTATTTTCATTCGCTTTTATTGTAAGTTCAAAATATTAAATATAATAATAGTAATAAATATAAATGTTTCATATTTTAAGCTCATATCTGTAGGTACTTAAGAAAGCACGGAAAGAAGATCATAAAGGCACAAAAGATTATTATTAAAAATAAATGGTTATGAAGAGGATGCGGAGGTATATAAGTTATATCTGTGCAAAGAAATAAGGTATTATTCTTATCTTATTTAGTATTTATTTATTTTCTTTTGCTACATTCTTCCGCTTTCTTGCTTTAAATAACGAAAATGTTTTGAAAACAGGTACACTGTAGGCAGCAGTGGTAAGCGGTGTATTGTTATTACCCCTCTTAAAATAGCTTTATGCTGTAGCTTTTATTAAGTCATTGCACACTTACATTTAATCTTAAAATATACTTTACTTTGTTTTCTCTTCGCATTATATACACAATACACTCGTATATTATATAATAGATGAAATAGGAATTTTGGGGAACATTTGCAGCTACTCTAATTATGTAATTACATAACAGTTTTCAGAATGAAGTGCAGCTGGGTAAATTTCAAATTGCATTGCTATATCAAGAGTAGTGTAGAGAGGAGCTTATATGGCGGCATTTACTGTATTTTTGAAGAAATACATATTTTTACCTTAAATAAATAACTTATTTTCGTTAATATTTTTGAGACAAAATATGGAGGATATAACTCTCACATATCAAAATTGTTTAATTTGTCTCGTCTGTTCTGTAATTTAAGTCTAATATGAATGCATTGGTTGTGGGTGAGATAACGACAAGTAATAACTATGCCAAATGGCCTAGACTGACGGAATCTATACCACGGATTAATCATCGAAATAGAATTATAAAGCATGTAGTGCCTTGATAAATTTATCAATCGTTTAAAATTGTTTTATCTTAAACAAGACAAGCCGTTAAGCCGGCTCTTTTTCAATAAATATCAATTTTAATATTAAATTACTTGTGGGGCTATACAAAATCCAGATAACAAACAAAGGCATTATATTCGAATAAAACGTAAAAGGGCAAATCAACAAACAGGGCAGTAATTGAGTTACTAATGACTAGGTCGGCCATATTGTGAATTATTGACTGAAATCAGGTATCTATGATAGAGATAAAGGGCCTCTTACAATTACTCAGCAATTTATAAAGTATCCAACTGTAATATGGGGAAAATGAAAATTAGGTGGGTAGTCTCACAGTTGAACGAGGAAGCCATGTAGATATTAAAAGAAACAACTTTTCCTCGGAAAGAATACTAAGAGAGGAACGTATACTGCTTACTAACCAAAGATTTGGTAAATTTTTCTGGTAACTGTTCGAAAATGACAAATAATAATTCACTACTTTATAGGATGGATAGGATACTTACGGGATATGTAGGAATATAGGTACTTCACAGAATGATCGGTGATATTTATAAATATTTATACGTAATTTAGTTTTAGATAGATAGATAAATATACTTATTAGTCCAACTAGAGCAATACAGCTTTGCTATGGGATAAGTCAAATCTCCGTCATCAAGTACAAGCAATGAAATAAGTAAAACAACAAATACAACATAAACATACAAGTATAAGCAAAGCACAGTATGGGCCCCAGAATAGATCCCTGGGCACACCAATATCATTACTCAAAGTGGAAGATGTATGATGTATTTGTATAAGTAAATGAAGCACACCTAATTGTCTAGGAACACAAAAACAGGAAATCTTAGATAATAAATAATCACTGATCTGCTGTAAAATACATTATGATCAATCGAATATTTAGGAATAATTTTTTTTTTGTCTTATCAGAAGACGTTAGTGTAAACCACCCTAACTGTGACTCTTCCACAAGTATGCAAATTGAACAATTATATAGCTACAGTTATTTTCTTACGAAAAATATGCACGAAAAGATGAAAAACTTATTTGAAAGTATAATTTCATTGGCTTTAATTAAAAATAGCGGGTCAAAAGAGCCTCGGCTAAATTAATATCCGTTTCAAACCATTTAGAACTGGTCGAGGTAAGTTATTATTAGCCGTTGCATCTAAAAAGTAAATGTTTTAATATAATTATTATATCGCGAAACAGAGCGGAAACAGAGAGAGTTAGAGTGCATCGTCTCGTTAGAGGGTAATTGATGACCAGCTTTTATCTACATCAAATGGTTTTCATTTCAGCAAAATTACGAAGTTGGCCACAAACGCGATTAACAAACTTGTTTAGGATTCTGTTCGTGACACCACGATCGCTCTCTAGAGGAAATATAAGAAAGAAGTAGACCATGCCTTTCCATCATAAGGAACCTCATATACCTGTGAAAAATTATTGCAATTTTTTAGACCGTCCCTGTAATCCCCAGCTCTAGTATGGCTACACCGCACCGGTGTAAAATGATGCTAATTATTTAAACTTGTCACTTCGTACATCATGCGGTTGATTACTGTGACTTGTATAAAAAATGTTCGCTACAAAATAGAATGTAACAATTGCGTTACGACATTCCTGATTAAGAAAGTCTTTGTTAATTTTTTAAAATGTTGTTTATAATAGGCTGAAAATATAGGGTAAATTTTTAAGGGTCCATTCTCTGTAGATTTGACAGGCATGAATGCTAGGTCGAATTGAGAGGATGGGTAGCCGATGGGTGAAGACTTACATATTTCCACTATCGAATTATTAAGATTTCGGAGGTGCAAGTAAAGCCGATGTAAAAAGGTATGTGGAAATAAAGTTAGCCCCCATTGCAAGGGTACCGGATTTGTCTTATAATTGCATCAAAATTTCTTTTTAGTGTTATAAATTATATATTACCGGAAAGATCAAAAGATAAACTAGATCCCTGTAGTAGCAAATTTTTGTTTAATACATGTATTTTAGAGAAAATAATTTTTGAAAATACGCTATTTTAGTACAAGATTGTTTGCCTGGAATTTTAAAAATAAAAAGAATTACCAAAAATTACTACTATAGGGACTTAGATTAAAGTCTTATCTTTCAATACTTTTTTACTAAAAGTCGCTATCTTTTATAGTTTTTTTATAATTAGACACGAGACGAACGCCGATTTAGGGCTTATTTCGACCTAGTGAATGGACTCTTAAGTATGGGACATATTTTAAGAATTGTATGGTTACATATTATATGGTCCACAATTCTTATTTGTTCGAAGTGGAAAATGTCAAGCCAGATAAAAAAACTTTTTCAATATACTGAAGATAAAAAACGTCATGCTCAGCCGCGTCAAAGTTCTATAACGGAGAAAATGCTTTTTCAATGGGTGCAACTTTTTTGCAAAATATTTTTTATCTGTATATTCCAACTTACCAACGTCCTATGAGCATACTGAAAATATTTTATCATTTTATCATAATATGTCACATGTAGGACAAATAACTGAAGCAGACTATGATTTATCAATAAAGAAGATAAAACCTAAGCGGTCGGCGAGTGTCGATGGAGTGCCAACTTATGTGTTAAAAGGCTGTTCGAAATATTTCAAAAAACCTTTTTTATATTAACATCTATAACTTAATTCTTAAAAATAATAAATTTCCTAAATCATGGAAAATATCAATAATTAGTTCAATATACAAATCAGGTGACAAATCAAACATTGAAGATTACATATTGTCTTACAAATTACATATTGAAAACATAACTGTCGTCGTCTTATAAAACTAGGTTTTATAATAAAATCTTCATAAGTTTAGTTGAATTAAATTGTAGAAAAAGCACAAAAGAAGTTTTTGAGATTTAATATTATTTAATATTATTCGTTTTGTGTAAAGTATTCTAACAGATACTGTATTCTTTGTTGCGGAACTATTTTAGTAGAATTATTAGCTCAAGACAGCATAGATTTATTATTTTCAAAACTCTCGATTTCTACTAATTTGCTAACATTTACTCATTACATCTTGAATGCCTTCGAGGAAGATGTGCAAGTTGATGCTGTATATATAACTTTTAGAAAGGCATTCGACAAGGTTGACCATGACGTATTAATCATTTATGGAGTTGGTGATGCTTTAATCGCACTAATTGTGTATATCTTCAAGGTTTGCAGTAAAATTCAATTGTTCTCTTTCTGACGAATATATAACAAATTCAGGTGTGCCTCAAGGTTCTAACTGGGGCCATTTCTATTTTTATTTTTTATCAATGATCTACCTACTGTAATACGTAATTCAAATTCGTTGATGTTTGCTGATGCTCTAAAGTTTTACAGACGCATCGAGTCTCTCAATGATAGCTTTTTATAAAGCTATAATTGCATGGATGCATGCTTTTGAACGGAGCTGTGCAAATAAACATGACTTTAAGATTCAGAAATGTTATTCTATAACATTTACACCTAATAATCAAGCAACAATCAGTCATTCTCAAATGGACCACATTAGGTTAAATAAAGTTGACAGTATCAAGGATTTAGGAGTTACAATCGCTTCTAAACTGTCTTAAAAATTACATATTGAAAACATAACTGCCTCGGCTTATAAAACTTTAGGTTTTATTATAAAATCTTCATAGGCTTTAGTTGAATTAAATTGTAGAAAAAGTACAAAAGAAGTTTTTGAGTTTTTAATATTATTCGAAATGTCCATTTGTGTAAAGTATTTAAAATTAGTTCACTACACAACCGACGGGTTATTACTAAGTTATTTGGATTTTACGTACTAAACTCTCTTGTTGACGATTCGTACTTGTTGTCTTTGATTCACTTAAATACTCCCCCTAGGAATACTAGAACGTATGAATTTCTTTATATCCCCATGCGCAGAACAATTTATTTTGAACCTCCATTAACTGGTTTTATTATTGGTTTTTTTTTAACTGCTCATTTACCTAGATCTGCATATACCTACTTTGTTTCGTTATCTATTCTGCTTTATGTAATTTTTTTTTCTATATAATTTTGTTAGCATATGTACTTTTGCTTAATTATGTGTAAAACAAAATTTTCTTTTATTGGAAATTCGTGCCTGTTTAAAAATAAACTAAAAAAATAAATAAAAAAATTAATAAATAAATATTTATAGACGCAATACTTGGTCATCAAGGATAATGGTCTGAATTGTGATTTTTTTTATTTGACAGATGATATTAATCAATTGTATTAAATGAACGTAACTTCGAAAATGTAATTATGTTATCAAATAAAACGCAGCCCTCTTTCAGTTACTAAGGTACCTTTGATCATTTTTCTTTCAGTAATTGGGAATTAATGTAATTAAATCCGAAAATAAGTCAATAATCCGATAAGAAAATGATCGTAAAGAAAAGTACATAATAATAACCTTTTTATGATTCTCGTTTTCTTAAATATAGTTCAAATTAAAATATAAAATATTAATAAAATTATTATACTGGGTGGCCCATAATGTACTGACACATTTTGAAGTCTAATAACTTTGCCTCTCAAAAACCTATAAGTAAGTGCTTGGTGTTGTTCGATAGAAAAACTCAAAAAGTTCTTTTATGTTGAAAAAAATACTGGGGTACCAAAGTAAAAAATTCAAGTCAAAAAATAATTATGTAAAGTTACATTCTGAATACTACTATTTTTTTAAATAGTAACCATAGAGATTTATAATTCTTATAATTCTCAAATAGACGTACTGCCGGTATAGAAAAATGAATGATCGTGTTTTTATTGATGAAAATTTGTTTAAAAATAACGAGTCTATTGTCGTTACTCAACGTCAGTTTCGCACAAGATCTAATTTGAATCCTTCTTGTAGAAACACAATTTGGCCAATTTAAAACCACAGCATCAGCTATGAACCTGCAGGTATACCTATTTCAGTTAGAACTATTGAGAAAGAATTCGATTGAAAGAGTTCGAGTTGCATTTTTTAGAGGTCCAAAGCGATCTGCAAACAGACAATCTCAAACATTAGCACTCTCAAGAACTAGCCTGCAAAGAATATTGCATACAGATTTACGCTTAAAACCATATAAAGTTGAACTTGTGCAGGAACTAAAAGATACTGATTTTGCAGCCAGACTTGCGTTTTCTAACAATTTTTTAGAGCATTTAGAAAACAATGCTGATTTGTCAGAAAATTTATTTATGTCTGTCGACGCACATTTTCATAATGTGTTTCTATGTAAACAAACAACTTCTCCAATACCAAACTCCTCTTCATAGTAAAAAAGTTCCTGTTTTGTGTGCAATGTCAGCACAGGGAATTGTGGGACCTTATTTTTTTGTGGATGAATATGAAGAAAATAATTACGGCGTTTTCCTGAAAACATGTGGTTTCTGCAGGACGGCGCCACATGTCATACTTCCCACGCATCCATGAATGTCTTGCGACAAATGTTTCCAGGACGCCTGATTTCAAGGTTTGGTGATCTCCAGTGGCCCCCAAGATCAGTGATTTTTGTTTAAGGGGCTATTTAAAATCCAGGGTTTACATTAATAATCTGCAAAATATCGGCGAATTAAAAGAAAATATTCGAACAGAAATCCGGAATATTGCTCTATTAATGTTGCATAATGCTATGCGAAATACGGTGTCTAAAGTTGAAGAATATTCAAGAAGAGAAGGTCATCATCGTTAGGCACAATTTTTAAAAATTAGGCTAGTTATTATTATTATTATTATTATTATTATTATTATTATTATTATGTTAGTTTCACTTGTTATTAAATTTCTTGAATTCCATATTTTGATTAAAATCATTTTATACTTAGGGATACTACAGGATACACCCTGTATTTTTTTGCAACATCAAAAAACTTTTTGAGTTTTTCTATCGAACACCAAAAGCTTACCTATAAGTTTTTCAGAGACAAAGTTATTAGACTTCAAAATGTGTCACGACATTATGGGCCACCCCATATTATAAAATTTCATAAATAATTTTATTTTGCTACATTAAATGCAACTATCTTTTTTCTGTTCAGATACCGACTACTAAAGACAAGTCAACCACCTCTCGCCTACACACCCTCGTATTTTTCTCGATTATTTTCAAATTGAGTTAAAATTTTAATCAGTTGTGCAATGGCACAACTAGTAAACCATCATAATTGATAGAAATATCCTGTCTTATACTAGTACAACTAATAATATTTAAAATAATATTCACTTTTTTTAAGTTAACAAAAGTGAATATTATTTTGAATATTATTATTTATACCAGTAAGACAGCGTATTTCTAGAAATTATGATAATTTACTTGAAATAAGATGAGGAATTAAAAATAAGTATTTTTCTTTTAAAATTTGTATACTGTTAAGTTTGTAATTCTGAAAATTTCACAAAGATCAATCAAAAATATATTAGACCATTGAATTCTACGCTAAAAAATATCATAGTCGGATTTATATATTTTTCTCTATTACTATTTATATATAGTTCTCCAAATATGCAAGATATGCCAGGACAGACCGCTGTGCGATTAAGGGGGCCCGTTTTGTTTCGCAATGACATCAAATTAACTAGCTAATTAAAATTTAAGACGAAAAGATGGCAGTAAATTTCGTGAATTTTACGAAAACATTTAGACATAAATACATAACTTGTTTATTCTTTAGTTTGCAGGTGTTATTCTAGGAGTAAATATTCAATATGTCGACGTCGTTCATATAGGTATAATATAACATAATATAACATTGTAGCGTGTCACTTTTACTATTCAACTTTAATATTAATTTCAAATCTTTATTATAAACTCGCTAAATTAATGAGAGTGGTTTCAATTGCAAACTTGGGAGACAATATGACTTTAGAAGGGCTTACGTACTCATTTAAGCTGTGTTAGGAAAACTTACACCTAACGATAATGAGTGCTGACTAGCAAGTTGTTATAACTTTATTAGCCCCAGAGACAGAAATAATGAGATTTCACATTTGCGCTGTGGAAATATAAGTACAATGAACCTTGTTTCACAGTAAAAGTGCTTCTAATTGGAAATGTAATAGTGTTTTGTTATATTTATATAATATTCTTGATAGTGACTCGAATAGCTAATGTGAAATATAAATTGAAAGGTTTTTAAATTAGTGCATACTGCTGTATACGTATCAAATATGAAAGGAAGTAAACGTGTTTACGGGTTGTGTAATTTTCAGCATTAAATGACTGTGGGGTCGTACCTCACAGTCACGGAGAAGACAGGTGTAGATAAATTCAGTTGGTACCTAAATTGAGTTTCTAATAAATAAGTTATTTGTAATAATTCCAAAGGAAATTGTATATGGATCTAAAACCAGTAGCATGCCACCTGTAAATTCTGTAGCAAAACTTAATGAGTTGCACACTTTTCTGAAATTAGTAACAATATTGAATACCTAGTTACTAGCAACTCGTTTGTCTACTTTTTTATGTTTTCGGCTAGCATTTGAACAAGAACTTCTAAGGGGTTAATTAAGGTTAATTATCCATTCTCGACCATTAGTGCTTTTCAGCAGCAACAACATAGCTGGTGGTACCAAGCGTGTGAATAAAATTTATTAGAAATATATAAGGCTACTCAATTATTGTTATAATACGTTACTAACATCACAAGGTAAGTAAAACTCTGAAAATGGGATATCCCAAGTTTTATTATCTAAAATTTTAAACAACTGTACTCAATACATATATACACTGTTTTCATTTGAAAATTCCCCACCCCTACTATTTTTACACTACGAAAAATTTAAAAAATCACCTGTACCAATCGATTTTTGCTCTAAGGGCATCTTCTTTGATGCATACAAAATCATGATAGATTCATCCCCCACACCACCAGTAAAACCAACATAAAAATCTTAAATAAGACCCCCCCCTCCCTTGTAATACATGATTTTAAAGTGTATTTAATTTGACATGCCTACACCTGGTACTTTGCTTTAAAGATTTGTATGGTAGTTCTGTACAAAATAAATTTTTTTATTTATTTTATTGTTAATCTAAGAAATTATTATTAAAATGAATTCATCTAAAATTACCTTAGATACCTTAATTGTATTAGAATTGTGATATGTGGGCAAAATGTTCATTCACTTGAATAAATTCTCAGAGTGTGTTCTCTTAACGATTGTGTAACTTTTATTATTTAGGTTAAGGAACACTGATCCTTGACATGTGTATTTATTAGGCTTTCTTCACTGAAGCCATCCAGCCTCTACTGATCAGCAAGTAGAGTCCGTGTGGACCATTCACCATATTATATGTGAATGGTGGCGAACGGTGCAAAACCGAAAATAAATTAGAGGTTTATTTTACATATTATAAAACCAGTAGTGGCCAAGTATTAAGTGTATATGTGGTCAAGGAAAATTTCTATAGTCCTAAACAAAACAGCAGCTGCTGTTAGGTAAAGACTTGCCAAAATAACTTTATACTGTGCTGTAGAGAATTATTTTTATTCACTATTGTGTTTCTCATTTAGCATGTAGCTATATTCAGATCAACAAATTTCAAATTATATTTATATGTTCTGTACAGGTATAAAAATATATTTTTTCTCATTTATTCCATATTTTTTCTTCACTGTAATGCGCCAGTAAACGTAAAAAAGGTGAAGCACTTAGGGTCGTCAGAATGCGTGAAATCCATTGTGATGAGTCCAGTATTTCCGTAGCTTTTCCATAGTAAAAGTTTTTACATAAAGAAATATATTTTATCATCTTCCGCATTCAAAACCTATTTTTCTAACTGAACTATCTTTACTTTAATATACTCCCCCCAGATAATAAATTATATTATTAAATATAATTTATAAATTATACAATAATATAATATAATAAATATAATAATAAATTATATTATTTTCAAAAACAGTGTGAAATACTTTCCTATATAATATCCTATATAATTTCCTGTTGTATAATATAATAATATCTCTACCCCTCATTTTAATAGCAAGGATTAGGCCGAAAGTGTAAGACTTCTGTGGGAGAGGGGCGGCATATTATCATTTTGCGGGCTGTATTTGCGCCTCAGAAACGACTTGGTGGGCCCTAACTACCATTCAGTGCTGGAATGATGGAAACCTGGAAACCTCATTAGTTAGGGGGACAGTCAAACATCAATTGATTTTAATCTCTCATATTATAACCAATTTGACACTCTGCCCATCCTAGCATATCGCCAGGATGGTTGCCAACCCCTCTCTTCGAACAAGCCTTGATCTACGAGTAAACAATTTAATTAAAAATGGTTTGGTGGAATGGGGATCCCAACCCACGACCTCTGAGTTAAGCGATCGAGACACTAAACCCTGAACCACCAGCTCGCTTATATAAAACGCTTTTTAATTCTGCACCACTTGGAACAGATTATATAAAAGACAGACAGCCTGTGTATAAAATAATTAATATTTGATGGTTATGGTGATGGAAATTAAGATACCTGGACTTCAAGGCCCTATGAAGATACCCTGCATTATGGAACTTCTTTATTTTTTAAAGATAAATTTCTTAAAATTCTCATATAAAACGTATGTTTATGTATAGGTGATTTACAAATATTATTAGCACCTAAGTAAAAGTTTGATAATATGTTTTATTTTCTCACAGCAAATAATAAGCGAAAAAGTTTCTTCACATGTGAATTTAGGTACTTACATTGTCACTATTGTATATCCATACCAATATTTGTATCAGTAAAATATTTATTGGATATAGAAAGTAAGTAATAGGATTACCTTCCTTTGAAATATCGTCTATTGAAGTGGAAGGAGGTGACGGTACATATTCTAGTAATACTCCCAGCCAATTATCTTCTAGTTTCTCATAAACATAAAATCAGATTATCCGTGGGTGTATACACATCTACCCAGTAGCCAATTAGAGACATCATCAATTTACGTAATCAGGTTAATAAACTTACATCTTAACTTAGTCAGCTAAGATATTCGCTTACCTAGCACAATCAAAGTATTAACTGGTGTCACAAAATCCTCACAGTCGACTTAAATCAAAACAATAACCTCACTGTATACTAACTTCGCAAATAAACTTTGAATCTAGTTTAGAACAAATTTAATAGAGTTGTTATAAACCGTGTGCCATAAATAAACACCTTTTTACTCCAGAGTGAGATACGCATAGAGGAGGTATCTTAGGAGAAAATTACATCACCTCTTTTAGGATATAATGGATTTTAAAGTAATTTTTTTTTACATGCCTGCCCAGCCTATCTTTTGTAGAGTCACTCACTAGTGCCTCTAATCTTTTGAAATAAATCAACCTCAAACTTATTGTGCATTCTACACAACCTAGGTCGACTATGTCATTTTTATGAAATGTTCTATTTAGTGTATCTTCTTCAAGCTCCGCACCAGCAAACCTTATGGAACTATTATTTCTCACATAACTGCGTCCCTATATAGCATCATTCGTTGAAATAATACTATATTTTGTACCTAGACTATTTAGAGGACACCTTTAAGGTTGATATTTCAAAACATACAGTTTTAAGTAATGTTTGTAGACTTACATTCTAGCTCTGTAGTAATTTTTTGGATTAAGTACATCCGTTTTTGAACTCTTACCTGAAAACAAAGAACATTGTTAATTTTCACTTAGGTACATGTACATAGTATAGTCAATAACGAAAAAATGTGGTTTCGCTTTCAGAAAATAGTTTAATGCCAGCATACAATTTACATATAATTAAATGTATGTACAAAAAACTATAGAAGTGTAACGTGAACTAATTCTCCTGTAAGATGTAAGACTATAAAACTTGCTTTTTATCTGTCGATACTATCAAGAGATAAAAAGTAGCTTTTAGGTTCTAAACAGGTTTCGAGTTAATGGATCCTATTCGGTTGGACCTGAACCTATTCGATTGCTTTGAACCGTAGGGTTGTGGTAGGTAAACCAAGAAAATTTCTGCTCTCATTGTTGACTGACTGAACTGACAAAGCTTGAAACATATCAATATTTTATGCCTAAGTTGATGTTTTATATTACGCTACATATAGTAGAATATGGAGAGAAGATTTACATATGCATTTAACCGATTTATGACTAAGCCAAATCTTACCTTAAAAGGCATTTTAATTAGTTGTAAAGGGATGAAGTGTTGCAACCTTTGTGCAACCTTAAATAACCTTCAAAGTGAAGAGTTACGAGATGATTTTCGGCAACAGAGTGAGTAAAAAATCTTTACTAGAAAATTTTGATCACACGTCTTCAGTATAAATACTGCGGTTAAACTCCGGTTAAACTTTTAAACGAACTGAAATCTGGATTTAACTTAAGAAAATTGTCATGAAGTTAGCTCATTTCAATAACTACAAACTTGTTTTGAAAAAATGTGAGGATGAGTTCAAAAATGTTATGGGAAATTCAGTTAAGGTTTACATAAGCATTTGGGTTATGAATTCCTTTGCTGTTGCTCATTAATTGTTCTTGAATCTCGTAATGATGTTACTTTTCATCCTATAGTAGCTCACTGAGGAACGGTATTTTTGGATCTCTTGATAGTATATATTCAAGGAACGTGTAATGCTAGCTATTATTTATAAAGATTGGGTTGTAATTTATCCGAGTAAGTAATAGTTACCCCTTACACTCGAGCTTATTTTTCTTGCGACTACTGTAACGAATTTGCATTATCTGGAAAAGTGACATTTTTGGTGACGGCAACCTATTACATGTGAATATCGAAACTGAATTTCGATTGGCCACTGTTAAAAACTAGTAGGTAAGTATTTTCCACGGTCCACATCTTAAGTGCAAGTAAATCACAAATCATTAAAGGTCGTACAGCGTGTTCACTATATTTGAATACAAGGATGCAAAAATAATATTTGTGTGTAATAACAATACTGTGTACATCCGTCTGTAGATAATATGTAATAACTAGGCAAATATTTAGAAAGATATCATGACATATACCTGGGTCGTACTGGGGAATATACAGACTATTGGTCGTAAAATAAACTTAACAGACTAAACTCAAATCTTAGAATAAATAATTATAAAGGGTGGTCTTTATACTTCCCCCTGTGACTCAGTTACATCCAGTGATGTAACAATGTGCTGTTCCCCTGTGATTTACATCACGATATCAAAATTCGTAGAGTCTAGTAAAGACAAAGCGACAAAAGTAGATACACTGTAGGCGAACGACGCCAAAAACCAATGTATTTTTAAAGGGGGGTAAATTTGGGTCATTTTTGTTCCCTCGCACATGCGCAGATGCTCTTTAGCACCCTCACAGTAATCGTCCAGAACGCCACTCCCACTTCAACCTATCTAGCCACCCTTACGCTTGCGCAGAAGCTCTTCGGCACCCTCGCGGTCATCATAGCTTCTGCAGCCGTCCTCCAGGTACCACAGGCCGGGCGGAGAAATTAGTCGTAGCGATCATCATACATTCTGTAACCGTCCTCCAGATACCACGGGTAGACGGAGAAATTAGTAGTCGCGGTCCTGCAGGTTCATCACTTAATAACGGAGGAAAATGCATTATATAAAATACAGATTTAATTTCCTTTGGACATATAAAACATAGTATTGAGAAGTAATTTTTAAATTAGTAAGTTGCTTGTAAAGTTTTCAGTCGGCATATATTCAAATTAGACGTATCAATTATCCGCGTCGAGGTAGCAGAGGTTACGCGCGCTTCGTCATCTCCAGCGTGTACGTTCCTGTTTAATCTAGTTCATATATTTAATTTAGATATATTTTTAGAGAGAAACTGATACTATTAATTAATTCGCGCTAATTTTTACTATCGAAAATCTCGTAGACACATTTTTAACATGAGAGGTTATTATTTTGGTATAATATAGTTATTAGTAAAACAGATTAAGATAAAATATTTTCACATAGCACAGCGGGATAAGAAACGCTGAACAAGCATTTAGCAGTTGGTATTGGAGAGTTATTTTTAGATTTAATATATACAGAGTATATCATAATTAAAGTACGTAGCAAATTGAATTAGATTCAATATATACAGGGTGTACCCAAGTTTGATGTATGTACAATATACAGGATATCTCACAATTACCTCTCTATTAATATAATTTATTCAAAATAGATCTGCTTTTATATAATTTTAGCATAGGTATTAAGTTTGATGTATGTACAATATACAGGATATCTCACAATTACCTCTCTATTAATATAATTTATTCAAAATAGATCTGCTTTTATATAATTTTAGCATAGGTATTAAGTTTGATGTATGTTCAATATACAGGATATCTCACAATTACCTCTCTATTAATATAATTTACTCAAAATAGATCTGCTTTTATATAATTTTAGCATAGGTATTAAGTTTGATGTATGTTTAATATACAGGACATCTCATAATTACCTCTCCATTATTACAAGTTATTCAAAATAGATCTAACTGATTCACTGATTGGAAGTACTGAGTTCTCATGATACCGGGTGGTAATATAAAAACAGATGTTTGACAGATGTAGGACTGATTAGGTATTTCATCTTAGAGTTTCACAAGATTGAGGTAATATGAAGATTGTATCATAGTTCTTAATCAATATTGGGTTCCATAGGTACCTTACAAGTTTCTAGCTAAATCCTTATATGTTTGAAATATAGAGTATAACAAAAGATGCAATAAACAATATACAGGATAAATCAGATTGCAGAATTCAGAGCATAAACATTTCTAAAGTATTCAAATTACAACCAATCAGACAACTAGAGGTGAATTTTCTGTAACTTTAATATTTCAGCTTCATGACATAAGGTATGAGTATAATTTTACGTGGATATACTAGAAATTAAATAGAATTGTTTGCCTTAATATGTCAAAAGGATATTACCTTAAACTTTGGGCGTTTCTAATAAAACAACTAGAGGAGAATTTTCTGTAACATGAGTATTCCAGCTTTGTGACGTCATTACTAAATAAAATGTGGTAATAATAGTATCTTGGGTTCTGAGTAAGAAAACTTGCGGTTACTATAGATTTTAAATATATTATAATATGACTCTTAGTATATATTAACATGTAATTAAATGAGAATTTGTTTCAAAGGAGTTACTTAAATTAACATAGATTCTTAAGGAAAAAACCAGCAGTGTTTATAGAGATCTTTAGGTAGATGAGGCATGAGCCAGACACTTAGAACCATGAGCGGGTATGGAACAGAAAACAGGTATATGTAAGCAGGTATGGAACAGAAAAACAGGTATTTTCAAACAGGTATGAAACAGAAACATCTGTGTAAGCAATAATAAATCTGTCAGTTAATATTAACAAATGACTATTGTAGTTTGACACCTAAGATAACATTAATTTTAATGTCATTGTAGAAACTGCATTAAGCTGTCATCTGTCGGTAGACAGTAGAATGTAATGGTGAAAGGGATCTGTAATGAGGTTGGAGACTTTATCTGTAGGTAGTAGATCGTAATCAACTTAGTAATAGAGGGAAATTTGAAGACTATAAATTTGATTGATCAAATATGATAAATAAATATGATTGATATAAATTATAATTAAACAAATCTAAGACGCTGCTAGTTTCGGATTCTGGGGAGTAGTCACATGATTCTTAGATTATATTATTCAGAGTATGTACCTAACCAATCATAGTACATCAACAAACTGCGCGAAATTCAAATATTAGTATACAGGGTGTATCAAATTAAAAGCTATACAGGGTGAGCCATCTTAAGGAAAAAACCAGCAGTGTTTATAGAAGTCTTTAGGTAGATGAGGCATGAGCCAGACACTTAGAACCATGAGCTAGTATGGAACAGGAAACAGGTATACGTAAACAGGTATGAAACAGAAAACAGGTTTAATAACAACTAAATGAAAACATGAGTTAGTATAGAATGTGTTAAATGATTCAAACAGTCCCCATAAAAACAGAGTAGCCTCGTGATTATGCGAGATGTATATAGTATGGTGGAAAGTAGAGGGGGTAGCGACTTCATAATGGAATATGTATTATTAAATAAAAGCGATATGAAGAGATTAAATACATGTTAATAATCTAAAGACATACATTTTATATCAAAATAATTATTATGGGATCAAGCGCCCGGCTGCTGGCTGGGGGATAATTTCATAAAGAAAAATATATATTGTTTTTAAATAATACATATCATTATAAGAGAATAAAGACGATTGATCATTAAAAATATTAATGATCCTTCTGTACGAGGTTGTAAGGGAGTATTTATGAATTAAAGATACAGGTAATATATAGTATTAAAAATAAATAAAAAATTCTATTAGACCTAATATTGATTATTGATATGGGAGATTATGTATGTTGTGGGATAAATCATTATAGGTGGTTATGGATATCAAACTATACATTTTAATAATGATATTATCTTGAGATGCTATCAAGTTGTTGGTAATACATATATACAGAAACTTTAGCTACGGAGATAATGTTCAGGTGTGTGGATGTTGGAGTTGGATATTGCTCGCTCAAAAATCAAGATGGCGGCTAGCTGTTATGTATTAATAAATAATTAAAAATAGCAGTTATCAATTAAGAATATTAAGTATGATCTGAAGGTATATGATTCTCGAGGGAGAGTTAGAGGAATGATGATACAATATATGAATTATTGTAATTATATATTGACACCTATTTTACAGAAAAATAACCTAGGTTCCATGGATATGTAAAAATAAAATTTGAAGGTTACCATTGACTATTTATCATCTTATGTGCATTGAGATTAATATTAAACAGCATTATGGTTCTTTGTACTAAACAGCACTATCACTTCCAGTCACCTTGTGTGTCGGTGAGATGTAATTTGGAACACTTGTTAGATGTAATCTGTTTGTAAATACATGTTGTTCCGTTTGGTGGATCCGTTTGGTGGATCCTTTTGGTGGATACGTTTGGTGGATTGGTGGATGCGTTTGGTGGATTGGTGGATGAGTTTGGTGGATTGGTGGATGCGTTTGGTGGATTGGTGGATGCTTTGGTGGATTGGTGGATCCGTTTGGTGGATTGGTGGATGCGTTTGGTGGATTGGTGGATGCGTTTGGTGGATTGGTGGATGAGTTTGGTGGATTGGTGGATGAGTTTGGTGGATTGGTGGATACGTTTGGTGGATTGGTGGGTACGTTTGGTGGATTGGTGGATGCGTTTGGTGGATTGGTGGATCCGTTTGGTGGATTGGTGGATGAGTTTGGTGGATACGCTTGGAGGATAATCATTGATGGGTCTAAAAGAATATAGTGCAATCGAAATTGTATCATTGACTATAATAATCTTAAAGGTTAACATGTATTCATGTCAAGTGTATAGCCTCTCCAACAGCTCGAACCGCTCCAACAGCTCGAACTGCTCCAACAGCTCCAACCGCTCCAACAGCTCGAACAGCTCCAACAGCTCGAACCGCTCGGTTCGAGCTGTTGGAGCGGTTCGAGCTGTTGAACCGCTCCAACAGCTCGAACAGCTCCAACAGCTCGAACCGCTCGGTTCGAGCTGTTGGAGCGGTTCGAGCTGTTGAAGCGGTTCGAGCTGTTGGAGAGAAGGAGGGATATTTGAAATTTGTAGAATCGAGGAATGGATTTATACAGATTGAAAACAGACTCGTTAGGTCAGATTAGATCTTTCATATTACGTATTGGAGGACGTTAGGTTAGGTTAGATAATCTAACCTAACCTAACGTCCGCGTATCCGTAATATGAAAGATCTAATCTGACCTAACGAGTCTGTTTTCAATCTGTATAAATCCATTCCTCGATTCTACAAATTTCAAATATCCCTCCTTCTCTCCAACAGCTCGAACCGCTTCAACAGCTCGAACCGCTCCAACAGCTCGAACCGAGCGGTTCGAGCTGTTGGAGCTGTTCGAGCTGTTGGAGCGGTTGGAGCGGTTCGAGCTGTTGGAGCAGTTCGAGCTGTTGGAGCGGTTCAACAGCTCGAACCGCTCCAACAGCTCGAACCGAGCGGTTCGAGCTGTTGGAGCTGTTCGAGCTGTTGGAGCGGTTGGAGCTGTTGGAGCAGTTCGAGCTGTTGGAGCGGTTCGAGCTGTTGGAGCGGCTATACACTTGACATGAATACATGTTAACCTTTAAGATTATTATAGTCAATGATACAATATCGATTGCACTATATTCTTTTAGACCCATCAATGATTATCCTCCAAGCGTATCCACCAAACTCATCCACCAATCCACCAAACGGATCCACCAATCCACCAATCCACCAAACGTCCCCACCAATCCACCAAACGTATCCACCAATCCACCAAACTCATCCACCAATCCACCAAACTCATCCACCAATCCACCAAACGCATCCACCAATCCACCAAACGCATCCACCATCCACCAAACGGATCCACCAATCCACCAAAGCATCCACCAATCCACCAAACGCATCCACCAATCCACCAAACTCATCCACCAATCCACCAAACGCATCCACCAATCCACCAAACGTATCCACCAAAAGGATCCACCAAACGGATCCACCAAACGGAACAACAATGTATTTACAAACAGATTACATCTAACAAGTGTTCCAAATTACATCTCACCGACACACAAGGTGACTGGAAGTGATAGTGCTGTTTAGTACAAAGAACCATAATGCTGTTTAATATTAATCTCAATGCACATAAGATGATAAATAGTCAATGGTAACCTTCAAATTTTATTTTTACATATCCATGGAACCTAGGTTATTTTTCTGTAAAATAGGTGTCAATATATAATTACAATAATTCATATATTGTATCATCATTCCTCTAACTCTCCCTCGAGAATCATATACCTTCAGATCATACTTAATATTCTTAATTGATAACTGCTATTTTTAATTATTTATTAATACATAACAGCTAGCCGCCATCTTGATTTTTGAGCGAGCAATATCCAACTCCAACATCCACACACCTGAACATTATCTCCGTAGCTAAAGTTTCTGTATATATGTATTACCAACAACTTGATAGCATCTCAAGATAATATCATTATTAAAATGTATAGTTTGATATCCATAACCACCTATAATGATTTATCCCACAACATACATAATCTCCCATATCAATAATCAATATTAGGTCTAATAGAATTTTTTATTTATTTTTAATACTATATATTACCTGTATCTTTAATTCATAAATACTCCCTTACAACCTCGTACAGAAGGATCATTAATATTTTTAATGATCAATCGTCTTTATTCTCTTATAATGATATGTATTATTTAAAAACAATATATATTTTTCTTTATGAAATTATCCCCCAGCCAGCAGCCGGGCGCTTGATCCCATAATAATTATTTTGATATAAAATGTATGTCTTTGGATTATTAACATGTATTTAATCTCTTCATATCGCTTTTATTTAATAATACATATTCCATTATGAAGTCGCTACCCCCTCTACTTTCCACCATACTATATACATCTCGCATAATCACGAGGCTACTCTGTTTTTATGGGGACTGTTTGAATCATTTAACACATTCTATACTAACTCATGTTTTCATTTAGTTGTTATTAAACCTGTTTTCTGTTTCATACCTGTTTACGTATACCTGTTTCCTGTTTCATACTAGCTCATGGTTCTAAGTGTCTGGCTCATGCCTCATCTACCTAAAGACTTCTATAAACACTGCTGGTTTTTTCCTTAAGATGGCTCACCCTGTATAGCTTTTAATTTGATACACCCTGTATACTAATATTTGAATTTCGCGCAGTTTGTTGATGTACTATGATTGGTTAGGTACATACTCTGAATAATATAATCTAAGAATCATGTGACTACTCCCCAGAATCCGAAACTAGCAGCGTCTTAGATTTGTTTAATTATAATTTATATCAATCATATTTATTTATCATATTTGATCAATCAAATTTATAGTCTTCAAATTTCCCTCTATTACTAAGTTGATTACGATCTACTACCTACAGATAAAGTCTCCAACCTCATTACAGATCCCTTTCACCATTACATTCTACTGTCTACCGACAGATGGCAGCTTAATGCAGTTTCTACAATGACATTAAAATTAATGTTATCTTAGGTGTCAAACTACAATAGTCATTTGTTAATATTAACTGACAGATTTATTATTGCTTACACAGATGTTTCTGTTTCATACCTGTTTGAAAATACCTGTTTTTCTGTTCCATACCTGCTTACATATACCTGTTTTCTGTTCCATACCCGCTCATGGTTCTAAGTGTCTGGCTCATGCCTCATCTACCTAAAGATCTCTATAAACACTGCTGGTTTTTTCCTTAAGAATCTATGTTAATTTAAGTAACTCCTTTGAAACAAATTCTCATTTAATTACATGTTAATATATACTAAGAGTCATATTATAATATATTTAAAATCTATAGTAACCGCAAGTTTCTTATTCAGAACCAAAGATACTATTATTACCAAATTTTATTTAGTAATGACGTCACAAAGCTGGAATACTCATGTTACAGAAAATTCTCCTCTAGTTGTTTTATTAGAAACGCCCAAAGTTTAAGGTAATATCCTTTTGACATATTAAGGCAAACAATTCTATTTAATTTCTAGTATATCCACGTAAAATTATACTCATACCTTATGTCATGAAGCTGAAATATTAAAGTTACAGAAAATTCACCTCTAGTTGTCTGATTGGTTGTAATTTGAATACTTTAGAAATGTTTATGCTCTGAATTCTGCAATCTGATTTATCCTGTATATTGTTTATTGCATCTTTTGTTATACTCTATATTTCAAACATATAAGGATTTAGCTAGAAACTTGTAAGGTACCTATGGAACCCAATATTGATTAAGAACTATGATACAATCTTCATATTACCTCAATCTTGTGAAACTCTAAGATGAAATACCTAATCAGTCCTACATCTGTCAAACATCTGTTTTTATATTACCACCCGGTATCATGAGAACTCAGTACTTCCAATCAGTGAATCAGTTAGATCTATTTTGAATAACTTGTAATAATAGAGAGGTAATTATGAGATGTCCTGTATATTAAACATACATCAAACTTAATACCTATGCTAAAATTATATAAAAGCAGATCTATTTTGAGTAAATTATATTAATAGAGAGGTAATTGTGAGATATCCTGTATATTGAACATACATCAAACTTAATACCTATGCTAAAATTATATAAAAGCAGATCTATTTTGAATAAATTATATTAATAGAGAGGTAATTGTGAGATATCCTGTATATTGTACATACATCAAACTTAATACCTATGCTAAAATTATATAAAAGCAGATCTATTTTGAATAAATTATATTAATAGAGAGGTAATTGTGAGATATCCTGTATATTGTACATACATCAAACTTGGGTACACCCTGTATATATTGAATCTAATTCAATTTGCTACGTACTTTAATTATGATATACTCTGTATATATTAAATCTAAAAATAACTCTCCAATACCAACTGCTAAATGCTTGTTCAGCGTTTCTTATCCCGCTGTGCTATGTGAAAATATTTTATCTTAATCTGTTTTACTAATAACTATATTATACCAAAATAATAACCTCTCATGTTAAAAATGTGTCTACGAGATTTTCGATAGTAAAAATTAGCGCGAATTAATTAATAGTATCAGTTTCTCTCTAAAAATATATCTAAATTAAATATATGAACTAGATTAAACAGGAACGTACACGCTGGAGATGACGAAGCGCGCGCAACCTCTGCTACCTCGACGCGGATAATTGATACGTCTAATTTGAATATATGCCGACTGAAAACTTTACAAGCAACTTACTAATTTAAAAATTACTTCTCAATACTATGTTTTATATGTCCAAAGGAAATTAAATCTGTATTTTATATAATGCATTTTCCTCCGTTATTAAGTGATGAACCTGCAGGACCGCGACTACTAATTTCTCCGTCTACCCGTGGTATCTGGAGGACGGTTACAGAATGTATGATGATCGCTACGACTAATTTCTCCGCCCGGCCTGTGGTACCTGGAGGACGGCTGCAGAAGCTATGATGACCGCGAGGGTGCCGAAGAGCTTCTGCGCAAGCGTAAGGGTGGCTAGATAGGTTGAAGTGGGAGTGGCGTTCTGGACGATTACTGTGAGGGTGCTAAAGAGCATCTGCGCATGTGCGAGGGAACAAAAATGACCCAAATTTACCCCCCTTTAAAAATACACTGGTTTTTGGCGTCGTTCGCCTACAGTGTATCTACTGACAAAATAATTCTGTACACCCGATTTATTTTTTTCTCTAAGATATTCGCCATTCGAAAATGTATAGTTTTCTAACATAGAGATTAGAATGACCTCTCAGGGTATTACCACAGTTTACCATAAAATTTGTTATAGTACGCTGTGCAATTATACGTTATCAAACACACAACATTTTTATATATGTACATACATTACAAAATTTCTGCTTTGTTTATCCTACCTTCAAAAATCTTTTTGTCTGTATTTTTGGTAAGTTAAATTGTATGTGAAATTTGATCTAGTCCCAAATGAGCAAAACTAGTCAAATACTAGTTATAAGGAACATCACAGGATAATTAGTGAGATTATGTACCAATGGACCATGTATTACTTCAAGTACCACCAACGCGGTGTGGATAATGGTTTAACTGTGGGTATGGCAACGAGTTAACCCTAAAATGTGATCTACGTTTCGCGAACTTTACAGATCATGACAATAATTATAAAATTACGTAGGTATTTTTGTATAGAGTATGCATTGTTAGTGTCATATACCTGACACTACACATGCACCGCGTTCGACACGCCACAGCTTTACAGGAAACGCTGCGGTTCACTGAAAATTGACTACCTACTTCATCCAGACCAACGATACTTTTGGGAATTTGTACGTAATATGCTATTACATTTGCATTTAAAATAGTACCTAACTTTTAAAATTATTCACCTTTGAACATTGTTATTTTCACAAAACTACTACAGAAAGTAGGTAATAAATATTAAAAAAATATGTGAAAGGTAATTATTTTAGCAAATTACAAAATACATAATGAAATAAAGAGTAAATGTAGAAAAGTAAGAACAGTTTACTGAGAGAAAAATTTACTTGATATAATGGGAATCAGATGTCTATGTGCGTAATGCATCAAATAAAAGGGACTTATTCTTTGAAGTAAGGTGATTATTTGCGACACAAAGGATCAAGTCCTTAAATAGCCGAGAAGCATTCTTTTGTGAAGAAACTATTGTTTAGTTCGTTCCCGTTCATTGTGAAATATCTCAGGTCAATGCTCTTTTACTGATGCGCTGTTAAGAAATAAAGTAAACAATAGTTTTTCAAGATAAAGTGACATTGGCATTTTCTTAACTACAATGAAAGATTATATCCCTGATTTCTGTTTATACATAGATAGTATAGATGATAAATATTAGCAGGATTATATTTTTAGATAAATAGCGATACGTACATATTATTAGGCATAATCTAGATATTTTTAAAATTACGACATAGTTCATGTAGCAACTGTTAATCTCTGGACAAATCTGTTTAATCATTGACTTGTGTTACGTAGTTTGCCAACGTGCAAATTCTTTATATATTTACAAATTGTCTTCATGAAGAAATTCTGTAATTCTGAAATATTTGTAAAATATAAATTTGACATTGAAAAAAATGACGAACTGTGACCAAACCAGTCTAAACAAAATTTAAACTCACTCGATGACTATACAAATTATCCCTATTATATATTTCTACATCGACTGAAGACGAAAAAGTGAGTACTTTATTTTATAACTAAAATATTGAATAAGACGCGCAACTGAAAAGGAAATCGGGTTTCTATAATTCTAAACATCTCATTCTTTCTGGAAATACTCTAAATTTCTTAACCAAATTTGGTATTAGGTAACCTAAGTAATTACTTACCTAAGTAATTGTTTGCCCTTTCATATGGAAGGGGGCATGAAACATTATGGAAAAATGATAATAAGAAACGTGATAAATGTATTTGAAAAAAGTAAATTTATGAATAACTCATGATAGTCCAAACGACGTTTTCCAAAAGTCGTTTGAAAAATCTAAAATTGTCTCATTGTATACTAAGAACTGTTGAACTGACAAATGTATTATTTTCGATATTATAAATAGCACTAGAGAAAATTTATATTAATTTTCCAAAATGTCCTTGTTTTACAAAATCTTTCAATAAGGAATAAACATTCGAGAGGTCTCAACGGAATACTATTGGACCCCACAGGACAGAACTGCCTCAATTTGACAAACTTCATAACCTGTAAGTTTCTCAAGCTCCCCATCCATATAATCGAAACTGGAACACCCTGTATATAGACTTACGTATACCAGTGCTCGTACATTGTTAATTGAGAAGTAATTTGCATCACACCTGTGGTAATTAATTACTGTTACAGAGTTTACGAAATGCACAGTAAAGTTTAGAGGTTCATGCTTAAGTCCTAATTGATAAAATGATAAATTTCTGACTAACTCAAAGGAAGTTAGATTCGAGTGATTGTTTAAATTAATGTTTAAAAGCAGAAGCCCTATAAAGGTATAGCACAAATTTAAAATATGTTGAACTACAACTTAGAATTGTAGGTTGACAGTAGTAATTTTTGTTAAATCAAAACCTTTGAAAAGGTGAAAGAGGAAGCTTTTATAAAGTAGTAATTATCTCTTATTTATTTATTTATTTATTTTTATATTCAAAATCCAACAGGCTAATGCCCAGTTACGGGATTATGTTACCAAATTTACCAAGTATATAAGACTGATAATAGATTACTTACATATAAAATTAAATTACATGCACAAATAGATACACACTAATAAATTAAAATAAATTAAAAATGCTGTTCTACTAAAAAAAAAAAAAAAATAAAAACTATATAGTATACAATCACAGATTATCCATAAAACACGAGATAGATAAAAAATAATTATACTAAATTAGTTAATAGGTATTAATATTATCAAAAATATGAGTTTTTTTAGTAGATCACATCACAACCTGCACAACCCTTTATACGGAGGAAGCATATTAGTTCTTGATGCTTTCAAAGCAAATCAGTGATTATGTCGTGAACTTAATCGCGAAACCTTATAATTTATTTGATTAATTAAACCTATACAATCCAAATGATTGTTGACTAGCTTGAAAAGAAAAATAACTGATTGCGATGTTCTGCGATTGTTTAGACTTTTCAAATTAAACCGCTCCAATAATAAAATATTGACAGTTTTGCACCTAACACCAAAACACTATACTGTACTCAACGCGCGTTTCGCCAACCAAGTTGACATCCCAGTTCCAATGTTTGTTGAAGAATTTTGCAGTCCTGAACTGAATCAATCAAACGATAAATTTTTAAATCCTCGGCGTACCTGAGGAAATAGAATCATTCAAGCCATTCATACAAACAAGTTAAAAAAGATCCCTGAGGAACACCAGCTTTCTACAAGAAAGTGACAGGGACTTGTAGCATAGAACAATCTGTTATTATCCAGGTATGATTTAACTAATTATTTTGATGGACGGGAAAACCATATTTGTCCAGTTTACTAATTAGAAGACCATGATTAAGCCTGCCAAAGGCCTGGGAAAAGTCAGTATAGATAACATCTCCGTGATTTTCCTCATCCCTCAAGACAAACACATTTATTTACAAAATAATCAATTTTATGATCACTGAAGGAGAACTTTTAATTGTTTAACGATTCCCTACCATGTACAGTAAAAAACCAATCAATGTAGTACAAACTATGTTGGCTGTAAAAATGTAGGTATAATAAATTGCCAGATTGGTTTAAAAATATGAATATTAGACTGTTCAAAACTAATATTAAAGAAGTGTTGTTAAATAAGACCTATTATGATACAGACGATTTCTTTGTGATGGACATTTTTAGCCTCATTTTTAAGGTCTGTAAATTGCTGCTACATGTACGTACATACACTGCTTTACAGTAAATTCTAACATAATTAACGTCTTTTAAGTCGTTGATATGTATTTGATAATGTTTATTGAGGTTGATATATACTTTTTGTAATATGTTGATAAATTTGTGTATATTAATACACAAATTGTAATTTATGACAAACCATGTAAATTTTGATAATAAATAAACTCTACTCTATTCAACCCTACAATAATTTTATTAAAATCGGTTAAGTCAATATGAAGTATCAGGCTTTGTATAAAAGCTGTTGAAAATTGTCTCAAGATGTAAATATTAGTAATATTAAAAATACTCTTATAAAACTTTTTTTTAATAAAATCGATAATTTCTAGTTTTCCATGAAAATTTCGTCCCCTATCGGTCATTTTCTGGATAATTTTGTTATACATTTTTTTCTGTTCCCTAGATAACCCTCGTCCTCAATCTTAAGTGAACGCATCTATTTATATAATTCTCGATTAAAACGTCTATGACTATCCGTTTTATATCCCACAGATGGAAGCAATATATATTTTCTTAATTATCTCTTGTGATGCATTTAATACAATATTATTACGTAAGGGTGTCTGTATTTTAGTATTAGATAATAGATCTTTTAAAAATAAAAACTCGATCTTATAGAGTTTATAGCTAAGGTCTTTGTAGAGCTTCTTCGTATATGGATGCTTTCTAAAAACAATATTTGTGTCAAATCCATTTATTTTAGATAATTTTTTTTCGTCTTATATCACAATTTTATCAATAAATAGTAAAATGATAATGCTTCTGGTTTTCTGTTTTTTTTTTATTTTACATGTGGTGTAATCCCGAAAGAGACCATAATAAACCTCATTAGTTAGATCGACAGTCATGCACATTTCCACGTTAATCTCTCAGTATTAAGACCTGGTACCGATATCCTACTTTTACTATTCCTACTTTTACTATACCTACTTTTCATTCTACCTTATCCCGTCTGTACAGGGTGGGCAAATAAGAGAGATCGCCGACTGTATCTCGGAAACCGCTTATCGGAGAATGTCCGGAAATAAATTTCAATAGTAAATATGGCCAAGAGATCTCGCTGGAAATTATTTTCAAGTTCCTGAAATGACCGCTAGGGGGCATAACATCCATGGCCAACTAGAAAAATGAACTTTCCTCGAAAATTTGCCTAATAAAGTAGTACCGGAAATAAGTAAATATTAATCTAGAGGAAATTTCAAACTTTTTTGTGCAACTCATTTTTTTCTATCTTTTAGAATAAAGTGGTGGGGGGGCGCCAAACTTTATTTCCTTTAAACGTTAATAACTCGGCTCAGGATAAACCCAATCTAACAAACTTAGTCTCATTAGAAAGGGCTTTTTCGTATGCATATTTAGAGTCATGAAAGCTGGTTTTGTTACTTTTATTATAGCCGCTAGAGGACGCTGTCCGCTAACATGACAAATATTGCGGATTTTCTAGAAAATTTCAAATGGCACGATGTATTTATTGTCACATATTTAAATAAAGGACAACAATCCCTAAAATTCAGTGAAAACTGCAGCTTTCTATCTCATTCCTAACGGAAGATATTACCAAAAGAATTGCAACTGGAGATTTCGGATGTAGCCTTTCACCTTAGCATTTAAAATCGACTCGTGATAGCCTATTATTAATAAAATATAAGAAAAACAAACTGTTGCGGAACTGAAAAGTCGTCAGTGCTTGTAATTTGTTCAAAAAATATAATATGAGATAAAAGTAAAAATTATAAAAATTTGAGACAAATTTAAACTGATGCGGCAAAAGTTGACTTTGTAAATGAATTCTTTATGAAATAATGTGGTGGTCCTGAAAGCGACTACTAATTTATTTGGGGACGTGATGCTTAATGGCCTCTCAAATGTTCAAAATGTCGCCCATCGTTTTGAATAAACAACTGTTGTTGGGTAGACGATACCCGACTAGGTATTATATTAAACAAGTTGAAAATGAAATTTATTACATCTATCTATTCTATAGATCCCCGATTTGACCTGTATGGACTTTTATTTATGGGGGCGATTAAAAAAACTAATTTATGCAATGAGGCTTGCCGCCACAAGGGAAGCGATGATCGAACGTATTAAGGTGTATTCCCGTGCCAGAAGTGGAAACTGCAGTTTTATCTACACAAGAACGGTTGGAACTGTGTATTGAAACCGATGGGCGATATTTTGAACATTTGAGAGGGCCTTGAACATCACGTCTCCAAATAAATCGTCGTTTTCAGGACCACCACATTATTTCATAAAGAATACATTTACAAAGTCAGCATTTGCCGCATCAGTTTAAATTTGTTTAAATTTTTTTATACTTTTAAACTTTTATATACTTTTATCTCATATTATATTTTTTGAAAAAATTACAAGCACTAACGACTTTTTAGTTCCGCAACAGTTATTTTTTTCTTATATTTTATTAAACATAGGCCATCACGAGTCGATTTTGAATGCTAAGGTGTATCACAAAGGCTACAGGGCTACATCACAAATAATCTCCAGTTCCAATTCTTTGGTAATATCTTCCGCTAGGAATAAGATAGAAAGCTGCGGTTTTCACTGAATTTTAGGGATTGTTGTCCTTTATTTAAATATGTGACAATAAATTTACCTTGCTATTTGAAATTTTCTAGAAAATCCGCCATATTTATTATGTTGGCAGACAACGCCCTCTAGCCGCTATAATAAAAGTAACAAAACCAGCTTTCATGACTCTAAATATGCATCTAAAAAAGCTCTTTCTAATGAGACTAAGTTTGTTAGATTGGGTTTATCCTGAGCCGAATTATTAACGTTTAAAGGAAATAAAGTTTGGCGCCCCCCCTCCACTTTATTTTAAATGATAGAAAAAAATGAGTTGCACAAAAAAGTTTCAAATTTCCTCTAGATTAATATTTACTTATTTCCGGTACTACTTTATTAAGCAAATTTTCGAGAAAAGTTCATTTTTCTAGTTGGCTATGGATGTTATACCCCCTAGCGGTCATTTCAGGAACTTGAAAATAATTTACAGCGAGATCTCTTGGCCATATTTACTATTGAAATTTATTTCCGGACATTCTCCGATAAGCGGTTTCCGAGATACAGTCGGCGATCTCTCTTATTTGCCCACCCTGTACATACACAAATCACAATTTAATTATAATTGTAGTATATACAGAGTGAGTTTTATGTATGGAACGCCTCAATTATCTCGGAAACAGCTTGCCCGATTTTTATGAATTTTGGTTTATAAGGGTTTTGTAATATGGCCGATATTATTGTGGCATTTACATTGTTGTCAGATCTTTCGTTTTTCCGGAAATATACTGAAATTTGTTATTTCAAATGGATCACCCTATATATTTTTTTGTTTTTGAAATCTCTAAGAAATTTAGAATATTTTTCATGTAATGTTCCCTATACCTAATTGCCATAATTTCGGAGTTACAGCTACATTTGCAATATCTCCGCCGAAGTTAAAATATTACATCAGGGCGGCTATATCTGCGACAAAAACAATTTTGACGTTTTAATAAACTATTATTGTTGGTGTTTATTGAAAGTTACAATGGACCGTTTATCTGAGAAAGAACGAATTGAGATTTTAATGATATTAGGATATGGTGATGTGCGTAGAAGTCAACAGGAAACGTGTAATATCTTTAATAATTTATATCCTAATAGAAATCCCATAACAAGATCTACTGTGAGTAAGTTGTTAAAAAAGTTTAACCAAACTGGAGCCATAAAAGATTTACCGAAATCAGGGCGTATAAAAACTGCAACAACTGAAGACAAATCTTTAGATGTTTGTGTTATGTTAGAAGAAGATCCACACTTGAGTACTAGACAAATATCCAGGGAAGTTGATATTTCTCAAACATCCATAATGAAAATTTTACATGCCAATAAATTCCATCCTTGCAAAGTAAGATTGGTTCAAGAGTTGTCAGATGATGATTTCGATAGACGTGAAGAGTTTGCTGACACAATGATGGAAAAATGTTACGATCAAAATAATCCAAATTTTTTAAATAATGAGGTTTTCCGATGAGGCCACTTTTTGTATTGATGGAAACGTAAATCGGCATAATTGCAGATACTGGTCACGTAACAATCCTCGTTGGATGAGAGAATCCCACACCCAATTTCCACAAAAGATTAATGTATGGGCTAGAATAATAGGCGACAAAATAATTGGTCCTTTTTTCATTGAAGGAAACTTAAATGGTCCGGCGTATTTAAATTTATTACAGAATAATATTATACCTGAGTTGGCTCGGTTAGTTCCAAATCTAAGTAAGTATTCTCAATTGCCTGTTAATTTAGAAATTTTATTATTTGAAACTTTCAGACAATAACAATGTCCCAAATAACAATATTTGGGTGCAACAAGATGGAGCTCCACCTCACTATGCGCGTGACGTGAGACAATACCTAAACGATGTGTTTCCCAGAAGATGGATTGGAAGGCGTGGTTTTATCGAATGGCCCCCGCGATCACCCGACATGAATCCTTTAGACTATTTCCTGTGGGGACACTTAAAAAATATTGTTTATAAAACCAAACCTGCTAATATTCAGGAATTAAAAGATAGGATTACCACAGAGATAAGAAGAATTGAGCAGTCAGGAATGTTACAAAATGTACTGCAAAGTTTTAAACATCGCATGGCTTCTTGTATGGAAGTAAACGGACAACATTTTGAGCATCAGCTGTAACCGCCTTTACTTTATGTTTTCAAAAGATCCTATGGGATTTCTATTAGGATATAAATTATTAAAGATATTACACGTTTCCTGTTGACTTCTACGCACATCACCATATCCTAATATCATTAAAATCTCAATTCGTTCTTTCTCAGATAAACGGTCCATTGTAACTTTCAATAAACACCAACAATAATAGTTTATTAAAACGTCAAAATTGTTTTTGTCGCAGACATAGCCGCCCTGATGTAATATTTTAACTTCGGCGGAGATATTGCAAATGTAGCTGTAACTCCGAAATTATGGCAATTAGGTATAGGGAACATTACATGAAAAATATTCTAAATTTCTTAGAGATTTCAAAAACAAAAAAATATATAGGGTGATCCATTTGAAATAACAAATTTCAGTATATTTCCGGAAAAACGAAAGATCTGACAACAATGTAAATGCGACAATAACATCGGTCATATTACAAAACCCTTATAAACCAAAATTCATAAAAATCGGGCAAGTCGTTTCCGAGATAATTGAGGCGTTCCATACATAAAACTCACTCTGTATAATTCGTGGAAAACAACTCGATACCTCCGTGTCAAAATATATAGTCCGAATGAATGAATAATGAATGTATTATTTTATCTTTCCTATTCTGGTTTATTTCTCCATTGATATGAACGTATTGGTCTGGATCCTGTCAGATGGCTTTTAAGCAGTTTTACAAATTCTCCCCTAAACCAAAGATCTGCTTCTATGAGTTGCTTCTGATTAAAAGTCTTAGTCAAATTATTTAAGAATGCACATATTGACCTGTTAAAAATAAATAAACGTCAGCTTTTTTGAAGTCACTTTAGTCTTGTCTTAGCTGTCTCTACCTGTTAAACCAGGTATATTGAAGGTGATAAACTTTGTTACCATCAATTCAGTATACCTATATCAACGCGTTTTTAGGATGAAGTTACACTGCATAAAACGTTCTAAGGATGAAACGGCTCTACATGAAGCGTATTACTAGAGTTAAGCAGAAATAGGGTTCATGCTGGTGTCGTTTAAATATTAAAATGAAATTTTATCAGGAACTGACGTCTGGAAATCACAACATCAAAGTTTTATTGAACTATATCTTCAGACTACCTCACGTAAAAATAATTTTGTAATAGAATAGTGGCATGGTAATGTAGTCATCTGAATTAAATTATTCATTTCCAGGGGCGACTTTTACATGTTAAGTTCACTGACACCATCAGTTTTATGATACATGATCGGGTCGGTGGCTCAGAGTTTAGTGGGTCGATCGCTTAACACAGGAAATTTATCTGTTTAGAGTGTAACTGTTGTGTATTTATCATTCCTTTTCTCCCTTCTTTTCCACTTCTATTTATTCTCTACTAACATGAGGTGCAGCATTATATTCTGTGTTAATTGTGTTTTTGTTAGTATATTTGTTTTATATATCCGTTGCTGTTTCTAGAGTGTAGTTTTGATTTAAGCAGTAGTTTCGATTGCTCATTGTAGAGTTGCTGTAGGGACTGATTTAATTTTTGAATGGTCTATTCTTTGATTTTGATAAAATCCTAAGTTTATATTGTTAATGCTTTTCCATTTGTTGTAATTCTTCGTTATTCAACGTATTATCTGATAGCTCTTTCCTCCGCATTTCACGTTCTATAATAATATGTAATATTTTACATTTATCAATAGCAAACTCCATATTTATATCTTTGGATACTATTTCAGTTATTTTACGTAATCTTTGCATTAGAGTCGTTGTGAACGTACCTATATACTTTAATATCGTCCATGTAGAGTAGATGGTTTTTGTATACAGTTTTGCATCTTGTTTTTTAATTTGATATCTATAAGGTACTGTACCTATTGAAGATGTTGGATAAAGAATTAAGACACATAGGACTAAGGGGCACTGATTATTCTATTTGATCGGTGTAGTTTTTAGTTGTGTTTTGGTTTTTCACATTTTCATTATTATTTTCTGGTTTTCCAATTCAAGTTTCACAGTAAGGGGTGTACTTTGTATATTTATAGAACCTTTAGTAGCCAATTATGAGAATCGATCAAGTACGTCATTCCCTGAGAATGTAAATTACAGAAACTGAATAGAAACTACACATTAAATACAATAATAGGTATATAGCTAGCAAATATTTTTTAGTAACAATTACAAAACCATTTAACTGCAACAACCTGAAAAATAAACAAAATAACATAATAAGAAAAAAACGTTACGTTACCTAAAGTAACAGATTTTCATTATTTCCACTGTCGCGACTTTTGTTTTATTATTCAATTTCCCCAATTTGTAACATCCTTAGCCTTAGCCAACCAACATTTTCATTTAAAAATGCATTGGCACAGCAGGTGTCAGTTGACATAATTTCATTTTATGTAAATTTTGTTTGATAGTATACCGGTTTGATATTATCAATATAAGTAAATTAAATTTCAGAAACTCATATGTTTACAATAGTTATAAAAACCATTTATTTAATTTCTAAAATAATGCAAGTATATTTGGCAGGGTATTTATGTAGGCTACTGAGGCCTACTTTGCTAAACACCTTCTATAAATGTTTGCTGTGTTAATGAATTTGTATTAAGATGCATTGCGACTTCGACTTAATGATGAGTGGAAAGATACAGTTACTTTTTTATTTACCTTTTGATAAAGTACTATGAATATGAAAGATGGAGATATACATTCTTCGTACGGTTTACGCTCGCGTAGTCATATTCTACTATATTCTTAAGTATACGCCCATATTTGATATTGAAACTCGAAACAGCGAATTTCATTTACTATAGCACAAACATGTCATTGTATATCAGAATATTATAGACTACAATAATTTAAAGTAAAAACAAAGAAGACGTTTTAATTCAAAAAACATAAGTAGAGTATTAAATTAAATGCTGGACAATGTGACCGGAACTGTATGTTACTGATGAGGTATAAAGGCATTTTCGTCTCGTATATCAGGTAGTGTACGCTATTTCAATATTTTTAAATCTTGTGACTTGTCAACACAAATTTAGTAAAATAATCTAACGGAAATATTGAATAAGATTAAATCTACAAAACAAGCAAGACATTATGTCTATGTTTTTAAAAAGGAAAGTAAACAAACTCGAGGATCCAAAAGCGATTTTGAGTAAAATTAAAGATATATTAAGAAATTATATTTAGTGTATTTATCTCTAGACCTAAAGATCGCGGGTGCCTTTCCAGAGGTGAGAGGTTAACATGGGTTTATTTATTACAGGCCCGTAACTAATGAGGTTCTCTATATTTCTCTCATTCTTCTACTAAATGGCGGTTAACGTTTACCAACCTAAGTTGGTTTACCAACTTGCCACCAACCTTGGGTTTTAATCTGACCTATATAATAAAAATATACCAACCCTCTCGCACAGAATTCTCTGACTTTTGGGCCAATAATTGTTATTAGAATGAATTCGAGTTCATATACAGGGTGTAAATTTAGTGGAGAATTGTTCCATAACTCGGCAGGCACGAACCTTGGAGGAATTTTATGTGACACCATTATACTATACCATTTGGAGCTCCTTTTAAAAATATTTTTGATCCTACAGGGTGTTTCATATTAAGGTGGCAGACCCAACTTATATTTTTTTAAATGGAACGACCTTGTATATTTTTACATATTCAAAATCTACGCAAAATTCTTAACTCATAGATACCAATATGTATGTACTTTAATGCAGTCGTTTTTAAGATATTTAATATTTTGTAAAAAAAAATCAGAAGCAGACTTCAGTTTCAGGTGCAATTACGGTTAAGTTTTTTGGAATTTCAAAAAGATTTTTCGTGCACAAATAGTCAACATAACTGTGTATACTTCTATGATTAAAGCATTTGATTAAATTATACAGGGTGTTAATAAAATAGAAATGAATCTCGTAAACTTAGAACGAACGTAACTCGATTTTTTTAAATGGCACGACCCATATTTGATTCCATATCTGAAAAGCCATTAAAAAGACCTTTCTCTAAATGTATCACAATGTGTGCTTAAACTTAACAGTTTTCGAATAATTTGATTTTTTTATTATTTCACGTATTTAACAAGGTTTTATTCACTGATCAGGCTACGTTTCATAAAAATGGTTGTGTTAATAGGCACAATTTTCATTACTATGCCACGAAAAACCCTTACATTGTTTCAACCATCGATTACCAGCACAGATGGTCTTTAAATGTTTGGGGAGGAATTATTGGAACATACATAATTGGCCCACATTTTTTTAATGAAAACCTGACTGGTGATATTTATTTACAATTTTTGCGAAACCAATTCCAGGAATATCTAACTGTAATACCCCTAGCACTAAGAAGGAATATGTGGTTCTAGCATGATGGGGCACCACCCCACTATAATAGTAGACAAGTGAGGGAAGTTTTAACTGTTGAATATCCAGACAAATGGATAGGAAGAGGTGGTCCTACAGTTTGGCCTGCCAGATGTCCGGATCTTACAAGGATGGATTTCTTCTTATGGGGTTACGTAAAAAATGAAGTCTACAAAATTCAAGCTAGGTCGTTCAACGCAGGAGGACGTGATGATGCGAATTCAAATTGCTTTTCATACAGTTACTGAGGGAATGCTGTGAAATGTAGGCCGGAATTTTCATCGGAGGACCAATGGATGCCTCGAACAGAACGGACATTTTGAACATTTGCTTTAATTTAGTTTAAAAAGTAAATTTTTTCTAGACTATTTGTTAACATTCACTACTTATTATTTATTATTCTTTATATCCTGTTTTAAAAAATATTTCTTATAATAATCCAATAATTCACCTCAAAACATTTATTAGACAATCTGTTGAAACAATGTAAGCGTATTCCGTAGCATATTAATGAAAATTGCGATTATTACACAACCATTTTTATGAAATGTAGCCTCATCAGTGAATAAAACATTGTTGAAAAAATCTGGTTCTTCTTCGTCGAATTAAGTGCTCACTGACAAAATCATATTCGATTATTGAAATCGTTTTCACTACATTCTTGCAATAATTGGATATGGTTCCAGTGACATTTTTGTTGCTTTAGAATTTTATTTACTGACGTATGACTATTTCGGAATTGTTTCTTAGTAAACTTCATTTTTTTAAACTTACACCCACTTCTGGAGGAACAATAATTACCAAGTTAGTTGTACGGATTAACAAAATTACTAATTCATTGACAGTTTGAATTGTCAAAATAATTGTCTAAAGCCAGCCTTCTTCGCAAATTAATTAGATTAGGAAAAGTTGTAATCGGCTCGAATAATAATTATCACGTGAAATAATAAAAATATCAAATTATTCGAAAACTGTTAAGTTTAAGCACACATTGTGATACATATAGAGAAAGGTCTTTTTAATGGCTTTTCAGATATGGAATCAAATATGGGTCGTGTCATTTAAAAAAATCGAGTTACGTGTGTTCTAAGTTTACGAGATTCATTTCTATTTTATTAACACCCTATATAATTTAATCAAATGCTTTAATCATAGAAGTATACACAGTTATGTTGAATATTTGTACACGAAAAATCTTTTTGAAATTCCAAAAAACTTAACCGTAATTGCACCTGAAACTGAAGTCTGCTTCTGATTTTTTTTTTTACAAAATATTAAATATCTTAAAAACGACTACATTAAAGTACATACATATTGGTATCTATGAGTTAAGAATTTTGCGTAGATTTTGAATATGTAAAAATATACAGGTTGTTAACATGAAACACCCTGTAGGATCGAAAATATTTTTAAAAGGAGCTCCAAATGGTATAGTATGATGGTGTCACGTAAAATTTCTCCAAGGTTCGCGCCTGCCGAGTTATGAAACAATTCTCCACTAAATTTACACCCTGTATATGAATATTTTTTCCACATTGTATATAGGAATAAAATACTTTTAACTCACATATATTTAAAAAAAATGTCTGCAGATATTTGAAGTTTGTTTGAGCGACAGGCACAATCAACTATACAGTGTCTTTATCAGAATTACTTTCTCGTATTGATTTGTATTTAGAGAAATTCCGGGCTTGTTTTAAAACAACGGAAATGCAATTGCAGTATTTCATTCAGCTACTAATACTGAACATTAACCAGTAAATATCAGTTAGCCGTTAATTCTTGTTGGGAATCTAATTGACAGCAATTTGTACTCTACGATAAAAAATTTAGTTCGTGAGTACCCACCTACCATTGGGGCAAGGAATTCAAGTACCTGTGGAGGTTGCGAATGATATATATATAGATAGAACACACCAATTAATTTTCACTTTAATGTAGCAAACTGTTTAATTGCGTCTTTCGCGTATTTAATTTTGGTAGATAATGCAGTTTTTTATAACAGAAAATGAATATATTTTTTTTCAATTAAACAATAACATCATTTTTTTTATACTTAAATAAAGTTTGTTTTAAAAAACAAAAAAAATATTGTAAACATGGCACAGATGTTTTATCTATTAGGACATGAGAAGGTTGGTCAATGTGCCATAAGTTTCCATAAAAAATTAAATCCTATATACTCTAAGTACGACATTAGTTTCCAAAATATATTTACAATGTTTTTGTAATAAGTTAGATACTCCCACATCCATATATTTGCGTTAATCGTTAATATTATTTATTCTAATTAATAATTCGTAAATTCTTTCCATACCTACTTCGTTTTCCTTCTGATACGAAGTAATGTTTAAACCCCAGGAGGCTTTAACAAATAAATCAATATTATATAAGAATTACTCTGCTGTTTTATTATTTTCCTTTCTCAATCCGATTAACTGACGTCCCCCCTCCCAAGTATTTTCTTGGCTATATGAAGTTTTCGAAGAAGTCGACTATACTGATACATGATTGTCAAGCCAGATGTTTATTTTCTAAATATCTTTCATCTCCTGATAAGACTTAGAATTAGAATTAAACTGTAACAATAACTTAAAAAACTGTAAAGCTATTGTTGCATAAGGATAGAAGTTATACACGCATTCAATATCAGTTGCGTTTCTAATATTCTAAAACTGATATTGAGAAAGATATATATTGTTGTATTCTCCCATATAATTGCCTATGTCAATAACTATAACATTTAAACCACTATTAATATAAAACAATTTTTTTATATTTCTTTCTAACGTATTTTATAAGACGGTGTTATATGCAAATGACATCTCAGACATGGCCAGTCAAGCGTTCCCTCATAGCTAAAATATTCCTCCATCTTCCGTGACAGTGATGAATTGCATCTGGAGATGAGTTTTTCTCTAATAAGACGTGCAGGGTAAACACAGTAATTAAGTTTGGCCGTTTCATCCAAATTAACCAGTATAAAATAGTTTATAAAAGTATTCCCAGACAGTTTATTTTGTAGAATGTACAAAATGTTTAAATATTCGATAAATTCACTAAAGTTCATCAGTGGTATTTCAATTTGACACAAGTTAAAATACTTAATTAAATAATAAAAATATAGTCAGGCAGTATGGATCTTTTCTTACTACCATCATTATGGTGATTAAAGAAAAGTAAAACACACCAGTGTGAGACTAAGTCTCTTATAGTTCTCTGGATCCGTGTTTGGGTGGGTTTTCCATCCTGGATCCCTCCGTAACATAAGTTATGGCATTTTCAATTCCTGCTCTCCATATAATATATCCTAACCATCTAACTCTTTGTTGTTTTATTTTTGTTGCTATATCACCTTCTCTTGGCTCCTCTCTTTTTTCACAATTCATTATAATTCTGTATTTTTTTTCTGTTAGTATAATCAGCCCGAGTATTGCGCTCATAATTTTTCTTTCTATCATCTTCAAGTCTTCTTCTTCTTTTCTTGTCATAATTATTGTTCCTGCCGAATACATTAATAGGGAGATTTTGAACCCCTCAAAATTTAGCTCATCGTTATCATAATCGTTATACTGAGCATGCGCAGTGCCAAAAATGATACTCTTTTTGGCACTGCGCATGCTCAGAATAACGATAACGATAACGACGTGCTAAAATTTAAGGGTTCACAAACTCCCTAATATTGGCCCTATTATTCTACTATATAAATATTCATTTTTGTTTTCTTTGTCAAATTTCTTTATTTGTTGCCATTATCTTCTCTTCTATTTCTGATCTTCTGTTTCTACTGCTCCTTATCATAACAGACTCATAAGTATAATCACCATATCTTCTTTTGGTATGCTTTCTATTTCCTCTTCCATCTTTTCATAGAAACATTGTATTCCTTCGGCCTTGGTATTCTCCGTGGATTTGTATATATTTAATAGCGACATATTAAATGGTTTTGCCTCAATTCTCAAGTAAGCCATTCTCTTATTGGTTGGAAGTCCATCATCTTTTCCCTCAAATATCAAGAATCATGAAAGCTATTCCATATTGTACTTAATTTTTATTACCTGAATATTGTAATGTAATATATTGTTTATGAATTTGTTCCTGACCTTTCCATCGCGTGTTCTGAATTGCATCTCTGTCCATTCCATAAATTTTAAATACTGCTGCTATTTTTTGCATTTTATCAGACTTTAATAACGCTCTAACATTCCATGTAGCAATCCATATGTCACAGATTTTATTTTTCTTATTTTTTTTTAAATATTATTTAATTTGCATTTTAGTTTCTTGTTCATTCATTCTTCTTTTTGTATATTTTTATACTTATGATCTCATAACCTTTTCTTTGCCGTGTCGTTTCCTTTTCCCCATCCGGTAATTTTTCATTTTCCTTTTGGTTCCATCCATTTCCCTTCCATCCATTACCACTTTAAAATGTCCCAATTTTATGTTTTTTCCATCTTCTCTAATTGCTTTGCTGTTAGTCTTAATCTTATTATATGTCTCTTTCTTGTGGGGCGAGGTCATTATCGATGTATATGTTTTCCCCTTCAATTTGCTTTTGTTTCTGAGTACCCTACAGCTTTTCTTCAATGTTCTCCAATTTTAACAATACTTCGTTTTGTGCAACTCTTATAATATAATAATCAAAATACATATTTTGAAATTAATCGGATAGTGAATTTATTTTTTCCAAAGGATTCTCTTTAGCTATTTAGATTTAACTCTTCGTTAGTGGAGGTTAGCGGACATGGAGAGTTAAAAAACCGTTTCAGACGGGGCACAATCAGCACGATTAAGTCCAAATCATGCATTTTCTTGCAGTTCTATTTATTAATTTCTTATATTTGAATAATTTTTAGCTGTGTCTAATTAACTTTTTGGCTACTTTACTAAAACGTTCAATTGCTTGTATTTTGATACGATTGATTAGTTTTTTCTTCGATTTAAATGTCCAAATTATGACCAAGTATTTTAAATCAATATCTTTAAGCCAGTTAACCTGTGCTATCGACTTCTCATTCTCAGACACATCAGCAGTATGCACTGCTGAACACACATGAAACGAAAGAAAGTAATGCCATGCTGTTACCGCCCCAAGTTTTTGAGATAGACATTCATAAAAATATCCACTGCAATAAATCTTTTTACGATATGAGTGTATTTAGGTATTTTCTGACACGTCTCCTTTTAATTGAACAGATGTAAAGTTCACTAGTATATTTTACGATGATTCAGACTACTATTTCCTTTGCATCGGGCATAAGATAAGGTTTCTCAACCAATTGTGAGCAAGGCGGCTATGTCTTACCCGTGATTGATTACTCCAGTATTGGAGCACTAGAGGGTTAAAGAACCCGGATCCTTAGGATAAAGTACTTAGTGAAAGATATACTACTTCCATATGAATCTATTTATCCAATGAGGCCTCGAGTCAAAACCGTGACAGACGCTCACTGCGTTTTTCCCGAGAAAGGAACGTGCGCAAATCGGGTATTTTTCATAAAAGTGGGTTTTTTGTAAAAACTACGCAACTTAGGTATAGGGAAAGCTATTATAAAATTGTAGAGTCTACAGAAAGGCATCTAATGAAATCATAAAACACAGGGTGTTCCATTTGAAAAAGTCGAGATTTTTCCTATTTTGACGTTTCCTATTTTGTAATTTAGTAATACAGGGCGTTACGATTATGGATCATTACTCGTATCTGGAACGGTAATCCAAATTGTTGCCTGCATGTAAAATGGTACACGCTATTATCATGACGTCGTTTCCAAATATCCACATACCCCACAGGAACAGTTCAATTACTTGATTTAAAGATTGTATAAAGAAAATGTTCGCATATTTATCTCTTATTGAATTATAAAACTCTTAAATAGTTATTAAAAATTATGCCAAGATATCAACTACTGATTTTGACTTGTCGATTTACGATAAATAGAAATTGCATAAAGACCATACAAATTCATAAAAATGAATATACTTAGTAATAATACTAAAGGGACATGATTTACTTTTAAGAAAATAAAAGTCCCTGTTTATTACGATCTTCCTCAGTCCATCTAATACACTCAGGCTATATTTTCTTATCATATACAGTTCACCCGCAACAATCTTTCTAGAAGAATCTTTATTACAGTAAATATTTCTTGATCGTACCTGTATACACAATAAAGATTCAATTTTGTGACAGATCTACAGGGTATCATACAACGAACTGCGGCGATCGATCGCTCAAAAGGTAGCCGCTGGAAACTTTTGAAAATTTGGTAGTTTACTAATGTCATTGGGAGCAATTCGGTTAAAATATTTTCAAAACTGTGACACTTACGGTTTTACCGCAAGTATTATTTCATTTCTGGATTCTAAAAACACATTCCAGGTATAATATCCCATAGCTAAGTCTAACCGTTTTTGACATATTTCGGATTTTATGTAAAAAATGACGTTTGCAGACCGAAACAATTACCAATTTTCACTGTGCAATAATAGCCTTTATAGTCGACTGTCATCATAATGCTGTCATTATGAAAGTCAAAATCGTTAATAATCTGACACTTTCTAGCACCCGTGCTGTAATGTGAAAGAATCGTGCCATAAAATCCACTTTATGGCACAATGCTATAGTAACCATATGCGAACATTCTACGATTGCACAAATTTAAGTTTTTAAAACTTAAATTGTCTGTTAAAACCACAGTTCGACTATAAAATAGCGTATGAAATTCGTTTATAATGCTCGATTATGGCATTCGTGAAGTGTTAGCGCATTCGCTTCGCTCATGCGCCAAAATTCACTCATGCCATAATCTGCTGCATTATAAACTAATTTCATAATATACTATTATAGTCGACTGCCATCATAATGCTATCATTATGAACGTCAAAATCGTCAATAATCTGCCACTTTCTAGCACCCATGCCGTAATGTGACATAACCGTGCCATAATTTTCTCTTACGGCACGATAATAAATAGTAGGTTTTTATTAAACTTGAAATACTATTTATTTATATTAATGGTAATACTACAGTATTACAAAATCCATTTACAAAACCTCTCCCATTCTTTTTTATAAAGATCTTCTGATTTTTTTGGAATAAGGCTTGATTCAGCTTCTTCGGCTTTTTTTAGAATATCTTCACGTGAACACATATTTTTAAAAAAATATTTGCTTGTATACACAACACCATAGCAACCACAACATGCCAACATTCAACGATTGCTCGAATAATAATTTCATAGTTTGAACAAATTTAATATTTTCAAAACTTAAATAATTGTACGTTAAAACCGCAGTTCGACTATAAAATAGCGTATGAAATTCGTTTATAATGCTCGATTATGGCATTCGTGAAGTGTTAGCGCATTCGCTTCGCTCATGCGCCAAAATTCACTCATGCCATAATCTGCTGCATTATAAACTAATTTCATAATATACTATTATAAATTAACTTGGGTAGTTTATATGTAGAAAAGGACCTACTTTAATAGATTTCGTACATTATTTCGAATCTTATAGCGTTTTCGGTTTACTGCTCTAGTGCTCTAGTGATCTGAAACTGCTCTGGATGAGATTATCGTGCTCCATTTTTGGTATAAATTGCTCATGCTCGGAGCTTCGTGTTAGATTTATTGAATTTATTACTCTGATATCTTAAAACGAGGGCTCTTAATAATTGACCTGAGAAAATTGCCAGAGTATCAACTGAAATTTTTAACGGATAACCTCAAATTTTAGAATTCTTTTGTGTACATAGATAATTTTTGAAGCATACCAGAAAATTTTGCAATCCTTGGAAATGTTATCTTCATCTGATAGCTCAGGCGAAGAGTTTGCATATGTTTGTGCCTACAATAATAATTATTATTGCAAGAAAACAAAATACAAAATAAAGAATTATGTTGAAACATTATGTTATTACTTTATATTTGTTGATAGTTGTCCACTATTATATACTTAACAGTAACTTTTGTATCCATTCTATTTTCATTTCACTGTTTCAGAGAAAAATCGAAAAGTCATAGAAAAACCAAACCCAAAAGTTAGGTTAGCTTACAAATGAAAAACAAGAAATGTCAAATTTAAAACTGTGTTCGATTCGTAAATTACAACAAGAGCAATTGACATCGGAATAAGAGCGACCTCAGTCTGATTTGGGACGTTACTGATTATTTTAAGAGCAATCTGAGAGCCTGCAAACAAAAAACGCTATTAGTGTACATTTTACGTTATTCTCATGATTTCAATAATATTAACTTGCTTATGATACTATATAAAGCGTTTGTCAAACTTGAATATGGATCCGAGGTTTGGTTTCCCTTCTATAATATACATGTCAGCAGTATAGAGAGGATTCAGAGGCGGTATTTATCCTGCCATGGGTATACTGCACACATACCTCCTAGCAGGTTTTCATTGAATTCTCTTGATAATAGTAAGCCAATTAGTGACAATATTTGTTTTAATTAAATTAATTAATGGTGCAATAGATTGCAGTGAAATACCTCAGATGATTAACTTGCATATATCTAGAGTAACTACCACGAAGCATATGACTTCTTTCTCCCTATAGCACGGACTAAAATAAAAAAATGTCGATTATTTATAATAGCACCAACTATAAAGTATGTGATTTTATTGATATCTTCTACTGCAGCAGGACCTCGATAAAAATCTTAATTACCCTTTTGGTTCAACTTATAATTAGTCCACCATTTATACTGTTATATTTTTTAGCCCACTTTATACTCATTTCCTATAATTTTGTATGTATTTTTTGTTAATATTTTTTTTGCGTACCTGTATTTCATGTATGCCTGCTAATGATTAATTTAATGATTCATTTATTTTATCCTTTTATATATTAAATCTGTAGCTCCTGCCCAGTAATTGTGTTGTATCTGTTGGACAGCGTAAAATAAAATAAATAAAATAAAAATATACTGTGTATATTTATTATGCTATTTAAATGTATTCAACATTTTTCTGATGCGGTAAATTACCGGAAAAGTTTTCAATTAAAAGTATCAGCAAAACCGAGTTGTCATGCATATGCATATGGAGCTCTAAAATATTTCTCTACTCATTTCACATTGGTTATTCTGGATTCTACCTACCTTTCTAATTCAAGAATTTATATAAAAATGAATATTCATGTTGTACCTAATAAAATTCTGCTTTGCTTCCAAGGAAGGATATACCAATTAAAAAATTGGTATATCCTTCCTTGTTTTAGATTTGTCAGTGAAAGAGTAGTAACAAATTACTACCATGAAGCAAAACTACTTTGAACAAGCTTTTAGCCATTACAACTTCCGTTGATTCTTCCAATTTAGACATGTTAGTAGAGCATTTATTTATTTTGTAAATAACCTAAAGACAATTAATCATTCTGGTGCATTAAAATGTATTGTATCAATATACACCACATGACATCATACATTTTGCCGATTGCATTACTTTTAAAAAGTAATTTTAGATCTCGTTAAATATGAGTAAATAAACAAATATGGATTTGATCGCGGGGCAAATTGCACAGCAAAGCCGAGGTTTATCAATACTGAACAATATCTTCAGTGGTGCACTAAGGATTCTCAAATCATAACTAAACGTTTCTCCAGGTAATATGTATGTTGATAAAGTCATACATACCTCTTTTTTCCAATTATCTTCAAGTAATATTGTTTTTGAAACGAAGGATTTCTGAAACATTTTATTTTAGATTTTTATAGAATCATAAGTATAAGAAAATAACTAATTGTAAGAACACTTTGTAGGTAATGTCATAAATAAATAACTGCACATTATTGCTTGTACTGCATCTGTAGTCAAAACTTTCTATGGAAATAGTTGTAAATTAACATCGAATGATTTCATTATTGATAGAAAATTTCATAGCACAAAGTGAGCCAATATTCTGGTGTAGCTTTTTCTGTCCACATAATAGTTTAAACGTCAAGATCAACTAATATACAACAGTTATCATATAGTCCTGTCATCAAAATAGTCCTGTTATTCTAAAATAGCCCGACATGGTTTTTGATACTAACGTTGTTAAACACACTCTTTTTGAATTTATAATTATCCCAGCCCTACAAGCTGCAGAAATGGCGATTGATCTTTACCCATAGACCTCCAATTGAATTTGATCAAAAAGCAAGGGATATGTACTGAAAGTGGAATTACATATTTTAGGAAAGTCTTTGTTACGCATACAGGTTTAGTACATAGGGTACATAGTCTTCAATCGTCAATTCTTCCGTAATTGGTAGCTGATTCAACTGCTACAGAAGCTGTAGAATTAGTTAAATAGACTTATATAATAATAAAATATTATAAATATAAATTATAATAAAATTATTAGAAGTTCTCGTCCAAGTAATTGCATCCAGTTCTATCACATCAGTTCCTTATTGCTTACTAACCTTGGTAAATAGTTAACAGATTTGCAGCCCAGGAGAATAATTATTGAGGCACATGAGTAATGCTGCAGTAGCTCACAACATTCTGCACAATAAAAAAGTGACGATTGGGATAGTTTTAAAGATGTTTTATAATCAAAACACAAAATGAGATAAAATTAACAGGAACTTCTAGAAGAATGGATGTCGAAACAAGCATAAGGAAAAAGGAAATTTACAATAAAATATTTAAACGGAACGCATTTCATTGATCCAAAAAACTAAAATTTCAATTACGCACATGATTGGCTTCACAGCGATCACGAGGTACATAATAACTAAAAACATAAGTTGGTCTATGCAAACAAGTGATGGAGTAAATCAGGTAAAAAGTTAAAACAATAATACTTCAACACTTTCTATCCAATCCAACAATGTGTCATGTAGAATTCTGGAATGTTCTCTTGCAAGGCTATCTCTTCTTCTTCAATAATTATGTACAGGGTGTCCAAAATAAGATCCTCTATCCTCTTATCTCAGAATGTATAAAAGATAGAGAAAAATGTTAAATACGAAAGTTTTTTGTTTTTACCTGAATTTTTCATTTTTATAACTTTCTTGAATACAGGTTGTTCAGTTTTTCTGATCCAGGCATCAACTTTCTTTCTTTAAATGGGACACCCTATATTCAATTACGTTTTTGAACTCTCCTTAAAATTCTAGGTCGACATTGTTAAGAGTATTTTATATCTATCATTTACCGTTACGAAGATATTAGCATTTTTAAAGACAAAAATCTTTAAAAAACACCTGCTCAAAAAATCTCGGCAAAACAAATAAGACATCCAAAAAAATGCTAAATAGGGTTTATTTCGTAGACAATTAGACTCAGAAATTACTTCTATGGATCAATATTACCTGATTAATATACAGGGTGTTTTTGACAGATGGCTCAAACATGTACATGTTAAAATTCCAGAAAATCGAAAATCTCTTATGGAACACCCTATGTATTATTATATTTTTGGATTCTCCATTAAATTTTAACCTTACTCTATATAACATTCCCTATTCTTATTTTGCTTAGTTTTCAAGATATTGACGAAAATGTGGAAAAAATGTTCATTATCGGCTATTATTAAAAATATATCTACAATTATTTGGTATATTATAGTAAGTGTGCCTTAATACTGATTGAGATTATATTATTTTATTAAATCTAATATTTTTTTAAATTATTTCATTAATTAACTAATATAAACAAATCTATGTTTGTAACTTGAACCACAAATAACTAACAATAATCAACAAATAACAATAAAAATAATAAATTAAATCAAGTGTCCTATATGTCCTCAATTTTCAGCTATGCATGTTGTGTTTAGTATAACTGCTAGTTTTTTTACAGCGCAATCACTTTGATTGAGCGCTTCAATTTCCATCCTGATTTTAATCTTTAAATCATCAACATTATTATTCTGAATTTGATAAACTCAGGTTTTCAATGTACCCCATAAAAAGTTATCAAGTGGAGTTAAATCTGGGATCCTCGGCGGCCATGGGATATTCCCGTTTAGCCCTATCCATTCCACAAAATAGTTCTTAATAAAATTCTTTACAACTACAGTATTGTGGCATGGAACTCCATCCATCTGATAGATGATCTCATTGGCATCTTCTTCGGCATCCAATAAAGGTAAAATGCAAGTTTGTAATGAATGCCATTTCCTGATATTTTACCTAAGGTACCTGGGACCATTTAAATATTGGCCAAGAAAGACAGGGCCTAAAATGTGTCTCTTATAAATAGCGCACCAAACATTTTCGGCAATATCTTGAAAACTAAGCAAAATAAGAATAGGGAACTTTATATAGAGTAAGGTTAAAATTTAATAGAGAATCCAAAAATATAATAATACAAAGGGTGTTCCATAAGAGATTTTCGATTTTCTGGAATTTTAACATATACATGTTTGAGCCATCTGTCAAAAACACCCTGTATATTATTCAGGTAATATAGATTCATAGAAGTAATTTCTGAGTCTAATTATTGTCTACGAAATAGACCCTATTTACCTTTTTTTTGGATGTCTTATTTGTTTTGCCGAGATTTTTTGAACAGGTGTTTTTTAAAGATTTTTTTTCTTTAAATGCTAATATCTTCGTAACGGTAAATGATAGGTATAGGGTACTCTTAACGATGTCGACCTAGAATTTTAAGGAGAGTTCAAAAACGTAATTGAATATAGGGTGTCCCATTTAAAAAAAGAAAATTGATGCCTGGATCAGAAAAACTGAACAACCTGTGTTCAAGAAAGTTATAAAAATGAAAAATTCAGGTAAAAACAAAAAACTTTCGTATTTAACTTTTTTCTCTACCTTTTAGACTTTCTGAGATAAGGGGATAGAGGATCTTATTTTGGACACCCTGTACAAATATTATGTAATTACTTCAAAACTTCGATGGACCAGTCCAATCTTTATATAGCATAATAAAGCGCTTTGGTTTTGAGGTGCCAAAGTAAACTGTTATAAGGCATACTATAACTAGAGCTGAATATGTGTGTTGGTAAAATATGCAAATAATAATCTGTAAATGACTTTATAGTCTGTCGTTATCTAATTATAGTGCGGTATTTATCCATGTATTCATCTTATGCCATGTTTGTGGCTATTGTCTTCTGATTTATCATGTATAAACTTAAATAATCTGTAATGAATAGAACTCTAGTAGTAAGGTAGATATAATCATAATGGCATATAGCATATCGCATAATAGCGATATGCTATAATATAGAAGAAACACTTTGTAGCGTCTGTAGTTCCTAGACTAAAAACGCTACGATATATCGATATATCTATCGATAGACGGATCGATATATTTTTCTAACATATTATGCTTATGGAACAATGATCTTTTAGGTAAGTGGTCAGTATATCTCTCTCATTATTAGAGCTATATCCATAAAACTCTGTCAATGTATTCGTGAGAAGACGTTCTACCCAAATCTTCAAAAAATTCAGAGGGTGTTTGTTCCATTTAAAAAATGTAAATTCTAGTAAACCTACATTTTTGGGACACGCTACATAAATGTGAATATTACAAAAATACCTGTAACACCTATAACACTACTGAAATATGCGATAATATAAGGGGTGTTTTAAGTATAAGAATAAATATCCATATAGCTTTATAATTATTGTTATTATTTTCAGCTTTACTCAAATTTTCATGTACCTAACCTAAATTATGTACATATGGTAACAATTTTTTATATTTTTACAATGATATAGTTAACTTAAAAATAAATCTTAATTAAAAGTTATTCTTACTTCCAACAATTTATAGAGCACATCAATTTGATAGTGTTATTGCAATGCATCAATATTAATACCAATTACGTTAATTAGGTATATGCTAACTGTTAGTGGGAAATAAATCATCTGCACAAATTTGCATCTCACGATCACTAATTGAGTTTGCGGTTTATTTTGCAGAACTGATAGGAATCGCTCCTATATACTTAATACCCCCATTAATCAAACAATTAGACTGGTAAATCAAATATAGACCAGTTGTCCTCAGTTTGAAGCAGGTAAACTTGGAAGCTGGTAACAATTGTGTTGTGCTAATAATTGGAGAGATAGGTTGACAGGCATACTAAATAGCGTAATCATTCACATCTGCTATCAAATTACGTCTTCTGTAATGAGTAGGTTGATTCTTCCTTACAATAATTTCTTTCAGTAAATTCAAATACTAAATTATTATGAATATAAATAAAATCTCGGAATGGGGCATCTAATATAAAGGTACCGTTTCTATCTATCGATTAGTACCTAATGTACAGGGTGGGCAAATAAGAGAGAACGCCGGCTGTATCTCGGAAACCGCTTATCGGAGAATTCCCGGAAAAAAATTTTAATAGTAAATATGGCCAAGAGATGTTGCTGGAAATTGTTTTCAAGTTCCTAAAATGGCTGCTAGGGGGCATAACGCCCATGGCCAACTAGAAAAATGAACTTTTCTCGAAAATTTGCCTAATAAAGTAGTACCGGAAATAAGTAAATATCAATCTAGAGGAAATTTGAAACATTTCTGTGCAACAAATTTTTTTCTATCTTTTAAAATAAAGTGGTGGGGGGGCGCCAAACTTTCTTTACTTTAAACGTTAATAACTCGGCTCAGGATAAACCGAATCTAACAAACTTAGTCTCATTAAAAAGAGCTTTTTTTTATGCATATTTAGACTCATGAAAGCTGGTTTTGTTACTTGTATTATAGCCGCTAGAGGGCGCTGTCTGCCAACATAACAAATATGGCGGATTTTCTAGAAAATTTCAAATGGCAAGGTATATTTATTGTCACATATTTAAATAAAGGACAACAATCCCTAAAATTCAGTGAAAACCGCAGCTTTCTATCTCATTCCTAACGGAAGATATTACCAAAAGGATTGCAACTGGAGATTTGTGATGTAATCTTTCACCTTAGCATTTAAAATCGACTCGTGATAGCCTATTATTAATAAAATATAAGAAAAAAAAAACTGTTGCGGAACTAAAAAGTCGATAGTGCTTGTAATTTTTTCAAAAAATATTATATGAGATAAAAGTAAAAGTTTAAAAGTATAAAAAAATTTAAACAAATTAAACTGATGCGGCAAATGCTGACTTTGTAAATGTATTCTTTATGAAATAATGTGGTGGTCCTGAAAACGACTGATTTATTTGGTGACGTGATGTTCAAGGGCCTCTCAAATGTTCAAAATATCGCCCACGATGGGCGATATTTTGAACTTTTGAGAACATTTCAATGCACAGTTCCAATCATTCTTGAGTAGATGAAACTGCAGTTTTCACTTCTGGCACGGGAATACACCTTAACACGTTCGATCATCCCTTCCCTTGTGGCGACAAGCCTCATTGCGTAAATTAGTTTTTTTAATTGCCCCCATAAACAAAAGTCCATACAGGTCAAATCGATGATCTATAGAATAGATAGATATAATCAATTTAATTTTCAACTTGTTTAATATAATACCTAGCCGGGTTTCGTCTACCCAAGAACAGTTGTAACTGTGTATTCAAAACGATGGGCGACATTTTGAACATTTGAGAGGCCATTGAGCATCACGTCCCCAAATAAATCAGTCGTTTTCAGAACCACCACATTATTTCATAAAGAATTCATTTACAAAGTCAGCTTTTGCCGCATCAGTTTAAATTTGTCTCAAATTTATATAATTTTTACTTTTATCTCTTATTATATTTTTTGAAAAAATGACAATTACTAACTTTTCAGTTCCGCAAGAGTTTTTTCTTTCTTATATTTTATTAATAATAGGCTATCACGAGTCGATTTTAAATGCTAAGGTGAAAGGCTACATCACAAATCCCCAGTTGCAATTCTTTTGGTAATATCTTCCGTTAGGAATGAGATAGAAAGCTGCGGTTTTCACTGAATTTTAGGGATTGTTGTTCTTTATTTAAATATGTAACAATAAATATACCTTGCCATTTGAAATTTTCTAGAAAATCCGCCATATTTGTTATGTTGGCAGACAGCGCCCTCTAGCGGCTATAATACAAGTAAAAAAACCAGCTTTCATGAGTCTAAATATGCATAAAAAAAAGCTCTTTTTAATGAGACTAAGCTTGTTAGATTCGGTTTATCCTGAGCCGAGTTATTAGCGTTTAAAGGAAAGAAAGTTTGGCGCCTCCCCACCACTTTATTTTAAAAGATAGAAAAAAATGAGTTGCACAGAAATGTTTCAAATTTCCACTAGATTAATATTTACTTATTTCCGGTACTACTTTATTAAGCAAATTTCCGAGAAAAGTTCATTTTTCTAGTTGGCCATGGGCGTTATGCCCCCTAGCGGTCATTTCAGGAACTTGAAAACAATTTCCAGCGACTTCCCTTGGCCATATTTACTATTAAAATTTTTTTCCGGAAATTCTCCAATAAGCGGTTTCCGAGATACAGCCGGCGTTCTCTCTTATTTGCCCACCCTGTACACAAAGCCATACTTCGCTTCCCACTAATAGAATCTGAACTTTATCTATCTATCTTTACATATCTATTTACTAATAAAGGATTGAATTTGTCGGACGAGAACCGGTGTTTGGCATATCCTCGAGTACTGAAAAAGCAACGCTCTTGACCTGGGCTGGGGGACAAATCCTCCAGTACTGGTAAGAACTACCAAGAGTAGTTCATTCGAAGGCTTTCATAATAATCCCTTCAAAAACAAGAACCAAAAAACTTGTAGAGTTAAGCAGATTGCACCTATGAACTTTAAATGGCCTATATACTGGTCACTGCCGTTTAAAATATCATCTGTATAAAGCCTAGCCTAGCAGAAGGCAGAAACGGCAGAACACATATTATGCACCTGCTCAGATACTCATTATTTGGCAAAGGACAACTTCTGCCAGAGGATCTCAATAAGTGCTCACCTAATAAGGTCATCAGCTGCATCTTGTTTTTTTTTGACACTTCCACGAAACTAGTAGCACGGGTATTCAGCAAATAAATTTATAGTGGTAGAAGAACAATAATACACCCACTTTATTATTTTAAAGATATTCTTAAAAGTGTTGTTCGTTTCATTAATGATTTCATCGTCTTTGTTCTCATTTATAGTTTGAAATGGTCGAGCATTTTCTGCAAGAGATTGTTTCGGCCCTTTCAACAATATCATCTTGCATATTTTCATTCATTCTTTAAACATCTTCAGTATTTTCTCTCACAAATCCTATGTCAATATCCTTTTAAATCTTTCAACAGTCAGAAAATCTTTCTTATTTTATTAGTTTAGTTTGTAAACTGTTACTACATCTTGCAAATTTCTGATGTATATTAGAGGTTGAAGTATAACTGTCAAGTTTGTAACATAGTAAACGTGTTTTTATTTGTATTTTTGATTTTTGTTGAAAGCATTACGTTATATAAGCATATATACGTTACGCCACTGTATATATCAATGCCTCGACAAATACGAAGGGAAAATAAGATCAAGGGAAAATCTAAATTGGATATAAATATTTTTTTAGAGAATTAAATTTCCAACGAAAAATTGTGCGAGAAAATAGTGTAATGCACGGTTAGGTGTGGGACGTGACCAGTGTAAATCTACGTCTAATGATTTGCGAAGGTGACTCTTATATAAAATGAAATCAACGGGTAAAAATGCAATGTTCTTAACTGGTAATACAAATAGTTAAGTTTACACTTTTAATATTTTTCCGTAAATTACATTTTTTAATAAAACAGGTGTTTTATTCGAGAAGAGTTACCGGTTATTCGAAAGAGTTGCCAGTTTTACACAGATAAAACAATTTATTCCTTTAATGATTTGGATTTTTTGTACTGTATTTTTTTTTTAATTAATAAAGCGATCTGTTGTTTAAACTATTTCCATATTGGTTGCACAAATGTGGTTTTATTATATAAATAATGTTGTTTCTTTCATTTCTTAAGATTTCTTCAAATCAAGTAGTTTGCCTTAAAAACAATATACATATATATTTCGTTGACATTATTACTAACTTAATACAACTTATATCAATTCGCGCAAATAAATATTTTATCTCCAAAAATGTGAAGTGCATTTATATAATGAATTATTTTTTTAAAAGTTATGAATGGCATACAAGACAATTTTTCTTCAAATGTTGATAACATTTTTATAATCAGTTGATTATTTCAACAAATACTAGATGAGTACTCAAGCTGAGGACATCGCCATTTTGCCGTTGCTTTGAGAATAAAGAGGGTAAACGGTAGGTAGATTTCCCGAAGGGCACGAAAACTTCAATGTCTAGCCATACACAAAAATAGGAAATTGAAGCAAATTTTATTTTTCTAGTTCAGTGAAGTATATAGATTGTTAAGTGCATGGTGCACTGCAGTGTATAGTGCAGTGTCATATATATTGTGAATATATCAAAACAACTCCTGGTTAACGTTTTCAGTACAGCTTACAACAAAATTTCAATATGTTATTATTATTTTGTTATTTGTTGCAAAATATGTTATTTGATCTAATAAATATTTATAACTCACAAGCGAAATTTACTCTCATTACTACATTAATAAAGAATAGAATTTTATATACCTAACAAATAAGAATTATATTATCTCAAATTCAGTAACATACATTTAACTTTTAGAAACTATTATCATCGGCATAGCAGTGCACCTGTTGTTTCTGAAATATAATAAATTTTGGTTAAAAAACAAAAACCATTTTATGTAAAACTAATTATTGTCTTGAAAACTAAAATTTATTAATAATATATACGTACAATTTTATTAACTTAAAACATCTAATTCTTAAATTCAATAAGAAAAAAATCTTTGTAATTGTGACGGATACTTCCCGATTTGCAGGTAGGTAGTGTCACTGTGACACCATTATTTTTGTTTCTCTCTTATTTTGCCTCGGGCGCCAGTTCCCGTTTATAGTGCAAAAACATCACTCAGGTAGCTACAGTGAACATCCTGTAAGCCAGGCGGTTAATATGGAAAATTAAACTTCACAGGGCAGATAATAATACACCAATAAACCTTCAATACCTTTATTGAGTTAATACGTACTAATTCCCTTACTAGTCCTGTGCACGTCTGCTGCTTTGGGGTGGTCGGTGAACACTAGTGAACTTGTGCATCAGCTAGTAGCAGGTACTGGAATGGCTGGTGGGAGAGCTTTTGATACCTGCGCAATAGCTCCCTATTTCGACTTAAAATATTCTCGGCGTAGTCCACAAAAGCCGATAAAATTATACCAAGTCCCAATGCCTTTGGAGACTTGTACTGATTTACTTACTGGTCTCTAAATACTGGTAGCAGCGGTGAAGATGAACAAGTCTTGCTCGGATGCGATGCGGCAACAGACTGAATGTCTGAGTCGTTCTCAACTGTATAAGAGGTTCTATGCAAACCTCGGACATGCGCAGGAGTGAAACACAGGATTTGGTATATTTTATACTTGCACACCAACAATCAGTAAAATTTATAAGTCCACACGTACTTGTGGACTCTGACGAATTTTACTTAACTCTTCCGGAGTACTAGTGGTAGCTCTGGGACAGGCGGAACTCGTTGTCATGGTGTACAGCAACAGACTAACTATTGAAATCGGTCAGTGAGTACTTAGACCGACGCAGTAATGAAAACAGGGACTTAAGATATTATACCCTGTCTATTTTACGAACTTTGAAAATATCCTATCAGGTAGACCAACTACTAAAAATGTATATCAATAACTTTTGAAACTTATAAAAGGATCAGCAAATATTCTATCAAGTATACAAACTACTAAAAATATATAAGTATCAACCACTATGAATATTCCACTATGTGGATTTTCGGACTTAGGAAAATATTTCTCACTTACTCTGATGCATGGCAGTTGCGGAACAGGCAGGAGTCGTTGTTGTCGTGGACACCCCGAGACTGGCTTTTGAAATCGGTCTCAGCTCGGTGGAGGGTCAGTGAGAACTTAGACTGGCGCAGTAGTGGAAACTATGTTACTGCTTTGTTGTTGGATTTTATTGTAATTACTGAATATAGCGTTGTGTAGTGAAACCATACACCGAGAAAATTCTATTTAACTTTGCTAAGAAAGAAGAAACTACGCAAACTTCAATAATTACAGCATTTAGACACACTAATACCACATAAAATGGTTTTGCTGAAATGGTCTTTTTGTTACTATTGATTATCTAGCTACAATAATTGGTGCATGTTATTTCCCTAGGTGTATAGGTGTTATTCAGAAAATATTTTACTGGTATTCTAAGAGACTAATCCTTAACACATGCCCAATGAAAATTATTAAAACAATTGTTACCATTATAAACGTACATCGATAAAATATTTTTTAAATATCATTGTTAATGGCCTAACTGTCGTTATATGGAGTCTAACAACTATTAGTAGATTAATTTGCCCTCGGCTAACTAGTTGGTTGAAATTTTTATAGCCTGTGAGTGTGCCGCTAGATGGAGACACTTGTATCTTACTGACAAATGTTGATGGAACTCATGAAGAGCCTTCGCTGCCGGTGATGTCAATTAATGGTGTCATTATGTAGAACACACCACGCAGATGGACTAGTAGTCTGGTTAACCTTTATTAGATTAATTGCCTGTTGTAAAACAGCAAATTAGTAGTACTTATTTGCCTTTATTAATATTGGTTGTTGGATATCTACATATAGCAACCGTAGCTGAAATCTTAAATAACTACTACAACATTGATATTCATTGATTTTTATTAGCATTATTAAAGCGTTTTAGCACAGTGGCTTCAATTCTGATTACCAATGAGCTGTCCCATATTTTACTAAAATTTTTTACTACGATTATAAAATGTTTATTAACCGCTAGTAGATTTTTGTCGTCTCAGTGTAAAATCGTCATTTAATTGTGTTCAAATTAATTAACAAATAACTGATAATTGAATTTTATATGGAGTTATTATCGTCATACTAAATAATGACCTCTGGAGGAACTCCGCAGCGCACACCAGATAATAGTAAATTAATACGTCTGTTATCAAACAATTGGTGTAATAAATCAAATAAATTTATCTCTAACCAGGTGACAAATTGAGAGCTGTCATTCAGATGTGAACATATCAAACAACGAGGAACAAACATACAGAGGAGCTGTCAGCGGGACAGTTCAATTGAATTATCCTGCAGGATGTATTTGCCTTGCATTTAGTCAAGCATTGCCAAAGTAAACAACTAAAGCTCGTTAGTGACGCAAAGGCGTGGAAACAGACTGGGGGAAGGAAATTATAAAGAAATAAAAATATTCCCTTTCTGTTTGCACGTAATTTCATTATCAACATTGCTGGGAATCAAGGGAGAACTCGGAGATTATGAGTTTTTAAAAGTTTTTAAATTTTTTATGTCAACAGTAAAGTGTGTTAGCCAAATAAAATATAGGAGCTTTGAGACGGTTCGGAAAGAGTACATGCGCCTGCAAGTCTGGATATTTTCTGAACAAATAAATGAAAACCTTGCCAACGTTAATACCATTATTTCAGTGAAGTAAATAATTTAACATACTTGTACATCCATTTATTATCATTAGTGTATATCAGTCCTTTAATAAAGTCATTAGTATTCATACAGTTAATTAATTTTTTGCTTAGTTAATGATAAATACGTAATATTATTAAAGATTGAGAGCCTCCTCTATCAGTTTTCATTTGGAATTTGCTATAAAATAAAGTTGTTTCTACATATTTAATGTCTGTGAAAAAAAATCTAAAAAACTCCTCTGTTTTAAGGTTACCTATATTTTACAGTTTGTGAGATATAACTTCAAGTAGAATTATTATAAGTGTATACAAATTAATAAAAAAATAATTTTTTAAGATAATTTCTTAAACCTTTTTTTTTTGTTGGAAATATTTTCAAAAAAACATCTTTTCTACATTAATTTTTAGCTAAACTATGGCTAAATCATGGCAAAGACATTGATTTCTTTGTGTGTAATGAACCTTTACTTCAATTTTAATTTAGTAGTTATAAGTTAAGTAGTTCGGAATGTTACTAAATCCTCACTAAAAGAATGTATTTATTAAAAGAATGTTTTATTAATGCAATGTCAACATTGTATTATATATACAGTGCGGTCGTAAATAGTCCCCCCCCCCAGCTAAGTTTCGAACCAGATTAGATAGAGACACCGGACTAAAACTGAATTAAATGGCATGAAGTATACTACTTCTTAGTTCAAAATTATAACTGGAGTTTTCAAAGATGGCGCTAGCGGCGCCATCAACTTTAAAACTTTAAATAGCAAGGGTGGTCATGTGATGCCTCATTTGAAAAGTTTTTTAATTCTCTATAAAACGGTTGCTTGATTTTTAAATTTCATTGACTATTTCCGGAGTTATTAGCGTTTGAAGGTTATTTGATAAATATGGCGAATAAATGATTTTATCTCATTTTCATTTAATTTTCGCACAAGAATGTCATTAGTAAAGATTTTTAAATGGATAAATATTTTATTGCTAAGCCAACCACAAATAATACGTGAAAAAATAGAAGAAATAATCAAAGAAGGAAATAAATAAATAAAAGTAATAACAAAGAAATTGGTATAACTCTGATCACGTTAATAAATGTTCAAATTGTTCTCCCAGCACTTCTTTGCAATAAAATAGTCTATTCCCAAATTCCCTACGTACATTCGCAAATGTTTCTGGAGAAATGACCGCACACACCTGTATAATTCTATTCCTCAACTCCTCTAGTGAATCAGGTTGGGTAATGTAAACCTGCGACTTCAAGTATCCCCATAAAAAAATCCAGAGGATTAAGGTCTGGTGAACGAGCCGGCCATTCGATAGTTCCCCGTCTTCCTATCCACCTACTTGAATAGCAATGCTCCTAGATTTTTATATCATAATTCGCCATATTTATCAAATAACTTTCAAACACTAATAACTCCGGAACTAGTCAATGAAATTTAAAAATCAAGCCACCGTTTTATAGAGAATTAAAAAACCTTTCAAATGAGGTATCACATGACCACGCTTGCTATTTAAAGTTTTAAAGTTGATGGCGCCAGTAGCGCCATCTTTGAAAACTGCAGTTTTAATTTTGAACTAAAAAGTAGTATACTTCATGCCATTTAATTCAGTTTTAGTCCGGTGTCTCTATCTTATCTGGTTCGAAACTTAGCTGGGGGGGGGACTATTTACGACCGCACCGTATATTATAATAACTTCGTCTTATGTGACACAAGTTCACGAAGTTATAGGTACAGCAAAACATCTCAGTTAGGTGGAGATGTTTTAACCAATCAGAATCCATAATCGTCACCAGTGACATCGTGAAGAGCCAATAATTTTTGAGCTCTAGGGCTGTTGGTGTTGGTACATGTAATGTGGTTCAGTATCAGTCCTTCAACGCGTGCATATGTTAAATACACCTTTATGTCAATTTGTTGCAATAGTATTATAAATTAGTTCATTCTAATAATAAATTATGTGTAAAAATATTAAAACGACTCAGTCAACGTCTAGTTGACCATCTAGTCAAATATTATCCCATGTTAAAATTTGGATTCTTAAATATGCTTAATATGAGTACTTATCTGTACTCATTGTAAATATAAAAGTAGGTCACACATATTCGGCAAAGTGATCACACAACACAATAATATATTGACTTTTCACGTAAGGAAATTAGAAAGAGCATTACATAATATGGCAAAATGTTAACATACCAACATTTAATAGTGCAGTTCATTTAATTTTACTGTAAGATTATGGTTGGTTTATATGTAGATTTGATAACCTAGCAAATAAAACTAACGTAGTTTTCCACATAACACCAAAACACTATACAGCAGTCGACGCGCGTTTCGCCAACCAAGTTGACATTATCTGGAGATGATTAAAACTAAACCTATGCTAACAGTATGTCGTATTGACACCTAAACTGTTGCTACGGTTTTCTGCCACTATTCATACTACTTTTACACTTTGAAATTTTCAAACTCTCAAATGTATCCAGCTGTCGAAACGCGCGTCGAGTGCAGTATAGTGTTTTGATGTTATAAGGAAATCTACGTCACTGTTATCTTCACACTAAAGGTTCCAACCCCCTGCAACGTAGCAAATATCAAATCAGATCAACTACTTTCATACTAATACATGTTCCGTCTAAATTAGCTCGACTCCATCAAACCTTTCACATTCAGGCCTCACGTTCTAACCTATTAATTTACTCTCCTATCAATGTAATTTGTAATCATTTTAACAAGAAACAAGATTCCATAGATATTTTTTATTATAAAGTCAAGGATTTAAAATCTGTATTTAATTGACTTTTGTATTGTTTATGTTATAGTTGTATACTTCCGACTCTGTAACTGGGACTACTGTCTTGTTGAGTTGTGTAAAATAAAATTAAATAAATAAATAAATAAATAAACAAATAAATAAATAAATAAAATAAAATATTCAATCAAATAGTAATTTGGTCGCAGTTACCAAATGAAAAAAATTAAATATAATAAATAATATTTGGGTTATAATAGCGAAATAACAAAATTATATGTCAAAGTAAACAAACAAATCACTATACAGCTGATCCAGCTAGATATTTATTTCCCTATATTCAAATTCACCCCCCTATTTGGCATACTAAACCAAATACCTGGGTATAATTACCAAATCTTTGTCTAAGTGTAAGAGGCTCATCTTTACTGTAGTGGCAAATGTTATTTAATGTAATGCAATATTTGAGTATAATAATACTAAATAGTTTATATGGCTCCTAAAAGATGATGATATCGTATATGTCATAGGTATATTATATTATATGACAAAAGTAACATAGAAAAAATAATAATCAAAACAACTGTTGTTCTGGAAGAACGCTAAATTTTTATCAAAAGAGTGTGCTCATTCATCGGAAATAAAATAAGGATTCATACGGTGTTTTCTCTTGAATTGAATAACATTAGAATGACTAGACTTCGACAGTATGTAAATGTTTGAATGAAAAGTGATAAAGAGGAATCGTACATTTTGCTGATTCCTTGACAGATGCGCCGGAAACTCAAGTTTTGGCTGCTTGAATACCAGATACTTAGAAGTAAAAAAATATTATTAAAATATATTTACTTCAGCAATGAAGGTTATAAACAATTGTATTCTATAAAAAAAGTTAATTTATCCGTTTTACTTCGGTAAATGTAACCTTACCCTCAAGAATGTTGTTAAACTTTATTACTACAGGAAAATTTAAATTAGTTGAAATAAATGTAAAATGTACATATATATCATTAGTCATATAAGCCTGAATAAATGTTTAAGCCTTACTAGTTTTGACTATTTTTAGCCCAGTCGATGGGAAAAGGACATATACGAATAACTCCTCTTCTGTATCTAATCAAATTTCTAGTCAATTTACTTCCCTTGTTTAGTGTTCTTTTTTGAGTTAATAGGTATGGATGTTCTTCATGTAAATGTACTTTAAAGTGCAAATAATGTATCTTTACAAATATTTTGAATCAACAGTGGAACATTGACCTGGAGCTTGAAAAAAGAATCAATAAATTTTAAAGTAAGTTTTTTCTTAAATTTCTATTTATAAATATCAATGTGTACCCAGAGTTTAAACTAGGTAGCAGTAACAGAATATTATTGTTACTCTAATTGCATTAAAAAATGCTACTACATCAACGTTATCTCTTTCGTATTAGTTATATTTTAGTACCTACTTTAATATATTCTATATTACATTCTTTAGTATTTTATTTATTAAAAAAAAATAACTTCTTATAAGATATACTCCAAATTGATACTAAAAGCTGCAATATCTTATACTATACTATTCCTAATGTTTGTACAATGCAAAAATGTGGAATATGAACAGCAATGGATATTTATAGTAGGAGGTAAATTATTTAAAGCATGTGCGACATTTTCAAGTTAGATAGTGATTATTGTTGGTGGATTGATAATTATTTTAATACAACAAATTAGTATTTCGTGTAATGAAAGCTGGTACCTATTCTAAAATTAAATAATTTAATTGATTAAAGACATTAATAGCATTAACCTTTGTAGTGGTGAGAAACACACCGAAGTGCCCTCTTTATCGCATAACATGCGCGAAACCGGTCAGTGTCGGGTGGATGGTCGCGATAAAGGATGTGGCGACTTCCATGGAAATTCCGGAGAAATGTAACGCCAGTAGCGGCACATTGCCCGTGGAGTAGTTGTTTTCGGCATCTCCTTCCAATAGCATTAACCTTGTTGTTCATGGGCCAGTACGAGTTCATGACCTGGGATGGTTTGGGGCCGAGCGGGATTATGGTTCTTTACCCTCCCCATCGCTGTATGCCTGGAGTGCTTCGTAGAGGTAGACCCCATTCTTCACCAACCCCTGTCACAAAAGTGATAGGTGTGCGCGATTCGTGGGGTCTCCTTCTATTCTAGCTCTACCCTGCAGGCTGGGTAGGATCTTCCACCGCTCTTCTGTCTTGTTTTCCTTCTTCGCCTGCATGTCTAACCCACCGGAGGTAGTCTATCTCGGGCGGTCCTCATCGCAATATTTTCGACGGTCTCCTGGATATACTTCATATACGTCTTTGCAGCAATCGCCCATACTGCGGACGCATACATCAACTAGGATGACTTGATCGGTGTTATTGTTTATACTCTTCAATAAACATGTTTAATCATTTTGAATCATTTGGAATCGTTCTAAAGAGACTTTATACCCAGAAGTTTTGAACAGTTCTTTAAGTATTTGTGTTATACTGAACGGAATAAAATTTATAATTGTCGGTAGATCTCCTTCAAGCCCGCCTATGTCCGACTGATAATGTGGATCGCAGACGATACACGAATATTCCAGTAACGATTTTACCTGGAACTACATCTTACATGGACGGAATTAAATATAGTTAGTATACTTAGAAGGCTATGAAATTATTACATGACATCTTTCTAAACCCACATAATCGATAGACTCTATTTAGTATATCATTTGGAATGTGTAGGTTGTATCTCAAACCACAGTCAAATATAATACCCAGATCACAAATGGAATCCACACCCCATCAATTTCTCATTATTTATTGCATTTGAACATGTACTTATATTTTCTTTTTAAAAAATAAGTTAATTGATTTCTGGCTGGTTTTGTCTTTCCACCTTTCAATCGGTCGATATCTTGTTATGCGTTACATTCAAACTATTATCATTTAGTGAAAATATGTTTATGTTATCTGCAAAAATTATTTAGAAGCACTTTAGAACTTTAGAATAGCAATTTTGCAAAATGGAAAATATCCTATAATATATCGTTAACAAATAGAAAACATATAAAATACTCTATAAATGTCACCTTGATGGGCATCTAAGAATGGTGCTTCTAGATAGATGATGGTCAATTTTTACAACTTGGATCGTATTTGATAAATGATGTAATCCAAGAGACAGGAGACCTCCGGTTTCACTTCTTACCCGGTGGATGGTACGTATTTTATACAAAACTGGCCTAAATTTGTATAAGTTCTGTGCATTCACGTACAGGTCTGTAGAAAGTGCGGACAGGCTTCCCGGGGTTCCCCCCATGATCATCTAAATAATACTTACCGCGGACCACATTTATTATACTTCAAATAATTAATGTGAACTAAGAAGTAATTTTAAACCTAAGCCAAGTGGCTGTGAAGACTTGCATACCTAGAACTTACGGGTTTTCGGCGCCTATGTTTCTGCAAACGTTGTAAATATATAGATGCAATCTACAACACATGGAAAGAATCCATCAAAGCACGGGAAACATTCGAACGAGAAATACAATTTATTTGCTCGATTTTGTACTGCGCTTGTTTACATGTATCACGATTTGCTGCAGTTAAACGGGTCATAGTAGGAAATATTCCGAATACAGGAAAATTATGTCAACAACTCCAGTATTGACAAGTTGACATTATTTATTTATTTATATAAAATCGTTAAAATTGTTAAAATAAAGTTCTAAAATAAAGTTCTAAAATAAAAAGTGTGTTCCATAGATCCGCGATACTAACTCATTTTAATTTTAATTAACCAAAAACTGGAAACCAAAAAATTGGATTAACAAAAAAGTATATATTCTTCATAGGAGCATTTTACGATAAAGAAAGGCATAAAATAAAATAAACTGTTTTACTGAACACAATATATAAGTATTTAATCATATAGAATGACTGGACACCATGGAGAATAACTACTTAATTTTTGAAATTAAAACTGTATGTAGAATTCCACTTTTCATGTTTTATTTGGTAATAAAAGTTTCCTCAATTTAGCAATGGCTTTGTTATAAACTGCGATCAGTAAAACCATAAAAGATTGATGTATATAATGTATGGCTGCATATACCCACTTCCACTTTATTTTTAGTCAGGCATATCTTGATGTTCGATGCCTCATTGGTTCTGTCATCGTCAGTTACCATTATGGAATGGAGCATATTTTTATGTTCAGCTATAATGACTTTTATTCCAGTCAAATTCATTATGTTTGTGGAATCTACGCTGTAGATCGTACAGGAAAGAATATTTACAGTAAGAAACTTAAATTTCCCGGTGTTGATGTGTTCATGTGTGTGTATGATGTGTTGATGTCCCTGTGTTCCCGTTGTTCATGTTTTATAGTTTTGGATGATATATATAAGTAAATAACCATTTAATTTCTTAATACTAATTCATTACCAGAAATACATATGGAATAAGCAAGATTAGTTCTGCTGCTGATGTCGTTTCTCAACGATATTAGCAGAAATTGATTCGAAATTGGCTAACACAAGTTGGTTTAATGCTGCACCTAATGCTGGTTTAATGCTGATTAAATTTTAAATTTATATCAGTTTTGAGTATACTCCATAAATTCTCAATATTTCAAACAGTAAATAATATCTAATAGGTTAACTAAATATTTAAACTTGCCAACTCTCTAAGGACTTTATAGTTTGAAGTTAAAAGAAAAGTCATCCAGGCCTCGTTATTTTACGTTAAAAACATACAAACAAATTGAAGCTCGTTGATAATATCCGTGAGGCCAATCCACCAAAGATACAATTTCTGGTCACCCCGGAATCGATCGACATCAACATGTTTATCTTGCTAAATTTCTTCTTGTAGGAGATCTCATTTGCTTCTTGAAATGCAGAAAGTGCATAATATATGATGAGATACGTTTATTCACCCACATTTAATTTTGACAGGTTCAAACCCCGCAATCATTTTAGTTCATATGGAACACCCTCTACAATTTACATCCAGTTATCTAAAAGTAAATTCTAGCAGCCTATTTTTTAATAGTGAAAAATACTATCAAGTTAGGCGTGAATGCAGAAAACTGGTTTGTATTTTGAGTTTAACTTATTGGTTCGTATTTATCAGAAGCACTGAATACTATGTATATTTATTATAGCGTTAGTTCAATAGGTACTTTATTTCTTAATAAATAATATGAGGACAAACAATATAAACCTGACTATAATTAAATTATTGTAAGTTCAATCAAACTTCCAACCATCCAACCAAATGAATATGTTTAAGCAAACTGCCTCTTTTCAAATCTAATTTAATAGCAAATAGTTAAAAAAGAAATTGAAAACCAACAAATATTTTAAAATTTGCCTAACTTGATCTTAAAAGGTTACAGAAGTAGTAAAAGCAAAATATTTAGTAGGTATACCAGTATTATACCTTTTTAAGAATAGAGCGTGGCTGATATGTTATTGCTGCATGTTGAAAAGTAATGACAATTAGAGATGGGAACACCGGTTCCTCTTCTGTCGCGTTACTCTCGCGACAGCTCCAGAAAAATACCGCGACAAAATACCGCGATTAAATACCGCACAGTGGCATATTAGTTCCCTTTTTTGTTACTTTCCAGTCACGAATTTTTTAAAATAAACAAGAAATCCCTGTTTCCAGTACAGCACAATCGTTACTCAGTAACCGGTTATTTCGTCAATATGGAACGCGATGGAACGGTTCCATTAAAATACCGCTACAAAATCGCGGTATTCAAATACCGACACATCTCTAATGACAATCTTCATCTACAGGAAGAAAATTAAATGTTTTTACAAACGCATAGAGAAACGGCTAGTTTTAGTTATACACAGATTATGTGAAAACGCAAAATATATAGGTTATTCAATTTAAAATAGGAAAGTTTTTATTGATTTCGCTGTCATTAAAATACTCATGAAAGACTTCAGTCATCAACCACCTCAATATTTTATCCTCGAGATCACAGGAAGATCCACTTCTTTTTTTAGGAATTATTCTATTGAAGAAAAGTAACAAAATAAATTTTATTTCAGCAACTCTAAAAATATTTTATATTTTAGTCTGCAGTACAGACTTTTACGTTTTACTTTCGTAAAATCAGTGTGACACATATGTGATTGGTATGTGAGTCATATCAATAGTTGGACTCGTACATAGCCTACGAACTACTAAGAGCAGAAGTTGGCAGGGCATGTGCTTTGCATGAAAAATCTGGGAAACTCACAATCCTTTTCAACGTACAAAATTTATAGAAAAATATTTCTGTTCCATTCAAACTCTTAAAGCAGGGGGGCACTTCAGGCGGTGGATGTGCCAGATGATCGCTTAAGGCAGCAGAAGTGAAGGGACGGTACTTTCGGCGTGGCAACGTGAACATTATGAGATTCCCAAACTGCGATATTAAAGAGCCAAAATAATACCAAATTTTATTGATGACATCACTGTGCTTTTGTCAAAGTATTCCGAAGAAATTTTTTGTTGACCGGATCGTGACTGATGGTTCTTTAGTTATGTAGTTTGTTTCATTATACAATTATACTATGTATTATTATTCATTATACAATTATACTATTTTCTCACGAAGTGTTCCTTAAAACCATGTCTGGATATTCCTCGTATCCATCTTGGTTCAATGCGTCTATTGTAAAAGTTTATTAAAATAAAAAATGTCAGTTCTGAAAATCATATAAACTCAGTGGTGACCTTGATTCTTTAAGACAATTCAAGTCTTTACGGTATATAATTAAAAAAGATATTGAGAAGACTCCTAAAATGATATTCTAACTAATGTTTGCAAAATATTATTCGTATAAAAGTAAAATATAAGAATATTTCATAATATTTTAACTAAATGACGAACAGCCGTTTCGACCTGCTCGGTTTCTCGGGCTGGTATTGATCCATTCGATCCTAGATGATGCACGTTACTATTATATAACATTATAGAGCTGGTTAAGAAAAAATTCTTGTATACCTATATTTTGAAGAACTGCATAAATTGTCTTCACTCCAAATAAACTCAGTGGTGCCGATGAAGCCTAACAAGTGAAATCAGTTGTCAGTCAATTGGTCACATGCATGTTTGACGTTCATAGGATTGTTGAAGGTTCATATATTTCCAATATAACTAGCTGTAACTATTTATTAATTTATTACGCATTTTGCAAATATTAGTACAGATTGAGATAAAACCTGATTAAAATTTTCCGATAAAAACGTTAAAATGAAGTTAAAATAAAAAACGGACTTTTATAGTGAATGTTGGTACCAATTATTGTTGGAAAGTTACGGATATCAATTCCTGAAATCGAGAATACTATTTTTTGCGTTTCTTTATAACTACTTAAGGTATAGGTACACTTTTATTGTAGGTATTTAGAATGTTTCCGCAACATCTCAAATATATGGAAACATTTCTTTTAGCAATTTTCAATTTCTCTAATATTTACCATTTCATGTTTTAGGTTCGATAAATAAAAAATACACAGTATTTGAAATATTCTGAAGAATATAGAGTATAGTCTGAAAAAATAGTCAATATACCACCATATACCACTCATAAAATATCCTGTCCACTAGAAATCATTTCGTTTAGTGACGAAAAATTGGGCAGTGATTTTTTGCACTTTTCACAGAATTGTTTATTTTATTAATGTAAAATTAAACATAGTTTAAATAAATGCAAACCATAGGAACTCTTATTAGACTTTTGCAAAATGGCAAGGAATCTGCGAAAGAGAACAATGATTTCATTCTGTTACTTGGATCCTTGATAAAAATGCAATTAAAATTTTAATTAAAATCTCCAAGATAATTCGGTGCCGGCAATGGTAGAGGTATCCGCTGGAAGCAACTTTGTAGTTAGGAAAATAGTTACCATTTCCTTTTTTCAATAGGGCGGATGCAGTTTAGCTTTTAACTTTTACAATATTTCATTCTATGGGAAAATAGCACCACCTGTATTAAAAGCTAGTACGAGCATTTAATACAGGTGGTACAAACTAATATTCTGTCTGCCATAAATTTTTACTGAATAGAGATATACGAAACGAGATTTTTTTTTACAATTGCCCTTATTATTAATATTAGTAAAAAATATTAAGTTTTGTGTAAAGTATTTTTAACAAAAGTAAATATAAAACATATCTAATAAGTATAAACTGCACATGCAGAAATCTACAAAATTCTGCAAATCTTTTACCGTCTGCTACTCTACTCTATGTAGAATGCGCTGATTCAAAACAAGTCATAACGAAAAGTGCAAAATAAGTGAGTGTGTAACTAACATAGAGAAGCTTTATTCTTTGTTTAATGAACTCCACGTAGAAGTGTGTGTTGGGGCACTTCATATTCAGACCACTTCCGCCTTTACGGTGGGAAGCTGATGTAACAAAACCATCTACCTATGTGGCTTGAGTCTTGGTAAGTAGATACAAATAAATGTCTATAACAGGTAAGTAGAAAGGAACAAGTTTGTAACTACTTGGATAAAAGCCTTGAGAGATAATCGCAAACCAAATAATTCAGGACAACTATATGGAGGATGGAGGTAAATATTTATACGTGACAAAGACAAAGATACAAAGATTCGTTATACCTGGAATGTTTTAAATTACCACCAATTCTGAGAAATTAATTTCAATGCGTGCTAACACGCGACAGATATACTGAAACTAGTTTCTGCCTGTTAAGAGTCACTTTTAAAGCATATTATCTATGGGTACTGTAACGGAAATTGTAACAATTTCGTTACATTTATTATTTTCTTTTAGTTCCTTTTAACAATCACAATTTTCCTACCGTATCTATCTAATACCTACTAATTCTCTAATTCTGTTACAGAAAGGTGCAGAAAGACAGAACAGAAGACAGAAGAAACTAGTTTCTGCCTGTTGAGAGTAATTTTTAAAGAATATTATCTATTGGTACACAGTGCAATCTTCTTTCATATTTTCAGAAGTAACTTAAATTATTCAGGCCAAGCATATTTTAAATTGAGTAATCTTAATTTAAGGAGACGATTAGGAGAATCTTGTAGCTATCTGCATTTGCATTTTGTAAATCTTTGACTATAGTTAACGTGGATAGTTCACGTACAGTCTGTGTTAACTCGTGCAGGTCGAACTTTTTATTTCATATTTACCTATTGTAAACATAGTCAGTTTGTAGTAGCTGTGTCAGCTTATTCTTTACTAGTGACTTACAAAATCCAGAAAGAAAGGCGTATACAAAGGTGGAAACAAACCAGAGTCAAAAGTAGAAACAAGTGGCAGAATAAAATTAAATAAAGGATAGATTTCTCTGTTGGTGATACACATTGAACTTCCTTTTGGACTTTTTGTGATTATTTAAATTAGTTGTTTAGAACGTATTCTACATTAAGTAATCTCTCTTAAATGGTAACCCATTTGTAGTCTTGTAGATTTGGAAATAATTGGGAATAAATAAGGAATAAGTATAAGAAAGGACAAGAAATCGTACAGTGCATTATACATAATATTTAAATGGATAATACATTTTTAATATTATTTATTGGCTTATTGAACTGTTTACATCTTTCTTTATATAGGAATTAAACCAAAATGTAACTAAGATAAATTATTAATAAACTTTTCAAATATTATGGTTCAATTATGGTTGCATTTCTTCGTTACCTATTATCCTAGGTATGCAAAGTAAAGGAATAACCTTATTATTTTTATTTGCGACATATCTTAGAAAGAATAAAGTTATTCCTTTGCATACCTAGGATGATAATAGGTAACGAGGAAATACAAAAATTTATAAAACCATAATATTTGATAAGTTCATTAAGAATGACTATTATCTCTTAGTTAACTTTTTGGATTAATTTATATATAAAGAAAGATGTAAACAAATTTATAATTCCATTTATTATTTAAATGATTTCATTCATACCGGTTCGCTTTGTATTTATAATAGCCTGTGAAAATTATTATGAAAATAATTTTTTTCTGTGACATACTTTCTGACCAATTTTCTCATTTAAATTATTTGATCATGACATTTAGTTTCTTTCTTTCCATTTCTAATATAGTATGTACCCTGCACAATCAATATACTGCAAACTCTAACATGCTACTAACCATTAAATAAAGTAAATCAGGTTAACAAAATTGTATTAAGAAATTGTAGCAAATTTAATATTTTTTGAATTTCATATCTACGTGAATTCCTATGATTGGTTTAATATATTCCAGTTACTGTTACACGTATCGGCATAGTTATAATAAACCTGTGGAAATGCATTACCTGTACCTTATTTGCAAATCTATTACAGTCTATACATTGCACGGGTAACACAATTATATAAAGCAATATATATGGAGATTATTGTAACTTCTTTCATGTAGATGTAGAAGCTGTTTACTATATCACATTTTATTTTGTAATATTTTGCAGCAACTAATACACTTCATGTAATACAACATAATACAACATCATGTAAATGATTTCACACATTTTTTCACTCATTTGAGCTGTTACTCAAGTATTTGTTCCTTCAATGTTGATTTAAGTATTGTCGAAAAACAGTGAAAGTTTCTGCTATTTCTGCAACAACTTGCCTACTCAGGCAAATCCCCAATTCGTAAAGATAAGCTCAGTTGCAGTGCTCTGTGACTTATTTATTTACGTAATAGTAATTATTTTCAAAAATTATTAAGCGAGAAATATTTGAGCATTATCTATTAATCTATAAAAAAATAGCATCCAAACTAAAAAGAAAAATTTACTTGCATTTTAAATAAAAGATGTAACTGATTTCATATATCTAAATGTAAGTACGTAATTAATGAAATAGTTTAAACTTAATACTTAAATTTTTATTTTATAGGAATTATATTTTAGGTATATATAAATTATATGGGAGACACTCATTTCTTTTAGTATTATAAATCTCTATTCCAACTTTAATTTAGTATATATAAATAAAATTTTTTTGCAATATTTTTAAACCTTGATTGGAAGGTCAGATTATCTCATTATATAGAGTTATTTCTTTGTAAAACTGATTTGGTAGGAACAACTAATAGTTTAATGATATAAACCTTGCCGTATGTGATACATATATACGAAGTAATAGATACGTCAAAACGTTTGGTGGAAGGAATTCAATGTTTCACCAAAGTTTGACATCAGAAGTGCGAATTATTACCTACTAGTTTCTTTGATAACCATTTCTTTTTTAGTTTTCAAAAATAGATCATTCTGTGGGGCTCTATTGCGAATACACTGATGCATCCTTTTTGGAAATCGGTTAAGATTTGATAGAGTTATTGGCTAAAAACGAAAAGTTGACCAACCGACATTCGCCTACTAATTTCTACAGAAATGCCCACCAATAATAAGCTTTTTATCTACTACACAACCACATTACTTTTTTTGAAGTCTGTTCAGTATGTTCTTGAAAGTGTAAACGTGTTTTCGAAATGGTTTATTCTATCGCAGAAAGAGTATAAATTTTTGAAATTTGGTATCGAAATTACGATTGCGCTTAAGCTCCAGCACGAGTTTTTAATACTGATCATCTAGAAAAAATGTAAGCCATCAGTACGTTGAACAACTGATGGATAAGTTGGTTCGCTTCTAAACAGGAAACGTGGAGTAAATCGCCCAGTTCGAAATGAAGCTGTTGAAGCGGCAGGTTTGGGTCACTTGTAAATGGACAATAATCAGTCGATCAGTGGGGCCCCAAGCTTCTGGCGTATCTAGTTCAAGTGTTCATCGACTTTTGAAAAAATACAAGTTTCATCCATTTAAGATGATCCTGGATCAAGAGTTACATGAAGATGATTTTGAACGTCGTACCCAATTTTGCGAATATTTTAGTTAGCGAGTTTTACTGAACCCAAATATTCTCTACAATACCTACTTGTTTTTCAAACGAATGTACATTTATGTTGAATGGCAAAGTGAATAGACACAATTGTCGCTATTGCCTCTATTGATACTAATCCTCATTTAATTAGAGCATTTCATACTCATACTCCTCAAAAATTGAATATTTGGGCCGGAATGTTGAGTAACCATCTTGTTGGACTGTTTTTTATTCAAGTAAATGTCGATGGGAACACCTATTTATAATAAGTGGAGGACACGATTGACCCTATAATAACAGAAATTTAATAGAAAATGAAATAACTTTGTAATAAGATGGCGTACCACATCACTATGCTATTGTTGTGAGTCAATTTTTGAATGACCATATCCCAGGGCATTGGATTGGTAGCAAAGTTCCCGTCGAATGACCACCAAGATCACCTGATCTATCCCCTTTGGATGCATCGGTGTAAACGATGCACCAGTGTATTCGCAATGGAAGGGGTTTGATTTCAGTTTTTAAGTAAGTAAATAAGAAGTAACATTTAATATTGTATAATATTAATATACCAATAATACTAAAATAATATAATTATAGCAACCACAATTACAAAAAAAAAACTTATAACTAGTCCAGTCACATTACACATTTCTCTTAGTATAGTAGCCAAACCTTTCTCTTAGTATAGTAATTATAAGAATTTATTTAAAAAATGATAGCATTTTCATTATGTTCATTAACATATCATTATCCAACCATAACCACAGAACACCACCATAATCTTAAGGGTCCATTCTCTGTAGATTTGACAGGCATGAATGTTGGGTCGGATTAATAGGATGGGTGGCCGATAGGTGGAGACTTATATATTCCAACTAAAGCCGAAGTAAAAAGGCACATGGAAATAAAGTTAGCCCTCATTGCAAGGGTACCGGATTTGTCTTATAATTGCAACAAAATTTCTTTTTAATCAAGATCAAAAGATAAACTAGATCCCTATAGTAGCAAATTTTTGTTTAATACATGTATTTTAGAGAAAATAATGTTTGAAAATACGCTATTTCAGTACAAGATTGTTTGCCTGGAATTTTAAAAATAAAAAGAAATACCAAAAATTACTACTATAGGGACTTAGATTAAAGTCTTATCTTTCAATACTTTTTTACTAAAAGTCGCTATCTTTTATATTTTTTTTTATAATTAGACACGAGACGAACGCCGATTTAGGGCTTATTTCGACCTAGTGAATGGACTCTTAACTCTCAAGCAAATGATGCCTGTAAAGGGTTACACCGTTGGGACTTGGTCACTCAACGGTTACACTTTGAAGAACAAAGATAAATATGTAGATACCCATTAACTACCCATATTACCAATGCCTGGAGATTGAACCCAGACGACATAAGACAGTCTAAGCAAATCATTCTGCTTTAACTTTATGTGTTATTGTGGAGCTAGTACTTTGTTCATTTAAACATGTTGTACAGGATGATTAATTTATAATGTGAAATTCGCTGTTATTGAAAGTAGTTGTAAGAAATTAAATTTTCAACAAAGGATTTTGTTTATAATGACAAGTCAATTAAAATTACAGTTGAAAAGAAAATACCTCCACGCTCAAAACATGTTTTTCCAGTAGCATATAATTGTATTGCAGTTTTTAGAAAAATTGTATTTATAAAATTTATTTTATAAAATTTTATAAAAATTTATAAAATTTTTCAAAAAATTTATAAATGTAGACTGCTGCAAAAAAGTAGACGTAGGCTTCATGTACAATTTTGATAGTTTTTAAATTTTATAATAACATAGAATACCCCAAACGGACGGACATGACTCCTAAGGCTGGCAGTGATGGATCGTTTCACTGATTGCGGGATCAATAAACTATGTAGTTCAAAGATAAAATCACTCGTTTAAGGCAAGCACTGTGACAGGGCTTCTCAAAAGTGTACCAATGGCTAGTCAAACTCTGAAGCAGTTCAATTATCGCACTGTTTAGCGACAACCCCAAAATAAACTAACGAAATAGCAATGAAAATCAATATACCTAGATATATTTTGCAATCTATCAGCATCTATCGAGTAAGTTTCTAATTGCCTAGTGTAGTGGTTTCTTTGCATTATAACAACAATTATAAATATCCAGTTTATAAACTAAAACCCATCAAAAATCAAGTGCTGTTTTATACTGTCGAGTTATGTTTTCCAACGGCAAATCCAAGCTTAATTAATTATAATTCGGATTAGCTGGTCCTCGCGTTTCAAGTACCTATTTTCATTACATATTTCGATTGTTGATAGCTAATATATTTCCATTTATATGACTATAACACGTAATAAATTTATATTGCAGTTATTTGCAAATTCAACGACCAATATAAGAGTAAATACGTTATTATTATTAATATTTTAAGTGATGTACTATGATGTATTACTGTGATTATTTAAACATTATTATTATTAATATTTTGAGTGATGTACTATATTATTATAATCAATATACATTTATACATATAGTAATTTGCTATAAGCAGTAGGTATATATTTTCTTTAATAAACTTATCGTTTGCTTTGCAATGATTAATCTGTCATGTGGTATTTTTCAAATCGTGATATAAAAGAGCAGTCCAAAAGTTACATGTAATTTATATTCATACAGAATTAACAGAGCGACTGTTTGGCCTTTTGTGATTTTCATTAGTGATCATATTTGCATAAAATAACAATATCTATACCTTAATAAAATGGAAGCTTATGAATGAATTCTGTGGCGAATCTCAAGATATAAAAGAAACACGTTGTTGGAAAAAGTGTTCCTTCTTGAATATAATCATACAAAAGTACATAATATAATAGTAGGAATACATACGCTTAAATATAAGAGCAAGAACGATGTGATAAAATTTTGTATAAGTTTGGGACCATAGAAAACGAAATATACACACGAATGCACTTTTGTCCAGGAATCAAATAGCCAAACTCACTCAATCATCATCAATCTCCCAAACTTACTTTTAAAGTACACTATTTTGAACAAACGGTCACTCATACTATTACAGAGATATCGTTCAGTCAAGATTTCAAGTCCTACACATCATGAGTGAAGCTGCCCTTGTCGTTGCCAACTTAATTTTAAATTATTTAATGGATTAAAAGTAGACATTATGTACACCAATTTATATAACAGTGCTTAAAAGTGGATTCACCTTTATATATTTTCATTATTCTTACAATTTATTATAGTCAGACGTGTATGACTTGAAATCCTGACTCTACTGTATTCATCACACTCACAATAATATTCGTAAAAAATGTTTTACCAAAATCTGTAGCTCTCCATGATGACAAATGTAAAAAAATATTGATAAAGACATTTAATCATTTTTTTATTCCAATTATATGCTACATTTAACTAAGTAGAAAGATAACATTCACTTCGGATTTTATTGATTTATAAAATATAAATTTAATAAAGCAGTAGATTTTTAAGCCGCACGTATATTTATCAATATGAGAAAATATATAAGAAATCTAGAAATACACGAAACTGCATAAAATTAGGATTCAGTAAATTAAATAGGTATATTAATTAATGTTTTATGTTTGTTGATCATCAAATAGTTATTGCCAACATATTTTTACAATTTTAACAAGGGGCTGGAGATTCGATTTTATATTCCCACCTAGTGATGTAAATCGTAAGATTACAAATTGTAAGTTACATAAATTACGGTAAAGTAACGGAAATATTTCATGAACCTTATAAATTACAGAAATTTATGAAATTTATGAAACTTATGTAATTTTTCATAAGTTACGTAATTTACTGTAATTTATGAAATTTTACACAAAATTTCAAATTACGCGCCCAACAGATCTGACATTCGACAGTAATCACACAGCGTTTACGACTTACTGGACCCTGTCAGTTATGAAGTGTTATATTTTTGACTTAAAAGTTTTACAATATGTTACCAAATAATTTTAGTTTCAGATGTTTTGTTTTTCAAATTTTAATTTTGTTACACATATTTATATATTTTATGTAAAAAGCATAAGCCTTCAATCCTTCATTTAAATCAGTTTGATTTTATATTCATTTTGAATAAAAACAAATATATAAAATACACCTAATCGTTTAAATACATAGAAACATAGATACAAGTCATACAATACAATGGTACTAATACCTACATACTGCCGTACTGCCTAAAGGCTACCAACTAGTCTGCAAATCAACCAAAACATAAAAGAAACTAGTTGGCCCTCCCTAAGGAATTATTTTCAGCATTTACTTCAATGATACGGTTAAGTAAACCCGATTTAATTTTTACATTTTTTCGGGATATGTATTAGGGACATTACAGGAGTCCATATTTTCTAAACGAATGAACCGATTCTCAAACACCAAGCTGCAGCCTATAGGGAATTAAAAATCCTGTTTAATGAGAAATCGCATGTCAATCATTCCCATTTGAAACATTTTGGGTGGATAACACCCCCCCTCCGCTTCGGAAGGTAAAATTTGAGCTATAATTCTTGCGACAAGAGTCCTCCTCACAAACCAACTTGACGTGTTTCAGAATTTTTTCGACAAAATATTTTCCTGCAGTTATATATTCCGGTACGTTTTCTATAGGCCACCCTGTAAACCCTAATCTCACAAACGTGGCCAAAAGTCAGGGTAAAGTCTTTGAAAAGTAATAATTTTCAGTGTATTTACTGACTACTAAGACAATATTACACTGGAGTATGATTATTAATATTATTATTGGCAATACACATAAATATTATTAGTTACATTTTCGTATTTAACATTCTCCTTGACTTGAAATTGCAATTAACGAATATACTGTACGTTTCACGAAGTTGTATCCCGGATTGGAATGTTCGGATTGTCAGGATTCGCTGGCCAATCCTGTGCGAGACTGGCACGCGCGCTTAAATCACACCACCTCAATTTGTAGCGGTCCGTAACCGAGATGTGCCAATGCATTGAATTTAACTAATAACATGACGACGCTCCATACGTTGGAGATATATACTAACATTCCAATCCGGGATACAAATTCGTGAAACGTACAGTAATAACGAAATTCATAAGTTTCCTAAAATTACGTGTAAAGCTGTAAATTACGTGTAAAGCTACATGTAAAATTACATGATCAAAAATTACACGTAATTTAACATCACTATTCCCACCTTATAAAAATAATTGGTTCTGGCCGAAATTTTTCATATCAATATTTACGTGATTAGTGTTTAAGGTTCGTAAAATGAAAACAATGATAAAAAGGAATTTCACCAAATATAATTAGTACTGGTTTATTAAATAATTTTAAGTAACTTAATAGAATTTTATTTGTTTTGTTGCTTTAGAGGAAAATCTTGGAACACGTCAATTTTAATGTAAAGTGGGGAAGAATCTACTATTTAAGTACATGTTTATGTCCTGCACGTTCTTTTCTGTGAAGGCTGTCAGTGGGTTTTTTAATAATATTCTTGAACGTTATTTCGTTTAGGGTAGTAAAAGGTTAGTGGGGCAGATATATGCAAAATAAACGGTATTAGACACTGCTGCCTAATAATTAAATGCTATTGTTTTTTAAGTGCGTGGTATTACTCTCGTATTGTAGACACTTGATATGTAGAACGATATAAAGTTGTACATCGGATAGATATCGTTTTTAAAGGCTAAAGTTGATGTGTTGAGAAAATACACTACATGCTGTTATTACTATGCATTATTATTACATTAAAAACAAACCTGTTATGCCGTTTTTATTATTATTTATATATTTTTTGTTTTAGAAAGCGGTCCGTTCTTCATCTCGGGTACCTCACTATTCGCAAGAGAATAAGGCCGCCAATATTCTTTTTGCAATAATATTGTAAAAACAAATGTATTTATATATTATTTTATTCGAGCCAATAAGCTAGATATAGTCCTTCTCGACCACCAGTTCAAGACAATGTTTGTTATCGAGTTATCGGCTCCTGCCGAGTCCAACATTATTTTGAAAGAGGAGGAGAAACGGACGAAATATCGAGACCTTCTCTTTGAATTCCGCAGACTCCATCCAGAACATACTGTGAAGCTTGTAGTACTGATAATAGTAGCCCTCGGTGGAGCACTGCTTTCGGAATTGAAGATCATACCGGTATGCCTAGGTTGGACAGATCTTCTAGCCGGAAGAATGCAAAAGGCCGTCCTTCTGGGTTCATTACGTCTACTCAGGGCACATGATTCCCGGACTCAGTAGTTATTCACCCCACGGACGTGGGGAATAGCTACTGATAACCACCAGCAGCCCACCCTGAGAATCGGAGCCAGAGAACCGGTTGATTGGATTTTAACAAATAATAATAATTATCATTATTATTATTATTATTATTATTCTCAGTAGTTAGTCACCCCACGCTCAGCAGCTACTCACCCCACGGACGTGGGGAGTAGCTGCTGATCACCAGCCGCCGACCCCGAGAATCGGAGCCAGGGAACCGGTCAACAAATAATAATAATAATAATAATAATAATAATAATAATAATAATAATAATAATAATAATAATAATAATAATACCTCTACCCCTCATTCTAATCACAAGGATTAGCACGAAAATCCTAGACTTGTGTAGGAGAGGCGGCGGCCTATTCTTATTTCGCGGGTCGTATTTGCTCCTCAGGAACGACTTAAGTTAGTAGGACCTAATCACCATTCAGTACTGGAATGAGGGAAAGTTGGAAAACCTTATTAGTTAGGGAGACAACATCAACTGATTTTAGTCTCTCACATTAACAGTAAGCTGACATTCCCATCCTAGATCATCGCCAGAATGGTTGCCAGCCCACCCTGAGAAGAAGCCTTGATCTACGACTATAACGAATATAATAAAAAATATTATTTCGCTCAGCGTAAAATTCAATATGGTGCCCTTAGGTTACCAATTGAATTGCCTAAAACTTTACCCGTTTGATATTTTTTTTAGGCTTTATAATTTTCGAGATATCAGTACATCAATCACCAATTTGGACACACTTGATATTCACCAGGAAAACCAGAATATTCATATGATGTAGGTATGATAAATTCATCATATTATCAATTTAATTACAAAATTATGTATTAATTATTATGTTGATATTGTCTGTTCTTTTAATTTCCATATCACGACAAAAATACTTTAAATAATTTCCGAAATTATCTGGGCCTAGCAATTATACATTACATATTACACCTTCGTTTTACATTATATACCTCCCCTGTTATATTCCTGCCGAAACATCCGTCTGCTTTTAATGTAATTAATAACAGTCTACGGGGTTACAAAATTTCGAGCCACATTCGGGAATACCAATATCATCTAGTCATTGCCAACAGCTTATAAACTGAAAGGAGTAAGATTACAATTTCTTATGAGCTCGCTGAAATCTAAAAGGTTTCTCTATAAAATGTAACGAGAGAGTGCTTTTTAAATAATTGGCTCAGGGCCGACCGGCCAGGGTCAGACGAGATTGGTTATTTGATTCCTACAACAAACGTAATATATAATCCAATAAAAACCTGCACGAAATATGGGTTTGATTCCAATACCACTTTATTACGAGATGAGTGGTATCTAATAATTAAGGATCATTTGATTAACCCCTGTTGAATAACACTAATTTGCTCGCACGTGGCTACCGAATTTTACGCCTCAGTTGAAGCAGACTAAAGAGAACGACAGACGTGTAAAAATTTTTTATCAATATTTTACTACCCTCGAAGCCATGTGTTGAACTTTTGAATAAATACCTTTATTATGCATATTCAAATCCAAAACAATTAAATCAACGAGCAGCAAAATCAAATTTATTAGCACCATCATATTTTTAACTACTTTTTATTGTGCCTTTTTTAACAACATACGTATACAGCAAATAACGGCTTTACGTACAGTTGTCCATAAAAATGCTTATTACAAATGTAAATCAAATTTCATCAAAAATACTGCTTATATCAAAACTTCACTCTAAAAACCTCTTTAAAGCCATTAATACATTAGCGGTTACATTTGGAGTGATAAGATAGTCAGCAACGCAACGGATATATAAAATATAAATATACTAACAAGAACACAATTAACACAGAACAGAACGCTGCACCCAAATTCATGTAAAAAGAGAATAAAATATAAGTAGAAAAAACGAGGGCACCGATTTCCCGAAATAATAGAACACTGTGCTAATTTACCCATAGACATAATACAGTGGCAAAAATTATTCACAAGGCAATAGCCCTGCGACATAATCTGTAATCGGAGCCTGAAGCGTACTACCAATGTTCACCACCATCTAAAATAGGTACCGAGTCATCACAACATGAATGGAAATGAGGAGGCCGATGCACTCGCAAGAAGAGGCTCAAGTATTTAGTTTATAAGGCACAAACCGGGGCTTTCACCCAGTTATGTAGCGAGCTCCATTGACAACTGGATCAGAAAGAGATCTGACGAAGAATGGCCGAACGGAATTGGGTTGCGACAAGCCAGGCTCTTAATTGAAGAACCCTAGTCGAACGCAACTCGATCAATACTTACGCTAAGTCGTAACAGCATAAGGATTGTCACAGGACTATTAACAGATCATGGACATCTCAACAAGCACCTTAATAGTATTAGCCTTATTGACACTAGAAGGCGCAGATTTTGTGGACACAATGGCGGGGACTCCATACACATCCCCTATCGCTGTGCCTGCCTCATGGCCAAGATACACAAACATCTGGGTGCAGCGTTTCTCCTACCCAGGACATTAGAGAGCTTCAAATAGAACTTGTGTTGGTATATGCTCATAGCACTGGTCTCTTCCAATATCTTAACTAGCGGCAAGCACAATGGGTAGAAAGGCCTGAGTGCTGCGGGTAACCACGCCACTTCCCAACAACAACCAATTATAATAGAAAACAAATATTATAAATTATACTGGAACCTAACCATACAAGTTGATAAAACGGTAGACCAGATATAACACTTTAGATAAAGATAACATAAATAAGATTACCTACCTCATCGATATGGCAATTCCATCTGACCAAACGCAGCTAGAAAATATATATCAAATAGCAATAGAAGTTTAAAGAATATGTAAACAGAACTAATATCTCAACTTAGCCTGGAAGAATGTGTATACCGGGTGTCCCACGGTGACGGTATATTAGAAGTATCTGGAGAACCAATATTTAACCAAGCTTAATTGGTACTCCAGATACTTCTAATGGACCGTCACCGTGGGATACCCTGTATATCCAGACAGAAAAAGCGGCCATAATTCATATATGCGATATAGTATTAAAGAAAAATAATTTTGTCATACCAATTATAAGTCGGCTGTAAGAGATGTGTGTGGGATAAGAAGCGGCATATTATTATTTCTCCGGTTGCGAGTGCGCTCAGGTTATGATTTTATTGCATAACATTAACTAATATTTTGGATGAGAATAAGAGAAACCTGGAAAACCTTATTAATTAAAGTGAACAGTTTCTAGCCATTTATACAGTGTGATTGCAGTACTGGTTGCATATTAATAACACTACTAGATTTTTTATTAGCCATATTTCAACCGTCGCCAAATGCAGGTAACGATTTCTGCAGGCAGCATTTCTTCTCATCTATTTCTTTTTCAAGAATTCGGTTAAGACCAAAAATACTTATCCGTTATAAATATTCCTCCATTGATTGAAAGGATTTCTGTTAACAAGTAGAACAGATGTAAGCTTCCTACTTTAATTGCAGTCACAAATTTCGCTTTACTCCTGCCTCCTGGCATGTAATAAGTTTAACGAGAAACAGCCTGAAAGTATTCCTTAGAGGTGCTAATCCTGGAATATACAACTGACACTAAATAAATTAGATATAATGGTAGCAATTAAAATAATCAGAGTAATCGGCGTTTAGTCTGTTCTGAATGAGCTCATAACTCTCTAAATTCAGAAGGGAGACAAATTCTACCCGTATCAAACATTAATGAACAAATCAAGGCCATAGGAGACGCCGTTGCTTTAGAGGGTTTAAAATATAAGAACATGTGATCAAGATATAATTTGGAAATTAATTGACAATTTTTAACTATTCCAATTTTAACCAGCAGTTGTAGTGTGCCGTCTTGACACTGAGTATTTATTTGAGAAATTTCTAATTTCCTTTTTAGGGAGGGGTACAGTTGAATGAATTAGTCGTCGTAAGTACAAAATAGATGATTTACTACAAAAGTCTAACAATATGCAGTACATAGGACATATAATAAACATAGAACCAAGGATAATGCGTTCTCTTAAAAATACGTAAAACTACACGCCAAATTAACACAGTCGCGATTCGCGCCGATATAAAGATTGGTAAAGCACAGTCAAACCTGAGTTCCAACGCTGCTGGGACCCACTAAGTAGATATACGATGGCAGGCAGGGCAGAAGAATTCTGCAGAGAAACTGCTACGGGCAAAACACCGGCAGGGACGGGCGTTCCTGCAGGCTCAGACACAACGGCTGCAGGTGGTTCGCTTGGACTTGTCGTCTACGACCCAGACACTTGGACAACGACTCTACACCACACACGTACACTCGACTATAATTCCTATCTAGGAATTATATCACTTCTTTTATTTTACTTTAAGCAAAACACAGTTGATTTAGGTTTATTAGAACAGGTAGATATTCAGTATATCACCTAATAGATTTATTTTTAATTCGGCAGCGGCGACTAGTCTCGCTTATAGCTGACTGCCCACTACTCTACTTTTTCATTCTTCACTCGCTGCTCCCCTCTGCCCTTTGCCCTTGCATGGTACGATACCGGTTGCTACGGATATTTAAACATTTTAATATTAGTACCGTGATGTACTCCCAACGAAACCCCAGAGGACTCGTCAGAGACTTCGTATGAATTTGCGCCTTTTATTGACTTGATCACATAAGGACCTTCATAAAGTAGGAAAAATTTTCTTATCTCTCTATTCTCTCCTGAGGATAGATGGTGCGATCGAACTAAAACACGATCTCCAACTACGAAATTCTCGAAATTTCTGTGGGCATCTCGCTTAAACTGTCTTTTTAAAGCCTTGGACTGTAAGGTTTCGCGTGCCAGGAGAATAATATGCTCCTGATCTAATTTAGACGGGGGTTCAGGGAAATTTATCTTTCGAAGGAACACATTTTCCCTAATCGTCCCACAATGAATTTCTGTAGGTGTGAACCCAGTGCTTTCATGGATAGCACTATTTAAAATTCTTTCAATGTCCTTGAGGAATAGGCTCCATTTTGTGTGTTGTGAATGACAAAACGTACGAATTAATCGTCCGATTTCTCGATTGACCCTTTCGGTCATATTCCCTTGGGGATAGTACACAGAAGTGTGCCGAACCTTATGCCTATTTAATTCCTTAAGTGTATTAAGCCACAGATGACTTTTGAACTGGGTCGCATTATCAGTCAAAATCGCAGATGGACGACCTACTTGAATAAAATATTTATCTGTCAATACCCGTAAAAGAGACTTTGCTGCAGCTATCTTGAGAGCATGCAGAAAAACATATCTACTAAAAGCATCAACTATGACTAGCAATTGCGTAACTCCACCCCTGGAAACTGGAAGCGGTCCCATGAGGTCTAAACACGCTAGCTGGTTTGGACCCTCGACTAACACCGAATGCATTTCTGTAACTGTACGCGGAGAAATTTTTGCCTTTTGGCAAATTTCGCAACCCGCGATTATCTTTCGAATAATTTGCCTCATTTTCCGAAAATAATAGAAACGTCGCAGCCACAGCCAACATTTTTTTGCACCAAAATGACCATTGTCATTGTGCTCTTGCATTACTACGGCAATAATCATTGATTTAGGCAACACAAGTTTGAAACCTGGATTTTCCGTAGACCCTTTTTTGAATATTTTATTTTCATGTATAACATACCAATTTTTAAAACTCGGTAACCCTATTACATTACTTAACTCTTCCTTGATTTTAATACAAAACTCATCTGAACCTTGTAAGTCAGTAATTTTTTTAAAACATAGTTTGACCTCTCGCATACATTCCGAAATTAATGTATTTACGACAATCGGTTCCGCCTGTGGAACTTCCGCCTGACTTCCATCAGTTTGGCATGGCAGTCTGGAAAGTGTATCTGCCACAATATTATCAACACCCCTACAGTATTCAATCCGAAAATCGTACTCCTGTAGATACAGGGTCCAACGAGTTAATCGTGCATTTAACAGCCTACAACTTTGAACAAAAGACAAAGCCTTATGATCGTTCAAAACGGTTAAAGGGCGGCCTATTATAAAAACTCTCCAGTGACGTAGAGCCTCCAGCACAGAGAGGGCCTCTCTTTCTGTAGTATTATATCTCATTTCCGCTGGTTGCAGAGATCTACTAAAATAGGCGATGACATTTCGATTTCCCGTAATTTCATCCTTTTGGAACAAACAGGCTCCAATACCGTATCCTGAGGCATCGGTCTGTATGAAATATCCTAGATTAGGATCAGGATGACTGAGAATGGTAACTTTCAAAAACGCTTCTTTTATTTTTTTAAAGGCCGTACTTTCAATTTCTCCCCACTTCCAGGACTGTCCCTTTTTGAGCAAATTATTTAGCGGTACAGTCAGTTCCGAAAAATGTTCGCAAAAACGCCTATCATAACTAACTAAACCCAAAAATGATCTGAGTTGCTTTAAATTCCGTGGTGGACAGATATTTTGAATTGCTTCGACTCGAGAAGGGTCCATTTGTATTCCTTCAGTCGTTATCATATGCCCTAAAAACTTGATACATTTACATGCAAAACGTGATTTCTTTAGTTTTATGGTAATATTTGCTTTACTAAATTTTTCGAAGATAGTTTGCAAGTGATTTAAATGTACATCCTCATTTTCCGAATGTACCACTATATCGTCAACATATGGTATCAAAAAGGACTCTACTTCCGGTCCCAAAATCTTACTTAGACCCACAATAAAACTTCCAACAGATGTCGCGAATCCAAACGGTAAAACTTTAAAAACAAAAGTTTTCCCTTCAAAGGAGAAACCCGCGTATTTTCTATCTTCTTCCTTTATAGGAATCTGCCAGTAACTAGCAGTTAAATCCATTATAGTAAGAACCTGATTACTCATGAATTCGTGCAGTAGTTCACTCGGGTTTGGTGGTACCACATGGTCCTTTACCATACGACTATTTAAAAACCGAGCGTCTATACAAATACGAACCGATCCGTCTCTTTTCGTTACCACGACCAGAGGGCTGACATACTCAGTACTGGCCTGTTCTATAACCCCCCACTCGACCATTTCATTTAACTGACGTTTAACTTCCTCGCGGTAAACTTTTGGTATTGGATAAGACTTCAGATAAAACGGCGTATAGTCATGTAACTTAATTTCATGAGTATAAATCTGTGTCCTACCCGGTTTATTTGAAAATATATGTTTATATATTTTAAGTAACTCGAACAACTTTTGTTTATTATGAACGTTAAAATTTTCAGCGCGCGACACTGTCTCTAACATGTCGGCCTCCTCATATAATTCATTAGATTGGGTCTTAACATCACGCGACCTATCCTCAATACCCAATTCATTGACAACAACCGGTGATAAAGTGTTCGGTTCACCTATAAAATTTAATATCTCAGGTTGACCTTGAAAGTTCCCTAATATTTGTTTGTTATGGAAATCTATATTAATAGAAAAATCTTGCATCCAGTCACAACCGAAAATAATGTCGCGTACTAATTTAGGTACTATTACGCATGCATAATCAAATGAAAAATTGTTAATATTAAATTGCAGATAAGCCTGTTCTCGGACTTTCTGACTCTTATCCCCTAACGCACCCATTAATGTTGAACACGTTGCCGGTAATCTCGGTAACCTCGGATTAATCAATAGCAATTTATCAAAAAACGTTTTTGAGATGCAAGTTAATTGACTTCCAGAATCTACCAGAGCTTTAACCGGAACTGATTCAATCGTAACCTGAATAGTTGGTACTACCGCCAACTGTTTCACTTCATAATTATCTTCTCCTAAAAGACCTTCTGTCGTATCAAAAATTAATGTAACAGCGGCTCCTTCGTCCCTATTAGCTTGCAATCTATTGTTTTCTTGGCGTACCTGATTTGGATCCCCTTGACGTTGTAAACGCTCGGAATTTGGCCCATTATTTCTAGGATTATTCCGCCAATTGTTGTTGCGATTTGAATTAACACTCGGGTTAACTCTATTATTATTTATACCCCTATTATTATCACCGTCGTCCTCGAATATTTGATCAATTTCTCTCAGATGACTTTCCACCTCATCTGACTTTACTAAACCTGCATTAATAATTCCACGTCTAATTTCTGGCGAAAAATGACATATTGCCATTTTAACTACTTCTGTTTCCGGGAGCGAACTAGACAAATGCTTTGCTTCAGCGACAATTTTTAAAAAATAGTCTGCTTTAGAACCCCCCTGATAACTGCCAAATTTTATTTTCTGGTACAATTCGCGCTCCTGTGTAGTACCCCAATACCTAGATACAAACATCTCCTCAAAAACACTGAAAGACGTAAACGCATCCTCTTTTGTTTGCGCCCAATTTTGTGCTGAACCCCGCAGTCCATTTATTGCTAAATTGACTTGTTTATTTTTAGGTACACCTGCGTCTTCGAACATGTTTTTTAATTTTTTTATAAAAACCATCGGGTGCACCGACCCCCCAGGAGAGAAATGAATATTATTTCCTCCTAAATCTTTCCATGCTGTAATATAAAAACGATCATATTTCCGAGTATCCCCCTGTAGATTTAGTTGGGACGTACTTGGTACATTTTTATCTACACTATCAGTACATATTTCAGCTGACTTATCTAATAACAAATTACTCTCTAATTTATTATCAATTTTTTCCATTAACATTTTACTTTCTTTTAAATTTGAATTTAGGTTATCCATTAACCCAGTTAAAGTAGTTAAAGTCTTATTTAAAACACCTATATCTATTCGTTGCGATTCCGCACTATCAGAGTCTTGTCGCTTTTTCTCCTTATCTTTAACCATTTTGAAAAGTAAACTATGTACCTAATTTCTTTCAAATGCTTAATCTAAGTATGTATCTAATGTACGCTACGCTCGACACTTCATTCACCTGGCCACAGCTAACAAACATTAATATTTCAATAATATTTCTTATTCTGAATATTACCTAAACAAATAAGTATTGAATATATTTTACTTTGAACATTTGTTGAGCCTCGAGTTGGGCGCCAATTTTGTAGTGTGCCGTCTTGACACTGAGTATTTATTTGAGAAATTTCTAATTTCCTTTTTAGGGAGGGGTACAGTTGAATGAATTAGTCGTCGTAAGTACAAAATAGATGATTTACTACAAAAGTCTAACAATATGCAGTACATAGGACATATAATAAACATAGAACCAAGGATAATGCGTTCTCTTAAAAATACGTAAAACTACACGCCAAATTAACACAGTCGCGATTCGCGCCGATATAAAGATTGGTAAAGCACAGTCAAACCTGAGTTCCAACGCTGCTGGGACCCACTAAGTAGATATACGATGGCAGGCAGGGCAGAAGAATTCTGCAGAGAAACTGCTACGGGCAAAACACCGGCAGGGACGGGCGTTCCTGCAGGCTCAGACACAACGGCTGCAGGTGGTTCGCTTGGACTTGTCGTCTACGACCCAGACACTTGGACAACGACTCTACACCACACACGTACACTCGACTATAATTCCTATCTAGGAATTATATCACTTCTTTTATTTTACTTTAAGCAAAACACAGTTGATTTAGGTTTATTAGAACAGGTAGATATTCAGTATATCACCTAATAGATTTATTTTTAATTCGGCAGCGGCGACTAGTCTCGCTTATAGCTGACTGCCCACTACTCTACTTTTTCATTCTTCACTCGCTGCTCCCCTCTGCCCTTTGCCCTTGCATGGTACGATACCGGTTGCTAACTGGCTGTCTGTGTTTTGGCGGTAAACGAACACGAGAATCGCACTATAAAACTAAAACTAATAGGCAACACAAGATACAATACATATATCCTAGATGTACAAAACTTACAAATATATTTACGGCAGCCGCCTTCGGCGCACTACACAGTTAACTGGTTATAAATTTAGAATGTTACCTATATTCTTTAACATTTAATCTATAACGAGCGGTTAACTATAGGTTAAGTTACACTAACCAAATATTGAGAAACCGGGCCTTTATCTTTTCCGTCGAGAAGATGTCTCAAGTATTATTAAGAAACTTTTAAGGGCTTCGCAAACCAGAGCGGTAAACGGTAGCGGTAGAGGTACCGGCAAAAACGCGGTAGCGGGATATCGCTCTGTTAGTCAAACCAGAGCGGTTCCTTGGGCAATATTTTGGGTGGTATTATTGTATTAACTAAATATTGTTAGGAGACAGTGGGTTGAATTCTTCTGGTGAAGAAGATTTACTATTGCTGGCGATAATAGAAGATAATGTATGAGGTAGAAAAATGAATTACATTTAGCTTATGTAAATAAAAAATAAATAATATTAATAGATGTGTTTTGCATAATTATTGAAGAAACCAAAAATTTGATACCCAATCTACCTACTGAATTTCTAGAACCACCTGACACTGAAATCGCAGCATTTACTTCTATGTGAAATTACCCCAGAAGAGCAGTACAAATGGCATTCCAAATAAGAGATGACTTTGTTAACTTTTATTTAGTATTTGTCTTCATTTAATGCTTCTTCTATCTCTTACCAGATTTTATCCTTTTTTCTAATATTCTTATATTCAGGGTGGCTTAAATCAAATAAAATAAGATGTATTTTGACGAATTCAGTTAATTTTTCGATTGATATTTTCATGTACGGTACACGGTACACGGCGGTCAACTGTGTCTACAGCGATACACGATTGTATCGCTGTAATACCGCAGCGTCTGCGCGGTATATCGCTGCCGGTTTGAAAACGTACATTTACCGCCATGTAAACACCGACCGCTGTACCTCTACCGCTGCCGAGTACCGCTCTGGTTTGTGAAGACCTTTACTGAAACAGTCATAAAATGGTTTTGGTATAAATAGTCTGGACGATAAAAATACTATGTGCTTTATAACTTCTAGCACCAACATTGATGCATGAAATTATGCGAAAACTGATGAGGAAATATGAGAGAAAAGTGAGGTAATACGGAATTTAAAAAAATATGACTTACAGTACTTTAAACTGGTATAAATAGTTGTCTTGTTATAGACTATATATATTTATGTTTATGTTCATCATTGCTATTTTTATTATTTTGATATCTTTGCATGTAAAACATAAACATAATATTCAATGCTTAATATGTGTTAATTTATTTATATATGGAACAAGTCAATATAAAAGTTGTCATAATTTTGTAATTTATAAAATGATATTTCAGTTTTGAATTTCTCTGTACAAAATATAGAAACGTCTATTTACGTAAGGCAATAATTCTCTCAAGTACCACACTTTCAGACTGTGAAGAAACTTCGTGTGCCTATCTAAAGTTTCGCTGCCGGACTAAATTTAGTTCAGAACAAGTCGTTTGAAATTTAAACTCTTAGTCTTTATGAAATATAGCTGGGTCTCAAAACCTAACAGCATTGGAGCTTGTTCATACTATAACATTAATTGGAGAGATTCTTAGGATCACATGTCCTACTTTCACAAATCGCATTTCTATATTTCTGAGAAAATAAAGGGAATGTCTATATTTTCTTTATTAGATAATAAAATTTTATTTTTGCAGTTAGTAATTGTCATACGATATTAATTAGAGGCTATTCCTGCATTGGATTCTCATTTTCTCTTGTCATACACTGGAGATAAAGCAAGAAAATGCCTTTGGTAGTTTGGGAGGAATTGTTTCCAAATTGTCCAAGGCATTATCTTGCTCTTGCTGCAGTCTTAATAACGGTATATAATATATAGTATTATAATATAACAAAAATAGGTTTTTGTTAATTTCTCAAATATAATAGCTGACATGAATCGTAAATTACTCGGAATATTTGAAAACGCTGATGCAAAAGTTAACAAGCAGCATTTTAAGACACAGTATATATGTATGGCAATATTCCCAAACAAAGTCTATTACCAATGTCTGTTTCCAACCTTTAAAGGTTTTTTGTCTATTTCATTTTTATTCTTCTTTTTTGAGCACCCTGTGTTAATAATTATGAAAATATTACACGAAGTCTGCTAAACTAGGTCCCTTTCTACATAGAGACCATCCCAAATTAAATAATAAAGACACCCTACAGATAAAATATTGTTCTTACAATATTGTTCTTATTATATATACATGAACTTCGCCTTATTTTACCTGAGGCGTTCACATCCCTTTATGCTGATGACTCCACACTATTATTTAGTGACTAAAATCCAAATATTGTGCAGGATATGATTTCTAACGCACTTTTAAAATTCTCTGTCTTGTTCAGTGATCAGTCTCTACTATTTAATACAAATAAAACTAACTCCGTCCTATTTCATACTCAACAAAAGACTAATCTACCTCATTTTGATATATTCATTAATGATTCAAATATTCAGGACATGGATTATGTGAAGTTCTTTGGAGTAACTTTTGATTCAGATTTGTCGGTCAGGAGTCATTGTTTCAATTTATGCAGATTACTAAATTCTAAGTGTCAAAAGATAAGAAATTTGAAAAAACTCTTAAAGCACAGGGACTTCGTCCATTTTACTGTAGTGAGATACAGTTCAGAATTGTTTATGGAATAACTGTTTGGGGTGGTTCTAGGTATTTACAGGAAGTTTTTTTGTCACAAAAAAGAATTATAAGGTGTATTAGAAGTGTTCCTCAAAATTCCTCCTGTCGAAATTTGTTTAATGAATTAAAGTTATTAACAGTTTGTGGTCTCTATATTATGTATTTGCTCATGTTAGCTTTTAGAAACAAAAGTAAATTTATATGTAATAGTGATTTTCACTCATACGATACAAGATGCAAGTCAAACTTCTCTGTACCATACCGTCGTCTGCAAGTGCCTGGGAGGTCTCCTGATGTAATTGGTAAGAAGCTTTTCAACAGACTCCCACAGGATTTCAAAAATATCAATACATTGCTGGAATTCAAAAACAAATAATTTTTTTTCTATTAAGGATGTGTCCATATTCAATTCAAGAATTCTATGATAATACTTAATACATAATTTGTGAAGCTTGTGTGATGTGACATGTTTATTTTAATATGTTTGTGTTTATGTTTATGTATGACATGTTTATTTTAATATACTTGTGCATGTAGATTTGATGTTTTCTCTATAATTTCTATTATCTCTTGGAATAAAAGTATTTGATTTGATTTGATTTGATTTGAAAAGTGGTAACTATACTTAGGTCTTCAGCAAACGTCTTCTTTTACATAAAGTTTAAAATATGTCACAAACGGTTTGACTTAGGTATAGAACATTATACATGAAATTGGTTCAGAATTTCAGATAGGATCAAAAATAAAATAATATATAGGGTCAGCAGTCGTATTGTCGTAAAATAAGCAGGTTGACGTGCTACTTCCGGTAAAGCTGAAGTACCGCTGTCTTGAAAATATTTTAGTCCAATGGCCCCCATCGACATTGGTGTGTTTCAAATTCCGATCTATAGAGTTCCCTGTGGGATTTCTGTACCAGTAGTACACCAATAATATAAATTATATATACATCAGAAGTAATACAGATATTTGGTTCATTTAAAAGTTTATATAGGTTTTCCAGTTTCCTGGAAATAAAACTAATGGCTTTGCTATAGGTAAGAGAATTCTATATCCGTCCTTAAATTGAGTTTATTATATATTCACCACCCACAATAGCGGTTAAAAGACGTAGAGATAAGCATGTGTTTAAAAGTGCTTTTCAATATGTAAGGGAAGACGCGATACTATACAAAAACAACAGCGTCCTCTGTAAGAAATTTCCGTCTTAGTATATTAGAATACAGGGCTACTCCACTTACATATATCCCGACTGTCACGTCAAATTTAGATTATAGTATATTCAGAGGCACTTAGAGGGGTGAAGACCAAATTGCCCCATTTGATGTAAAATGTGCATTTCATAAGAACACGAAAATTTATAACACATGTCTGCCATAAATACGTACCCTCACAATAAAAATATATAAAATATGAATATTACCATATCGTGTAACATAATATAGTATATTATGCCAGAAGCACAAAGTGATGGAAATTTTGCACGAACACGTAAGATTTTGCATACTGACATATTTGTATTTGGATTATACAAGTCCAAAATTGCCATTTTGTGCTAATTGTATACTATACTGTTTTTCAGCAACATATTGTTCACGTTTCATATACTGTAAATATTGATATATAGAAATGTTCTCTTTATTGCTTTGAATACATGAAATTAGACTATGAAATAAATTTATACCTATATATCTAATATCCTCAAGTTTTTTACGTAGTTATATCTTCACCAGCGTCAGTGGAAGATCGGAGAAAGAATTTCCCGGTATACTTCATGGTTTGATCATTTTAAATATATATGTCTTGTCTGCCAAATGTCATTCTCCATGGCTCTAAGCTTATTTGGACCTATTACTTGCATGATATACACAGTTCTTCTAAATTTCATTGTATCAACCGGTTATAGTATAATTTCGTCATTCAATTTTGGTTTTAGTGTATTAACAATATCAGACACTAAAACAGCTGAACGAAACTCACCGAAATTAGTAATTTTCTTTTGATGTGGATAAGGAATGATCCACAGTACTGTAATTAGGTTAATAAGAGATATTCAGTAGTATGAACCTTAACTATATGCAATCTTTGTAAAGTCTATGTGAATATACCTATATGTGTGACATATATCTGCCTTTTAAATAAGAGAATGTCAGGTTGTGAAGAAAACAAAGCGAATTCATAAAGTACAGTCAATAAAGGATATCTTGATAGCGATTGATTAGTATTTGACTAGAATGATCTATAACTATTAAATTATTATTAACAAGGTATTTTATACTGTTATAAAAATTACATGTACTTAATGAGAAAGCTACTATAAGCTTATGCGCTTACAAATGGTTATCAAAGTGGTTTCAAAATACATCCATAAACTTAGATAAGACACTATATAAGTGTAAATCTGCTATCAAGAGATAAAAAGACATATTTACTATTCATTTTAAATAGTTAAACTATACTATAGCAATTATGTGTTACTTGGAAACTGATAAAAGATTACGTACAAAAATATATAAAATATTAGCCAAAAGAAAAGCAACCTTTAACTAGCCGAAGGAGGTTTGTGGAGCTTCTGTTAAAGCTTACTACCCTGGTGCTTATCCAGACAGATGAAGAGTCTTCTACGAGCGGTGGATATGGGTCAGTGTGATGGATGCAGAACAGAATAGTTTGTGCTTGGTAAGATGGACTCAAATTTGATAATGATGTAGAAGATGTGTTCTTCGATTGTAGGCAATAGTCAACAGAAACCATGAAATATGTGAAGTGAATCAAATCAACAATTAACTCTTTGAATTAAATCAACATTAATTTCTTTTTAATCTAAACTTGATTCAGAATTAGGTACGTATAATAAACTATAAACATTCCAAACAAATCGTGAAAGTAACTTCTACATAAAAGTATATTTACAACAATTCCTGAAACCCAGTAAATAGAGTCGATGATTACTGAAGAATGTGCAGCATTCGATTCTAGACGAAACAAGCCGCGTGCTCATCGAAAAGATTTTCTCAGCTAGGTGAAAACAAACTTATTACATGGGAAACTAGACACTTAACAATCGAGGTTATTATTAATAAAGTTTACTGAATTTCCATACAACAGGTATCTCTGAAATCTCTATTGCTTCTCCCTGCTCGGTTTAACGCGATTCTCTTGTACTGTGCACGCTTCCTGTGCCCTCTTCTGGGAAAAGTGGTATGTTCAAAAATACGTTGAATCTGCCGAACGGACTTTAATTGGAACGGTTACATAAATTAATTCTTCAACTATACAAATAATATATTTAGAAGTTTCAATCAAATACCTACTTGCTAATAGAAACACCACAAATTACAATAGAAAATTTACATTTGTAAATTAAAAATGTTACAAGATCTTTGAATGATTGGGTTTGAAGCCGCCCGATTGAGGAATCTTTTCAGTTTTAAATAATTGACAATATCTGTAATATTACTATGGATACTAAGAGTCGTTTTTATGAAGTATTGTGTCCGTAAAATAGAACTTTCCAATGTTTTAGATAACTCGCCGAAATAAACCATTAAAACATTCCTCAAAGATGTTTTTGCACTTTGATCTCCTTTCTATCCAAACAAGAGGTTATCAGCGCGTCGGTAAATTTTCTTCGACATATCCGTTCCTTTTATGTAAAGTGTTAGGTGACACCTGACACTTTACATATTTGTTTTATGTAACAACTACGAAGTTATCGATTACCTACCAAAATGTTCACAGAAACAAACTGATGATATTTCATCACTTCGTCGCTGGACATCATAATCTGCGATAAGCCGTCTTTATTTTACAGTGGATCGAACACGAAATATTCCATATTGTATGTGTTGGCCAGCAACTTGCTTAACAACCGATTCGAAATGAAATTCTGTATAAAATATTGTTTACGATTGAATTTACACTCGTAAATGTAAATATTTCCAGGAAATAGTTTATTATACAACAAGTTTTCTAAACGCCATTTGAGTCGCGAGATCTGTTCGTCAGGAGCGAGTATTTAGTAAACGAGAGTCTAGAGAAGTTTAAACGAATTGCATACTATATCCTTTCTATTACTGTTGGGAAAAGTTTAAATTTTAGAAAATACGATACTGACTAGAGTCAAGCGGGAATATTCGGGTCATAGGTAGGTATAAAGATTATCGCGATTATTAGAACGGAGATGATGTAAGGAAGATCTTAGATGATTTTAGTGGCTTATACCTACGTCCGTAAATTCTCAGAAACTATAAAATTGAGATAGTGTTTATGGATTATCAAGTCAAGTTATGTTTTCAAATGGCCTCCATATAAATAATAAAAAAAGTGATATGCGACCAGTTCGATAAAACTAATTCATAAAATATGAGTAGGTTATTATAGCCGGAATTGAGACTCCCCCCACCCCTTTTGACCTTGAATGACCTTGAATGACCTTTGGATGACCTTGAAGTGACCTTTGGATGACCTTGAAGTGACCTTTGGATGACCTTTGAATGACCTTGACGTGACCTTTATATGACCTTAAAGTGACCTTTGGATGGCCTTTATGTGACCTTTGGATGACCTTGAAGTGACCTTTGAATGACCTTGAAGTGACCTTTGGATGACCTTTGAATGACCTTGAAGTGACCTTTACATGACCTTGAAGTGACCTTTGGATGACCTTTGTATAACCTTGAATTGACCTTTGGATGACCTTAGAGTGACGTCATTTAGTAAACAGACACGACTCCTCCCCCACTCCCCAATTCCATATTTAAAAGGAGGGAATGGGCAAGCTGAAATCATTTTGAAGTAAATTCTCGTGAGGAACGTGTAATACAACAAAAAAAAAAAATGCATTTGTGTAGTAATTGTGGTAAAACGTTTACGCGCAGTGACAATTTACGTCGTCATGAGATAATGTCTTGCAAATCGAAAATGACTAGTGATGATGGACCCAGTGCTAAACGTGCTAGAATGGATTCCTCAAGTACTCAAACCATTATTTGTTGTAACAAAAATATACCTGCTAATCAAATAAATTCGCATCGCAGAACCCTCGAGCATAGATCAATGTCTTGTACTCCTAAATGCGATGGCGTACAAATTATTAACAGTGCCTTCAAATGTAGAATTATTAGTTATCGAGTGCATAGTCAAAATCAGCATATAGATTACAATTTGTTTTTCGACGAAGTAAAGGAGAAGATATTGAAATTGTTGGAAGAAATTGTAAAAGTCCACAAATCTGCAAAAATGAATATGGAAACATTTGCTAAATACACATTACCGAAACAAGAAACAACGGATGTTAAGACTTTCAATAGTTCTAACAAGATTATAGACGAATCCAAAGATCTGAATAATATTTATCAAGAATTTGTCGATAAAATGATATCTCAAACATCTGAATTTGAAGAAAAAGATTCTGGTATGTAATTCATAAAATACAATTAATTAGTTTTATACATATATGTATTCAATGTTTCAGGTTGGGCTATCGTTGAAGTTTTATATGTGGAAGTAAATATAAATAAAAATAGTCCTCTGTGCGCATCGTCATACATGAAGTTACCAAAGTTTATCGAAAATAAGAAAGCTGTAGTGAACATAAGAAACGATGATCAGAACTGTTTTGCATGGGCCATTACTTCAGCACTATATCCACCTAGAGGACCAGTTCAGGAGGTCTCTTCGTATCCACATTATTCTACAGTTTTAAATGTGACGGGTATGGAATTTCCAATTAAATTAAAAGATATTACGAAATTTGAAGTGATGAATAATATATCAGTTAGCGTTTACGGTTTAGAAAAGGAATTTGTTGATAATAAAATGAAATACGAAATAGTAGGACCGCTGCGCTATGCATCAAAGAAATTACGTTATCATGTAAATTTGTTACTTATTACAGAGGACTGTGGAGAGAACCATCATTGTAGAAAGGAATGTATAAAAAGTCACTACTGCTGGATAAAAAATTTTTCAAAATTAGTTTCCAGTCAAGTTTCACTTCACGAACACAGAAAATATTTTTGTGACGGTTGTTTAATGTATTTCAGTAGTGAAAAAGCGTTATTACAACATCAAAGTAATGATTGCAATCATGTTTATACGACGACGCCTTCAAATAAACTTCGTATAGATAAGTTTGGAAATAGCGTTCCCGAAAACATATTAAAATTTGAAAATTTCGAAAAGCAATTGAAAGTACCTTTCGTAGTTTATGCCGATTTCGAATCAGTTCTAAAACCACACGACACTTGTGAACCCGATCCTACAAAATCTTTTAGTAACAAAACGTTCAGTCACGAACCGTTCTCATTTGCATACATAATAAAATGTTCATTTGACGATTCTTTATCTAAATTTGTATTATACAGAGGGGAAAATGCCGGTAAAGAATTTATAAAGCGCATCGAGGCGGATTTAACTGATATATATAATAAACATTTGAAAGAGTTCGTTCCAATGAATCCTTTATCTGCGGAGGAAGAACAGGACTTTTCGAATGCAACCGTTTGTGGTATATGTGAAAAACCGTTTCTTGAAGGGGAGGTAAAAGTCAGAGACCATTGTCATTTGACGGGCAAGAAAAGGTTCGGAGCTGCTCATTCTGTTTGTAATTTAAATTATAAATTACCTAATTTTGTCCCAATTATATTACACAGTATGAGTTCTTACGATTCCCACCTTTTTATTAAAGAGTTGTGTTCTAATAAAGATAGAATAGAAGTAATAGCTCAGAGCAAAGAAAAATACATATCTTTTACTAAAAACCTGTATTTGCATGATTATACGGACAAAGAGGGAAAAGTAAAGAAAAAATATTTGAAGATGAGATTTATCGATAGTTTTAAATTTTTATCCACTTCACTAGAAAATTTAGCGCAAAACTTGAGCGATAATCAATTTCAAGAAACGGTTAAACATTTTCCAGATTACGAACAATTTAATTTAATTAGGCAAAAGGGCGTTTTTCCTTATAGTTTCTTAACGACATTGGACAAACTAAACAATAAAAATTTACCCGCGAAAGAAGAATTTTATGACAATTTATCAGAAGAGCATATATCAGATGCCGATTATCGTAGGGCGCAAAAAACTTGGAATATATTTAAGTGTCAAAATTTGGGGGAGTATTCGGATACTTACTTAAAATCAGACGTACTTATATTATGCGACGTATTTGAAAACTTTCGAAACATTTCATTAGATAAATATCATTTGGATCCCGCACAATATTTTACTGCCCCGGGATTAGCTTGGGATGCTATGTTAAGACTCACGCAAGTAAAATTAGAATTACTGACAGATATTTCAATGATTCATTTTATTAAAAAAGGAATTCGTGGCGGTATTAGTCAGTGTTCGGAGCGAAAACACATCGCAAATAATATTTTTGTTCCAAATTATAACCCACAAGAACGTTCATCTTTTATAACATATTTGGATGCAACAAATCTATACGGCCATAGTATGTCACAGTATTTACCAACCGGCGGATTCGAATGGTTAAACGATCAAGAAATCGGTAATTTCAACGTCATGAATATTCCAGATGAGAATCGTTACGGGTATATGTTAGAAGTTGATATTGAATATCCGCTGGAATTGCACGACGCACATAGAGATTTACCATTTTTAGCCGAAAGTATGATTCCACCCGGTTCAAGATCAAAAATTCCTAAATTGATACCCAACTTGAATAATAAAAGTAAATACATAATACACTTTAGAAATTTAAAACAAGCCATAAGAAACGGTTTAAAATTGAAAAAAATACATCGCATAATAAAATTCGAGCAGAGTTGTTGGTTAAAAGTATACATAGATTTAAATACCGAAATGAGGAACAAGGCAACAAATAAATTCGAACGGGATTTATACAAATTAATGAATAACGCAGTGTACGGAAAAACAATGGAGAACGTGGATAATAGAAGAGATATTAAACTGATAACTCATTGGGAAAGGAGGGGGAAATCCTTAGGGGCAAACACATTAATCGCTCGTCCTAATTTTAAAACTTGTACAGCATTTTCAGAAGACTTCGTGGCTATACATATGGGGAGAACAAGAACTCATTATAATAAACCGCTCTATCTGGGGTTTTCAATTTTAGAGTTATCCAAGACAGTGTTGTACGACTTTTACTATGACACCATAAAGAGAAACTATAAAGATGAGGCCTCTTTGCTATATACGGATACCGATTCGTTAATTATAAAAGTGTATACAGATAATTTTTATGAATTTATCAAGTCAAATCCGAGCATATTCGATACGTCAAATTATAAAGAAGGTAATAAGTTCGGTATTCCCGTAACGGCATCCGTATTGGGAAATATGAAAGATGAATTCCCTTCGGATCCCATAATGGAATTTTATGGAACAGGTGCAAAAGCTTATTACGTAAAGTCGGTGAATACTGAAGTCAAAAAAGCTAAAGGCGTAAAGAAATCAGTAATAAAAAAGAATTTAACAGTCGAAGATTATAAGAAAATCGTAGAGCAAGGCGGTACCATATTCAGAAAAATGAGTTCGTTTCGGAGCGAATTACACAATATATACACAGAAATAAAAAATAAAGTGGCATTGTCTTACTTCGACGATAAAAGATTCATAATACCAAATACAACACGAAGCCTACCGTGGGGCCACAATGATATACAATATTATTTAACGGATGCGGAGAAAAATTTTGAATGGTTCGTAGCCGCTTTAAGTCAAACAGCTGGGTGCAATATCGATAATAGTCAAATTAGATTGAGATATTTGATAAACGCGCTAGAAGAATTAATATGATGATTGTACATAGAGACGAAACGAATATGTGTGTTTACTCGTACCATAAGTAATTAGAATAAAGTTAAATGTAAAAGTATGTATTATGACGTACAGTGAAGTAAGAAAAGATGTAATTATAATAAAAAAATATTATATAAAGTAACTGTAACATATCATAATATTCGAACGCATGTAATAGATGTATGTATAGATGTATATGTATGTAATCTCGCATGAGCTCGGTACAAAAAAAAGTATGATATTAGCATTAAAATAATTAGAAACGTAGTAAATGTTTAAGATTATAGAAAATAATTATATTATTAAGTACAATGTAATTATAGGCTATCGAAGAACAAATGTAATGATTATATGTAATGTAAGCAATGTCGTATTAACATGTGATTACTTGTACAATAATTAGAAATGTAACGAACGTTAAGGATTACAAAAAAAAATAATTATAATTATTAAGTACAGCGTGACTATAGGCAATTGAAGAATAAACTTGTAACATTGGTAATGTACACAATGTCTCATTAACGCGTAACTATATGTACAGAAAAATAATTATACTTATTACATACAATGTAATTTGTATTTGTACAGAGAGTAATTATAATTATTACATACAATATAATTACATGTAATTGAAGTACAAACTTAATAATTATATATAACGTAAGTAACATAGGTAATGTACATGTAATGTTTTATTAACGGGTAACTATTTGTACAGAAAATAATTATAATTATTACATACAGAGTAATTATAGGTAATTGAGAAACAAACATAATAATTATATGTAACGTAAGTAATATACATGCAATGTCTTATTAACATGTAACTATTTGTACAATAATAATTAGGAATGAGAATAAAATAATTATTAAACAAGTACTCTTTCATTCGTACAATGTCATTCACGCTACCTCATCCACACTGAGCATCAGAACGTACTTTAAGGTATATATGATCTCTTCGTGGTAGAGTGGGGATGGTGGGGAGAAAGTCATATCCTATAGAACGTTAAGAAGGATAGGAGGAGCTAATACTCGTTCACTGTAGTACAGTGGGAGGGTGGGCGGAGCGAGTCGGATCCTATAAAAGCTGAAGTCGAATCGGAGGAGTTTGTCACTCCTTCAGTCGTCGTCGAGTGTAACAGTGCTAGTAACAGTTTGTCAAAGTACTAAGTTTAATACAATGGGTAATTGTAGAAACGTTAATCAAAAAGTACATGGAAGTCGAAAGCATCAATCCAAGGATAATTCAACATCACGCAGAGCACCGCAGAAGAACATAGAAACACTTAAAGTATTATCCAATATAATAATACCAGGGGTTAATATGCAAGACAACCAGTTGCATTCATTATTTACAAACCCAGGTAATGGACAACAACAAAACGCAACATACCCCACGGCTTCGACATCACAGCATCCGGGCTACTTCACAGAACCATATCAAAATGTATGGCGGCAAGCAGAATCGTTGAACGGTCAGGAGACATCCCACGGCGAGGCCTCAATTCCAGTGGATATCGTACACCAAGCTCTGGCCGAAGTAATCAATGAAGAGGGTCATGAGAACGTAAGCAATGCAGTGATAGCGGATATGATCCATCAAATGTCACCATGGAGCGAGGACGACTTTATAAAATCAGAAAAATCGACAAGTGAAAAAATTAAAGATAAAGGACGATCCACAAAAAAGTCCCGTCGCACCACCGAGAAAGATGGATCATCCAAAAAACCAAAAGTGAAGGAAGAAGAAGGAGCAAGTACACTAAAACACTTGCTAGGTGAAGTCTCTGCTATACCGATAGGGAACAGAAGAGAGCAAGAACAATCGGCAGCAACAGAGAACCCTATCACCATACCCGACGACGAGGAGGAGAATCTCAACATGTTTTCTCAAGAAACAGACATGACAATAATTAGACAAGCGATAGCATTAAAAAATAAATTGCTAAAGGAAAAAATGGATGCGGATCGGGAGTTTACAAGTACCCAACAAGAAGCGAACGGGTTGGAGGAGGAAATCACTCGTTTAAACCATCTATTCACAGCCACGACTAGTCGACTGGAAGAGATAAGTAACCGTCGCGACAGACTCACACATAAAGTAAACTGGATAAGACAATCCTTAGGTTAACAATAGTATTAAATAAATGTATACATATAATTAATGTTAGAGCAGTAAGAATAGTGTAAGATAGAAAAATAAATAAAGGTTGAAAAAAATAAATTGAATCTTGAATGGAATGAAAGAACAGAATGTACAGAGACTGAAGTATGTAAAAGGGAGCAAGTAATAAAATTGAAAGTTGGTAACACTGGTAATAAAGAAAGATGGAATGAATAGAAAATGAGGTTGGTAACATTGGTGAGTTGGTAACACAGACAAACGGGGCGCATAATCAAAGGTGGAGGGAGTCCAAATCTAACCCAAGCTGCGTAGAATCACTGCGCAAGTTGAGAGGGGGAGTGGAAGCCATGAACCACGCTAGAGACGTTTGTGAAATTCTTTTCCTTCCAGCCTCCGCCGGGTACAGACGTGTGTCTTCGTGAAGAGTCTGAGTAATTGTTGTTAAATTAGCTTCACTCGTTTTTCGCGTTTTCGTGTTTGTGTTGTCATTTATTTTTAAATATCTGCGTTAACGATGGTCGGCTTAAAACGTCCGAGAAAGCGTACCACCGCAAGGGCTGAACATCAAGCCCAACCGCTGGTGACGCCGGCCCAGCGGATCTTGCATCGCCAGTGGTTGCAGCCAGCAATTCCGCAATTGCCACCGCAGGTTCAGCTTCCCCAGGGCACCGAAATCGCCCTGGTGCCGGTGGCCAAGCGGCCAAAGACTTCCACGAAAACCGGGACTCGGAGTGAGCAGGCGGTGGTAGTTGCGGGAAAAGGCAGCGAGGAAGAAAATACGGTGGTGCCGCCGCTATTGTCGCCGATGAGCAGCGTCACAGAAGACGAGATCGTGTGTGACGCCATTGTGGGGGGACCAAGCACCAAGATGGCGTCTCCCTCGTCGATTAAGGCGGCCGATAACAACGCGGCAACTACGTCATCGGCGAGGGAGACGCCATCTGACGGGGCAAACCAACATCAGGCCCCCATAAGGTTGGTTACCAGCGCCGATGTTCACGTGTCGGCCGAGCCAAGACGTGAACAACCGGGCGGTAATCAACCTCAGCCCATCGGAGATGATAGCGGAGACGACCTGCGGCAAGTCTTCTCGCAGGAGTCCCAAATCCAGATGCTTGATCTAGTCAAGCAATGGAAACGGGACAATAGCGAGGGGCTGATAGCAGCCAATCGCGAGGTCGATATGCACGCGCAAGTAGTGCAGAACATCCGCGATAGCTTGCGCGATGCGGAAGCGGCCTGGGAAGCTTCAAAGCGAAAGCGCGATCGACTGCTAGCGCAGCAGGAGCATATGAGGAGCATCGTTAACGAATAATGTTAAATTCGTGCGCGAAAACGGAGACACCGGAGGTTGTGACTATCGGAAATCCTCACCCCCTAACCCCACTCCACTCCCAATTTTCCCTCATCCTTCCCACATCTCAAAACCCATAAAAAAAACACATATAACCCCCCCCCCCAACCACCACCCTTTGGGGGCTCCCCCCCCCTCCCCCTCCCCCCCCCCAAAAAAATATTATTCCCCCCCCAATGGCTGTAGGGCAACCTCATATTGAATTCCTTACCTGGTTAGCTACCACGAATTTTCAAGAAAACAGCTATGAAGAGAGTGATGAGGTAAGTATTATAGTATGTAATTTTCCATTTTAATTGAAGGTAAATTATATATTTTTGTGTCATTTAGGCCGATCCCCTTAACGCTGCTAACGTTCCTCAAGCGAATTTGTCAATAAGACAATTGGTCGAGGCGGGATTGAATGTATTCCAAGAGAAAGATGATGAAGGTATGGAAGCTGATGCCGACCAATGGCTTGCTCGTGGGGTATATGTGGAAGCTATAGATATCTTTACAGGACAAAAACAGTATTGCAATACGGTGTCTTGCATCGTAGTGCCAGGTGATAGACTTTATTTCCTGTGTTATAGATGCTTTGAGTGGTTTACCGTTAACGTTACCCCCACCTCCAGATACCAATACATCGAATCACATAGGACAATCAGACTGGAGGATGCTGTATTACATACCTGCGACTCTTGTCAATTACCCCTTAATCAACTGAAACTAACAGACTGTTGTATACTTTGCAATAAATAGTGTTAAGTAGTTTTTGATAGATTAAACGATGCAATTTGTAAATAAACTGTATATGAAGAAACCTCATCATTGATTACGCGGTAATTGACATATAGAAAATACAAGCATAATGTTAATCATTACCCGTAATGTAACGTGTAACGTAAATGTTTAACGTGTAACTATTTGTACAGAAAAATAATTATAATTATTACATACAATGTAATTTGTATTTGTACAGAGAGTAATTATAATTATTACATACAATATAATTACATGTAATTGAAGAACAAACTTAATAATTATATATAACATAAGTAATACAGGTAATGTACATGTAATGTTTTATTAACGGCTAACTATTTGTACAGAAAATAATTATAGTTATTACATACAGAGTAATTATAGGTAATTGAGAAACAAACATAATAATTATATGTAACGTATGTAATATAGGTAATATACATGCAATGTCTTAATAACATGTAACTAGTTGTACAATAATAATTAGGAATGGGAATAAAAATAGTTATTAAACAAGTACTCTTTCATTCGTACAATGTCATTCACGCTACCTCATTCACACTGAGCATCAGAACGTACTTTATGGTATATGATGTCTTCGTGGTAGAGTGGGGATGTCTTATATTAAGTAGGAGGGGTTAGTGGCCAACTTTAAAACCTACCATTCAATAGTAAGTGGAAGGGAGGTTCAGATTATCTCTCTCATTCAAAATGCGAGAGGAGGGATGACTTTTGCCTATATATATCCGTAACTTGAATCTATTTGACAGTTAAGCTCAACAGTTCAGAGTTAAAGAAAATAAAATGAATATCTTAGAATCTGAAAACTGGGATGGAGAATGTGTAGAACCTGGGATGCCAAACCCAGGGAAAACACTTATTAATCCACATATAGGACCAGAGCCGCAGCCAGCAATGGAGGAGAGCTGGGATAATGAATGCGTCCCAGGACGCACATACAACCCCAGGGAGGCGATCCAGGACCGGTTGGTAATCCGGAGCTGCCATCCGGTAGTCAACAAGACCAAGACGGAGAAGAAGGCATATAGATATGCCGAAAGAGCGCGATGGCTCCACCTGATGGGTCGCCGAGAGGAGGAGAAGAGCCAACAGTTCTTAAGTAGCAAGAAATAATTTTTCTTGCTACTTAAGAACAATTATATTTTTAATTGTATATTTTTATTTTTTTAATTGTGTATTTTATTTTATTATTTGTATTATATTTTTAGTTGTATATTTTTTAGTTGTATTATTTTGTATTTTAATTTTTAAATATAGTGTGTTTTCTGTCCAAAGTGTGTTTCTTTTTATTCCAAGTTCTCCTCTTTTGTGCAATATGCATAAAAAAACAAAAAAAAAATAATACTTGAAAAGTAATTTTATTGTGATAATAGAAAAAAAATATAACTATAAGTGTTACATACAACTGCAAATATACTAAATTAAGCATATATTTTACCATATCATTTTACAAAGCAAGATAATTACTATATATATATTAAACTATATCAGTCTTGTTGATCCAACCATTCTGATCTGGTGGTAGTCCGAGCCATTTGACAAACAATTTATTACCTCTTTTCTTTAAAATCTTTTCCACTAAGTATACATCGGGGTGTTTAGTCTTCTGAAGTTCATAATCATAAAAACATCCTTTAATAGGTTGACCTCTCACATCTTCTATCATGTATGTGACGGGATTTGTTACATTAACTTTAACAATTTTAAAAAGTTCCGTTGAATAGTTGGCTGTATACCCCTTTTCAAATATTCCTTTGTATTTGCTAATCCGAACCATGTCACCAACATGGAATTTTGATTTTAATGCGACTTTGGGATGATTATATACACTTAACTTTGTTGTATATTTTACATCTATGGGCTTCATCCCTATTGTACGATGGACTTTATTATTGTACAACTTTATAATATCAGGAAGTATATCAAACCATTTGTAATTGCCTCTGGCCGAGAATTCTTTATATAACCAATTTTTTAAAGTTTTAATTACACGTTCCACGATTGCTGCCTTTTTTGTACTGAATGTGGAATAATGATTTATGCCATATTCATGCATCACTGTGGAGAACTGGCGATTGTAAAACTCGAGTCCTTGATCGCTCTGTAAGTTTGTTGGGGAATAAACAGCTTCTTGAAGAATTTCTTTCATCGCAATAGAAACTTCCATAGCAGTTTTTTTCTTTAGCGGTTTGGCCCAAACATATTTAGAATAGCAATCAATTACTATGAGTATATAACGATAACCTTTATTTTCATTTGCAAAATTCTGCATTTCTGCCAAGTCAATCTGCCATAAGTCTGCCAAACCTTTTATTACGGTTCTTCTCCTTCTAAAATTTTTTCGTGCTGGTTTATGTAATTCATTGACAATTTGTCGTTTTGTGCCACTAATGAACATTATACCTTTTTTATTATTCAAGTTTATTAATAATAATAGTAATATACATTTAGATGTTCCACGTTCTGTTTGAAATGACTTATTGTGATGAGCTGCTCCTTGTTTTATTTATATAAGGCATAAAATTTTTTACTCAACTTGTGATGATCTTAGAATCGGTTGGTCGTAATGAAATACCTGGCCATGCTAATCCTCCTGTGTCTCTCGGGGGATGATATTTCGCAATAAGTTGTTCAATTTTTTCTACATCAAGTATGAAACCAGTCATATTTTGCACCAACTTAGTATGAGCATCCGAGTTTCTCTCACTTGTATTTTTTAATTCATCTATTTCAGTTTTCATATCGCTTATCGTTGTATCTATTTTTAGTTGTAAATTTTGAAACGTTTTTGTTATTTCATCCACGATTTCGTTCCTTTCTCTCTTTATGTAGTTTACTAAATTATCGGTTATAAGATTAGCTGATTTTTGTAGAGCGGAAAGGATATCTTTTTTGCAGGCATCCATAACTAAATTCACGTAGTTTAATGTTGCACCATCATTTTCATCTCTAGGATCTCCTATATTCTTTAATTGCTTTCCTTGGATGTCATACTGTTTTTCAGTAGTAAGTTTAAAACCGATGCCTTGCGGACCACGATGACCTTTACAATTAGGTCCTTTTCGGCGTCCAAATTTATCAATGGAGCCCATCGTTCTATTGCGTTCAAATTACAATTGACAAAATAAACTGATATCTGCTTTATATATGTATTTATGGTTGATGAAATAAAATGCGATAGTTATTTCTCTAATAGATGATTCCTTCTTCCCTTAATTCATCAATTAGGGATATTATTTCATTCTCATGACCTGAATGTCCAGCCATTTTAGAACTCCACAATAATCTTAAGCGGTCGATTAATTCTTTGGGCTTATTCCAGTATATGTAATCCACCTTTTTGCCTGTATATATTTTCTGAGATGACATTAGACCCGCACCTTTCTTGGATCGAGTTGACATTCCACGTTGTAAAAGTGGTTTTATAATTTCGACATACTTTTTTGATTTACTAGGATTGTATCCCAATGTTACATTGTAATTTTTATATGCCGCATTCGTTATATTCAATATGTCTCCAAATATATTTTTATTTTCATCGGTGATTCCATAACCCGCACTGTTTAGATCTGGGGGAAATTTTAAAAACAGTAAATCGTATAACTGAGAATTTCCTTTATATGTTCCGAGTTTCTTATTATTTCTCCAAAATGATATAAGGTCACCCTGAAATCGCACTTCGGAGTTGCCCATGGCTAACTTTCCAGTATCGACATCAACTCGCACCCCATACTTGTTATCGAACGTAGATTCACCAGCTTTAACACCATTGATGTAGGTTGAAACGACATCAGTTAAATTTCGCAAATTACTACTAGACGTGGTAGAACTTGAAGGTGTCCCTACAGACGATGGTGGCGGCGTTTCCATATAAGAATTACTTTCCCTAATTGTTTCATCTGATTCGAATTTCGGTGTTTTGATTACTGCAGAGGGTTTTTTAGGCTGTGTTGTTAAATACTGCTGTGTGGTTTGAAATTTACGATTTGTTTCCTGCGTTGTTTCAGAAATAGTTTTTAATGGCTTCGTTAACGGTTCATATATTTTTTCCAAGGCCATTTGACTTTCTACATGTTTATTTTTTATGTAATTGAATTTTTTGCGAACAGCGTCCGTGGCTTCTATTAATTTACGTTTCAAATCTATTTCACTATCATTATTTTCGTCCTTATCAACTACTGATCTCTTCATTTTCTTTCGATGTGTACCCACCATCACTACCTTTACAATTGATATATATATTGGCATGCATTACGGATATATGTAACTGTCCAAACCTTTTCTGTATCTACCATCTTTTAGTTCTCTATCTTTATCGATTACTAAAAATCCATATTTATCTTCCCAGCATTTTGCACACATATCCAAGAACTCTTTGAAGGTAACGTCCGGTGATACATGATCTTGAAATATATGATGCAAATTCATTTCATCTTGCTTAAACATTATAATAAAATTCGAATTGTCTCTAATCAATTGTTTTGGTACTCGGGAATATGTTTGAGCCAGATAAAAACTATCTATGGATTTGTGTCGGCCCATACTAAAATATGACCTAATAATATCTTGTTTTTCACATATGATATCGTCGAAAATGAAAACGGAGTCCGGTTTTGCTTCAGATGGTTCCACAATTTCTACGTTATTATTAAATGTGTAAAATCCTAATCCATCAATGGGTTTTAAAATCTTCTGAAGATATTCATATTTGGGTTGGTACAGTGACTTGGAATATAGATAAATATTAGCAAAACGTAAACCGTGGGGATGTGTAATAAGGGAAATCATAACATTTGTTTTCCCACAGTTCGAAGGACCGATTAACAAACCCCGAATTGTTGAAGGCAACAAGGGTCCATGGCGTCTATTGTTGATATTTACACCACTTCCTACACGTTCATCGAAATTATCCACTACAAATGTTTGCTTTTGCTTTACAATCCGCATTGTTTGAGGGTTGGATACAATATAAATAGATATAAATAGATATAAACGGTGTATTCAATATTTTAATCGATAACTAGCGTTCCTAGTGTTACCATCGAAGTAATCGGTGTTATAAAGAAAGTTTTACTACGTTTTGTTTATTTTAATGCCGTTCGTCAGTCAGTCTAGACGTAAAGTGTCTAATTCGCGAACAGGAAGGGGATTTATAAATTCTTTAATAAATAAACTACCCTTTGAATTACATTTACCCGGTGGCTACCAGTACTGTGGACCGGGTACAAAATTTCAAAAAAGGATTGCCAGAGGTGATCCAGGCATTAATGGTCTGGACCAAGCTTGCAAAGTTCACGACGCTGCTTACGAAGATCATAAAGATTTACCAACACGCCATAAAGCAGACTACGAATTAGAACAGCGCGCCTGGGAAAGGGTTAAATCTAAAGACGCCAATTTTAGAGAAAAAGCATCCGCCTGGTTAGTTACAAATATCATGAAAGCAAAACGTCGTTTAGGTATGGGATGTAAATCTAAATCAGTTCCCAGAAGAAAGGCAAATAAAAAGAAGAATATTAAGAAAAAGAAGGTCAGCTTTGGTGGTAATATTGTTCATAAAGTACGAGATGAAATACGTAAAGCTGGCGGTAAACGATTCGTTTCTAATGATACAAAAAAAGCAACACATTTTGCTTTACAAGCAGCACGAAAATTTGTGAAAACATCAGGGGGTAAAAGGAATATTCGTACTCCGCGAATTATACCTATACCGAAAGTTGGTGGAATTTTACCATTAATTCCTATATTTGCGGGATTATCGGCGCTGGGAAGTTTAGCCGGCGGTGCTGCAGGTCTATATAAAACAATAAGTGATGTAAAAAATGCAAATCAGCGCATGGCTGAAGGGGTGCGTCATAATAAAAAAATTGAATCTATGCCTCTTGGAAAAAAAGGCGAAGGATTGTATTTAAAACCATATCGAACTGGATTAGGACTTTATCTGAAGCCGAACAATCCAAAAAACTTCTAAAGTCTCTACCTCGAAGAGCTCTCAGCGACATTGATATTAGTTATTATGCTAATATTTTTAAAATTCCATATTTTCGAGGTGTATTTATGCGAGACAATCTTCCTGAGAGTGGTGCCCTACATACTGAATCTGCAATTTTGAATTTAGACGGTATAAATGGTAGAGGAACACATTGGGTAGCCTACAAGAAAATTGGTAATATTATTAACTACTACGATAGTTTCGGAGATCTTCCCCCACCCAGGGAACTCTTAAAGTATTTCTACATTAAATCAAATCCGATAATCTATTACAACTACGACCGTCAGCAGAACTACAATACAGTGTGGTGTGGACATTTGTGTTTAAGATTTCTAACTAACAATGAATTTTCCAATGACTCCAAAAGAAGAACGTGAAAAAATTAAAAAGACGGCGGATTCGTTGCGAGCTTTCTCAAAGTATAGGACTCTTACAAAATTGACAAAGGAACAATTAGCTGATTTTCCTAAAGAAGTGATGATCACCTGTGCTTCAAATGAAATCGCATGGGTGTGGGATAAATTACCTGAGCATTTAAAAAGCGATATTGATGTAATGAAGTATCAATATTGTTTGGAACATTACAGTGACGATAATACATCACAATCTATTGATGTGAATGACGGACCTCCACCACGAAAATATTTGTGTTGCTATTGCAATATACGCGATGTTACTGTAGCGTCCGAAAATAAAGTTTCTGCAAGGTTTAATATGGTACCATCAAATTCAAGACAGGAAATGTGTCTCAACTGCTGCTGTAAGCAACAATAAAACGATGTGTTAACAAGTTATATGTGTTAGTCATGTCTCGTACATTCACGTTCTCAGGACAATCTAGTGTGTTAAGCGCTAACTTTTACCCTCCAATTGAACTCGATACAAGTTGTCGATATGGATTGGGACTACATGGATTCTATTCTTACAATTCAATATTAAATGTTGATGAGAAAAATAATATTATTGGATTCAAATTGAAGAATAAATCACCTACTACTTTCTTTCAAATTCCTCCAGGAGCATATGAGTTGAATGAAATCAATGGAGCAATTCAAAGTGCTTTGGAATCTATAATAAAACGCAGTGTTAAGGATGACAACTTCAATATTAATAAATATTTCACATTAAAAGCCAACAATAATACGCTGAAATGTGAAATAGTATCTAAATATGAGATCGACTTTACTCACAAGTATTCTATTGCAACTATATTAGGATTTGAAAACAAAGTATATTCTGCAAATAATTCACTTGAATCTACATTACCAGTTGATATAATGAAAGTTAGAATTATTCGTGTTGATTGCAATATCACTTCTGGAGCTTATATGAATGGCGAAGAAGCACATACTCTCTACGAATTTGATATAGATGTTGAACCTGGATTCAAACTCTCCAAGGAACCACAAAATATTATTTATATGTCTGTAAGACCTGAAGGACGTCAGTTTATCGAAAACATTACATTACGTATATTAGATGATAATGGTATTCTGGTAGACTTTCGTGGTGAGAAAATTATTGTGAAGCTAGAATTAAAAAAGCTATATTAAACTATCAGGATATAATGGGCTTTTGTTTTAATCAAAGAAAACATTTTCCATCTCTGTTACATACAAATAGTAATAAAGTTTTGAACAAGTGTGACAAGCCATTTATTATACGAAAGAACGTTAAACGGTCAACATCTAAATTGTCTGCTAGAGATCGTATCTTTCTTCAGTCAATTGGATTAAAGCTGAAACCTTAATATTTGTAATCATGACGTCAACTAGTGCAAAGTTGGATGTGTTTGATGAACCTTTCTTTGATAATTCACTTGTTAGTCTACATGAGCACACTTACAAACCATATGGATCACCGTACTATAGAAATTCGGATGAAATAAGAATTCCTATTCACTGCCAAGATCTTATTCTCGATATTGCTGAAAGTTATATATATATCGAAGGTAAATTTACCCCAAGTGATGCCACTAAAATGTGTTACCTATCCAATAATGCGTTAGCATTTCTTTTCGATGAAATTCGTTATGAAATGGGTGGAGAACAAGTAGCTGTTATTCGAAAACCTGGTATAACAACAACAATGAAAACCATGGTGTCATGGGGACAAACACATTTAAAATCATTACTATCTTGTGGATGGGGACTAACAGTGAAAAACCAGGACGTTTTGGATACCAACAGTCACTTTTTTAGTGGCAAATTGCCTCTAAAGTATCTTATGGGTTTCGCCGAAGATTATACAAGGGGCATTCTCAACACCAAACAAGAGCTTATACTAATAATAGCTCGATCTTTTAAGAATTGTTACATTGGAGAAGTTGATGCAGATCTCGAAATTAATAAAATCGAATGGAGGCTAAGGCACATCATCCCTGAAGATACACAAAAACTGAAGTTGCTGAATCGCATTAAGAAAGGTGGTGTAAATGCTACGGTTAAAATGGCCTATCGCATGTGGGATTTATATGAATTACCGACTCTAAGAAAAACAGCTACTGATATATGGCCTATAAAAACCACAACAAGTTTAGAAAGACCTCGATATATTATTATCGGCTTTCAGAGTACTGACAGTTCTGATAATATAAGCAAGGACGTTACTCAATTCATTCATGCAGATGTAAGTAACATCCGACTATACTTAAACTCAGAAGTATATCCATATGAACGCTGGAATTTAGATTTTGGAAAGAAATTGTATTCTTCAGCTTACTATGCTTATGAAAAGTTTCAATCCAGCTTCTACGATAAAGATAATTATGAACCGATGATGGATATTGGTGAATTCCAAAAAAATCCATTATTTGTTATCGACTGTTCACATCAACAAGACGCCATGAAGTCATCCACTGTAGACATAAAACTGGAATTTGAAACTCGAAAGAAACATTTTCCTGAGAATACACGGGTTTATGCATTGATAATTCATGATTCTTATTTGGCTTATAATGCTTTGGATGGGTCTGTACATAATGGATTTAAGTAAACTGATGAACATTTTTTTTTACATCTTCCAATTTTTATATGTTAATGTACTCTATTTTATAAGTATAATCTATTTTTAATACATTTTTTTTTGTATTTACTTATTATATTTATATAGTGTGTTTTTTTTTGTACTTATGTGACAAATAAATAGAAATAAAAGATTTAAAATTTTTTTTTATTTATTTTTTATTTACACTACATCGTTTTTTTTTTTTTGTTTTACAACAAAATAAGAGAAATATTTAGTACAATACAATTTATTACTATAATATACAATGTATATAATAATGTAAAAATAATGAAAAAACTTATAAAAAAATTAATTATATTACTTTTGATCATCATTATCTTGATCATCACTACCATATTCTTGAGATGCTAACTTATATTTCACAACAATTGCATACGGTAGATAATCGAGCAAATTGGAATTGAGAAAACATTTTAGTCCTTTCTCCACCATTTTCTCACAAAAATTATTCAAAGTTAAAGTGTTATTTAAATAACTATCACACAACGAAGCACCAAGGCGATAGTTTTCAATATCTTCCTGCAATTGTTTAACCAATTCTTCGGAAAAGCAGTAATCCCTGTCATAATTACAAGCATGAAGTCTATCCATTACCAAGCAATCCAACTCACTCTTCATTCTTTTCACAGCTGACTGGATGTCGATAGCTTCAGTCCAGTGTTGGCTAGCATAATGCATCCACATTTTAATAGTTTTCTACAAAATAAACGTTATTGTTAAAACTGATAGTATAATATAGCAAATTATTCATTACCTTTTAGACTTATAAAACAAGAAAGGCAACCTTATATGAGATACTGCTAAATAGTGTAAATAGGTAAATATACTAAGATATGATCTACAAATTATATTTATTACTAATAGATATATGTTTTTAAATAAAATTAGTTGACAATACCAAATTTTATCAATGCTTTAGATCTAATATCTTTATATGTAGGCTCGCTTTGACCTAAATAAGTTATCGTGTACTGTTCCCAAGAAGAATTCATTTTATTCATAACGTCCTCTGTTATGTGTTCTATAACCCTCTTTGGTAAATAACACTTAAAGCTTACATTGCTCTTACTATCGAGCAGTATAGCCAAAACGCACTTTCCAAAACGTGTATTGACAAATGACATTTTTTTAATCAAATAAGGGGTATCAATTTCTAACGAGGAAATTGATCGTCGAGCAATATCAATAAAGTCTCTGTTAATGTTACTATTAATTTTGTTTAAATCAACACTTGGTAATGCCATTTCTTGTTTAAAGATAACTAGCTGTAATATCTAAATAGTAATAAATACAACAATTGTTCTCACTTGAAAATATTAATACAGGACAACACACAATTTGCACTATTGTAGACGTTGACTATAAGGTTGGCAGTGAACGAAGTGTGATTCCTTGCTATAATCTCCTCTCTATATATACATATTATAGAATACCCCTTCCCTAAACACTCGATTACGTCATGTCTTGTGTTGACAATTACAGAGGTCAAACGAAGGTCAATTCAAGGTTATACAAAGGTCATCCAAAGGTCACTTTAAGGTCATGTAAAGGTCACGTAAAGGTCATCCAAAGGTCACATAAAGGTCATCCAAAGGTCACTTTAAGGTCATATAAAGGTCACGTCAAGGTCATTCAAAGGTCATCCAAAGGTCACTTCAAGGTAATGTAAAGGTCATTTCAAGGTCATTCAAAGGTCATCCAAAGGTCACTTCAAGGTCATCCAAAGGTCATCTCAAGGTCATTCAAGGTCAAAAGGGGTGGGGGGAGTCTCAATTCCGGCTATAATAACCTACTAATATGTAGGTATCTTATCGCAAACTAATTTTAGTTCCATATTTTATAATACTAAATGGTTTGGACGAAATTTTCATAAATGGAACTAATAGTAAAAACGTAAGGTGCACTAGCGATAGGTAGTCATCTTTTTTACATAAATTAAACTATATTTTTTTGAATATACATAATATGGATTATAGAAAAATTAGGGTTGTTGTTCTTGTTGGAAAGCGGCGCGGTTACCCGCAGCACTCAGGTCTTTCGACCCATTGTGCCTACCGCTAGTCGAGAGCTATTGGAAGTAAGGTTAGGGTTATAACTGTTCCCAAGTTTAACAATTTTCGTTGGTTTTAAATAGCAGTTCTTAAATCTTGGCCCTTTAGTTAGTTATGAGTAGGAAATTTAGAGGGAGAGAGCAATGGCTTTTTTTAAAACAAAATAAGCGAAACTTCGAGCAAGTAAAGGGTGAAGAGACATATACTCACTAAATTTCATTTACAATATCTCAGTGCAACCTTAATTCAGTGATGTTATGGTAGGCTGATAGTTCACAGGTAACAGATTGCAAAAAATATCAGTTATACCCACTCGCTAATTTTTAAATAGGGCGGTATAATTAAGACTGTGTGTATGAGTGAGATTGATATGAACATATTTTAAAATGTAGAAAATAAAGCAGCAAATCTATAATATAAAAGAAGGAAAGTTTCAGTCGATTGGAACTTTTTGTCATTATAAGAGTAGGATATATAAAAACTAAATGTTTATAATATGTAGATTTAATCAATACCTGGAATTTGTGTGTATATTAATATTCATATTTTTGTTGGCGAATATATGCTTTTAGTTATAACTATTGCCATAAAGTATCCGCTATTGCAACTGAACAGCTAATCAAGCAGCATAGTCACGGTAAATATTCATCATGCAATACTGTTCTTATTGAACAAATGATTAAAAAGTATACGGCAAATGGGGATCATATCATGACATCCAATTGTCACGACCTCCACTCGCCACAGCTTCCAATTGACCGCAAATTCCGGCAAATGTTGGTAAATTCCAATTCCAGTTCTGAAATGTAGGTATATCCTGAAAAATATCTTTTGGAAATATGAAAATTTGAGTTGAAAAGTAATTACATATTATATAGTTTTATTTACTGCAGAGTTATGTTTATTAATAATTACAGTTAAATTAAATTGTTTACCTTTTAATTACGATCCAGTTAATTGATATAGAACTGCAAATACCTCCATTAGGACCACGCTAATGGATACATTGGATAGAGCAATTCCATATATTTTTATTGAATATATTATTTAATTAACCTTGTTCGCAATAGGAACAAACTCATTTGAACATTTGAAACTGTATTCATGTCTATACATTTTCTCAAGCGATTAAGTACTGGGCATATCGCTAGAAAATATTATGTTTACTATAACTAATTGAAATAATTTAGAACAACAGATAAAACAGTTTTTAAACAAAACCCTGCTCAAAATATTGAACACCAAAATTAGGTATTAACACCTTGGTGGGAAAGACAAGACATAACCCGGGTAATTTAATTTAATTGACTCAATGACTGTCTGAATTGATCTGTAATTGATTTAATTGGGAAACACATGGACGCTACATGATCGCTAGTAATTTAATTTAATGAAATAATTAAAAAGAAAAGTAATAAACAGTTTTAAGTAAAACTTTTTTCAATATCAGAGTCCCTTATAGTGACCTAAAGTGATTCAACCTAAACACGTTAGGGAATAAAATTTAGGTAGAAATTAAAACAAAAGGGATTATCATAAAAGCACTTCTCCTGTCCATCCTCTTTCCTTCATGAAAAGTATCAAAGATATCAGTTGGGTAGGTATTATCGAGGTTCCATGTCTATGACTATAACCATGAGTGAACTATTTTGAAGAGAAAAAATATTAATTTAACTTTTTTATTGTGTTACTTATTGTTCTAATCTAAACCAAAGCTGTAACATTTTTCTAAAAATTAGTAGTAGGTACATACAATTTTATTAATAAAACTAAAGCTCTTAGATAATTTATTGGCATCCATGTGGTCATCTTTATTCATATTCACAAATCATAAAATCAAATTATTTTTTCAAAATCCCACTTGATAGGGCTTTTTTCAAAAATAATATAATAACCCACAAAAGGAACAAAGGCGTGTAAATTCTTTACTTTTAATAAATGCATACAATTATCACAGTTAATGGCATTTCGCACTAGTCCAACAGTCATCATCCCTGTCAAGATATTGAATGTTAACCAACACCTGAAGAAGGATGTAATTCCTATTGTATGAACACAGTATATAAATTAAAATAAATTAATTAGATGCTGTCCTGGAAATACTTTTTTATCCACTATTTACAATTTATCTAGACATACTCTCTCAATTAAATTTACATAATTAAATAATCACTATGTAATAAAAAATCAATTGCTATGAGCCATCATTCTTTATTGTCTCTGCCTATGTTAAATATTTTTTTATGAGAAACCTCAGAAATAAACCATTTACATAACATTTTGATAGATTTAAAGTCAATGTAAGTGATAATCTGCAATTAATGAATAAATAATAAATAATTCCTGACAGCCCATAGTAATTAATTCCCAGTCTGTTTTCGTTTATATTTATAAGCCATTTAGAAGACTAATGGCCTTGTTAGCGTATCGTACTTGCAAATACTAATTAATTTATCAAATTCAGCACTTTATACGTGCTATCATAAACGTTAAGAGGAAAATAGTTAACAAAACCCCTTTAGAAACATAATACCGTTATTTATTATGCAATGCAAGAAGTTGAGAAAGTAAATAGGGCTAAAAATATACATGATACCATTTAAGTTACCAACAATTTGTTGGTAACTTATTGGATACCTAACTTATATAATTGTACAGGGTGTCCCAAATATGATTCACCACTCCCTTATCACGGAACTTATGAAAGATAGAGAAAAAGTGTAATAAAGAAAAAAAGATGGAGAAAGTTTACTGGCTTTTTTTCTGATATTTTTTTTAATTAACTAATTTCATATATACAAGATGTTCAGTTTTTCAGATACAGATATCAACTTTAGTTTTTCAAACGGAATGCCCTATATATTATGACATTTTTGGATTTTGGATAAAATTCTAAATCAGTTTTATATAAGGTATTAACTGTAAACAAATTATTGTTTTCGAGATATTTCCGATTTTTGTAAATAATTGACAGGTAGAGACAGGTAGATTTTTGAACTGGATTTATTATGTAACAATACCATATATATTTTTGAAATTTGGTGATAGTGAACACAAAACAGTGCAGTTTGACATAAAAAGAAACGCTCTGTAAAAAATTCAGATTAACTCGCTCTGATAATGAATTCATTACACACAGAAGTTTTTCCAATGCATTCCAAAGAGAAATTGAACTATCAAAAATCAATTACAGAACATCAGCAGAATTTAGTCAGTAAAGTTCAGACGGCGGTCTTCAAATACACCAGTAACTTTCCGCGTCTCTGGTCCGGAACGCTTCTGGTGATACAATATGAACCTCTACTTTCAATAGTGCTGAATATCTTGCTACAACTTTCCAAAACATAATTATGGAAGAACCATTTGGGCCCATCCAGGCCTTTCTTTCTTCCAGCCACCAAGATTGTTTTTCATACAATAATTTTATTTAATCAAGCAGACGTGTTGCTCCATCCAAAAAATCTCCATCTCAAAAATCTAAGGAATGACTTAGCACCTAGATCTGATGATCTCCTTCATCAGTATTAAAGTCTTATGTCACAGCCGAGCCACTACCTATATCTTATATTTCGGCTCCCACTGGCTACATTATCTTTTCCTACAGACTGGCTGCTTGCGTCATCCATTGCCATATTTAAAATTGGATATAAAACGGACCCCAAAAACTACAGATTAGCCTAATGTTTGTTTGCGTTTACAAGTTTTAGAAAGAATATATCGTCAAATCGTATAATATATCGAATATATCGAAAGGATATATCGTATAATGCAATTTTCCATATCTTATACTCGTAATATCTTACCGCTATCACAGCATGGTTTCATACCAGGTAGATCTACTTCCACAAATCTGAGCAAGTTTTAACTATTGGTCTCGCTGTTTAGATCAAAGAGATCCAATTGACGTGATTTACTAGGATTTCTCAAAGGTGTTCGATAGGGTACTCAAACACCGGCTTCTTCTAAAGCTAGAGCACCTGGGTATCAGAGGTCAGCTACACTCATGGATAGACAGTTATCTAAATAATAGGCTTTTTTCAGTTCGTATTGGATCCGACCACTCTTCATCCGAGGGTTGTCTTCGGGTGTACCTCAAGGATTAGTTTTGGGTCCCATTCTATTCCTTTAAATAGGTACGGCAGATCTTGATCCACTTATTACCGTTCCCCACACTTTTTATGCCGACGATACCAAATTATACATCATTGGAACAGCATAATCTGATTGAGAATTATCTTCAAGATATTGAAAATTGGTGTAATACATCGCTAATACCGTTAAAATCCGTTATCTTCAAAATTTACGGTTCTTCATATCTGTAGCAATAACCCCTTCCACTCTTAAATGCTAAATAACACCCATATCAATGCCAACCAGAGGTTCTACTTATTATTGAAAACCTTTTAAAAACCTAACCCTAGATTATTTTCCCTTTTATTCAAATAATATCTCAGGCCAATTCTGGAATATGCTACCACAATATAGACACCCTAATTAATCAAAGATATAAAACTCTTGGAAAATGTTCAACGGAAGTCTACTAGAAAAATCCTATGTTTGAGAAATTAATCCTATCAGGATGGGGTTCAAGCCCTAAACCTTCCACTTTTATCAGAACGAAGAAATAGAAGTGACATGATTTTCACATATAGGTTATTACATAATCACTTTACGCACGACATTACATCGCATTAAACACAGACAACCGACTCCGTGAAAACTTACTTAAATTCCAAAAAGAAAATTTTAGAACAACGATAAGGCAGAATTTCTATTCCAACCGAATTTTCAACAACTGAAATCGGTTACCCAGTGATGTGGTGACTTCAATGAGTGTAAACTCGCTCAAAAATAAATATACCTAACACATTTAAAAATGGTGAAACGCTTTGATGTAAGGACATGTCGTTGGATATCCTAGATTGCAAACTAACTTCACAAAATATTTTTTTCATTTTATTAACAATTATTATTTAGAGTTTTATTATTTGTTTGTACTTTGTAGTTTTTATTCAGTTATTTTTTATTTATAGTAAATATGTACATGTACTGTTACCTATAGGTATCACCTGTATTGTAACAATTTACTGTTGCCATTGACTTTGTCAATCTATATAATGGCTACTCAGGTCACACGATTCTCGGACTCAGTAGTTATTCACCCCACGGGCGTGGAGAATAGCCATTGATAACCACCAGCGCCCCACCCTGAGAATCGGAGCGAGGGAACCAGTCGACTGGATTTAAATAAAAATAATAATAATATTTTTGGACAGAAACCAGCGTAGACTAATAAAGGGTACTAGTATGTCTGTTACTGGTTACCCTAAAAATCTACATAATTCATCGGTTCCTTTACTTCTGATATACCTATTTAACAGAAATAAGCTCAAACTGGTTCATACGTAAGGAAGGCGCAAGAAAATTTTGTCACTACCATCGATAATATCCCACTGTAATTCAATACTGGTAGGCCGTTTGCCCGCTGAGTAGTTGGTTCTTCTGGCATAAAAATTGCAACTTTATATTTAGAAATGTTTAAATTTAATCTGTTTAATACACCACTGTTCAACTTTAATTGCAATCATCGATAGAAGTATCGAGATAGATAATTTCAAACTGTCAGCAAATAATAAATTCTTGCACCCGATATGCAGAATTAGGTCATCGACAAATATAGAAAATATAAGACAACTTAAGTTGGAATCTTCAGGTACCCCCGACATAATAGAATAAAGTTTCGACTTAAAATAGTTAAAAGAAAATAATACACTGGTAACGATTATTAAGATAAGATTTAGAAAAATATATAAGTGTGTCAGAAAAGTGGTAATGTTTTAATTTAGCAATTTAGGATACGATACGGCCAAAGCATTTCAGGAAATATGTTTACAGGGTGGGTGAAATTGGTGGTTCACTATTGGGATCTCGAAAACCGTTACAGAGATACCAAAACTGGGGCAAAGTGCGTAATTTTATGACCAATAACATGCCCTTAAGAAATCCAGAATGTCTGCATTTATTTTCGAGTTATTAAAAAAAAATTAAATATTGTGTTCTAGTTTTAATTCTTTTTTTAATTTGTATGGTATGTTATCAAAAAACTGAGAAGAACTTTTCGTTGCCATTTCTTATGTTCTATAACGTGGCAGTAAATTTCCGTCACGACGTTTAATTTATTGATAATAATTTATTAATATTTAATGTTGACAAGTTACGAAAATGTAGACCATCAGTGGAAATAAGGTTTAAGATACTTACCTCAATACAAATGTTTTGCGGATATCAATAAGATCTAGTTTCCCCTAACTGTGATATTTAAACCAATAACAAACAACATCCAAGAGGAGTTACAGATACAAGCACGAATACAACGTGATTTAGTTAATTTAAAACTGGTATTATGTATAATATGTGTCATGTTAGCTAACTTTGGTTTTAATTGTCTACAATAGTTCTACCTTAATTAGCGAAACCTGCGTCTAGTTTTTATTTTGTGCTAAATCCAAACGGTATTTGAGTTCCAAAGTTTCCAACCCAACATCTAAATATTTACTCTTGTGTTTTGTTGAAATATTCAGAGCAGCATCATAATAAGTCGTTAATAATTCAACAACTTTTTAAGTTTTCAGTTAATATTTGTTTTAAAATAACCCCCCAATTCAGTAGCAGAGCAAGGAAAGCCATGTTTTTGTAGATGTATAATTTGAATTTATAACACGTACTAAATATGTTAACAAAGTTTTTGTTTTTGCAACACAGTTATCTCTAGCCTCCTACATTCTGTACGCGTATATAATGCGCTTATATTATTTTTCCTCTTCCTTTACTTCATCCCGGATTACCACAATAGGTTTCAGATGAAATTGGCCCAATGCGGCAAACAAAAGTTGCCTCACAATTTAGTTATCCGCCTTTTTATAGTGTTATAGAAAGAAAATGAGTTAAACCCATTGAAATATCTAAAGCTTTTTCATTCGTATTGTCTACGCATTGTTCTTTAATTTTACGATGCAAGTAGACTTAAAAAATATAGTGATCAAACTATTCATTTGATAGTGAACTTCCCATTTGGAATTGATTTAATTTTAGTAACCACATGTATATAATAATATCTATCCATCATTCTCATGGTAACGATGAGCCAAAAAATCATACCACCAAAACACTATACTGCACTCAACGCGCGTTTCGTCAACCAAGTTGGCATCATCTGGAGATGATTAAAACTGTTAAGTTTTAATCATTGTTAATCAATTTTAATCATCTCCAGATTATGCCAACTTAGTTAGCGAAACGCACGTCGAGTGCAGTATAGTGTTTTGATGGTATGTGGAAAACTACGTCAGTGATATCTTCACACCAAAGGTTGCAACGCCCTTCAAAAAAAAGCAGATACTTGTGTGGGACACGGAGCGGCATATTATTATTTTGCGGGCTGCGAGTGCGCTCAGGAATGACTTAGTATGAGTATAAGAGAAACCTGGAGAAACCTTGTTAGCCATTTATACAGTGACGTTGCAGTACTAGTTGCATATTAAGAACACTAGTAGTTTGATACAGATCGTTCTCGGATAGAGAGAAAGAGTAAATTAAAGATAATACTAACTTCTTTCAATTAACTGGAGAAATATGGTCGGCAAAAAGAAAATTATTGTCTACATAGTAGGTAGTATGCCTGGGAAAATACATATACCTAGTGTAGACTAGCTCGATTTGCAGACCAAACTAAGAGTGGAGACTCGATTTGTTTTTAAGAATTTTCCTTCCTTATATTTAAGCAATGAAACACTACTTATATTTTCTACTTAATCTATTTTTTGGACCATTTAATAGATAGGTAAATAGTAAAAATAACAAATGACAATCATACACTCGGTTGAGGTTACACCCTGAGGATCTAACAATCAACTGATTGTGTAAACAGGATACTCTAATTGTGCCACTTTCACCACCAAATGTAGCTGCATTATGTGCTTCCCAAAATCTTAGTTATTGTATTTATGTTGAAGCGTGATTCATTGAAACGTAATTCAAGTAAACATTGGGGTACCACCCCAGTAGGAAAACACGTCAGCCTCAAGACTTAAAACATATAATAAAACAGTAATAGTTGGGTAGTCCAACAAATTAAAAATAATAAGAAGTAATACGGGTAATATATATAAATGAATGTTGGTTTCAACCAAACATATACAAATGGTACTCAATCAGTCCTTTCAGCGTTGTAGGGACCAGGATCAAAATTAGTGTAGAACGGTAGGGTTGAACAGTTGCTGGGAAAGCCCACGACTAGTAAATTGTCCACAGGGTTGACTTCAGGTACGTAGGCAATCGAACACCGAGTAAATATGTAAACCCTAACTACAGAGGACATAGACTGACAGGAAATGGTAATGTAGAAAGATACGTCATGGCGAGAAAAACGTCCCAATGGAAAAGAACACGTCTCAGTGGAAAAACAGTCCAAGTAGAAAGAAACGTCCACGTAGATAGAAAGTGCCCAGGACAACCACGGAACCAAGTTATATCCAGGAGCACAGTAATAGTATAATGTTTTGATTCTAACTTCAATATATACGATATGATTCTAATATACGAATACCACAAGAGACAAAGTTAAACTATTTCCAGGTTTCAGGTGGGTTATAATTAGTAAAATGGAAAAGTATGAAACTTGAAGCTTTACATTGTAAAAACTTAATGTATGCTCATTTTCATACTTTCAGAAATTGCTGAAAAATTCAGTGATTAAGATCATACCTAAATTAGTATTTTCCAAAAGTTATGTTCATAATACTTATTGTCCTTATCTTATCCTACTACCGGATAATTCTTATTAAATACTATTTATTATTTGTGAATTATTATATTCTGGCAATCCTTGTTTTTACTTTTGCAATATGTAAATTTATAATTTTTTGGGTTCTTCCATCTCAGTCTTTATTTGCTATGCTAAAAATAGGTATATTTTTAATTGGAATGTTTATAAAAATATCAGAATAAGTGAAAAGTGAGGCACGATTGTGAAATGTCCATTTTTATTTCAACATGCATTGTTACTATTGCCATCACTTATATGCTTAATATATGCTATCCAAAACCTTCCTTTTTCAATTATGCACATTAATTAAACTTCTTTGAGGATACCAGGTATTAGAAGGCAGATCAATTAACTCCACTTTGAGCCGAAAGACCCTACTAGGGGCCTGAACGAATGCGAAATGGCAATGAATTAAGGGGAAACCAGAAAATAAATAAGAATAAAGTTGTGATGTTTACTACATTGTATATATAAATATCCCGCAAAAATATAAAAAACAGTAAAATGACTTACTTTATTAGTTTTGAATGAGTTACTTTAAATTGTATTTTTTCGTTTCAAATAGATTCTCAATATTTTTAATTTTAAAATGGTGTTAATAACAGTAGAAATAAAAATCTAGAGGAAAATAACTTACGTTAGAATCATGTTATCATCATATTATCAGAATATGCAGGTGTAATTCAACAGTTGGTGAGGCAAATAGTTCCTAGAATAGTTATCTTCAATACATACTTTTAAATAATTAAATTATCTTCCTTGCATACCTGGATTGTAAGTAAACAAGGAAAGCAGAAATTTGTATCATGATATTTTTAACTGTTTTTAATTTTACTTGTAAATTAACATCCTCAAGAAGAAGCCACGATGTATTTAGTAAAAGGTAGAAGAGGTCAATTTAAGAGGTCAGAAAAACAGATATTCGCATGCACCCATATCTTAATATTCATTTGAAGCTCAAGTTCAAGTATGTTTGAGAAAGGGTAAGAAGGAAGAATAGCTATGAAAGTAGCAAAAAAGCCATCTAGTGCCTATTTAGCAGGATTCAGCTACATCCCAATGCTACTATATACATTTGAAAGTCAATGGAATATTATAAATATTGTCTGTCCTTGTGTTAAAGGATATTAATTGTTGGTGCATGAGATAGTATTGGAATATATGATTCTAAAACTAATCAGTTCAAGTATTACAGCCTAGGCCTAATGTAATTATATGAAGAATTATATTGCAGTACTTTATGAAGAAAAAGAGCGTAAGAGGCTTATTGTAAATCCTTGAATGGATATGGACAAATCATTAAATTCATAGTATTCTATTTTCGTTTGCTTGTTAGTTTGAAAAATGACGTAAAATGCTTCATCGAATAGGTCGATATCAATGAAAATCTAGTAGAAGAGACCGGCGTATATTCCATAGTGAAAATAATTAATGGGTACGTTTTATTGCTTTCCAACCGGTAGCGGCGGGGTGATCCAAATTGCGCCATCAATAAAACTGTAGCGAATGAGCTTAGAGGGAAGGAAACTAAAACCTGTTCCATTTGGAGCATAAAATGTTCTGAACTGATGACCGGTCGTCTGGCTAAGAAAACACAAAATTAATAATACTTAATCAATCTCGTTCAAAGTTGAACCTTAAAATTTGGTAACACTCCATTCATAACTTCATAGCTATAAGTACTTACTGTGTTTTCATATCAAAGGCAAGTACTTAATGAATTTGTTGATAGTCAAAGAATATATTCAGGTCAGTCCTCTTCAAGTTGGTAGCTTTCTTCATAATGTAGAAGAAGTACAGCAAGACCCTTTATAGAAAATTATAGTCATTACACACATTTTTGTAGGATAAAATAAAATTTTCAACATTATAAGTTTACGACGAAGTTTCTCCAATAGATTATTTAGTTGTAACATTACAATATTTAAAATTCTGTTAACACCCTGTATAGGTATATTTGCAGGGTGTTTCAAAACCAAGACAAATAGTTCCCATCAACATGGTTCCAGTTTTGCTTCGTTTCTTAGATACAGGGTGTTATTCTTTTATTTGCTTACTTTCTTCGACATGTCACGAAACGGCTTTAACAATTTTAATAAAATTTGGATTCTTAAAACTATTTAAAATAATACATGTTTTGTAGGCGGACAAAGTCCTTATTCTTCTTTCATATTTTTTTGTTTTCGACTTCTTTGAAGAGATAACTGCAATTTCTTGAGTAGGGTACAGTAACACATTTTTTAAAAGTTAAGAGTACTTAAATTTTTATATTATATATTATTTAAACACGCCTGAACACGATCACAGAACCGAATTGTTATTCAAACTGCTAGAAAGATATTTCATGATATTTTAAAAAGTAAACATATAAAAAACTTTAACACAATGCATCTAAGAAACGAAGCAAAAGTGGACTCATGTTTATAGGAACTGTTTGCCTTGTTTTTAGGTAAGGAACGAGGTGAGGAATTTCCCCACAAGCTATGGCCCATGTTCTTTGAAACTTCCTGTATATACAGGACGGTCCAATTTATAATAGCAGAACTTCATGGAATCATAACTGGTAACGTTAAAATAATGACAGTTTCTCAGTACACTTATATCCAAGATAGCTTTCTTTTCTAGATACAGAGTGTTGAAATATTGGAAAAAAGTATTTTATTTTGAATATTGCCAAAACGGCTGCTTAGAAGAATTGGAAATTTGGCCACAGTATGAGCTAAGGATCCTTCATGATTTAAGGCTTATGGTGTTAAATTACGAAAACCAACGGCGGAGATATGGATATGGTATGGGAGATATTAGCAGGTGCCATCGCCTCTGTTCGAAAAAATCTGTTACTACGCCACTGACTTTATTGCAAATACAAGCCCCATACAATCGCCCCATGCTTTCTAGAAGAAACAGGTATTCTTTCATTTTTTCATATGGCGCACCGTTTTCGAGATATTTGAGGTTTTCTCAGGTATTGTCAATACACACAACACATAACAGCAATGACCACAACTAATAACAATAACAAAAATAAAAAACCCATAACAAAATGAACTAATGCATCCACTGCTCTAAATAAAAATCATTCTGTTGAATGCATAACTGGCAGCGTTTTTTGATGGAATTGTTTAAGCTAAGTAGCAAGTCGTGATTAATTTCTGCACACGCGTTCTGGATCGAGTGCAAGAGTTCCTCTCTAGAGGGCATACGAGTTAAATAAACTGTGTCTTTCAGATGACCCCATGGACAGAAATCCATGATGATTAAATCTGGAGACCGTGCAGACCTTACAACTAGACCACCGCAACAAATCCATCAACCTTCAAAATTTGTTTTCAGCCAATTACGAACGTTAATGGAAAATCCGCCGGACATCCGTCGAGTTGGAACCAGTCGTGTTTTCGGATATGGAGTGGAATGTCATCCCACATATTGGGATTCTTAGTCTCCAAAAATTCCAATAAGTTTTCAGAATTCAGTCGCTGTGGATACATAAGGGCGAAAGAGATTTTCATGGTAGATCTCTATCCAAATGTTAATGCTAAATTCATGTGGAAATTTTTGTGGTTTGAGTTCATGTGGATTTTCATATGCCCATACATGTTGATTGTGAAGATTTACAATCCCTCGTCGAGTAATAAATGACTCATCTGTCCATAGAATATTTCTTAAGGAATCCTCATTGTTGTCCAGAAGCCACCTACAAAATGCCATTCATTGCATCAAATTGCAATGTTCTTTGTCTCCTAGATGTAAACCAAGGACAGTTTGGAGATGAAATGGATGTTAAAATAGAGCTTTTAGGAGTTAGGACTTTTCTTTGACTTGTCCTCGGATCTCTGTTGATTGTGCACATTTGAAAAAAAAAACATTTTTATATGGCTGTCATATATTGGGAAATCTTCTGCGGTATTCTCGAGCTGCTTCTGCCGTATTTCCATCTAAAAATCCATAAAGAAAATGTATGTCAGCATATTTTTGATTAGAAAATCGGAAAGACATTTTAATGTTAAAAAATAACAGACAGATTTTCTTAAAGGAGCTTAGTGACACATAAGGAAGTACTAAATTGGCTAAATTAAACGTAAAAACTTAGTCATAGTCTACTTCCTGAAATTTAAATTAATTTTGCAATGTAAATGGACCAACATTTAATGTTATCTATCATTTAATGAAGTCCTGCTATTAGAAATTAGACCACCGTACCACCTATAATATATACTTTAGCGGTTTGTACATCCATGGTGATGCCCGCTTCAGCTTTGTATATCCTTTTAGTTACACCTATTGAGTTTATGTCAGCTTCCAAGCGGAGACATGCCAATTTAAAATAGAATGGTCTAGTGGCTTTCGATATTCAGTGCCATTATACCCACAATTGTTATTCAATAACGTTTGTGTAACATATCAATATCAATAAAAAGCGGGCTACTGTTTTGTAATGGCTATTATAACAGAACAAATATGTTTCTTCCTACCACAATATTAATATGCTATTCTAAATGTTAGGAGTACACCTACAGTATTTCATTTTTGTCAATTTTAAAACATTTTCGGCGAAGCTGATTTATTGGTGATTACTGTCACCAATAATTAGTTTATGACTAGGTATAGATTACTAATGTACCAATTCATTAGTACAAAAAAATATATGTTTCTGTTGCAGTTGATGTGGCGATACTAGACATTTTCCATGATATTATGACTTTTTTTAGAGCAATTTAATGGTCGTGTGATTAATAAAAATTCAATTCTTTCTGCAATGACGTAAGAGTTGATCTTTTGCATTCTATTTTAATAACATTACATTTATACAGTTGACTGCATTAAAATTTTTCATATATATGGCTCTACTGTCTATTTGAGGTTCCTGTTAGTGGTTTTATCGTGGTTTTTCTTTTCCTAGTAGTAAATCAATTAGCTTTTTTGGCGATATCCAATTTATAGAATATCAATATGAAGATGGCAAATGTAGTCATTTTCAGATATCCTCACAACTATGTGACCGTTGGAAAGTGGGTAAGCAGCAAACAATTTAAGATGAGAGATATTGTCTGCTTGAGCGTTGTTGTCTTATCAGTTTTCTTACACCTCCGGATAGAGCGATGTCGCGGTTTGTGTTGGATAATTTTTCAAAAAAAGGAGGTAGGGAAGACAAGAAGACTTCTATCTATGGTGAAATTCATCCTCTTTACTCTGAACTTTACTGAAATACAAACTTTAATGTTATATAATTCTCCATGTATATTTCAATAAATATTAATAGTGTAATTGTTAGAAGTATATAGGTACATACATTTATGATTGGTAAGAAATTTTAATTATTTCATAATACGTTTATCAATTATATCAACTTACATTATAAAACCAAGTGTAAATTCTCAATATATTATTTCCACAAAAGCAATGAAATTTTAACACTCAACTAAAACCAGAAAAATAGTGTTACTATACTGTGAAGAATTCTACTTTTACACATAGGGAACAATGTGCTATTTACTGAGACTTGAAAATTATGATACTGCCGACGAAGCAAATAACTTTATCCATATACCTGTGCTGTACTTTAAAATTCATTGGACACATCCGTGTGAATATAACAAGCTTGGTCAGTACCAAGTCAATTTAACTTTGTTCCACAAATAAGGCTAATGGGTGTACGTGACAAATACATTTTTTTACTGTTTAAGGGAAAGTAAACGTTTCAAACCTGGTTAGTGAAATGAAATATTGCTTTTGTAAGCCAATATGTAAAATCCCACAAGAGACGAGTTCCTATATAATATAGATTAAATAAGTTTATAGAGAGGAAACTTTAAAAAAGTCGAGGGAACCTCATATAATTTGAGTTTACTCAAATATATTATATTTACTTAGTGTACGATACTAAACTTGAATATCATCTTCATCAGTCATTACTGCGACACTATTTGAGTCAGACAGTTGGTTAAAATTCTACTGACGAATTCTGTGTTGGTTGGCACCTAATTCAGGAAGAAGTTGTGACTTACACTTTTTCATATATATTTTTCGTTTGGCACAGTTTAATATATTCTTATACATAGAGCGAAAGTCTATATTGTGGTATTTATTTTATTAATGAAATGTAGTAGTGTATTTATACTAAATAGCATAATATTGAAGAACTAGAAAGAAGAAATGGAATCAACTGAAACCAGTGAGTATATATATGGGACAGAACAATCAGGTAAAATTGAGCAGGGTACTGGGTCATCACAACATAACAGGAAATGAGGAGGCCGATGCACTGGCTAAAAGAGGCTCAAGTATAAAGTTTACCGGGCCCGAACGAGTTCTTGGGCTTCCTCCTAGTTATGTAACAAGGTCTATTGAAAACTGGACAGGCTCTTAATAGAAGGGCCTTGGTCGAACGCAACTCGATCAATACTTGCGCTAAGTCGTAACAACATAAGGATTGTCACAAGACTGCTGACAGGTCACGGACATTTCAACAAGCACCTCAATACTATTGGCCTTTTAGTGAAACTATAAGGTGCAGATTTTTGAGACACGATGACGAGGACTGCATTCACATCCTCTGTCGCTGTGCCTGCCTCATGGTCAAGAGACACAAACATCTGGGTGCAGCATTTCTCCTGCCCCAGGAGATTAGAGAGCTTCCCCTGGAATAGGTGTTGTTCTATGCCCATAGCACGGGTCTCTTCCAATAGCTCTCGACTAGCGACAGGCACAATGGATCGAAGACCTGAGTGCTGCGGATAACGGCGCCGCCTTCCAACAACAACAACAACAACAACAACCAGGGAGTATTTAGAAACATTGTTCAGCCTGTCCATCGCATAACTTTTCTGGTAGTGGTGCGACCTATAGAAGGGAATTGTTAGTGGTGCTCGTTGTGTATCTTGAAAATATCATCTTCTGTAAACCAACTTTCGTCCATTCTTAGCACATAAACTACTCTCGGAAGTTCAAATATTGGACATGATTGAATGATACTATGATACTGATGATTGATGATGATACTATGAACCAAATTTACATCGTAGTGAACCATCATTATTTTGAAATTATTGTACCCTGCCACTCTGATAGTGATTAGGAGACTTGATCATTGCATTCTTCTAAGTAAACTTAAAGGAATTGGTTTGTCAGAACCACGTTTAAATCTTCTTAATTGATATCTTCGATACAGAAAACAATATGTCGTTTACAATGTTCTTAGGTCTGTCGAATATCTTGCTACTCCTGGTGTTCCTCAGGGCTCGATTTCCTTAGGGCTTATCGTTAAAAAATGTATTGTCATGTCTTTTCCACTGAAGACGTCTAGAATAATATTTAATTATAATATTGATAGAATTCTGCTAGAGGCCTGACACTATTCGTGACCTTGGAGAATTTTTTTATGAAAAGCTTCCATTTACCAGTCATATTGAGAATATAGAATAGAATAGAATACTTTATTGCCATAGACCTTGTACAAGACATAGCAGTGCCAATATATAATATAATAAAAAGAACAAAATAATTTTGATAAATTACATAGAACATAATACACTATAACACAAAATTAAAGAAGACAGTAAGTATAATATATATAAACAAAAATATTCGAACTTATCTATTTAAATAATCACTGAACGAGTAAAATATATTTTCAGTAAGATGTGCTTTCAGGTTTTTTTAAACAAATTATAGCTTATTATAGTATCAGACGCCTTTAAAACATATGGATCTATTGCTCGCAGCAGTTGAGATTTTGCAAAGACCATCAAATTGCTTTTTGTAAGATTAAGTAAGTTTAAGTAAGTAAGTTTTGTAAAATCTAAACTGGAGTATGCTTCCATTGTCTAGTATTATAGTTGTGTTCTTATTACAATGAATATATTGGCAATATTGAGTCTGTGCAGCGCAAGTTTCTGAAATTGCTGAGCTAAATCGGATGAAGTTTATCCTCCAATAGGATTGCCGCAAAGTGAACTTCTTAAGACACATTCTGTAACTAGTCTTTTTGACAGACGTACTTATCAATCTGTACTGTTTATGTTTAATCTTTTGCATTATAAAATAAACAGTGTACAAATAGTTGAAAAATTATGTTTGCATTGTCTTAGAACTTCTTCGCGGGATTATATCACACTTTACTTAAAAACTTCTCGTACGAATTTTCGCCCATGTACACAATGTGTACATTAAACATTAACAATCAAATTTATATTTTTCTTGCAGCCTTAATGACTTTCTTAACTCTATTTAAAATAATTGTTTTGTATTCTCTGGTTGTTTTTTATCTTATTAATATTGTTTTCATTATCTACTGTTACTATGTATTTTACGTACCTTCCTGCTCTTTACTTGGGCTTTGCCTATTGAAGTATATTAAAAATAAAAAATAAAATAAAATACTGTTATGTTTTAGGGCACGAAATATGTGGATATTATTTGTTTTTAAGCCTCTAGAAAGGCACACTGTGCTTCTTGATGGATAGTTTGACAACAAATCGAGAACTATAACATGAAAGCAAGGATGCCTAGAATTCTTATTTTTCCAGATCAGGTCAATTCGATGGCTGGTTTAAGGACGACGGCTGATCTACACTTCCATTTAAAAGAATTCTTTCCTATAATTATCTAAAAAAGTTAGCATGAAATGCGTATAAACGCATAGCTTGATTTGCTCGATTATTTGAAGCCCCATAGGATATTGGCACATAGTATTGTAGACTGGAATAGCTACGACCGATTTTATACCAATTTGGATTAATTGAAATACAATTACGCTGGATTTTACGAGTCGAAAATGGAAACATCAAACTTTCAACAATTATCTGTTTAGAATTTTCGTTTGACATGTTATTTCGAACTACACGACCACCAAGCAGCAGCAGTGCAACAAGCAGAGCTTATACACAACTCTATTCAAGCTACTGCTTGAATGGACCTTGTGGTTTACACACTTTACACACAATTTACAGACCTTGTGTTATTGCATTTAATTATAATTAGCTGCAGCCAGCGGCCATATTTGACAAATTGAAATTTTTGACCACTTGATTAAATATGTAAATCCGAAAACGATTTTTTTCTAATCTAATCATTTGGGTATTTCTAGACAGATAAAAATATCGTGTTTAAAAGAATCATACTCATTCAAAATCACAAAAATCAAAATACTTCATGCGAATCCATAGTTCTAATCAAAATCAGAAAAGAGCCTTCTTATGTCACATTCCTAAAAACAAATAATTTGGCAAGTACTGAAATATAATATAATATGTAATATATAATAATACTGGAATAATATAAAAAATAGACGTTGTCAATTATTATAAAATACACAAAACTTATCACGATTCTGGAATAAAAGAGAAAAGAAAATATTATTCATTACTACATCAGCCATTTCGGGAATATATCGATAATGGTATAATATACATATACAAGCCCCAGGTAGCAATTAATCAAAATCTCCACAACAGAGTTCATTATAATTGATATTCAGATTTTATAATTTAGGTCAACTATGAATGAGGGTATATGAATAACAACGTTTGTCACACACGAGTATGTAATTAACTATATTAGCATTTTTTATTTATTACACAACACTGATAATTTAATACTTCTAATTAACTTCAGCATTATTGAAGTCAAATTATCATAACAATTTACTTTAGATATAGTAAAATGTATGATGTCTGACATACACGGATTTACTTCTTTTCTCAGATTTAACTTTCTTGAATACGCTTAAAATATCTTGTATTGAAAAAAAAATAGCTTAATTAGATGGTTGCCTTTCTTTCTTTTGCTGACGAGATTATTAAATTGGTTCCACGTGGTTATTAATGTCATATATTATGTTCTTTTTAGTAATGGTTATCGGGTTGGTGGCACAGAGTTTATAGTGTTTAATTTAGGGTTTAGCACAGGTGTAGAGTCTAGTGTGTCGATTTCTTAATCCAGAGATCGTGGGTTCGAATCCTCATTTCACCGGACAATACACGTAGCCCTCTTCGCAAGTTTGGGTTGACAACCATCCTGGCGTGAACGCTAGAGTGTGGAAGAACTGATATTCCAAATAATGGGGATCACAAGTCTTCTGAGCTTTGAAGTTATGACTGAATGGCCAAAGTGAAATGTTTATTGTTCTATTCATCTTAAGTGTAAATTGTTGCATTTAATTTTGTAGAAAATTTAATTCAAACTATCACAATAAAACTTCTGCGTTATTTCCACAAGACCAAAAGATATTTATGTTGAAATACTATTTTCAACGGTCAATTGGAAAGTTGATGTCAAATAGTTGATAATTGTAATAACGTACGCCAAGATGGTTTTCAATCCAACCCTGCGAACAGGCCGTAACATATGAGTATACAATTTAATTTAGGCAGAGCACATGGAGTTTTAGAGGGTCTCCTGTGACATCCAAAACTGCATATCGTAGTATAGTGGGAGGCAAGCAGGGCCTCTTACAGAGTCAAACAGTTGAAACGGTGGCTGGGTAAAAGCCATGATGGTAGACCTAAAAATACTTTTAAAGAACTCACGAGAGGCGACAGCTTACTAGAAACATCCACTTACAGGATATTTCTCATTTATGTATTACACAAACCCTTCAAAGTAGAGACACCTAACAGGTATACCTAGATCATAAATCATGATGCTCAGGTCTCAAATGGGCTCGTCTGGTTCACAAATGACCGACCAGGCTCATCGGCGGAAGTTCGTGGTGTGCGCCCAAGGGCCTAAATTTTCTTTGTTCTACAGTCTTTTAGGCGGAAGTATTTGCTAGCTCTGCATATGTTATCATGTAAAATTGATGTGGGTACCTGGTCATTACAACGTAACCGGAGATGAAAAGGCTGATACCTCCTTATTGGAGGAGAAGAAGAAGAGGAGAAGTATTATCTTATGATTAAGAATTATCAGAATTACTAGCGAGATCTATTGAAAACTCGATCAGAAAAAGACCTGAGGAAGAATAGTCGAACGGGCCTGGGCTGCGACAAGCCAGGCTCTTGATGAAGGGCTCTGGTGTAATGCAATCCGATCAATACCTGCGCTGAGTTGCAACACCATAAAGATTGTCACAAAATTATTAACAGGTCATGGACATATCGGCAAGTACCTTAATACTATTGGCCTTAGTGCCACTAGAATATACAGGTTCTGTGGATACCATGACAAGAACTCCTTACACATCCTTTGTCGCTATGCCTACCTTATGGTCAAGAGCCACAAATAACTGGATGCGACCGTTCTCCTGATCCAGGACATTAGAGAACTTCCACTAGAACTGCTGCTGGCCTATACGCATAGCACAGGTATCTTCTAATAATTCTTGACTAGCTGCAGGCACAATGGGTCGAAAGATGGTGCGGGTTACCGCGTCGCTCTTCGATCACAACAAAAATTTAATTAAAATTGATGGCGGATTGGGGTTTCGAACCTTCTCTTAGTTAAGCGATCGACACATTAAACTCTGAGCCACCGAGCTGATAATCTATAATCGATAATCTATCTATAATAATTGTGTATCGATAAATGAAATATATTTTCAAATCGAATAGCTCCTGTGACGAAGACTTTTTGATGTCTCATTGTTTCCTAAATCTAGTACTGACGTGACAACGTGTGGATACCGGGCTATTTATGTTATAGCATTTTTTGCGGATAAAACACAACTTCAATAATATGATATACAAGTAATTATAATTAGTTTATTATCATACATAATTCTATATCCTAATTTGTGCTTCTTATTATAGAAACATTAAACTTTTTAATTAAGTTTATTAATTGTTGGAAATTTAATTCCTATATAAATATCTATACTATACTAAGCTAAAAATACATATTTACAGATAAATTCCTTTGATAGTATAAACTCCCCAGTATTTTCCAAACCGATTCTACATAAAAAGTTCACGTTTAATTAATTCACCGTTTTCTATTTTCATAGAACTTGCAAACGCGCGTACTGGTTATTTGTGTAGTATACTAATTACGAGTATATTCAAGCTAATAATGAATATGTGAACAGGAAGTATTTGAAGAACATATTTGCCATTATTAAACGCTTGTTTTTAAATTCTATTTACTAAACGTTATGGGCTGCAGCAGCCGGCTACAGCTAAGTGGTTGTGTTACATCAAAAAGTGTATAAATAAATGTTGTTGTTTCACCGAGAACTCGGTCATTTACGGGTGCAGAACAGGTATGTCAATTAAAGATAAAATGAATACCCCTCTATGATACTTATCCCACGCTGTGAGGTGATATTTGATAGTATTCGCAGCTATTTATTTTAGAATATTTATTTGAATAAGGGAACTATTTTGTCAATATTGTGCTTAATTTTAAATTCTATTTAATAAACGTTATGGGCTGCAGTAGCTGGCTACAGCTAAGTGGTTGTGTAACATCAAAAAGTGTATAAATAAATGTGCTTGTTTCACCGAGAACTCGGTCATTTACGGGTGCAGAACAGGTATGTCAATTAAAGATAAAATGAATACCCCTCTATGATACTTATCCCAGGCTGTGAGGTGATATTTGATAGTATTCGCAGCTATTTATTTTAGAATATTTATTTGAATAAGGGAACTATTTTGTCAATATTGTGCTTAATTTTATTTTTCAGTAGAACTACTACGAAACAGTTGCCTAAATCATAATTTTAACGTTACAATCCCAGAACTTTTCAGCTCTATTGATCTCCTACTAAGTTTACCCAAACGTTTTGAAATAAATTGTTTTTGATATATTCTTTGTCGTACTTGTCTCGGATTCTCAGTAGCCCAAAACTGTTCAGTATACTACACCAGGTGAGTGACAAGAAATCCATTGTCACTCAACGATCACATAGTTTCGTCCGTCTAAATAATTTTGTTCAGAAAATTATTATCTAGATAAATTTAGTCACTAGGCCAATTGAAAAATCTTACTCTTCGTCACCAGGATGAAGTGGTTGACTGACATGTATTTTATATGGCTTAAAATGATGCCTCTTAAGAATAGTGAGAACTATGACGATAAATAGTTTAATTGTTAATTGACGTGGATTTAGTAGGGTGAATGTGAATTACAAAAATATCATTTAATACAATTTATGATCAAAATTTCTGCTAACTCTTAACCCTTTACTAAATTTCAAGGTCAGTCCGAGTAGCAATTTTTATTTCATATGGCAGTGGACGATGTTTACCGTTTTCTGTTAAATGTCTGTAGAGTTTCGCCAATATAGTTCTATGTGGCTGTACTCTTTCTGGATATAATTCAAAGTATCAATGTTCTCTGTGGCTGTAATCTAGCCGAATTTAAGGAAGATTTTTAATAAATTTCAGTAACATCGCATTTTTCTTAAATTGTAAACGTCATTATTACGTTTTTCATTATTAAAGTATACTAGATTTGATCGTCGATTCGATTCGATTCGATGAATCGTCATGATAGTCATACGTCGTTGAAATCAGAACGAAAATTCCCATCACTGTTTTTAAAAAAATTCTGGGTCCGTATTTAAAAAGATTAATTTGAGGATGGTCCGGATTAGACGAAACGTAGGAACGAAAACATGTTACTTTACGTTATAGAGCATTAAATCGGTAATGAAAAAGTCTTTTTGATACCATCTCAAACAAAGCTAAGATAACATAAAAAGCAGAACACCAAATTTTCTTTTTTTTTTTTAATAACTCAAAAATAAACGTAGACATTCTGGACTTCATGACGGCAAATTATTGGTCACAAAATTACGCAACTACCCCAATTTAACCGGTTTTTTTGTCTTACCGTTTCAGAGATCTGAATGAGCCTCGAATTTCAGCCACCCTGTATATAAATATAAATAATACACGCCGTGTCTCGCCATGACCACCCATTTGAATATTTCAGAAACTACTTATTTAAATATTGAAATATGGTCAGGATTTCTCTATATTATGTTCTCGTTGAATAAAATAACGGCATTTTTGAAACGCTTCCAGTTATTTCGGAAGGTTTACATCAACTTTGTTATTTTAAATATCAATGCATATTTTTACATGTTTCCATAAAGTATTCTCTCATTAAGTATTACATAATATTCACAACTCAATTTCTCTTTGGCGCATATCTCCACTAAAAGTCCAACAGCCTTATTAATAATAAAACTTAGAATGTTGTAAGACGTAACTAGAATGCAATTAGTGAAAACTGCATTAATAATGCCATTTAAATGCATGTTAACGCTAGAATGATGCTAAATCACTAGTTATCAGTTTGGGTATGTTTTACAATAAGTTAAAGTTAACCTAAAAGTTTGACAAAAATGTCAGCAGTTTTTCTTTTCCCTCCCAATTAACAGATCAAGAACGTTTTTCTGAAATATTAAATAATTTAATGCGAAATTTTCCGTATTTATATGTCAGTAACCTCAATAATTATTATAAAATTTTATTATAGCATGGTTACTTGTCGAATTCATTAGGAAGTTTTTGAACCCCTTAAATTTTAGCACGTCGTTATCGTTCTTCTGAGCATGTGCAGTTCCAAAAAGAGTATAATTTTTGGCACTGCGCATGCTCAGTATAACGATTGCGATAACGATAAGGTAAAAATTTAAGGTGTTCTAAATCTCCCGTAACCCCCGAGTTAACGTGGGCTACGAATCTCCCTATTATAAAAGGCAAAGTTAATGCTTATCAAGGGCAGATTTACCATGAATTCAAATTTTACATTAGCAAAAAGGAAAAACGTAATTAGTTAAAAAATATATAAACGTACTTCACTTAAGGATATTTTATTAAACACTTCTGTTTGCTATTTCATGTTTGTCCAAAGAAAAACGTACCTATCTAAATGCACAGATAATTTCTAATTTCACAACATTTTTTAAAAATGTGGGTCTTTGAGATACTCCCCCATGTTGAAAAGCTAAATCCGCCCTTGATTGCTTATTAACACAAAACAGTCTTGACACAAGACACTTGTCAGTTATCTTGTCACTTTGCGTAAATGTTTGTAAATCCAGGTTAGATTTGTTGCAGTGAAATTAGCTCTATGTACAGAATGAGATGTTGTCACATTAACTTCTTATTTAGCATGCTTATAGTTATTTGTCTATAAATATTTAATTATTAATATGAACTACTTAGATTGATTTAAGAATACGGTTAGTTGTCATTAGTTAACTTCATGTTATTGTGATTATTATTAATATGGGTGCGAATGTTCAAAAGATAAATAAATAATAAATAAATGTTAATTTAGTTTTGTTCCTTAATTTTGCAGCTGCTTATTTCAATTTCATTTTCTCGAAAATGTTTTACTAAAATTTATGTGAAGTAGTTGACAAACTTTAGTGAAAATCTTCAACACAAAATTGAATGACTTGTAATTTCATAGCTCTACATCTTTTTTGCAAATAAGACTTCATTCCAAAAGACATCAAAAAACTTATAATTTTTAAAATTAACTAAATTGGGCGAAAGGGACATTTTGTCATATCTCTTTGAATGAAACAGTTATTCCAGAACCTACATAATATTAAGGTACTTATGTATACCCACGGTTTTATTTACTTAAAAATATGTACCAAGAATGATTGAATTGCCATAATTATATTTTGAATGTATATTTTGGAAACAATAAAACTAGCTACTATAATATCATAAACCAGTAAATGAAAATAAAGCCCTAACAATATTTGTCATACTTATCGATCACGCTTTATATACTTAATTAGGACAAGACGAGAAATAATACATTAAAAGTTTGACATCGTGTTTATAATGTATACGTAAACATAACAGTAAGTGGAATGAAGGATATGTATATTGCATAAGCTGTAGATAATTTGCAGTAAATTTCTCTGTGCAAGTACTTTATAAGTTTATACCGGCCGAGGATCCAGAAACAGACACTAAACTATCTACAAGAATGTTAGAACTTAGCGTTTAGATTATGTAACAGACGTTTCTCTGTTTAGAGAAACAGTAATAAGTATCACTTGCGTTTGACTTTCTATTATTTATTCCTACATATTTATTATTATCACTGTTACCTATTACATATTTTTAAGTTGATTCAGTTCCCTGTTATTATATGCCTTCGACATCCCCACGCAGGGGCACAGGTAATACTCTCCAAATCACTCTCCACTCACTCACTCTCAAAACTGTAAAAAGATGATTGATTAACCGGGTATTTCGAGTGCATCGTTTATTGGATTCTAATTAATTGCTAAATTGGTTGGTGGTTTTAAGGAATTTACAAGTGGATTGAACTACTTAGTAGACACTATTTTAAAACTACCACCTAAATGATTTCGCAAACATAAATATAATGTACTAATTATGTATTTATAAATAAAAGGAGTATCTACTCGTAGTACACCATAGGGTATGTCGCTAATGGGCCAGAGTTTCATATGCCGTGAATACTTACAAAGAACTGGTGATGATTAGGTACCTGTATTCTGCTCTTTAAGGCTTCTACCGAATTTTGGCATCTCGTTCTAGTCTTTTCTTTCAAAAGCAGCGTGTATATCGCTCCATATGTGCCCCAATAATCAGTATCAACAGCTAAGAGTTTGGTCCCGGTAAAACCTGCGAATCTCGATATTTTGTCCACATTTGGTTCCCCTTTAAGATAATGTTATTCTCAGTAGGTGCCGAAATCTTTATAACAGACATTGTCCTAAATGGTAATTAGCTTGGATTTGTTTGAGGGTGGAAAGAGATTAGTTCCAATAAATTAGGCACTTCCAGTTTCCCACAACTGATTCAATATTCCCTTGCTGGAGCATAAGGCAGCATTAGTGTTTCGTCTATCCATTACGGGTATCTTAAGAAGGTAACATGCCACTTGCTCAGTGTCTATAGATTTAAAGTGAGACGACATATGTTGGACCAGCCGATAACAAATGCATTTATGTTTCCGGAACACCACAACGGGACCCGCAGCTGACATGGGTGGTATCTATACACATGACAACTTCAATAAACGAGTGTATCGAGCTTGTATCTCTATCTTCCAAACTAAGGATATAACACTGCTGGGATGTCTATATTATGTTTACTCAAGAACAGTTCTGACATATAAAGATGACATAAAAGCAAGTTTTTCGGCTGCTCTTCGTATCGCCTTGAATAAAGAGGCTTATATCCCTGCATTCTCATGATCTTGTACCATGCAGAGGAAGTGATCCGAACTACTGATGATTTTACAGGTCTCACCCATGACCATTCTGCTAAGGAAAAACTTCAAACTCAAGAGTCTACGGCTTCCCCGTTGCCGTGGGAGATTTAAGCATCTAGAAACCTAGATCTTCTTGTAAATGCACCTTATCTATCTAGAAATATATAAAAATGAGCAACATTTCTCTGTGAATACTCTGTCAATACATATTGAAACAATAATTTTAAGAGGTAAACCCCTTTAAAATTGACCTGTCTCAGTTTGATAAAAACTACTAAGAAATATTTTAGATTCAAGCGCCTATAGCGGCGACTTCATAAAGAGCGAATCATTTTGGAGCTCTGTAGAGTTGTAATTACCCTTTCAAAAGTTGTAATTGGCCAATGTAATGTTGACCAATACTTGAGATACTAGTCTCAAGCTTATGGATTCATCTAATTATATGGTGGATGGAAATAAGTTATATAAACCGATATTTTTTAAATGTCTCAAAAAGAGTTCTCCTGAAAACTTGAATCCTCCTCGTGTAGAATTGAAAAACAAATCTAGATAGTTTAACTTCAATATAACAAGAAGTACATGAGCAAGTTAAATAGTTTCATAGAAAATATCCAGCAGTACAGCCAAATTAAAAAAAAATAAGTAAATAAATTATCAGCACAGCTTATAAATATTCTAACAAACCGGTTATGTAAATGGCATTATATACTTTTATACTATTACAATGACGTTTTCATATTTAAAAATATTATTTGAGTACATAGATATGGCTGTAGTGATAATACAAATTTGTGTGCTTTGTTAGCAATGATAATTCAAACTGAGAACAAAGTAGGTGTATATTTGAGAGGGTGCGAAAATTAAGGGTAGATAATACCACCGAGATGTTTGTCAGAAAGTAATAATGTGGTTATCTTATATATAAATTTTAACAGACTTTTATTACTGGCTGCTCGCATATCGTCACTTTAAAGTCAAACCTTGAAAGTCCAAAAGTACCTATATTTTTTTCAGCAAACACAAAACAATGTGAGATTTAAAACTATTCACTGATAAATTTTCATGAAGCATGTTTTATTAATGAATTTTAACTGTAACGGGTAACGAATCATATGGTTACATAAAAACCTAAACTTATAAACAACATGAAATAAATTCAACCTCAAATTTTATATTTTTAGTAATATTAACTCAAATCTATATTCAAATGTATCAACTAGTTGATCGATTTAATTGACCTCTGAAAGTTCAAAGTTTAATAGGATTGTATAAAAATCCAATTAGATTTTGCAGTTCCAATAAATATCTGAAGGACCTCTTTAAATTAGACTTTGATGTATGATATTGAGTACGGTATCGAGTTATAGTATTATAGAATATTATACAGGGTGGGTTTTTGAAAACGAAACAGAGCGAATAACTCTCAGGAAAATTATTATTTCGAAAAACGCCGAGACAGGTCGATTTTTGATAAAAAGGGGACATCTTTTCCCATACTTTTGATGCTCCAGTCTCACCCCCCTAGGGAGGGGGGGCAACCCCCCCAAATATCTTAATAGGGAAGGAGGGTTAAATGACACATCATTTGAAAGGTACTTCAATTCTCTACATAACCCTGTATTAGTTTTTTAATTTGACTGGTTAGTTTTGAAGATAAAGGTTGTTAATAAAAAACTACTTTTTACGGTTTTATTTGCAAACTTTTTCTACATCAGCAAATTAAATATTCAAATTGATGACCTCCAGCCTCCATACAATAGTATAAGTTTTGCACAATGCGATCACGTACGTTTTGCAACATTTCTGGAGTAACTTGGCGGCATTCGTTAATAATGCGTTGGCGTAGATCTTCAAGGGAAGTAGGTGGAGTGGCATAAATTTTGGATTTTAAATGACCCCACAAGAAAAAATCCAAAGGGGACAAATCCGGCGATCGCGCAGGCCACTCTATGACGCCTCTTCTCCCAATCCACTGATTTGCAAACGTACGACCGAGATACTGCCGAACAGGCAAGGCGTAGTGAGGAGGGGCTCCATCCTGTTGGAATATCAACTGGTCTTCTAGATAATTTTCATTATTCTCTATAATGTGTATCAGCTCTGGATAAATGGAGTTTTCCAACAAATCCAGGTACATATCCCCGGTGAGATTACCTGGTAAGAAAAAAGGACCAACAATGTGGTCACCAAAAATTCCAGCCCATACATTTAATTTTTCCTGATGTTGTGTATGAGTCTCATAAAATATCCTGGGATTAGAATCGGACCAATAACGACAATTGTGACGATTGACATTGCCATTAACAGTAAATGAACACTCATCCGAGAAGCAGATATTAAAAATTAAATCTGGATTGTTAATAGCTCGTTCACTCATTACTTCACAAAATTGTAGTCGGCGGCCAAAGTCATCTCCATTATGTTCATGTGCAAGGTGAATCTTATAGGGATGGAATTTATGATGCTTCAAAGTTTTACGAATCTTGTTTCGGCCAAAACCGGATTCAGCTGCCATTTGCCTCGTACTCGTTCTAGGATTAATAGCAACATGGCCTAGAATAGCTACATCTTCTGCTTCATTTCTTTCGGGGTGTCGCTTTTTATTACTTACAGATCCGGTCTCCTGAAATTTGGTCACTAACTCCAAAATGTACTTCCTGTGAACATTTTCACCCAAGTGTTGCTGATTAAATATTTCTGCAGTCCTATTAGCACTCCGATTATTTGCATAAAAAAGAGCAATTATTTCCACTCTTTCTGGAATCGAATAAACCATAATGTCGACAAACTGTACAGGTAACAATAAAATAATAATTCACTCAAAACCCGTTCTGATTGTATTATTTATTATTTCAATTTACTGCGAATAATAAAAGGAAATGTCACTCTGACATAAGGGGTGACACTCATGGACGACTATTGTATGGAGGCTGGAGGTCATCAACTTGAATATTTAATTGGTTGATGTAGAAGAAGCAAATAAAACCGTAAAAAGTAGTTTTTTATTAACAACCTTTATCTTCAAAACTAACCAGTCAAATTAAAAAACTAATACAGGGTTGTGTAGAGAATTGAAGTACCTTTCAAATGATGTGTCATTTAACCCTCCTTCCCTATTAAGATATTTGGGGAGGTTGCCCCCCCTCCCTAGGGGGGTGAGACTGGAGCATCAAAAGTATGGGAAAAGATGTCCCCTTTTGATCAAAAATCGACCTGTCTCGGCGTTTTTCGAAAAAATAATTTTCCTGAGAGTTATTCGCTCTGTTTCGTTTTCAAAAACCCACCCTGTATATATTATATTATTGAATATTTTAATATTTTTAGTGTTCGGTGAGTAGTGTGCATTTTTCAATTTGAATACATATATACTTATATTCCTATACAGAGCTCTAAATAAAATTTTGTGCAATTTGGAAACAAAGGCACAAAGTATATGATAGTAATATAAAGATAAATAACATAATACTCGAAAAATAACTCCTAATTCGTTATTTATGGGACAACGCAGTTTGCCAATAACTCAATGCCTCTGCCACCCCAGCGCCGCTGGCTACATCGTATCCATCTGAAATATCAGGTGTGACGTCTCCCACCCATAGATACTGATATATCGGTTCCCAACCATACACCGTTGTTTTTCTCTGTTTAATACACACTTTACCTACTTTCGATCCGTCGTTGTCTCCAAATTGAACAAGTTTTTATTTGGGACTCTGTATACTTCTTGACTGCTTCGCATACAGTCACTGCAATTTATTGAAAATGCTTTCGATATACACAAGATATTTGAATTATTTAAAATTATTTAGGTTAGGTATTTGTTTAGGCAAGGTAACTGCACGTGCAAATACCAAAAATTATTTTGGTACTTGCACTGAGTACTCTGAATTCCAACAAATAAACACTGTTTCATATATTTGTCTCTAACTAAAACATGAATACTGAAAGTATATGTTTACATCCACAACCAGTTTAAATGGAAGCATTCGCATTCTTTACCAAGATATATTTTCTATTGCCTTTCGTTGAGTATTGTTAGAGGAGGTGACATTAATAACTAGGTATATCAATGTATTATAGATAGAAAGATACATATTTTCCCAACATTCTTATTCCGATATCGTATAGAAAAATGAAAATGAATAATGGAAAGAAATGTAAAGAATGTACCCTTAGATACAAATTTCATTTGTTTGCAAACAAAAAGCAGCTCTGGAAGAAATATTCTATATTTATAATGAATTACAATATACAATTTATTATGTTATATTTTAAATTTATAATAGTATTTATTTATAGTAAGTAATAATTTACCTATAATAAATAATAAACTAGGCTTTATAAAAGTAAATACAATATCTGAAAACATCTTGGACAATTAATATACTCATTTCATCTGAAAACTATTTGTTCATCTCCAATTAATGTATATAATATTTTAACTGCAAACAAAGGTGTTATTTCCATTTATTTATATATTATACTTTTATCTTTATGTTAATTGGGCTGCAAGGGTCTAAAGTTTCAATAAATATAGAACCAAAGCCGCAACCTCCCCCACAGAAGGGACGAGAATGAAATCTGAACCAAATAGATAGATGTATGTTGATTTAATTTGTCACTTGGGAGCATTTCACTGTATCTCCCAGTAGAACAACTTTAAAACAAAGCAAGTATTTCTAATTAGTATTGCACACTGTTTGTGCTTTGTTGTCTACAAAGTAATTAATATCTAGTTCTATGCTAGTTTATTCTCACCAATTAAGCGAAATAAAATTAAACTTGTGGTTTACCGAATTTCTCAAGTGTTTGAAATATATTCCTCTTGTCTTCTGAGATTGTGTTTTGTAGCAGTTTGTAATGCTGAGAGAGCTAAAGCTGCTGCGTACCTTAGGGTATTATTGTGGTTTGTATAATTATATTAAAATGGTTGACACATATATATTGTACTCTGAATACAATGAAAACGTCTTATTATTATTTGCTGTTACAATATAACACGTAGTATAACTGATACGTAAATTTTGAATCAATTTTGTTGAGATCAAACTTAACCAAGAACAAAACTGAAGAGTATCAAAACAAGAGTTTGGATAAGTTACTGCAAACTTGCCCATTCAATTACTTAAAGTATTATATCGCCAAATGAAGATTCTTCAGCAATCTCTTTTCCATACCCTTTAAATTTTCCACTTATTTGGTTTCAATTTTTTGTATTGTTATTACAATAAAGTAAGTATTTGAAAAAGAAGAATTACTGCTTTGTTGCTAATTTCCATTTCTATTCTCTTTTCATAGTGAAACAAATTTTTCGATTTCATTTATTACTATACTTATTTATTTATTACTTACTATTCGTAAGAGAACTAGCCAATAACATTTTTTTCATTTAAAACCAATTTCAGCAACTAGTTCACAGATTCAAAATCAATCACAAAAGTTTGTAAGATATGTAGAAACGCGTGAGTACATAATACTCTGGAACCACATAGATAAAACAAAATGGTCACCGAAAGACTAACGGAAGTGTGCTATGAAAAATAAATTCTGAAATATTCGCACCTCTTGACAAGGTTTATATATACAGTGTTATTCAGAACTTATCCATAATAAAATTTGGGGATGTTCAACATACATGTACAAATGGGGTAGTGCAAAAAAAATTTTTTTGGCGGGTTCTGAAAACTATTTAAAAATTTTTAATTGCACGCCGCTGGATACTGGTCCACTGTAATGGAGTGACCTTGGGACTGACAATGGAAATTGGCGATGCGATCACATATAGCACGAAAAAAATTTCGGAAGTTCTGAGTATACCGACACCCGGCGCAAAAAAGACTTGCAGCGTTTTTACTTTAAAATAAACTTAAAGATAGATAGATGTGACCAAAGAGACGTGTCTTTAAAATGAATAAAATTTTGGTACACTAATTTTGAAGAATTGCGCTACTTGATTACTAGGTATTAGAAACATGAAATTTATAAAAAATTTGCATATACCTTGTTACAAAAGCTGTTCGAAATTTTGTCCCTCGACTTCTACACACTTTTGAGCACGCCTTATCCAATTTTGCCGCACTACCCCAGGCACCTGTCTAGCTATCTAACTTGTACTTATTCGCGGATTTTCACGGACCAGATTCAACACTTGTTCTTGAGCTGCTAAAATACGTTGTGGTCGTCCCGGGCCACCATCGTCCATGATTTGCACTTAAATTACCAGTATCACGGCCACGTTGTACCACTGCCGTAAAAGTTGCATAATTTGGCGTGTGTCGATTGGGAAATCGTTCCGCATACAAGCGCGAAGCTGCCAATGAATTCTGTCCAACTTCGCCATAAATAAGAATCATGTCCATTAACTCAGCATTACTGTACACATGAGCCATTTTGAAAATTTTACAGATTAACACTTCTACGATAAATGAAACACCGGCACTGAGAGAGCGGCACAGATATACTGATGACTGATAGACAATAGAGATATTATCCCCACTCCAACTCTATTCGCTCGGTCTTAACCAGGCGTTCCAGGTACAAAAACTTGTTTACTGTTTTTGTAGGAATGTGGTATATCAGATGTCGTTGAAGTACAGTTGCCCATCTACGTAATCCTTTTTAATGGTATAACTTTAAACATTGTTTACGGGAAATCCTAAGACCTTTACTATAATTTTTTTTGGTGATATCGATTTCTTATTTAAGGATGTACATATCCTCAAAGTTTTAGAGATAAGTTCTGAATAACCCTCTATACAGGCTTATTCAGAACCTATCGAAAATAAAATTTGGGGATGTTCAACATACATGTAGAAATGTGGTAGTGCAAAAAGAAATTTTTTTGGCGGGGTCTGAAAACTATTTAAAAATTTTTCAATGCACGCCGCTGGATACTGGTCCACTGTAATGGAGTGACCTTGGGACTGACAATGCAAACTAGCTAGCACGAAAGAAACCGGCGCGCCCGGCGCAAAAAAATTTGCAGCGTTTTTACTTTAAAATAAACTTAAAGATAGATAGATCTGACCAAAGTGACGTGTCTTTAAAATGAATAAAATTTTGTTATCCTAATTTTTAGAATTGCGCTACTTGATTACTAGGTATTAGAAACATGAAATTTATAAAAAGTTTGCACATACCTTGTTACAAAAGCTGTTCGAAATAATATTCCTTGACTTGTACACACTTTTGGGCACGCCTTATCCAATTTTGCCGCACTAAACCGAATGTTCCTCCTGGTTGCTGATCTTGTAAACGCAAATTATTAAGTAAATTGGGGATTTTCAGCATTTTGCTGCAACAACCACTCACAAAACCTAACTGTCGATGTGTCGGTGTGTCGATTGGGAAATCGTTCCGCATACAAGCGCGAAGCTGCCAATGAATTTTGTCCAACTTCGCCATAAATAAGAATCATGTCCATTAACTCAGCATTACTGTACACATGAGCCATTTTGAAAATTTTACAGTTTAACACTCGATAAACAAACCACCCGCACTCCGCACACAGACAGCGAAACAGAAAGACTGATGACTGCATAGACAGTAAGAGATATTATACCCACTCCAAGTGTATTAGCCAGACGTTCGCCAGGTACAAAAACTGTTGTTTACTGTTTTTTGGAGGAATGTGATATATCAGGTCGTTGAAGTACAGTTGCCCAGCTACGTAGTCCTTTATAATGGTATAACTTTAAACATTGTTTACGGGAAATCCTAATTACTTTTATTACAATTTTTTTGGTGATATCGATTTCTTACTTAAGGATGCACATATCCTCAAAGTTTTTTATATGGGTTCTGAATAAGGCTGTATATATAAAAGCCTAAGATGATTTTTCATGTAAAATGATTTTTTTAAGACGATAAATCAAATATGATCACTACTTCTTATTATGACTTGCCTGCATATTTAGTATTGGGATATATAAAAATGTAGAAATTCCCAATATTCCTGTTAAGAATGATTTATAAATATTGAGTGCACATTACAATGAAGTTCTACATGATTTAAACGTATAAGTATTTAAATATGTTTAAAATATCTTTATTACATATTTGTTAAATATTAAGAGAACATGTAGATATTTATGGGTCTGACTTTATGTGTCTGTAAATGTTGAGCTAGAAATATCTCTTTCACATTTGTTAAGATTAACAGCGATCAAGTGACATTTAAAGAAAACAGAAAAAATATACTTTTTTTAAGGAATTAAGAGTTAAGATGATTCTGTGTGTATTATCAACATAAAATGGGGCATAAAAAGATCTTCCGTGTTGCATTAAATGCGTCTGCCTTCTCTGTACAAAGTATTTTTTAAAAGCCCCCTTTTATTCTGAACAAAACCGCTTTCTGAAGGTATTCTTTGAACAAATGTTTTCATTTGCCGCTCTTAAGTGCTTTTTGTATGCCAGATTAGGCATCAGTCGCCGAACGCACGCCAAAGATGTTTTAGATTTTTACACAATTAAATTAATGTTGTAAATTTTGTAGTAAAAGTATTACAAAATAGTTTATGGTATTTGATACATATAATCAATGTTATATAAAAGGTAAATTTCAATTTGTTTTGAACTGTTCTGTACAGTGACAAATTTGTTTCCGCATATTATCTATAATAATGAAATAATGAAATAATTCATCTCTAGATTACAGCGTATGTTATATTGCAGTCTTTGATAGCAAAGCATCTAACTTGAAAACTGCTAAGTGCTGAAGGAGAGACTGAGAAAGTAAAAAAGAAATATAGCGTCCATTAAAATGTCTGTCAAGGGTATAAAATAAGAGAGAATAACGTAAATAATTAATGATACTTACAAAATTTCCATTAAATATATCTCTGGAAGTATTATAATGATTAAAAAAGTAAACCACGTTTATGAAGTTGTATTTTCAATGATATCAATGATTGAATAAAGCATTGGAATGATTGAAAGTATGTTGATTATAAACAGCATTTCTTCAATAGTATAACCAAAGAGATTTAGTATTTCTGCTTTTTTGTTGTGAACCATTTATTTTTATAGCTATTCCAGCGCTGTGCTGTGCTACAATAATAGCAAGTATATAATATAATATAATATAATATAATAGCTATGCTATTTTTATAGCATTTTCATGTAGATATTTTTCAAATATGCGTTCAGAACTTACTACATATACAAATATACTGTATACAAATATACAGGGGATTTAAACACTGTGCTCTTGGATAAAACATCCTATATAAATATTCTATTAAAGGTGTATACACACATCTAACGACTATAACGGACGGATGGTTGTTCCATATCCTATTATATGAAGCGTTCTCTTACGTATAAGTGTATATAAGATTCGATGTGTCTATATTTGTTAATAAGAGAGACATGCTTTTATACGCTGGAAGAGTGTGCCATAATACCAATGTAGATTCCAAAGGAAGTTTCTGTAGCTTAGACACAGAGTAGTGCTCCAGAGAATATTCTCCAGGAATATCCTCCTTATTATATATAACCATCGAACAATATATTTCAATAAGTATATTAATGAGATAATGCTTTATGTATGTAAAAATATATTAAAAAAAGAAACAAACAACATATATTATTTACATTGTATATCGTGAGGGTTTCTGATAGATAGAAATTATTTGAAATCTGGGAAATATTTCTGATTAACTAAAATCAGTTACATATATTTCTGCTAAATGTTAAAATACTTATGGTTCCTTTAAAAAAAACACGGTTTACTCCAAATACCTATGTCATTGGTAAAAAATATCGATTACCGGTGTAGGTATGTTGATGATATAAATTCTACATTGATTACGGAAGATGATACGGCTATGGCTTCTCAAAAACATAAATAATAATTTGTTAGATTTAATATTCTTTTCCTGACGAAGCACGTATTAGGTTATGTAAATAGCCTTGAGGTGCAGAAAATGTTCACAAATTAGCAGAAAGTAGCTTGTATGAGTCGACGTTTGGCAACGATGTCAAAACCACATATAGTAGGTCCTACATTTCTCTACGAGACAATAGGTTACTTTCAGCAAGATGGAGCAACTGTACATACCGAAGAACATATCGAGAAGAACAACGAGAATTGTCTGGCAGACAATGATCGGGTCTGCCAGACTTAACACTTCTAGATTATTATTGTGTTTGGATATCAAAAGAATAAAATTTTTAAAACTGTACTGCAAAACATCAAAGAATTAGAAGCCGTGATTATTCGGGAAATTAACAACGGTATACCAGCGGCAGCGGCATCATGTAGCGGTTTTATCGATGTTAGTTTTTTGTTCCGAATAAAAATTAACTATCGTTATGTTTCGTTTACTCTAAATATTAAATTAAAAATGTTTATAATTATTACAGCTACTGAGCATGTCTTTTTATTTATCCCTATTAAAAGGTGTGGTTTTATCTAATAAAAAGTGTATTTTGACCTTTCATATAATGGGCCACTTGAACCCTATACCTTATTTAAAATTTTGACATTTATGCTGAGGGGGGGAGGGAGCAAAAATCGACCTGTCCCGGGATTTCTCTGAAAACAAAACAGTAACGGAGTTATTCAGGGTAGCTCGTATTCATTGATATACTCTTATGTAGTCCTTTATTAGGTATATTTATGTTCTCCTTTAATAATGGCCTCGAAGGACCGAAACAGGTGTGTCAGGCAACTGAATATAATGAATTATGTAATAAGTTAACAAGGATTTTTAAACCTTGCAGTTTCACGGAAGATCTATCTTTGATAAGTTTCTATTTTATTTAATATTATTTGCTTTATACGATGTGTATTCTAGTATCGCGGAATTTGCGGAAATTGTATTTTTGTTCCGGGTATTTTATTTAAAAGTAGGTCTTGGATGTTTAAGAAAGATATTCCTTTCAGCAGCATTTACTTTCGAAGTTTTATTTGGATTGGAACAAACGTTAAAAGCAAGCGGTCAATAAAAGATATAATTTAATATCAGTTGTTCTGCATTGGAAAACATTCAAAGGAATGATTTATGACTGTTATCTGTGGAATTTTGAGGATACGAGCGAAACAAAAATAGTCAAGGGATCCTGAGTCGTACATAAATTTTATAAAACGTAGAATTCGGTATATCACATTTGAGGGATAGAATTTTGCGGAGTATGATGCAAATTCAAATACACGATCGCCATTGCAATTTTATATAGAGGTAAATATATGAATCATATAAAAAAATATACATCTGTTTACCATAGAGTAAAAAATATCGGCTGCTGCATGTGAAATCGAAATTTATAGCTGTTATATGCCTGAAAAATAGCGAACGATCTACGTGAAATACAAAATGTGACACAGCTAACAAAAGTATATTTCAAATGAAAATTATTAAACGGTCAAATTAATAATTATATATATACCGGGTTTCCCATTTCATTTGACTAATGGCAATTAACATGGGCTATTACATTTCATTGAATTTTATATTCCCAGGGCACACTATGAGAAATATTGCTAACGGAATCGATAGTACTGACTGTCAAACACTTCTAGTTACCAAAATACTAAAGCGAAATGCTTTTTTAATTAAAATATCAATAAAAATTCGTTTTAAGTTAATAGGTGTAGTTTACATAACTGTTTTAAGACACGTTATTAAACGTCATCCGGTGGACTAGTTGGTTGAGTGGCAGTGTTTCAAACTGAACCGCAAAATTTTGCAGGTTCGAATCCCGCCAGAGACAACTTTTTTTTTACTTTTTCATTAATTACAAATTATTAGTGTTTACTTATTCGAATAAATATGGTTCATTGTCAGCACGTAGTTATTATTTTTGAAAGTCACAATATTTACTTATAAAAAAAAACATTAAACATGTTTTAATTGGTTCATTTCCTTTATCTTTAGCTAAAGCTACTATCTTATAAAATAAGTATGTAATCATAATTAACAAGCAACAAATTTTTATTTATTACATGCACTGTGCGTTTACTAATAATAGTGTACTTATCTCTGCTAATAGTTACTACATATTATACCTCAATCTGGATATTGAGTTAAACAGTTACCTAGGAACTGTCGTAAATTAGTAATAGGTTTCTTTGATGAGTTTGTTAAAATATGATGAGTTTTTTTAAAATATATTCTTATTTTAGAAAACTCATAATTTTAGAATTATAGTTTTTTATTTAAAAAAAACTATTACTCAATACAGCTCAATATCTTACCCACCAGATTTCCTGAAAGCGCCACTTCATCGATTTTTCTATAAAAACTTGATTTTAGTTTAAATACAGGGTTATCATAAATTAAGGAATATATTTCAGCTTATTATGTATTTTCAACAATTTAAGCAATAGAATGTGAAAGAAATTCGAGTGCTTAAACAATGGGATTTCTTATGTCCAACAGTGGTTAACGCAAATATTTGATATGTCGTCTATTTTGATCCTGTCCAATCACCAACCGTTTCTCCAAATTGTACACAGCATTACTCAGCATTTCTGTTTAAATTGGAAGAATTTGCTGAATAATAAAGTCTTTTAATTCTTCCAGAATTGTTGGTCGTGTTAGCCAATATTTGTAAAGGAAAATCATACCTCATAGGAAAATCTACATCATTAATTCAAACAGCAGTTTAAGTTTATAGGGATACATTTTTAGGATTTTAGAATACAAAATGAGCACGAAGTCATTGAAAACATGATTTCGTGATAACATGTGTTATAAACAGAGGTTATTTTGTAAATTAATAGCCTCCAAGATCGCCTGATCTTAACCCAGCGGATTACTAGCTGCGTGGGGTTATTTAAATAATTTGGTGTTTAGAACACGACCAACAACGCTGGAAGAATTAAAAGACTATTAGGTAGCAAATTGCTGCAATTCAACCAGAAATGCTGAATAATGCTGTGTACAATTTGGAGGAATGGTTGGTGATTGTACAGGAGCTAAATGGACGACATATCCAACATTTGTGTTAACCACTGTAGGACATAAGGAATCCCATTGTTTAAGCAATTGAATTTCTTTCACATCCTGTTATTAATGGAATCCAATTAATGCTTCCAATATTTTATTATGAATATCCACTTGAGTTTACGATATCATCTGTTTTTTTTTTTTTTTGGAAACTGTAAATGTGCAAACACTATGCCACGCTACATGTAAAATACAACATATTATATACCTAATATAATATCTCTATTACTATTATAAATATGTAATAATTAATGGGCCTTAATCAGTAATTTTTTTGAAGTACTATTTAACTTGCTATTTATATAAAAGGATCCTCAACAACATGAAATGTATAATTCTGATTATACCCGTAAAGGTGATGATAATAATACAGATAATCCTCTATTCGGCATGACCAGGTAAATTCTCACAATTAACCCGGCCTATTTTAATTAGGTATATGAAAGCGTAACGCGTTTTCCGAAAGATAATGTACCTATCTATTCATTGTTAAATATTTATTATAAAAATGTTATTTGGTTATAATTTATAGATTACTTTAAACATCAAATACAAAAATGTGTCGAAATAAATTCTAAATACATGCTATATAGCTGTGGGGATAATAATGTTGCATGTCGCATTCACTTTTGCATGTTATACATAATATGAAATTCCGTCATCCGCTCCAATACTAATTAAAAATTCGAATAAATTATACCTAATTACTTTTACAAAGGAAAAATTAAAGATTTTAGCTTGTAATGTAAAAAAGGTACTTAATGAATTTTCGTGAATTATGAAACATCTTGATGGATTAATTGAGTAAATTTGTGAATAATGAAAATATACTTTTTATAAAAGTTAAAATGCCAACATAGAAAATATGTCCCTTTTAAAACTTTTTGACTGTCATTTTTTAAATCGTCGAAGAAATATTATCCCTGAAAATATGAAGAAAAATTATGGTATGTAGCGACAAACGGACTTTGAGATATGATATTACTTTTCCTGTAAATTTAAAATGTTTCATTTTCACTAGGTATTTACCTAACGAGACGAATTTTTTAAAATGCTAAACTATTATTATTCTTTATCTCTACGTTTGCAATATGCACACGCACTTTTTTTTATACGCTTGAAGTAGACATGTCTGTTTCCATGGTTGGTAGCTGAACAAAAATTGTCTTGTATAAAAAATCTTCATTTATATTTCACTTATAACTTATCTTAACAATCTTTTCAAACCATTAACTGATATTTCAGAAAGCGCTTAGTAAATTAGGAGCCTCTGAAAAGTTTTTTGTCAATCGACTGCTGGCTTCCCTGTTTCTTTACCAAAACTTAGAAAAATGCTATTCTAAAAGATTGGCCCTACCAGAAATGTAAATATTCAGTAAGTAGTTAAGGCGTTGGTACTATCAAAACCTAAATACTACTTAAAAAAGACAATCCAGTTTGAAAGATCAGCTTCCTGTAGAGATTTCTCATTTTTAACACGAAGGATCTGGCTTACCATAAAATGGTTATAATAATGTATTGGTTACAATGTACTGTATTTATTTTTAGTTTAGTGTTTGTTTAATTAAGCTTTTAGTTATTTAAATAGAACACTTTGCATATCTCTTCATTTCATCACCGTTTCTTTCTATAGGAATTTAACCGATACTAAAATTTCTATTTTAAAAATCACTTCATTTTAAAAACAATGTGTGGGTATCCTACTATTTAACAATTTTTTATTGTGTCCTATCCAATTCCTTATTTCTTATTCCATGTCAATAAAGTTCCGTCAGAGGTTTTGTGTTCAATTTTCCTTAGGTAAATCTCAACAAATCTCAAGCCAAAGTTCTAAAAATCGTGCAGTTCTACGGATTTTCTCAAAGAAGCTCGTGGAGAACCATTAACGCAAACGAACGTTGAAAACAAGTGCACTCTGGATATAAATTGGGGCATATACCCTAGATAGATGAACTTAATGGAAAAGAAACGTAATGCTAACTCGCCTTGGGGAAAACAAACAACTTAAATCTTAAGTTATAAATCATCAACTACAATCTTATACGTATAATTTTCGAAACCGGTATTTTATTTCCTACTTATAAATGCACATGGAAGTCCAGTTCTCTTTCAAAATATCAATAAAGTAATAATATTTAATATCAAAGTAATTTTGGACGTGTCAAACATATATACCCGCATGTATAGTTTATATAATGTCAATTGAAACTGTAAAAAAAATTCCGACAAAAGAAACACCTGCACCTCGACGGCGGCCTCTTTGTTTACGCACGTGTGTTGTTTGTCGGAATTTTTTATGCAGTTACAATTGAGATTATAAAGACTATACAATAATATAACTTCTCCAATACTAGGTATATAAGATGATAAAATATGTTCATTCTCGTGTTAATTTTATCTATTTCTTCATAGTGTGAAACTTACAATTTCATACATTGGTTATAGGGATAAATACAGTGTGTACGTACAGCCAGGAGCTTATACGATCCATATTTGAGAAACCAACTATGTGAATTCAACCAAATGTTGTATGTTTCCTTATTTAATTAATTCGAAGTAGGCCATGTTAAGGAACAACCAGATTCTATGAATTTATTTTAATAAAATACCAAATAATAGAAGTTGTTTGGACTGATGAAACTAAATTTACAAAAATATGTTTATGTTACTTACGTACTCATCAATGATGCAATACAAAGATGAGGATACTAGAAAAAATAACTAGAAAATATGCCAAATTAATCTGACACTGTCTGTGAAAGCTTACAAACCGTTGATATACTATGAACTTGTAATTGGTGGGAGAATAGTTCTCGAACTAAAATACCTAGGCCCCATGAAATCGCAAGTGCATCCTTACTGATCGCGCACCTATCTAGACAATCAACAACCTACCAATTTTAGAAAAAAGGCGGAGGCGCTAGTTGGAGATTTTCCTCAAAATAAGAAACTAACAGGACAGCGTTGTTGCAGTATGGATTGTTAAGTTAATAAAGTACGTGCTAAACCCTTTATCTCCTTGTTCAGACTCTGTAGAGGTTGTTGCTTCACTTAGCCTTACTTTATGGAATGGATTTTCTAAGTTTATATAGTTTTAAAACTACAAAACATTCTTTTGGATCATTGCTGCTAATGGCAGTCTGCTAGAATTACCTAATCTTTAGACTAATTCTCATACTGACCCAGAACTTATTTCATTATTTGGTAGAGCAAGGATCAAATGTTTACTTTATATGCAGTTTTTATTATTTTGCACATAATGTTTCTGCCGATCAGTGGTGCTCTCAGAAAAAAAATCTCGTTATGGGCCAATGCTTCAGATAATTGGGGATTCATATAATAAACACCAAATTAGACAGCGAGCAGTGAATCACCCGTCCCCCGTCCTAGGCAACAACGGGTAATGAGATAGAAAATGCATCTCCCTTAGTGTTTTTTTGCCTGTGCCTGTGTTATAGGAGTGCGGTCTGAGAGCGGCAAATAAATTATTATAGTTTTGTACACTTTACCATATTGTATTACCTATGCTAACATTGTGTCCTATTGTATGAATAGGACACAAAAGGACTAAACTATTTCTACGGTTCAGTGAACCATCGCGACTGCCCAGTGAACCATCACGACTGCTCAGTGATCGCCGCGACGGCTCAGTGAACCGTGATTTACTAACCAATAAAGCGTATTATATTGGATAGGCCCTCTGTCACCATTCATAATATTTTTACAATTTCCAAACTCTCAAAAGCATCAGGCTGTCTGGAATTTGTTGTATTCCTAATTAGTCTTAAATTGCTACTATCTATTTTATGGTTGTTCTCAAACGCATGTTGGGCGATACTAGACTTATCTGATCTATCATATTTGAGCTGAGCCATATGTTCTTTGAATCTAGTTTGAATTGACCTTCTAGTTTGTCCAAGATACTTTTGATTGCAGTCTTTACAACTAATTTCGTAAATCACCCACATTTTTTCTTAGTTTCTATTTTGTCTTTTGGATTGCCTAAAAGTTGTAGTATATTTACCGATGAATAAACCACTGACATACGTAGGTACCTATATCTGTAAAAATCTTACCAAAACAATGGGTGAAACGAGGATCGTACGGAATAGATATGAATTTTGGATTTTCTCTTTCATTTTGAAAAGTCGAGGAATTTCGAAGTGCCTCTTTAAATTTACATCCCCTAATTATTTTTTTATCAATATTTTTTACTCAATGCCTTTTCTTCTTCAAACCACTCCTTATTTAGAGGGAAGCCACACCATGTCTATAGGCAATCCAGTCACAACTTTCAGATCCATTTTTGAACAAATGGTTAGTATAACAGGACAAGTAGATATTTTATTTTATCCCTGACACTTTCTCATGATAACGTTTTACCCCTTTATCACCATCACCCTGTAATTTTTAAAGTATGCATTTTTATGCATTTGCAAATTATGAAAAATAATTTTGTATGAATTTGCATGTCGAAACAAACAGAAAGTGATTTATCATGGTTCTGAAGAGACGATACGTTATATTAAAAATATGTTTCGCCATTCAATAGGGAAGTATTTCTCAGTGTAATATACTTGCTATCCTAAAACCTTAAAAAAATCAATCAAGTTGTCGTCACAGGTAGACATATATTGTTTCAATTTAAATGGCTAGTTGTATGTTACTTTCTTCAAATGTTAAAGAATCCGACTTATTTACTAGAAATGTAAAATAATAACATACGATATCGACAACTAGATAGCAAACAATCTGGGGTTCTGGTCGAGTGATTCTAAATTTCCAAATTTATCCGTTAAACCAACTATCTATCTCTATTGTCTTATATTCAATGTCCGCAACAACTACACATAGTTGCAGACGTGGCAATAGCCAAAACTTTAGAAAACAAAACTTAGAATTTCAATTAGAATTCTACCCCAAGCTATTAAGGATAGACTCTCGGGATGTTTTTCTTTAGCTGAATAACATTGAATATCTGTCTAGATATTTGCTAACGTACGTCGCTCAGTAAACGTGAGCAACTTTTATCTAAACATATTTAATTTTGGATTGATTTTTTGTGAACAATTAGAATAGCTATATTTAATAAAGTAATGGACTTCTTAAATAACAGTTTACTTTAGCTTCTTAAATGATAATTTGAAGTATAAATAGTAGTCCTGTAAGTGGCAGTAAAGTGACTTATTGTACAGGTATCACAGAACGTTACAAAAAAAATAAATCCATAACCATAAAAACCATATTAACTATGGAACACTTATTAGTGGTTTAATTAACATGTTGGGGGCAAGCCGTCGTAGCAACTTGGCGTTCATATTATCGATATGAGCGCCAAGCAAGGTAGGCCGCGGTTAGTATTTGGATGGGTGATCATGCAGGGAAGACCGTCGGCGCTTGCCCGCATCTTCTAGTGGCCTGTACGTCGGTGAATTCACAGAAGCTATGCAAATTTAGGCGAGATTTGCGTAGAAGACGTACCATCCCTTGGATAGGATGTAAAACCGGAGATCCCTTGTCTATGAAATGATAGGCAAGTAAAAGATTCCTACCCTGCTATAGAAAGTAGGGGTTCGGCAAAATTTCCAGGTTGGGGGTTGCTCGTCTCCTGGGGGCTTATTCTCATCCGGGGAGTAAAGTTGGGAGAGGTGAGCATTCTCCCGCACGAGGGAGAACGCTCCCTGTTCTCATGATATTTTAAACCGTATTCTTAATTAGGAGAAAATCACAACATCGTTGCCACTTATTCTTTCCATGGAATAACAGAATAAATATTTTTTTTAATGATTATCAGTGGTCATGGAACAGAAATTTTAACATTGATGTTTCTTTGTTTTGTTATATATTTACTTAGTTTCGAAAAGGAAGATTATTTTATTCCCACAAGATTAGGTATATTTCTAATACAAAAAGAAAAATGGAGCGAAAAAATGTCTCAATTAATGCCGCGCAGAAAGTAAATATAATAAATATAATAATTATTAATTATTATATTATTTTTGAGGAAAACGAATCCACTCATCAATTATATTCTGATTATTTAAAACTGCAGTTACTTCATTGATGCAGCGACTCACGCTTGCTTGGCTTATACCACAAAATATATTTTTCCCAGTAATTTTTTGATAGCTACCGTGAGCATAAAATAATAGTGCCACAAGAACCTAAAACCAAATACCACATTGATATAACTATAGTGTATTGAAAACTTCCAATGTATAGCGTTTATATTAAGTCACAAAACTTGCAGAATAGATTTATTGAAAATGTTTTCCATTATTTACTTAAAGGTGTGATAACCATAAATTTCTTCCTCTTTAAAAACCCTTTAAACAATCAATAGATGAATTCATGTGACATAAATTATTAGTACTACTCTACTACTGCACAGAACATTTAGGTACTACTAGTTAAGTAGTAATTAATAGGTAACAAGTAATTTTGAAAAGTAACAACCTTTGTCTTAATTTCCAAACTTGCATAATTTTGTCCCTGACGCATATATGGTGTTACCAGATCAATAATTTCTCGACCAAGAATTTTGGGTACTCGAAATAGACCTACAAACTTCGTCATTCAGAGTAACAAAAGGATCTATTTCATTATGAAGCAGCCTATCTGGAACATTTGCATGTTCTTCAGCCTCTATTAAATTATTAAACATTTCAAATATCACTAAGACCTCCTCTTCATCCATTTCTTTAAGGTATAAGATCATAAAATTTAAAGATTTTATTCAAATCATAGGGAAATAGATTTATTTAAAACCAATTAAAATACTTACCTTACTACGAGCCCTAACAACTAAATGTTGGGACAAGGTATTATTTTGGATATAATACAATGGCTCATCAAAACTACTGAATTATTTTGTGTATTTTTTTAAATACAAACATAACAATATATCCTAGACTATTTGAACACATTTTCGTGCCATGGTGAAGCAATCGGTAGTAATCATAGCGTATTTAGTCATTGGAAGACCAAATTGGCTGACAACTAAATGTTGGGACAACCACAAATCTCACATTTAAAATGTTTAAAAAACGCTATATAAACATCAAAAAAACGTTTTATTTATTCATTGGCAGTTTGTAAGTGACGTAAATAGTTATCAGTAACAGTATTTGTTAAAATATTTAAATTTTGTTAATTTAAATTGGAATAATGGGTCGTGGAAAGGCTACCGAACAGAAATTACGTGAAATTATCATTCACCAATACAGTGTGGGCGCGACAATGCGTTAAATTTCTAGTAATTTACCTATTCCAAAGACCACAGTCTATAATATAGTGAAAAAATATGGTGAGTCTGCCAATGTGGATGTTCGAGGTAAAATTTCGGGGAGACCAAAAGTTGTTTCACAAAGAGATTTACGAAATTTAGTTAAATTATGCAAATCAATGAGAAGAAGTACCGTTCAAGGCATAACTGCTCAATGGAACAGGGCAAGTGGATTAAATCTATCTAGAGAATGTTGCCGAAAATACATTCATAAATGCGGTTTGGGATTTTACAAGGTAAGTTCAGTTTTGTATGGTTCATCCATTAGCAAAAAGTTGATCCAAATTCGTATTTAGGCCGAAGAAAAACTGCTATTGACAGAGATTCAAAATAAGAACCGTTACAATTGGGCAAAATCTAAACTTCTGTGGATATAAAATGACTGGAATAAAATAATATTTAGTGATGAAGCGAAATTTGATGTTTGCGTTGGAGATCACCGTAAACGAATAATACGAAATAAAGCAGAAGCTTTTCATAAAGACTTAAAATATGTTGTGAAGTTTCCAAAGGGAATTATGGTTTGGGGCTGCATGTCGGCAAGGGGCTTATGCATTTTAAAATTTATAGATGGTACTGTAAATGCTTAAAAATAACAAAAGATACTTCAGACCTCACTTTTACCTAGCGCGCAAAATTGTTTCCTAATGAGGATTTCATCTTCCAGCAAGATGGAGCATCATGTCATTCGGCAAAATCTTCCAAAAAATGGTTTGGTGATAATAATATAAAGGTTTTATCTCATCCAGCCAGCACTCCGGATCTAAATGTGATAGAAACTGTGTGGCATAAAATGAAGCAGTATTTAAGAAATCATCCTCAACGCACTATTTCTGATTTGCAGACAAAACTACACGAGATTTGTGATAATTTTTCTCCTCAAACGTGTCAGTTCTTGGTTAATACAATGCCTGCAAGAGTTCAAGCAGTCGTTAAAGCTAAGGGCGATGTGACCCCGTATTAAATTAAAGTTGCTTCTTGTTTGTCCCAACATTTAGTTGTCAGCAAATTTGACCTTCCAATGACAAAGTACGCTATGATTGATGCCTATTCCTTTACCATGGCACGAAAATGTTTTCAAATAGTCTAGAATATATTGTTATGTTTGTATTTAAAAAAATAAACAAAATAATTCAGTCGTATTGATAAGCCATTGTTTTATTTCTAAAATATTATCTTGTCCCAATATTTAGTTGTTAGGGCTCCTAAAATACGTTCCTCTCTCCCTAATCAATTCCTAATGTATAATTTTTAATTTAATTTTGCTTTGAATAATTTAAATTATTAAAATTATTAAATTATTAAATTAAAATATAATTTCAACCAGGAAATTATTTTCTTTTTTGAGGTTAGATTAGAAATTTGAATTTTACTTATGAATGACAGCAGATCTTATGTTCCGTGCATAGGTTTCTCTTAAAAACAGGCAATTCTCTCGGTCCGTTGTAGGAGAATAAAAACCCTCCCATTCTATTGAAATCTTGTAGGAATAAAACGGTTGAGAATGCAGCTTAAACAAAATCAGTAGAAATGTAGAAATATGGCGTCTTTTTCTCATAGGAATACTCATATTCCCTGGATGAGAATAAGCACCCTGGCGTCGGTGATTGGCCTTAGTCGCGGAAATAGGCCGACGTTAAATAAACGAAAAAAAAAAAAAAAAAAAAATTAACATGTTAGATTAACTAGAGAAAGAATAATGAATAAATATAGTTACCGAAAATTCAATAAACACTGGAGTTTTATTTGTGATGTTGCACAGTAGTGCCCTCTTCCTCTCTGTGCAATTATCCATCTGAAAATTATTGTCTCATTAACAAATAGCCAGAGACCTGCTTTTCTGCAGGTATACTATTACGGCTTTGACTTCTATGGTCGAAAAAGCTACCCTACGGCCCATGTGTTTCGACTGACGTAATGGAGTCTAGGCACATAGTCCGTGGAGTACTTACTTATTTTCGGCATCTTCTTCAAATAAATAAATAGGTTCGTATGTCGTAGGCCAACTCTGTATCTTAAAGATGATAGAGGTCACAGAAAGCTGTAACGATGCTTGCAAAAAAGCAGGAGGCTATTTATCTATCAATTAGACAATAATTGTTAGATTATAGTAGCACAGACCGAAAGAGGGCACTATTGTTTCTCACCACAACTATAGAATACCAGATGCCCTTTTAGGCACCAGGCATAGAAAATAAAAGAACAAGCTACATAAGAATTTCCAGTGCTTTGAAATAAAGGCGGTTAGCGCTTTGGTGAAATGTGGCTGAACTAATTTCGAACTAACCGCGTCGTTATTTCAAAGCACAGTGGATTCTTACCTATCTCGTTCTTTCATTATCTATGGTTCATCGATTCCAGTACCTATGGCACTTTCAGGAGTACAGAATAAGTTCGAAATAGGTCAGTGTCTGGGAGTTGGTCTTGATGAAACATGTGGTGACCTTTATGAAGATGCCGGAGTAAGGCAACGCCAATCGGGGCACATAGTTCGTTTTTCCTGGATCTTCTTCAAATAAATACTGGAGTGTTTACTTTATTTTCAAATATCAGAAGCAAAAACTATTTTTGCGGCAAAAGGCAATTTATTTTATATTTTTAAATTCCTCGACATAAAATTGCACAACTTTGATCCGATTTAACTAATTCTATATTTCTCGTTTTCACGTTTTCGAAAAATCAGTTAACGATGAAGCTAGAATCTGATTCACTTTATACATTTACATATTATTGCCTGTATTTCTTTATACATTGTATCCATTGTTTGGAGTTACATGTTTGGACAAATCCAATTACTGCGTCTTTAATTGCGCCACGTAATTCCTCTACAGTTTCATACGATCTTTCATACCCTTTGTTTTTAGATGACCTCAAACAAAAAGTCTAGTGAGGTTTGGTGACCTAGCACGTTATCTTATTGCCTATAAGAAAAACAAATTTTGAGTATTCTAGCACAAAACTTAGTAGACCTAATTTTTTTAGAGACCAATTTTGATATCCTTACTGCACCGAAAGAACAGTTTATTCATAATTAATGATACTGATTGACACCTAACAAAGGCTTTATTGGATAATGGCGTAATAAATTTTTGTTTATGAGAAAAAACAATTTATTAAATCTTTTCAAATATACCTTATTACCGTCAAGTAAGGGATTATTGATAATCAATATATCTTTTATTTTCTATTAATAACGATCCGTTTTAATAAATATTATTATGAGTAAATGTAGCATTACTTATTTATTATAAATAAAGCATACTAATTAAAATTTCGACTTTATTAGAATATAGAGAACATTGTTTATAATAAATATTTGTTTTAATTTTAAAAAACAAAGATTATTTATAATGAATAGTGTCTTATTTATCACACCCCAGTAATTATTTTACGTTTATTTAGTAAGGTTATAGTCCAGATCTATTTTTTATATCACAGCAATCACCACTGAACAGGTAATAATTCTAAAGATTTTTAATAATTCGCACAATCGGTAGTTTTCCAATGTTAAGTGTTCGAAGGTAAGTTTTAACGTCCCTACCTTGTGCACCATACACATATGGGTCATATAAGTATACCGTACAGCATAGTGCAGCGTCCCTCGTCTCATCTCAAGTATCAAGTAGTCAAGTAGTAAGTACACACACATTAATGAAAACGAAGTACTCGCGCCGCGTCAAAATAATAGGTAAATGAAATGAAAATAATAATGAAATGAAATAAAGTCACCCAATCTAAGGTAAATAAAAAAACACGTCTGCTGCTCACTGTCAACAGTGCCAACCTAGCCCACACTGCCAACTGCACAATTAATGCCGCAATAAAGTATCTATTAATTAAAAAACTACTTCAGGATTTTTAACAAAAGAATGTATTAATTCATAATAAATAATATAGAGTAAATAAGAAACAAACATATATTAATTTTTAGTCTGGATTATTCAATATTAATAAAATCCAAATTAATAGTAAATATATTTTTTGGGAATACCACCAAACAAAGAATTTATTAAGATGAAACATTTCTCATTAACTATTAACATTTTTACACCAAACAAAGTATTTGTTTTTAATAAGTAAAATATATTTAGAAGAATATTTATAGTAAAAAATATTGTTTAACCTAAAATATGTATTATTTATTTTAAATAAATGACATCCAAATAAGCAATTATTAACTATAATCCACATCTTTTCTTTCAGTGTGATTGTTATCCCTGTCCTGAAAGTTTGAATAACGTATTTGCGTAACGTAAATATTTTGTTTTCATCGTTTATCTACTTAAGGGAAGGAATCTTGGAAATATAACCTAAGATTCTTCTTGGGCTTAAATTTTTTTAACGAACTCTGTATCCTCTAATGGTATCCGGGATGCTCATTCAGTGCATCTTCAACTAGTGTATATTCCAAAGATCAGAATTTATACAGTATTAAATTTTGAGAAAAAATATAAACTTAAATCGCATAGCAAATTCTACGTTCTAACATAAATGAATGTATATACATTTCTAGAAATTACAAGTCGATCACAGTTTCGTTTTATACGACCTTTTCGGACAAATTCTATTATATAAAAACTTTTTCTTCCCTTGAACCCTATGCCTGAACACATTGATTGTGTACTGAACTGTGAACCTTACAATAAACCTAGATATTCCCTTCCGTTTATTGAATTTTGTCAGACAATGTGTTCAATGTGAGAAAGGCAGAAATAAGGAGGACAAAGATAAAGATTAAGACGGATAAGAATTGATGCGACAAACCTCTTAACCACAGCCATTCTCCGAGATATCGGTAGGTTTCATTAGGAGGACCTAGTAGTGGCCTAAATCTGGCGTCTGCTAGCTTGCTTGGCTATTGATTAAATTCCATTTTTAAGCGGAACTCGGATTTTTATCCCGCTACTTTGCATGCTACGACTTCACTTTTATCTGAACGTTAGGACAAGAATATGAACTGGGGATTCTATATTAAGAATATTATAATTGTTTTGTTCTATAAACGCTATCTGGCCCTCGGGATGCATAAAAATTATATCTTGAACATTTTATGCATATGATGACTTGCTTTGCTGGAAGCCGAATATTGCAGCGCAGGGACATTTATATTTCATAAAGAAAACGATATATAGTCTGCTATAATTTTTGGGGTGGAAGGAAAAATCACAACATTGTACAACAAAATCACATAGTATATGTTGTTGTACAAGAAGTGTATAAATTTAATCCCTAAGAGCCTAGTTAGTGAGTATTAACAGAATTTATATATGTCTTTTTTAATTATTTTGTACAATATGAGTGGTACTAGGTAATATAATGAAACAAGGCATATACCGCAAAAAATATGCGTAAAACCTCTATACAGTGTTATTCAGAACTTATCCATAATAAAATTTGGGGATGTTCAACATACATGTACAAAATGTGGTAGTGCAAAAAAAAATTTTTTTGCGGGTTCTGCGAACTATTTAAAAATTTTTCATTGCACGCCGCTAGATAATGGTCCACTGTAATGGAGTGACCTTGGGGCTGACAATGCAAACTAGCTAGCACGAAAGAAACCGCCGCGCCCGGCGCAAAAAAGATTTGCAGCGTTTTTACTTTAAAATAAACTTAAAGATAGATAGATCTGACCAAAGTGACGTGTCTTTAAAATTAATAAAATTTTGTTACACTAATTTTGAAGAATTGCGCTACTTGATTACTAGGTATTAGAAACATGAAATTTATAAAAAATTTGCACATACCTTGTTACAAAAGCTGTTCGAAAAACGGTGTTGGAAGTGATTTCGTTGAATTGCGTGCGGATTTTCGAATGCCCAAACGTATGCATTGTGAGTGTTCTGTATTCCATTTCGAGTAAACAAAGCTTCATCTGTAACTAGTACATCAGCAGTAAATTGGGGATTTTCAGCATTTTGCTGCAACAACCACTCACAAAACCTAACTATCGATGTGTCGGTGTGTCGGTGTGTCGATTGGGAAATCGCTCCTCATACAAGCGCCAATGCCAATGAAGCTGCCAATGAATTTTGTTCAACTTTGCCATAAATAAGAATCATGTCGAAAATTTTACAGTTTAACACTCCTACGATAAATAAAACACCCGCACTGCGAGAGCGACACACATAGATCGATGACTGAAGACAATAGAGATATTATCCCCACTCCAACTCGATTCGCTCGGTCTTAACCAGGCGTTCCAGGTACAAAGAACTTGTTTACTGTTTTTTACTGTGGCATATCAGATGTCGTTGAAGTGAAGTACAGTTGCCCATCTACGTAGTGCTTTATAATGGTATAACTTTAAACATTGTTTACGGGAAATCCTAAGACTTTTATTATAAATTTTTCTGGTGATATCGATTTCTTATTTAAGGATGCACATATCCTCAAAGTTTTAGAGATAAGTTCTGAATAACCCTGTATAAAGACAAACTGGTATACATCCTTATTGGTACCCATAGCTATACACATAAAAATTAGCATACAAAATACAGTTGGTGTGACTAGTTATTAAAGTAAACAACAAAGATACACGTGAATTTTCCAAATATTCTATAATAAATGAATAACATGTAATAGATTGAAATCTCTTATAAAATCCTATAATAATTTCCTCAGAACTATGAAAATACAAAAATGAGTCTGCGACCTAAACCAGAACGTACAGGTTATCCCGGAAAGTGTGTTACATAATCTAGGAGTCCCAGCACATTAAAAACATGAATAAAAGTTTTAGTTTTAATTTAAATTTTAAATTTAAATTAAGCTGTTTGAAGAAGAAAAATGCCATACCCGCCATGTAGTCATCCAACCGATAGTCTTACATGGTTCAAGTTCATATAGACTAAAATACAAGAATGCTACTGACACTATACTTGAGTGAATTCAAATTGCAGCGTGTATCGATATTTAGTATTCGTAAAGGGGATTTTTTAATCAAAAACCACAACAGGGCCCTAAAATCAGTACAATAGTGTACTATATCACTTTCTTAATTTGGAAGAGACCCATGGGGACATCCTGTAACAAATACTTCCTCTTTACCCAATCGCAGAGTATCATTCACCACTTACAGATAACTTACTTATGAAACTTTTCTGAAAATCGAAGAGTACTAATTTGGAGAACACAGTTCCTTTTTGAAATTTTAAATTGTTTCATGATATAAGTGATTAGATTGACAAAGGACTTACAGTAACCATGTACCAGTAACAGTATCCATGGACTTACAGTAACCATATCCATGCATGCCAAGTTAGATTTAATATTATACTATTTATCAATTATCATATTTACCATATTTGACTAAAAAAATTTAAATTTGTCAGGAAACGATGTATCCAAATATAAATAGGTATTTGAGAAGCTTTAATTAAAAACTGTAATCTTTTGTTCGCTCTATCTAAATAAAATGGTACTGTGAAACTGTCGGCGTATTATTACGTCAATATATTTATTTCGCAATATGTGGATATACACTACATTGTAAATGTTAATAATTCTAGTACTATTTTCAATAAGTGTTTAATAAAGTGGCTTTCATGGAATATCAGATATCAGTACCAAAATTTGAATCATATGTGTGACAAAAAAATTTTGTCGTGTAATATACGTAGGGGAGAGTGGGGGAATCCCAGTCGGGTGGGCAATTCCGGTCACTCGATATTTTCCGTGATAAACGTAGTCACTCCGTTAAATATATGGTGCCATCTATTATCCATCGGTACAAGTTAAATCCACCGGGTTTCGCTTTCAAGGCTCCAGTGTAAGACATGTGTTCTTGTGGTCAAGTTATTGCCAGGTTTTCTTCTAATATTTTGACGAATTAAAACCAACGTAAGTACCCGAATACGTTATTTTTTTGCACGCTGTTATATAAGGAATATCTTAAGGGGAAGGAGAAGGGGTAACTTTCCGTTTAGATCCTGCTTTTACAGGCGCTTAAATAAAGAGGAATAATTTTCGGTCAAGTTTACGTTGCCAGATTGCTTTCGGGAAATGCCAGTCAAAATAGAGGGGTAATACCAGTCGGTATTACCCCACAGGCCTTCTTATGACTAAGTGGGGTGTAGGTATAATTTATATTTTTTTAAATTTTAAATCAATGTGTTTTATTTGTTACAGATGCCTTAGGATTTATATCAAAAAAAGGAAACTTCACAACCAAAAAAGGAAAAGTCACAACTTTTTTAAGTTGTGACTTGTTTTTTCATTATTATGTATAATAAAATATTTTATTACACTTTTCTAGTCAATATTGTTTCATTATTTTCTGAAGAAATGTCATTCTAATTATAAAAAGCATTAAAAATTGGTTGACCGGTATTAACCGCAGAGTGGGGGAATACTGGTCAATGTTATGACATTGCTCAGAATCTAACTTCTCTTTTGCAGTTTGTTATTTTGGTTTAAGTGGTATTCCACAGTCTAGTGGACAAATGAGGCTATCTCCTATACTATTTACATTTGACAAGAAAGCAATATTTTCTGTTATATATGTAATTTGACTTAAGTGACCGCCATTCCCCCATTCTCCCCTACCTATATATAAATGTTTACGGCAGAAATGTACCAAATATTAGCCCCAAATCTACTAACATTCATATCAAAACTAAAGGAACACATGGTACAAACTTTTTCGGTATAAGCAAAAATCAATAGTGCATATTTCAAACTGTACTCCACGAATGATGTATTATTAATAGATCCTCAAATACTTCATAATGGTGTTGTCAAACTTGGTTCACTGATCACAAAGTATGTTATTAAGTCTATCAATATGACATGACTTGGCACTCTGATCCTATTAACAGATTTATATAGAAAGTTTGCAGGAGTTATAAGAGGATATCCATTTGCTTTTCATCAATAATGTATAATCTAAGCTACAGATACACCGACCGGTAACTGACCCTTTTGTACAAAATTATTTAAATAGATGGCCTTTAGCAAGTCGAAACTTTAATTCAATTTGAGCGTTCATTTGCAAGAAAACTAATAATTAGTTGAATGAAAAAAAATCATCCTTGAAATGAAATTAATTAATTAGTTAATTAATTAATTAATTAATTAATTAATTAATGAACTTCGTAATTAATTTAAAAAGTTCAGTTTCCTCTTCCATTTACTCCCCACTAAAATGAAAATAATTCTTGCTATAATTTCAAAACTACTTAAATTTAGTTAATTACCTACTGTATTTGTTTCAGTTCAGAAAACTTACTAATTTGAAAAATTAGTAAGAAATAAAATTTACAGTGTATTTAGTAATTTATATAGTACTTATATAGTATTTTTTTTATAATAGGAAGTGATGAACGTTAAAAGAAAACTTGAGTTAGATACCTACTACATTTTGTGTTTACTATAATAACCAGAAGGGACGTTATGCAATGTTTACAAAATTAAGCCAACATTTTCTTATACAGTGTTATTCAGAACTTATCCATAATAAAATTTGGGGATGTTCAGATGTAGAAATGTGGTAGTGCAAAAAAAATTTTTTTGGCGGCTTCTGAAAACTATTTAAAAATTTTTCATTGCACGCCGCTGGATACTGGTCCACTGTAATGGAGTGACCTTGGGACTGACAATGCAAACTGGCTAGCACGAAAAAAACTTCGGAAGATCTGAGAGTATACCGACACCCGGCGCAAAAAAGATTTGCAGCGTGTTTTTACTTTAAAATAAACTTAAAGATAGATAGATGTGACCAAAGTGACGTGTCTTTAAAATGAATAAAATTTTGTTACACTAATTTTGAAGAATTGCGCTACTTGATTACTAGGTATTAGAAACATGAAATTTATAAAAAATTTGCACATACCTTGTTACAAAAGCTGTTCGAAATTTTGTCCATCAGCAGTAAATTGGGGATTTTCAGCATTTTGCTGCAACAACCACTCACAAAACCTAACTTGTAATTGATAATCCGCTGGTAACAGTTCCCCAGGCAGTTTTCTAGCGATCTGACTTGTACTTATTCGCGAATTTTCACGGACCAGATTCAACACTTGTTCTTCAGTTGCTAAAATACGTTGTGGTCGTCCCGTGCCACCATCGCATCCACGATTTGCATGTAAATTACCAGTATCACGGCCACGTTGTATCACTGCCGTAAAAGTTGCATAATTTGGCATGTGTCGATTGGGAAATCGTTCCGCATACAAGCGCGAGGCTGCCAATGAATTTTGTTCAACTTCGCAATAAATAAGAATCATGTCCATTAACTCAGCATTACTGTAACACCCGCACTGCGAGAGCGACACACATAGACTGATGGATGACTGATAGATAATAGAGATATTATCCCCACTTCAACTCTATTTGCTTGATCTTAACCAGGCGTTCCAGGTACAAAAAACTTGTTTACTGTTTTTCGTCGGAATGTGGTATATCCGATGTCGTTCAAGTACAGTTGCCCATCTACGTAGTCCTTTATAATGGTATAACTTTAAACATTGTTTACGGGAAATCCTAAGACATTTATTATAAATTTTTTTGGTGATATCGATTTCTTATTTAAGGATGCACATATCCTCAAAGTTTTAGAGATAAGCTTCTGAATAACCCTGTATATTGTTTAAAATAGTTTTTTTGTTTTATAGTAAAAGTGATAAATAAAGTAAAATCTAATAATTCATACCGCATTGTGCATCAATACCACAATACCAATACCACATTGGGCATCTATCCCTAACAATGAGTGCAACTATCCCATCAAATAGTATAATCCCAAATAGCAAGATCTTAGATTTTGCTTCAAATTCGTTCAACTAATAATTATATATGTCGTTTTTTGCAAAATTACTATAAATTAATGATTGATCGATCAAATTGAAACTAATTAACTAAAAAAATATTACAATACAATTTTTAGAAACAAAAAAATGTTAGTATAAGTATCTGTCCCCAGTTTACCCTATACCATCATTCTTATAGCCATCATCGTTAGATATTACCAGAGAACTTTCTTAATTATCTTATAAATAATTTGTGTGCCAGGCAACTCGTAACAAGCAAGAAAGGAGATGTGTCGGCGTGCCAACATAAGACAGCACAGTATAATCCGATTGTCGTTGTCTTCCAACTCAACCCTGACTCTCAACACCCTACTTCCTACCTTTCTGATGCGTTAAATTAAAACTTTGACTTAATCGCTGTTTTTTATCATTAGGTCGGCCTCATGGGAAGTTTGTAAACGGAAGAATCCTCGGTAAGGGATTTCTCATAAAGGTCCAATCCTAAACTTTATTTCGAGAGTGTATTAGATTTTATGGTAAGTACTTATCGCCCCTTTATGCAATTACATTTTGTCGTTTCAAGGAAATAATGGACATGTAGAAATATTGTAATTACGAACATTATACATTATTATTTATTATTTATTAATATTTATTATTTAAGATCGCTTTCCGCCTCTGATTCTACAAGACTCGAGTTTTTGCATATATATTTTACATATATTTTACACATATGCTTAATAATTCTAATATTTTAAAACTAGTATAGATTGTTTATTTGGCGGATTATTATTACTGTTTAAAGTTTTCGAATTTAAAAAATATGATTTCATTCATTTTAACTTCTTTCAAAAATTGGGCGCTATAATTTAGATCTACAATAGGTAATATTGTATATAAAGGGTGACCCAATAGTGTGACAAATTTCCAAAACTCCTATGCCGTAATAAACAAAGAAAATTATTTTATGATCTCAGAGGGAATAAGAGGACGCATATTTTAAATATATATTAATATGAATTTTGTTTTCTGGTGAATATCTAAATTTGAATTTATTAATTATTTTATTTTTAATTTTTATTTTAAATATTTTAATTGTTTAGATATATTGTTGTTTTATAAATTTAATTATTTAAATTACTTTCTGATTCTTTTGACTTATTTTTTTTTTTTTTAGCTCAGCTCATATACTATACCTTTTAAATCTCTTTTCTTTTATTTTCTATCAGAACATAAGATTCTTACCTCAGGAGTCAGTTCAAATGAAGTTTTCAAAAGACAATCTCAGCTCAAAAATAAATAGATATTGAAATTTATAAATCTTTAATTTAAAACAAAGTATTGATTAAATTCCACACCTTTTAAAGATATAAGAAGTTACTCAAATTTTAAACACTTATAACTACTAATTAATTGACCAATTTCAAATTTTTAAATTAATTCTTTAAACATGTATATAAGACCAAAAATAATTATGTGCTTTTTATTTATCTTCCCAAAATCGCCCCTTTTATTTATGTTTGTATGCAACACTCTTTACATGCACAATTATTGTTTGTCCTATAAATTCTTAAAATTAAACTTTATAGACCAATTTAGTTTTCTACCTTATCAACTTAACTATTAACCTAACTTTATAATCTAAAAATAGTTCACTTTAATGCAAAGTTTATTTCTAATTTTGTGATTATTTCTTGTCTAAAGTTCTTATATAGCGGATCTTATCGTTGGTAAGTATTTTCAAAATTATATACTTTTTTCGAAGTATTTTGTTATGCTAGCTTTTATTTTAAATCACTTTATAAGTTTTTTAAAGTACCTTTTTAATTTCTGGTTTTACCTCACTGTGTTTGTAAGTTTTTTTTCTCTGCAACCTGCATTGGATGAAACAGGAACTCCTTGTAGATGGTTTCCAATGCTCTAGGTCCCAATTTAATAAATGGAAACCCTGGAAAATTACTCTGCAACTCCTCTAACCTTTTTTCTTGCAAACGTAAGTACTATTATTATTCTTTTTTTTTAAATTTTCTCTCTCAAAATCACTAATTTTTCTTCTCTAACAATAAACGACGCCAATCTTTTCTAAATTTTTCATAACCAAGTAAATAATTTTATTGTTTTTTTCCGTACAACTAAGATTTTTAATGATTTAATCCTTGACTTAAAGTTTATCCACATGATTTTAATTTCTTAATTAGTTTTTCATTTCACTTTCACTGCACTGTCCTAAACTACTACATTTGTTCCAATGATTTTATACAATATTTTAATACTTCAATTAAACATTTTCTCTTAAATTTAACTTTTATTTCTTATATTTTGTAGGTGTCCTGGTTGTAACCTGCAAATCTAGCCTTACCTGGCATTTGACATTTGCTGTCATGGTAAATTTTAATTTAATAAATTTTAATTTTGAATATAAATATAATTTCAATGTCTACTCGTAATGTTGTTTTTGTTATATGATATTGGAGTTCGTTTTCTGACAAACATTTTGACATCTGTTAAAATTAAGCAAATCGATTCTGTTTATTTGTAATTTTTAATTGACTCGTGCAATGCATGCCTTTCTTATGGATTTATTTTTGAGAATCTTTCAATAATATTTGATTTATTCTGGTTTTCTGCCAATAATTACAATTTAAACTTTGTATAATTACAATAACATATGGTATTATCAATTTTATTCAGTTTCTTGTAAATCATATCACATAAATCGGTATTAAAATTTGTTTAATGTTGATATATAAATTTCTTATCTAATTTAGCTATCGCTATAATTCTATTTTGTATCAATATATAGTCATATAGGGTGTCCTATAAACCAGAGCCATATCAAAGTATGATTTTCTTAAATGGAATTATAGGCATATTTTTTATTTTATTACTACTATTACCTATACTGAGTAGTTCAGAAGATATGAGTATTTTTGCATCACATGAGTATTAATCACAGCGAATTGAGCACCCTATATCTTTTTAAGAAAATAAATTCAACATAATTTTTGGCTCCATAAATTATATGCTATATGGTCTAGTTTTCTGTTGAATGTCCTTCAAAAAAAAGTTTACTTGTATACAGGGCGAATCAAAACTCGCAGCCAAACTTTTCTCAATTTTTATAAATCAAACACCCTATATTTTATTTCATTTTCATTAAGGTCTCTTATGACTCTTTCTAATTCTATGAAGCATTCCCTATCCCTATTTGCAACGGTTTTGACATATCAGAAGTTAACAATTAATTAATTCTGTATTACATTCTTCTACACCAAGTACAATCTTAAAAAAATATTTATTATTTAAGATCGCTTTCCGCCTCTGATTCTACAAGAGTCGAGTTTTTGCATATTTACATTTTTAACTAAAATCGGCGAAGGTGTTTCCGAGATGTAGTCTCTTAAAAATGAATTAGCTGCCGACTAATTTTGTGAGCAGTTTATTAGCAAAATTCGCGGTTCATTAGGAAAATTTTAAAAAGTCAGTAAAAGAAATTGTGAAGATGATATTATGATTTATTTGAACTGTTTTCTTATGTATTTCAATTGGTATTTGCATTAGATAGTTAGACGGAATAAATTGTAGGGTGTTATATTTATAAAAATTGAGAAAACTGTGATTGCGAGTTTCGATTCGCCCTGTATACAAGTAAAGCTATTTAGAAGGAAATTCTATAGAAAGTAAAACTAGACCATATAGCATAATTAATGGGGTCAAAAATTATCTAGTATTCTTTCCTTAGAAAAAGATACAGGGTGCTCAATTCATTATTGTGATTAAGGTAGAAAAATACCCATATCTTCTGAACTACTCTGTATAATACTAGTGAACCCTATTTGGCGAATTCGGAAAAATGACTGAAATATTGAAATAAAAGATGTCGTTCCATTTAAAAAACATAAGTTTGAAATGGCCTCGGTTTATAGAGCACCCTATATGACTATACATATTTTTAAAATGTATGTACTCTTAAGTGCTATGAGACCCTAAAAATTTTTTTTTGTCTACGACGGCATTGGATTAATGAAACTTTGTCATAGTATTGGGCCACCTAAATAGAAAACAGAAGTATTCATACCTTAAATTGTAAGTTTCCTAATGCAACACAAAACAAGTGTATATATTTAAAAAAGTTCCAAATATATTAAAAATCAGGATAAAATACATAATTCCTTTGTCTAAAATGACATCACTTAGGTAATTCCTTTAACTATTATAGTACAGTTATGTAGTAGTATTATATGTAGTAAATTTAAATTGGATGGCGTTTTAAAAGGGAATGAAAAACATATTTAAAAACATTTATTTGATGACGTCACTATTTCAACTGAAAATTAAAAAGTTTTTAGAAGGGATGTATGTTTTAAAACAATCTGCGAAAATTGGACACATACATTCGGAATACTTACAAGTTCCGTATTTACAAGTACGGAAGAGAACGAGTTTCGGGCAACGCAATTTAACTAGTGGTGAGAAGGGATTGCTAGGGTTCATTCACGTTAAGTTTAAAGTGACGTCATTTTCAGTAATTCATTGTTTTCAATATTCGATAAACAAATGACCAATAAATTAGCATAGCATTTGCCATTTACAAAGAGTTTTATATTTGGCAACCCTTCTCTGCGTTGTCAAGTTTTTATTTATTTATATAAACTTAACTTAAAACTTAAAAACGTCACTTTAAACTTAACGTGAATGAACCTTATTAGTATCCACTCTATAATACAGTCACAGTTTATATGAAGATAAGGGAGATAGATAAGTTGGCTGTGTCTATTAAATTTTTGTTTAATTTCATGACTGATATGGAACACTATCGAGGATTGTCAAATGTTCAACATAACATGATGTTGGATAAATAATAAATTTATTACTTTTAAGTCGAACTACCTAGATTAGCTTCAACATTGAAAATCAAGTACCTCCATGATATAAACTTCTCTTGCTTAAAAGAATTTGCTAAATTAAGTAGGCTCAAAAAAATTATATTTAAAAAGGAAATAATATGCTGTAATAAACTAGATCTTATCTTGTCTGTTTATTACTTATTTTACTTATTTTTAGATTTATTATTAAAAGATAACTAAATCCAGCCTTCTATATGATTGATCTCAGTATGCAAAAAGTAACAATAAAATTATAAATTTCTAAAAGTGTATAGCCAGACAATAGTAGATGGTAACATCGCCTTATTCACTATAAAAATATGTTTACATCAAATTCAATTTATTTCAATAATTTTTTAACCAAAAGTTCGTCCTAATTTTACCTTATACCATCCCTAATAGGTATTCATGAATCTGTATGCCCGGTATGAACCCTTAATGATACAAACCGCAAGCCAACTTTTCTAATTAGGACGAGAGAGACCCTTCCGCTATATGTGATATTATACTGGATACGTTAACGGTACGTTTCGGGAACTTTGTTAGTACCTACAATTCCCCAGGGCCAGATTTATATTCCGTCGTATTTCATTACTTATCTTTGTAGCCGCAATCAGACTAAACTTTTATTACTTGAGCAACGTGTAGAAGACATTAATGCATCAGGTAGCAAGTGAAATAATTACTGGTCTTGTACCTTATGTTTCAGGTTTCAGGCATAGAATTCATAATTATTTCACTGATTTGATTTTCAGTTTAATTAATTTACTATCTCACAGAAATAATGAAGAGAAGGGTACTTGTCCCTTGAGAATTAAAAAAAAAAAATGCTGCATGACTTAACTTTATGTCTACTGTAGAAATAAAAGATGTTTAGTTTTGAGTTTCACTTAATTTCTTAATAAAACTATGTTACTTTAAGTTAAAAGTAAGTGCCGAATAAGATCTACTTGACATTTTATTCTATTTAGGCTGATAATATATACCTATATACCTGAAAATATATGTATTTTTTCAACTGATAAAGGAAATTGTTTATACATATAAAATTATTTCATTCATAAAGATGCACAACATGAGTGTCAAAAACCTACCGTAATCACCAAGAGACATATATTTCGAATTATTAGGTTTCTTTGGTGCCTCTTGGTGTTTCTTCTTAGCAACTTCAAGTGAATCTTAGTTTATCGCTATGGAATAACTGTCATTCAGAAAAAAAATATGTCATCTAGGAGGAATGGGGCAACCTACCCAATGAAATTTATACGTGGTTGGACCTTTTTACAGTTTCTGTATATAGGGGAAATCACAAAAAAATAACAGAATATTTACTTGGAGTTGCAGATAGAAATAGAAGCAATTCATTCATGCTGATAAACAAAATTTAACGGCATATAAGTTATCTCCACTCTAAGTCATATGTTCACTGTTATTCACTGAGTATACCTAATAGACTAAAATTAATCTCTTTTGTTTGGTATGAGAAGGATGTTGAAGTGGAGAAGATAATAGAAATTGCACTGAACTGTTTTTTATGAGTGCACACCAGATGACATAAATATGCTTTCTGATCTCTCTCAGTAGTAGATAGATAGGTATTGTAGATAGTTATAGAAGAAGATAGGATAGATAAATATGTCATTCACCTATTAAATGATAAATATACCATTTAATAGGTGGAACTACGTATTTTTTGCTATAAATTGGAAATACTAATAACGATTTCTGCATGGATTTATTTCACATTAACCCTTTTTATTTATAGCAATCCTGATTTTGAAAGAGTAGATTGTACATTTAATATACTTTGGTACTCTTTATACAGTTCAAATAACCAAATAAGTAAATATATTGATGTTTCAAATAATTCACTTTGTTATGTTATTGATTGAGCACGTCTTATCAGAAAAACACTACCCAAAGCAGCATATAAAATTGATAATATAACTTGACTAGAACATTAATTTTTTTATGAAAATTCATGTTTAGGGCTAAGTCTCCACAGATAATTTGGAAAAGTAATCAAAGTAAAGCAGCCATAAAGTTTTATTGTCTATATAGTGTGTAGGTGTTTGGTTCTGGAGTTTATAGCTAATACAATTTTTCATTACGATCCCTCCCAACTGTCTTCCCTAATGGGAAGGGTAGATGTGTTAATAAAACATAAACTACCTAATAATCTTTATTCTAAACATACATACCTACGAAGCAAACTGAAGCAGTCCCGTTTTCCTTTTATATACTGATTTACTACTAATGAAGTAATAATAAAATACTACTGTAATACTACTCCCATTAAATGTAGGAAATATTAAAAACAATTCCTTAAAAATACTTTCTTATTCCTATTAAAAATATTTATTTATGTATAGTCGTACGTATTCAAGAGGCACAAGCTCAATTACAGGGTACGGAACAACAGAATTATAATACATATATAACAATAACAATAAATATGTATAATAACAAAGTAGACATATAATTTATAGATTAGAATAACACTAACGCTGACGCAACGCTAAAGCAATCTTAAACACTGATGACAATGACAATTATTATTTAGGAGGAAATCTAGGAAATGTTATTTTTAATTGTTTTAATGTGATTAGTTAGGGTAAGATATTAAAAAAAGACTTTTTGTTGTTTTTGTCTAGCTTTAGAGTACGACCAATTACAACTTTTTGAAATAATGGAAAAGTTTCTTGATATGATCCGCAGCCCCAATGTCTTCTGTTGCCCCTATAAAAATGTCAACATCCTGTTTTCGGTCGTTTTTGTGAAACTATTTTTTTGTTGTAAATCTTTTCTTTCAAATTTGATGGAAAAACAAAAATATACCTCGAAAAATATTAATTGAGCCATAGCGAACACTTAACAAATGGAACTTGAAATTAAATGCAGATTCCAAAATAGTAATAAAAAGTTGAGCATAAGGATATTGGGATCAACTTTCGGTATTTCCGGAAGTACTCTTAGCTAGAAAATATTTTCCGTAGATCCCTTCACTGAATCCCACACCTCATTTTTGGATCATTTGGGCGTCCAGTTGCCCAAATGGATGCCCAGCAATTGAAAATAACGGCCACATTTGATATATCCATTTATACAGATTTGCAGATACTGCAGAAAGTGTTTGATGAATATGAATATATCACTAATACTAAAGGAAATGTAAAACACTATAATCGTAATGTATTCAAATCGAATATCCATTTGTTGCTGTGCTATTTGTTTAAAACATTGTTCTTATGACAGAACATTTTGAGTATATCTCCTTTATTAATAGATATAGACCAATCAACACTTTGTCACTGAATTCGTGAGAGAAATCTTTCCTTTCCTATGCATTGATATCAGCAACCACCTAAACAATCAATGGTTAAACAACAAGAGGTTGGCCTCCAGGGCAAGATAAATACATAATATTTATCGATTTCATATTTGCATGGTTTTATACTGTACATTTGGTTTAGTATTTCTTAATATAATAATAATATAGTAGGTAATATAATAATATCTCTACCCCTCATTCTAATCACAATGATTAGCCCGAAAGTCTGGGACTTGTGTGGGAGAGGGGCGGCATATTATTATTTCGCGGGCCGCATTTGCGCCTCAGGAACGACTTATGTTAGTAGGCCCTAACCACCATTCAGTGCTGGAATGAGGGAAACCTGGAAACCTCATTAGTTAGGGGGACAAGTCAAACATCAACTGATTTTAATCTCTCACATTAACACCAAGCTGACATTCTTCCCATCCTAGGCCATCGCCAGGATGGTTGCCAAGCCATCCCTGCAATAAGCCTTGATCTACGAGTAAACAATTTAATGAAAAATTGTTTGGTGGAATGGGAATTAGAACCCACGACCTCTGGGTTGAGCGATCGAGACGCTAAGCCCTGAGCCACCGGCTCGCCTATTATGTGCGCCTATTATGCTCGCCATATGTGCAGCTATTTTAAAAATTTTATATTATTGCGTGATTAAGTGGTAAATTTTTTTTTACAGAGAACAGCCCAATGTAGATATTATTTAACGCGAAGCAATTAAAATTAGGAACGAATGCTCCAAACCTAAAAGAATTTACAGGTGTTTTCAAAGCTCAACCACCTTTTAAATCATGTATCACTTAACCCTGATTCTCATTACAACTTTGGAAGGTTGTGGCACCCTACAGCATTCGGATGATTTAGCGAGTTCATTCCTGTAACGTCAAAAGATGCCCTCCTGAAGATACAAAGTAACGTGTCGACCTTTTTAAATATTTTTCTGTGCGAATATTTCCATCTGTGTTACAGGATTAACTGAAATCCCTTCGCCTGCATTATAAGTGATTCAATCAGTATTTCCGGAAGATTATTCCATTAAAACTTTTATAAATGTACCTTTAAAATGGTATTAACTTTTTATTCATTTTCACATTTTGTAGGCAATTAAGCCTATGCCGTCAGTGACGTTTTAATATTATTCTTGGATTATCTGATTTAGATGGGAAGATTTAATCACGCGCCGTTTCTCTTGAACTGTTATATCATAGGTGTAGGTAGATTAGTTTTAGCAGCTGACGGTATTGTTTTAATAAGTCCTAAAACACATAAATGTCAAAATAACGTGGTAAGTGCTATTTTAAAAGAGAAGTCCTCCGTCAGAATTTAAGGGCGACGTACCAAAATAAAGCCAAATTGCTTATTCTCCACAAAAAGTAATTGGAATATAAATTATTATAATGTTAATAAACAGTTAGATAACACACGTGGTACTGTACGCAAAAACAATTGTTCGGTCATGGAAAATCGATAAAATGCTTCTTTTCAGAAACCACTACGTCTTTAAGTAGGTACACAAATATTTTAAACAACATAAGATGTATATTTTCTAACTAATTTTCAATAATACTACTCTCGAAGATCTATTTGTTTCAAACGGACCATTAAAAATATCATATTAGTGGATAAAATATTAAATTAATTATTTAAAGTTCATAATTGTTATGAAATATCACAGTTCTCATTTAGATGTTTCAAAAAATATATAGTAAACACTCTATATTTAAACTCTATAGACGTCTATATAACTATAGACATTTACTCTATTGAGAAAGGCCTAACAAGCCGAAATACTAGTAAGTATATAGATCGTTTTCTATATATTTCTTGAAACATCTAAATGAGAACTGTGTTTTTTTTCAAAACAATTATTTTCACGATGTTTCATAAAGAACCATCCGCTTCCAGTATCCACTTTACTTATAGCTGACATTTTATCATCGAAAATCCCACAAAATCTCACCCTTGTTTCCATATATACCAAAATTATATTTTACGGGAATTTAAATATTCAAAACATCTAATCCAATTTTAGACTTTTTAATTATTAGAATTGCTTTTACGTTACATCAAAAATTTACGATATTTGCTAAGCGAATGCACTTTCTGAAATGGGAACTTTTAGGCACCGAGAATGGCCACATTAATGTAATACTCTTATTTATTCAGGTATTATGTCACCACTAAAGAAATATAAAAAATTTATAATCAACCTCCGCGCCGAAGGATCAGTCAAAGGTTGGTTTTTTTGAAAAATATTTTTACCTAGTAAAGAAATCTCACGCTAAAAAGCAGATTAACAATGTATAACATTAAACATATCACTTAAAAACGTTTACGTTTCGAAAACTTATCCGTTTTTGTTATTAAAAGTTTAAGAATGACTGACGTACAGAATAGTTTGACAGTTTGTAATTTATTTTGTTTATCTACATTCATAGGCATATTAGATATTAATCGTGTTTCATTCTATTTTGACTTAACTCGTCTTTCAGAAGTGATAACCAACAGCCATCATAATTTATAGAAATATTGCACACAAATTTGTCTCCATTTAATAAAATTGTCGGGGATTCTTTAATTTTTCTTTTTATATTGTTTTATTATTTATCTAAAATTTTAAGTGACTCCCACTGTACTCTAGGGCCATTTTCCCAAGCGTGTTCACACAAATTTTTGATTTTTCAAATTCTCTTCTTTTCGTATAATCTTTGTGTTCTCCGATTCAAACATTTAGAGGCCTTGATGTTTCACCCACATAATGTTTATTACACTCACATGATACACTGTAAGTGCAGTATTTTGAACTTTGTAAATCATTTTTAGGCCGAGTCTTTGATAAAATTGTCTGTAAAGTATTATCCGTTTAAAAAAACGTTCTAATTTCCAAGCAATCCTTTATAATCTTTCAGATAGATGAAATTTTTAAGGTATACGAAATTTTATGTTGTTGTATTTCGTTGTTTTTCTTATTTGAAATATCAAGACCTCTAAATGTTCGAATCGGAGAACGCAAATATTATATGAAAAGGGGATAATTTGAAAAGTTAAAAATTTGTGAGTCAGTTAAAATTTTAGATAACGAAAAAAAACAAAAAGAAATATTAAAGAATCCGCGACAATTTGATTAAATGGATTTTTTAGTGTGAGTTTTGTTTATTAGGCAAAATTTTTTTTCAAAAAATCAACCTTTGACTGATCCGCCGGCGCAGAGGTGGATTATTAATTTTTTGTATTTTTTTTTTCAGTGGCGGCATAATACTCCAATAAATAAGAGTAAATAAACAATGCACAAATAAAAACTTTTATTATATATTATATTAATGTAATAAGTCTAAAACGAACACTTAGGGAATCCTAAGTTTTGCCTATTAAGATTCAAAATCAATTTATTTTTCGGTAAAGTTTTTTTTATAGCATTTTGTCCCATCGACGAAGGCTATCTCCATCCAGTTTATCTGTTATTATTCATTACTACTGCACAGCTAGGTACTGTTTACTGGATCACCGTTGAAAATACACTGACAGGTTTCTAAAGAAGCCACTTGACCTGAATTCTGAAATAACTTCACTCTAACTAAAGATTGTTTTAATTTAAATAAATGTAATATTTTTACCACTCTGTCTAATAAAATGTCAAGACAAACAGCCAATTGATCACAAATTAGTTGCCCAAATCCAATTATCGTACATATCGAATTAATTTTATTCCCAAGTTTGCTCCAAAAATTCTTGGTAAATTGCCTGCCAACAGTAATTGACTAATTAATAATACTCAGAGAGCTTTACTTCTACGTTTGCAAAGATTAAGACGTATTTGCGTCACTACCGAAAAATATTTTTAGCATTTGGTGGATATTTTACGAAAGACATGGAAAGATAGGTGTTTCAAACAGAATAGTTGTTAATTTTCTTTGTTTTGCAGTGATAACTTAACAGTATATTGATAAGTAAAAAATGTAAAGATGCTCATAGCATGGGTGTTTCATAAAAGTGATTCACATTTCCTAGATACGTTCCAAGAATGATGAAGTAAAATGTAATCTTGCGTCTTTTTTTAAATATTTGTCTGTATGGACATTACATTACATTACCTACACCTGTGGTACAGGATTTACTAAAGTCCCAAGTAGACTTTTTTCATAAAAATAAATTATAAAATGGTGTGTAGGTATTAAGTAAAGGAGTATAGCAACACCCTGAAGGCAATTTCTTCTTTTATAAGTAATTTTTTGCTGCTTCTTTCTTAATATTTAATCTTTCAGATGTAACCTATTTAATTTGATAAATATTTTTGGTACACGTTTTCTCAAAAGTAAAATGTAAAAGTAGATTTTTATAACTTAACTTCACTATTTTTAAAGCAAATGTGGCATGTGGCATTCCATATTAATGTATACAGCTTCTAATTTTTATAGAAATACATAAATGCATAACTTTAAATATTTGACTAATTTTGGGGCAAATTTTAAAAGTTTGTCTGGATGCTGCACTTTGAATCTTACTTAATTTAAATACTTCTCGTTTCCTGTTTTGTGTTAAGTTACAGGTGGTGTAATCCCAAAAAAAAAACTACAATACAAAACTTTGTTTCATTTTGTGTAGAGGTGTTTCCTTAAATAAATGAAAAATTATTTGTACGAAAATTTCAAGCCTCTGAACAACCCATCTTGCTTTAAACTAAAGGAAAGCGAATTGAACAGAAAATTACACTTAATTATTATTATTAAGAGTTTAATAAGAGCGTTCCTAAGTTTTCGTTCAGCAGCGAATTTGATCTTCATTTAATTTTGATCAAGTTCGTAGATACTCTTGAAATATGACCCTTCTGTAAGTTATTTAGGCCTCTGAACTGAAGTACTTAATATTACAGTGTTTCAAAAAATACAAATGGATTAAGAGTATGTACAAAAATACTATTTAATAGTAATTTTGAAGTATTTCTTTGATAAAAGTGAACTATTCTTTATAATTTAAAAAAGGATCAGGATACGATATTGTCTATTAAAAGAATTTATAATTATAGCATATTTAAAATATTCAGTTATATTAATGTTAGCAGTACGTAATACCAAGATTTCTGGCTCTGCTACAAACTATAATAAAGTTTAACTGGTATTAATTGACACAAAACTATTATACCATTATACGAAGAGCGCTTCCGTATCGAGTGCTTTTCGAATGAAATAACATGTACCGGGATATCAAAAATTATCTTGGTCAAGGGTGGTTGTGGAATGTAAAACGTGTGTCTTACTTAAAATTTTTGAATATGTTTTGTTGTGTCAGAATCTGTCAGGTCATTGTGCTGAAATTTTCTAATCCAGTTTTTGAATCATGCCTCTTACCACACATCACAAAATTTTCATGATTGAAGCCTATTTTCGAACGGGTGCGCTAGTTAATGGAAATTGGCAATACAATCAACGTTTGTGTTTGGACAATTTTCGAGAGCACTTCCCAAACGTGGCAATATTACCGGACAATTTTTATGCGTGCCTTACAAATTGTGTTGAAGTGTTTCGCGAAACTGGTTGTGTGACTCATAAAAAAGGTGCTGGTAGACCAAGAGTTCGTATAGAAGAAGTTGTCAATGACGTTCGTCAACGTATGGAAGAGGAGCCTGCAAAACCTTTGAAACGTCTTTCTCAGGAAATTGGACTTTCTTATGGAACATGTCATAAGATTTTAAAGAAAGACTTGAACATGCATCCATATAAAATGCAAGCACATCAAGCTCTTCTGCCCGCAGACCACCCCAGACGCCTTGCTTACTGCCATTGGTTTGTCAATAATTTAATGAATGACGATCTTCTGGACTTAACTTTTTTTTCTGACGAAGCGTGGTTCCACCTTTCGGGATACATCAATTCTCAAAATATGCGAATTTGGAGCAATGATAACCCTCATGTTTTTACTGAATCACCACTACATGCTCAAAAAATTGGTGTGTGGATGGCAGTTTCTCGCAGAAGAATAATTGGGCCAATTTTTTTCGATTTCACCATCAACGCAGAAAGGTACAGACACAACTTTTTGGCTGAATTTGTGCAACAGTTAAACGATGATGAACTTCGGTACGGTTATTTCCAGCATGACGATGCAACAGCACATACTGTAACAAAAGCACACAGGGTAAACGTCAAGTAAAGTAAATATCTTTAGAAAGTAACATCTGGCTCAAATAGATAGATTTCGTAAAACCATCTCTGGTTCTGTAGCAAAGATGTCATTTTGGGTCATAAATAGTATTGATACTTGTTCGGGCCTAACAAAGTTAGTGAAACATTTTATGGATGTCTAATTCCGTGCACCCCTGGACACGGAACAATGTTGAGGACACAAAGCGCCAATTGGGCGTAACTAATTAAAGCCAGTAAATTGTAATGAATTATGGTGGTACTTGGAAGTTCTTCGAAGTAAGATCTTTTGTATGTTCATATAGACAATAGTGCAAAGGCATAGGTCCTCCTGGTTTTTTTATGGGGTTTTTCCAGGAATAATAACAGTAGAGTAAGTCGTAACCCCATCTCACTTTGAGACGAGGATAATATCTAAGGGTTTTAGGTCACTAGCTAGGAAATAATATTTTGATTGGCCACCGTGACAGAAACAGGTCATGGTTCGCGGTACTAGACAGAGATAAGGAACGTACTTTAACAACCAATGGGATTAGTTTATTCAAATTTTATAGCAAAGAAACTTTACTTGGAAAGTTTCGACTGAAGAAAAGTCAGTCTCCCACGATACTACTTCGGAATAGGTTGTTGTTTGTATTTATTTGGGGCTTCTCCCCATAGTAAGAGGGCACACCACCCCAGGCAGGGTAAAGTACGTTTCTCGGGCTCGAAGTAGACGCCATTAGTGGTTTTATATAGAGTCATTCAGTTTAGAGTTCATTAGTATTGTATTCAGTCGTTTTCTTAGGTCAAATATCATTTCAGTAGTTTGCATTTCTATTTTGTTTACGTTTCTAAATTCTATTTATTTGTTATTAAAAACCCTTGCCTAAAAGTGCTGTGTTTTCGTGCAAATCCGCCCAACTACCCTCTCAGTGTTAGCACATAAGAAGTGTCCCAGGAATACGTCCCTACATCGAGATTCAGGATAAGATAACCCACGGTAAGTCAATACTCTTTTTATTCGTCAATCACAGCATATCTCGAACCCCGCGATAGATAAATCGATTCAGTAGTAGAACTTTAGACTCCCTTTCGAGATAACTGAATAATTAAGTAAGTTCCGCGAAGCCTGTAGAGTACAACGACCAGCCTGTTACAATACTACACAGAAAATATTGCTTTCCTCCGCGAGTTTTTTTATGACCGGCTGATAAGTTTGCATACAGAAGTTGAATTTCCTCCGAGATCACCTTGTTTGACAATTATGGACTATTTTATATTTCCTTACTTAAAAAAACAAGATTTTCGCAAATCCGGTAAATAATTTGCAAGAACTGCAACAAAGAATTGTTCAGCAATGTGCAACCATAACGCCAGAAATGCTGCAAAACGCTTTTCACAGCATGAGGAGGCGCGTTAACTTGTGCATCGAACAAAACGGGGGACATTTCCAACAATTACTGTAATGTAGTTTTTCTTGTTATTAAAACCGTTATTTCATAATTTGTAGTTCATTATTGTTTTAGAACTGAAATAAATAGGTATGAAATTTGTAGGTTATTGATGATGTCAGTGTGACAGTGAGATCATTATTTCAAATTTAAAGTAAGATACACGTTTTACATTCCACAACCACCCTTGACCAAGATAATTTTTGATATCCCGGTACTTTGCCGTCTTATGTCAACTTACACGATCCCAGTACGACGGCTCGACGGCAACCTACTCCCGCCATATAGTCGACCAGACAATAACACTTGCGGCGGTAAAACTCACATTCTTACCATGCCTGCGTCGACCTACTGGACATAAAAATATTCGTGTGCCTCATCGCAGTGTCAGTGTACTGCAAAATTATTGGGAGTATTGTGGAAAATAAGAGGTAAATATAATTTTTTATTATACTTAAATATTAAATAGAATACAATTAAATTTAGTTTGTTATTTATTTTTATCTCAACCACTAAAAAGCGATATTTTTCTTCTCAATCAAATATGGAATTTTGTAGACCGTTTTAAACGGAAGAAAATGAAGTAGTGTCTGATATTAACAAAAATAATCTTACGGTTGGGTTTGATTTTGTATAAACAGATTCAAGATTCAAAATTAAAGATTTACACGTTCAAAGTCAACGTATTATTTTAAATATTTATGATTGCCTAAGTGTGGGTTTTTCAATGCTTGGTTAACACGGTTTAACCAGTAGTTAAACTAGCTATAAGTTTAGAATGTGATTTACCTCGAACATTTTATGAAGAACTATTCACATCTAAACATGTAGTTAGTTAACTCTAGGTTAAATTACGTTAACTGAGCATTGGAAAACCGGGCCTAAGAAGCGAAAATATAGAAATCTACTTATCGGATAGAGAAATTATTAACAGAATAAACTACCAAACTTTCAACCTCACATTATATTGTTATTAGAGCAGGAACCGTTATAGACCACTCTGTATAGAGAAAACAAAAAAAAAACAAAAATTCAAAGAAATTGACGAAGCGACACGCGAGGTATTTAGGCAAACTATTTATAATAAATTTATATACCTAAAGAAAATAACGTACCGACTTTGGAATTGATTCGAGACAAATTACCTGATTACCATACGTGGGTCCATTCTGTTTGGTTAAATTGTTATTTATTATTAAAAAATATATATTTATTTATTTAAAGATATGTTCATATCTTCCCGCTGGTGATTACCGAGCTGTAATATATTTTAATAAAAAAATATTTTTTGTTTAGAGGCTTCATGTATTTTTGAATATCTTTAACTTGTGTTTATTACTAGGAACAAAGTATGTTACTTGCCAAATAAACATAACATAATATATAAACTGTTACATTGTTTCTGAAATATCTTTTGTGTGTTGTAGGTACATGCTCAGGTACATGTGTTTGTGTGAATAAAAGAAATATTAAAGTAATTATATTGGCATAAAATATTTCCGGACGCCTATGGAAGTCATAAAATTGTACCTACTGGTTTTTTGTCGCTAGACGTTTTTGATTTTGCCTGTACCCACTCTAAAGTACAACTAATTCATTACTCTATAATATACTTAACACACTCTTCTAGGTACATCTCCCTTATTGTTAGAGATGGAACTGTAGCTTCTATACAGATTCGCAAATAAAAATATATTATAGTTAATTAAATAAAGATAAGTAACATAGTACTGGAAAAATACTTCTAATTCGTTATTTGGTGAGAGAACATAGCTGAGAGCCCCGCCCACAGACACCTCTGACCTCTGTCACCCGTGTTACGTCTCCCACTTATAGGTATTTATACCCCGGCCCAACCATGCACTGTTGTTTTTCTCTGTTTAATGCACACTTTACTTACTATCAACCCCTCCTTGTCTCCAAATTGACTTTATTTTTATTTGTGGATCTGTATATGTATAGATATTTGTGTGAAAGATCCATACCCAAAGACTTTCTGATGTACTACTGGTTGTCCCATTTTAAAAATCATAATTTCATTACTAAAATTATTTGCATAAGTTTTTGGGTACCACATTAAAAGACCAGATCAGTCGGGATCTTAATTGTAAGAATATTTAGATATGAATATTAATGAAAAGCATTATAATGTCAAATAAGCTATGGAATTATATCAAAACAGTTTTTAGGAAGAACAAAGTGCAAGTTGTAGTGGGGAAGCATTATGAAGAGAAGTCAATGATTTACGTCACACCCCCAATAGAAAACATCAATGGAGCTGCAGACACCGATGAGGAGCAAAAACTCCGAAATATAAATGTCTCTCAATTGTTTCCTATTAGGGACAGTGGCGTAAATCCTTTTCTTCTTTTTATATCGTTTCTCCGCTAAAACGTATTTTTTGTTTTTCTTAATAGAAAGTTATACGGAAAATCATAGCAGAACCTGGATGTCCATCTTAAAAACGATAGTACATAGTATCAATGCAAACAGTGTTATAAATGCTTTTTAAAACAAAGAAAAAGTTCTGTCGATTATCTTGAACAATAAAAGTTTTATGGATTTGTACTCGAATAAAAGTAGACACCCTTATGAAAAGAAGTCAAAGATTTACGCCACAATTCCCAATAGGCAACATCTATGGAGCTGGAGGGATGTACGCCATTATAAGAAATTTAAGAAGTATGTTGATATTATTGATGTTTCAATTCAAGGCTTGCACATAATGAGTCTCTTTGATTAAATTACTATATTTAAATTAACATTTACGTTAGGCAAAAACAACGTAGGCAATAAAAACGTAACCTAGATGTACCATGTGAGAATGTCAGTTTTGAGCAATTTGTCATGTTCATCTTATACACTTTTAAGAATAATTTCAGCTAATAATTAAAGAACTTTTGTATTATTTGATAAAGTTTTATAAAGAACGAAAGAGTAGATGAAATAACTGAAAAAAAATACAGACACCCATTGGAGATTATAATGTATAATTGCCTGTTTATGAGGTAGACTCTAATTAATCAGGTTGAATTTCTCATTTCAAAGACCGACGAATCATAAAAGAAATTTCACTTTCTTTGCTTTATCCATTAACTTAACATTAAACTTATTACATCGCCACCTTTGACGTCTCATAATTTATAGACTATAAAAGATTCTTCTTACAGCAATTTTCACTCATAAAGTTTAATGGTTACCTTCTTTATTTAATAATTAAATCTGAAATAAAACAATTTGCGGTTTGAGCCAACTTTTTGCAATCACCTTTCCAAGGTGAAGTTTATCTAAAATACATTATTGTATATTATATTGTATTATTTAACACAATTTCTTTGGGATTTCACCACCTGTAAAATAATATAAACAGAAAACCAAAAGTATTCAAAATAAAAATTCAGAATGTATTATTAAGGCAAACCTTGTTACAAAGCTTGCTTTAAAAAACATTGTAAAATATGCAATACAAATATAAACAAATTAACTAAATATCGTAAGTGGTTTTTCAGTTTGACATAAAATTACCTGTAATATTACAAATCGTTGTTGCAAATAAAAAAAAATGTCCTTAAAATTCCATACAAAAAGGTAAGTAACCAAAAATAATTATTTTTAATGTAATGTAGATGCTTGTTTATTTCATTATATAAAAGATGTAGATAACACTATTAAAAAAAATGTATTAAAGACAATAAGGTTAGGTTATATGAAGATATCCCGTTGTAATTCAATGTTTAGTTAGGGGGGACTATGTTGCACGCAAGTAGTTGGTTTCCACGTATCTTAAAAATAGTAAAGTTATTCCTTTGCGTACCTATACGATTATACCTAGGTAACATGGAAAGTTAAAAGCTTTATTGAACCATAATATTTGAAAATTTCAATAATAATTTATCTCTTAGTTAAGTTTTTGGCTTAATTCCTATATAAAAGAGAGATTTATAAACAGTTAAATAAGCCAATAAATTATATTCAAAATACACTATAAACAAACTACCCATTACATAATAAATTTGGTATACAGGATACTAGAATGCTCATGAAATGTGTAGTAATTTCCACCATAAACTATTGGCTATTGACTTATACAGTATCTACTACTATAATATATTATATTTATTTGGGTGTGTTACAATTTTCATATGGATTTATAATCAAAGTAAAAATGTATAACCAAATATACCATATTATATACTTATGTACGAAAATAACAAAAAATATTATGTTCTGTACTTGTGAAAAATTAATATGAGAATAGGTATAAATTTTGAAAACGTCGACAAAATTTGTTATTTAATTTCATTAGGCTTATCTATTAGTATTATTACCCACTAAATATAAATGCTTGTCATAGAACTAAACGTCGTCACTTTTCCGTCGAGAAATCAGGGAATTAATTAGTGAATATATATATAGTTTAGAATTATTATTACTTTAGAAATACATCACCTATTAAAAATCAGAAATTACTACGAGTAAATATTATGAGTCGAATATGGAGCTTCCAACGTTTGCTAAAGTATTAATTTTATGTTCTATTTTCCGGTGGTCTTTTTCGTTCAGTGAAATTTCTGTATGTGATTTGTAGTAGGTAGTTGAGATGTTTAAATTGTGGCATTTTAATAAAACACAATGGGTACTGATAAATTTCCATTATAATTTTTATAGCAGCGTTATACCGGGTTTCCTAAGTAATCTGAAATACTGAAAGAGACGCTTCTTGAAGTGATTTCATGAATACCAGCTCATATAACGTTCGTTCTTAAGTTGATAAGATGTAGAGATACAGAGCTTTAACGTTTTATTTATTATTATTGAAAATACTTTTTCTACCTAGAAACATTTCTTGTTAAGCATTAAATGGAGATTAAAAAAATGTAAGGGTTCAATGACATTTTTTTATAAAAATATTAAAATGACTACCCAAATGCACGCACATCCCTGATAGTTCTGACAAAAAAATATTAACAGCCGCAACATGCCTTCTATCACGGTCTATATAAGTTACAGCAATTTAAAAAGAGAATAATATGAGTGTTTTTAAATTGTAAATTAAAAAGAAAAAAACTTTAACTGTATATCAAAAACTAAGCCACGTAGGAAATAACTTTATGTGACCTTTTCTTCATGAAATTACTTGAGGAAGCGTCTCTTCAGGTATTTCAGATTACAGAAAATACCCCTGTTTCGGAAGAAAACTTATAGTGTAGTACAGAGTACTACATGCTTTTAAGTAGGTACTCTATTTTAAACATTTTCCCAAGAAGATATGGAGAAGAACCAAGAACTATAAAGCAAACAAGAAAATATAACTTTAAATTTGATAATTTAGAATACATTTTTATACAGGGTGTCCCAAAAACATACCGACAAACTTTAAAGGGTGGTAGAGAACATGAATACAAACCTTTTTTGTTTAATAAACATATGTCCGCAAATGAGCCGTTTGGGCTGTAGAGAAATAAAATGTTTCAAATCATACCCAAATAACTAAATTAATTCTTGATTTAGTTGGACACCACTGTATTTCGTTCAACATTTTTTGTTTCAATCACGCTCCTTGTTGGGAGGAAAAACATTTCTTTATCACAATAAACATTCCAAAGATGCCAGTTTCAATACCATACTATTATTTGTTGCCTATTTAGTTGGCAGAACATTTACTTTGTTGATCAAAATTTGTACTGACAATGGACGATAATTTCTCATTTCAAGAACGTACCGATATGCATCTTGCTTATGGTGCAGCAAATTGTAATGGAAGAAAAGCTGCACACTTGTGTTGTGGACAAAGATATTCGGAACACCGGCCACTTCATACATACCTCATACACATCATACAACCTTTGTATCTATGCATCGTCGCCTTAGACAAGGTGGGAACCTACAGCATCCTGGTGGTTGTGCTCGTCCAAGAGTACCTCGTACGGTTGAATTTGAAGGAGTTCCACACCATGTGGAGTGGATAAAAATCAATCCACAAGTGTTCGCGCAATTGCACACCATATGAGATCCTCCAGGTCGACGGTACACCGTATCATGCATGAACACTCTACCCCTACCAATTACGACGTGTACATGGATTTTTCTTTTGGGGGGGTCTGGATATTTCTTTTAGGATCATCTGAAATCTTTAGCCTACGAAGCGCCTATTCGTAATGATGAAGATCTCTTAGCAATAATGGCCAGTTGTACATTATGTAGTAGCTATTCCCAGAATATTCCATATGGTCCGTATGTCAATGAACCCATGAAGGGTGCAATCTTTATATTGAAGCAAACAGTCAACATTTTGAACACTTATTGTAAATCATCATTTATTTATCAATGTAACAAAGCCCAATACGAACAAAAAGTGATTTATTAATGTCCTCCTGAACATTTTTTGTAAATGATTATTAAGTATTTATCACTGAAATAAACACAACTTACCAAAACCAATTTGCCTTTTTTCTGCCAAAACGGCTCATTTGCGGACATATGTTTATTAAACAATTGTACATTGACACCCTGTATATAGATGGAATGCGCCAGAGTTTTTAGTATATGGTTCTAGGAAATCCCTGGGGTGACCGAATTCTTACGGTACTATATTTCAGTGTATCGATTAAATAGCAATTCATGTTGGATGAGAGCCAACTTACTTTAACTCTGAACTTATTTAACGATATATGTATGCAACAAGAGTACATTAAATATTTGAACTATCAGATTAATGACATCGCCACCCTTGTACATACAGATCAGGTAATTTTAATTTGTTTAGACGTACACACCATAGCTGCTATCCCCACGCATGATACTGCATTTAATTTAATGTGAGCCATTTTCTCATTTGATGAACTTTGCATGTTAAAATGAAAACAGGACAAGCGATGTGATATGTGGAACGGCGAGTAAAATCTTTTATATTTTTCAGGAAACAGATTCACAACCTTTAACGTTATAAACCAGGTTGGTGTTTTAATTGACCAATTAAGCTGGGTTGGTGTTGATATTTAATATAATTATTTTGTTACCGATACGTACGAAATATTTGGTCAGAAACCAAATTAGGTAGGACTTTATAATCATACTTTGCAATTCTTTATTGTTTTAAATATGTTTTCACTAGCACATTGTACTAATATTTCTATTTATTCATATTTCGATATTTTCTAAATTCTGAATACTATAAAAAATATAAAAATAAAATGTAGTCAAGTTATCAAAAGAGCTAAGAAAATGTATTTGGACCCTATAATAGAAAACTTCACAAATAATAAAAAAAAAACCGTATGGAAAACCATAAATCAAGCTGTAGAAAATGATTAGTCGATGATTAGATGATGATTAAAAAAATGTCAGCAAAAAAAGTTAAAAATGTTGAATTTGGTTTAAACCATCCTGTCACTGACCAAATCGAAAATAGCGAATGAATTTAATTCCTATTTTGCAAATGCTCCTAAATCGTTTATTCATTCAAACATTTTATAAGGATAATTCAATTCACTAAGCACTTATGGTTTCATCGGAAATTATTGATATAACAAACAACTTAAGACATTCAAATTCACTAGGTCCTGATGATATTTCGATCACAATTACTAAGTTCTGTGCTTCTCACTTACCTACACCGATATTTCATATAATAAATGATTCAAAAGAAGCAGTTTCCAAGAAGTTTATAGTTGTTCCAATATAAAAATATGATTGAAAAAAAAATTTAACTATCGCTCTATTGCAATATTTGATACCTACTATTTTCTCAAAAATATTCTAAAAAGATATTGCCAAGAGAAAATAGACTTTCTCCAAATCAACATAGATTTAGAGAAAAGCATTAGACTATTACAGCACTTTAAAATGTATTGGACTTTATTGCAAAAATCTGGATCAAGGTGATAAAGTAATTGCACTATTCATTGATCCTCCGAATGTATTTGACTATGTAAATCATGATATATTATTAAACATTACTGAGAGATTTGGCGTACAAGAATATTGTAATGGCTTATTTAGATCTTACCTCACCAACAGAAAGCAATTTATCTATTTTCTTGGTAAAAAATATGAGGAATTATCGATTGAAATTGGTATTCCGATAGGCTGTGTATCGGATCCTTTATTATTTTTATTCTACATAAATGAATTGGACAATTAGGTATGTATCTATATTCTACAGTGCCCTTTTGCAGATACAGTTGTTTTAATGGTAGAGATCAACAATTACGAATAGATGACGTGACTATAAATAATACCTACTATAACTACAAACTTTTACAATTTACCTCATTTATTTATATAAAACAAGTAGCTTTCTTTTGTCAGCTGAGCAACACAGATCAAATTCAAAATCTTGTTCAGACTACGTCAGTCTGGAACAAGCATGAATTAAAGAACGATATAAGTTGCCCCACTTTAAGTATAGAAAAGTACAAGTATATTATAAGTAAAAAAATGTAATATCCATAAAAAGTTATGATATTCATAATTTGATCAGAACTTCGTACATCGTCTTCAAGTATTGAATAATTGTTAACTTGTGATTTATATAAAAGTGTTAATCAACGTCTTTTTGTGTTTTATCGACTACAAAAAAGCATTTGACAATGTTAAACACGATCTCCTTATATCATATCTTAGGGACTTGGGACTGGATGGAAAAGATATCAGACTTATAGGTAATTTGTACTGGAACCAAAGAGCGGAAATACGAATTCAGAATGCAGGAACAACTGAGGATTTTGAAATAAAAAAGGGCGTCCGCCAAGGGTGCATCTTGTCTCCGATGTTGTTTAACTTGTATGTGGAAAGGGCATTCACCGAGTCAATCTCCGACAGTCCCATAGGCATTAAAGTAAACGAAATTCCCATCAACAATATTCGATATGCGGATGATACCGTGATATTGGCGGATAGTGCAAATGATTTACAAACTCTACTAGATAAGATCAATGAAGAAAGTCAAAGATTGGGTCTGAAAATTAACATCCGTAAAACCAAATGTATGGCCATTAGTAGAAACGATACTCCAAATACCACAATATCCATAAATGGAGAGAGCATTGAACAAGTCACTCAATTTAAATACTTGGGATGCATGATCAACCAAAAATGGGACCCGGATCAGGAAATAAAATGCAGAATCGAGCAAGCTCGAACAACGTTCTTAAGACTTAAAAAATTTTTGACAGATAAAAACTTGAATCTCAGTCTCAGATATAGGATGGTAAAGTGCTACGTCTGGTCCGTTCTCTTGTACGGAGTCGAGGCATGGACGTTGAAAACAGCAATTATCAACAAACTTGAGGCTTTCGAGATGTGGACCCTGCGACGAATGCTTAGAGTATCGTGGGTTGACCATGTGACGAACGAGAAGATACTGAGAAGAGCTAGTTTAGTAGACCGTGAACTTTTCGGAAACATCAAAAGCAGAAAAACTGGCTACCTTGGACACATACTACGTGGAGAACGTTATCATTTCCAACGTCTTATTCTCCAGGGTAAAATACAAGGAGGAAAAAGAGGAGTGGGTAGAAGAAAATTATCCTGGCTACGAAACATACGACAATGGACAGGAATACGGGACTTCCAGGCACTGCAAAATGCTGCAATAAATAGGATTATATGATGAGAGAAGCGATGGACGCCTACGCAGGAATCTGCATGGCACTTTAAGAAGAAGAAGAAGTTAATCAACTACTTATATTTGGAGGAATATATTGGTGAAATCTTGCAATACACTTACACTTCCTTAATTAAAACAAGTGTTTATTAGGTCAAAGAAATTATATAAGATAATAGAGACTCAATTTAAAAAAATATGACGATTTGGTTCTCTTCCAATTTTTTCGTTGATGACCGATTTGAATAAACTTATTTTTATTTGTAGCTAAATTCAGTAGTTTGTACTCATATAGTGAGAATGGAAACACTGATAACTTTTCTAGATTTAATAGAAATTATTGGACAAATTCAGAACTAAAGCTTTTCACGTGATATTAAAACACTGTGAGTAAATACGTGCAAAGAATAGTGAGCAAAAAGTAGAATGTTTTTAAAGTGGTTTTCCCAATAAAGGGTAAATGGTTTCTTCATAATTACTCGTAGAGTATTTTAAAACATGAACAGTGTTAGTTGTGAATTTCTATGAAATGTAGAAGAAATCAATTCTACATTTCAATGGTTTAAATTTCAATGGTCTAAAAATTAGAAGATTTAAATGTCAGTTTTTTAAACTGAGTGTATATTTTAGTTCAATACTCTCACTTTAAAGCATTGACCTACAAATTAATGATAAGGACACGTGCACGCATACAAAGGGAATTTAAAAACAATAGGAGACTCACCTTGTGCTGGTGTGTAAATATTTAAGTAGAGGCAGTCTTCGCTCTGATTCTGCAAATAGGGCAGTAACCTTTTCAGGTACTCCAACCTACCCTTCGGCATCTTTTCGAGGGCGGCTGTTTCATTTGAAATATCTGGCAATTTCTGTGGACAAACAGGGCCCATCTTATCAGAAACCCGTATCCCGTCCCAAGGGCTGGGAGTTCTGGTCGGACTGAAACGGTTCGACTGCACGGGAGGGGTCGCATAGGGTACCCCCAGAAACACTTCTATCGGTTTTAGGTATCTGTGACTGTCCATTGGCACTATCAGCCCTTGTAATCGACCGTATCTTGTCTGCACGATTCGCGTACTAATTTTAGAATTCTTCATGAAACTGTTATCGCATTCCGTGAAAAGTATTAAAACGGTAAAAATTAAAATCTGTAAGACTCCTCTACTTTTCATACCCATCTTTATTAAGTTGGAAACATTCCGAGAAAAAAATTAATCTGAATTTAAATCTGGTTTTACGATTCCGCGGAAACTTTTAAAGTTTTAATGAAAAACCTACACTCTCAATCTTGCAGAACGTAAAAAATACCTAACACGAGAAAACACTAAGGAAAGTCGAAGTTTTAGCGCGGGGCACTTGAAAATTAATTATTGTTTCTTGAAAATTAAGTTTGTGACTCTCTTTTGTGCTTGAAAACTGGCATCGCTTTCCTAAGGTGCAAACAGTTCCATCAATGGCAGCTCCTTGAGTTTATTTTGGCTGGGCTCCTTCTGGAACAAAACGTTTAATTAATTTTGCTTAATTACTACTTTACTACAGGAACAAATTAAAATCATTCTTAGGAGAGAGCAGTGACATGGCATATTCGCCTTTCTCCAAATAATATTCGCAGCACTGCTTTGATTAAAACTATTCTTCCCTTTTTGTTTCTATATGCAGCTCGGTAAAATTGTAGATATTAAATTTCATTTGGTGAAAAAGTGGTATTAAACAAAATTCATTAGCTGACACCAACAAATGAGCAGCCAATAGCCAATTTGTGTATATTGCGTTGCGCTTTTTTACTGGAGCTGCACATTCCACTAAATTGAATATTAATTATCTCAATTTTAAAAGTGGCCTAAAACTGATCCTTGAGGGTGGCAGTTATTTGTGGGTAAAATTCATAAACATTTGGTATTGATAACCGCGCTAAGATTTATTTCGAAATATAATGTTTGTTTTGAATATATTTATACAGTGTGGGTGAGTTTGCACTACTCACTCAGTAACTTCGTAAATTTCTCAAACTCACCCACAACTGTTTAATACTTTAATAAGATAGCTTCAGTTTAAATAAGCTATACACTTCTTAAGTTTTTAAGTTTTTTAGCGTGTTATAAACAAAATTATTAATTAGACGTTACAGTGGAGCTCCGTAGCTGAGCGGTTAAAGACGTCAAGATTTAATCATTCTCTGCGGTTGACGACGACGGTTCGAATCTCACCTCGGTCGACTTTTTCTAATAGTTTCTATATTAAATCTGTATGCTTAAAACTGGTAGCGTTCTTAATATGCAACTAGAACTGCAATATCATTATATAAATAGCTAACAACCTACTGTACATATTATTCAATAATGTTTTCCAGGTTTCTCTTATTCTCGTACTAAATGGTAGTTAAAGTTATAACATCGTAAGTCCTTCCTGGGCACATTGCCGCTCGCTGTCCCACACAAGTACACCTAGTTTTGAAGAAAAAAATTTTTAAATGTACCCTTTAACCTGATTACTTTAGCTTGAAGGCATGTGGATATACCACATGTGGAAAGTTATGTACAGGCATGTCCTAAATAAGATCCTCTATCCCCTTATCTCAGAAAGTATAAAAGATATAGAAAAATGTTAAATACGAAAGTTGTTTGCTTTTACCTGAATTTTTCATTCTTATAACTTTCTTGAATACAGGTTGTTCAGTTTTTCTGATCTTTCTTTTTTTAAATGGGGCACCCTATATTTAATTACGTTTTTGAACTCTCCTTAAAATTCTAGGTCGATATTGTTAAGAGTATCCTATACCTATCATTTACCGTTACGAAGATATTAGCATTTAAAGAAAAAAATCTTTAAAAAACACCTGCTCAAAAAATCACAGCAAAACAAATAAGACATCCAAAAAAAAGCTAAATAGGGTTTTGTTCGTAGACAATTAGAGTTAGAAATTACTTCTATGGATCAATATTATCTGATTAATATACAGGGTGTTTTTGACAGATGGCTCAAACATGTATATGTTCAAAGACAGGGCCTAAAATGTGTCTTATAAATAGCGCACCAAACATTTTCGTCAATATCTTGAAAACTAAGCAAAATAAGAATAGAGAACTTTGTATAGAGTAAGGTTAAAATTTAATAGAGAATCCAAAAATATAATAATACACAGGGTGTTCCATAAGAGATTTTCGATTTTCTGGAATTTTAACATATACATGTTTGAGCCATCTGTAAAAAACACCCTGTATATTAATCAGGTAATATCGATTCATAGAAGTAATTTCTAAGTCTAATTGTCTACGAAATAGACCCTATTTACCTTTATTTTTTGGATGTCTTATTTGTTTTGCCGAGATTTTTTGAACAGGTGTTTTTTAAAGATTTTTTCTTTAAATGCTAATATCTTCGTAACGGTAAATGATAGGTATAGGGTACTCTTAACGATCTCGACCTAGAATTTTAAGGAGAGTTAAAAACGTAATTGAATATAAGGTGTCCCATTTAAAAAAAGAAAGTTGATGCCAGAAAAACTGAACCACCTGTATTCATGAAAGTTATAAAAATGAAAAATTCAGGTAAAAGAAAAAAACTTTCGTATTTAACTTTTTTCTCTACCTTTTATACTTTCTGAGGTAAGGGGATAGAGGATCTTATTTTGAACACCCGTACATTTAAACCACAAAAATTAGACGGATCAGGGGGCGGTATATATTATCTTGTACGCTGGCAGTACCGCTCAGAAATTACCGCTCGATTGGTAATTCCAAATCATTATTTAATGTAGGAATGAGGGAAACCTAAAAGTCATTAGTTACGGAGACAGTCAAACACACACCTGTTAATTTCTCACATTCGCACCTGGTAAGTATATTTCTATCCTAACGATCGTGCAGAGTTGGTTGCCAATCCATGTCTACGCGCATGCTTTATATATTATACGAACCAATCCGCTACCGCTAGATCTGAGGACCAACAGTTGTGTCAATACACTACTTGTGGCTATTAACAAAATACTAAAATTGGACACAACTTTTGCTTAGATATTGTAAATTTTAAATTTTAACTACGTATATAGATGTAGTAGATGATTGTGGGAGATGTTCAGGTATTGTTTTCGAATAATGTCGACGTATAAGGACCATACTCAAATTATTTTTTCATATTTCTTCATAAACACGTCCTAATTTTCAATAGCAGATCACATAAATATAAATGAAATTATATATTCGTAATATTCTCTAGCATTTAAAAATGTCACATTTATAACCAATATTAAACACTTACAAAACTTATTTTTCATGCGTTGTTAAGGCAATACATTTTTATTAATAGTTTCAATATAAATATTGAAGCCAGCCTGGGAACCTGGTGTCGAGGGGGACAAGGGTAATGAGGAGGCAGATGCACTAGCCCGAGAAGGCGCATCAAAAGACCTCATAGGACCAGAACTCTTCTGTGGCATAGGGAAGCCATGCATTAAAGCATCCATGGAAGAATGGACGAGAAACAAATCTGGAGAATGGTGAAGGAATTTGCCACAATTGAGACAGGTAAAGCTATTCATTAAAGAACGGACGCCTAAATTCACAGCAGATCTGTTAGGCCAGAATAAAAAGGCCATCAGAATAATAGTGGGTCTAGTGACAGGGCACTGTAGGCTAAATAGGCACATGAATCTTATGGGACTGTCAGAAGAAGCAACTTACAGATTCTGTCAAGAAGAAGAGGAAACCTCAGTACACGTACTGTTCCAGTGTGGGGGACTGACAAGACTGAGATTTTAAATACTTTGGGAAGGAAGACCAAGAGCCAACAGCAACATGGATACTCTATCAAGACTGTGGAGTCTAATGCAAAGGACAAAGCTGGACAGGGTGCTCTAAATAGGTTGGGAGTGCCGCAATAGATCTTCTAGGTCGCGGTGGATTAGGTCAGGAGGCAGACTCCTATATAAATATAATCGAATATAAATATAAAATATTAAAATGGTTCACTACTAATCCAAATTGTTCACATTATTCATTTTTTAAAGTTTAGTCTTGACGTATATTACAGTTAAAATGATTTTATTCATAATTTGTATGCACCACTCATTAACATTTTTCAACATCGTTTTCCAAAGTAGTCTGTAAATGCTGCCTTCTGGTTCTGGTTAGGTATCTAGTAGTCTTTCAAATTAATAATTCGTAACGGCATTTGACGACACGATGCGTCAATGAAAGGTTGTTTTGTCTGTTGAAAGATTGTGAGAGCACACAAAATTTTGAGTTTGTGGTTTCAAAAAATATTATTTTCATTCTTAATTTCTTAGAAGCTAAGCAACTTTACTTAAGGCCGCATAAGATCTTAGGTAAGTCTTGTTGCTAATCTGAATATATTTCCAAAGTTAATTACAATTAATTTCTTTTTCCTTCTTATTTCCAAGATGTCCATGTACGTGGTAACATTTAAAAAGACGTTTTAGTTCATATGAAGTTTGTCCTGTTTGAAGTTATTTCATTTTATCCAACATTTGATGGCACATTCCGGATAACCACCAGAACCTTTTATTGGGCAGATCGTATTTTCCTATTGCATTGCATCCGATTGCGTATTGCGGTGCAATATTACGGGGCAGCAGTTATTTTGTTCCACAAGTGGTCACCGGAATTTCAGAAAAGCATACATATCCTATTTCTAAAATATAAATAGTAACATTCTTTTTATAGTAAATATTAACAAAAAATTCTCATTAGTTCACTGTGAATGTAATTGTAATTGTATGACTGTAATTGTGTGATTGTAATTCACCTATTATTTACCTACCAGTCTATATTTGTACAATATATTCCTCAATAATATACGTATAAGTACTATTTTATACACATATTTTGTTTATTGTTGTTCTAGTAAATAGTTAATGGTTCCTTGCGTATGTCCTACTTGCAGATAGTAATATCACTAGGTCTCAAAAAGTCTCTCTCTATTTTTAATGTCTTCTCTAAGTAGTTACATTTTATTAGTTATGTAGCTACAAATTTTATCATTTATAATTATAAAACTGATTTAAACTTTCTCAAGAGACCAACTTAATCAATCTCCGATAACTTTATAAACAAAAAACTTCAACGACGCAAAGCATCACAGGAACTATAGCTAGCCAAACTTTGCCATGGTACAATGTCAATAAAAGATCTTTAATGTCCATTATCGAGCCGGTGGCTCAGGGCTTAGCGTCTCGATCGCTCAACCCAGAGGTCGTGGGTTCTAATTCCCATTCCACCAACAATTTTTCATTAAATTGTTTACTCGTAGATCAAGGCTTATTCGCAGGGATGGCTTGGCAACCATCCTGGCGATGGCCTAGGATGAGAAGAATGTCAACTTGGTGTTAATGTGAGAGATTAGAATCAGTTGATGTTTGACTTGTCCCCCTAACTAATGAGGTTTTCCAGGTTTCCTTCATTCCAGCACTGAATGGTGGTTAGGGCCTACCAACGTAAGTCGTTCCTAAGGCTCAAATGCGGCTCGCGCAATAATAATATGCCGCCCCCTCTCCCACAGAAGTATCCGACTTTCGGGCTAATCCTTGTGATTAGAATGAGGGGTAGAGATATTATTATTATTATTATTATTATTATTATTATTATTATTATTATTATTATTATTATTATTATTATTATTATTATTATTATTATTATTAATAACTAAACCATCGGTCAATTATGACTACAGTTCTGCAAAAGTAAAATATAAGTTAGCTAAATATACAAAACCAGAATTGCAATACCTACGAACTTTACACAACTTATTATAATTTTATATCTTATTCAGGCCGTCCAACAGTTGATTTTGGATTCTAAATGTATTACGTTATTCATTTACTAAACTGTGTTTGTTCGGTTAGCATAACTTAAAAGTTTGTTTTGCAATATTTCTATTGTGCATTAAAATAAACTTGCGTTTCCAGGTACATAGAGAATGCAAGATAGTAAATATTTTATAACGAATATAAATGAGAAATTATGATAGATGTACATAATTATAGTTGCCGAAGGTGAACGAAAGATAGCGTATTTGTTCAGTCGAATAATATATTTGACTCACTTTGGAACTCGTTTTAAAGTTCAAATAGTGACTTATTTTGCATTGGCGCAATTAGCTGAGTTGTGTGGTATTTCGTAGTCGGTACGTATTCAGGTAATTAAAATTGGATTATTATGCATGATTGCACCAAGTTCAACAAGTAGCTACCTCTGTTAGTAGTGGTGAGAAAACACACACTAGTGTCCTCTCTTAGTCTTTGCTACTATCCGTTTGACAATTATTGTCTAACTGACAGACAGATAGCGACCTGCGACAGTCCTACTTATTTATTTCATGGAGGTGAGGAAACAACTACTCCACTGGGAATGTGCCCCGACTAGCGTTGCATTACTCCGGCATCTCCATGGATGTCCCAACATCGTTTATTGAGTCCAACCACCAGACACTGACCGGTTTCTAACTTATTCTGAGCTCATCCAGAGTTCCATACGTAGTAGACTCGATGAACGATACTGCGACATGATTGCCTAAAGTGTATCTGTTATGCATAGTAGCAAAGACGAAAAGAGGCCACCACTGTGTGTTTTCCATCACTACTAACATAACAGATGGCCTTTAGGCAATCATGTCATAGCATCGTTCATCGAGTCCACTACCTATAGTACGCTTATGAACACAGAATAAGTACGAAACCGGTCAGTGCCTGCTGGTTGGTTTTGATGAAGGATGTTGCGACTTATAAGGAGATGCCGAAGTAATGCAATGCCAGTCGGGGCACATAGCCTATGAGTAGTTGTTTTCGGCACCTCCTTCAAATAAGTAGATAGATCTGTTCGATAACTTTTGTTTCTCATGATGTGGTGCTTATATAAAACTTTATTTTAAGATATAAAGCACTCCTATAGATTAAATATAGAATATTGATTACCAGCTGCAAGAAAATATGTTTGGACAGTATAAAGTTCGTAAACTTATATTACATCAATATTTCATATATTGAATATCAGCAAGGTAGGGATTTTTTACTTGCCTATCATTTCATAGACAAGGGATCTACGGCTTTACATCCTATCCAATGGATGGTACGTCTTCTATGCAAATCTTGCCTAAATTTGCATAGCTTCTGTGAATTCACCGACGTTCAGGCCACTAGATGATGCGGGCAAGGACCAACGTACTAACCGCTACCTACCTTGCTTGGCGCTCATATCGTTAATATGAACGCCAAGTTGCTACCACGGCTTGCCCCATTTCAATTGTTGAGTGACCAAGTTGCATTCTTGGTCACTCAACGACTTATGGTAATTAGGGTTCTAGTAACTTACTATCTATAATTATACTGTAAATATATGATTATAAGAAGAAAAACATGGACGTTGATATATTTTGGGATATACGTATATCCCTAAAATATAATTGAATTCTTACAGTATCCTATCATATTTATAAGAGATCGTAGTGATATAAAATTACAAATTTTTAATACGTTATGCTACTGACTTTCCACGATTCATCATGGAATCATGGATCAATTGATCATGATATCATCTATAGATGATATCATGAAAATGACACGGAATATTTAAGCTATGCTTTTGTCGTTTATTTAAATATGTATAGAAGTCTTGACAGGCAACACGAAACTGATCGGTTTTTCCAACACAGGACCCATATTCTTTCCTGAAACCTCTTCGCTAAAGACGTTGGTAAAAATTTGGGGAACTGGAACTGACTAAAACTAATTAAATTCGAATCATCTCTGGATCGTTTTATCATGGTTAGTCATTTTTGGTGACTACTGGGCAGCTGTTTTGATATTATTTCTTTTGGATGCAGGAGTGGAAAATTAGTGAGTAACAATTATTGGTAACTGAAAATAATTCCGGAAATACAAAAAAATCCTTCGAAATAGTAGACCCAATCGAACCCGAATGGTTAGATTTTATTTCATGGCCTCAAGTATTATATTGTGTTTACAGATGTCGCACGGTGACCACCCATTAGAATATTTCAGAGACTACTTCGATTTGAATTTTAAAAATTTGGAATATCGGGTTTTCGGACATGCCCTCTTCAAATAAAATAATGGCGTCCACGTAACACTTCCGGTTATGCCGGAGGTCACCTTCAACTTGCTTATTTTAAATGTGACATCCAACATATTATTTAATTTCTGGATTCTGCGTGAAATTCTAAACATATTTCATGTAGGATGTCCTACTTCAACTGTTTTTGAAATATTAATAGTTGAATATTGAGATTTTGCAACTCTGACACCCTGTAAAATCTAAACCATTTAAAATCAAGCAAAATGATTACATTCCTATCTTAACTTTTCATAAACTAAATTTAGCACTAATTTCAAATTTAACAAAGAGATTAAATTTAATATTTTTTTTTTATTTCTGGCTAAATCTGAAATTAGTGTCAAACTAGGTATAGCTTATGAAAAGTTAAGAGGGGAATATGAAAACCATTTTGCTTGATCTCAAACCTGATTTTTGGTTGATATTTACAAGATGTTGCAAAATATCAATATTCACCTGTCAATATTTCAAAAACAGTAAGATAGGTATAGGACATCCTACATGAAATGTGTTTAGAATAGAATTATGCACCCTATAATATGGCGCTCTGTTTGAAATAACGAAGGTGAAATCAATTTCCGGTATAACCAAAGATGTTACGTGGGTGCCATTATTTTATTTGAAGAGGACATGCCCGAAAAAAAACATTCTAATGGGGGGGGGTCACCGTGGGACATCCTGTACAGAATAGAAGCACCAAACTAAAACTTTTATCTTATCAATGTTATTTAAAGATTATCGTACTGAATATCTTACTAATCAGCGCAAGTGTAGGAAGCATTAGAATTTAAATTTTAGAATAACTAACGATTGTTGATTTGATTATATCGTATGATATTTTTTTTAGAGTTAATAATGACAGCAAGGGAATAGAAGTTTGCTTTATGTACAGCAGTGTAGGGTACCATTTTTCATGTACCTTATTATGATTAATATTAATGATCCAATTTACCAACAGAAGTAGTTCTGAAAATATATCAGTCAAATTAATATAGCTATATTTGTCAAGAAAGTTCAGCCAAGATAACTAAGGTAGTTTAAATAGCATATTTACTGTAGATATAAATGTAAAATTACACATATTTTACAATGATGACAATAATTCACATCACTTTTGTTACAAAGGAAGCTCTTTAACGTTCCGTAATATACGCAGAATTGCAAAAAGAGCAAAACGTTTTTATAGGTAATGCCAAAGAAAGCACTTATGCCCATTGTTACTGTACAAAATGGGAATAAAGCCGTGACACCATTCAGAGACACCAACTTTAGTGGCGGTTAGAAGGAATATTTACTGGATTTAAAGTGTATCCCCTTTTATGTCTTCTTTTCTGACCAAGGGTTCACCGGGAAATACGATTAAAAATTTAAATGGTCGCTTCTTTAATTCTGTAAGCAGTTGTCATTGTAACTAATAAATGGGTCTAGAAATAAAATACCTACCCACCAGCTAGGAAAGGGTAAACTAAATTATGGGTTTATGTATAATATGGTTGTGAGTGTGTTATTTTTGGCGTACACATACAGATCGGCTAATACTATGAAAACGTTAATTGAACTTTGTTCTACAATACTTAATACTGCGTATACATATGCATACATATTTTGTCAAAAGAAATAATATTTGATTTACTCATGCTTCAAAGACATAATACGATTTTACATCATTACTGCATCTAAGTTCATATACTATTTGCAAACAGTGAAATGTATCAGTTTTATTATTAAATGTTACTAGAAATTTATATGATTTGTATACATTACTGTTCTATTAATATCTGTTTGTTCCATGCTTATCTACAATTCAATAATTTCATTCATATAGGTCATACAGAACAGAACACATTGGGAGAACATTTTAAAAAATTTGTATGTTGTTTTGTTATACATGTTGAATTTTACTATACCTTTTAATTTTTTTCAAACGCTAGCAACTTCGAAGAGATGGTGGGACGTTGTTGAATATTATAGTTTCAAAAAAATCATAATGTCGTAAAATCCTTAAAGAACGAGTCAAGCGATTTACTAATGAATATAACAAATAATATGTAACAATGGGCCAAAAATTGGCAAATAAATGTAGTATTGACAAGAATAAACCTATTTCCAAAACCAAGGTACCAAATTCTATGGTTCTAAATTCAGATGACCAACAAGAAGTTATATAAATTGTACCTAAAGGCACTGTTTAACCTTCTGTTTATAATAACGGGGTGTAGAAAAGGAGTTCTACAGCTTAACAGATAGTTAATGTAGTAAGGATACCCCTACATCCTCCATCTGTAAACGCGCCTTATATTAAAAAAATTCACAAATCTTGCATCTTACCCAAATATCGTAGGCGTATTGAAAATACCAGACACAAATATTTTTGTTACGCACTGTATACATTTCATTGTGTTAGACACTTGTATTTAACTCGGAAATAAAATAACTCTCTGTATAGAATAAATCTTTTAATAGCTGAACTGAACAGCAACTCGTCTATATTATGAATGCCTTAAAAAATAATCATATTCCAAATTCCAATATCAAAGTGTGTCATTCTTTATAAACAATATTTCGGGTCCCTCTGCTAAGTCAGGTCCAGAGGAACTCATGGGAAGGCGTGACTGAGAAGGTTTCTGAACTACAAGGTGTCTCAATTATGATGTGCTATCAATAGTCCATTATATTTATAATTTATACAGAGTGTGATACTGTAAGGAATTAATTAAGTCTTGAATGTTTTCTTACATTCGACCATCCTGACTAGACGACTGTCCACAGGAGTCATCCTCACCTTCGCTATCAATTCCAATTTGGGAATCCAACAGTTACCCAGTTTGGAATTTTATCATTTTTTTCTAAGTTCTAGCCAAGCACCGAACTCTATTTACAAGTTCTAGTAAAGCACCGAACTCTATTAGTGACAAATATTCACTCAATAATTCTTTTCACATTTTCACATTCAAGCTACGCACAAAATTTTTCAAGAAACCTATTCGGTCAAGGGTTAGTCTAAGCGTGGCACAAGACCGCCCCTTTTTGCTAGTCTCAAGTCACCTCAAGCATCGCACAGAACATGTTCCTGATAGTACAGTTCAAGTATTACACAGAGCTTATCTTTAATCATAATAGTTCAAGCTACGCACAGAACTGAATTCATAATAGTTCAAGCTACGCACAGAACTAAATTTGAATCAAAACATACTATACAAGTGTGCACACATTCATTCTTGATCAGGCCTGATATTTCGCTTATCTCACAGGAGCATCTATGACTTCAACTTATCTACTGAAATAATAGTTTTTTTTTTCGCCTAAAATTTTCCCTAAGGTCTTCAACCTCATAACGGTCATTTGGCAGCACTGCCAGTATAAGGGTCCTGAAAGGACCCTTATTCTTAGCCAACAACTTCTTATGTTTTTCTGGAGGTTTATCGGTCTTAAAAACCATTACTAAAGCCCCTTTTCCATATTTGCAAGCTTTCGCTCCATGGCTATCGTATCGTTCTTTTTGTTTAATTTGATCATAATCTATTGAATCTTTAGAAATCCAATAATTTAAACATGATGCAATGTATTTTTTAACAAATCTTCTCATTCGAGGAAACCAGTAATATAGAGTGATTTTCTTAAGCGTCTTATCCAATGCAAAATGGCCTTGTTCGTCATGGCAAAGCGTACAGATTTGCCATCTTGGGAACTAGCCAAAGGCATTTTGAATCAGGCAACTTTCTATAATTCTTAAAAGATTAGGTATTTATTAACATCTGTCTTTTTCGTGTAACAACGACCTTCTTATCAAAGACACTTCCTCGTCTTCTGACTGGGCTGCCAAAATTCAATCCGCATCGGTTAAGTCTGCTGAACAAACTTGCTTCTTCATTTCTACCAAGGGCATCGGCGCTCGACCCAATGCATCCACACGACACCCAAGGGCACCTGGGCGATATACAACCTCAAACGTATAGTCCCGAACCTCAAGCCATCAACGACCAATACACGGCACGAGGTCTCGCCCAGTAAATGTTGTCCACAGAGCACTGCAGTCCGTGAAAACTTCAAAGTCCACCCCCAATAAAAAAACGCGAAAACATCTCAAAGACAAAACCAGGAAATATCCTGACAATCCTAAGAATTGCCTCACTTCCCGCACGTTTGTAGGATTCGGCATTTGTTTTACAGCTTCCATCTTTTTTTTTTGCCTGGCCTGACATCAGTAGTGCTAACCTCCTGTTCCAAATAGTCTATGGAAGTTTTCAAAAACACACATTTTAACAGCTTCAGAGTCAAGCTAGCTTCTTTCAGAGACTCTAGAACCGCTTCAAGACGTTGCAGACCCTCCTTTACACTTTACAGTCTCTGATGGAATAATAATGTCATTAACATTTTGAGTATTCCCTGTACATTGGATTGAAGGTGCGTCTTGAAAGCCCCTTGTATATATAGAGGGTGACAAGTTTTATCAGTACCCAAGATCATCAGGTAGAACAATAATTCAGACTGTATAAACAACATCCTGTATTTTTATTACAAACTCATTACTCTTAATTATTTTTCCCATAAAACATTTTACAAACACGAGCGAATTGTTAATTTTAACATTAATTGTTATTTTATTTAAAACAGATTTCTTTATCATAGTACAACTGCTGCCGGTATCTAAAAGACAAGGCACTTCAATTCCATTTATAATGGCCCTGTTTATATAAACAATAAACAGTTTGAGTCGCCGTCGCCGGTTCGATATTCAAAGGCATAGGAATCATGTAACCCAAGCATAAACAATAAACATAGACTGCTTATTATAACAACACAGCTAGGCAAGGTCGTCTCCATATGAGGACGTGCCCATGTCGAGGTCGCTGGCTTTTGCATACCGTTAATATTTTAAGAGACAGCTCCCATATATACGCTCCCATAAGTATTTTCAATACTAACAAGGAGACTGAAACAAATTAGGCCAAAACAGCTATTCTCCTGGCTAATGTCACGCCGAGCGCTGAATTACAAAGCAAAATTTGCCGTATTTTGTCTAACAATGTTAGAATAAAAAATACAAGGTTTTGGATTGCTATGAAAACTACGAGGAAATACTCTGGACCTCACATCGTAAGATGTCACTAATTGCAGACCGGTTTCGACCTTTTTATGATCTCGTCAGTTCAATATAAGTGAGCATACATACGAATTCGAGACCCGAGTATTTGGTACAATACGTAAGCTTGGATTTCCCTGATGGATTGGGATTGTGTTACGAGAACTAATGAGAGATGACGCTACTATGACATTGCACTGACGAGATCTTAAAAAGGTCGGAACCGGTATGCAATTGGTGACATCCTACCATTGGTGGTCCAGAGTATTTCCTCGTAGTTTTCGTTGCAAAGTTTACAGTTTTTATCAAAGCTGGCATAACATTCGATAAAGCAATATCAGCATTAACGGTATGCAATAGTCTAACTTTTAAAAGAGGGTGAGAAACGAGTTTAAATTAATTCGACAGATGAAGTCGTACGTTACGTTGCTAAGCAATATCGAAATTCTTTCCTATCGATTAAAAGCTGTAAATAACTCCCGTAAATTAATGACTACTTAAAAACAAGTCGCTCCTGCTTTCTATGTGAATAATTAAAATTCACTGGTAATTGTTAGGGTAATGTTTTCGAGCGGATCTTATTTATTATAAAATAATTAAATTACCTTACAGGTGTAGTACGTATGTGTAAACATAGGTAGCAAGCGGCAGATTAGATGTGAGATGTGATTGAGGTTCCTGGCAGCAACCAGTAACATGTAACAAAACAAGTACTGCTGTATGTTCTAATTATGACTATTTATGGTTTACACTCACCGGGGACGCCCCGCCCCTCGCTGTCCTATCTCCTGGTTCCATGCATATAGTGTGGTCGCACGAAGCATCCGCGTTGTAGGTTGTGCATGCATCTGGATCACCTGTAATCAAAACTCCACACACACACCACATTCATCCCGTATCTCTCGGCTAAGCCCCTGGATACGCGCCCCTCGGCTAATGCCCCTCGGCCTCACCATTCATTCTCGTACCTCTCGGCTGTGCCCCTGGATACGTGCCCCTCGGCTATGCCCCTCGGCCTCATCATTCACTCATTTGATTCGACACAATAATTACAATAACATATATTTATATATAGAGACAGATCTGCCCTAATTACATACTCTTATTACTAGGAATTTACTAGGTAATCGCTAAGAGCGTATTCACATTTCACAACACAGTATCTCTACTCTCACTACTCTGAATGAATACTCAATCAGTATTAATTCCCCGTATATGGCGCAGGAACCCACATTCACATCGTCAGCTAAAATCTACCTAAAGAATAATATCATGAAACAGAACACGTCATTTATTGAATCTCAAACTAAGCCAAGTCGTTCATTTATTTGTTTATTCAGTTTTTATTTTAAACAGTTCCTAACATAATAAATGTTGCCAAAGCTGACAGCAATTATTAATATTGGTGGCAAACGGCAGCAAAAATGTATCAGTTTGTTAAAGGAATTTATATACAGTGAGGACATAAAGTCCGTCCCCCCCCCCTCTAACTTTTGAACCACTGGGTAGATTGTGATGAAATTTGGAACGATAATATATAACTAAATTCTGCATTTTTTGACACATCAATGACAGCTCTGGATGTCAAAGTGACAGCTGGGCGCGCAATAGGAAATTTTTTTTAAATGGAAATGGGGGTCGAGTGGGGACTCATTTTGAAGCTATTTTTATGCTCAAAACATCCCCCAATTTTGAAAACATTTGGTTCAGTAATTTCCAAATAAGAGCCAGTAATATCAGTTTATAACATAATCTTTTTACCACATAATCTTTATAATAGAACTTACCCATGGAACATTTATTTGTCAGGAGGTTCATGGAGGTCATTTTCAACATCTTTTGAAGTAACACTTGTTTTCTAAATTTGTTTCTGCCTCTAATTTTTTTTTGTTTAATTTAAATTATTTCATATTTTTTTAATTTAGGTTATTTTAGGTTAGGGATGGTTTATTGTTATTTGTTTAGGTACTTTTAATTTTTGTTCTGCTTTGAATAATTTACCATAATTTGTAATATGTATGCAAAAAAATTATATAACAGAAATCGATATTACTGTTTTTTATTTGGAAATTACTGAACCAAATGTTCTCAAAATTGGGTGATGTTTTGAGCATAAAAATAGCTTCAAAATGAGTCCCCACTCGACCCCCATTTCCATTTAAAAAAGTGTTGCTATGGCGCGCCCAGCTGTCACTTTGACATTCAGAGCTGTCATTGATGTGTCAAAAAATGCAGAATTTAGTCATATATTATCGTCCCAAATTTCATCACAATCTACCCAGTGGTTCAAAAATTAGAGGGGAGGGGGGACGGACTTTATGTCCTCACTGTATTTTCAAAACTAAACGAAGATATATTCGGTTCGAAAATTACAAGCAGACTATTAAGTTAGTTATTTGACTCCAATTGATAGTACATTAATACTTTGATTGAGCACAGTTACGAGTATATTTACTCAAAGTATATGGACGAGTATATAGGTATACACAAAGAAAATAAGGAAATTTTAGACCCGGGAATATAAACAATTAAGAAATGGGTAAGGTATTAGTACGAGTCATCTAACGACTATACTAATTAGATGATCCAGCATACTTTTTATTTAATTAATATATTTTTATTCTTTAATAATTCTATATAACATGTTTTGCTGCTTATGAATTTGAATATCTAAAGGAACCCTTTCTATTTTTTCACCAGATGTAATAACTGATGTGAATTTGTTTTTATATTATATTAATTAACTAATTTCTCAACTACTTTCGTATCAGGCTAACGCTTCTGGGAATATCTCGGTCCATTTTTGGAACCTTTTGAGTTAAGGCAAATTTCAGCGAGTAGACAGTTGGACTTTATGCAAAGGACAAAGATGAATAGAAAGTCAGTGCACATACGTTGTTGCTCCAGTCCTTTGGGACTCCTTATAGAAACTGATCCGCAGGCGGAAGAATAATAGAAGTACAAAGATGAACATGAAAAATATATGTTTAATAGATGTCAGTAAGACCTTCATAGTTGGTGTCATATGAGTGTTGTAGATATTCAATGCTCTTGAAGATATTTCGAAATTCTCTAGACGTAGATGTAGTGCATCGCTTTTCCATTAGCCATAATCATAAAGACAGAAACACTTACGATTCTAGTCGGGAAGGTTTCCGTTACAAGATAAAATTAAAAACGGCTTTCTAGATAGTTACAACTTACTTTTAGTGAGGCAATAGTACCACTAACTATTTGGTAACGGTAGCTTCACTAAAGTTTAACCTAAATGTTCGAAGTTTTACTACAAGTATGTTAAGACATCTTTGACATTTATTGACTAAATTGATTCAGATTCAATGTTAACGAATGGATATACAAAAACAACAGAAATTAGATTATTTTATTCACTTCCTCTTGCAGCAAATAAGTTAATTTTATTTGTATTACAAAAATAAAACTTTGACGATTTAATTTTTCTCACTAATTAATCACACACAGTTACAGACAGTTAGTATCCCGGCAAATATATAGGAAAAAGGAATATTAATTTCAACGAATCTAAAGTTTTGAATTTCATTCAAGCACGCCATTATAACACGGAAAGCAACAAAACCTTGACTTCTTTTTGTTCGGTTAGCACTTCTGGTTTTACAAATGGTATAATTTTAAAAAGTACACTTTCCACACAAAGCCGACCAGACTCGTGACGTAAATCAGAAAAGCATTGTTTTAGAAGTGAGGCCGTCGTATATTTTCCACAGCGCTCTGCAGTGCACATTGTCGCGGTTTGTTTTATTGAGGGAAATCTCTAGAGGTCCTGACGAACTTCCCCATTCCCGCCAAATGGTTATTTTAATATAAATAGAATCCAAAAAATATTACGCCGTATAAAGCCTGAACAAAGGTTCAAATTTGTTTCTTCCATACTCTTGAATACAATAGTAAGTATTTCATGGAAGGTATTTATATTTTAACAAAAACTCTTATTGGATTAGGTTCATGGGATCATGGGTTTCTGAAATGTGAGAAGTATTTATAAGATTGACTGATATTTTTTAAAGCACGTTAAGCAAGCAAGACACATTGGATGCACCAAGCACACTAAATGAATTTATTAGAATTGAATCCCTTAAATAATATTTTTTAATTCCGACTTTGTTATTAACTGTTGCATTACCACATAAATTTAATGAAAAATTCCCGACTAAAATTAAACCGTAAATGGTTTAATACTTTGATCGCCTATTATTTCTAACTCGAATGTAAAACTCCCTTCTGTTTATATTCATAATACTTCCATTGATTGTCTACCGCTTCACACAACAGAAATTATAGAAGCTATGAAAATTTATGTATTTTTTTTTTTTAATGTATTACTAGATTTCAATATTGTAAAACATGCGTGCAAAACTATATGTAATTGAGTTTTTGATGTCATGTTCAAAGTGGGTTTATCTGAAAATTATGTGATTGATGATTCGGTTACAAAGGATTCTTTCTTGGACTGTCAAATGAGTGCCATCTAATGTTTCACCTATGCACCACAATGTATGAAGAAATACTTATTTTTCTTCTTTTCCATGAAAATTAACAAAAAAGAAAAAAAATACTTATTTCTAGCGCTGGTCCTATCATTTACAATATTAAATGAGATCCGGATATATCCAATACTGATGACGTAGATGCTTTTTACACGATCACTATGAATTCACCTTCTATCCGGTACAAGATTCTTTGGAGGGATTTGCTCTCTTCATCACAAGAAATTGTACCTTTATATCTAAAGGAATCTGTTTCACCACCACTAGAAAATGGATCTCTAATACGCTTCACTTTTAACGTACTGCCTCGAACAGCACTTGGATATTAAAAATATTCGCGTAAGATATTAATTACGTTCTGGTTTACTTCACTCACTTCTTCATTTTGTTAATAGCTATTTTTATTATAACAGGTAGCTCTGGCATATGTCAGCAACTGCAAATGTATTGTTTATTTCTTGGTTTATACATATTCTAGAGAATGGAGCCACTAGATTACCTGTATGTCGCGTGTTATAATTGTATATATTAGAATGAGTCATACATTTATTCAAACTTTTAAATACATGTAACATCGTTTGAAAGGTAAAAATACAAGGAATGAGTACTTTCCCAACAGTTATGGTGCACTTGGTACCGCTCCATCTATTTGCATCTCTCCGCTATGGCAACCTTTTGGAGTATCAAAACTTTTTTTTCGATCTGTTGAATTTCCAACAAGAAGACATTATATCATAATATATGACTGTGATTAATAGAAATATAAACTACGCGGCTAGGGTAATTCTGTCTAATTTGTCACAAAGCAAATATTTGAGAAGATATTTTAGAACAGATCAATAGCTATTCCAATTAAGTCTAGAGTCGAGAACGCCAAGAAGTTTAGCAGAACCAGAGCAGATCGAGTGGCCACTTGTCGTTGTGTTTTAGACTGGTTACCGTGTTATTGGTGCCTCTACATAGTTAATAGAGTACTCTTACGGTACTATTGATTATTGAACAAGGTACGCCATTAATGTAGAGGAAAGAACTGACTTGCCCTAAAACAGATCCCTGCGGAACATCAATTGGAATTATACTGGGTTATAAATTCCGGAAACAAAGTAACAGTTTGCTATTAGTTATATACGATGAGAAGTCCCAGAATATGAGTAGAGGTACATATGTATCACAGCATTTGTATGTGCATCCTCATCAATACCCTTAACAGTGTCTTCTATAATCGTCAGAACGACTTTAAACGTATTTTTTAAACGTATCAGAATAAGAGACGAGAATATATAAAATACTTCCCGCAATATTTCTCGCACTAACACCTCTATTTCTCAAGATTCCTTTCTATTAAAATCTGTAAAATTTTATTAACGACAGGGACAATTGCAATCGGACGATAGTTATTCAGACATTCAGTATTGTATTAACTTTCTTGCATATCGGTGTAATTTCAGAAATCCGACAAAACAGTTTTTTAACCTATTTTAATGAAGGATTATGTGATCGAATAACACTATCTTCATTACTTTATTGGAAATACAAATTTCCATAATAAATTATTTACTCAATTTAATATTCTAGGTAAATCTCCTATGTACACATTTTACCTATACATTTTAACTACAGGTTTACATTTTTGTTCACTTCATGCATATCTAAAATGAAAATAAAATTTCTCTCTAAATACACTGTGAGATTTGAAATCTTTTTGGTTTTGTTTTATATTCATGAGTTACAAAATGCCTTAATAATTAAAAAACAAATATGTTAATGCCAAGTTTTTGTATTTGGGATACTAAGCGGTTCTTTTTTATAATTTTTTTGTAATATAAGTTTTCCTCTATGTCGTTTTCTCCATAATATGTATTTACGTCAAAGATAATGTAGACGGGTGGAATGAGAGTAGCAAAACTAATTTTATATTTAATTCGTAATATGGAGGAACACTGATGGAGGATGTAGATTATTACTTATGTAAAATTTGGAACTTCTTAAGCTATTTCTAGGGGTGCCGCCATGGGCTTAAAAATTGATAGATTTCATTTGTGTTTTTTCGATAACTTTAATTCGTTAATATATATTTATCGTTAGTTCCTTATAACAGTAGATGTTATACAGTTAGTAATACAATGATGTTTTATATTCACTTTTTGTGGTAAAACTCGGCATTATCATTCTGGATTTAAATCTGGCGCTAATAAAACAATCTCTTAAATCGGCCCCGCAAACTGCATTTGAAGGCTTCAGAAACCCATCCCCGACGAGTAGTTCGCCTTCAAGAGAGAACACTCCACCGAATAACAAGTCGTGGGGTTGGTAGAACACGCGATCGAAGTATTCAGCCGAAAAGAGGTTACAGCGTTAAGCGTAGAGGGCTACGAAGCGACTAAAAAACAACCCTCAGACTTCCCCTCGACCCTCAGACTTCCTCCGCTGTTGGCCATCACGGACTCACTTCGAGTACACTTATCATAAAGCTAAAGGACCAGTTGGCTCTTTTTAGAGGTGCATCCCCGGCTACATAGCCACTCCTGACCTACCTCAACCCATCACCCTGGACGATTGCGGCACTTACTGCTCTCGCCCGAGACACACTACCCCCGGTGGGTTGGACATATAGGCGAAGAAAGAAGAGAAGGCAGAAGAGCGCCAGAATATCCTACCTAGCCTGCTGGGTACAGCCAGGACAGGAGGAGACCCCACGAATCGCCCACACCATACATTTTGTGATCGGGGTTGGTGAAGGATGGGGTCCACCTCTACGAGACAGTCCAGGCCTACAGCGATGGGGAGGGTAAAGACCGAGCATTCCAGGTCATAACCCCGGTCAATGAATATTGGCGAGGCTTCAGACGCTAATTTAATACTCCTTTTAACTATGGAGTGTGAAAAGGAAATAGAAGGAAGTGGCGATTTCTTCTGTATCATATTTTTTCAGTTCTTCATCAGACACATGGAGTATTAAGGATGGTTCTGTAATTCACGATCAATCAGATAGATCGAAATATTGATCAGACTCAAAGTAAATTTTTGGGATATTAAATACCTACCCGAATTTGTTTGCCTGTGTGTATTATGTCCTTCAATAATTGTACCTACAACACCTAATATGCACTGAGATATGCACTAAATCTATCAAGATTAATTGCTTGCCACAAGTGCCTTGCCACGCATGGCATGATTCTCGCATGATGAATTTTTTAAAGAAAACCACATTTAAAAACATAAAAAACATCCACTACAGAAATGGACAACTTCCCTTCTGAAAGGCTCAGGCTTTTGTAGAGGGAGGGTACACATGGAAAAAAAATCGGAGAACAAAACCATTCCCTGGGGAGGTTCGGACTCACGCCCCAATATACCATTCTGATGGTCACAAGCTATCTCCTAGCACCTAATACACTGAGTTAACGCCGCGGCATATGGGCGTAGACTTTCAAAATATATGTCGCTAAGATTTTTGGTTCATGTGATGCTGCTTCAAATGTATATTGCGATTTGCTGTAAAGAGTCATCTTGCATGGAACATTTTTCAAGGATTTCTTCATGCTATCACAGCAACCTTTTCAATCGCTTAACATATCTCATGCAAATTCTCACTACTCAGATCACTGTTCACGTCGACTGACACGGATATATTTTCAATAACTTTTCCAAAAATTAGTTATCGGCAGACTTACCAAACAAGGATCTAACCAAACAAGGAGCTTTCCAATAGACCCAGAAAAACTTTTAAAGCTTTGTCGTTGATCCGTCCAGAAAGTAAAAAAGATTAAGCAAACTAACCTTCTGATAACCCCTCATTTGTAACCTGTATTTAGCCTGACAAACAATTGTATCATAGCCGATCGCATTTAGCTTCGAGATAGATTTTAAAATACTTCTACTTATTTCCTCTGCTGAACCAGAAGAAGATGTAATATGTCTTATATATTTAGAGTCCGGTCCTTACTCTAGAGCATAATGTTCTTTGATTAGAACGTTAGAGCACCAGTTTCTTTTTTTCAAATTATAAGTATTACAAGTTCATGATGTAACTAGCTGCCAGTTAAATTATATTCAGAAGTTAACTAAAATATTACCCAAGGAACCGCCACTTTTAAATGAAACGACATAAATATTTGAAATATTATTATTATTAAATAAGACAATACACCTTTCTTCACAAATCTATCCATTAGCAATGCTAAATGTATACTATGTACTTATCGCCGGTAACATAAACACCGACGATGAGTACATAGTACTTGAAATGTACACATTTAGCTTTGCTAATAGGTAGATATTTGAAGAAAGGAGTATTGTCTTATTTAATTATATTCATCTTCACGAACTCACCTCAATCAGTATTTCAAATATTATTAATATTTTAACTATCCAAATTTATTACATGTCAAATGCTTCGGAGGTTATAGCAAGGGGCAGGCTTTTAGTTCCCACTGTATCTATGTATGTAAATATTAAATTTTTTGAAGTTATGAAATATTCCTACTGAAATTACGTCTATATTAGGGAGGACCATATTAAGTATTACTTGTTCTTCTATAGAAAAGCAGAATATGTTCCTCGATATAAATATATCTTTATATAAGTCAAATACCTGTTTATTTTACAGAAAAATTGTTAATGTTAATGCCATATACAACTTTATGGTAAATAATGTAGTTTTATAGATAGTTAATTAATTCTAATCAAAGCAATTTTGTATGTAAAATTCACGAATATAATTGCAGGTATCTCAAAAAGTTTCAGCCACTATATGTACATGGTATATTATCTATGAATCAGATTTAATTGAAAATACCAAACATCTCGCATTCTAATATCAACCAATATTTAGCCAAAAAACATTTTATGCAAAAACAAACTTTTTTTTTATATTCACTATAGAGACACGCGGCATTCACATACATCATAAAAGGTGTATTAAAACTAAAAAATATATTCCGAATAAAACAACCAACATTTTTCTGACAAAAACTCCCGGGTTGTTCTATCAGAAATGTTTCCACGTTTTCCATTATCAACACGGCTGTCATTCATACTTTATGTAAAAATACACAAATACAATTCAATAGCCGCATAAAACATTAATAAAAGTGGAACATTAATAAAAATACTGACAACCTGTGGAATAGAAGTCAACATCTATCAAAAAATAACCTGACGCTTTTATGATTGTTGGTGAGGAGTTTTACATCGAGTTTTAAAAGCATTGTGGGATTATGGACCATTCTTTACAGCGTAATATTTGTCATAATATATGCGCTTTAAAATTTAGTATAATGTACTTAGTATACAACGATCTTTAATAATTTAAAAATTCATTATTACTATTTTATTCTATGACGTGTATATGGTTAAATGTGCATAAAATTAAATAATCAGAACATCGAGCTGGGGAAAAGGCAGTGAATTATATCTACTCACACATTGTCATTTATCACAAGAACTAGGACATTAATAAAAAGGCCGCACCACTAAAACGATATTATCGATGTAATTTTCTCATTTACATTTTGGCAAAAGCTTTTCGTGATATATTGCATAATATGATACCAAAACCGTTCTGTAACGAGCTGCAACTGCGCCATGTAAATATTTTTTACCGAATACGTGCCACTGTTATTATTCGCCTCGTTATAGTAAATGCTATTACTTTTTACAATTGCTGACTATGGAATACCATTCAGAATTTAATTATTAAACATATTTGAATGCGGTGTACGATATTTCTAAAAGGACGAGCTTTAGTGTAACGTTTTCAAATAAAATGTGCATATTGTGGTAGAACTTCACTACATATATGCTCATTCATCATTGTAGGACATCCAATTTTAATTAGTATTATTATGAAAATAAGCGAAAAGTAATTCAAGGGTTTCATTAAATGCCAGCGTAGACTGCTCGGAGATGACTGAAAATTAAAATCAGGTACACCGTGTTCCACATAAAACGACCCACTATACTATCTGGAAATCTATAAAAGATGTGAAAAAAAGTTAAATACAAAAGTTTTTCAGATTTTCGAGTTCTTTTAAAATATAATATTTCCATGTATACAGGGTGTCCCAATTTTGCTGGGACGACATCAACTCTAAAAATTTAAATGGGACATCCTGTATTTTTGTCAATTTTTCGATTCTTTGTCAAAAATAAACTTGACTTACCTATTTAAACTATATTCAAATTTTGCGTAGTTTTCGAGATATTTGAGGTCATGTGTGCGTTTTTGAAAAATCAAGGTATTTTTCAACACAATATAAAAAAATTATCAAAAACTAAAATTAAGCGTTTGGGTGGTAATTTCCACTTACAAAGCGTCAATGCAGATACAGAATACAAAATTTTTGTTAACACTTCTACAGGGTGGACATAATACGAAATCAATCTTGCAACTTTATAATCTGAAAAAGGTCGATTTTTTTAAATGAAACACCCATTATATAATTACTCTATGTTAAAGACAATGAAAATACCTATCATTCCATGTATATATGTCCTATACATAAATTCAATGGTTACAGAGAAAATCGCAATTTTATAGAAATTTACAATGATTTCTAGTACCTATAATGATATTGTAATACTGCATGCTCTCAAAAAAACTAGGAGGCTATGGAATGAATAATATTGAAATTTGTTTTAATTTGACAGTTCTGCAATTTATTTGTGTTTATACGGTGAGGACATAAAGTCCGTCCCCCTCCCCCCTCTAATTTTTGAACCACTGGGTAGATTGTGATGAAATTTGGAACGATAATATATGACTAAATTCTGCATTTTTTGACACATCAATGACAGCTCTGACTGTCAGCTGGGCGCGCAATACGAATATTTTTTTAAATGGAAATGGGGGTCGAGTAATAACTCGGTAATAGTAATATCAGTTTGTAACATAATCTTGCTACCTATTAGGTGTCATGATTGATTGTTGCTGTCATGTTTCACAGTAAATTTTTGCTCGAAATTGTCTAGAATGGCTCGTTCCTTACAAGATAAATTTGATGCGGTTATTATTTTTGGCGAAGCTAACCGAAATTATCATGCTGCTGTTCGTATGTTCAATGAACGCTATCTGGAACGTCAAATATGCAGAAAATATTTACGAAAGTTAATTTCAAAATTTAAAAATGATATAACGTGGAAATCGATATTACTGGTTTTTATTTGGAAATTACTGAGCCAAATGTTCTCAAAATTTGGGAATGTTTTGAGCATAAAAATAGCTTCAAAATGAGTTATTACTCGACCCCCATTTCCATTTATTTTTTTTATCACAATCTTAGGAATGTGGTAGAAAAGTATCAGATGTGTTGAAGTACAGTTGCCCAGCCACGTAGTCCTTTATAATGATATAATTTTAAACATTGTTTACGGGAAATCCTAAGCCTTTTATTGTAAATTTTTTTGGTGATATCGATTTCTTATTTAAGGATTCACATATCCTCAAAGTTTTAGAGATAAGTTCTGAATAAGGCTGTATATGGATAATTGTAATGACGAAGACAAGAAATTTTACTTTTACTTTTAAAGTCAAATCTAGAGATTAGTGAATATATTTATTTATTTTTATTTTATTAATCAACTTTAATAAAAGGGCAATACTAAAGACATTACAACTTTTAATAGGAATAAACAAAAAAACTGCTGCTGAATGCTGAAATGCTGAATAGTTAATAATTATATATTTTTTTAATTTAATGTTCAGCGGAAAGGAAATACTTTCTCACATTATTTTTTTATTAGCAACAAAAAAAATATTAGTAGTGGTGAGAAATACACCGTAGTGACCGCTTTGGATTTTTGCTACTATCTGTCTGACAATTATTGTCAAATTGACAGACAAATATCGACCGCAGCTTTCCTCAGGCATCATTATAGCACTGACCGCTATTGTCTTTGAGGAAGACAATCCTACTTATTTATTTGAAGAACATGCCGAAAACAACTACTACAAGGACAATGTGTCCCGACTGGCATTGCATTACTTCGGCATCTCCATAGGAGTCGCTACATCTTGTTGGGGCACGTTACCCGTGGAGTGGTCCTTTTCGGTATCTCCTTCAAATAAATAAGTTGAAAAACATGTTACATGCTACTTTTTGATCTGCAATACTATTGCACTAACAATAAATCCGAGAAAGTATATATAAATTATATTAAAAAATGTTACATATTATGTTTGAAATGATGTTATTACACTCCTATGCATATTTTCAAACACATTTTGCTGTTGCAGCTATTGCTCAGCTATATTGTTAATTTCACGAATAGTATCTGCTTCTAATTCTTCCATATTATGCATTGTAGTCTTAAAACGTTATTCTTTAAATATCCAAATTAAAATAATCGAAAGGAGTCCGGTAACTGGCTGGTCACAATTCTCGATTAATAAGTCTATTACCATATAACTACCCTAAAAACTGAATTGTCACTCTCGCGACCCATATCTTCCTGAAGGCAACCATCTTGCAACTCATCGTCATCTACGTCTGTTAAAAAATACTCTAAAATAACACTTCGATATCTTCACAATTTATTTTCTCGTAAAAAATATAGGATCTACTATAAGTCTTCCTGACATAGCTACCCAAACTCCAACTTTTATGGGATATAAACTAGTTTCTACAAATGTGTGAAGATTTTTCAAGAAAAGAATTTCTTAGAATTTCTATTTTCTAGAACTCAAACTCTATAAGGTTCAGCTTTAGTGAATTTGAATTTTATTTTCGTGTTATTAATAAATTGTATTAAAAGGACAATACTAAAAGACTTCAGTTCTTTAATGGACAAAAACCCAACTTTTAGCTGTAATAATAATACATTTTTTTTAATTAAATACACATAGTAAGGGAAACACATACTGACATTTTTTTCTTTTATTAGCAACACAAAACCAATCAAATAAAACCGTTACGTACTACTCTTTGAATTACAATACCACAACACTAACAATAATACGCCAAGTTGCTACCAGGGCTTACCCGTATAGGTTATATTGGATGTAAGTTTTGACAATACTTGTAATAAATGTTATTACCACTTGTAATAACAGATATCTAGTTTTAGTAACTTACGTAACAAATTGCAAGAAAACAAAATGGTCAGCTGTATTAAAAATATAATTGTCATTATTTTTCACCCAGGCATAAAATTAATTTACCAAACCCATCTATTAACTTTATCTGGGCAATATACTAAAATAACTTTTTAAAGCAATAAAAATGTGAAGAATATATAAAATATACTTCGGAAAAAATAATAATAAATCCCTATTTCGAGGTTCCTCACCTGGCCATCTTCAGGAAATCACCCTGCCATTAAACTTGTTCGATAACTTTATTAATTAATTATGTTATCATTTCATGGAATTAGTTTTTTGGTTTGGTTTTTCGCTTCGCCGTTTGTTAAATGGCAAGAAATTATTAACAAGATTTTGTAGGAGTGATTTTGCATTTTATATGTCAGAAGTGCCATATTATGAAAGAAATCAAGCTAACGATAATACAGAAAGTATTATCCAATAGTGTCCAAACAATATCAAGTATGTAAACTACATTAACGATGGATGCTGTGATCGTAATACCTTGTACCAATCTCCGGTAGAATTATTCTCTTAGCAGTTTGCTTTTATTTATTTCGGTTTTAAAACACCATTAGATTTTATTGACTTCTTTATTCTTACAGTCATTACCGGTATCCGTAATTGGTTCTATCGATTACTGCTTGTTTCGTTCTTCAATTTTATTTTTGTTAAGGAAACATCAATCTTCCTTAAAGGCTTCCTTATTGTCTATAAAAATACAAAGTTCAAAATTAAAACTATGGCTATAAAATGCAGATTGACAGTAAAAACTCGGAGATAGATTACAAGTATTAAGAAGTGCAATTAAGTATTCGTTTTGTTGCAGCAGCTCATATCCCAATATATTTTTAACTACAGCTTGGTGTAGGATGCATTAAGTTAATTATAATAAAGTATAATACAATATATTTGACTCATCTTCCTTTTATTTTCTATACCCAGCACTTAATGGTTAACATTAAGTGGGTGAGATAATAGTATTCAGTTCAGCATGCAATCCACAAAGCGAGGAAAATTGGTTAAGATCGCAAGTTATCCTAGGAACTACTAGAGGGAGGAAGACTAACAGCTTGAGTCCCAGCTCAATTTTCAAGACAAATTTATGTATTAAATAAAAATGTTATAACTTTATTTTAGCGTTTCCAGGCGAGGATTATTTTTCATATTGTTTTTCTTTTTTGTGCATCTCTGTTTTTCTGGTGATTAATAAGAGTGGAAACAATCTATTGCACAAAATGATTTTTGGAATAGAATCAAATAATGTATACTTATTTTGAAAGAAGTATTAAAGATTACACTATAGGTAATAAAACATGGTTTTTTAATAAGAACCATATATACTATACGCTATGGCTGAGGCTGGTACGTAGTAGGGAAGCATTTAATATATGAATTACAGGGTGTTCTAAATACAATCGTGTTTTTGTGACGTATTTCGGAAAAAGTTGTTGGTTGTGAGAATAGTTTAAATATATCAATAGATTTTACTGTGTAATTGTAACTGAATATTACAAAATAAGGAATAACTTTTAAGAAACATTAGGGGCAACTTTAAAAAAATATGTTCAAACTAACACATCCAACATCATTAGCATTTACTGGTACTATGTGAATAGTCGATCCAAATTTGCACTAACACCCAAAGGAGCTACAGTACAATCAGCAGGTGACTGGCGAATAGTTATTGCTAGATCCCGTGGATTTGGAGGATTTCATGAAGTAAATAACAGGGTCGGACTGAAAAATGTACAGATTTCCCATATAAAATTTTACATTTATAAAGAAATGGTACCCCATCTTATACACTATGTTGATAACTGGATAATATCAAAATCACCAAAGCTAATTAATCATATAGTAATAAAAATATATAAGTACAATGTGTTCTAAATAGGACATCATTTGTCCGTAAATGTCCATTCGCAGGCAGTAAACGAATGCGCAAACCGAAGAATCGATTGTTCAACTCCGGGAGCATCGACTAAATGGGTAATATGTTGTATTCTGTAGATTACTTATATAAATACATAAATAAATAAATAAAGTCGTTCCTCCATCGACCACACCAACAATTCAAAAATTTTATACTACCCACAGTGGTTGACTTATCTACAAAGAGCAAAAAATATTTGCCCTTAAGTTCAGTGTAAATACTGGAAGCAATCATTTAACTCGGGTCCTAAATATTACTTAATGTTTCTGGGAGGAAAAATGGTTCATCACAATGTATTTTTGTATAGGCAATGTCACGTTCGCTTGTTACATGTTACTTGCATCCTATCATAGAATAATTCAGGATATTAACTAATTCATGACCTCGCCTAGCAATTAATTATACTTTAATATATGAACAAGAAACAAAAATATTGTAAATAACCAAAGTGATGACAGACACTACATAAACGCATAGTACCTAATATTGTCAATCTCCCACATTCCTTCTGTTATGTCAGAGTATTCGACTATAATTTATTGTGGACTGTATATGGTTGAATATGATAAATGTTATGGAGACTTACCCAAATTGGCCTTAGTCGTCCTTCTCGTTTATACTCCTCACCAAATAGGGAAATAAGGAGGGAAAGATTTAGGTGAAATAAGGATAAGAAGGCACAACCACTTATCAATTCTTTCTTTACTTATTAATTCTTTACTACACGAAGACCAAATGCTGACTCAATTTCCATTCTACCTTTTTCTATGACCGGCCGCGCTACATTCTCTTAAAATAAGATAGATGGCAGCAACTGCCGTAAAGTGGCGTAAACATCCTGACCCCCCGAAAATGAATGTTAATTCAGTATAATTAAATGTCCTATATAGAACAACCAAAACAAAATATATAACGAAAAATTATACTTCGTATTTATACAACTAAAACTATTACAAAACCCGATGCCCCATGCTCTTAAAATTACTAAACTATAACTAAATTATTGCGTTGGAAGTGGACATAACTTCACAATAGGACGCAAATAAGAACTATTCTTTGTTTTTACCAGAGCAGTTCGGGCTATTCCATCCCTGCCTACATATAATTTTTCTATAATAGCCAATGGCCATTGTAAAGGGGGAATGTTATCCTGCATGATAACTACTACCAGACCTACTTTCGCGGGATAACTAGGAGTATTCCACTTTTGTCTAATTTGTAAAGTAGACAAATATTCTACATTCCAACGTTTCCAATATTGACTAACTATCGCGTCTAATAATTTATACCTAGATAGTCTATTGGACGGTTCTGCAGATAGGTCTTCTGCAGGAAATGAATTCAAGGGTGAACTATATAAAAAATGGGAAGGTGTTAATGCTTTCAAATCATTAGCATCGTTACTTAAGCAACATAAAGGTCTTGAGTTCATTAAACTTTCTATCTGTATCAAGACTGTATTAAATTCTTCATATGATAAAATTTGGGTTCCTACAACTTTCGTTAGGTGAGTTTTTAAAGTCTTAATATTCGATTCCCAGATACCGCCCATATGCGGAGAGGAGGGGGGAATAAATTTCCAATTAATTTTCCGAATATTAAGTTCTCCTTGAAAAGCATTTTTATATTCTCTAGATTTAATTAATTTATAAATCTCATCAATTTGATTTTTTTGCACCGAGAAAATTTGTGGCATTATCCGAAAATATGGTAGCACAATTTCCACGACGCGACAAAAAAACGTTTTAAAGCAGCTAAGAACGATTCCGTGGATAAATCTGCAGCCAATTCAATATGAACTGCACGAGTGGCTAAACATATAAATAAACAAACGTATGCCTTCTGGCTTTTGACACCTCTTCGACGTCCAAGAGTTATATGAAAAGCGCCTGTAAAATCTACCCCAGTAGAAGTAAATGCGCTTGCTTGACTTACACGTTCAAGTGGCAAATCGGCCATTAATGGATATTGAGGTTTAGGGCGTAATCTAAAACAATGGTTGCATTTCCATGTACGCTTTCGAATTATATCACGTGCCGATAGTATCCAGTAATTTCGTCGCAATAAAGAATGTAAAAGGTAAGTTCCTGTGTGACAAAATAATTTATGATTATAATCAATTAGTAAATTTACAAATGGGTCAAATTTTGGTAATAAAATGGGATGTTTGTGGTCAAAACTAAGATTAGACATACTTAATCTTCCACCCACATGAATGATCCCATCCTTAATAAAAGGATTAAGACGACGTATATTAGATTTTACAATTTTATTTTTGGACAAAAGTTTAATTTCTTCTGGAAAATGTCTTTGCTGAACTGCGCGAATTAATATTTGTTCGGCTTTATCTAAATCAGACTTCCGTATTCTTTCATTCTTGGGTAATATCTTGGTAAATTTTAATACATATATTGTGGCATTAAGTAATTTACTCCAAGAGGAAAAATATTCAATTAATGTATACAAAGGGGATATATTGTTTTTTACAACTATATGAACTAATAATTCATTTTCTACTAAAGCCTGGTTATAGTTTTCTGTAAATGATCTAATAGGCCATTCACAGGGTGGCAATAATAACCAAGATGGTCCCGAAAACCAGGTTTTATGATTAATTAAAGCAGACGGAGTGAGACCTCTACTTGCGCAATCTGAAACATTTTGTTTACCTTCAACAAAATACCAATGGGAAGACGATAAGCAATTTTGAATTTTAGTTACTCTATTGGATACAAAAGTTTTCCATTTTCTAGGAACCGAATGAATCCAATTCAGCGTTATCATTGAATCAGAAAATGCGTAAATTTTGTCAATACGTGTTCGACTTGAATATGTATCTCTAACATGGGCTATTAGAAGGGCTAAGTTGGCAGCAGCAACTAATTCTAAACGAGGGAGGGTGATTTTTGACATCGGGGCAACCTTTGCCTGAGCACATAGAAAAGTCACACTCACGTGACCAACATTATCTATAGCACGAATATATATCACAGAAGCCAGACCGGAGGCACTCGCATCTGCAAAACCTACAATTTGGAGGGAAGTTTTTTCAAATATCAACAAATGACGGGAAATTTTCAAATTATTTAATAACGTAAATTCATCTTGGAATTTTATCCATAATTTTTCTATTTCTTTAGGAGCTTGTTGGTCCCACTCTAACTTCATTTCCCAAAGTTTATTAATTAATAATTTTATAAAGAGTGTTGTTGGAGCTAACATCCCTAATGGATCATATGTGCGACTGAGTAAACTTAACATATTTCTTTTTGTACAGATGGTCTTCTCCAAATTTATGACAAAACTAAATTGATCAGTAGAAGGATTCCATTGTAGTCCTAAAACCTTCCAACTACCCTTTTCAAAATCAACCATTGGCGGCAATTTTATATTTTCAGGAATATTGGACAATAGTTCTGGAGAGTTAGATACCCACTTAACTATTTGAAATCCACCGGACTGAAACAAATTTACTATTTGGGGTTGTATTGCAATAGCTTGTTGTACATTTTTTACACTACATATTAAATCGTCCATAAACATATCGCGCTCAATATATTCAATAACTTCCGGATATGACTGAGATTCGTCTTGGGTCAATTGTTTCACCGTGCGTAAACTTAAATATGGACTGCTAGTTACACCAAAAGATACAGTATTAAGTTCATATATCGAAATTTTATCTTTTACATCGAATCGCCACAAAATTCTTTGGAAAGGTCTATGAGCCTCTATAATATTGATTTGACGGTACATGGCCTTCAAATCTGCGCACATACATACAGGGTACAAGCGAAAATTAAGAAGTATGGTGAATATATTATTTTGCAATTTAGGACCTCTATATAAAATATCGTTCAAGGAGTAACCTGTGTCAGTTTTCATACTGGCGTCAAAAACAATTCGATTTGGAGTGGAAATACTCTCCACCTTGGTTACACAATGGTGAGGGATAAAATACTGCAAATTATCTAATTTTGCATTTGTTACTAAGGACATATGACCTTTATCTAAATAATCCTGTATAATTGAACTGTAAATTTTACGGAGACTATGATCTTTTTCAAGTCTTCGTTCTAAAGAAATCAAACGATTTTTTGCTAAATTATACGAATTTCCTAATATAGAAGGATTTTCTTTAAATGGCAATGTAACGGTGTATCTCCCAGTATTATCACGACTGACAGATTCTACATACATATTTTCACAAAAAATATCTTCATTGGTTCTAACGGGATTTTCGAAATCTTCACGTTCCCACATTTTCTCAACTAATGATTCAAGGGATAAAAGAGTACAATATGATTTACTATCTCGTTTACTTTCTAGGGAGGGAGCATTACCTATTACTAAATAACCTAATTTAGACTGTACCGCAATGGGCATATTTAACGGACCGCTTACTCGATGCGAACCTAAAATTTCGGCAAACATTGTTGCTCCTAATATCCCATCTATTTTGCCTGGGATATGAAATGTTGGATCTGCCAACGGTAAATTATTCAAATAATCAAACGATTCACAATTAACTGTAGAATCGGGCAAAAAATTTGTAATATTATCGATGAGTAAAACTTCAATGGAATATTTTATATTATGATTAAGGTTAGAAACTATATTCAAATTAGTACGGCCTTTAAGAGGTTTCGCTATATTTCCAATACCAATAACATTGGATGTTAATTTTAGGTAAGGTAAACCTAATTTTCTACAACAATCAAAAGTCAAAAGATTAGACATGGATGCGCTATCGCATAAAAAACGAAGCGTTTGTTCTCCACCCCATTTATCTATGGTTTTTACAAGTGCCGTGCTCAGCAGGACAACTTGATGTTTATTAATTTCTACAATATTAAATTTTGAACATAATGTTTGAGTAGGTGCACTGGTACTTTGTGTATTTTCTTGTACAGAATTATTGTCCCTTGAAGTGGAAGTGGAGGGATAATTTTCTCTTTGAGAATTAGAGTTTTCATTCGGTAATGAAGTTTTGTGTAATAACGAATGATGTTTAGATTCACAAAAATGACATGTAAATTTCGAAGGGCAAAAACTTACTTTATGGTTATTAGAAAAACAATTGATACACAAATTTTCAGTTTTAACTAATTTAAATTTTTCATCATGTGAACTATTTTTAAATGCATAACAATCTTTTAACAAATGTACACCCTTTTTGCTAAACAAACAATTTTTTCCACGATTTGAATTATTTGTTACAAAAGTTTTAGAACTTTTCGTCGAACTATTGGAGGTTGGATGAAATGGAGATTTACGTAATCTTTCTGATGCAAATGTAATTTTACTCTGTTTGCGTACAAATTCGATTAAATCATTGTATTTTGGTAACTCTTGGCTATTTCTAATTAATTCAAAGGCACTACTAGTTTCTTGTGGCAATTTTGACATGGCTATATATGTTATGATATAATCTTCTAAATCCTCCACGTTTAGGCGTTTTAAGGCGGACACATTAGTATCAAATTTTTCCAGAAAAGATTGCAAACCATCGGGGTTATTATTAGAAATACTACGAAAATTTAATAATCTATCTAAATACAGGTTACACAAAAATTTTTTATCATGATACGTATCAACTAATAATTTAAATATAATATCATAATTACTTGGAATATTTTCTATGGCATTAACAGTTTTTAAAGCCTTTCCCGACAAACTTCCTAACAAATATTGCAACTTTTCAGCGCTTGACAATTTAGAATTAAGGTGAACTAATTGTTTAAAATTTTCATAGAAAATAGGCCATAAACTTAAGTCAGAAGCATCAAATTTTACGATTTCTATTTTAGGCATATGGATATTAGGTTTATTATTATTATTTTCTAAGTTCTGGTTTATAGGTGTGGTAATCATTTGGGATGCGACATATTTAATACGATCATATAAATCTTCCGCAGCATCTAAACTAGTATATGAAACGGGTTCATCTGGTTTTAGTAACTGTTTTATAACAATTATTTCATTTACTATTTCATTATAATTTGTAATGGTTTTTTCTATATTGGTATAACGCACTTTAAAATTTTCTTGTTTGGAAATATTCTTTTTGTCTGATATTAAAGCTTCACTAGCATCATAACATAACTGAATGCGACGAAAGAGAGTCTCACGTTTTGCTCTTAACCTATCTAATTTTAACTCATTTTCGGATTTTTGTGGCATTTTTAAACGCTTATTAACTATTGTTAACGAATAACGGAATGTTATAATCAATAATTGTAAGTAATGTTTTAATCAAAGTGATTTTTGCTAGGTAGGTCAGGTTGTTTCTCGGATAAGTCTGAAATGCGCATGTATGCGCGTTTTCTCTACTATAGGTTTTGTCTACTACTAGGTATATAAACAGAATTCGAACTACTGGAAAAGAGGGGGAACGGTAATACGAAATACGAATTTCAACTATGCGGCATTGTTCCCAATACTCTTTTTTACAAGGCAAATAGATAATTTTTTATCAACACTGGTCAACGATAAACTAATACTAATAAAATGTAAATTGATGAATTGGAATGGATATAAAGAATATAACAAAAATATTGTTCAATTGGATTTACTTGACAAATCTAAAATATTACTACTAGGTTCAAAATTAATCTCGCGATTAATCCTGGCTCAAGGATCAAAATGTTATGTCAGAGTATTCGACTATAATTTATTGTGGACTGTATATGGTTGAATATGATAAATGTTATGGAGACTTACCCAAATTGGCCTTAGTCGTCCTTCTCGTTTATACTCCTCACCAAATAGGGAAATAAGGAGGGAAAGATTTAGGTGAAATAAGGATAAGAAGGCACAACCACTTATCAATTCTTTCTTTACTTATTAATTCTTTACTACACGAAGACCAAATGCTGACTCAATTTCCATTCTACCTTTTTCTATGACCGGCCGCGCTACATTCTCTTAAAATAAGATAGATGGCAGCAACTGCCGTAAAGTGGCGTAAACACCTTCTTTTCAGGAACCAATATGTCACTATTATGCGTCGTACAAAATTCTGAAGTTATACATACTTCAAGTTTTAGTATCTGTTTGATAGGGAATATTTATACACTCAACGGCTGGAACTGTAGAGATCCGGATAAAAAAACTTGAACTGACGTGGAGCTCATTAAGAATATAAATTTTTATTTATTTACTTGTATGATGCAATAAAATTTATTCATAAAAGGCCTTCACACTTGTTTTAATTTTTACAAAATATAAGAATAATTCTTAATTTAACGTTAACATTACATTATACTTACTAAACTAGTGATACATAAAGACATATCAAATTTAATGTATCAACATTATTAACCCAAAACTGTTCAAAAGCAGGTTTGTGTTTAAATCGGGTTGAAACCCTCTAAACGAAAAGAGCTGGTCTGTTCCAAACTCTAGTAAGTAATACGTGTACTTAAGTATCTGTATAACTATCTGATTGTATCTGAATCTCTATCCGAATGTGGTTTATTTGCAAATAACATTGACAACTGACTTACTACCAACACGCAGTAAACAAACTGATTGGGTAAGGTGATTGAGTCAACCTGAGTAAGTTTCCTAAAACACTTTTCTATCTCCTGCTTTGTAGAGAAATTACTAAACATTCTATGTCACTCTATATTAAAACATGTTTCAGTAAAGTAATATTGCATTTTATTACACAACTAGCATGCGATTTAATCCCATGTATTTGCATAAAACTGAACTTTGCCAGCACGAAAATTTTACAAATCAATACTGTAACAAAAACTTTGTTTTGTATGGAAAATATAACAACAAGAGAAAAATAGAATAGGTTCTGGTGCGAGTTATAATGACGCTGGAATGACCGCGATGAACAGAAACAAAAATACAAATGATGCTTTTATATTGGCTAAATTACGTTGCTGTGTTCCTGTTTGTCGCAATTGCAGCGCTACACAATATTCCTTGGAAGTCGTTTGCTACGGAAATGCATAAAAGTGTACCCTACTTTCCGTACTACACATAAAGAAAATGTTAAATAGCGAAAGTTATGGGATCTGTGTCATTATTTGAATTTAATTAACATTATTAGAAAGATATTAGTGCACTTTTGTATTACTTTATAATTAATTAGGTTATCACAGCGGAATAAATAAAGAACATATAACTTTCAAATATTCTCTGCTTAGGGTTGATAGGATCGACTAAATCTATTTTTTAAAATAAATACTTGTGTTCATTAAAACCTCAAGAATAAGAACAATAAGATTTTAATAGAAAGTTATTTCTTATACTCTTAGTTATTTCTTGTACTCTTAGTTTTTATTTCAAAGTATCAGTAACGGTCGTGAAAGAGATTGGTTGTTTTTATTGAACACGATTTTTACTTTGACCAGAACAAAACTTTAATCCCTTAGCTTACAACTGACTTCAAAGTGAAAAAATTTGTTTTGAACAAAGTTTTTTTATTTCTAAGACTAGGATTATTTTAATTTGCTTTTACAATAAACTTCTGCTCACAATAATATCGGAAAAATAAGTGGGTAGGTCAATTTGCAATAAAACAATAGTTGTCTATAATGCTGATAATCCTTGTAGATAAAACATATAATAAAGTACCTACACATTATACACTTTTAAATGTATATTGAACTCGATAAAATTATCAGCTAAGTTTGCTGCAGTAGGTAATAAATGAATTTTAACCTTAGCAGGAGCAAAATTGTTGTTGCTCACATCGTCATGAGGCCAAACTTCCAAACAAATTGTATTGTAAGCTTTAAAATGTACAATTCTTACAATACAAGTATATTAACATTAAACACAGAAGATCCATTAGTTTAATGCATTTTCCACATTTCGTGAAACAACTTGTGTATAGCGCTATTATTTCTAAAACTCTAAAACGTGTCTGTAGTGTTTGGCGATTTTAAAACAACGCTGGATATACATATAACAAGACTTAGTTTTAGCACACAATTTCTTACAGTAGATATTAATTTACAATAACGATTAGCAAAAGTTTAAATAAATAAGATAAAAGTGTGTGCACCTTTACAGAATTAGTCTATGTCACACTTAACATCAAACTACACAGTACACAGAACTGTTTGGACCTATTAACTCAGAACTAGTGTGAATACCTAAGTACATCATTTATTTAAATGTAATAGTAACAAGTAGTAACTTGTAACCATGCGCATGTTCAATTTTAATTTTTTTCTATAGCTTTTATGTAAAGAAAATGAAAAACATAATTTACAATCAGTATGAAAGTATTCGAAGGAGATGCCGAAAACAACTACTCGACGGCCAATGTTCCCCGACTGGCATTGCACTACTCCAGCGTCTCCATAAGAGTCGCTACATCTTTCATTGGGACCAACTAGCAGACACTGACCGGTTTCGCACTTATTCTGTGCTCATCAGAGTGTCTTAGGTAGTGAAATGATGAACGACGTTGCGAAATGATTGCCTAATGGGCATTGTTAATGTTAGTAGTGGTGAGAAACACACCGTAGTGCCCTCTTTGGGTCTTTGCTACTATCTGTCTGACAATTATTGTCAAACTGACAGACAGATAACGACCTACTTCTCAGGAGGCGCTGTTATAGCAGTGCCATAGGTAGTGGAATCAATGAACGATGTTGCGGCATGATTGCCTAATGGAGTAGTTGTTTTCGGCATCTTCTTCAAATAAATAAGTATGATTGTCTTCCTCAGAGGTCACTGCTATAATGGTGCCTGCGGAAAAGCCGGTGGTTATTCACCGCAACACACCAGTGGCCTCTTTGTGACTTTTCCATTATCTGTCTGACAATAATTGTCATACTAAAAAACAACTCGTAAATATATATTTAATTATTAACACCTCTGTTTTTTATTTTTTCCAAGTAGCATGTTGTCAAATGAAATTTTGTATTAATTAATACGTGACTGGTTATTTAATTATTACACTATTTTGTAAAGATGCGTTGAACTTGCAAAAAAGTATTGTAGTATGGGCAGCGAAAGTAACATTTTTCGTATAGGTACTTTGTATGCGTTGAACGTAATGCTTAGTGCGTTCTTTTCCATGCGCTCCAAAAACATTTTCCGCGACAGCGACAGAATGGTTTATGAAAATATTTTATGACGTTGGTCGTAAAAAACAAAGTGAATACGAGTGTAAAGCATGTTTATTTTTTTGATTTGATATTAGTGTCTAAATACATCAATTTTGAGAGGGTTTAATAGCATAGATGTTGTTATTGTACAGAAATAACAAAAAGATATACACTGAGGAGATTTAATAGTTCGAAATAGATGTCTGTCATTTGTTGTTAGGAGTGAATGACACTCATGTGGTGATGATACAATTCAAAATGTCCTAATTTGACAATGATATGTGTTATATTTATTATGACTAAAGATTTTTTCTATTCTTCTGAACAGTGTATTCAATATTATGGAATAAGAGATAAATACACAGTAAAAAATAAATTCTGATTTTCCTACATCTGAAATATTTATATTCTCTCTAACCCACTAAATATAGTCCACGATAACCATCAGTATGCAGCGTTAAATCAAATCCGAGGCTAAAAATCACGTTTTTCTATTCTTACTAGACTTGTTTAAAATGAGAGACGGTATTTCCTGGACGTGTCATTGTTCATAAAGTGAGTTCAGCTTATTGAAGTGCAAAAAACTATAGACATCAAAGCAAAAGTATAACTGAAAAGCGGTCGGTTAACTAAGACAATTTGAGAAAGAAAATTGACATAAGACGTGAACAGAACCCAAGGGAAATGCCGCAATATTACATCATCGATTTCTTATATCGCAGATGCTTCAGAAGTTTAAGGAAAAAAGTCATATTTCAAAGAGAAATACGATAGGAACATTGTCCTTAAGGACAATTACGTAAAATATATACGCTCTATACATGATTTTTCTTTTTTGGCTAAAGTTTTCAACGTGTAAGCCTTTTAGAACTATTAGGGTAAGATTTATATAAAATCTTACTACAGAGACAGCTTATTATTTGGGTTGCGCAAGTTCTGCTCTGCTAAATTATTCTGTCAAGTTGTTACATGGTAGGTGCTGATCATTCTTTGTAGAATCGCTATAGAGTTTTTAGCAAATAAGAAATATATACAGGGTGGGTCCACGAAACTTTGCATCCTCGATTATCGATCAAAGAATTGGTTTCCATGGGAAAATCCAGAAACATACCGATTTTTATTTGAAGGAGGACACATTTTTATGGTGTTGATATCTATTATACACGGTGTTTCAAAAAGGAGAGGTATACCTCAACTTGTATCTTTTAAATAGAAGATCCTGTGTATTTTTACAGATTACAGATTACATAAAGGTTTACCTTGCCACCATCTACTATCTGAAAATGTCCCCCTTCAAATAAAAATAGACCTGTCTCTGGATTTTCCATGGAAACCAATCATTTGACAGCTAATCGAGGATGTAACTTTCCGTTGACTCACCCTGTATAAGAATTAATCATAATTATAGAAATACTCTACTCACGAAAACCACATACAAGGTATGAAACGTCACAATATGCAATATGTAATATATATAGTGGAACATTCAAACAACAAGTTAATAAGGATGCTACCAAGTTACTAAATTACTAGTTCAAAAATCACCTTCAAAAATTATTGTTTAAATCTGATTAAATTCTTACGTTTTTGTACAAAAAAATCTATAACATTTTCTTGAATTTATTTAAAATACAGACACCTTATCTGGCGCTTGGCAGTGTATTATAAATACTGGATCAGAGATAAACGGATCCTCTTTTTAAGGTACTTAAATAAAAATGTTGGATGTGGTTCACATTTCTGGAAATATGAAGATGCATCATGTTCATTTGCTATTTTACAGATGGTGTAATCCTAAAAGAAACTACAATGAATAGATTACATTAGTGTAATTTACTGTGATTACATAATTACAAGGAAATACATGTTTTTGGCCTTTTCGATGTAGATAAGATAAAAACTGAGGACGTACATCGCTTGCATTCTCATTTTGACCATAATTAGAATGACAGGTATCGATATTATTATATTATATCAGCCTGATGTAAATTTATTGAAGATTTGTAGGCAACCTATAGATATTAGGCTATTATTTTTCTGTGACAGTTCCATAGTGGACGAATATCTACCTCTCGTATACGCACACTCAATACGGATACATTATATAAATATGTATAAATTAATGATTAAAGTTGGAAGTAATAAGTATCTTATTTCTCAGGAACAGCAGGAGAATATAATGTAAAACAGAAGATGATCTCTTAGCAAAGCCGAGCTAGGTAATCAAAATTTGCATATGAGGAGGATTTTAAGCCCCTACGTCAAACCGTTATGAGCTGTCCTCATCTAGGGAGACCTTTAGGATTAATAATATGCGAATGTGCATTAAGAGGATTTTTAGATTAGCAGGATAATTAAATCTGAACCCCAATGTGCGAAACAGTTGTTTCAGCACTTTTGAGCGATTATCCACACTTTCAATGTCCCGATGTGATTAAAATGTCTTTTTTATGCCTATTCACTATTAAAAAAACATAGAACTACTTTATTTCATTCAGTTTCTAATTTAGTTCACTATTTATTTTCACTTGAAATTAGTTTGACTGTAATTATACTCTCTCATAATTAATACTATACATATACGAGTAGTAGAAATGGGATTATTTTCAACCGTTTTAGAGCAATAATAATTAGTTTATGCACAGAGTATTTAATATATTCTACTAACGTACATATTGTTTTATAAACTTGTTGAACATTGAACCAAATTAGGCATACTGAATCTAAACAATAAAAGTGATGAGTCTAAACATGATTACATTACTTTGATATTTATTACAAAGCCTTTGATATGCAAGTAAATTTAAACAACAAAATTATGAAATTTAATAATCCAGAGAGCAGGACTTTTTATCTCGTAGTTGCTCTTGTCTGAAACAAATTCGTTACAACGTTAAGAATGTTTGGAATTTCATTTGAAATAATACTTAGAAATACTTCATAAAATAAACACTTTTGTTCCTATTTCATAATTCGACTTTGCCGTTACCATATTAAAGGATTAAAGATAATAAATTATATAATCCAAAAATAGGTTTGATTCCCAACATTCGTTTCCCGATATTCGTTTCTTGTAAAGGTGGGTGTATATTCTTTAAGGATCTGTTCACTGAATTGATTTAGTTGGAAAGAGAAAGAAGTCTTATTAAAACGGATTAATTAGACGCAGTAGATATCTGGAATGTTGCTTACATTACAATATAGAGTTAGTTGAAGTATTTTGGGAAAAGTTAGAGAATATCTACAACGGTTTGTATACAGGGTCATGTTATAGCAATGTAATATATCGTTTATAGTTTGATATAAAATTCTCTAATATTACAGAATAATAATTTCGAATTATATCTAAACAAAGAAATTAAAATAAAATTTAAAAGAAATTAAAGAACTTGGTTTGTTGTAAACGTTTCCAGTCAATCCTCAACTCATCGTCAGTAGAAATTTATTTTATCAAAAATTGTCAGATTGGAATATCATTTGTAATATTACAGAATTTTATATGAAACTAAAAAGCCACCGATGAAATTTAGTTAATTGGTCATATATTTATTTTTATTGCATATTATATAGTGTTTTTCTTTGTTTTTTTGGGAAGTTGGCTTCGATACCACAATTTTAATCTTTATTTAGAATACTTCTGGTGTCTGTTTTTTTATTATTTTACAGGTGGTGTAATCCCAATAGAAACTACAATGTATCATGCAGCAGCAGAACAAATAAGTTAAAAACATTATATCTATATATGCTTTTACACTTTTCCTGGAGGTTATTAATTTTTTGGTTTGAAATATGGCATTTCTATTTAAAAAATACACCAAGTTATCACTTCCACGGTATACCAGAGAGACACAAGTCACAAGTATAGTAAGGTCATGGTAAAGTGTTTGTGAAAGAATTACGAGTTAAGGTGGAAAGTATACCCATAAAAACTGAACAACAAGGAATTTGAAACAACAAGCATTGGCAATCTAAACAAAAGCAAGTTAACAAATTTGTAAATAATAAGGTTTAAATTGTTTTAACAAGTAATATAAAAATATATGTATCCAAACCAATAAAAAAAAAAAAAAACACAGCAAAAAAGACAGCAAATTATCTTATCTCTGTCCTATAAGTTCCGTGTAAGTATAAGTAGAATATAGGGTGAGCCAAATGGTTAATTATCATGGGAGAAGATTGTGATATATGTAATATTAAGATAAAAAGAAATGACAATACTTTGGTATGTTCTGGATTTTGTGATAAACATTTTCATGCTAAATGTGTAGATGTTGCAAATGAGGAGTATATCATATTAAATAAAATACAGAATATAAAATGGTTTTGCAAAACTTGTGGACCTAATTTTGATGCAATTGTTTCAATAAAAAAAGACATGGATGAATTTAAGTGTTCAATGAGGGAAGAAATTAATGCATTAAGAAAAGCTATAATAGAATGTGACTCGAGTAAAGATAATGGATCTAGTGGGAAAAAGAAAAATTATGCTGAAGTTGCAGGTGAAGTTGTGGTAATACAGCCCAAGATGAAACAGGATTGTAAGAAAACAAAAGACATTCTAAGGAAAACGATAAATCCCAGTAATTTGGAAGTAGGTATAACGCAGATAAAAGATGCAAAGGATGGAGGAATTGTTATAAAATGTAAGAATAGAGAAGAAATAGAAAAAATTAAAAGTGTTGCAGAAAAGAAATTGAAAAAAGATTATAATATTAAAATGCCCCAAAAGAAATATCCAATGATTAAGATAGTTGACATAGAAGAAAACTTGGAAAAAGATAGACTAGAATATTTTATTAAAAGAAACTCTTTTTTAAATCATGAGGACATTCATTTGGACGTAAAAGTTTTGAAAAAAATGAAAACTAAATATCAAGCTATTGTAGAGTGTGACCCAACTTCATATCAATTAATTACGGCCCAGGTAAAGATTTGTATCGACTTTAATATGTGCAGGGTTTTTGAATATGTATCAGTATTTCGTTGTTTTAAATGTGGTGATTTTGATCATAAGGCAAGTGATTGTAAGTTAAGAGACTCTTTATGTTTGAAATGTGCTAAATCCGGTCATTTAACAAAAGATTGTTTGACTCAGAATCTGGAGTGTGCTGTTTGTGTTTCAGCGAATGCTAAATTCAAGATGGACCTAGAAACATCACATTCGGCTTTTGATTCAAATTGCCCTATACTCAAAAGAAAAATTGAAGCAGAAAAGCGGAAAATAATGTCTAATATTAATATATAGCAATTAAGTAAAAATTATACTTGTAGCCAACATAAACTTCGTGTTTTTCATCAAAACATTGAGAGTATAAAAAATAAGACTGACCAGTTGGAAATGTTTTTAGAGGGTGAAGATATAGATATTGCATGTTTTACTGAAACTTGGTTAAAGAATTTTGAAATTGAATATGTTCAAATGGATGGATATAATTTGTGTAGTTTTTATAATAGATCTGTATATAAAAACGGAGGTGTGGCTATATTTTGCAAAAGTCAGTTACAGAATGAAATCCAAGAAATTAAGGGTTTACAGGGATTCAGTGCAGAAAAAATTGTTGAGGTTTGTGGTGTTGAATTTAACCAGGGTCATAGTCCTATAAAAATTGTTACTGTATATAGATCACCTAATGCAGATAATCTTGATGCATTCTTTGTAAAATTTGAGAATATCTTGGACTTTATATGTACTGGTTCAGACGCTCAAATTATTATTTGTGGTGATTTTAATATAGACCAGCTCTGTAATTCAAAGAGTCTAAAAACTATAACTGACCTTTTTAATTCCTATGGCATATATAACAATGTACACGAGGCAACTAGAGTAACAGATAATTCATCAACATCTATTGATTACATATGCACCAACTTTAGTTTGTTGGAAATGACATGCAAAGTGTGCCACAACTTAATGTCTGATCATGCAAGCCAAATATTAGCATTTAAAGTTGAGGGAATAAATAAGTCTCTAAACCAGTTCATCTCAATAAGATCTTTAAGCCACAGTAACTATCAAACATTTGTTTCTCATATCAGTCGTGAATCGTGGTATGATGTATACAACTGTCATGATACAAATCAAGCGTTTCAGGTGTTTGTTGATACTTTTAAATATTACATTGAGCTTTCTTTTCCGTTTAAAAAAATTTGTAGAAATAATTGTGCTAATAAAAAAACTTGGGTCACTAAGGGAATCCAGACTTCATCAAAAAAATTAAAAAACCTCTATAATCAATTATCTTTGACTAATGATCCAACTGATAAGGTATTTTACAAACAATATAAGAAGGTTTACAAAGAGGTAATAATAAAAGCGAAAAAAATGAGTAATGATAAAATGTATTTTGAAGCTAATAATAAAAGTAAAGCTGTTTGGAATATAATAAACAAGGAAGTAAGAAATAAAAAAGGAGATATAAAAAATGTTACAGAAATAAATTCAAAAAATGGCCTATTGAAATATCCTAAAGAAATTGCGGACTATTTTAATGCATTTTTTGTTGATGAGCCAAAAAAACTAAATAGAGAACTGATAAGTAATGGTCAATTACGAGATTGTACAGTTAAAGAAAATAAAAACTATCCAACAATGTTCTTAGAGCCAGTGGATGAGAAATTTGTAAACAGTTTAATCGGTGACTTGAAGATCTCTAACTCTGTAGGATTGGATAGTATTAGTGCAAATATTTTGAAATCATGTATAAAGTATATTACTTGCCCTCTGGTGTTTCTAATAAATATGTCCTTTTCAAATGGAGTGTTCCCGGAAGTTCTTAAGACAGCCAGAGTCATTCCAGTGTATAAAAAGGGTGATCATACATGCCCAGAAAATTATAGACCCATAGCTTTGATATCCAGTTTATCAAAAATATTGGAAAAGGCAATTCATATTAGAATTACAAAATTTCTGGATAAGTTTGGCATTTTATGTAGTAATCAGCATGGGTTTAGAAGAAATAAATCAACGACAACAGCTGTTTTGGACTTTTTGGTAACACTCTATAACTTACTGGACAAAAATGAAAAAACAATCGGGTTGTTCATGGATCTTAGTAAAGCTTTTGATCTTGTAGATCATGATATTTTATTGCAAAAGGTTGAATTATATGGACTTAGAGGAGTGATGAATAACCTACTGAGATCATATCTTGCAGATCGCACACAAGTGGTTGATATTAATAATGTTAGATCAGTTGAACTAGTCAACTCACTTGGCGTTCCACAAGGATCTGTCCTTGGGCCTTTACTTTTCCTTCTTTTTGTGAATGATATGCCAAGTGTGGATGAACATGGCAATAACAATTTGGTGATGTTTGCAGATGATAACAGCTGCTTATGTAGTGGAACCTCTGTAACTGATGCTGTAAACAATACTCAGATTATACTAAATAAATTTACATCTTGGTTCAAGTCTAATATTCTATACTTGAATGCAAATAAAACCGTTTTCATCCATTTTACACCTAGAAATAAAAATATTAATCAGAGTTATTTAATAAAAAATGAATGTAAGAGTATCGTGCAGGTGACAGAAACAAAGTTTTTGGGTATATATATCGATAGTAGCCTGAGTTGGGAACCACATATAAGTAACTTATCTAAAAAGCTGTGTTCTGCCTGTTTTGCTTTATATAGACTGAAAAAAATTTGTAGCAAGAATGTCCTGATGTCATATTATTACGCAAATATATATTCAATAATAAAGTATGGAATTGCATTTTGGGGTTGCTCTCAGTATAGTACACGCATTTTTTGCCTTCAGAAAAGAGCTATTCGAACTATTGCAGGAGTTTCACAAATTACATCTTGCAGAGAGATATTTAAAGATTACAATATTTTAACAGTAGCTGGTATATATATTATGGAAATTTTAGTCTATGTAAAGCAGAATATCAATAAATTTACTACCAATGGAAATTGCCATGATTTCAACACCAGACATGCAATGAATCTTTGTATCCCTAAACACAAATTGTCCATTTATGAAAACAATCCAATTTATATGGGTATTAAGCTATTCAATAAATTGCCAAAAACTATTACATTGTGTGGTAATATCAAGCAGTTTAAATGTTCAGTAAAGGAATATCTTATTGGAAATGTATTTTATAGTGTGGACGAATATATTAATTTTAATGTGTAGCGTAAATTTTTTAAAGTTAATGTGAGACCATATTGTGTAGTATGTGCTTTATATCTGTATGTTTATATCTATTATTTTATCATGTTGTAAAGATTTTTTTTTTTTTTTTTATGTATATCTACTTGTTTTGACGTATCCTATACCTATTGTAAGGTCTATTGGATTTAATAAACTAAACTAAACTAAACTAAACCTGGAAAAGTATTACCTACTAAAGAAATTGTATATTAATGTTATCTATGGCATGTATCAAAACAGTTAGTATTATAATTTTTTTTTAACATTTTTACTGTGCGAATATACCTGCATTTTAGAAAAACTCACCACGTCACACTAGACACTTTTCAGCAAACACTTTGGAACGTAACATTTTCAAAGGATGTTATACATCGCTTTGGAAAATTATTAAAAACATGGGTTTCAAATATAGGAAAGATGATCCAAGACGAAGTTTAAACTATCTAATATAGTACTGAAGGGATCAACATTTTTAAGGGATTATGTTCAACTGAAAAATTAAGGTTTACGAGCATTGGTTTTCTCGATGAGAAAATCGGGATATATCGGGATTCGGGATCGGGATGAGTTCACGATTCTAGAGTAAAAATTCACAGATTTCGAAATTCTTGCAACCATCGGAGTGCATTGAAAATGAATTAAGGAAATTTGGAACTATAGAAAGCTTGCAAAAGTTACCTTCTAATTAGAGAACTTACCATTTGCGACTTACAGACTTTGCCACCTTGTATATCACATTCACATGAGAGCTCAGATTCTCAGACTTGCAATTTGCAATATACTAATACGAACGCCAAACTATGCGCCCACGCCGCCCCCTCTACTCGGTCCCCAACTACCTAACCATGTCGGTGTGACATGCTCATTGCGTTACACTTTTCATCGAAACATAGCCATATACGAGAATCTTCGAGCTCCCATAAGCAATGCCAAAAATAGTCAGAAAATAGTATTGTAAAGAATCAGTATAGAGCGGCACGGTCAATAATTCTGGATCTCACTGTTTATAGCAACGATGTATAAAAAATAACAACATTAGTGTACATGTACAATTTGGTTAGTCATTATCAGAAGATATGGAAGAAATTTATACAATATAAATACTTACCTACTTCATTGTCTGAAGAAAACGTAACTATACAAAGTGAAAATTTCATATTTCCGGAGAATAAGAAATGGCGTAAAAATGATTATTATTAGGATGTACACTAACTGTTCCAAGAATTTCACATGAAATACTCGCAAAGTTGTAAACGCGAAATGGCTTCAAAAACTACAAATGTGATGTCTGCCGCAACATTAGGCAAACATTGTGCAAGAGAATTGCAATTCCAGGGCAGTTTCATCTTCCTTGCGATTGCGGCCGTAGCTTGTTATAAAATTAACCCACCTTTAGTAGTAAAAATGCAGTTTTGAATATTATTCCATATTATACTTTAAAATACTTAAGGATGCAAACGTTTACCAGAGAATGGAAGAATTTAATGAAAACAAGAATATTAGGTATGACTGATGATGCACATCACAATAAGAATCATAAAGCTTCCCAAGTTGCTACATAAAAATAATACTGCTCTCTGCATATTTTGCAGTACAAAATTTTTCATTTCAATATTTATGTATTAACGGTTTATTTCGCAGAGTATATTAACAAGTCAATTACTTAACTCATGCTATTTCTGCAAATGACTCGCCTTAACTCTAAAATGAAGTACGTTGTTTTTATATCGCCCCTACTTCACATAATATCAAATAATTTTAAACTGTTGACCGAGTGCACGTTCTCTCACTAAATAATCCATCCATAATAATCCGGAAGACGAAATAGAAACTAAGGAAAAGTCGGGGATTTACGAAATTAGCTGTCCAGACTGTAGTCAAAAGTATGTTGGACAAACTAGAAGGTCGATTTCAACTAGATTCAAGGAACATATGGCTCATCTCAAATATGGTAGGACAGATAAGTCTAGTATCGCTCAACATGCGTTTGAGAACAACCATAAAAGAGATAGTAACAATTTAAGACTAATTAGAAATGTGACAAATTCCAGGCAGCTAGATCCTTTTGAGAGTTTGGAAATTGCTAAATGTAAAAATAGTATGAATGGTGACCGAGGGGCAATCCCATTATATAGCCCGTTTTATTAGTTAGTAAGTCACGGTTCACTGATTAATGGCAGCTGTTCACTGATCAGTCGCGGTGGTTCACTGGGCAGACCTGATGTTTACTGAACCGTAGAAATAGTTTAGGTATAAATAGAACACAATGCTAGGCATAGGTTTAGTGTTAATCATCTCCAGGTGATTGCCAACTTGATTGGCGAAACGCGCGTCGAGTGCAGTATAGTGTTTCGGTATTATGTGGAAAACTACAGGTTTACCGATATCTTGTTTGCTTGTTTCCAAATTGAATATATTTTTATTTAGACCTGTATTTGTGAATAAATCTTGATATTTTTAATCTATAAACTATTAATAATTATTTTAATTTTATTGTAACAATAATGATAATAAGCTATTAATTTCCAACAAGTATATACAAATTTTTATAAGGATATTAAGTAATCTTTGCAACATAAAGCAATATTTTATAAGTATAATAAAGAAAATAACTCTTATTTGTTATTATTTTATATATGGATATTGCCGAACATGTCTGTCTATATGTCAATATGCCTTTTGTATCGTGATATACAGTGTGGAAAAGAAGACTGGAACACAGTTCGTAACTCAATTATATAATATTTTTAAGGAAATCGACATATACTAAATATAAAATGCTCAATCTATCGTATTTTAAAATTCCTACCACTCTGTCCAATATAGACACTATTACACTCTGTACAATTTAACTTATAAATCTTATAAACCCCAGATTTAGTGTATTTGCCGGTTACATCTTTAGAGTTATATAGAATATTTGACAGCTTATTTTGTCGTTTTTTATATTGTATAGATAGGATGTTAGCTATTCTCTATGATAACTTTCCACAGTGTGTTATTGTTACGTAGGTATATTTTTATTTTTGTTCTATTATAGGATATATTAATTATAAAGTATATTGTTTACGTTTTTTCCGGATAAGTTTTTTAATACAATGTCGTGTAAAGTTATTTCTAATTCCAATATCTTAAATAATACATAATTCCTTGTATCACTGAATTGTAGGCCGCCATTTTGTGCTGATAAGGATGAAATGAGTCATTTGACATTGTAATACCAGTAAATGTTGCTCTACGGAAGACTATAAAAGTGCATAAGCTGTTGACATGAGAAATATAGAGGTCCGAGAATCAATTTTATTCTTTTCTTCTACCTGTAAAGTCAATAATTGTTGTTTTAGGTGTATTCTATTTATAAAATGTAGAAAAACATTTAACTGTTAAGGTTAAGAAGTACAGGTTATATATAATAAGAACTAGTTCTTAGATATAATTCCATTAAAAGCTACTAACAGAGAGATTAGAAATTGCTTCGACAAAGTAACGTAATTGAAAAACTGAAATATAAGACCACACGTTTACCTTCTCTATTTATAAAAACACATATTTTGCTTGTACAAAAATATGGTAAGGCTACTAAAAGCCATGTTGAAAACGTATCCCAATTTATGTTTTTCGAGAAATTCGCATACATCCTCTTAAACAGTGATCATTCTTTCCTTGAATAATACAATCTCCTTTTGAGATCGTTGTAATTTTATCAGCCGTAACCTTCAGTTCCGGGTGATATAAACTCCAGAGCAGTATTTTCTTATGTAAGATGTAAGTGTCACTGTAGGATCTGTTCAATATTTCTTTACTGCAGATGCACTCAATTTTTGTTCTTATTCTTTTCGTTTACAGTGCCTTGTAATAGAGAATCATAGTAGATTGAGTTAAAATATGTAGAAGGTTGTTTTGAGTTGCTTATAAATTTATACTAGTAATTAATAAAAATCTAATGGGGACAACAGATTAAACAAATAGAAGGGAGGGACAACGGTTGAATATTTTCGAGGACCAACTATACATATAGTTATATACCTACATAACTACTGTCAGTAACTCTCTCCAGCTTCTCTTCGCTTTCTCTCTTCTCTGTGTTTTCCAAACTTATACCGTCCCTGATCTTTACCTTCTTTTCCCGAAATCAATTAATTCATAGAAGGGATTTTTTTTTAAACAAGAAAAATATACAGCAAAAACCACTTCAAAAATATCGATGTCGTGGTAGCTGTTAAATATTATAGAAATATCTAGAAAAGGTGTGTGAAACAATTTATTGTAAATTCCTTACTGACAAAGTGCATATCCGAAATATTTTATTTTGTAATCAGACAAAGTGCTTTGATAGTTTAATAATGAAAATTGATATATTTTTCATAATATGGAATTACTGAAGTGTTTTATCTCTTAAACTAAATATACATTTTAACTCAGGCCTCTTCAATCACTCACAGCGCATTAAAGATCGAAGAGTTGTTGTCGTTAAATATAGTGTAAGTAGATGGTATACAGCAGATGATATGAAATGTTGTATCTTCTATAATTAATAATAATAATAATATATAACCCCTCATTCTAATCACAAGGATTCGCCTGTAAGTATGAGACTTGGGTGGGAGAGGGGCAGCATATTATTATTTCGCGGGCTGCATTTGCGCCTCAGGAACGACTTAGGTTGGTAGGCCCTAACCACCATTTAGTGCTAGAATCACGGAAATCTGGGAAACCTCATTTGTTAGGGAGACAGTCAAACATTAACCGATTCTAATCTCTCACATTAACACCAAGTTGACATTCTTCCCATCCTAGGCCGTCGCCCGGATGGTTGACAACCCATCCTTGCGAACAAGTCTTAGTCTACGAGTAGACAATTTAATTAAAAAATGTCTGGTGGAATGCGGATTCGAAGCCGCTATCTCTGGGTTAAGCGATTGAGGCCCGGTTGTACAATCTGAGTTCAGGGATTGGTTTAGTTGAACCGACTATCGAGTGGAACTTCGGTTCGAAATCACATCTTGTTGTACATGTTATTTTGAAGCCCGGCTTAGTTAAGGTAAGTTCTATGAAAATAAATTTATGTTGGCAATACTTAGCGCATGTGCAGAAGTTTTTTAGCCAATGCAGAATGTAGCCAAACGAGAAACGACCCCAAACGAGAGATAACAACAACAAGACTGTGCCACAGAAGTTGTGACTGTGCTGTGAGCTGTGGTAGGAGTCAGTAGAAGTATTTATTTAATGGTAGGGAACTGGATTATAATTTATTCAATTATTTGATCATATTATTGACATCAAATAATTTTAACAGAGACCAAAGTTTGATATGCTTTAAGATACCTAACCTGAGTTTGTACCAACATACCTATTTTTGGAATATTTTATTATTCAGCTAAAGTGAACTGCATCTAGACCATGATCATACAACCGGGCCTGAGACACTAAACCTTGAGCCACCGGCTCACCTTTATTAATATAATAATAATTATAACCAAACTGATATTCGCACTCATCAGAGTGACGTGATTTCTTCAGACTGATTCTCGCAGCTTGGGGATTTGGATCGAAAGCACTAAGTCGACTAAAAAGTTCAACATGAATTTTACATATCAGAAGTAAAGGCTAATTACCGCCTTGAAATAATGTCTCTAGATACCGTCCTATCAACATCTTGTAAATTAGCTGGAAAATTTGTTTACCGTATTTATTATTTTACAGCTTTTGAGGTCAAAATGAGACGTTGATGAGTGTCATGCGGTTATCTGGTCATGAGGAAACATATGTCCCATCTTAATCAAAATCTCGTAATTTTTTAAATAATAAGAGTAATTGCCTACGAGTTGCAAATATCAATTATTACAATTTTGAAATGGGTTGGAACCTTGGGTGTGAAGACGACACTGATGTAGTTTTCCACATAACACCAAAACACTACTCGACGCGTGTTTCGCTAACCAAGTTGACATACTTACAGTTGAATACAGTATAGTGCTTTGATGTTATGTGGAAAACTACGTCAGTGTTGTTTTTAATTGTTACAATACCTATTATCGTAGGAACAAATTTATTCTATAGTATTTGTTGTTGGCTACATTTCATCAATAAAATATACTAAATACTTTCACTTATACAATGTAATGTGTGCATAAATTCCAATGTTTGATAAAAATATTAGGCTATATTTTTTTATTAACTGCTTTTTAACTCATCAGACGTATCTCACAAATACTTTTATGTTAGAAATTGTAGTTACATCCCTTTCGTGTCATTAAATGAGTTTACCTCTAATATACCTCCCGATTTCGAAATTTGCTATTTCGTTATGTGCAGAACTTCTCCAGGATAGATTTATCTTTGAAATCTTAATGAGAAGACTGTAATTTCTACTAGACGTTTAGATCAGAGAAACGGTACCGTAAAACGCCATGGAAAGTTAAATTTGCAGAAGATTTGTGGATGGAAGGAAATGGCTGTCTTAAACGTTTCAGAGTCCCGTGAATTATTAATAAAACCGCGACTTGAAAAACTAAGCTTACCCAAGCTTAGAACTCCGGTGAGAGCGGCTAAACGAACATCGCTCTTTTTAGTAATAGCTCACAGTAATAAGCAGAGTTATGAGAAAACATGTTTTATAATATTCAATAATGTCACGCCAACATTTGTTTAAAAAGTAATTGAAATTTTAATGATTTATGAAAATTATTAAAAATTTTAAATTATTTTTAGGTGCTGTTTCTTATTCTTATATAGTCTTATTTTTAATTTTTGTTTTTCAGAAAAGATTCCTTCTTATGAATAAGCTGAAGTACAAAGTTATTGATTATATTTTGGTTAAGGCGTTACTTCAGTTATTTTTTATTAAAAAAAAATATCCTATAACACATTTTTTGTACTGTCAAGTGTCATTTCGTAAAATCACTGGAGCTGAGTGTTATATGTTGAATAATTGTGTTCGGAAGATAGGAGTTCGTATTTTCTCTCACTATATTGTTAATATTAATTGAATTGACAAATCTTCTTAAGAGGGCAGGAATGTTTTATAGATTTATACAGAATGTTTCTTAATCGGTCAAAGACTTTAGCAAGAGAGGTAAAAAATATAGTTTTATATAGTTTACTTATTATCATTTTATATAATATCAAAATTTAAGTAAAAATGTTATTAAATTTAAAACTATTAATGTTACGTTTAGAGTTCTCTTTAACACTGACGTAGTTTTCCACATAACACCAAAACACTATTATGTACTGGACGCGCGTTTCACCAACCAAGTTATCACCATCTGGAGATGATTAAAACTGCTGATGATTTAGTTTTAATCATCTCCAGATAATGCCAACTTGGTTGGCGAAATGCGCGTCAACTGCAGTAGTGTTTTGGTGTTATGTGGAAAACTACGCCAGTGTTATCTTCACTCCAAAGGTTCCAACCCCTTTCAAGAGTTCTCTTTGTTTTTGAGTTGTCAGGAAAAGAATAGGAAATATGTAATTTAGAAAATGAGAAAACATTTCAAATACTCAGTAAAATGAGGTTGTGGTTCTAAATAGTATTTTAAATACATACTTAAGATATTTTCAAATTAAAAATGATCATAATATTTAAAAAACGTGCTTAAAGTAAATTTCCTAGAATTATTTTAGCATATTGTCGATATCAGAAAATATTGAGAGGAGTCAGCAGAGTATTTATTTCCTACATTCTATTATTTTAAATAATGAGATTATTTACTTTACATATAGGTAAAAATGGTAAATAAAAAAAAACAGACGCTTGCACTGTCTCCTGTACCACAACCCTGGAGGGTTATGGTTAACCCTCCATCCGTTTATTTTTCTCTCGCCATAAGAGGCGCATAATAGATTGTATCTAATGTCAGGTCGCGCATATAAATTTTATCTAACGGCAAGTTGCACGTACAGATTTTATCTAATACGTACAGGTTTTTTTAACATAATTAAATAGGAAAATTAAAGTGGATCTACTATTTTAAATTTGTATATTAAGGCAAACTAATAAAAAAACATAATGAATTATATTAAGTTACTCATCATCTTCTTTGGAGTAACATTTAATACAAATAGAAACTGTGGATGAAGTATGTTCCTTGCAAAGAGTATTTTGCAGGAGTTACATTTATGCTGAGTAAATCTATTTTTACGTACTGGGCGAAAACTTACAGATAAATTTTCACGAACAAAATGAATACACACACCAAAGGTCGCGTCGTTAGATTTATACTAACATTACTAAATTTAATCAAATCAAATGCCCCCATACTACAGGGGCGTGGGGATACCTATAAGCCATTGCTACAGTTTGAACGGATTTAATGAAATTTTAAAGACAGTCATAAGTAGATAAAATTTTGTTAGATTTGCTCTAACTGCGCGATCGATGGAGGGTTAAACACTGAATTAAATACATAAATATTAAGGATGTCGATTATTTTCTCTAATGTTCTGTAATGACCAACTCTAGTCAACAACAAAGACGATTAATTAATTACTCACGTAATTTTTCTAAAACAGTTTTTATATTTTTCTCACTTAGCGTTTCTGCGTAAAGTTTGCTGAGGATAATGCCCCGGGAAATCCGTAGGACATAACTATTCTATACAATTTTTTTTGTAATGTACAGGGTGAGTCAACCATAGAGTAAAGTTCGTTATCTCATTTGTTCCGAGAATTACGAAAAAACGTTAAATAGAAAAATTTTATAGAATATTAAGGTGCACAGTTTAAAATTTTTGAGTATACAGGGTGGTTCAAAAAAGCGTGGCGAATATAACATAAGTTTTTTTAAATGGAACACCCTATTTTTTCATTTATTTTTAGATTTTACATGAAATTCTATAACTTTTTTGTTAATAATGTCATATACCTAAACCCAGTAGTTTTTCTAATATTTTAATTTTTTTAGAAAAATATTAGTTTTTACTCTTATAAAAAACTGACAGTACCGCCATTGTTTCTGAAGGTGGAATAATCAAATTTGCTACAAACGTTCTATAAGGATGACAAAAAAGGTATATGTAAATAAATTTGAGTTAAATGCTACAGGGCCTTCAAAATAAATTTACACATTTCGACTATTTTAACTTCAAAAATTTCAATTTTTTTAAATGGCACACCCTGTATATTATTATTTTTTCTGATAGATTTTCCAAAACCCTTCAACTTTTATTGAGTATGTCATATACCTAGTTTTCATAATTTGCGAGTTATTTTGATTTTATTCTTTTTTACACTTACCTACACTATTGTGGAAACATAAACTAATATAAATAATAATAAAATCCCTACTAACTAACTTATTTTTAATTATTATGGAGTAATCAATGATCAAAAATATGCCCGTCTACTTAGATACACATGTTTAGTATTGTTACTATATTTTCTTGCACGCTCCAGGTATCTCGTATCCTATTTTCGATATCTTCTGGTGTTGTAGGGGAATTCACATAAACACGATCTTTAAAGTGGTCTGATAAAATGAAATCTAAAGGTGTTAAGTCACATGATCGAGGGGGCCACCCAATGAATCCATAAAAGTGGATAAAAACAAGTGTAAAAATGAATACAATCAAAATAACTCCCAAATTATGAAAACTAGGTATATGACATACTCAATAAAAGTTGAAGGGTTTTGGAAGATCTATCAGAAAAAATAATATATAGGGTGTGCCATTTAAAAAAAATTAAATTTTTGAAGTTAAAATAGTCGAAATGTGTAAATTTATTTTGAAGGCCCTGTAGCATTTAACTCAAATTTATTTACATATACCTTTTTTGTCATCCTTATAGAACGTTTGTAGCAAATTTGAGTATTCCACCTTCAGAAACAATGGCGGTACTATCAGTTTTTTATAAGAGTAAAAACTAATATTTTTCTAAAAAAATTAAAATATTAGAAAAACTACTGGGTTTAGGTATATGACATTATTAACAAAAAAGTTATAGAATTTCATGTAAAATCTAAAAATAAATTAAAAAATAGGGGGTTCCATTTAAAAAAACTTATGTTATATTCGACACGCATTTTTGAACCACCCTGTATACTCAAAAATAATTTTAAACTATGCACATTAATATTCTATAAAACTTTTGTATTTAACGTTTTTTCGTAATTCTCGAAACAAATGAGATAATGAACTTTACTCTATGGTTGACTCACCCTGTACTTAGCTGGGAGTCTCATGTTATCGAATTGTTGGCAAAAAGACTTTCTTCCGTTTGTTACGTTTTACGTATATCGCAAAAATATCAATCATACTTATGACATACTATATCACCCACATAGCAATTCAAATGCCTCTTAACATGTTCAGTAGTTTTTTATAACTTTAAAGGAAGGCGTTCGTTGTGCGATAAATTTTCATTTTGTGAAAATTTGTTATCCATTTATATTTCTGAATTATTCATATTTTAAAAACTATCTAATATAGTATATAACTACTCAAAACCTCTAAATATATAGTAGGTACACGTAAATTATTTATTCAAATTAGCCATTGCATAATGTGATAAAGTTTGAGAAGAGTCGAATGACGTATGATAAATAACATCTAAAAGTAGTTTGGGGCTTAGTATGTCTGTTTTTACCACTATAAATAGTTTGTCGAAATTAATTTAATTTCTTTTATGTCATGGTTTCAACACTAAATCTTTCTCTGAGGTTATTTCCTCTAACCTAGTTCAGGAATTATGACTACCATTTATATTTCACCTGTGGAAGGAACTTTAAAAAGATAGGAGCAAGATAAAATGCATGAATTCTTAAAAGAATAGTCTGCGACCTAAATCTTATCAGGAAGCTTATTATTCTGCAACATTATTTTAGAGTACGCTTTATATTCCTAACTATTTTAGTTTCAATGGAACATCCTGCATTGTGCTCGGTTTCTCGTTTATTAAATATAAATGGAAAATAGGTTGAATACCGTTTTGCTATCCGATATTATTCAAAATTTCGAACCAGAAACTAAACATTTGCTGTACTATTATGGTTTTGTTAATTGCACTTCCACATTTCATTGATTTATAAGTAGACAAAACTACAGTGAGTATATATTTAGACTTCAAACACTCTCCAATTAATATATAAGTGCGTATTCTTTAGAGAAACATAGAGTACAGAAGAAGGGGAGTTTTATAATATGAAAAAGTATAAAGGAAATATGAGCCCCAAATTTATTAGCTGAAGCAAAGTAGATACATCCTAAAAATAAGTTGGCTTTTGAGCGGAAAAATAGATTTTTTAGTTTATAGCAATTCTAGAATAAATTGAAAAATATACTTTGCTAATTGCTAATTGAAGTTGCTAATTTGAATTAATCATCATGCAGATTTAAAATATTGTCGTTATTGGCTTTATACGTAGGTCGCTACTCATATTATAATGCGAATTTATAGTTCATTCCATGATGTTCGCTTGCATTCTCAGAACAAAATCTAAATTTTATAACTTTTTAAATTACGTCAGATGGGATACATTTTTATCAGGAATACGAAAAATATGTATAAAAAACAAAATCCAGCACATATTTCATGACTAAGACTTCTCTAATAGAATAGAATAGTTTATTGACATTATCATATACAATCAAGTACCTTTATTGTCACAACTTAAAAAAATAAATATTTATAAAATAATATAAAATATTTATTTTTAAAAATATAGTAAGGCAATAGCCAGACTAGAAAGCAACGGTAGATGATGGATGGTAGTACATACATAGTTATACAACAATAATTGGACAGAAAAAAAACAGATGTTAAGTTAAATGAGTAACAATTTCATCGATAGAAGGGAAACACTGATCCAGTAAAAATATTTTTAGAAAATTATGAAACATAGTGGAAGACATAGATTTTACATTTTTTTCTTTAAAGTAATTAGATTATACAGGTTAAACGGCAACTTATTGTGCTTTGTTATATTTATCCGGGAAAATGGTATAATCAAATTATGCGCCTGCCTGGTATTATAAGTATGGATAATATATCAGAGTGGGTTGTAAAACTCCGAAAATTTTTGTGAACCAATAAAAGTGATTCTAAAAGATAAAGACACGGTACCGGCAATATCTTATATTTTTTTAATATATCTCTGCTAATGAGCACAATAGGTTGCTGCAGCCAAGATCCGGATAGCAGCCTTCTGCAGAATAAAAGCCCTGTAGGCACTATTAGAATTGCCCCACAACGCAATTCCATACGTCAAATGACTATGAAAGAGGGAAAATATGCTATCCTCATTACATTATTGTAATAAAAGACCGCAACCGTCTCATTAGAAAAATTTGTGTGGAAAGTCTCGAGCAGAGGTTATTAATATGAGGAAACCATGTTAAACTAGGATCGAATGTAACGCCTAGAATAATAATAGTATGTCTACCACTCTTTCTAATTACAAAGATTAGTCCGAAAGTCTAAGACTTGCATGGAAGAGGAGGCGGCATACTATTATTCACTAAGCCGCAATTGCGTTTCAGGAACGACTTAGGTACATTGGTAAGTGCTCAACAACCATTCCAAAAGGATGGATGCCAACTCATCCCTTCGAACAGAACCTTAATATATACAAGCAGTACACAATTTAATTAAAAATTGTCCTACGGAATGAGGATTAGAATCCATGACCTCTGGGTTAAGCTATCGACATACTAAACTCTAAGCCACCGATCCGATAAAATTGTACCTATCTTGTTCTTGTTCTTCTTAATAATCTTAATTGGTCTAAGTATAACGTAAACAAACGTTACCAAAACGGTAACATATTGGTAGAAAATTTTTTATTTCTAATATCATATCGTGTGTGGTCCCTGATAGGACAACACAATAGCAGTTGACACTAATACAGCTGGAAACAATCTTTTTTACAAGCTTGTACTTAAGTTCATTTTATGTGTATGCGTTTATGTGAAAGTGGTCTAAAATTCCGTGAAACTCTGTGAATTATGACTGAAATAATTCCACTAAAAATCAGTCTTTTTAAAAATCAAAATTTTTAATATTATTTATTGGCTTATTTAACTGTTTACATCTTTTTTATATAGGAATTTAGTCAAAAAGTTAACTAAGATATAAATTATTATTGAAATTATCAAATATTATGGTTCAATACTTTTCCTTGTTGTTTTTGTTGTTAGAAAGCCGCGCGGTTACTCGCAGCACTCAGGTCTTTCGACCCATTGTGCCTACCGCTAGTTGCGAGCTATTGGAAGAGACCCGTGCTCTGCGCGTAGGCCAACACCCGTTCTAGGTTCTAGGAAATGCTGCACCCAGATGTTTATGTCTCTTGACCATGAGACAGGCACAACGACAGAGGATGTGAATGGAGTCTTCGTCATCGTGGCCGCAAAACCTGCACCTTCTAGCGCCACTAAGGCCGATAGGGTTAAGGTGCTTGTTGAGGTGTCTATGACCTGTCAGCAGTCCTGTGACAATCTTTATGCTGTTACGACATAGCGCAAGTATTGGTCGAGTTGCGTTCGACCAAGGCCCTGAGTTTTCCTTGTTACCAGAATATTTGATAATTTTATTAATAATTTATCTCTTAGTTAACATTTGGCTTAATTCCTATATAAAGGAAGATGTAATCAGTATCTCGGTAACAGACGGAAATTAATCTTATATTCTTGGTCTAAGAAATAGCTTCTTTACCAATGTTATTAATCATATTATTCACATATATTATTTCTTTTCTTTCATATATATTATTTATTACATTATACCTATATCTATATCAATTCAATTAAAGCTATATGTAATTTGTACGGCATATTACTATGCAAGTCAAGTTATTGCTATTGCCATTATTAAGACCTACGTGATTTGCAAATTGAATTCCTACTACCTGCTTGATGCTTCTATGAATGCGCCATGTGTGTATGCATGTGTTACATTTTTCACGTCAATAGAAAATCACTCACATCCCAACGTCAAAAATTAAAGAAAATACTCTGTCATGGATGGAATGTAAACGGTTTCACTGGTTTGTGAATAGAAATAGACTTCTAAAATATACATTTTGTGTTACGTTATAATACAGTTAAGGGTAGGTATAGTTAAACTTCAGTTATAAAAACGGCGCGGATTGATATTTTAAGCGTTAAGCATTATAACGTTGAGTGACGAAGTTTTTCACTCAACGATTATAGGTATCTTAGGTAAGCTCTTTTAGTAATATATACTATATACAGTCCTTCATACACAGAGAGCTGTACTGTATACAGAACTTCCTTTAATATTCAGATTAACAGATTATATTAATAAATATGGATAGAATTTACTCCCAAATATAAATTTTACTACTTCTTGGACTTCGGTTGCTAGTTTCAACGTCCATTAATTCGTCTGGGACTAAATAAAATTTATTGTGTTTTTATAGGCGTTTTATGGGGTATGGTGATTTGTAGCCTCAATAAATAAAAGAGTTCAAACAATGTTTTATGATATCGCGCGTTTACAACTCCGAATTGTTTGAATGAGTACCATTATTTTGCATGCTCTGTTTGTAGTCTGCAAAATGGGTGTTTTATGTAATTACGTTAATAAAAATAAAAACGAATGTAGTTTCTGAAAATTAAAGTATACAAAATATACATGCTTTCAAATAAAATATTTTATTTGCAATAGAAATACAAACACGTTAATTATTATATTATCATTTCTATTACCTACAGTTTTATTACCACCTTTTTAAAATGTATTAGTACCTAAAAGCCACTTGCAGTGTGATATTGATTTGATATTATTTTGTGGATGTTGCTGTTCTTAAATTATCATCCGATATTTTGCGTCTTTATACAAATATGACAGTTATTTTCATAGCTACAGATAGAGAAGTTGAACACACCAGGTGGAAGGCTATATACATAACTGATTAATTTAGTGGGTATGTTACTTGTTTGTAATTCTTTTTAATGTTTGGCTAACAACATGGCATTTTCATTAGAACATGATAAGTTTTCGTAGTAGACCAAAGAATGAAAATGGTTGGAGTTATTCCATGAACTGATGTGTTATTTAGAATTTCAAGAACAATTTCCAAGTGATGAATTTGATTATCAATTTTTTTTAAGGCACGTTACTAATATTGTAACTTATAATTTAAACAGGCAATTTTGCTCTTTTAACTAACTATTTAATTGGGTAATCACAGTTTTCCGATTTGTCTTGTTCAATATGACAACATTTAGATTTCAATTTTCACAATCCACTTTGAAAACTAAATAAATGTAGTGAAATAATCACCAGTCTTGCCTAATCCATGAAATAACTGATATTTGCTAAATATCTGATAAATAATATTGAAAAGAAGCTACTTATATTGAAACGCAGCTGATCGAATCCCCTTATTGAATATACACCATCAATTTTAAAAGCCATAAATTTTAAAAAGCGGCTCCGAATATTTTCTAAAACCTTTTCCTGTATAGAATAATGTGGATACCATATCTACGTACCATATTCTAACTTTGAGCGCACTACAGCGAAATGTAAAGTTTTTGATGCATCGAGGTCAGAAAATGTTTTGCAGTTTCTTAAAATGAAACTAGACATGGTTATAGCAGAGGAAGTGACGACATTCTCAAGATGTTCGTTGAAAGAGAGTATATATATCATCAAAGACTATGCCAAGATCTTTAATTGACCTACAATGCTGAAGTGTAGTATTATCTAACTTATAGAAATGTAATAAGGTGTGAATATTACGTGTTTATGAGCGTACTTTACACTTAGAAATATTCATAAATAAGTTGTTCTCATCGCACCATTCTTCAATCAGTGCTAATTGAGAGTTAAGCTGCCTACAATCTTCCTGTGAATAAGTACGAGCATACACTTTTAACTCGACTGCAAATAAAAGGTTGTTACAAGTTATTTCTTCTATCAAATCGTTAATGTATAAGAAAATAAGAGTGGACCTAGATTTGAACCTTGCAGTACTCCTGACTTTGCAACGTACCGACTAGAACTGAAGTGATTATAACTGACAAAATGAAATTTATTTTCTAGGTAGGCGGAAAATAACATGACTAGAGATTGCTAAATCCATACATTGGGAGCTTACTTAATAAGATACTATGATCAACTTTATCGAAAAGTCTGTATATAACGTCGACTTGGCTTCGTTCATCCATATGGTTTGAGGTAAATAGCTTGATAATTGTTAAATTAGATATTGTTGATATTTTCTTTATAACCCCTTCCTGCGAAATTGATAAGGTTTAATTTTCCAGTGAACTGGCTGATACACAGACATTTCAAATACCTTCGAGCATAAAACGGAAATGGGTTTGTAGTTACTAACGTCAGTAAAGCTATTACATTTTAATATGGGACACACCCTTCTTAACTTCCAACAATCAGGAAATGTGTTACACTACACATTTTAGGATGAGGTTGAATATTTTTAGTAGTGGAATATCAAAAACAAAAATCCTGGCATAGTTCCTAATAAGAAAACTAGAAATAAGGTCATGACCTGCAGTTAAATTTATTAGGATTTTTAATTCACGAACTGGGTTTTATCTCAGTTTTACCTTAGAGTTTTTAACTGTTAAAGTTGAACAAGTTCACACAAGAATAGAATTTATTAAATAAACTGTCATTGCTGACTTAATTAGCTCATACTGCTTAAACAGAACTAAAAAATTAGCAAAAGCATTGACAACACAGTCGGAAGTATCAAAGTTCACATTATTCCAATGCACAATGTTAGGTATTCTGGTATTTGATTTTTTATTCTGCACGTATGGCCACAAATTCTTTGGATCATTACAAATGTTAGTACTGAACTAATGTAATTCTTGTTGGCTTGTACAGATAAAAGCTTCACGTGTTTGCAAATCCTTCACAATTCTTGATAGTAGTAATTGTCACCCGCGTTTTTGATATTTTTTTGATTGCTGAAAGTATTTGCTCCTCAGCTTCAAGCAATATGGGCAGACTGATCAAAAATAGAGTACAATACTGCATAGAACTCACTACACATATCGTCAACTTCAACATATTCATTCAAAAAGTTCCAATTCATACCCATCAAAGAATTATAAAGTCCATGAAAGTTTGATTTTCTGAAGTTGTATGATCTATTGCAATTATTATTAGGGGAAGACCTATTATTAATTAATAAGAAATTGTATTGACAATGCTGGATGGAGGATTAGGTCTTGGATCTTCTTGGAGTAAAGGAACTAAACTCTCGTATAACGGTACAATTCTTATAACCAAATCTAACAGTCTATCATTTAAATTAAGTATATAATTATTAAAGTATATTATATATTGTTATTGACTCATTCCAGTAAACTTAAAAAAATGTATTACTAACCTAGTTTGAAGATCCAGAATACATTGATTCACAAAATGACTGACATTAAAACCTTCCAAAATAAGAACATTATCTTGGTCCAATACAATGTGTTCAAAATTTTCCAAGAATGATTCTAAATCTAAACTCGATACTTCAGGAGGAGTATACATCACATATATAAAGTGGGCTTACATTTATACCCAATAATATCAATCGCAGGTACCATGATATTTAAGCTGGTTGTGTCTATCTTAATAATCTTATAATCAGATTTTGCTGCTAATAATATACCTCCTCCACCAGTTACATTTATTTAATTAAATTTACGATCACTTCGAATTACAGAATATGGGTCTGAGAATAATTCTGAACTGTTTACACCTCGACACAACAAAGTTCCAACCAAAGCTCCAAGTTTCAACCAAAATTTATTTGACGTTTCAACATCATTATTTGTTCAACATTCAAATCCCCCAACCTTCGCTCACTGTTCCAGTATTGGTATCAAAATCAGGTGCGCATAGAAAAAATAAGTATGGAGTGACGAGGTCAATCATTCTGGATCTCCCGCTCTACAAAATGAGTTATGTAGGAGGCTCCATATGGTCTGTGGGCATATAATAAACCAAACAATATTAATATTAAAATGATAATAATATTAATATATATTGTAGTAAATGTATAATGTGATTTAGTGACAGTAGTAATTAATTACATCCTTCATTATGATTTCGTTATTATCATATTTTATTTATAGATGGTCAGATAAAAAATTAACAAAATATTATTTTTTCAATGGCAATTTCGTACTGTGTTAAAATATTTTCACTAAGAAAATGTAATTTTAAGTATTTTAGTGGAAATATTATTTTATATTATTGGTTGACTTTCTTAAACTATTCTCAACTCATTAATTATTCTTTAGCCATAAAAATTAAACTAGCTGATATATTACTAATGAAATTATTCAAATATGTTAACCCAATGAAGTTTTTATTTTCCTTGTTACCTATAACCTTCATTTTGTATTGCCCAAATGATTTGAATTGTACTTTGAAATGTTTCTTTTCGTTTTAATAGCTACGGTTAATAAATTGTTGGTGAGATAAGATAGTCTAAGGTTGGAACCTCCAATAGCAACGTAAAATTATGATAATTGAAAATTAACTAGATTTAAAAATTTTTACTGAGACCTATAAATCAGACATTTGGCTACCGCTTAGGTACTTGAATATTAACGAAAGCGAGTGTTGACACGTTCAGCTACAACATAACGATACAACTTTGCAGAGGGAAGCTTACAAGATATTTTGTTCAAGAGTTGTTAAAAGTCGATCTTGAAGAAAAGTTATAAAAACTACGGAAATCTGCATAAGTATTGACGGAATTGTAAAAGAAGTCCAAAAACTCATGGAAAGTGGAAAATATAAGTTAACGTTAGCATTTGTTTATTCGTTATATTATGATTATAAAACTGAACTGAGTTAAACTCTGCTCGTGTAGGGCAATATTTAAATAAAATTTATATTACTTTATCTAATTATATAGCACACCATTTAACTTTAACTTTAATACAAATTTACATGTCTAACATGTCTATTTTACATGTCTAACTATATGCAACACACAACTTAGGTACCAAATTTTGATAGTTTTACATACAATATCCATAATGTTAACAAGAAAAAAATATTTTATAAATATATAAATAATAGTTTTGAAATGATAGAATGATACTCAGATATTTCGTCTATTACTTTAAGGCCTACCCTAATTGTACGATATAAATTATTTAATATTGTGCTCAATATATAAGTAAAATGCATGCATACATATTTGATACAAGTTAAATTTTAAGCTTTACACAATATATTTTACATCTTGTAAATTTAAAGGAAATTTTTAAAAGAATCTTACAAGTGATATAAACAAAAGATTAAATTAATTTTCGTCATGCAAATTATAAGGAGCTTGTCGAGTTTTATAAATTTATAATTCATATAGCAATCTATGGCACAAAAATGAATAATGTATTAATAAAATTATTAGTTTTTCAAAGTTTTGCGGTGGAAGTTGTGGGATTATATTTACTTTAATAATGTAACATTTAGCAAAGACAAAATATATATATTTTATCATGCCATTTCTGAGCTTTTTATGCAAGACAAAATAATCCACAACATATTATTGAAATAGGCATACATTATTTTACCATTAAATTTAAATAACCTAAGTAATACATTTTTGACTTTTTGTTGAGTAATTAATATCAACAAAAAATTATATATACATTAATAATAACACTGTAACTTGTTATTATTTATATGAAAAATGAATAGAATAAAAACATTGAAGCCCCGGTTTTTTCAATAGAGAATTAACCCAGAAGATAAACGTTAAAACTTTAGATTATTTACAAAGATTCTTTTTTCAAATCGAAGTTACTTTTCGAGTTAAATTAATCCTGAGATCAGAGTACAATTACATAGAAATTTCAGAGTTAAATATGGTCGTAGTCAAACACTTCTTGAGATTAGGATCGGTACGATTTTTTTGTAGGTTCTCGATCGTATCCAAGAACAGTAGAAAATTTAATATAAGAAATATAAAATATTGTATCCCACCCTGCAAACAGGTGTCTAATAATACAAATGATTTTTTTTACTGATTTTATCTTTACTACCCTCTAATTGGATTTTGTCTGTCTGGGCAGCTTACCTTAAATAAATAAATAAACAAACAAACAAATAAATAAATAAATAAACAAATAAATAAATAAATAAATAAATAAATAAATAAATAAATAAATAAATAAATAAATAAATAAATAAATAAATGATAGATTTTATACTGTTAGACATTTTGAAGAATAGATGCCTTTCAACATAAAGTCAAGTTTTATTTACATTAAGGTAAACCATACTGGGTGGAGATTTCTGTGGAGTACATCAATCCATCGCTAGCAAATGCATAAAACGAGTCAATCAAGGGACAGCAACTTTGCGGCCAAATTACAAAATGCAAATTGTTGTAATAGGTACTTAAATTTAGAATTTGAAATGTAATGTCTAAAATCACAAATGACATATAAATAATTACAAATCCGGTAAATACTGCAAAATTCCGAAATATCAGTACCTCAGACAAATAAACAATTAAGGGGACTGAGCATTCCCTATCACATACTGTATAGTAGGTTACTGCCAACAACTATGCTCTCTATCTCTCTTTGTGTAAACAAATATTCCTGATGTGACAGCGGCGTACTCTTTACCAGGCACCAATATACTAATAAAATAAAATAAAATAATACAACAATAGAACATTAGAAAAAAAAACAATAGAACATCGAATTAAATCAATTATTTATTTACCGGAGCTCAGGATTAAAATTTTTGCGTGTATTTCCCAATTCTCTTGATATATCAGATACATTCGACATTCTCCTTCTCCTTTATATCTCAGTAACCGCTGGAACAAATATATAAGTATATCATATAAATCTAATCAAAATGTTATGCTTTTTCCGGATTTAAAAAAATACATAGGATGTTGCATTAAAAAAAATTTAACTCCGGTAAATAATTGTTTTAATTCGATGTTCTATTGTTTTTTCAAAGACACGTTGATGATCTATAAAAATGTCACAATTTTTTAATTTAACATTTTTTTTGTAAATATGTTAGTGTACAGGGTGTCCAAAATAAGATCCTCTATCCCCTTATCTCAGAAAGTATAAAAGGTAGAGAAAAAAGTTAAATACAAAAGTTTTTTGTTTTAACCTGAATTTTTCATTTTTATAACTTTCTTGAATACAGATTCATAGTTGGTTTCTTTTGGGATTACACCACCTGTAAAATAACAAAAAGCAGAAAACCAGAAGTATACAAATTAATTATTCAAAGTGTAGTAACAAGGCAAACTTCTAAAGTTTGCCCCAAAAAACCACTGTATTAACGTGTGATAAAATAATATTTGATATATTGACTAAATTTTATCAGTGGTTTTTCAGTTTTATACAAAATTTTATAATATTACATGTCATATTCTAAAATATGTCCAAATAAAATAGTTATAATAAAAAATTAAAAGAAATTAAACACTTAACTAGCTTTCGTCTAGACGTTTCGAGTTGATCCTCAACTCTTCTTCTGTAGACTATTTTTATGTTGAGAACTCTTTATATGAACGAGAAGTAGTTCTTGTCAGATTGACATTTTTAATTTAAATTGTCATCACATGCACTGATCACTATGATATTATTAATTTTCCATTGGTAACATCTTTTTGGAGTAGAGGAAGCCATGTTTGATCTATGAATATTGTTTCCGACGAAATACAATTATCACCATTAAGTTTAATGAAAGCACTTTCTTTTAATTTTCTTTTAACCGATTTTTCTTCCTTTTGTAAAACTTTAGCCTGTGTCCAATCAACTCGGTGACCGTTATCCCATACATGTTTTACTAATGTAGACTTATCAACTTGGTAATCCCTAACATAATTTTTATGTTCGCGGATCCTTATTTGTAATGGTCTAGATGTTTCACCAATATAATATTTACCACATTCACAAGGAATCTGGTAAATACAATTTTTTGAATTTTGATCATTATTAATTGGTTTTGTTTTAGTAAGTATTGATCTTAAAGTATTTTTCGTTTTAAATGTCGTTCTTATGTTAAAATCATTACCAAGCCTTTTAAGTCTTTCAGAGATTTCTGCAATATAAGGAATTGTAATGGTTGTTATTGGATTTTCTCTATTTATTCTGGGAATATTATTATTTTGTCTATTTTCAATTTTTATAAATGTTTCCTCAACAAAATCATTAGGATAATTATTTTTCTCTAAGATATTCTTAATAACGTTTTTTTCTTTATTGAAAATATCTGAGGTTGATGATATTAATTTTGCTCTGTCATATAAACATTTAACAATACCTCTTTTGATACTTATGTGATGATTAGAATTAAAATTTAGATATCTATTTGTATTGGTCTTTTTTCTATATAAATTAGTTTCAAAATTTAATTGTGATTTTGTTATTAATACGTCTAAAAATGGTAGTTTATTATCATTTTCAATTTCTATTGTAAATTTTATAGTTGTTTCTTTGCTGTTAAGAAAATTTAGAAAATTATTTAAACTATCATGGCTATGGGGCCATATTGAAAATATGTCATCTACATATCTCCACCATACTTTTGGTTTATTAACATAATTTTTAACATAAGTTTCTTCAAAATATTCCATAAAAATATTGCTCATTATCGGAGATAGTGATGATCCCATAGCCATTCCAAAATCTTGTTGAAAAAAATCATTTTGTAGTTGAAAATAGGTAGTTTTTATGCAAAGTGTTAGTAATTCCATAATAGTATTTATGTTTAGTTTGGTCCTATTGTTTAAAGTATTATCATTTTCTAATCTTTCTTTAACAATAGATAGTGTTTTATCAACAGGAACATTTGTAAATAAACTGACTACATCGAAGCTTACTAATAAATCATTAGAATCAAGTTGGATAGTTTTTAGTTTTTCTAGAAAATGAGGTGTATTTTTTATAAATGAGTCTGTGTTATTTGATAAAGGATTTAAAATATTTAGTAGAAATTTTGCAAGGTTTTGGCTTGGAGAACCAATAGAGCTAACTATAGGCCTAAGTGGATTGTTAGGTTTGTGAATTTTAGGTAATCCATAAAAATGTGGAGGTTTACTATTATGTGGTGTAAGTAGTTTCCTTTCTCTGTCAGTAAAATTGTGTTTATGTTTAAAAAGTGTTTTATATATTTTAGTTTCAATTGATTTCGTTGGGTCTTTGTTTAATTTTGTGTAATGGCCTTCATTTATAAGATTTAAAATTTTATTATCATAATCTATTGTATCCATTATTACTGTAGCATTTCCTTTATCAGCAGGTAAAATTTTAATGTTTTTATCAGTTTTTAATGATTTTATCGATAATTTTTCTTCTTTGGTGATGTTAGTTTTAATTTTTAAAGGTTTTTCAAGAATAATTTTGCTACGAATTTTGTATTCGTTAGAAATGTTTTCGGGTAATTTTTGACAGCCTTCTTCAATTGCTGTAATGATATCTAAAGTTGGTATCTCTTTTGGTGTTACGGCAAAATTTAAACCTTTTGATAAAACAAGCTGCTCTGATGTATTTAATGTTTTTGATGATAAATTTATTACAGTTCTGTTGATAAATGATTGATTATTTTTAATTTGTTCAAGTTGTTTTTCTTGTTTTTCTTTAATAAGGTATTTAAATTTTTTAATTTGTGTTTGTTTGGTATTTTGATATATTCTATTATAAGAATTACTCACACAATCATTGATACGGTTAAAATCATCATTATTTACGATATTTAAGATACTATTATCAAGATTATTTATATAGTTGGTTAAATTTACCTTTTGGTGTCTGTGATATTGTATTCGTTCTCTTACCAGACTTTCCTCCGCTTTTCTTATGATTCTTTGTGCTTTTAAACTATTTATGGTTGTTTTTATTCGTAATCCTTTTGGAATTAAGTTATTTTCTCGACATTTGTATAAAAATGTCAAACTGTTATTTGAATTTGCTAATTTCTTGTATGTTACTTCTAATTTTTTAAAATTTTGGATAGTATTAGGCCCATACCTTTCTTGTAGATAATGTCTGTAACTTATTTGTGGTGTATTTTGACGATTCATAGTTGGTTTCTTTTGGGATTACACCACCTGTAAAATAACAAAAAGCAGAAAACCAGAAGTATACAAATTAATTATTCAAAGTGTAGTAACAAGGCAAACTTCTAAAGTTTGCCCCAAAAAACCACTGTATTAACGTGTGATAAAATAATATTTGATATATTGACTAAATTTTATCAGTGGTTTTTCAGTTTTATATAAAATTTTGTATAAAACTGAAAAACCACTGATAAAATTTAGTCAATATATCAAATATTATTTTATCACACGTTAATACAGTGGTTTTTTGGGGCAAACTTTAGAAGTTTGCCTTGTTACTACACTTTGAATAATTAATTTGTATACTTCTGGTTTTCTGCTTTTTGTTATTTTACAGGTGGTGTAATCCCAAAAGAAACCAACTATGAATCGTCAAAATACACCACAAATAAGTTACAGACATTATCTACAAGAAAGGTATGGGCCTAATACTATCCAAAATTTTAAAAAATTAGAAGTAACATACAAGAAATTAGCAAATTCAAATAACAGTTTGACATTTTTATACAAATGTCGAGAAAATAACTTAATTCCAAAAGGATTACGAATAAAAACAACCATAAATAGTTTAAAAGCACAAAGAATCATAAGAAAAGCGGAGGAAAGTCTGGTAAGAGAACGAATACAATATCACAGACACCAAAAGGTAAATTTAACCAACTATATAAATAATCTTGATAATAGTATCTTAAATATCGTAAATAATGATGATTTTAACCGTATCAATGATTGTGTGAGTAATTCTTATAATAGAATATATCAAAATACCAAACAAACACAAATTAAAAAATTTAAATACCTTATTAAAGAAAAACAAGAAAAACAACTTGAACAAATTAAAAATAATCAATCATTTATCAACAGAACTGTAATAAATTTATCATCAAAAACATTAAATACATCAGAGCAGCTTGTTTTATCAAAAGGTTTAAATTTTGCCGTAACACCAAAAGAGATACCAACTTTAGATATCATTACAGCAATTGAAGAAGGCTGTCAAAAATTACCCGAAAACATTTCTAACGAATACAAAATTCGTAGCAAAATTATTCTTGAAAAACCTTTAAAAATTAAAACTAACATCACCAAAGAAGAAAAATTATCGATAAAATCATTAAAAACTGATAAAAACATTAAAATTTTACCTGCTGATAAAGGAAATGCTACAGTAATAATGGATACAATAGATTATGATAATAAAATTTTAAATCTTATAAATGAAGGCCATTACACAAAATTAAACAAAGACCCAACGAAATCAATTGAAACTAAAATATATAAAACACTTTTTAAACATAAACACAATTTTACTGACAGAGAAAGGAAACTACTTACACCACATAATAGTAAACCTCCACATTTTTATGGATTACCTAAAATTCACAAACCTAACAATCCACTTAGGCCTATAGTTAGCTCTATTGGTTCTCCAAGCCAAAACCTTGCAAAATTTCTACTAAATATTTTAAATCCTTTATCAAATAACACAGACTCATTTATAAAAAATACACCTCATTTTCTAGAAAAACTAAAAACTATCCAACTTGATTCTAATGATTTATTAGTAAGCTTCGATGTAGTCAGTTTATTTACAAATGTTCCTGTTGATAAAACACTATCTATTGTTAAAGAAAGATTAGAAAATGATAATACTTTAAACAATAGGACCAAACTAAACATAAATACTATTATGGAATTACTAACACTTTGCATAAAAACTACCTGTTTTCAACTACAAAATGATTTTTTTCAACAAGATTTTGGAATGGCTATGGGATCATCACTATCTCCGATAATGAGCAATATTTTTATGGAATATTTTGAAGAAACTTATGTTAAAAATTATGTTAATAAACCAAAAGTATGGTGGAGATATGTAGATGACATATTTTCAATATGGCCCCATAGCCATGATAGTTTAAATAATTTTCTAAATTTTCTTAACAGCAAAGAAACAACTATAAAATTTACAATAGAAATTGAAAATGATAATAAACTACCATTTTTAGACGTATTAATAACAAAATCACAATTAAATTTTGAAACTAATTTATATAGAAAAAAGACCAATACAAATAGATATCTAAATTTTAATTCTAATCATCACATAAGTATCAAAAGAGGTATTGTTAAATGTTTATATGACAGAGCAAAATTAATATCATCAACCTCAGATATTTTCAATAAAGAAAAAAACGTTATTAAGAATATCTTAGAGAAAAATAATTATCCTAATGATTTTGTTGAGGAAACATTTATAAAAATTGAAAATAGACAAAATAATAATATTCCCAGAATAAATAGAGAAAATCCAATAACAACCATTACAATTCCTTATATTGCAGAAATCTCTGAAAGACTTAAAAGGCTTGGTAATGATTTTAACATAAGAACGACATTTAAAACGAAAAATACTTTAAGATCAATACTTACTAAAACAAAACCAATTAATAATGATCAAAATTCAAAAAATTGTATTTACCAGATTCCTTGTGAATGTGGTAAATATTATATTGGTGAAACATCTAGACCATTACAAATAAGGATCCGCGAACATAAAAATTATGTTAGGGATTACCAAGTTGATAAGTCTACATTAGTAAAACATGTATGGGATAACGGTCACCGAGTTGATTGGACACAGGCTAAAGTTTTACAAAAGGAAGAAAAATCGGTTAAAAGAAAATTAAAAGAAAGTGCTTTCATTAAACTTAATGGTGATAATTGTATTTCGTCGGAAACAATATTCATAGATCAAACATGGCTTCCTCTACTCCAAAAAGATGTTACCAATGGAAAATTAATAATATCATAGTGATCAGTGCATGTGATGACAATTTAAATTAAAAATGTCAATCTGACAAGAACTACTTCTCGTTCATATAAAGAGTTCTCAACATAAAAATAGTCTACAGAAGAAGAGTTGAGGATCAACTCGAAACGTCTAGACGAAAGCTAGTTAAGTGTTTAATTTCTTTTAATTTTTTATTATAACTATTTTATTTGGACATATTTTAGAATATGACATGTAATATTATAAAATTTTGTATAAAACTGAAAAACCACTGATAAAATTTAGTCAATATATCAAATATTATTTTATCACACGTTAATACAGTGGTTTTTTGGGGCAAACTTTAGAAGTTTGCCTTGTTACTACACTTTGAATAATTAATTTGTATACTTCTGGTTTTCTGCTTTTTGTTATTTTACAGGTGGTGTAATCCCAAAAGAAACCAACTATGAATCGTCAAAATACACCACAAATAAGTTACAGACATTATTTCTTGAATACAGGTTGTTCAGTTTTTCTGATCCAGGCATCAACTTTCTTTTTTTAAATGGGACACCCTATATTCAATTACGATTTTGAACTCTACTTAAAATTCTAGGTCGACATTGTTAAGAGTACCCTATACCTATCATTTACCGTTACCAAGATATTAGCATTTAAAGAAAAAAATCTTTAAAAAACACCTGTTCAAAAAATCTCGGCAAAACAAATAAGACATCCAAAAAAAAAAGGTAAATAGGGTTTATTTCGTAGACAATTAGACCCAGAATTACTTCCATGGATCAATATTACCTGATTAATATACAGGGTGTTTTTGACCGATGGCTCAAACATGTATATGTTAAAACTCCAGAAAATCGAAAATCTCTTATGGAACACCCTGTGTATTATTATATTTTTGGATTCTTTATTAAATTTTAACCTTACTCTATATAACGTTCCCTATTCTTATTTTGCTTAGTTATCAAGATATTGACGAAAATGTTTGGTGCGCTATTTATAAGAGACACATTTTAGACCCTGCCTTTCTTGGCCAATATTTAAATGGTCACAGGTACCTTAGGTAAAATATCAGGAAATGGCATTCATTACAAACTTGCATTTTACCTTCATTGGATGCCGAAGAAGATGCCAATTAGATCATCTATCAGATGGATGGAGTTTCATGCCACAATACTGCAGTTGTAAAGAATTTTATTAAGAACTATTTTGTGGAATGGATAGGGCCAAACGGGAATATCCCATGGCCGCCGAGGATCCCAGATTTAACTCCAATTGGTCAATTTTTATGGGGTACATTGAAAGCCTGAGTTTATCAAATTCAGAGTAATAATGTTAATGGTTTAAATATTAAAATCAGGATGGAAATTGAAGCTCTCAATCAAAGTGCTTGCGCTGTAAGAAAACTAAAACTAGCAGTTGTATACACAACATGCATAGCTGAAAATTGAGGACATATAGGACACTGTTAGTTATTTGTGGTCAAGTTACAAACAGATTTGTTTATATTAGTTAATTAATGAAATTATTTAAAAAAATATTAGTTTTTAATAAAATAATATATTCTTAATCAGTATTAAGGCTTACTATATATACCAAATATACCAAATATATACTATATACTATACTATAATATACCAAATAATAGTAGATATATTTTTAATAATAGCCGATAATGATTAATAGCTGACATTTTTTCCACATTTTCGTCAATATCTTGAAAACTAAGCAAAATAAGTATAGGGAAAGTTATGGCATTCATTACAAACTTGCATTTTACCTTTATTGGATGCCGAAGAAGATGCCAATCAGATCATCTATCAGATGGATGGAGCTCCATGCCACAATACTGCAGTTGTAAATAATTTTATTAAGAACTATTTTGTGGAATGGATAGGGCCAAACGGGAATATCCCATGGCCGCCGAGGATCCCAGATTTAACTCCACTTGATAACTTTTTATGGGGTACATTGAGTTTATCAAATTCACAGTAATAATGTTGATGATTTAAAGATTAAAATCAGGATGGAAATTGAAGCACTCAATCAAAGTGATTGCGCTGTAAGAAAACTAGTAGTTATATACACAACATGCATAGCTGAAAATTGAAGACATATAGGACACTTGATTTAATTTATTATATTTATTATTTTTATTGTTATTTATTGATTATTGCTAGTTATTTGTGATTCAAGTTACGAACATAGATTTGTTTATATTAGTTAATTATTGAAATAATTTAAAAAAATATTAGATTTAATAAAATAATATATTCTTAATCAGTATTAAGGCACACTTACTATAATATACCAAATAATAGTAGATATATTTTTAATAATCGCCGATAATGAAAATTTTTTCCAGATTTTCGTCAATATCTTGAAAACTAAGCAAAATAAGAATAGGGAACGTTATATAGAGTAAGGTTAAAATTGAATAGAGAATCCAAAAATATAATAATACACAGGGTGTTCCATAAGAGATTTTCGATTTTCTGGAATTTTAACATATACATGTTTGAGCCATCTGTCAAAAACACCCTGTATATTAATCAGGTAATATTGATCCATAAAAGTAATTTCTGAGTCTAGTTGTCTACGAAATAAACCCTATTTAGCTTTTTTTTGGATGTCTTATTTGTTTTGCCGAGATTTTTTGAGCAGGTGTTTTTTACAGATTTTTTTCTTTAAATGCTAATATCTTGGTAACGGTAAATTATAGGTATAGGGTACTCTTAACAATGTCGACCTAGAATTTTAAGGAGAGTTCAAAAACGTAATTGAATATAGGGTGTCCCATTTAAAAAAAGAAAGTTGATGCCTGGATCAGAAAAACTTAACAACCTGTATTCAAGAAAGTTAAAAAAATTAAAAATTCAGGTAAAAACAAAAAACTTTCGTATTTAACATTTTTCTCTATCTTTTATACTCTCTGAGATAAAGGGATAGATGATCTTATTTTGGACACCCTGTACATAATATAGTTTTAAATTATTCCAATATAATTTTAAATAGAGACATTGGCAAATTTTCTAGAGACTAGCGAAGAGAAAACTGAAGTGTAAAACATAAATTTAGGTATAAATTATAATAAAATATGACACTAAAAACTATGTAAACTACTATCCTGAGACAAAAGATCTATACATATTGTAGCTTTTTTATAAAACTCAATTAAAACTAGAATTGGTTGAGGTCATAGCAGCGACATTTCAGTTGAAAGAAAGTTGTAGAAAGCAGCAAAAAATGTAATTTCCGCTTTGTAATTTTAAAAAGACTTTTAATTGGATGTTGATAAGTTCATTAATTACCAGTTGTTTGCACAGAGGTGATGAAATGAATACAACTTTTAAAAGTTTCTTACTAAGCTTCACAACATGAGGCTTTACGAAAATAATGGTTATACTCGTAATTAAAAGGATCAGCGATCTACAGAGCGATCGATAATTCTCATTGTATTGGAATTTAACCGTTTCTATTTAAGCTATTAGAATTTTTTAAATATACTTATATACAAACTTATTCTTAGATTTGATATTTCAGAATATTCCGGTTTCAGATACTTCCACTTCTGACAAGATCTAGTTTCTAGATATATTTGTCATGGAGGTCATAGTCTCTAATAAGTGGAAGAATAGAAGAAGTTAGAAAAGCAGCATCAAAATTAATTTTAGAAGTGATTTATTTTTGGTTCTATTGTCACCAACATATCTTGTCTATTTATCCTGAAAGGATCTGTATTAATTACACCGACATTAAAAATTTAAATTAAATGTCTCATGAGTATAATTGTTTTTCTATTCATGTTTAAAAATAGAAGAAAGTCTAATACCGGCAAATTCTTCAGTTCCTGATGATTTGCTAAACTGGATCCAATCATTAATTTATTATGGTTGTGTCGACATTTCTCTAAATCTGTGATTTATAGAATAATCCTTATAAAGATATTTCCATTCCCTTTCGTTACATCATTTTATACTTAGCGGGTGAGCCCCTTTCACTTGGGTGTTTAATCAATAAATGGCAGGAATACATTTATGCAAACTATTGCACAACTTAACCTAATATCTGTTGCCTAATTACCATTAGAACAGTTAACCAACCCTACAAAAATAGATGGGAAGAAATATTGTGAATTGGCCGTAAAAGACATTTTTGTTTCGTTATTGGTGACATTGAGTCAGCAAGAGGCATCTTGCTGAGTCAAAGTCAACGCAGATAGAGTAAGAGTTGAAACTTTTTCATTGACTAAAATTGGCTAATCATATAAAATATATTATAATCCTGCATATCATGATATACGTCATATAATTATTGTTGAGAACACGTATTTCCTTTTTTGCACCTATTTCACCTGATGCCTTAGAACTAATTCTATAAGTTCTATATTCTAAGTACGCCATATATTGTCAGACTAACGTGCTACCAGCTTTCGGTATCCCCATGCCTGTTTGTGATTTTTTTCAATAATTTATAATTATTTCTCCTTACTAAATTTTATCTCTTTCACCCACTTTTACTAATCCTAGCAGACTGGATAGAAACCAAATCCTCTTCAGCAGAATATAAATACCCCGTAGAAAAACGACAATTGAAATGAAAAAATTACACAGTTCAATAATTATATCTCTGCCTGTAGCTGCGAGTTATTTTGATTGTACAAACAGTACGTTATTATTTAAAACTACCTTCAGATGTTGTGGAGTAATTTTAGATTGCAAATTCAGCTGCCTTCTGAGCTTTTAATAACTTGAGAAATATAAATTTATCTAGTTTCATTTCTAGTAACAAGTTATTTCCAATACTTCTCGTTTTGTTTTACTCATTTAGAATTATCATTATAAAACAAATAATGTTATTGTCCGAACTATATTTTCATTCTACATGAACTTTTCAATCAATCAGATTTATGGATGTAAATTTCATGTAGGCAGTGTTTTTTAATTTGCAGAATGATTGTCTTGTTAACAATAAGACTAAGTTGCTTACCCGTGACTATGACATAATATTTGTCTCCATTATAAAAGCTCTTGGTCATTTATAAGTAGAAACGAATTAAATAGTAATCTTAAACCAGCTAAGTGTATAAGGTGCTACACATAGCACTAGTAGGACTTTAAGTTGTTGGACAATGAACTTTGTTGCTACTGAGTAATATTTACAGGTAGCTACTAGAGATAAGAGCACTGTTTCAACACCTTTACTACTAGCAATAACCGGAAATAAATGATGGGATATATATAATAATTATTGATAATATTTAAATCATTTTCTGTTTCGAGAAGAAATCTTATAAACCATTTATCATTTCGCTGTTTTTCTTGTTCGTAATTTTGTAAATTTATCAGTCCGATTTTTTTTCTAACATTTTTTCTCATTTCTTATAGAATATATAATCTTATAATCAGTTTTTATCCATGGTGTAAATAATTTGTTTAATTGTTTTGTTTTTGTAAATATTAATAATAATAATACTATTATTATTTACAAAAAATATATTTTTCTCGTATTAAACAATTAATATATTTTTTTATTTGAACACTGTTCCATTAGAATTTCATAGAAGAAATTAAATTTAGGTTGTTTATTAGGTAATAACTAAGTTTATCCTAGTCCATTAAATAATGGTAATAAAATATTTGGCTCTCTTTTTACAACTATAGCCGCAGCTTGACTAGTTCAGTTCAGTTAGTAGGAACTGCGTCCCCTAATTGTATTTTGAGGTTAACAATTAATTACCTATTAATAAAAACTTCAGAACTTTTAACCGACATTAATCTTTTCTATTGAAATATTTGTTCTCTTTCCAGCATCAACAAAACAAGAAAGGGGTACTTTAATAGGTAATGTTAGGGCAATTAACAGGAATCAAAATTCAGCTGTCTCAATAACAGTTATTGGATAGACCAAGATTGTGTAAATGAAGTTTTTCGAGATATAAGATATTGAAATTTGATTTAAAAATATATGGTGTGCTCCATTAAAAATACTTCTACAAAAATTTCATAAACATATATAGCACACTGTTGCTAAGTCTGCGATTCAAGTTATTTTGGAACATCAAAAAATTAATAAGATAATAATAATCAAAATAGGTATACAATTTGTTAGGTACAATAATAGAGTTCATATAGCTTAAATACAATAAGAATTAACTGGTGCAAATATTGATAACTTAATTTGAGGTAAATTTCTATAACAGATATTATTATTATTATTATTATTATCATTATTATTATCATTATTATTATCATTATTATTATCATTATTATTATTAATATTATAGCTACATTTCTAACTAATAGATATACTTAAGTGTTTGTATCATATGTGTTATGCAGATATTATTATTATTATCGTTACATTCTTAACTACACAGTAAAAAAAGACAAATGGTAAAATTACTAAATGGTAATCGTAATTTGCTGCAGTGTTATTTTTAACACGATCTGGGTAGTATAATAACTAAACCTTTAGAACTCATATTGCACGAACGATATACCCGCCAAGTTTGTAGAAATACTCATAAATTGTAGTAAAATTTACAAAACCCTGTGTTAAAAATGAATCAATCCGCCATAAATACGGAATAATTACACGATGAATAATTAACTATTACACATTACCTTGTAAAATCTACTGTGTTAAATTAGTTTTATGTAATGTAATAATACACCGATATGTCTAACACTGCCTAGTGTGGACTATATACACACTGATGAGTGTGGATTCAGTGTTAAAATCAGTCGGATTTTTTTACTGTGTAATAGACATATTTAAGTGTATATATCACCACAGAGTGTCATTCACTCCTAACACCAGATGACAGACAGCTGTTTCAATCTATTACATCTCCTCGGTCTAAATGACACTTACGTGGTGATGATACACATACTTATGTCTATATACTTGGTATACACATGAGGGATCCATACCTCAGGAACTTTTATATTTTTTTACAATTAATGAGATATTTTCTTGCATACAAAATTTTACTAATTTACTAAGCAGTAGGTACAACTTACATACACCTGCATCACAGAACTAGATTAGAAACAACCTCTTGTTTTATTTTTTAATGGTAATATAATTAATACTTTGTATTAATAACTAATTAAACTTCAACTAAACTACCCCTTCAAAAACAGACTGATACGACGCAGATATATTGTCCTTACGGAAATAAATTGAGAAATGTCCCTTAGATTTATTCGTTCATGTCACATATTGTGCAGGGTATGAAATCGACAACAGCATTCTGATTAAAAATTGCGTTGCATTAATATCCGTGACTTGAACCTGTTGGATAGCTGTCAGAAGCTATTCTATTTATCCCCCAATGCACTCATAAATCTACAATATATAATACAACATATTCATCAGACATTTGTATTTTTGCGGTACGAATCATAGAATAACAATTCTTTAAAACGAAAATATATGCGTGTGTATAAACGCATATATGTCTTATATACACGGTGGTCACTTTCACGAAGCTCAACGTTAGCATATTGGAAAGGGTAAAATATACAGAATGGCTCAAATTAAAAAAAGTTATGCTTTTTTTTACACTTTTACAAAATTATTGATTTAAAAAAAAACCTATTTAGTATATTTTACATAGATTTACCTATGTAATATACACTCACATGCAAAAAACTGCAAAAAGTTAATATTTGGTCAAATTTCAGGTCTCATAGTCTTTTTATTTTTAGTTTAATTTTCATATTTTTCTAGTAAACTGTAGATTTGAGAACAACCATAAAATAGATAGTAGCAATTTAAGGTCAACTAGAGTTGCATGTATTTGAGAGTTTGGAAATTACAAGGTGTAAAAATAGTCGAAACAGTGATAGAGGGCCAATCCCATATAGCCCGTTTTATTGGTTAGTAAATCATGATTCACTAAGCCGTCAGAAAGTGTTAGCATAGGTTCAGTTTTAAACATCTCCAGATGTTGCCAAGTTGGTTGGCGAAAAACGCATCGAATGCAGAATAGTGTTTTGGTGTTTTGTGGAAAACTACGTCAGTGTTATCTTCACACCAAAGGTTCCAACCTCCCCTAAAAATTCAGGATCTTTATAAAAATCTTTAAATATTTATTTAGTAATTTTCTGTGCATAGATTTCGGATAAGAAAAAATGTATAAAACTGGTAGGATAAACGCTTGAGAAAATAGTGTAGAAGGTGCAAAAGATCTCCGACTTAAAACAACTGTAAAAGAGGTTAGTAAAATTATTTTTAGTCAGATCATGTTATTTGTTCTAATGTGGATTAAATTTACAAAACTTTCCAATAATTATCTAATATAACTTAGTGTGTAGGGCAAGCTGTGGTAGCGACTTGGCATTTATATTATCGATATAAACGCCAAGCAAGGTCGGCCGCGGTTAGAACTTGGATGGGTAACTGACCATGCAGGGAAGACCGTCGGTGCCTGCCTGCCTCTTCTAGTGGCCTGCACGTTGGTGAATTCACAGCAGCTATGCAAACTTAGACGAGGGTTGCGTAAAAGACGCACCATCCTTTGGATAGGGTGTAAAGCCGGAGTTCTCTTGTCTATGAAATAATAGGCAAGTAAAAGGTCCCGTGGTGTAAAAAGTAGGGGTTCGGTAAAATTTCCAGGTTGGGGGTTGCTCGTCTCCTGGCATCGGTGATTGGCCTTAGTCGCGGAAATATGCCGACGTGAAATAAGCGAAATAAAAAAAAACAGTATGTGTACTCCTCAATATATGGAAATATGTTTTTAAGAATAGATTTTAAAATACTTATGATAAAATTTCAATTTTCGTACGTTCACATTTAATTTATGACTTCTAGATTTGTTGTAGCATACCCTTAAAATTCCAAGCTAAAGCTAAGTTTACTTCGAGGGAATTATACAGCATCAACAATTGCTCCAGCTCTTTACCCGACTGAAGTTTTATTACTTGGTGGCTTCACTCCAGTTGGTTTAGAGATTGCAACTCGACGAAATTATGGTATAAAAATATGAATGTAAATGCATTGCTTGCTTTTATCTAAGTTTGAGTTTCAACTGAATTATATTGTTTTTAAGTATGCAACATTTGAATATTTATGCAATCGAGCTAAACGTTTGCGTTACCCGAAGTATAAATCCATCTTAAAACACTGAAAATTAATTACATCTTGCTTGTTTTGATGTCGCTGTGCGGTGACGTTGGGTAGTGGAACGTTTTAAGTACTAAATAATACTCTTACAGCGAAATTTTAATAAGGTTCCCAGAGGAAATGTGTAACACCTTGAGAAGTATGATACGGGAAACTTTACAATCGTTAATTATGTTTTCAAGACTGCTTACAAAAATTATAATTAGCTTTCTAGGGTATATTAAATTTCAGGTATCCACAATGCAGTTTATTATTTCTTTTACAGCTGAGATAAAGTTGAACCAAAAATAATTATACTTAGACAAACATCGTCATCTTGTTTGCTTACTCCATTGTATTAGAGCCGGTGCGTCAAATAGTAACACATTATTTAGGCAATGAAGATTGGGTACTTATGTAAAGTTTTCTTAATGTATCGACTTGACATATAATAAGTAGTTTTGGAAAATAGTTTTCGAAAGTATTTATTATTCAGGTAATTACTTCTGATTTAATTATTAACTAATGTTAGTCTCAAAAATCCAAAAATGATGAAAGTTCTTTCTAGCGCAGAGGTTTATTTTATATATTTTTTTGTTGTGTTCTTGGAAGTGTGGCAAAATACCCAGTTGAAGAAACTGAATTCAGCTTGCAAGCATGGTATAAAAATCCCAAAATTGTATTCCATGGCAACACAGGCTGCGATGATCAAAAAAGGTTTAGAATCTAGATAGGTAGGTATAGAAAAACATAATTTTACAGCTAAGCACACAGCGGCCTTCCCCATAGCTTAGGGAGATAGTACATATATTATAATGTTCAGAATTTGACTTAAATATTTATTGGCATTTTACAAGAGGCATATAAACAAATTAAAAGATAGCTACTAAAAAACTAAATAATATTAAAACGAAAAATTTCTCTAAATTATATGCCGTGCGGTTTCCTTATCTATAAATTGCTGAAATGGTTGATTGGCACACTGATGTAACAAAAACAATAGTTAAGTTTTATAAAAGTTTTATGAATGCGTTTCTAGTTATTAAGTTCCTCGTTTTGTTAAAATATAATCAATAGAAAATAATACATTAGTTTATATATTCTGTTATTTATCTTATACTTTCAATACTAATACGATATTACCTGCTGACATTACTGATTCTTCACATTCTGGTTTCTTTAATATACTAATAAATATATCTGCAACATAGAATACCTACATATTATATCTTTTGAATATTTGCTATTGTTAATAGATCTTTTACTATAAACTACGTAAATTTCAGTTCTCGATAGTTTGTATTCCGAAACACAAAATTTCCTTTTCATAGAATGTCGTGGAACCAAAATGGTCACCTATTATTCCAAGTGTTTGTCAACGAGAAAATTCACTTAATTCACTTAAAATTATAAATATAAAATATATAAAATATTATAAAATGAAAGGAAAAGGTAATGGTTGAATTACTATTTTTTGTATAAAAATACACAATTAGTTTTTAACATGCAGCCAATTAATGGCTTGTAAATCAAATACAAACTATGGAGCCAGTTCGTCTGAATATGAAATGAATACGAGCAATAAGTTATTAGAATGTTGTAAACATTTTATACAGAAATAAATATCTATAGGATTCGAGAGAATATCAGTTCTATTTCTCTATTTACGCCAGACAAATTGAAGCAGAACTGAATTTATCATATCAGTTAGTATAGAGACCAATTAAAATAAATAAAATCCACTCATTTAAGCGTATTCATTTTCTTTTCATTAGGAAACAGCGCTTTCTTGGTAAGTTAAGTTATTACGTTATCTAACATACTTGAATGAATCTGTCAAAATTGTGGTTGGAATAATAGTCAATTTTAAAGTTTTTAACTGTTTGGAGCAATCGTAATCTTGAAAGGGGTTGGAACCCTTGGTGTGAAGACAATCCTAACGTAGTTTTCCACAGAACACCAAAACAATATACTGCACTCGACGTGCGTTTCGCCAACTAAGGTGGCATCATCTGGAGATGATTAAAACGGATCAGGTTTAATCATCTCCAGATGATGCCAACTTGGTTGGCGAAACGCGAGCGCAATGGTAGTGTTTTAGTGTTCTATGGAAAATTACGCTAGTGCTATTTCAAACAAGTAATAATGTAGTATTTCTGTACAAATTAAAAAGTGAAACTCTAAAACGCCACAATGATTACGGTGCTGGATTAAAATTCCTCATAAATAAATGACCAAAAAACGACTGATTTAAAAATTATACTTTTAAGGTTTAAATTCCTTTTTGGAATACTGATGAGTATGAAACCTACCCCGGATTTCTTCCGGACCACACTGTATATTATATGTCTTATATTATTGCAAATATACCATTCTTACTATTAGGAACTCAATAAACTAAACTGGACGTTTTATTTAAAGTTATTTCCTATAGATTAACCCGGAAATATTAGAATTAGCTACTCATTTTATGTATCTAATCTGCTGGGAAATGATTCCTCAATATTGAGCAAAGAGCAACTTCTGCCAGAAAATATGAATACTTTCACACTCAATAATTCCATAATTATGTCTGGACCTGTTGGGTGAAATTAGTATCTATATATAATTAGGCGTAAACCGCAATAGACCACATGGCAGTGGTAGAATGTGTAATTTTGGCCCCCTCACTGTTAACAGTATAACAGTACAAAATGAACCTCTTATTCTCAAAGTAATCTCCAGCTATAATAAAGTTAGGTGGAAAAGTCAACTGGATGAGAAATTGATCGAGTTGAGAAAAACTCGAGTTAAGGAAAAAAAATTAAATAAATTAATGGAAAACATGTGGGAAAATAAGCCTGAATGGCTATAATTTAAGTGAAGGAAAATAATAATTGTGTTCCCCTAATTTGTTAACATTTTTAGACCTACATCTGTTTGCGCCTCTTGCAATAATAATAGATTTATACTTATATCAAATACATCACGAGCAGGTATCAATAATATTTTCTGATATCCTACAGTTATGGCAATTCACATCAAAATGAAGTTACGGTATAATTAAATAAGTTTTATCAGACGTCATATTTTCTCTTGTCCATTGTTCTTGTTTCAATTCAAAATACACATAAACAGTCATAGTTCACAAAAATAGTCGTATAACCATTTTACTTTACTGGAATTTACTGGAATTATTTTACAGATAATTACAATGGAAAATTCGGTTACTATTCGATAAATATATATCTGAAAGTATCATTATTACTATTTGAATTAAGCATAAGTAAATAAAATTATTTTGTTCATGTCGGAAAATAGCTGCCTATAAAACCATATCCTTTAAATATTCCATTTGAGAACTGAGTTTCTGTTAAACTCGAAACAAGAATCCATGCGGTGAACGTCGTAAAGGATCTACAACATTAATTGCCAGAAATACAATAAATATATACAATTTTCATGTAACTATGTGACATAGTACACATAGTGTGATTTAATGTGATTATATTACAAGGAATACATTGTGATTGATACAAGGAAACAGATGTTTTTGACCCTTTAAATTATAACTAATTTCATATCTGAAGACGTGCACCGCTTGGATTCTTGTTTGGAGTTTAGTATATTTTCTATGTGGATATTCTTTAATTTTACATGGTTACAACTTTATAATGAATCACCCCATTACACCCCAATGTAGAATTAATTTTGATTTGTTAATAAATGTGGTAAATATGTTTTATGATGCAAATATCGGATCGGTGGTTCAGGTGGTGTATATTGATTGATAACCTAAAGGTCGTGGGTTCGAAATTCCATTCCGCAGGACAATTTCTAATTAAATTATCTACTTGTATATTTGTCTCTCGTCTCTTCGCAGGGATGGGTTTGTTACTATCCTGGTGTTAATGCCTCGAACGAGAAGGACGTCATCTTGTGTTTGACATCAGCTTGATGTGAGAGATTTCCTCAGTTGATATTTACCGCCTTCCAATAATCACCACCTTCTGCATTCTTCCGGCTAAAAAATCTGCCGAATTTCGGTATGCTGGTATGATCTTCAGTTCTGAAAGCGGTGTATCTCTTGCTCCACCGGGGGCTCCTATCATTAGTACCAGAGGACTCACACTATGTTCGGGATGGAGTTTGCGGAGTTCGAAGAGAAGGTCTTGATATTTCATGCGTTTCTCCTTCTCCTTCAAGACAATGTTGGTCTCGGCAGGAGCCGCGAACTTACCAGATATCGAGAATTTACATACAAGAACGATGACAAACATTGTCTTGGGATGGTCGTCGTGGAGAAATTTACTACATCAGGCTTATTAACTCGAATCTGCCTGAATGGGAAATGAGTGGTTCCAATAAATTCGGCACGTCATTCCTCACAACGGACTCAATATCCTTCGGAGGGTATGGCAGCACTGGTGTTTCGTCTATCTCGTACGAGTGCCGTAGAAAGTAGTAAAGCACTCTTAAAGCCGCATTATGTCTATGGATATAGGCCAAGACGAGGATGTTAAATACGCCATCCTAGCAAGCCATTATTAATATTGTTTTGTTGAAATCTAGTCTACCGGTTCCCTGGCTCCGACTCTTAGGGTCGGCCGTTGGTGCTTATCGGTAACTATTCCCCACGTCCATGGGGTAAATAACTACAGAATCCGGGAATAGTATGCTCTGAGTAGGCGTAATGAGCAGAATGACCGCCTTCTGGATTCTTCCGGCAAGAAGGTCTGCCGAATTTCGGCATGCCGGTAAGATCTTCAGTTACGAATGCAGTATATCTCTTGCTCCACCGAGGACTCCTATTATCAGTATCACAAGCTTCACAGTATGATCTGGATGGATTCTGCGGAATTCGAAAACAAGGTCTCGATATTTCATCCGTTTCTCCTCCTCTTTCAAGACAATGTTGGTCTCAGCAGGTTCCGAGAATTCGATGACAAACATTTGTCTTGAGCTGGTGGTCGAAGAGGACTACATCAGGCTTATTGGCTCGAATCTGTCTTAGCATGGGAAATGCGTAGTTCCAATAAATCGGAACTTCTAATTCAATTATTATTATTATTATTATTAGTATTATTATTATTATAAGTATGATTTAGTTATAGTATAATTAAGTTATGGCTAGCCCATTATATTTTATATTGTATTTTGCTTTGATATCTTACTGTTAAAATAATGGAACATTGGATTAATATAGCCATACCAATGAACATGAATTAATATTAGTTTATATACAGGGTGTCCACCTAGTGCGCGTAAGTCCAATATCTGGGTTAATAAAAGAGATAACTTAATTTTTTCTTCTACAGGGTTGTCTAATATCCCGAGCTGCACAAAATGAAAATATATTTACATATTCAGGGTGTTCAGTTTTTCCTGGACAGGTACCAACTTCATTTTTTTAAATGGAAACCTATATTTTTTATGGCATTATCGAATTCTACGTAAAAAATTAGTGGGACTTTGTGCATAACACTGCTATTGAAATATTGATAGTTTTCGAGATATTTGACTTTTAATTTTTTTTTCTTATGTTTCGTCACGTCTAATAGTTGACATAATTATGGTTGTATGACAGCTAGAAATTATTTTTTTTCAGAAACTGTAGAGTGAAGATGGCTCTTTCGAAAAACGTATCAAAAGTTGACCTGCGATATACAGGGGGCAACAGAAATCGTGCCAAACCTGATGGTTTAAAATTTAAAAAATCTCGACTTTTTCAAATGGAACACCCTGTGTTTTATGATTTCATTAGATGCCTTTCTGTAGACTCTACAATTTTATAATAGCTTTCCCTATACCTAAGTTGCGTAGTTTTTGCAAAAAACCCACTTTTATGAAAAATACCCGATTTGCGCACTCCTTTGACGGAAAAAATATTGTAAGGCTATTTATTTTTATAAAATGTATTAGTTTACACTTCTTAAAATAAAAATAACTGAAAAATTTAGATAATTTCAGTTTAATAAACAAGTCTTTATGGAAAGGTACCATTTATTTGTAAATAAAAGTAAAAAATCATAAAAGCTCTACATGTAATTAAGAATTAGCAAAACTGGCGTATGCTTTAGAAGAAGTTCATTGGAATTATTTGCTAGCAGCACGTATTTATAGAGATTCCCAACGTGCTGACTGTTTTGAAAATGTGAAAGAAAGATTTGAAAGAACAGCAAATGGGAATTATGAGAAAACTACCAGGAGACATGGGAGTAACAACGATAATATTTAGTTTAATGTTGTGGTTTCTGCTGTTGAAAATCCAAAAATAATAGTATCAGAAAATCAGTAGAAATCTTGGAGTTTTCAAAAGCTCGACAAATAAGATATTGAAGAAGAAGTTTCATACGTATCATATTGAAAACCAAACGGTGTTACCGTAGTTAGAAAAATTATTAGTGAAATGGATGAATATACATAGAGTATTGAAAAAAGAATACGCAATACTCATACAAGCAAGCTAACCTAAAGTAAATGCTCAAAATGTCCACCGTTGTTCTCAACACAAAGCATTAATCTACGAAGAAAATGAATGTGAACATTTCTTAACATTTCGGGCGTTATGGTTAGAAACTCATTTTGGATCTTTTCTTTCAAGTCTTGCATATCCGTTGGTGGTACTTCGTATACTCGCTCCTTGATATAACCCCACAAGAAAACGTCCAGAATAAAAATGCGTATGCTTCTTCTAAAGCATACGCCAGTTTTGCTAATTCTTAATTACATGTAGAGCTTTTATGATTTTTTACTTTTATTTACAAATAAATGGTAACTTTCCATAAAGACTTGTTTATTAAACTGAAATTATCTAAATTTTTCAGTTATTTTTATTTGAAGAAGTGTAAACTAATACATTTTATAAAAATAAATAGCCTTACAATATTTTTTCCGTCAAAGGAGTGCGCAAATCGGGTATTTTTCATAAAAGTGGGTTTTTTGCAAAAACTACGCAACTTAGGTATAGGGAAAGCTATTATAAAATTGTAGAGTCTACAGAAAGGCATCTAATGAAATCATAAAACACAGGGTGTTCCATTTGAAAAAGTCGAGATTTTTTAAATTTTAAACCATCAGGTTTGGCACGATTTCTGTTGCCCCCTGTATATCGCAGGTCAACTTTTGATACGTTTTTCGAAAGAGCCATCTTCACTCTACAATTTCTGAAAAAAAATAATTTCTAGCTGTCATACAACCATAATTATGTCAACTATTAGAAGTGACGAAACATAAGAAAAAAAAATTAAAAGTCAAATATCTCGAAAACTATCAATATTTCAATAGCAGTGTTATGCACAAAGTCCCACTAATTTTTTACGTAGAATTCGATAATGCCATAAAAAATATAGGTTTCCATTTAAAAAAATGAAGTTGGTACCTGTCCAGGAAAAACTGAACACCCTGAATATGTAAATATATTTTCATTTTGTGCAGCTCGGGATATTAGACAACCCTGTAGAAAAAAAAATTAAGTTATCTCTTTTATTAACCCAGATATTGGACTTACGCGCACTAGGTGGACACCCTGTATATCTTGAAAGGATTTATAACTGAAGTGTTAAATTTAATGCATATGTGAGGGTATCCATAATAAGATTATGGAAACAATTTCTTTATTCAATGGGAAGTGGTAGAGAGCACAGAACAGGGTCGGCATCAGTTAGTTTTACTATTTACAATAAATTAAAAGTTACGTAGAAATATCTAATTATTTCTACATACATATGGGACAATACGTATATTACGTACATGCCACAGTAAAATATTTGGATTTTCAAAGTGCAACGAATGCATATAATCTTTTCATTTTTTTTTCTTTTTAATATGGAGGAAAATTACCGAATTTCTGTTAAAAACCCTAGGATTCTAATAAATAAGTTAAAACATATCAACTTTTTTTTAAATATAACTACTTGACTTGACATTTTGGATTTGATTTGATTTTAAGTCAGGTCAAGTCTAGTAGTTTGAATATCAAATCAAGCCGTGAATCCCTAAAAATAATGACAAAAAAAACAGTCCATAACATAACTTAAACAGTAAAACCAGTGAAACGAATTCTTGCAGTATAAGTATTTCATAATAACACTATGTTTATCATTAAATGTCAATATTGTTATTTGACATAATAAAACAGTTTACAGTGGGAAGGCAGTAATTCAAAGGAGAATTTGGTCAGCTTAATTTAAATAAACACTTCCCAGGTCTTAATCGGATGTCAGGTACATTAATTTCGATATTGGCAAGTAATTAGCCACCAGCCAGCTACACTTAGTCTTTTATTAACAAAATTAAAAATAAACCAAATTTCAGCTGAGCTGCGACGCCAACATAAATTTGACATACGAAAATCTAGAATTTAAGTCTCATATATAACGTATATCGGATATATAAACACCATATTTTTTGAAGACATGGATCTCAAAAATTTCTTTTGAATTTTTTCTATCATCCCTGATTAATATATAAAAATTACAAAAATTATGTTTTCATCTATTCACTAAAGATTCACAATCTCAAAGTTTTTACAAATAATCCTTTATTAGAATGAACTAGTTTATAATATTAGGATGCAATAAATAGATATAACTTAAATACGTGTTATTAATATGTGAACGCATTGATAATGGACTAGTCACTAGGACTAGGACTAGTTGTAGTAGGACGTAGAACTGATACTGAATCACTCCAGAGCTCTAAAATGTTTGGAGTAACGCCATGGCGTAACAGCTTCACGATGTCACGCGTAACGATTACGAAATCTGATTGGTTGCACCTAACAGATATTTTGCTGTACCAACAACTTTGTGAACTTGTGTCACATAAGACGAAGTTTATCGTAATGAAGTGTTAGTTATTATTACTAAATCTGTCGTTTACACAAATAATTACTAGGTTGGGTGGATCTGCTCACATTTCTTAATCAAGTGTTAACATTAATCATTCGTTTAGTTAACGCTTAGTAACATTACGAGGCATTTCACTTAATACTAAATTCAAATTTAAATAAAGGTTTACAGAGAAAACGACGTCTTGCAAATAATTTATTTCTATTTAAAATATGAGTTTAGTTATTGTTTAAGCTAAAAATGCTAAGAACTACCTACCTATGACTATTATATATGAAGCAAACTATTGTGCTCAATCAAACGGTTTTAATTATAATTATCAATATTTTCCTTCAGTGTAACGGTTGATTTGAGAAGCATACAAGATGCGCAGTCTTACGACAATAGCGTGATTATCCACCGTTACGAGGACGTTTAATAGAAGGGCATCTTGTTATTTGCTCACTAAAACAAACTACATTTCGGCATATTTGCACTTAAAACGCATTAAGCATAGCAGTCTAGAACATATCTACAGTCAATCATTAAATGTGATTTAAACAATTATTTTATAAATATGAAATTTAAAATAATTTACCTTGTAGTTAGAGGCGAGCCGGTGGCTCAGGGTTTAGTGTCTCACTAGCTCAACCTAGCGGTAGTGGGTTCGAATCCCCATTCCACCAAACAATTTTTAATTAAATTGCTTATTCGTAGATCAAGGCTTGCTCGCAAGGATGGGTTGGCAATCATCCTGGCGATAGCCTAGGATGGGAAAAATGTCGACTTGGTGTTAATGTGAGAGATTAAAATCAGTTGATTTTTGACTGTCCCTCTAACTAATGAGTTATTCAGATTTCTCTCATTCCAGCACTGAATGGTGGTTACGCGACTTACCAACGTAAGTCGTTCTTGAGGCGCAAATGCGGGTAGCGAAATAATAGCAATATGCCGCCCCTCTCCCACATAAGTCTCAGACATTCGGACTAATCCTTGTGATTAGAATGAGGGGTAGAGATATTATTATTATTGTAAATATAATGATTGAAAATATATGATAATAATAATAATTCTAATATATTAATATTGAACATTTTTATTTTGTATGATAAAGGATCAGTTCGATAAAACCAACTTAATTTTGATTGGTCTTCACTTCAAAATATATACGATACTGTTTGTTTCTCGAATAAATCTATGGTTATAAATATCAACTATTATTGGCGCTATACTTCATCCGGATCTGTGCAAAAGCTTTTAACGCGGCTTTTTCGTTGCTATAATAGTGAAATTTGTAGGCAACACACGCATAGTGTTATTGTGAAAATCTACTATACTTGCCAAATCTAATCCCCTAATACGCTTTCCCGGCAATAGTACGTTAAGTGGATTATAAACCTGGTGAGGTCATCGGTAACTTATTTTGGCGTTTATTCGAGAGGTAGAGGTGCACACTGAAGGAAAAATCCCGCTTAAAACCTCTTGGAAGCTATAGTTTTTTTAAATTATTAATTATTTATATTATTATTATATATTTATTATAGATAAATAATTATTTTTTAACATTTTTTATAAAGAAAATACCTATATCAAGAATTGATATAATTATAAAACGTGTATAGTTTCTTTGAAATATTTTTCAAGCATTTATTTTCTAAAATTAAATAATTATTCACCTACAAAATATATAATAGTGAGTATATCTATTCTTATTGCTCTGAATAAATTTAAATGAACATATTTATTAGAAGAAAATAAATATTTTATATTAAGAATTCTATTAAAATGGTTTAAATGCAACGATTAATATCATCAATCATTATAGAACCAAATAATCACTTTTTAAGACATACACTTATTTTCCAAAATTGAATAATATTTAATTGCAACCGCTAAACGAACAGGGAGCGTTTTCCAGTGGATACACCCTGTTTGTACCGTGGCCGTGATCTATCCATTTTTGTAGTGTTATCATTCATGTGAGTAGAAGTACTTGTGTGCTACTTTGCAAGTAAAGTAAGTGTAATTAGCCACAGTGTTGTATCCAATAATAGCATTATGGGTTATTCATAATCGCAAGCAGGTTGGAGCACCTGCACCAGACGGTATTAAGTAACATCGGAGGTGTTTTTTTCAGAAACTATTATTTACTTCAAAATATGTAAGTATGTATATCAATAAAGTAACGTTAACTTAGTTAAAAATTTTTCTAACCCACATACACAGTAAAAAAAAGCGGGTAATTTTAACACTGAATCCACACTCATCAGTGTGTATATAGTCCACACTTTGCAGTGTTAGACATATCAGTCTATTATTACATTACATAAAAGTAATTTAACACAGCAGATTTTACAAGGTAATGTGTAATAGTTAATTATTCACCGTGTAATTATTCCGTATTTATGGCGAATTGATTAATTTTTAACACAGGGTTTTGTAAATTTTACTACAATTTATGAGTACTTCTACAAACTTGACGGGTATATCATTCGTGTAATATGAGTACTAAAGGTTTAGTTATTATACCACCCAGTTCGTGTTAAAAATAACACTGCAGCAAATTACGATTACCACTTGGTAATTTTACCACTTGTCTTTTTTTACTTTGTAATTGTGTACTCAAAGAATTTATAGAAACAAGCACCTAATATTTGTAGTGGCGAGATACAGTGAAATACACCGTAGTGCCCTCTTTGGGTCTTTGCTGCTACCTGTCTGACAATTATTGTCTAATTGACAAACATATAACGATCTGCTTTTCTGCAGATACCGTTACAGCGACCTCTATTGTCTTTGAGGAAGACAATCCTACTTATTTATTTATTTGGAGATGCTGAAAACAACTACTCCACGGAAAATATGCCCCGGCGGGCTTTGTATTACAACATTACATGTAATGCAACGCCAGTCGGTGCATATTGACCGTGGAGTAGTTGTTTTCAGCATCTCCAAATAAATAAGCACCTAATATATTTTTCTACTCAAAAATTAAATCACTTTTCCTTATTTCAGTAAGAATTTAGGTAACTAATTTAATTTCAAAATTATTAATACAGATTTTAAAATAATCACTGTTAACTTTTATAATTATAGATTAAACGACTTACCTGTAAGGAAGTTCCATCTTAATTATACGAGTAACCACGTCCGAAGTAGACCAACATGTAGTTACGCCTCTGGCGCGATATTAAGCCACTATATTCGTAGTCAGCAAAAACTCTGCAGATAGCCGTCCTATTTCTTCACTAACTCATTACGTTTTTAAGGGTGTCTCCTTATACATATTAATATTTAATTCAACAAAATATTCAATATGTCAATGGAATTTTAACAAAAAAGGAAAATAGGGGTGTTAGTATAAGGGAGGGTGGGTTGGTCTACTTCGGACGTGGTTACTCGTATAATTAAGATGGAACTTCCTTACAGGTAAGTCGTTTAATCTATAATTATACATCGTAACCACGTCCTCATAGACCAACATGTAGATGTTTAAAGAAAGACCTTTTTTGTTCAGCTAAAGAAATATATAGAAAAATAACAAGGATAATAACATAAACTTTACATAGAATCCCTCTGAATTTTATAATATGTATTGAAAACAAGTACAGTTACTTATATATTATATTACTAGTAATAATAACTTTAACATCCGACTTTTTAGAATATCTAGTTATTTACATTATCTCGTGGCCCATATACGATGCTACGGGCATAATCACCTACATCTATGAGAGGTTTGTTGTAGAATTTAGCGAAAACCGCCGAAGCTGGAGTCCAGCCTGCTGCTTTCCTAATTAACTCTACACTAGTTCCATTACGAAGGGCCTGAGAAGTTGAGGCATGTCTAGTAGAATGTGATTTAAAAATGTTTGTATTAATGCCACTCTGTGATAACACTGATTTTATCCATCTGGATAAAGTTTGACATGAAGCCTTATGAAAAGGTCTTTTATGTGTAATATATAAGAATTCACAGTCCCCTCTAATAGACCTTGTAACTTCTAAATAATGACTCAGAGTAAATGCTACACATATTTCAGGTTTGTCCCGAAAAAAAGGAAAAGATATAACAGGTTGATCTTTACGAGGGCCAGACGTCTTAATGTAGTCTGTAATTTGTATATTAATAACCTCTAAACTGACAGTAATATTTGACAACCTAATTGATGCAATTGTCTGAACTCTTTGGGAAGAAACCAAGGCCATTAATGCCACTGTTTTTAGTGTTAATTGTTCAAGACTAAGACCGCCTAAAGGATAAAGTTTACCTAAGTAATTTAAGACAACCTGAGGGTCCCAAGTAGCATGATACTTGGGAAAACTAGGTCTTAATCTAAAAATACCTTGCATAAATCGTTTAATTAAACCTTGGTCGTCAGAAACATTAAATAATAAGGATAATGCGGATCTATGAGTATTTAGCGTTGCGTACTTAGCACCCAAATCATATTCATTATGTAAAAAGTGCATTATGTTCTGAACATTTGGTGAAAATATTTCAATTGTTCTACTGTGACAATAATACCACCATTTTTTAAAAGATGTGTTGTATTGTCTTAGTGTATTGTCCCCTAGAGAAGCCAGAATTATTGGGATGAAGTCCTTATCTACTCCTTTCTGAGTGAAGGCTTGGCGGATAATCTCCCGGCACCCAGGGTAATCTTTTCCCATATTGGGTGACTCTCTCTGAAAGGGGATAACATTAAATTAGGAGATGGTTTGAAAATAATAACATCGGATTTTAATAGGTGCAAAAATAAAGGATACCACGGCTGTGAAGGCCAAATAGGCACGACCAAAATACCTTCTGCTGCATCCAAAACAATCTTTTTTAAAACTTTGGAAACCAAACTAAATGGAGGAAATGCGTAAAAATAGAAATGTGACCATTGCAACGTAAATGCATCTATAGCTAACGAATTTGGATCTGGCTTCCACGAGACAAACTTTGTGCACTTTTTATTTATGGATGATGCAAAAAGGTCAATTTCGGGAGTACCTAGATCTGTAACAATTGACCTGAAGGCTTCCCTATTTAGAGAATATTCAATAGCTATATTAAAATGTCTAGATTCATAATCGGCTAAATAATTATCTTCTGATTTAATATATGAAGCAAAAATCTTAATCTTTCTATTTTCACACCATTCCCATATTTTTTGTGATATTTCATTTAGTGATCTATGTTTACAGCTACCCATTTTATTAATACACGCCACAGCTGTTGTATTATCGATTCTTAATAAAACCTCTGAATTGTATAATTCTGAAGCAAAGCATCTTAATGCATTGAACGCCGCCAAAAGCTCTAAATGATTTATATGTAAGTGTCTCTCCACTATTGACCAATAACCGTTTGTGGAGCATCTACCACAGACTGCCCCCCACCCCTGTTTTGAAGCATCTGAAGAAATCTCAAGCTTATAATTGCCCGCGTGTATCTTTGCACCAGATTTGGATATATTTTTAGTCCACCACGCTAGATCTTTTTCCGCTTCTAAATTTAATCTCATTTTAGCGCTGTAGGAAAAACTATTCACCTTAAGACATCTATTCTTTAAACGCTCTAATTCTTTGGTGTGCCTCCACCCATAATCAAAAGCCGGGCAGATTGATATAATATAACCTACTAGCTTAGCAAATTCCTGAATCTGAAAAACCTGCTTCCTTTGAAAAACTCTAAAATGTTTTAAAGCTTTCTCGATTTTTTCTGGGGGCAGACTAATTGAAAGGGAATGACTATTCCAATTAAAACCTAAATACTTGCATTCTCTACTAGGGACTAAATTGCATTTCTCGAAATTAATGAGAAATCCCAGAGATGAAAGGAGCCTTATTGTGGTATTTGCATTTTTGCGACAGTCAGACATAGTCTTTCCCAGTAAAAGAAAATCATCTAAATAGTTCACAGAGAAAAAACCTTCTTTTCTTAAACAATGTATAACAGGTTTCATAATTTTAGTAAAAACATACGGTGCTGTACTTAGCCCAAAGGGTAAACACGTAAATTCATACAAAATACTATCGAACTGAAAACGGAGATATTTCCTGCTCTTTTTACAAACGGGAATTAAAAAATAAGCGTCCTTTAAATCTACTGAGCACATATAACAGTCCTGATACATTAAATCTTTAACCGATTTAATATTTTCTAACTTAAAATGTTTTGTTTCGATAAATCTATTAAGATTTTTTAAGTTTAGCACGAATCTATAATCCCCATTGGGCTTATCAACTAAAAAATACGAAGATAAAAATTCACCTTTCTTATGGTAACACACTCTAATAGCTCCTATCTTTAAAAGAGAGGTTATACTATAGTTTATTCTAACCTTTTCAATCTCTGATATTATGTTATTATTAGTAGGCAATCTATTCTGTGTTGGTGTACAGACAAAAGGTATTTTATAACCCTTTACCCATTTAAGAATACATTTGTCTTTAGTAATCTTAATCCAGTTAGTTAAATAACTTGAAATTCTGCCTGCATAGACGTCTGCCTGCAAAGGTGAATTTACCTCTATTTGAAGTGGCGTTTTCGTTCCTGTGGAAGTTCCTGGTAACGCTTCCTGGGAACCTTCCCTGACTTCCCCAACCTTTTCTCCTTGTAACCCAAACGTTTCATCTTTGTGTGTGGTGTCTGACGTCGAGAGAAAAAATTGCTGGATTTATATTCAGCTTTCTTGGCAGGCTTACTACTTATCTCCGACGCCACCTTCCTTATATTTTGAGTGGTTTTGCATTTCTCTCCAAAGTCCAGTCCAAAAAGCCATTCTTCAGATTTAGATTCTTCCGCTACTTTTTGGACTGACGTATTAAACAAGGGATAAACCTGATGCTTTCGGTGTTTGGAAATTAAATGGTGAACTTCACAAAAAATTTTCCCAGCATCAGCTAAGATCGGAGAAAACTCTGACCTGATCTCTTCTGGGACCTTATTTGATAGAGAAATAGTAAGCACCTTACCCAAGGCCCCTAATCCTTTTCCAATTTTTTCTTGAAGATTAGCCAACACGGAGTCTTTTTTCTTTTCCAATGAAGACAGAAGTCCTTCAGTTTCAAGATTCATCTTTGGTGCTGCCAAAACTCTACAATTTTCAGGTATCTTCCATTTCTCAGAAAGAGTGTCCCTAGACTCTTTTTCTAACCCATTAAGAATATAAGTACTCCAACGAGAGGCAATATTTTCGTCTATTGGAACACCCAGTGCAGATTCTATTGATGGATCATTTCCCAAGAGTCGTGTAATATGCATATTAAGGTCTACCGACTCTTCACCTGCTTGATTGACTGCAGTATTAAGCTCTGAACCATCGCTATCGCTACTTGATATGCGTCTAATTCTAGAAGGTCCTGGTCGAGGACTAGAGTCTTGTCTGGTTCGCTGCACCTTCCTTCTTCTCTCTGTATCACTCTCCGAATCACCTGAGAGAGAAAAAAGGGGTGTCAGGTTCTCATGTAACCTTGCATAAAAACAGAATAGCTGTACAGAAAACCATGTTTCAGAAAAAACCCTCTTAAGGTATCAAATGAATATAACTTCATTAATTTCGGTCTGGCTTTCTTGCAGGATATATTACATAAATAAAATATCCACATATTCAGCACAAGTGAGTACTATCTCTTGCATAAACAAAAGCACACTCAAAATGCATAGTATATATTACATAAATAATATATGTATAAGTCTGGACCAGCGAAATGTACTCTTGCATAAACAAAAGTACAGTAATTTCATTGAGTTAATCTATTTTACCTAGGTATAATTAGTATATCCCCATTTCAGCAAAAATATGCTTGCATAAACAAGTAACATTCCTTTCATTGTGTTAAATTGAAGGTTTTAATCTTATAATAATAAAATGCTTGGTAAGACTTACTGTTAGATGATTGAGAGGTCGATGAAGCCTCCAGCATCGCTTGTAACCTCCGTAGTTTCCTTTTAATTCGTTGAAACCTAACATTTGATGAATTTCTACCCATTTTGGTTTCGCAAAAGTAATTCACTAGCACAACACCTAAACTATAATTGGGTATCCTGGAACGCCGAGTGACTTGTATCGCACTTAAAAACGTAATGAGTTAGTGAAGAAATAGGACGGCTATCTGCAGAGTTTTTGCTGACTACGAATATAGTGGCTTAATATCGCGCCAGAGGCGTAACTACATGTTGGTCTATGAGGACGTGGTTACGATGTATAATATAGTCCAATTAAAACATATTCTTTTATCAATATTTTTTTGTTATATCTAGGCACTAAATTTCGTAAATAAGTACGTTAGTAAGTCTTATAAGTTTGCTACAAATGGAATTAAAAATATATCTTGTTACTTGCCACTTGTTATGAATAAGCTTATTATGTGATGTGCAATTCTAATATAGGCTTATTTCACTTCTAAAATTCTTGTATCTCTGTAAAATTCTGTATATTCTGTATCTGGATGTTGTACCTCAGTTCCATTTTAAATATTTAAGTGCTTCCATTAAATAATATAAATATTCATGAGAATATTAATAGTTGATAACGGCAGGCTGGGACAAAGCTTGTATGAAATAATGGGTCTCTGAAATAAGTTACCGACATGCGAAAAGCTTGTAAAAAGGAATGACATTTTTGTATAGCAGGCAAGATTAGTATAAGTTGATAGGCAAATTTATAAATTATAAGCTAAATGGAGTAAAAATAAAAAAGGTAAATAAAACAAATCATCCGTACAACCAAGTATATACAACTTTTAGTATTAAATGAAATTTAATCAGGATGTTATTAGTGGATTCTTTGAAAAAATGCTAGAAAGAATAATCTTATCTGTATTTTCTTTTATTCGGCGACTCATTTATTTGTTAATCGTTTTAGTTGCATAATAATGTTTTCCTTATTACTTATTTATTTATTTACATTTATTTTTGAGGTAGATCACAATATTCACGATATTATAAATTGAAATTTATCATAGATCCAGGTAAAAAATTCAATATTGTAAATTGTAAAAATTAAGTTGTTGTAAAATTGTAAATTGAAATAGTATAATGTTGAATAAACTGAACTGAACTGAATTATCACATAGTTTATGTTAAATTTTGTTAAATTATTAGTTCAAATAAATATTTATTTCCCTTCGCATTATATAAATGTTTATTTAATGTGATGTTACTGCATTTCTTTGAAACAGATAAACTGCAAAAATAAAGAAATGGTCTCAATGATATATCATGAATTTATTTATATCAATCATATTTTTTTAATTTTAATCAAAAATTATTGACAAAAATTTAAATTATTATTCCAGAGAAGTAGATACTTGTATCTGTATATTTGTAGCTCTACCAGGCTTTTAATTTCTTGGATAGTGAATCCACTTTCTGATGCAAATTGAAAAGTAAGAATATGTCCCACGGCGCCAAAAAACGTCAGTAAGAGTAGCTCTTAAAATTTGGTTTTGCCTATAATTTTTTTTTTTTTTTTCGTTTATTTAACGTCGGCCCATTTCCACGACTAAGGCCAATCACCGACGCCAGGAGACGAGCAACCCCCAACGTAGAAATTTTGCCGAACCCCCACTTTTTATAGCAGGATAGGGATCTTTTACTTGCCTATCATTTCATAGACAAAGGATCTCCGGCTTTACATCCTATCCAAGGGATGGTACGTCTTCTACGCAAATCTCGCCTAAATTTGCATAGCTTCTGTGAATTCACCGACATACAGGCCACTAGAAGATGCGGGCAAGCACCGACGATCCAATCCATCCAAGTACTAACCGCGGCCTACCTTGATTGGCGCTCATATCGATAATATGAACGCCAAGTTGCTACCACGGCTTGCCCCTTGCCTATAATTAAAAACAAAATTCTCACCCGACAAAACATAAATATTGCGAAATAAAAATACATTTTTTATACATATGATACCTTGGACATATATCTTTTTTCTTTTTGTCTGTTGTTTTGCCAGTGATCCCTGATTTCTTTAAAAAGGCGTTAAAATTTTATTTTCGTTAAAATCTTGTGAAATGAAATCATTTTGATCCAATAAAACTTATATTTCCCTTGTTACCTGCAACTATGCAAAGGTATAACCTTATTATTAAAAAAATATGTACGCGCGCGCTGAACTAATTATTATTATTAGATATTAATTAGTATTACAATTCAATAGTCTAAAGTCATATCTTTGCAATAGAATTCAGTGTGTGGTGTATCGTGGTTATAAGTCTAGCGAGGTATTTGCTACATCTGGTGTTCCACAGGGTTCGATTCTTGGGCCTCTTTTATTTACACTATTTATTAATGACATAGTTAGTCGGTTAACAGTTAAATGTCTACTAGGTATATGCTGATGATTTAAAGATTTTTACTAGAATCTCAAATTTATAGGACTGCGAACATTTGCAGCAGAATTTGAATATTATTAATGAATAGTGCATACTAAATAATCTACACTTGAATACAGAGAAATGTAATGTTATGTCGTTTTCTACAAAACTAAACACCATAAATTTCAATTATTCTATTGATAATAACATCCTTTCAAGACCTGAAACCTTTTGTGACCTTGGTGTTACATTTGACAGAAAGTTAAGTTTTAATAAACATATGTTACACATAACTGGCAAGGCGTATAAAACTCTTGGAAATGTTATTAGGAACACGCGCAATTTTACAAATGAAACTTGTCTTAAAACATTGTATATTTTTCTAGTTTGTTCTAAAGCTGAATATGCCTCAATTATATGGTCTCCTAATTATTCAATTTATATTGACAGTCCTGAGAGAGTCCAGCGCAGTTTTCTTAAACTTGCTGCCTTTCGTTCAGATGGAGTATTGGGCCTATTGGATCTATTGGTTTTCCTCATTCTCAACTTCTCGATAGATTTTCGCTTATTCCGTTAATAGAAAGACGTAACATTGCCTGCCTAATTTTTCTTTTTAAATTACTTCATAATCATATTAACTGCGCTGAAATTGTAAACATGCTTAACTTCCATGTTCCCAGAACGGCCTCGCGCCATTCAAATTTATTTTATTTGCCAACTCCACGGCCAAACATCAGAAAATTTTCTCCTTTAAGCAACATCTGTAACATTTATAATAATTCGTCCTTCGATATTTTTTCTTGTTCCCTTTCTTTTATAAAAAGGTTAAATTTGTAACCGTTTCTTTTAATTCAATGTTGGCCTTATTTTCTTTTCTTACTCATTATTTCCTATACTTGTGTAATATTGTAATCTTATTTGATAGGTTTTGTTAATCTTTTGTTTTAGTGTTTAGTGTTATTTCTTTGTGTATTATGTTGATTATGTTAATTATGTTCATTGTTTTGTTATATTATTGTAAACTTATTTTCCCATTCTAGTAGTGGGCCATTAGGCCTGTTGAATGGTGTATTACAATAAATAAATAAATAGTGTTGAGCGAAAACATACGACCATGTTTTTTAAATGAAGAAGTTAATCCTTTCTATACATAAGTTATAGGTAAGAACTGACTTCATTGGTACCTTAATATTTACATAATATCAGATATAATCTGATAATAATTTCTAATCTTTCGTGCCAAAGTCAATTTATTTCTAATGTACTTGATGGAGGAAATCAAGTAGATGTTATCTACAGCACTTCTTCAAAGTCTTTGATAGATTTGACCATGATTTAGATAATTTGGAATTCACTTGATGGATTTGAGCTTTGCACGGGTTTAATTAAAATGATTGAATCGTAACTAACAGGTCGCAGTCAATTTATGTAATTTTGTGGATCCAAATTTAAAACTTTCAGACAGACTTCTGGTGTACCACAGGGGTTGGTACTTGGACCAATCTTTTTTATAATTTTTATCAATGATATTGCTGCAACCTTAAATGTACACTACCTATTGTATGTAAATTATATTAAATTGTTTTGCGAAGTAGCCTCTCAGGTAGATTGTGGAATTTTGCAGGACAATCTCTTGATTTTATACCAATGGTGTACTGATAACAGACTACCCTTAAATGCTAGTAATTGTAAAGTTGAATCATTCCATCGCAAGAAAGCTTCATTGAAATTCAATTACACAATCGAAGTTGACAATCTAGAGATTCCCATAGTCATCAAGGATTTAGGTGTTATGTTTGACTCAGAGCTCAGTTTTTCGCAACAGATTGAAAATTATATTGCAAACGTGTACAAGGGCCTTGGCTTTATTCTACGCAATTCGAAAGATTTCGCTGAACTGGTTGCTCTATACGCCTATTATTATACACAATGTTTATAAGATCTACTCTTGATTATAGTTCACTTATATGGAGTCCAATAATCCAGAGAACATATTTTAAATCTGCCACTTACTTGCTGGACCGTGTTTCTCCCGCTAGAGGTACAATTCAAAATATATTTTGTGGACGTTTCAACTTACAAAATCTCATGACAAGACGCAAAATGCAATTGGTTGTTTTTGTTTATACAGTACTGCACTATAAGATCAAATGTGAGTCAATAACTACGGTCATAACATACAGGGTGCCTAGACTGAATCGCAGACACAGCAAAATCTATTTATTAACCCACTGGCCCGCACAAACTTATTAGCAAAGTCACCTCTGTACCAGATTCACAATTGTAGCAGTACGGAAGACTTACTGAACATTTTTTCATGTGGTATGTGTGACGTAGCAGTATGGAAGACTTATTGAACATTTTGACATGTAGTATCTGTGATATTAAACGATATTTTGTGGTGCAACCTGTTGCGTTTTTCATGTGTTTTATTTATCACTTATTATTTTGTTTATCACATATTTATTATTTATAATCCTTGAAGCTAAATAATGTCGTTTGTGTTTAATGTTTTGTTCTTTAATACGTTATGTACTGTTTTTTTTTGTTTTGTACTTATACTGTTTATTTTTGCTTATTTACTTTACTCGTCTGTGCACATTGTGATAGTTGGGTATTTTAATAGTAAATAAATAAATAAATAAATAAAATAAATATAAACACAAAAATATTAACAAAAATTTAAAAGATTATAGATCATCGTCATCATCATTAAACTGGATCATGATATTTTTTTATTTCGTGTAACGCATTTATTTTTCATTCGTTAGCATCTGGTTAGTAGAATATGCGGTCCACCTATTCGTTAATACAAGGTACTTATCTCACGAACCCCACTATGAGCTAATATCCCTGGAATGTGCAGTCGTGGGATTACTGGGACTGACATTAAAATGTTAATTAGAAACTTCGTTCCTGTTTATCGTTGAATATTTATGCTACAGTCTTAAATTACAGGATAATATGGTGCTATTTAGTGGTTAAGTATATGTTTTAAAATATTTATTTTATATCTTCGTTTTGTACTTTGTTACTTACCGTAATTCTTACAGTATTTTACATGGTTAAAATTATGTCTATTTTAGTCTGTAAGTATTTTTATACTTTATTTAGATCCTAACCTTGTTATGATATATTTTATCACGTCTCCAAATTTAGTTTTTTAAAGTTTAATCTAATTAATCAGGAATACAGGTAATTCATACACTGATAAATTGCTGAATTTTGTTTATGAAAATTGTAAAGAGTAATTGTTGTAAGATAGTAAATTGTGTTCTTTAGTAACCAAACAATAAATAATATAGTCTAGCATTTAGACGAAAGTAAATAAAAATAATTTGGTAAACTGCTATGTTTTGTTATTTAGAAACAAATTCCAAAATATTAATATAAAAAGACACTGCCTTTTGTTAAAATCTAAGTAAAAACTGAATTTTAAGAATCAACTATGATTGATCTCTTGTCATTAGTCTATGGTGTTTTTAGTAGGAATAAGAAAGTATTTAAGGAGCCGTTATTTCATATACCTAGAAATCGCAATATTTTATTATGGACCTATTTGCGTATTATTTAACAAAAAATGTCCTAAAAAAAACTGACAAATTAGTAATTATTATCTGAGAGGCTACAGGCTATAGATTACAAAACTGACTTTTTTTTATTAGAGAATAAGTACGAGAATAATAAGTAAGGAGAAACGTACATAATTAAAAAAAAAAAAAAATCATATTAGGTAGGTATAGTAATATAATACATGATTAGAGAGCGAATTTTATTTTCAATCGATTAATGTGGTTATAGCTATGATAGGGCATGATATTAAAAAGAAATTATTTTTGCTGTTTTCGTCTAGCCATAGAATAAGACCTTCCAGATTGCAAACAATATAATACCAGATTGCAAACAATATAATAGTAGAACACTGCAATAATTCCAATTGCAAAATTCCGGAAGTGCTTTCGCGTGGAAAATATTGTCACTTTTAAATCTGTAGCTAATTTAGCAATTAAGTATATTAAATTACCATATTTTATAGTAAATTGGAAGTGCATAGACAGTTAATTGCATGCTTGGGTGTGGCAAACATTGTTATTCGTATACCCTCATATTTGACTTAAATTATAAAATTTGAATATCAAATATGATGGACCATATTGTGAGGACTTTGACTAAAGATATATATAATTTGCTACCTGGGGGTTTGTACATGGAAGAAGTGTAGTAATGAAAATATATTTAACTATCGTTTTCAGCTTCCAATAAAAACTTTTGAGATATCTCCTTTAATAAAAATCCTGGATTTTTTATTTTCTATGAATCCGAGTTTCATTTTCAAAAGCAATTAGTTGAACATACTTGCTATATCAGCTATCTATATACAGTTATATCTATATTATCGAGTAATAACTCCATAAAATAGAAGGATTTCTAGTTTTGAATTGCTCCTTAAAATAAACTTATTAATACCTTTTCATCTGTAGTCTCTTTCACCTACGCTTTTTCACAGATAGTTTTAAATCCCTTACTTAAGAGGTTTGCAACAACCTTCTCTGCCAATTCTTTAATCTTACATGCTATACTCTCTGAATCATTTATTTTTGTTGATTATAACTGGTACACATAAATTTGATAGTGAATAATATGAATTTATAAACAAACTTGTAAACAATTTCTTAATATGGAGGGAATATAGGGAAAAGCCCACTTGAATATCAGTCTCAAGTAATACATTTAACGTTTTTTAAATTAATGTATGCTAGAATATAAAATTTTTTATGTAACTTTGATCATAAATGTCTCTCCTGATATTTCTCCTGATATTGAATTTACTGCTGGAAACATAATTGACTGTCATTGTGATCCTTATTGTATATTTTTTTTTCTCTTGCGTTCCAGAATTCTGATGACAAGTATTGTTTATTTTATAATTGACATCTATTTTACAAACGTTTGTCTATATGGCAATATTATGAAATAAAATTTCAGTAACATTTTCTTATTTTAGGAATATTTTTTATTTTAAATTTTAATATTAGAGACCTATTTTCTGAATCTACTGACAAGAAGTATGGATCCGCATTGACTTTATTAAGGGTCAAATCTGAACCAAAAGTCGCTTTATGATTTTTTAAGATTGACATTTTTTATCTAACACCTTAACTCTAGCGTAGTTTTTCACGTAACACTAAAACATCACACCGCACTCGACGCGCGTTTCTCCAACCAAGTTGGTATCATCTGGAGATGATTAAAACTGAAGTTTTAAACATCTCCAGATCATATAATTTTGTTTCGCGTATAAACAAAATTATTTGTTACGTTTACCACATGCTAATACTTTTAGAGAAAATGAGGATAAAATTATTTTCAAGATCTGTTGAGGAAGAATAAGAATTCTGACCATCGTCTTTTTGATGATTATAGTCCTCGATTTGATGTTAAACAATCCCTGTATGTTTAGAAGATCAAGAGTTAATCATATCTGATTTTATCTGTCGTGCCCTAGAACAAACACAAAATCAGATCTTACACGACACGGGTGGGAGTTGCACTTGCAAAACAATTCTGATTGACTTCTAGTAGATTATGCTAATACTTTTCCTGACCGCTAGACTGGTACAATGAGGTGGGTTGTATGGCCACCTCCTTCATCAGATCTAAAGCCAAACAACAATTTTTATGTATGGTGTTTAGTTTTCTTAGAAACTTTGATCGGTGGAACAGTAGTGATAAATTTAAATTAATTGCAAAACCGCTTATATCAAGAAGTTCAACAATTGATGGAAGTAGGCATTAGGTAGGTATTCAACACAGATAGAATAGTAGCACCACGTTCAAAAACACTAAATTGTTTGTCATATTTTACCATCTCATTAAACATTTAAATTTGAGAAAATTATCTTTTACTAAGTCAATTAGAAAAAATATCGATATATGACAGGGTGTGTCTAGAAAAGGACCCATTTAATCGAAAATCTTTAATTTCTGGCAAAATCTGAAATTAGTGCCAAACGATAGCTTATGTAAAGTTAAGATAGGAATGTTAAGATAGGCAAACTGTTTTGCTTGATCTCAAACCATTTAAATTTTACAGGGTGTCACTGTTGGAAAATGTCAATATTCACCTGTCAATATTTCAAAAACAGTTGAAGATAGGTATAGGACATCCTACATGAAATGTGTTTAGAATTTTACGAAGACTCCAGAAATAAAATAATATATAGGGTGTTACATTTAAAATAAGCAAGTTAATGATGACTTTCTGTATAACGAGAAATGCGAGGAAATTTACACTATTTTCATTGAATAGAACATTTTGATAAACCCCTGTACACAAATTTTCAGCTTTCAATTCTGACTGCTTTTTGAGATAATCCTAATGGGCCCTCTTCGTGACAATCGATCATATATTTTTTGTAAATGGCTTAAAACCTTTGATTTTAGTTTATTTTTTATATTACGTGGTACAATGAATTAAATTATTCATTCTACATTCTACATTCTACGATTCTTTGTCTAGGGCATTGTCCAAATGACATAATGCCAAATAGAAATAAAATATTAAATTAGCAAATTAAGTAAACCTTTTAGTGTTTCAAGTGCAATATTAAGTCAATTATTAAATTTCAAATAATTCAACCAAGGTTATATACCTAAATGCCCTAAGAATATTCACGTTTATTTTAGATACCTAGTTCAGTTTTTGGTGTTTTTCTTATATTTTGACGTATATTTATTAGTATCAAGTTTCCAAATGATGATATTCCAAATATATTTAGTATAAGAAATGGTAGTGGAAACAATGCTATATTATCTAATATAACAAACAACAAAGTCCACAAACAAACAACTACTCCACGGCAATTTGCCCCTATTGACATTGCATTACTCAGGCATCTCCATGTGAGTCGCCACATCCTTCGTCGAGACCAACTACCAGACACTGACCTGTTTCTCACTTATTATGTGCTCATCAGAGTGCCGTAGGTAGCGGACTCGTGAACGATGCTGCGACATGATTGCCTAAAGGGCATCTGATATGTTAGTAGTGGTGAGAAATACACAGTAGTGCCCTCTTTTAGTCTTTGCTACTATCCGTCTGACAATAATATGCAATTTTCTGCTTACGGAAAAGCAGGTCGCTATGCGCTCCTTCGAGAAGTACTTTTTGTCGTTTAACTTTGAAAGCTTGACCAAATTTCCACATTCCGTGTGCTTGTGTGTGCATGAAATTCGTAACATTTTAATATGGGAATTGCTTAATTTCCTTTGGGAGTTGAAAATAAATATGCACAACTCGTACAATCTACAAAGTAAATAAATTTAATCCAAGTGTAAATGGGTGCTTTATTTTCCTGGAAGTCGTACTGTGAAAAGGATTAAAACTTTTCTCAATTTCTTTATTATATTAAAAGACCAAACTCGATAGGCGACGCTGCATTCAGGCGGTTCGCCTTTACCAAGTTACTAAGCGTGGGGCTGAGTGCTTTAATTAGTAGCTAAAGGAAAAGTTTTCTTATAATTTGAAAAACTACTATATCTGTCTTGAATCGGCAAAATCGACTACGACAAAGAATTTAAATTTTTTACTTATCGGGAATCGGGCGTGCTCTCTGTGAAAATAATTTGATTATTTAGAGTTGGTTTTATAATAATTAATATGTTATACTGATCTAGACGTTTCTCAACTATAAACCCATATTAATTATGCAGGGGTGCAAGAAGGGTATTTGTCCACGTCCGTGTACTTTGTAAATATATTTAGTAAAAGTAACTTCTTTCTTTGAAACAAAGCTATGTGAATATAATAATAATTATATGTAGCAGTTTTTACAATTCAGATTGTACAACCTCTCACTTTCTACGTTACCTATGAAGAATTCTATACTCTTCACACTCAACACTAGTATTTTTTTACAATATAGATAATACATACAAGTATTTATAAATGTGGATTTAGTTAGTTAATATGTTCTGGCTCTAATCTGAAGTCTTGCAAAGGGATACGGCCCAATTTATTTTATTTATAAATAGAAATGTTATACAGAGCGCCCGTGAAAAGATATGTATCCCCTGGTGACAATAGAGTTCTTGAAGTTCTGGTAGTTAAAATACACCACCGTTAAAATACGCCATTGATACCGTCTTACCTATACAGGGTGATTTATTAACTTCTTTACAAACTTTGTCAGTGGAAAGTAGATTTAATTAAAAAAGTTTTATATACCATCGGTAGCTTAATACTAACAAGTTTTTAATAAAATGGCCTAATCTATATACAAGTATAAGTAGTATTTATCTGGATGGTATTTATTTAGGTATCCTTTCTATGTAAAGTTATCATTTGGGAATATCTAAGGATTTTTTCACTTTGTAAGTCCTATTATATTTTCTTATTTTACTGTAAAGGGTATTAAATGTTAAAAACTGTTAGAAATCGAACTCAAATCAAAATTTAATAAAGAATTTTTGCACTTTTTCATCTGTATGGCTTTTAAGACATTAAGATTGTAGGAAGTGCTTGGTTTTACTAAAGAGGTGTTATCTAAACTGAATTTGTGGCCCGTTTTATAATTGTGTGAGGCTAATGCAGATTTTTCTATGTTCTGGTTATTTATATGGTATTAGTGCTCTTTGAATTTAGTTAAGACATTTCTTTTTGTTTGGCCTATATACACCTTAATTCAGTTGCTGCAGTTTATTTTATATATACTCAATTTTTGTAGTGGATTATCTTTCAGCAAGGTGGTTCCTATTTGCGATTTTACTGGAACTTACTGTACTGTAAAAAAACCAAACAAAACCGATTTGCACTTTTTTCAATCAGACCACCAATAATATATTTGAACAAAGTTACGGTTATTTAAAAAAAATGGCGATTTTTCACTTTTTTATAAATTAAATCGAAACGAAACAGAATTCAATTGGTTTCTCAGCGGAATGTTGATCCCAGAGATATAGAGGCGAGATAATGCGTTTGAACTTGTACCCATCCTATTTTGTGAGGGCACAATAAGTGCCGCCATTTTGCACTATAGATTGTCACTACTGTCAGTTTTGTTTTGATGTCAGTGTGGTTATATTGACCTATAGTACTGTGTAATAAAAACATTGTTATTAGTGATTTAAAAAATAGAGACCTGTGTCTTACTGTGTATGGTTGTTTACCATCCATAAGGGATTTAAGCCCAAAGATATGACTTTTCATCAGTAAGTATAGTTTATTATTAGTTTTTAATTTTTCAATTTTTCTAATAATTAATTTTTAAATTTCCAATAGATCATGGGCTCAAGTGTGAATGTAGTCAATGTGAATGTAGTCAATGAAGAATCTGAAAGATAGAGGAATTCTCAGAGAAGGTAGTATTTCGCATTTAGAAAAATGCTACGACCACATGTTTTAATGAGCCAATATACAGGGTGAGTCAGTTTATACTAGCAGGACTCTGGTATTTGATAGAGCACCTTATTTTAAGTGAAGTTTGTCATATAAATATATGTCCGGAATCGCTTCGTTTTTGAGATAGAGGGTGTCAAAGTTTTGTTTTTTTTTTAGTATTTTCCACACAGCTCCTATAGTTTTTAAGATAATTTATTAAATTTTTTACGGTAGATTATGTATGATAGTCCACAAATTTTGACATATGTAAACAATTTAAAAACGTACAGGGTGATAGTTTTTCGGGGGTCAGGCCCCCTTTTATCGTCCAGAACTTTTTTGTGGTGCGCCACTGACTGCTAATTTGCCAAAGTTTGGATTCCATGTTCAATTTAGAAACTTTTTCGTCTCTTGCATTTTTATCGTAGCTGTAACAGTTGTCGAGTAATTTGAAAAAGTCTATGAAAGAATATTTTATTAAAAGAAATATATTTTCATCAAAATTTTCACTAAAATCAATTATTGTCAAACGAAAGTTCATTAATCTAAATTGTCAAAGGTTACATACTTACAGTACAACTTTTGCCACTAATTGTTTATTTTTTGTAGCATTTCAAAGACTTTTAATAACTAAGTAAAATAATTAAGAATTAATAATAAACCAAGGTCTACGTCCTGGCGACGAACAACGCAGAGTGAAGTTTTGTCGTTGGATCCTTAACACATTAGAAAATAATAGAACTTTCTTACCCAACGTATTATGGACTGATGAATCTTGCTTTACCCGACGTGGGATAGTAAATTTCAAAAATCAACATATTTGGGCAGAGCAAAATCCACGTGCTATTAGGCCAAAAAAAATCCAAAATAATTTTAGCATTAACGTATGGGTAGGAATTTTTGAAAATCGGTTATTTGGACCATATTTTTTGCCAAAAAGGGTCAGTTCGCAAAACTTCTTAGAGTTTCTAGAAACCGAGCATCCTAATATGTGGGAAGATGTCCCTCTAAATTTAAGACAGCAAGCTTAGTTCCAGTTGGATTGCTGCCCAGTTCATTTTGGAAGAAATGTATGAGCTTGGTTAGACGACAATTATCCAGAGAGGTGGATTGGACGTGAAGGTCCAATCGCACGGCCCCCAGGTTCCCCAGATATAACACCAATGGATTTTTTTGTGTGGGGCTTTCTTAAAGAAAAAGTATATGCACCTCCTGTTCAATATGTTGACGATCTTAGAGGGCGTATAAGACATGCTTGCGAAGACATATGAGTTCATCACTTAGTTTCAGCAAGAAGGTCTATTGAAACGCGATGCCGATTATGTATCCAACAAAATGGATCACATTTTGAAAATTTTAATTTGAAAATAAAATTATTTCGGGTTATTTGTAAAGTTATTTGTATTTGCCTTGGTTTATTATTAGTTCTTAATTATTTTACTTAGTTATTAAGTCTCTGAAATGCTACAAAAAAATAGATAATTAGTGGCAAAAGTTGTACTGTAAGTATGTAACCTTTGACAATTTAGATTAATGAACTTTCCTTTGACAATAATTATTGTTTTTAGTGAAAATTTTAATAAAACTATTTTTTTTAATTTAGAGATTTAGAGATTTCTTCAATTTACTCGACAACTGTTACAGCTACGATAAAAATGCAAGACACGAAAATTTTTCTAAATTGAACGTGGAATCCAAATTTTGGCAAATAAGCAGTCAGTGGCGTATCACAAAAAAATTCTGGACGGAAAAAGGGGGCCAGACCTCCGAAAAAATATCACCCTGTATGTTTTCAAATTGTTTACATATGTCAAAACTTGTGAACTATCATAGGTAATCTACTGTAAAAATTTGAATAAATTATCTTAAAAACTATAGGAGCTGTGTGGAAAATACTAAAAAAAAAAACAAAACTTTGACACCCTGTATCCCAAAAACGAAGCAATTCCCGACATATGTTTATATGACAAACTTAACTTAAAATCAGGTGTTCTATCGAATGCCAGAGTCCTGCTAGTATAAACTGACTCACCCTGTATAAAAAACACAAGAAACGCTACAGCTTCTAGGGAAACTTATCTCGATAAGTTACGAAACTGTTTGTACCTTGCAGTTTTATTCTGGAAGAGCTTATGAAGATGTTTGCATTAGATTTGCGTTAGCTTTACCACATCAGTCGATGATAAGAAAGTGGTGTGGTAATATAGTGTGTCATCCGGAGTTTTGTGACCCTTGTTTTGATGCCCTTAAAAATATTGTAGAGAAGGCATATGTATGCCTCAAATAAAGAAGAAATATGTTACTTCTGGACGAAATAGCTATAAAAAAATAAGTTGAATTTGATGGAAAAAGAATGTGGGGTTCTATACATTTTTGAAGGTAAAGAGTAGAGGTAAATATAATGCTTATGAATCTATGTTTTTATTTAGACCTTAAAAATTCGTAGGGGGTTTACAAATTCCTTCCAATGGTGTAATAAAAAATTGTGAGGTGTGCGAGAAGTTTATAAAAGTTTAAAGAAGAGTAATGTTATTACAAAAATATTATCTTAAGGTATTAGAGGCAGCAAGCCCCTGAGAAATTTTCGATTATTATGTATGGATCGGGCCTGAAACTATCCAAGGCATATTAATAATAAATGTGATGCAAACGAATAAGTAGGCAGGGAAAAAATGAAACAAAAGCTATTATTATTACTTCCATAGATAATACAAGAACCAGATTACGTCCTGAAAGAATAACATATGGTATAACTAATATCTTGATACGAAATTCTATCAGCATAGATTAGACTAGGTTGAAGAAATTAAACTTGTAGATATTATTTAGAGCCACTTTAATGATAATCCTTGAAAATTAAACAAATAAAACTTATACTCCTTATTTTAAATTACCCAGAAGAGATGTTTAGTGTCTCGATCGCTCAACCCAGAGGTTGTGGCTCCGGGACCTCATTTCACTAGATGATTTTTCATTAAATTATCTACCCCTAGATTAAGGCTTGTTCGCAGAGATGGGTTGACAACCATTGTGGCGTACGGCCTAGGATGTGAAGATTGTCAGCTTGGTGTTAATGTGAGAAATTAATATCAGCTGTTCTTTGACTGCCTCCCTAGCTTTTCCAGGTTTCCCTCTTTCCATGCACTGAATTGGTGGTTAGGGCCTACCAGCCTAAGTAGTTCCTGAGGTGCCAATGCGGTCTGTGAAGTAATAATGTGCCTCCCTCCTCTCCCTCACAAGCTTCAGACCCTCGGGCTAAACCTTGTCATTAGAATGAGGGGTAGAGATATTATCATATTTTTGTTAATATTTTTTACAAATTTTTTACTTCAAGAAAATAGCTTTAGAAAATTTTTTGGAGATTATTTAAATTTTACTGGTTTAAATCCCATTACGCTGCGATGAAGACGTGCAATGGTTATTATAATTTAATATAGAAATAATGACATCTCAAAAAACACGCTTTTCAAGTATTAGAATTTCTATTTGAATCAACTAGCATATTTTTATTGTATTTGAAGTATTTTATTCTATTGTTTTTTTCTTTATATCAAATAAATAATTCTTCCATCATAATTATGCGATTACAACTATTAGGTGATACGAAATGGAACTAGACTTCAACAACTGATTATCACTAAAAGAAACACGTAAAAGGAAGATCGTCGAACAACATGATAAAACCACTTGGAATAAAAGTTTCAGGACTTGTTAAATCTACTACTGTGGGATTTGTGAAAATGGGCGTAAAAACAATGTCACGTTTGACAAAGCCAATTCTAGTGGGCAGATCCGAGTAAAAACTACCTGAGCCTCCGGCTAGTAGACGCTTTTCACGTAATAGCTTTGTTTGTTATCGCGAATAAAACAAATCTGCATGATATATTCCTTCTAGGAAAATTGGATTTAATGTCCAGGGGATCATGGTCTGAATCACAAAGAAAAATCTAATGTTTTAGATTGTGATCAGTACCAATTTCTGTGGAATATACACTATATATTCAGTGTCAATGTCTCAAAAAAATCACATTTACTTATTTCGATACTCACAGAGAGCAAGAACATTAGAGCGCTCTAATATATTATTAATATAACTATAAATTTTACTTATATAATCACATGGAAATGATATTACAGTTCAGGAAATTATTAACACAAAATGTTTCTCGAAATGTACAGTTTGAGATTATAACTAATGTTAATGATATCACAAATTGCAAATTAAAACATACAAATTCTAAGAGCATTACTGTATATAATGACAAGGGTGATTTAATAAATAATAATAGGGATACGGCTAATATTTTTAATAAATTTTTTGTTGATATAGGAACAAAAATGGGAGACAAAATAGATAAAGATTTGCCGCAACCTCCTGCTGAGCCCTCCGTACAGTCATCTTTATTTCTTAATTGTGTTGACAACAATGAACTTATACAAATAATATCTGACATGAAATCTAACTCATCACCTGGTCCAGATGGTATCGCAGTGTCACTTATTAAAAAAATTCACAAAACTATTATTGAACCATTGATATATTCTCAATTTAAGTTTTAAAACTACAGTCTTGCCACATCAATGGAAAGAATCTATTGTAACACCAATATATAAATCGGAAGATCCTAAAAATTGTAGTAATTATAGGCCCATTTCTGTAATAAATAATTTTGGTAAGATATTTGAAAAATGCCTCAAAAATAGATTAATATCATTCTTTGAAAAATATAAAGTAATTACTACTAAACAATTCGGTTTTAAAAAAAACACTAGCACTGAACATGCTGTACTGAATCTAATAAAAGCGGTTGTAGAAAATATGAACCAGAATAAGAAGTGTCTTGGCTTATTCCTTGATTTAGCCAAGGCATTTGATACTGTAGCGCACGATATACTTCTAAAAAGACTAAATAATGCTGGCATTAGAGGTCCTGCCCATAAAATTCTAACTAATTACCTTTCGGGGAGAATGCAAAGAGTAAAAATAGACAACGCTCTCAGCGAGCCCTTACCGGTGGTGATGGGTGTACCACAGGGGACAGTATTGGGTCCAATACTGTTCCTTGTGTATATAAATAATATGAGTAAAATTGACGCTCTAGATGGTTACCTAACACTGTATGCTGATGACACGGCTCTAGTTTTTGTGGGAGACTCCTGAGAGCAGGTTTATGAAAAGGCAGAAATTGGTCTAGCCAAAATTTACAGTTGGTTAAACTATAGTCGTTTAACATTAAATGTAAAAAAAAGTAAATTTTTAACATTTTCCCTCATGGTGGATGACCAACCGGAAGCCCAAGTTTTAAAAATTAGAAAAATTTGCGGTGAGCAAGATACTGACTCTACATCGATAAATAAATCTGTTTCAGTTAATTACCTTGGTGTAGTGATTGATCACCACCTGAGGTGGAATGAGCAGGTTGGCTCTATCATAAAAAAAATGAGATTCCTAATATATAAATTCTACCAACTGAGAGATGTTCTTCCAAGGAATAATTTACTTATTATCTATAATGTACTGGTAGAATCTATTTTGAGATACTGTGTTGTTATTTGGGGTGGTGTTTACAACAATGTATTTAGAAATCTACAAGTGACTCAAAATTCTATTTTAAAAGTAATACTAAAAAAATCTACATTATTCTCAACAAGGTTATTGTACGCTGAGGCTAATCTGCTTGATATAAGGGGCTTGTATTCATATGGTTGCTTGGTTTGGATATACCATAATAAAGATTATCTGCCTGTTGAAAATGTCTACAACACGAGGTCAATGGCTAACCAAAACATTGTTTTACCTTTATATAACAGAGCGCATCTGCAGAGATTTGTCTTCTATCGGGCGCCTCAACTTTACAATATCATTCCAATGCATCTAAAAAATGTAATTAATAAAAATAAATATAAAAAAGAATTAAAATTATACTTACTACAAAATCCTGTGGTATTTCATCAGTTCTTCTGACTTCTGGTTTGTGAAAATTTTCCATTTTATTGTGTTATTGTCTTTTTTCTAATATGCCCATCCTGCTACTTCTACTTGTATTATTGTTAATTGAAATTGTGTTAAATTGTTTTTGTATCGGATGTATTCTTTGCTATTTGGCCTTAGTCTGTGGCACGGACACAAACAGGCAGCCATGTCTAGGTGTTGTGCAGCAGGCGAAGGGTTAGTTTTGAATCTTAGTGTATCCATTATTGGAATTGTTACTTTAAATCTGACATCTGATATACTTATACTTATACTTACTATTTTAGAATGTGCTGTATATTTTGCTGTATATGACTGAATAAACTGAAACTGAAACTGAAACTAATCTTTTTTCAAAAGAGTGATTCATAAGTTTAGTTTGTCACAGTTATGTATACGTATAACTAAGAAAGACCAGTACATTAACATTGAAAACACATTTAAAAAGTTGTGTTTGTTACTTTTTCAAAACATGTTTGAAATATTATGTGCATATAAAAAATATTTCCAGAGTAAGTACCGAAATGGTCAGACAAAAATTAAAAAGGTTCAGTTAACTCAAAAAGTTGCCTCATTTAGTTCAAATTAATTAAATTAATCTCCTTCAAATTAAATACAATTATTTCAGCAGTATTGGCCTGCAAAACATCTTGAACCCAACATTTAAGTTACAAGCTAAACAGAAGTTGCGTTTTTGAATAAATATTATCAATTCTTCTTCTAAAACTGAATAGTACATGGCGCTAATTTGTGAAAATCAATCATGATGATATAATTTGAAACACGTTTTACTTTCTTTCTTAATCTTGTTAATTATAATTGATTTTTACAGTTTGCAGACATTTAACGTGCTATTTTCAAATGACTAATAGTGAACGAATACACAAAGGAGTTAACTATTTAACCTAAATTTAAACACTAAGCCAGTGCCATATGACTATATTTAAAGTGAATCAATAGTATAATATGAAATTATGAGAGATTTACCAAATAATAAGTATGTTTATAGTACAGGTTTGGGTTAATTACATTTTAAAAAACTTCCTATTTTTTCAATTTCCAAACAAAAGTATAACTTGAACTTTCATTTATGAGCTTTTGTTACAGTAGTAACTATTAAAACATCCGCTAAGTTACTTTGTCATCTCTTGTCAATATTGAACTCGTAGACACAGACACAGATAACTGTTATTCAGAGCAATTCAGCTGTAAAGTTAAAGTAAAACTTGTTAATGCTATATGAAGTGCCTCAGAACTACTTTATGCGAGAAAGTTATCTGGCAGATATTCATATTGCATGTGTAGCAATTCCTAAAGCTGGTATTGCTATAACGGGCTGCAATAAACCATTATACTAAAGTATATTTCGAGGGAACGACTTGGGATAACTGTTAAGACGGAACTAACCCAATAAAAATCGGTGCCTTTTTATCGGTGTGAATTACCAGATATTTTCGTATGAGCCCTTTAAAACAGTATAGAGTGTTACCATTACAAGTTATTTGAGCAAACAGAACAGTCATTAAAATAAGCAAAAATTTTTTTTTAATAATTGATCTTATAAGCAGAAACATTAATAGTTCCTATATGCATTACATGTTTCAAGCCAAGCAACAAATTCAGTTAATGCCAAAATATTCACAGTACAAGGTATTGGTGCTGGTGTAAAGTACAGCGTATCTTTGGACGGGTGACTGAAGGATTTAGCTCCATGGTCCATGCATATTTTATCCCCTTATCCCTAATACTAAACATAGGAAAATGTGGTACATTACTCCTAACAAGCAATAATGTATAATTAATTCATTTGTTAATTTCACTCTATTTTATCTAATTTTGAATCATTAATTAACTTATCACATTTTTATTACTCGTTTCACTCTACTCACCTTGCAGACATTGTTTCTTAGGAAACATGTTATTTATAATACATGCTTTTTGTAAGAGAACAAACTTATTCAGATGGTGATCGGAAGATACTGCTTGTTCTTAGTTCCTCTTATACACATTTATCTAGAATTCTAGTTGAACGATGCGATATGTTTCTTAGCTTTGACTTCCCAGTGAGCAAACTTGATTCACAAAAAAATAACAGAATACTGGTTAGAATCTTGGAAGTTTAATGACATTTAATTACATATTATGTAGTAGTTGTTAGTGTTAGTGTGAATAAGTTTTTTGTTTTGTGATGTGCAATTCTAATATACGCTTAGTTATTCCACTTCTAAAATTCTGCTGTGTTTCATTCAGTTCCACTTTAAATATTTAAGTAATAATAATAATAATAATAATAATATTATTAATAATAATAATAATAATAATAATAATAATAATAATAATAATAATAATAATATATATCTATCACTCATTATCATCGTAATGATGAGCCCGGAAGTCAGGGACTTATGTTGAAGACGGAGCGGCATATTATTATTTTGCGGCCCACCAGTGCGCCTAGGAACGATTTACGATGTTATAACTTTAACTACCATTCAGTACGAGAATATATGAAACCTGGAAAGCACTAATAAATTAAACTGAACATTAATTACTAAACACTGAGGCTGCAGTACCAGTCGCATGTTAAGAACGCTACTAGTTTTATGCACACTCATTTATTAGAATAGGAGTAATTAGAAAATGTTAACCGGCGGTGAAATCCGAATCATCATTAAATGTAGGGAACGATTAAAAACCTCGCTTCTTTAACCGTTCAGCTAGGGAGTTCCACCTCTCATTAAAAGTGGTTTTATTAAATAATATAAATATTTCATCAGAATATTAATAGTTAATAACGGACGGCTGGGTTAATGCTGGTATAAAATAATGGTTTCAGAAGTAAGTTACCGTCATGCGAGAGGCTGTTAGGCGCGAAAAAGGAATGACATTTGTATAGCAGGCTAGATGGAATAAGCAATAGAGAAAGCAAATAAAATTGTATTTGTCCAACCAAGGTTAACTCTATTTCATTAACTGAAATTTCATCAGAATTCATTAACGGGTGCTTTGAACTTATCATCGATAAAATGATGAGATAAATATAATTTATTCTTTCAGGCTTGAAGGGGGTTGGAACCTTTGGTGTGAAGATATCACGGACGTAGTTTTCTACAAAACAGGTTTTAATCATCTCCTGATGCTACCAACTTGGTTGGCGAAACGCACGTCGAGTGCAGTATAGTGTTTTGGTGTTTTGTGGAAAACTACGTCAATGATATTCATTCAGTCAATCATTCATCCATAATTTTTTTTAATTTTTTTATCTATTTATTTACGTATTTATGTATCTATATATTTATTTATTATTTATTTGCACACATAAACCGAAAGCCGAATGCCAATAACATGTTGATAAAGGAGTATAACATGTTTAGCATATTTTAATTTAATGGTTAAGTAAACGAGAATTACACACAAATTGAGAAAACATGTTCCTTATGTTTTTCTTCAAATATATCAAAGCTATTCTGCAGCGTTTCTAAGTGGTACACAGAACGAATAACAGAGACAATTTTGGTTAGCTAGTTGAAAGATAAAATATTACTCGTAGATCTAACCTCAATCCTATGCACGTGATTCTCCTGGTACGCGAGAATCTCTGAGGGATCATATATTACGATATTCTTTTAAAGAAAAATAAATATTGTAGTTACCAACGATCGATTAAGGTATCGAAAATCTCCCGAGAAGGCCATTTTATACGTACCTAGATATCTCTATGGAAGAATAAAATCTATCATAAAACTTAAAGCAAAGAAATTTTAGAAACCTCCTCTGTGTGTTTCCATTGATCCGGGTAGAACTTATTTAACTCGCATATTATTATTAGATCTCAGAAGTTATAAATAAGGCCAAAGCAAATTGTAAAAAAAGCAGTGAAATAGTGCATATTTTTAATAAAAACCTCTCTATTTTTTGAAGCAGACCCCAGTATACCTGCGATATGTTTTTCAAATGTTAATTTAGCAAAAGTATTCAGGTTGAGTGAATATTTAATCCATTTGATTCATAACCAAATTCCTCCAGGACATTGTTCTTTCGGTGATATAAAATAACGCATTTTTTCTATATTTACTAGCAGTTTGTTTTTGACATACCATTTGGATAGATTTTATCTGTTATTATATATCTGACTTAAGTTTATTAAGGTGAGTATCATCATTTAATTCATCTAATACCTTAGAAAAATCAGTGTAGACTATCTTATTTATTGGCATCAACATATTATTTCAAATATGTTATGTGACTCAACAGAGGTTGGTAACTGTGGAAGGACTTCTTAGTCGTGTTAATTTGAGGTAATCTATTCTTGAAGATGGACTAACATGGACAACATACAAATGTTTGAAAACGCAGACAAGTTTCTGATTAAAAAGAAGACTGAAGTAGTAGATTATTAGATTGAAATCTGTTTCAATACTTATATACTTTTTACAGCAATTTATATTAAGAGTTCTAGAAAATCTAAAAGAATCACAATTATCTTAAACAATTTGTCTCTTTAGCAATATCCAGGAGTAGTGAGTGAAAAATTAAAATAAATAAGAATTTTAAAAAACACTCAGCCATTTCAATTTATAATCTTGGGTAGGTTTTCTGTTAGTATTTCGCCAGATTTCACATTAGGTTAGGTTAGGTTAGGTTAGGTTCAAACGTAAGCCGAAAACCAGACCCTCCACCGCGACCATGTGGTCTATTGTGGCTCACACCTACTTATATTTCACCCAACAGGTCCAGCTTCTTAATGTAGCTGATTACCTTATTGGGTGAAAATTTATTCAGATCCTCTGGGGCAGAAGTTGTTCTTTGCCAATTAATGAGATTTCACATTAAGTACATATTATGTTCTACAATTATTCATAAACTAGGAAAACATTTAATTTAACATAATTTGTACCAAAAAAAAAAGATACAAAAAGCAAATGAGGACCTCTTATAGCAAAAGTGTTTTATATAAAGATGATGCCGGTTGATTTTATATAAAATGTCAAATAAGTACCTATCATCGCAACGAGTGGGTTTGTTAGAAGGGTATACTACATGTTTTCGGCCGAAAATTTTATTTTGTTTCCGAAAACAGAAATACAGGAAATTTCCATTAGAAATAACAAGGTACGATACGATACAACAATTGAACAGGAACATGAGATTTATGATAAGCAATTTTAGTCAACATCCATAGTCTTCCTATGATGTTATTCCTCATTATCACGGTTGTTTTTTTTTCAAATTTAACAGACTGCATATTTAACTGCATACTGAAATAAATCCGCTATAATAAATCGTATTAATGGAAAAGTAACATAGTTTTCTAATTATTTTCCATCATACCAGTATAACTAAATATAGCATGTTGTTAACTGATGTAGATAACTGGAATATTTAGCTTCTCCATGAGGCGAACTGATTCTGTTCGGAAAGAATCCCAACTATTTATTTCTTCAAACTAAGGAACATACTTGGGATGTTATTCAAGTAAATCAATAATAGTTGCAAGTGAAAAGATTTGCTTATAAGAAATATTTTACACTGGGAATAATGAGTGAAAAATAAAAATGAATAATACAGCTTACAATTTTTTTTACAATACAAGTCGATAGGGTTTTCTTTGTTATGCTAACACCACATAAGTCTAGTCTATTATCAATCATTTATATAAACTATGAAGAGATACCATGCTTTACAAATAACCAATATAGTTTAGGAAAATATTGGCTCTATAACTTTATGCTTTCTAACATTCAGTATAGTACCAAGAAAAGTGAAAATATTTAGTAATTTGAAACCTTGCTGAACTATGTACAATTTAGCAATACAAATTGTAAAGATGAAATCGTTCTTGTTTCATTTAATTAACAACCCAAACAATTATTTTATCTATTTAAAATTTGGTAAAAATTCCCCAATTAAAAGGTAGAAGTTTTATTATAGGCGCCATATTTTAACCTCAATATAAACCTACATTAGGAGCGCGGCAGCTATAGAAGATAAACATATTATTAATAGTTATATTTAATAAACATATTTAATTCCTGTCTCCGTAGGATTTGTGTCTATATTAAACGAGTCGTGCTAAGGAACATTATGTTAAGTATAAAATTAATTTATCTGTGTATTCATCTATTGTGAGGCCGCGTTTTTGTAGGAGATCCCCTAAGAATAATTCTTTTCATAAAAGAGGAATACGAATGCTAAATAAGGAGGAAAAAAAATATAACCGTACCAATAAGGAAGGAAATGGAAAAGATAATTCAATAGAGGGATGTCTGTGAGAGTGAAAGACCGAAAGTCTATATTACTGTATGCAAATTTAAACCCCAATTACCAAGATGGTCGAGTACGTTTTAGTTCCAAAAAGAAAACATATGAATACAGTTTATTTACAATGCGAGGTTTCTTATACAGTGGGAGTATACAGTAAGTGCTATTTATATAATTCTTCTTAAAAAGGTACTGTCACCTCAAACTCAGCTAAGCTAGGGATGTACAATTCCACTAGCTTAAGTTTATGGACATTAGCTCCGGTAGCTCAGGGAGATTTATGAGACTAGGGCGTAGTATTCTTAGGACTGCTTTGACTGTTGACAAGTTATTTGGGCACCAGGATAATTTTTAGATATAAGATAAAAGAAAACTATATAAAAGTTAGTTGAATACACTATAATCAAATAAACAAATTTAATGGAATTTACAAATGAATAATAAAGTGACTATTTAACAATAATTCAAAAATGATTTAATATTGACTAAAATATGAAAAAAATTTGAAAAATGAAATTTTAAAATTGGCTAACTTTACACAATTTTAAGAGGTTCGGGGTCACTCTGAAAATCTCGTTCCTTCTTTATGAGGTCAGTACTCTCACCCTTAACCTGTGCTGATGATTGGATCCAGGTGGACTTTCCGTGGCAAAGTGGGGAAGCTAGAGCTCTAGTCCAGATGACGGTCACGTACTGCTAAGTCCAATCCTCTTATCTATGGATTTGTAGATGATCAGCGTCCAGGTTCTTTTGCAGGTTATGGATCTTGCAGTCAGGTTACAGCAGCCTCGTCTCAGAAGAGTACATACAAAGAATTGTTTGTGTTAAGAGTGCCCCAAAATTTACAAATATATAGATGAACGTTGACGGCTAGTGTAGCCAAGATTAAAAATTATAAATAAATTCCTGAAGGGAATGTACCAGCAAATCTGGTATGGAAAAATCCTCTGTGATTCTCACAGGGAAAGTAATTAACAAATGAAAACAAAACCTGGAAGGTGTCAACCTTTAGTGACCCTACCCAGATTGAAGCAAATAAAATTACCCAAAAAATTGCATTCAAATGAACTGATTACAGTTCAGCACTCGACAATTTCTTAATAAAAAACTCTAATCATTACTATTTAAAGATACAATAGTTCAGAAGGAACAAAAATAAATTAAATAAAAAAAAACCCTCTATTATCTGACCCAAAATTCCAAAAACAACGGTTTCATAACCGGTTAAACAAGGAAATATTACCACTCTAATTAGGTAAAAGAGAAAAATTATTTCATTAATATTTCAAATACTGAGTGACAAGTTATAGAAATTCGTATTGATTTATTGTACAAATTTGTTGTCAAAGAACAATAATCAATGAATTTTCTAATGTAAGGAAACAGGTTCCAGTCTTCGAATCGGCGTGCATGTGAGTTATTAAAATCTCTATAAGTAACAAATTATTTAACCTAGTGCAGAAATTAAGATATTAGCAATTTTCTATAGCTCCAATCATATATTAAAACTATAAGATAAGAGAAGATAAGATAACGATAAAATAATTAACTTAATTCCCAAAGGGCACAACACGTGGTGGATAGTCGCAATCCGATTCAAAACAAAATGGAGGCAAGAAAACTCAAATTTATTGGTTTTAAAAAACAATGTTTTCTATAATCTCCTGACTAGAGCACAGCTTCACAAATTTATAAAATCATATTGAAACTATTTTCTATTGTTTCGAATCGTACTACATTTCACCATATAGGGTGACAAAAAAATCTCACTGACCACGCCTAAATAATTTAACTAAAATCCAGGTAAATCCTGATTATATTGGAAATATAATTACTTAATAATGACAACAAATCGCTATTATCTTATTTCTGTACTAATAATTATATTCGTAACCAATAATGAAAATGAATAAATTATATATATCAAATAGGTAAATAACTCACATGTGCCTATCCACGAAGACGGAAACTGTCTGTCGGTCTATCCTAATTACACCCGATAGTCGGTTGGATTTTGGAGGGGCTACCGTTTTAGCCAATCAGCACTTTCCAGCGCGTTATTTCAAAAATCGAGAACTTAAGCCACAACAATTAGGTTGGGTGTTTTACTGGCTGCATAATAATAAGGAACTTCATGGAACGACTCAAAAAGTACGTTACAGTACATAATATTAAATTGGGCTGTATATTATGGATGTATGGCATGCGCACGGAAGGAAACATCAGCAAAAAGTAAATATTTATTTATAATACAGTTAAATTATATTTATATGTATTGAAAGATTTTTTATTTAGTCAAACCGAGAATGAGAACTGAATAGCTGATGGTAATATATAATTTCTCTCTAATTCAACATTTTGTACTCTTGAAGGTCCTTATTTCTTCATTTTTCATAATTTAGAGATTTCATTTTGTCTACTTGTAGTCCTGCCTTTGATTTTTTTACTCATAACCGACAGGCGCGAGCCTTTTGTTCATGTCGATATAATCAAGGTATTATACATTCTAAGGTTTATTTTAGTTGATGTAGTAATTTAATTCTATCTCTGTTCTCCCATGTTATTTATCACTATTTCTAGGTATTTATTCTGTTTTACTTGTGCTACTTATTTATAAGTTCAAGTTTTATACTTTTATACCTTTTTCATTTTATTTCTAGTTGATGTTTATTTAATTCTACCTAGGACAAGTTCATCTTATTTCCTATTTGTCCTCTTGTCTATATTTGTTATCATCACTAAATAATCCGCAAATGCTAGATTCTTCCCATCTTCCCAATATTGTTTGCCTTACTTGTTGCACTTATTAATCTCTTTAGATGGCTAACGTCCAATGATTATATTATAATAAGTAGTAAGGTTTTCATCTTCTCTGACAGTCAAACCGCGCTTAAGGCAATACCCAGGTCAGGCAGGCCCTAACTACAAGATTTACGCTTCTTCATGAGTGTGGTGATGCTTTGGAACTGCTGGCTAAGAGCAGGGTAGAAGGAGGAGAAGGATAAAAGCAGGTTACACTTTACACTGGTATGGGAACTTGGTCATATGGAAGTCCCAGGGAATGAGAAATCCTATTACTATCCTATTACAATCCTGACATTCATCATATCAGGTAGGTTCGAGGAGTCAAGGAATGGAGAGTAATTGGCAGAATGCTAGGGGTATGCAAAAAGGGTTGCTAGTGGCCTACTAGCCAGGCTTCAGGCGCCCTCATTCACTACTACTACATATACATGTATAGCACTTAATAAAAATTAATTTAAAATTTATAATTTGGTTGGATTGTCAATGGTAGAACAGAAATATATATATATATATATATATATATATATATATATATATATATATATATATATATATATGTCGATTTCCTTGAAAATAGTCGGCCAAATCAATTCCTAACACTTTCATACATTTAAAATAAAAAAGTCAGTCAGCAAAAGTTAAAGTCAGTAAAATGACCAGCTATGACTTCCAACTTTCAATTGCTCTATTTATCAGATTTATTACATGTATATAGAGATAAAATAGGTACCTCTCACGTCATTAAAACATTTAAGCAATTAGGCAGCGATATTTTAATTAAAAGCCGTGCAACCATTATCTAGTAAAATCCGGCATCCCAATTCGTCTTGGGGTTGATTGGCTTTTATTGAAATTCCGGTAGTTATATTGTGCACATATGAGCCATCGGATTTTCAACGATACAAAAAATAAGTAGGTTATTTAATATTTAATCGACAAGATCAATATACAAACAACACTTTAATTTCGAAAATTCAACACTGACAGTGACACTTCCTATACGAAAAAAGGATATATTAAGGAAAATGTGGATTAACTTTTCATAATTTTATAAGTATTACCGCATCTAAAGTTTGTAATTGATATACACTTATATTATACTCTCAATATTACTCTATTGTAAAAATAATTCCATTTAAGTATTTTAATTCCAATATATCCTAAGTAAAAAGGTAAGTTCTTCCAAATGCCTATCGAATAATAATAATACGAAGAACATCACTTGCCTTCAAATCATTCAGCTCTTACAAACAAACAGAAAATACTACTTTTACCCGCTCTCTTGAATAGACAAAGTGTAAATTCGCAAAACGTTGCTTGACAAATATTTGCAAGTTCCTTGTAGAAGTGCGAATAAGGTGGGAAGGGCGCAACGGAACAAAAGCAGTGAAGGAATCTAATACAATTAAATTTATTGGCTTGGAAATTGTCGCATTTTCTGCCCTGTTTCAATAAACAAATACAATTTTTACATTTGTAGACTAAATTGATCATATGTATTTTCATGGAAAATCCTGATTTAATGTGGACGGTAAATGATAAAAAAGACCAGACAATGTGTTGTATCAATCTGTGTAATACAGAGGAGTTTCACAACACAGTGGCTTCCTTTTCCAACGCATTCTATTTAGAAATTCCACGAACTACGCATCCTAGGAACCTGATCTAAAAATCGGAGCAGACCAATGTTCTCTCAGTATGGATTCTCGGATCGTTTCGTGTTCTTTTTCAAAACATTTGTAGATAAGTGCTTCAGTTAGCATTATGAAGGTGTAAATAATGCTAGTAAGAATAAAAGTTTAAGCTAGTAGGTTTGTTTTAAACAATGCCAGGTAGTTTACACTCCTATCCCTGTGGGTATCTTAAGAAATTTCTAGTGAAATAACTGTTTTTTTTATGAGAAATGACTGTTTACTTTGTCCCATAGTGTTTTAGAATATTTTGAATCTTGTCCACGGATCTTTATCCCAATTTTCCTCTGAGCCTTTAATCTTTATTCTTCATTGTGAATGTCTTTTGATTCAATATACAGAAATATTATGTTGGCGAAAAAGTATTAAATTTTACTAATTATTTTATGTATTAAACTTGTGAGATCCCAGTCCTAGAGTTTTACTTGTAACTTCGTAACATATTGTACCCTCGCTTCATTTCTAATTATTGTAATTAATGTTCTAGATACCAGCAGCTGAATTGTAAAAAAGCATCAATCATCGAGATTTGATAAATAACTCATACTCTGACAAGTTCTTGTTCGAAAGCTAGTTAAAAACAGAAGTGGGAAAAATTCATAAACCAATGTATTACTTTATTACTATATTGGCCAATCTAAATGTTGTACCAGTCTTCCTTGCTTAATTCCAAGACAAGTGGTATTACTGTGACCATTATTAGATTCATATATCGCAGGTCTTATTGTCGCCACTATAGTGCACATATGCTGCTGTAAAATTTGGGTCATGCCAAACCAAATCCTACATCGAGGTGTTAAGTTTAAATCATTTTTTATTTTGTTGTTTGTCATCAGGTACTAACAACAATTTCTTATCTTTACCATAAGATATTAATGCACTGAGTCTCCATCGTATAACCTACCTACGAGTTTAGTGTTCCCTGTAAAGATAGAAGGATTAGTGCCTAAATACAATAATATTTTACTTCGGAACTGCTTTTCGGAATTTTGAAAAAGTGGAAAATAAAATATTTCAAATATTTGAATTATAAGATTCTGAAAACCAGTGCCGATGTTTGAACAGTAAGTAATATTTGAATATATTAAAAATAAAAAATATATATTTCTATGAGGAATTATTGGGCGAAATAAAGAGCGGCACTTGCCGCCCTTGCCCGAGATAGACTTCCCCCGGTGGGTTAGACTTGTAGGCGAAGAAAGACGACAAGACGGGTCTCTTCCAATAGCTCCCAACTAGCGGCAGACACAATGGGTCGAAAGACTTGAGTGCTGCGGGTAACCGCGTCGCCTACCAACAACAACAACAAGACGACAAGACAGAAGAGCGCCAGAGGACCCTACCCAGCCTGCAGGGTAGAGCCAGCAAAGGAGGAGACCCGACGAATCGCCCACACCACTTTTTGTGATCGGGGTTGGTGAAGGATGGGGTCCACCTCTACGAGGCAGTCCAGGCCTACAGCGATGGAGAGGGTAAAGAGCGATAATCCCGCTCGATCCCCAAACCATCCCAGGTCATGACCACGGCCAATGGATATTGGCGGATATTGGCGAAATTGTCAGTTTGAATTTACTGTATAGCTATTGGATATTATTATAATTGTTTGCATATATTCATAGTGATTTTTATTAGCAAAAGCTGTATTACTATTACTGTAATTAGTCTTAAAATCAATAAGGTAAGTTATTTTACTGAACATAATTGTCACAGCTATAAGAAAAATTATCTGCTATAAAGGATTCGTTATTTATGAGATAAATTATAATTTATGATCGATAATATTACTAACTATTAGTTATTTTGTATAGTGCTCCAAAGACTATCATGCAGCACTTATAAATTTCAATTTGTGAAGCGTAAAGTACATTATATAAGAGTGCTTCCCCGATTCTTTTGTATGACGATGGATGTGGTGTCACTGAATAAATGTATCGAAACTAGTTTATGTCTACATGTGCTACACCGTAAATTGAACAGAGGTGCAGTGTCAGTTATGAAGTGTGGTATTTTTGTATATGTATATATCAATAAACAATTTCAATGTATTCGCTCAATAACTGAAATTTCTAAATGCTATTTTACCTTTTGGTTATATTTACTCACAATATTATATGCATTAGGTGTTTCTTGAAAATCTTACGACATGATATATTTTTAGAATATGTATACTACAGAATAGTATAATATACAGGGTGCCTCACCGGGAACTTCGTCAATCGATTATTTTGGAAAACTATAATTACAAAAATTCTGAAAATTTGGTAGCAAATACCAACATCGATAGGGACCATTTGACTGTAATATTTTCACGGTGGTTATACCAGAAGTAGATGTCAACTTGCTTATTTTAAGTAGGACACAATATATATTGTTTTATTTTTAGATTCTACACAAAAATTCTAAATACACTTCATGTATGATGTCCTGTACCTAACTCTAATTGTTTTTGACAAAATTAAAATTTGATGTAAAAAATTACGTTTGCAGACCGAAAAATAATGATCAATTTTGATTGTACGGGAGCCTTTATTATTTAATTTGTTGTCGTTTCTATGTAGAAAGGAGCCTACTGTAGCAGTTTTCGTTCAATATTTTAATAATTATTAACACAGGTAGCTCAATAAAAAGAAGAAAAAAAAAAAAAGGAAATCGAAAATCATTTTTTTAAACAGGAACTATCGGTTTTTATAATTTTATCTTATTCAGAATTGAAAATAAGGCTAACTGCATAAAATTTGTGGGTAAAAGGTAGAGATAAAGGTAAAACCTTTTTCTATTAGAAACATTTTCGGCTTTAAGTTCAGTTGCTTTTATATTTTTGGGTATATCAAGGCAAATGTACAGCAAATATATACGTTCTTGATATTACTCACGTTCAATCACGTTCCTCATAAATAATAAACAGATTTAAATAATCTTCATTTGCACAATTTAAGCGTCTCGGCATGATTATTGACACCTAATTTTCGCCTAACGCCGTCATGGCCAATTAAAAGTATCTAACTGAACTCAAAAGTCGTAGCATTTTTGCAACAGAAAAATGTTAAATCCGATATTATTAAAGCTATAAATTTTCGCAAGAGACAACCCCTATGCAAAATTAGCCTTAATGTTTATTCTGAATGAGATAAAATTATCAATACAAGAAGTTTTCATTTGAAAAAATTTAATTAAAATAACCGAAAGTGCCACCAACTTGAAAATATTTCAGCCGAATGGCCCCCATTGTCGTTGGTATGCTGCCAAATCTTATATATGTTTTGTAATTGTAGTTTTTCGATAATCGATCGATGGATTTCCCGGTGGGACACCCTGTATTTTTTACATATCGGTTGCCATTGGTTATTAATATAAGTTATTAATGTATATCATTGTTAATAAAATTTATGAATCAATACATTACCATTAACATTGGTTGCTAATACGTACAGGTAAGGGCAAGAACAAAAGGCTTTTGTGTCATTTATTAAGAAATTCTTTTATATATAATTCCTTTATCACTTGGAAAATGATAAAAACCAGGAAACGAAGTTATATTATGTGATATCATCAAAAACTTTTAAAGTATACCTACCAAAGAAAAACACTGAATTGATGTAGGTATATAGCTGAAAAAATAAAGCAATCGCGACTGCGCATTTCATTTGCCATAGGGTTTGATGTTTCAGATGGAGATGATAACATAAAGATAGACTGAACACTAATATTCTTCTAAATTATGTAATTCTTTTAAATGAAATATAACAAAATGAAATAATTTAATCGTTTTTTCCTCCAAACAGGTTCAACCGATACATTGTTTTGGTTCTCACACGAAGCGTTTCTGAATCGTACTGAGCACGAGCACTTTAAAAATTCGAAGGCTTTATTCAAACTGAACACGCTCAGTACATTACAAAACTGGTTCTTGTTAGAACCAAAACATACCTTATAGAATTATACACAAAATCATTAATAATCATTTAATCAAACTTAAAAACTTTTTTTTGATACTTTGCTTAGAATAGTTATTAAATTACTTCCATATTGCTGGTTTTTGTTATTTTACAGTTAGTGTATTACAAAAAGTATTTCTTGATTATTTATTCTTATGTATTATATTTGTATCTTGAAAACAGGGACAAGCTGGCTAGGCTAACCGATTATTACAATTTTGTCAAGCTTACGAGTCAATTAATCACGACCTATTACTCTGTATATTACTGAGGTGACGTAAAACTCAAATGTCTGGACATATTTTATCATATTTAAGCCACATAAGCCGCATAAAAGGATAATTCTATAAAAGTTTAAACAAATACACTATCAGAATAAACATTTTGCATCCCTTGTTATTTTTATTACATTCCTATATCTTGACATGCCTTCTTTGGTCTTATTTCCTATAATCCGTTTGTAGATGTTAGTGTAGCAAACGTAAGGTGCGCGACAAAAACGCGACAGAAATGGGTTCTTTTTTTTACAAAAAGGTTATTAAAATGACAATGATTAACAAACATTAAATATTTTCATTAGATGCTCAAACTCATTTCAATTTTGAGCTAGGTATACAAAAATGTATTCCTCTGAAAATATTCTGAAGTGTCCTTTGAATGTCCCTTCTTCTAATGAGATTAAAGGCATATAGAATATTTGCCCTCAGCTCCCCTACACAGTTGGGTCAACACCACCTCTATAGGTGGTGTTGGTTGGGTACGTTTTTGTATACCTAATTTTTCAGGATTACCCACAAAAAACAATCTAGTGGAAATAAATCGGTATATTCGGCGCTTGTTTAAATATAACAACTTTCATACCCATTGTGGAATAATCAAAAAGGTGCTGCATCCAATTAGATATAATGTTTGAACTAATTTAATGATTTGTAGTAAAACTGTATATATTCTTATTGAGTTTCTACGCGTCCACAGACATAGACTTAGGTGTATTGGCTCGTGTTGAATAGGTATGGCGTAGTTAAATGAAAACCGAAAGAAATTTGAGTACAGTACTACAATTTTGCAGTGTCGTACTCCATTGAGTTGCATATAACGTCGCAATAAATCATAGTAATTTAATAAGTGTTAGTAGTAGAGTTTTATTATATGTACACTTCATATAGTTTAGTTCTACATTTTTACCATTGGCTTCCCTTCAGCTTAATCACATTGAAGACGAGCAACACTGCTAAACATTAACGCTTGTAGTCATTGACTGCCACAGGGACTACCTAAATAGAAATATAAAACTTTGTGATATATTAATTCTTACATACGTTTCATATTATATTGGAATATACTGACCAGCTTTGAAAACAGATATTACAGAAAATTCTGAATTCATGTTTGAGGTAATGTTATTACTTACGTAAGTTTGATCACATCTCAAACAAATTTCGTGAAAGTAATTGGTTAAATTTGGATGAGGGATTCCGATTATATATATATATAGCTTCGTTAATATATAGGGTGAAGGTCCTACAGCTCCTTCCTCCTCCTTCGAGAAATTAATCAAAATATACTATGATCTATGAACTATGTTTAGGAATTGAACCCTTTATGTAATTCCAAAACATTCTACAACTCAATTTCAACATAATTTTCCTATATTGCATTCATCATTTTTAATACTTATTCTATGACAATATATACTATTTTATATACTATAACATTTGTAGAATGTCATGCAAACCAACAGTTTCTCTTACGTAGCAACACAGATACAGAACATGAATGTTAAATATCCGAGTACCTTTTCTGATGGTTGGTAAAATAAAATGAGCAATTCTTATCTACGACAAGGGATGACTTGCAATAAAAGATACTGGCACGTGACACAAGGGAATATCACGACGCACAAGAAAACTGATATCGAACGACAGTTATTATTATGAACGTGTCTTTTGTTCACAGAATCAACAAAGTTTTAATTCGCTGTAGACGAATTGACCACTCTCTTTAACTGTGGTATTTGGTCAGGTCAATGAACCAATGAACTTAGTTTTTTATAACATTGATAAAGACTCTTTAGGTATACAATTGATTAAATCAGTCTGTTTGTTACTATTTTAGTCATAGTGAAAAAGTTTTTTTGATGAAGACATCGATATAGAGTTTCATCGATATAGACTGTATCTCTAAAAATAAAGTACGGAAAGAGTGTGCCATAACATATCACACCTGTTGGTCATATCTCCCTGATTTAACACTGAATTTTAAAATATGTTCGGAAAGTAAATTAATAGATAGGTGTTAGTAGTGGTAACACACCGTAGTGCCCTCTAGTGTGTTTATCACCACTACTAACATTCACGATGCCCATTAGGTAATCACGTCGCAACATCGTTCATCGAGTCCACTACCTATGGCACTCTGATGAACGCAAAATAAGCGCGAAACTGGTCAGTGTCTGGTATTTGGTCTCGATGAACGATGTGGCGACTCCTATGGAGATGCCGATTTAATGCAACGCCAATCGGGGCATATTGGCCGTTGAGTAGTTGTTTTCGGCATATCCTTCAAATAAATAGATAGGTGGCCAAAATTATATATATATGACCTACGTAGATATGTTTAAAGTAATTAGCTAACATTTCAGTTTCAATGTGATAATGTGTGAAATGTGATATTATTTTTAAATAAAAATTTAAAAATTAAATTGGTAAAAAAGTTATGCTTTCTTTGTTGTCAATATCTAGTACACTGAACAAAAAATTTCATATCTATAGACATTGGTAGCTAAGGAAACTTAATAACCATTACAGGAGCTCCGTGGTCGAATGATTAAAGACGAGAGGTAATTGTTCCACACATTTGACGACGGTTCGAATCTCGCTGCCGATCAACTTTTTCTAATTGCTTCTATATATTCTATAATTAGTAGTGTCTAGTACCGAATCGACTAATTATTATTCGACTGTGTGACTTTCAGCATAACTCGTTGGTGATTTTCATTTACTTGAATACGTTTCTTCCTCCTGACTTGTCTTTTCGTTGAATGTTAACATTGCCAGTGGTCTTAAATTTTTTACAACGTACAAAATTACACTGTTTGATGGTTTAGGCTTTTGAAACTTGTGATCAAACTGAGATCCAACCCACTTAATGCTGGGTCTATTATTTCTACCAAACTCGTATGAATGATTGCCACATTCGTATGAGGGCCATGTGCATCACATATAAAATATTTTTCTTCAGCTGTAAGCATCTTATTCCCTGAGAATGTTGTATAATCTGACAGATAACAAGTTACTGTTTGTTTAAAATAAATTTCGTAAGGTCGAATCTACTACACATTAATTAAAATTAAGTTATAATAAGTAACAAGCGAGGAGAGTAAAAACATGGAATATCAAACATAAAGAACTTCAGAATTGTTTTTCCTCTGAAAATAGTAACTATAAGTACCATAAGATTCGGGGTGAATATTTCTTAAGATAAAATTATAGTTGAACTGCTTTGACTGAGAACTTGTATATACAGGGCCCTGTAAATATTTAAAGGAGCAAAGACTTAAACAGGATCGTACAGTAATAGAATATGAAAGATGGGGCAAACTAAGGACACATTGATATAGGTATATATTTCGCTAGAGTTACCAGTGTGCAATAGAGAATTCATATGTTGTCTAGGAAATATTTTACATAATATATTCTAACGTAAAATAAAAGTTCCACTCTATGGAAAGATAAGCCGAACATGTTCTGCTGCATGAAAATTCTTTTCACTGACAATTTTATGCACTACATACCTTTAGTTGGTATTGAATGACAGTTTTTTACTTTTTTTGTTAACAAATCATATTATGTAAATTATAGAAACTCATAGGCTATATTACGTTAAATTATAGTCATATCAGGTTACGGTATATGTCGAAATGTGTATACCCCGTTTACCTGTTCCTAGGAAAATTCAAAGAGCATGCTGCCCATATACGTACATATACCAACGACTCTTAGTATGTAGAGGATTGTTGGATCAATTATTTTACGGCAATATACTGTCAAAGTCACCTACAGTGGTCATTTAATGAATAGGCGCAAAAATGGATAATTTGTAAGAGTTTTTACTGAACATAATAAAAATATATGAAAAAAATTCATGCATTATATTATACAGGGGTGGCCAACCTGCGGCTCGCTAGCCACATGCGGCTCTTGAAGGATTATTTGTGGCTCTCGATAAATGTACCCGAGTTCCCTTTTCATTTTTGTGCTATTAATATTTTAAAAAATTATTATCGTTCTATATGTGTTTCAAAATATCTTTGAAATTACTGACGACAAATATGAAAGACTAAGTGCAACGTTGTAACAAATTTCATCTCCGTCCAAGTTAAGAATGATATGACTCATCGAAAACTTCTAACTTCTCTAAAGTGTTTGAGTTAATTATCCATCACTACTTATATTCTCACGTTGAAAAACACATTTCTCAATACCAACATGGATTCATGAAAGGACGCTCCACGACTACAAATCTTGTTACTAAGGTCCAGTATATTGCTGAAGTGTTGGACAGAGGCAATCAAGTTGATGTAATTTATACGGATTTCTCTAAAGCTTTTGATCGCCTGGACCATGATTTGCTGATTAAGAAATTGAGTTCATTTGGTTGCTCCAATAACTTTTTATCGTTATTTCGGTCATATTTCGACGATAGATTTCAATTTGTTCAATACCGGGGTTTTCAGTCTAATAAGTTTCCGCAATTGTCTGGAGTTCCCCAAGGATCTGTATTGGGGCCTCTATTTTTTATATTATTTATTAATGATTTAACAGAACTTTTTAATGTTGACTATCTGCTGTATGCGGATGATTTAAAATTATTTATAGAAATTAAGTCTTCTTCTGATTGCTTAAAATTGCAAGATAATCTATCCAATTTGTATCGTTGGTGTAATGATAATTATTTGCCTTTGAACATAAATAAATGTAACAGTATGTCCTATTGCCGTCGCAAAGATATCCACCTTTTTAACTATACTCTCGATTCAAGTATCTTGAATCGAGTCTCGGAATTCCATGACCTCGGTGTTACATTTAGTTGTAATTTATCTTTTGATGCTCATATTCGCGTGGTAAGTGATGCCGCATTTAAAAGTCTTGGTTTTGTCTTGCGTAACTCCAAGGACTTTCGGAATGAGGGGACGTTGAATGTTCTATACAATACGTTTGTTCGCAGTAAATTGGAGTATGCTTCCGTTATTTGGCCCACTCGGCCCCGAACCATACAAGGTCATTTTCTAAGCCAAGAATAACGGCGCGTAAATTGGAGTATGCTTCCGTTATTTGGAGTCCGCTTTACAATACTCACATTTTACAATTGGAGAGAGTACAGCGGAAGTATCTAAAGAGCTTGCATTTCATTAATTTTGGTGTCTATCCAACTCGGGGTATTCCTGAGGATATACTGTTGTCTAGATTGAATTTAATTAGCCTGCAAAGTAGACGCGTTATGTACTCGCTGATCTTTCTTCACAAAATCATTAATAATTTACTCAACTCACCCTCATTGGTATCTAAAATTGTCTATCGCGTTCCTAGATTTAATTCTAGAACTAGTTCTGTATTACATTTACCGATTCCTCGTACCTACTTGTTAACGGCATCTCCTTTCTACCAGATGGTTGTTAATTACCAGTTGTTTGAAGATCGACTCGATATATTTTTCGATTCTATAAAGTCCATTAAATGCTTATTTGTCTAATAAATTATAACTAGTTATGTATACCTAATTGCTTATTGTTTGTATGTATGTATAATATGTATATAATATCTGTTTATATGTTTATCCCGTTGGTTTTCTGTACCCGTACTGTCATTTACAATATTTTCATTTTGTTAGGTTTAAGTAATGTTAATATTTGTATGCTTCAACCTTGTCCTGTAATTGGGTTTTTCCCGTTGGGCATTGTAACTAAATAAATAAATAAATAAATAAATAAATAAATAAAACTGCGCGAACGAACATAAACAGTGGCGTAATCGTCCGTAATCGACCGACTCCAAACCGATTTTGAATTTGTAAACTTTCATTGCAACGGACAGTTGACATTGTACTCTGGAGGAAACAATTTGTATCACTTTTGCTACGGATATTTGTAATCTGTAATTTTTGGTAAGTTAACTAAATTTGTTTCATAGTATGGCTCGGCATAGTATAAATGTTAGTAAAAATGGCTCGGACTATCAAGGAGGTTGGCCACCCCTGTATTATAGTATTATTTGCATAGATCATTTAGAAACCGATTAAAAAACACAAACGTTACTGCCTAATTGATTATGTCTAATTTACACGTACCCACATGTATTTTATATTACAACTACCTTTACTACCTTTATCCATTTTTCCAATGGTTATATCACAGACAAACAACAAATATCACAGACATTTGCCTGTGGTTATGTTATTCGACAAATACCAGTTTAAATTGTAAATTAACTATATTCATATAAACGTAATAAGTATTTATTAATCGTATCTAGCAAGAATCTAGGCATAAAATCTAAATATCTACATCGTATTCCCAAAAGTACCTCAAATTAGGGAAATCCAAGTAAAGGGATCCAATAAATTCACAAATGAGAAAGTAAAAATAAAGCGACACTGAAACAAAAGGCTTAACAACGTTAGTCCACACTATCCTATTGGTCGCTTCCAATCAGGTCCCCAGACATTGCAGATGTGGGCTTGACGTTGTTAGGGAATGGAAATAGAGGAAGGAAGGGTCGAGGGACAGAGAAATGGGAAACCGGCCGACAGATGAGAATTAATGGAGAGTATTTTTCTTGCTTTAAACTGATGGTAAGATGTGGCCAGCTCTGAATGCACAAATTTTTAGACGGTAAAACTGACAGACAACAACATAGATTCCTTTATTGCCTTCCTGTGTATGTTTTCCCGTAGTTAGACGAATATTGCACTATTTCATATCTCCGAGTTCGGATTGCAGATATAATATTCTATTATGGTCTCGCACACCCAGCGAGTTCATTCTTCTGAAGCTCTGATTTACTTTACGTTTTCCTTTCCACACGTTCTTAAGTATTTTATATTAACCCACCCTATACGCAGGGAGATACATGTAGGGTGGGCAATGATATTTATTTATAGCATCATTATTAGGAATGCGAATTTTTATATAATGTATAAAATATTACAGTAATGTAATTAGACATAATAATAAGATAATGTGAAGGCAATAGCTATTAGGTTGAAATATTATGTACAGGGTATTCGCGTATATTTTGACCCCTACCTACAGGAGTTATTAAGAAAGTTAGAAAAAAAGTTTAAATACAAAAGTTGTTTGGTTTTTCATATATTATGTTCTATCTAAGTCGAAAAAAAAATTGCATTTCATAAATTTGGGAAAGCCAGTTGAACATAATATTTTTAAATGGGACACCCCGTATAATTTTACACGCTTGGGTAAACATTTTTTTCCTGATTTCAAAAATATATATTTTGTTGACATTTGCACTGACAATTTTCGAAATATTGAACTAAAAAGAACTAAACAAAGAACTAAAAATATTTATCAGTAGAAACCAACAGTAATAAAAAATATTTTATGATTTTCGATGTAACCTCTTTAGTTATTTAAATATTTTCTAATATTTTAATTTTTTAATATTTTTTTATGATTTATTGCAAACATTAATTATTAAAGAATTCGAAAACTGTCAGTGCAAATGTCAAAAAATATATATTTTTGAAATCAGGAAAAAAATTTTTGCACAAGCGTGTAAAATTATACAGGGTGTCGCATTTAAATAGGTTTCCTCAAATTTACGACATAAAATTTTTTTTTTCGACCTAGCCAAAAGATAATACGTGAAAAACCAAACAACTTTTGTATTTAAACTTTTTTACTAATTCTCTTAATAACCCCTGTAGGTAGGGGTCAAAACATACGCGAATACCCTATACCTACAAGAAAACACAATCCGAAAGTAAATTTTGGTCATATGAGATTTTACAAAATTTACGTTAAAATACAAAAGAATAGTTGTTTGTGTATCAAGACACTTTTTGTGTACAAATTGAAGTGTTTACCACGAATGTGGATTTTATTTGCAGGCAAGTAAACCACATGAGGGGTACAAAGAAACTTTAGTGTCGAGAAATACATTATGTTTTTTTCGAAATCGAGAAAACTGCATTTACTTACAGAATTATGCCGCAAATACTGCACTGTTTTATTATGTTTCATACCGCGAGCGCGCCCATATTTTGCCGGAATGACTTTGGTTTAATCAAATGTTGGTTAGTCTCGTTAAAAAAAAGTAGACGGGGGAAAATTAAAAATAATATAGAAGAAAGTCTGTGAAAGTAAAATAAAAATAAGATGATGAAATGTTCTTCCTATAATACAGAAACGCACCATTAGGGCGTCAGGAGGGGCTCAAATTTTTGGAAAATAGTCTTAACTTAATGATGTATGGGGTACACCTTGTTCCACGTAAAACGACCCACTATACTATCTGGAAATCTATAAAAGATGTGGAAAAAAGTTAAAAACAAAAGTTTTTTAGATTTTCGAGTTCTTTTAAAATATAATACTTCCATGTATACAGGGTGTCCCAATTTTGCTGGGACGACATCAACTCTGAAAATTTAAATGGGACACCCTATATTTTTGTCGATTTTTGGATTCTTTGTCAAAAATAAACCCGACTTGCCCATTTAAACTATAGTCGAATTTTGCGTAGTTTTCGAGGTATTTGAGGTTATGTGTGGGTTTTTGAAAAATCAAGGTATTTTTCAACACGATATAAAAAAATTATCAAAAACTAAAATTAGTCGTTTGGGTGGTAATTTCCACTTACAAAGCGTCAATGCATATACAGAATACAAAATTTTTGTTAACACTTATACAGGGTGGACATACTACGAAATCAATCTTGCAACTTTATAATCTGAAAAAAGTCGATTTTTTTAAATGTAACGCCCATTATATAATTACTCTATGTTAAAGACAATGAAAATACCTATCATTCCATATACATATGTCCTATACATAAATTCAATGGTTACAGAGAAAATCGCAATTTTATAGAAAATCACAATGATTTCTGGTATAATGGTATTGTAACGCTGCATGCTCTCAAAAAAACTAGGAGGCTATGGAATGAGTAATATTTAAATTTGTTTTAATTTGACAGATCTGCAATATATTTGTGTTTATATAGTGGTAGTTGCATTCCTAAATGATTTTAAATTCAAAATACCTAACTAGGTAGGTATCTATTGTAATTTACCAGCAGAAACCAACAGAATCAAACAAATATTTTAAGTAACAACTACATAATAATTAATAACAGATTACAAGGAAGTTTAAAAAACAAAACCATGAACAATCTGGTCAATGTTCAATGAACAAGCCGTGCGAAATGCTGTTGCAAACATTCAAGTGCGATATACACTCTGTATAGCAGAAAACGGACAATATGCCGAAAATAAATTATAATGTACCTATTATAAAATTATCTGTTGTTCATGGTTTTTTGTTTTTTTAAACTTCCCGTAATCTGTGATTAATTATTATGTAGGTAGTTGTTACTTAAAATATTTGTTTGATTCTGTTGGTTTCTGCTGGTAAATTACAATAGATACCTACCTAGTTAGGTATTTTGAATTTAAAATCATTTAGGAATGCAACTACCACTATATAAACACAAATAAATTGCAGATCTGTCAAATTAAAACAAATTTAAATATTACTCATTCCATAGCCTCCTAGTTTTTTTGAGAGCATGCAGCGTTACAATACCATTATACCAGAAATCATTGTGATTTTCTATAAAATTGCGATTTTCTCTGTAACCATTGAATTTATGTATAGGACATATGTATATGGAATGATAGGTATTTTCATTGTCTTTAACATAGAGTAATTATATAATGGGCGTTACATTTAAAAAAATCGACTTTTTTCAGATTATAAAGTTGCAAGATTGATTTCGTAGTATGTCCACCCTGTATAAGTGTTAACAAAAATTTTGTATTCTGTATATGCATTGACGCTTTGTAAGTGGAAATGACCACCCAAACGACGAATTTTAGTTTTTGATAATTTTTTTATATCGTGTTGAAAAATACCTTGATTTTTCAAAAACGCGCACATAACATCAAATATCTCGAAAACTACGCAAAATTCGACTATAGTTTAAATAGGCAAGTCGGGTTTATTTTTGACAAAGAATCCAAAAATCGACAAAAATATAGGGTGTCCCATTTAAATTTTTAGAGTTGGTGTCGTCCCAGCAAAATTGGGACACCCTGTATACATGGAAGTATTATATTTTAAAAGAACTCGAAAATCTAAAAACTTTTGTATTTAACTGTTTTCCACATCTTTTATAGATTTCCAGATAGTATAGTGGGTCGTTTTATGTGGAACACGGTGTACATGTATATGCTTGAATGGATACAGATTTAATTAGTAAGTGATTATTTCATAAAATAATTAGAATAATTATTGGTGTCGAAAAGTTAGAAAAAACTGGTGTCGCCTCCTATTTTTTATCACTATTGCACTGACGTAATTTTTGTATGTAAATGATCTGTAAATTATATTATACACAGAAAATGTTCTCAAATTTTTTTTCTGTATAAAGTTGATACAAAACATAATATTGGCCATAAAAAAATATCAGTTACTACTAACTCATCTGCGACTTTGCCAATAAGATAATTTAACAAATTTATGTTCAAAACCATCAACAGCTCGACGAAAACTGTTTAAAAATTCGGTATGAATTTTTTTCAATATTTCGTCAATACACAATTAAACTGAACTTTTCAATTGTTTTCAACAGATATGTATCTATGCATATGTTTTGTTTTCAAGTATAACTTGACTGTTTTCAAAATTAATACTGCTAATAATAAGACTGCTTTAATAACTAACCAACCCAATTTAGTTAGGTAACTTTTAGACATCCATATAACAGTTAGGGACTTCAAATAACATCTAATATTTTAGTATAAATAGAACGCTAGAGTGAGTGTTGGCGTTTTATGGAAGATCAAAATTAAAAAAAATCTACACCTGAATAGCCTCTAACGTTTTGCATTTAAATAAATTCAATAGTGATATTTTAATTACAAGAACTCATGGGACCCGCCCAACATTTATTTTAGGGAAATCGAGTTAATGTTCGTCAATCAGTTAATGCTCGTTGTTGTTAAGAATATTTCGCATAGCCTGATGAAAATCGCAGACTACTGTCAAATAAATACTTACGTTTTGTTAGAAACTGTAGCTATGTTACGTACCTTCAACAAAAAAAAATTATTTATTTCTTTCCAACATTACTGAACATTATTAATAAATATAATATATAAATATAATATAAAATATATATTTAAAATTATAGATATAACAGAATATATTTATTTATGTTATAATATACAATTACAGCAAATTATTTATATAACGATATGTTCTCAATTTTAAATTGAGCCATATGAAAGATATTCACCCTATGCGGCATTCTTGATTACTAGATTAGTTCCAGCAAATACTATATATAAATATATTCGTGAAACAAGAGAATATCAAAAAAATTAAATAATACATACTACGTTCCCTTGCGAAAAATATTGCTTCTCGCGGTCTTACACAGCACCCTGTAGAAAATGCAGTTCAATCTACATCAAAACTTGCAGAATCTCGAAAATTGCTTATATTTAATATTTCTTCCAAAGTTAAATCTAAAAAAGTTAAGTTTTCAACTGATGATCATGGACAGGGTTATTTGCAGGGTTAAAAATTTACTTATAGGCCAACTCTTAAACTAAGAGAGATACAAAAAATTTACTCCCCTTTCTCGATATCATTTTCTGATACAAACGTAACGTCGAGATACAAAATAACTCATCTTTTGTTTTTGGGTTAATGAACAATTTTTCGGAATTTTTGGTGTCTGCGCATATTTCTGTTATTTTAAATTAAAAAAAAATAAAACTTATATGTTTTCCAGACAATTTTTTTAATGTAATGCAGTGGCCTTGACAATTTTTTAAGAAGTTTATAAAATTTGGAGTTATGACTTGAATACTTTTATACTTGAGTATTTTTCTAAATGAAAATCATAATCATATACGAAAAGAAAATGGAAGGTATTACTAACTATCAAAATAAAGATTCTGTAAAAAATAATTAAGACGAATAAATGAATTACGCATATTAACATGGTTAAAAAGAGAAGAAAGTTTATGTCATATCTCTAAGTTTTATCAACTTATTAAAGATTTGATTACGCCACTGTACTATTTAAAAAAAGTGTCTCGAGGATGTAAAAGTTGTTTTTACTCCTAGTACCTTAAAATAACCGAGATATAATGCGCAAGTACCAAAAATTTTAAAAATCAAATTTTCCCCAGTAACTCAAAAATTAAGGAAGAATGGCCATTTTGCACTTTTGCATAAAATTTGTCTCAGAAAAAAAATCGAGAATGTGGGGTTAATCTTTTTGTATCTCTCTTAGCTCAAGAGTCAAGAGACTCGGTACATGTCTCTTCTGTGACAATATTTCTATAGGAAGTAAAGACCGAAAACAAAAAATACAAGAACGCGTGAATTTCAGTAGGAGTTTTCTAATTCGCAGTTAACTTTACAGCAATTTTAACTTTACTAGTTACAGCAATTTCCTTAAAGAATACATTAGTTATAATAACTTTTAATTATTATTATTTCTTCAGTAACTGCAGTCCGTACTGTATTAGATTTGGCTTAAATTTTCATTGTTACTCATTGCATTATATATATATGCTAAATTGCTTTATGTTGGGTATGGGAAATTAGCCCCTAACTCTTGGCGTTCGACTGAACTAATCCACAGTCAGTTAGTAAGTTGCTAGTAAGTGTTGTAAGCCCCTTGGTAACATTTGTAAGCAAACGGTCACCGTTTGATTTGTTATTAACGTTTAGGAGCTGGTTTCTTAGCAGCCCTCAAGATTTTAATTTTATATTGTCATCTATTAGTAAGTCATTTTTAAGTATTTGTTAGTTGTGTCTACATTTGTAACTCTGTAATAAAAAAGTTATAACCAATTAATAAATAGGGGCTAACTTCTAAGCAGCCCCCAAATGTTTTGTTTATCTTACCAGTTGTTAGCAAATCGTTTGTAAGTATTTGTAAGCTATCTTGCAATACTTGTAAGTCTGTAATAAAAAAGTTATAACCAATTAATAAATAGGGGCTCACTTCTAAGCAGCCCCCAAGTTCTTTCAGAATGTTTTGTTTATCTTACCAGTTGTTAGTAAATCGTTTGTAAGTATTTGTAAGCTATCTTGCAACATTTGTAAGTCTGTAATAAAAAAGTTATAACCAATTAATAAATAGGGGCTAACTTCTAAGCAGCCCCCAAGTTCTTTCAGAATGTTTTGTTTATCTTACCAGTTGTTAGTAAATCGTTTGTAAGTATTTGTAAGCTATCTTGGAACATTTGTAAGTCACTAATAAAAAAGTTATAACCAATCAATTAAATGAGCACTCACTTCTTAGCAGCCTTCAAAATCATTCTAAATATTTTGTTTACCTTATCAGTTGTTAGTAACTCGTTTGTAAATATTTGTAAGGTTTACAAACGACGGTTTAGGTGTAAATATTTGTAAGGTCTTAGATACCAACGGATTAAAATATGATAAAATCAAGATCTCGCTAAAAAGTATCTATTTTAGTAGGTACCTACTTTTCAAGTATAACTTATTATATTTTTTAAACTATTTGACAAAGTTTACATCAGGTTTACACAAATATTACATTGAACTACTACATTACTATAGTTGTTAAAAATAGATATGGTGATAGAAAAATTCACCATTTTTTTATCGATATTTAATGTAAACATCTGCCCTTGAAAAATAAAATTTTAAAATATTCATTTATTTTAAACAATTAGTGTATATAATATGAACCCTAAAGTATTTCAGTGAGGCAGAAATCATCTTATAATCTCTGATTGAGGTAACTGAAAATTACAAATTTTAGAAAAATTACAAAGAAAAGTGAAAATGTCGACGTTTTCCAACTTCCTTTAGTGCCTTGTAAATACGTTAAGTATGTGACATACAAATGACATTTTACTTCTAGTTAGAACTACTAAGAAGCAAGCCTCTGTGGAATTGATATGAATTTATTTAATAATACCATTTTCATTAACAACTTACAAATGAAAAAAGTCAGCTTACAAATACTAACTAATGACAGCTGGTAAGGTAGACAAAACATTCTGATGAACTTGGGGGCTGCTAAGAAGTTAGCTTCATTTATTAATTGCTTATAACTTTTTTATTCGACCTACAAATATTAATTACTAATAGCTGTTGCTGTTAATATAAAAACTCCATTTCTAAAAATCTTGGGGCTGCTAAAAAGCTAGCATCTAAAAATTAATAACAAATAAAACTGTTACCGTTTACTTACAACTAACTGTTATAGACGGGCTTACAAACACTTACTAATAACTTACTAACCGATTGTGAATTAGTGCCGTCCAACTCCAAGAGTTAGAGGCTAACTTCCCGGACTCCTTTATGTTGTTAATTCTGTAAATTTGCAATATACTGTAAAAATATATGCTTGTCTACACTATATGAAAAAACCTTAAAGGTAGTTACTCTAAGGAGTCTAGTTTAATAACTAATATATTATTCTTTTACTGTGAAGATTGAATACTGAAATAATTTAAAATAAAATTAACTTTCTATGGAGCCAATGAAAGCAGACGTTATTCTAAGAATAAATATCATGTCATCGTCCAATTACGTTTACAAATATATACAGTAAACCTAAAATATGGAAATGTTGTAGAAGTTTCACTTATAATAAAGTAAATTAAAATGCAAACAAATTCCTCCGTATTTTGAAGAGGGAATAAAGGGAACCGAAGTAAATGCTAATGCGGATGGATAGGAAATACGGAATTGTACAATCCGGCTTTCTAATTTAAAAGAATATTTGCAATATCTTGAACTCAAAAGTTTTATATAGAAGTCAGTGGAAATTAAATGAACCTAATGTCAAAAGAAAACAATGACTATATTTGGTTAATACCTATTACTCTATTGTCTCATAATACCCATTTGCTTTAGGCCTTATTCGATGGCTGATTATTGGATTATTGACCGGATTTTCGGCCAAATTTTTTTTATTTTAATAGGTACTCCAAATTGTGATTACAATAATTAATCGATCAAAAGAACTTACCTGAAGTTCGATCGTAATTATATGAGGTGTTCAGTCCGAATATATCATTGTTTAACACTCAGTAGTACGCGCCATCTGGTACTACCGCGCACAAGGTTTAAAGATGAAAGCTTCCTTCCCGCTCCAGTCTCTCCGCTCTCCATGTTCCCGTTGCCCCGGCGCTCCCTGACAGGAGCTGTCATTGAGTTAAAAGAGTCGTTTTGCGACAGGGAAACGGGGGGGGATTAAGGGCTAATGATATATTCGGACTGAACACCTCATATAATTACGATCGAACTTCAGGTAAGTTCTTTTGATCGATTAATTATATTTCGGTGTTCAGTCCTCTATATCATTGTTTAACACTCAGTAGTTGTTGAAAGATAAACGGTCGCAAAACCGATGAATAAATGAACACATATATCTGTATTAACGAACATTCAGATACAGATATTGTAAATAGTAACAGAAACAATTTTATTATTAGAGAGGACATTAGACATTAATATTATGTTTTAATTTTCGAACACCGATCGAAGAAAGTTCTCGTCATTTCGAACAGGTCGATTATAAAACCTAGCAAATACCCTCGACTGTTTTGTCCATCCTGCAGCAACCCTAATTGTATCCATGGAAACTCCTTTCCTGTGGTCTACTGAAGAAGATGCATGCCTCGTGGAGTGGGCTTTAAATATGGAAACATCCACGCCAGCTTCTCCTATAGTTTCTTTCACCCATCGACTTAGTGACTGCTTTGAAGCAGGACCATGGGGACTTTTGTAGGTTATAAATAATGTGTCCACATCTGGTAACCTTAAATGTTCAGTGGCTGTTATATATTTCTTAATCAAGGAAGCAACGCATAACTGTGGGTTATCCATAAAATAAGGTAAATCCAAACATGGTTGATTTCTATGCGGCCCAGAGGTCTTAATTAGGTCTGGAATCAGAATTTTTAGACCCGAATCTAAATACTTTATATTTCGACATTTAATCAGGGAAATCGTTTGTAACCTCTGACTGGTTGCTAGTGCGAGTAACGTAACCAATTTACGTGAAATTTGCCTTAAAGTATTAACGTCTACCTTTTCCAGATATATTAATACCTGGTTTGGGTCCCAGGTTATATCGTATTTGGGACGAGACGGTCTCGCCTTAAATACGCCCTTTAAAAATCTCTTCAGGTCTGGATCATTCCCAATATTGGCTGAAACTATTAGAGAGACAGCTGCTCTGTGAGAATTGAACGAACCATATATGTTGTTTGTTGATTCTAACAAATGTTGAAAGAACGCTATTACCCTAGTTACCTCTCCTTGAAACGGTGAGATGTTACGGACATTACAGAACTCCCACCACAACTTAAAAGTAATATTATACTGCTTAATTGTTGAAGGAGCTAGGGAATTAACCATAGTTGAAATCGCATTTTCAGGAATTCCTTTTAGTTGGAATGCTTCCCTGATAAGTTTGCCGCTACCAGGATAAGCTTTGTTGATAGAGGGTGCTCTTCCTTGCTGTAAGGTGAAAGCAGAAGGTAAGGCTCAGGGTGAAAGTATAATGGTTTCCCCAATATTAATTTTGTAAACAGTGGGTACCAAGGCTGTCCTTGCCAAAAGGGTACTACAAGGATACCAGTTACCTGATCGTGCCGAATTTTTTGAAGGACTCTTAATATTAATGAAAATGGCGGGAATGCATAAAAGAAATACGAACCCCAATTTACCGTAAAGGCGTCTACCGCTAAAGCCTTTGGGTCCATATGCCACGAAATGTAGTTCCTACATTTGTGGTTGTCCATTGAAGCGAATAAGTCGATATCAGGAACTCCAAATATACCTACGATCCCGTTGAAAATTTTTTGATTTAGAGACCATTCTGTTTCCGGGAGTAACATACGAGATGCCCGATCTGCTTGGTCATTCTTGTCAGAGGGTATTTAGGATGCAAATATCCATATATTTCCTTTTTCACACCAGGACCAAATATATTTTGCTAAGTTATTTAACATGGACAATCGCACGCTTCCCATCTTATTCACACACGATAGAGCCGTGGTATTATCAGTTCGTATTAAAATATTTATGTTCCTTGAATTTTTGGCAAAACATTGCAAACCATAAAAGATAGCCTTAAGTTCTAAAAAATTTATGTGATTGTGTCCTTCGGACTGATTCCACCAGCCGTGCGAGCTTTGGTGTTGATTTGTTTCCACCAAAGCAAATCGGGCCGAAGATGCTTTGGTATTAACATTTTTGCATCATAATTACCTTGGTTTTCACTTAAAGCCACAAGTTTTTCTCGCTCAAATCTTTTGGTGTATACCCAACCGTATTTTACCGCCGGGCAGGCTGACGTAAGAATACCTAAGAATTGAGCGAATTCTTTAATCTTGCAAGTATGATTGTCCAGAAAATAATTAACCCATTTAACAATTTTTTCACATTTGTCCGTTGGAAGTTTAATCGACATCTCAATCGAGTTAAAAACGAAACCAAGGAATCTACATTCTGTGTCGAGCCGTACGATACTTTTGTTGTAATTAATCAGGAAACCCAAGGATTCTAAAAGCGAAATCGTCCGCTGAATACCTTGAGAACATTCATGTCTAGACCCACCAAGAATTAAAAAATCATCTAGGTAGTTCACGCATGACACGCCCCTAGAACGCAAATTTTGAGTCACCGGTTTCATAAGTTTATTGAAAGCGTATGGAGCCGAAGCCAATCCAAACGGAAGGCAAGAAAACTCAAATACTTTATTGTCAAAGGAAAAACGCAAGTATTTTCTAAAGTCCCTATGTATCGGGAGCATAAAATATGCGTCCTTCAAATCAATAGTGGCTAAATAGCAATTCCTATTAATAAGTCGCATGGCTGTCCTCGCGTCCTCCATCTTGAAGTGAGGAGCATCGATGTCAACATTTAGCTCCTTTAAGTTTAAAATAAATCGTTTTTTACCATTCGCCTTATTTGCAAGAAATATTTTTGATAAGTACTGACCCGGGAGAGGGTTACACACCTCTATCGCCCCTATTTTCAGAAGATTAATTATTTCTTCTAGTATTTGCTTATCCTCCAAATAGGTTTTCGTTTGCGGAGTTTTCCTCTGTATTGGAACCTTAACGAAAGGAAGTTGGTATCCTTGCACCCAGCTTAGAATTATATGATTGTTAGTCACCTGTTGCCACTGTCTATAAAAAAAACCTAGTCGACCTGCATATTTCTTAGAATTACTTACCGAGTCTAATCCCTTCTCCGGTGCTTGTCCTTGTGACTGGGTACCGAGTTGTCTCTGCGGTATTCCCAGCGAGCTCCCCTCAGCGGCTGGCCCTTCAATGGTCTCGTCCCGCCCGAGCGACGAGCCGGGCGTTGACAGTTTAAAGCTGGTGACCCGCCTGTTCTTTTTGGATTAATATTAGTTATCCACTTAGTGGGTTTCCTAGCTGCAGAAAAAGCAGCGGGCTTGGTCATTTTCAAGTCCTTGCCCACGTTTTCCAGATTTTTTGCAATCTTTATTTTTTCGCTCAAATCTGACCCGAATAGCAAATCAGTGGGTGGGCATTTTTCGATTTGATCCTTGATCCCTTTATTTAAGGATGGCCCTAGTAAATTCCTGCGTGTTACCGAAACACGATGGAATAGGTTTGTTAATATTTTCCCTGTATCATATAAAGTTGACATTAAATTATTTTTTATGTCTGGTGGGACATTTTCTATATTTTCGAGGACTGTACTTAGGCCCTTACCCAGGGCGCAGATGCCTCTGCCCAACTGGTTTTGCACCTCTACATAAGATGCATCCCTCGCTAGACTTTGTTTGTCTAAAATAGGTGGAATCTCTGGATTTAATTTAGGGGGATCTAAATTTACTAAGTTATTCGGAGTTTCATATTTGTTGAGGATGCATGTGGTTTCCTCTTTTTGCAGACCATTTAATAAAATATGTCTCCAGCGAGGAACCAAAGCTGGATGTAATAAAAATGTATTTTTATTTATTTGCTCTGGGTTAGAACCCATGATTTCTAAAATATCGTCTGGTAATGTCTCGTCGTTATATTGTATCAAAGGATCGCCATCTTGCCCGCCGAAAACACTGCACGTATTCGATGGACCCGCAGCAATATTTGTTTGGTAGGCTGTGCTATTGCTGTCATTCACGTCAAATCTTCTCCCCGATACACTCGGGGTACGGGACCTTCGCACCGATACACTCGGAGACGGAGATCTAATCGGCCTTACTGAGGGCGACCTGCTACGTGCGCCGTCGCGGGATTCGTTGTTGCGCGTTGTCGCTGCACGCGGCTGATATCCTCTTAATCCACATCTCGATCTAGACCTACTACATATAGATCCACTACGACTCCGTCGTATATGTTTATTATAATGTGAACGGGAACATTCACTTCTTGCCAGTTGTTTTTCTAATTTTCTCAGGCGTCTAGCAAGTTTTTTCGTGGAATCTGCACGATCCCTCGAGCCCTCACTGCTAGACGACGACGAGTTTCTCCTCTTAGGTTTTCCCATTGCATAAAATGGGACCCAAACTACTGAAAAAATGCTGTAATATGTAATCTAAACAACTTACCTTCCGATTTCCTAGTACAGAATGTCGGAATACAACCTCACGCGCGGCGCACAAAAAGCACAATGACAGCTCCTGTCAGGGAGCGCCGGGGCAACGGGAACATGGAGAGCGGAGAGACTGGAGCGGGAAGGAAGCTTTCATCTTTAAACCTTGTGCGCGGTAGTACCAGATGGCGCGTACTACTGAGTGTTAAACAATGATATAGAGGACTGAACACCGAAATATAATTATTGTTATAATAATATAATGTTTACTATTATCTATACTATATCTATACTATATAACAGTATATAATTATTATATAATATTATTATTATTATTATTATATATATATATATATATATATATATATATATATATATATATATATATATATATATATATATATATATACAGGGTGTCGAAGTTGAAATAAAATATTTTTTTTATTTATATCTCTGACAGTAATAAACCAATTCTTTTAAAATTTTATTTGGTAGTTGCTACTATGAATATTTACTTCCACAAAAAAATGAGCTAGATGGGAACAGCCAGTGGCGTGCAACCTGCACTTTTCAGACCTACATGTATGTATGTATGTATGTATGTATGTATGAATAAATATACAGGGTGTCCACCTAGTGCGCGTAAGTCCAATATCTGGGTTAATAAAAGAGATAACTTAATTTTTTTTTCTACAGGGTTGTCTAATATCCCGAGCTGCACAAAATGAAAATATATTTACATATTCAGGGTGTTCAGTTTTTCCTGGACAGGTACCAACTTCGTTTTTCTAAATGGAAATATATATTTTTTTATTGCTTTTTCGAACTAAACCCTTGATTTTAGTAGGACTTTCATCAGCCTTCCCTATACCTAACTTAAACTGTTTTTGAAATATTGACTGGTGAATATTGACATTTTTGCAACTTTGACACCCTGTAAAATCTAAACGGTTTGAGATCAAGCAAAACGGTTTGCACATTCCTATCTTAACTTTTTATAAGCTATCGTTTGATACTAATTTCAAATTTATCCAAGAATTAAAAATTTTCAAAATTTTCGGAAAATTTTTAATTCCTGGATACATTTGAAATTAGTATCAAACGATAGCTTATAAAAAGTTAAGATAGGAATGTGCAAACCGTTTTGCTTGATCTCAAACCGTTTAGATTTTATAGGGTGTCAAAGTTGCAAAAATGTCAATATTCACCCGTCAATATTTCAAAAACAATTTAAGTTAGGTATAGGGAAGGCTGATGAAAGTCCTACTAAAATCAAGGGTTTAGTTCGAAAAAGCAATAAAAAATATATATTTCCATTTAGAAAAACAAAGTTGGTACCTGTCCAGGAAAAACTTAACACCCTGAATATGTAAATATATTTTCATTTTGTGCAGCTCGGGATATTAGATAACCCTGTAGAAAAAAAAATTAAGTTATCTCTTTTATTAACCCAGATATTGGACTTACGCGCTCTAGGTGGACACCTTGTATATACCAAAACATAAACTAAATAGCATCCCAATTAGTGAACGTCAAACATTCAATAAGTTATGTATAGAATGTATTGCTTGTTATGCGTTAACAAGCAATACAGATCAAATTTTGATATATATTAACTATGAGGTATTTAATTGTTTATAACAAAATATTTAAAGGACAATTCACTGTTTTTGTCCCGCTTTTCCATTTAATTTTTGACCCGGTGCGTAAAATAAGTTTTATCTACAATCAGACATATTTCATTTCCGCCCATTCCATCTGATATAAAACATACACATACATACATAATTTACTGCGGGCTAGGTGACGGCACGATTGTGCACGATATGCAAATTGATCCTGAATGTCAATGTTGCCAGATAAGGCAGGGATCCAACTTACCAGCTGCGGCTTGCGGCGGCTTTATAAATGACACCCTGACTATTTGATTAATTCTGTAGCGCTTGGCAATCCTCTGAAGTATTCGTCAATGCAATATTTAAACAAGTGTGTAACGAAGTAATTAATTATACCTGCATGTGCCAACATAACGATTCGATTAAGATGCTTTTCAGTTATGACAAAAACTAATTTTGTTATTATATAAAATTATTATAAAACTAAGGTTATTAAAATAACGTTTTGCTTTTTCAAAATTATCATAAATATAATATAAATACCTTATTTTCGTCTTGGCTGTATGATATCTTAAGAATGGTGAAGTTTTGAGAATACATCATCTTTAATTAATACCTAATAAAAATAGAAACCAGAAGTATTCTAATAAATATTCTTCGTGTAATATAGAGGATAACTTTTAAAGTTTGCTCCATAACAGTTGTATACAATGCAATTGAAACAAATATTGAATGAATTACAGCTAAAGTTTATAAGTAGAATTATAGTTTGATAAAATATTTTAATCCTTATAAATTATATTTGAAAATGCATTTAGTTGAAGTAGAAAATTAAGTATGTATCTATAACGAATTAAAAAAAAAAAATACCTACCTAAGTTAAACGTCAAAGTTAAGTGGATATTAATTTAAAAGTTTGTCTTTGTGTCTACACTTTTAAGGACTATTAGAGTACTTATGATTTCTTGGTTTTTATTTTTCGCCAAGTGGCGCTTTTTCAGAACAATTTTTTGATGAGAATATCTATCACAAGGATCATTTTACGTTAGACAGTGGAAAAATGCTCTTCCACAAGAAATAAAGTTATCTCACTTTCTATTACATATCTACGTGATAAAACCGATACTTGTTCCACAAATTTCTCACAGTAAAAAAGTAAATTGTGCTTTTATAGAACACATTGTCTTAAATATTTGGAAAGTTATTTATTAACTAGGTATAATCGATAAGCGTACTGTTTATTATTTTAAGAAAACGGCTTCTAAGGTGAAGGTAAATCCAGATACCAGATTTCTGACTTGAAGGTGCCTCAAGAAAAGGGTAAAGGTACTCTCTTTTTCTTTTCTAAATGGAAAACTATATTTTATAATCATATTAGTGCTGAGAGCTGACAGCTGAGATAAATGTAAATTTTACAAAAATAATTGGTCCTGTAAATCAATGTGTATTGCCTGATATATTACAAAGATACTGAATTTGATGCGATCCTGCAACCAATCAAATACAAAGTATGATATTATTTTCATAACATTCAGTTTGGTAATTTTTCTGATGATACATGTATCACCTAACATGCATTTTGATGTTTGAAACATATATTATTAATATAATTACAAGAGCAAACCATCACTCCATTAAACATAAACCCCTAATATAAAATTGATCACCTGATTACCATGTTCTGCATTTAAAACAAACTCGGCAAAGGTGCTGCATAATCCACTACAGTATCCAATGAATATTTAAATAGTGTATAAGAATAAATTGCACATAATTCTCTACGGCCTTCTGGGTTAAAAATTAGGTTCTAGAGTATCCGTTTATAATATTATGGATTAGAATAATAATCATATTTTCATAACTTCCATAATTATTAAAAAAACATCTCCCTGTTTGTTTTTATCTTTTATCCTCATAGAAAGAACTGTCACGTTAGCCTTTCTTTCACTGCTAGGCGTCGAGCAGAGTTATTGATATTAGAAACTGCTGAAAACACCTCATGTCTTATTCTGTTAGTGTCCATTGCACGTCTCAGTGGTGATGTGAGTTGCGAAGAGGAGAAAAGCTTGACATTTCTTTTCTTTTGATATTCCTCAGGCGTAGTAATGCACATTTCGTTGAAGATATTAGCCCATTGATACTAACGTTTTAAATGCTCAACCACTGCGGTGAGTCCGTAGAAAATTAAAGAGCGTTACAGAATGTAATAAAACTATGTAAGTTACCTAATAGTTTTTCTGCGAAGTGTCAACATAAACTCCAAAAACTACAAGCAATATATAAAATTGTTAGAAGAAACAGTTTTTAAAGAAGTGTTGGTACACCTTGAATTTATTTTAAAAAACACCTATGACCTAATACATTTTTTATAAACATTTATATTTCGTTACTGATAAGTAATAGTAGTACCTAATAATAATAATAATAATATATTTTACACATTTTTTATAAGACAAAAAATATACAATCAAAAAGATAAATATGTGAAAGGGCGAAGTTCAGCTGCACAACATGTAACATGTTATACAACTGTTCTTCCACTTAACCCGACAAGGTGTACATATATATTAAGTTTAATTATATTACTAATTTTCAAAATAATTTCCTGCAAACAGCGTTATTTGGGTACAAGTGAAAAAAGTACATACTTAATAAATAAATAAAAATATATAATAACAAATGTCCCGCCACGCAAACAGATTTTGAAAAAAAAACATAAATACATATTCTATTGCACTTTGAAAAGTATTTGTTTAAACTGCTTTTTGAAAGCACTAATAGGTAAGGATTTGAGAGCCGTTGCAAATGAGTTATACATTTTAGCAATATTGACTGAAATACCTTTCAAACAGTGCAGTTTTGTGTAGAGGTGGGGTCAAATTACCTTTAAATTTTACATTTAAACTATGAACATCTGTCCGAAATCTGATTCTATTGTATAGGTAAGCGGGTGTCCGATTTAGAATAATTTTCATGGAAATAACAGCACAATGAAGACTGCGAGTATTGTTCATATTTAACCAATTTGTTTCCTTTAATTTATGACTTACTGAATTGCCTTTTTTAATACCGAAAACAAATCTGAGACAATAGTTTTGAATTTTTTGAATTCGTTGAGCTGTTGCAGCTGTTAAACAAGGTCCATACACTGTGTCCCCGTAATTGAAAATTGATAGAATTAAAGTATGACAACATTGTTTTAAGTTTTATGTTTAAAATATGTCTAGACTCGTATAACATTTTTAGTTTGAAAATAACTCTTCTTATGCAATCAGATATATTCTTATTAAATCTAATAACTAATATTTTTTATTAATAGTAACTAATATTTATTCAAAAATATGTATCAACCAATTTTTTCAAAAACTGTTCCTTAACTTTTTATTTAAATATTCCCAAATTTTTCATAGCGACAACTATAGGATAAGTTTTAATATTTATTTCTCCGATTACTACATTGTTTCTTAACAAAAAAAAGTTGACCTCCACTTATTGCCTTAATTCTCAACATATTGTTTTTTTTTCCAAAAGCCAGACTCATGTGATTAATTGGGATTTATAGATTTTCATTGCTTAAAAGATATACCAAGTATAATAAAAACTAACTTTTTTCACCTATATATTTTTCAAAAACATTAATCCAACGATATACGATATTCAGGATTATCTTTCATAGTTTCCAGACAGAACAGCTGAAAAACCTTATTATAGAAAATATTATTAATCTAAACAGCGATGAAATTGATTTAGAAAGAGGTCGTCGAAATGATTAAAATATACAATATTGGCACAGTGATAGACAATTTGTTCTAATATGTTTCTTAGTTTGTTAAGGTCTTAATTTTGTTAATGTTAATGTCATCCTTTATAGTTATTTTGCCTAGTCTGATATGAAGATGTGTAATAAACTTTACTTTTGTAATGGGGTATTTTCCTTCAATCGAAATGAAAGTGGAAGCCTGTATTTTTATAAAATATATTTTTTTATATTTATTAGGATAAAAATTGTTAAGATTGAATCGGTAGAAAATTTTTAATTCAATTTTGAAATTTTATTCTATATTCGTGACGTCACTAAGCGAAAACTAGGAGATATGTATCTATAAAGAGGCCACACTGATATGTGGCTAGATTCAGTTTGTAACGACGAAAAACGACATTTCGACAATTGACATTTGAAATATTCTTTCTGTTTATGTTTGTCTTGACAACTTGACGTGTTGTATTGTTGTTTTCTTGTGAAGTAAACTTTTATTAAACATGGAGCAAGGTTTTGTAGAGGCTAAGCCCGACAATTTACCGGTTATAGATCCTTTTATGATAAAGATCCTGTAGATCCTTTCAGAAATAAAAAGGATGGAAAATGTAAGGTTAGTATTTAACTTAACAGTATTACTGCAAAATCGATTAAATATATTCAAAAATTACCTTTACAAATTACGATGTTTCAATTAACAGAACTTCTATTACTAATAAATACACTTGTAATCAGTCACAGGCAGAGACAAGAATTCACAGGTAATAATATAAACTAAAAACGTCTCATGTTTACCATGATGTTTACCCTAACCAAACAATTCAAACATAAACAAAAATAAAGTTGTCACGCAGTGACACCAACCACACGAATGAAAATATCCTAGAAATCAATAAAAAATGCCGCAAATTTTGAATTTTCGCTTAGTGACGTCACATAGATATCGCACACAATAAAAAAATTATTTATGGACTTAAATGAACCCAATATTAAAATTCCAGAAATACGTATCTTTTCTTTTTCCAACTACTTTCCATTGCCGATGTAAAAAAAATAGGAAAACATCCCATTGTATACATAAAATTTAAAGTTGCCGCCACTGACTCAGCCGATAATGTAATTACGAACAATAAGTATTGGTACTATCAAAAATATTTCCCCAATTATGAGTTATATTATTACAGTTACTGCAAATATGTTAACAACTTAAATTGTTAAACATCTATTTAAATATAATATCAAATATACAGTGTGTCCCAAAATTATGGAAGAAAATTCATATTTTTTTTTCTGGTTGAGATTAAAAAAAACGCCGAAACGTTAGGTACTATCCAAGTATATCATAATATGGGCTTGATATATGTTTCACTAACCTGTAACGCAGTAACATCTATGTACACTATAGATACCATAATTTTTTTGCCAATAGAAACAACCATGATTTCAAACTAGAAAAGCAATACATTTTTCTATTCTTAACCTTAAATTATACATTTATGAAGGCAAATTTAATAGTTTTTGACATCATGTAGAATGTTGTCATAAATAATTATTAAAGGCTATGCATCAAGCAGTTTACATGTACATACTGTAAAAGATAATCTTAATTGATGAAGATTTTCGGATTCCAAAAAACTGACTAAATAAGACTGTCCGTTTCTGAACGGGTTTCTTCGCTCAGTTAACATTATTTTGAAGTAAAATTGTCCGATTTCTAATCAACTTTATAAATTTTAATCAACTTATGTCTAAATGGATTACATAAGTTACAACAGTGTGGTCTTTTAGTGTTTGAAGAATCAGTAAATTCTTCAGTCAGTTCTTTATCACAGGATAAGAATCAGATTTTTTTATATATCAAAGCTAGGTACCTCAGTGCTGTTTAGCGTTGTAAAACCCTCTGTAATCAATATTCAATAAAGACTAGCTAATATGCCACACCCAATAGGTTTTGATATATGTTTTTCGAATTTATCTAAGTTGTTTGTCTCTTTGGCAATTAGGTGCAGAATAATATCTTCAAAAGCTATAACAAGTGTTCTAGCTATCAGTTGATGCAATGGCGTAGCAAGCGGTCGTTCCGTTAACGAGGTGGAGGCTCAAATTGTGCCATTAGACCGCCGCTAAAGACATATCCCACATTTATTGGGCTGGATATGCGTTCCGAGTGCCCATTTACCAGATTGATTCCTTTAAAAGTTTACTGGGCCCCATCGCCTCCGGACCTTTTTTTATTTTTCCATTACATAGACCTAATTTTACTCGAATAAAGCTTTTTATGGTAGTCAATAGGATTTCGTTCTGATAGTTATACGAATATACTGTCTTCTACACACAGATTTTCTTTACTCTCTAGACGCATTATAAAATTGGTTGCCATAGCAACTTAAAGTTATGGCCAGTTGTAATCTAACAATAATATTATTTGAATACACATGTATATTGTTATAGTATTCCAAACGAAATTCAAAAATATTTGATTGCTACAGTTTAAGGAAATTCAACGAAATAATTCTATATCCTAAATTATTATTGAAGGTAGTTTGCTTGATATTAAAGGCATTTATCCAACACATGTGTTGACGGTCATGCAATACTATCATTTGTAACAATAATGCATAGTTTGCACAATGCACAATAGTTGTTTACGATATATTTAAAAAAAAATATTAGGACTTTAAAAAAAACAACATTATTTAAGAAGTGTGTAGATATCATAATATGACATCTACTCAGTTGTTATAACATTTGTTATCGAAGTCTATATTAGATAAATAATATTTATAGAAAAAATAATATTATACAAAGATAATATTTCTTCTCTATATTAATTGATGTTTTTTGGGGGTTCAACAACTTATATATAGGCAGCATGGCAGATTTTTAATAGAACATGATGTATATTACTTTATCGGGTCGGTGGCTTAGAGTTTTTCAGAGTGGCTCAGAGTGTTTCGATCGCTCAACCAGGGCCATGGGTTCTAAACCCCATTTCGCCGGATAATTTTTAATAGTTTATCGGATAGGTGTACGGACTTTCCAGATTTCCCTCATTCCAGCACCGAATGGTTAGGCTTACCAACGTAAGTCATCCCTGAGGCGCAATTACCGCCTACTAAATAATAATTTGTCGCCCCTTTCCCACACAAGACTAAGACTTCTGGGATATTCCTTATGATTAGAATGAGGGGTAGAGATTTTATTATTATTATTATACTTCATTGATCTAGATTAAAGCTAGTATCAATCATCAATCGTGTATCAATGTATACGTGAAGGAAAGTTATATTTACTGAAATTCAAATTATTTTTTATTATGACAGAATATGACAGTTTGTTATTTGTTTATTTGCTTCTAAGGATGTATAGACAGTTACCAACACTCTTTTTAAGCGAAGCGAATAAAAACTGATCGAAATTTACTGTAAAATTGTAAACGTGTATAATTAGCCACATCTTACTCTATTGTATGTCAGTTTTGTAACAGTTTTTGTGAATGTGGACACATATATTCTTCAACAAATGAAGATATTGGAGTGAGGTCTTCAATATGAGCTCTAAGCACTTCCTGGTGTAGCTCATATGGTGACAGTGCACGTACTTGTCTGCCTGTTTATTTACGTACTCTATATTTAATAGATGTCCGCAGGAATTTATACCTTCTATATAATAAGGTAAGTGATTTAGATCCATGTGGAAAAACTGAAATTCATTTAAAAGAAAATTTTATTATGATTAAAGCAACCCTGCAATAATTTCCAAAATGTGTAGTTCCATTCAAGTTTATTCCCCCCTGATATAACCGTGTGTATAATATCAGCGAGACACTATGAACACAATAGAAAACTCGTATCCTTCCGAAGAAGGTGAGAAAATTGGTGTAAGGGGAAACTTTTACGACACATCCACATCACTCTCAAAGTTTGTAAGACAAACAACTCCTAAACAAAAAAGGAATCTATTTTATAAGATGTGTAAAATTGAATTACCTAATTTTGTTTTTCTTTGTTAATAAATTTCGGTAGTGAAAAGTCTATAGCTTGACATGTTTTTTAAAAACGACATTTATACAATGAGATGTTTTTGGGATTCTGACTATTCATTAGGAAATTTAACAAACTGAGAATAGTGGTACAGAGTATGCATATAATATAATAACTACTAAATTTCATAAATCAAAAAAACTAATTTTCAGGGTTGTTATTATCTACTTCAACGATTTTGTTTATAATTTGGCAATGAGAAATTATTGAGGTAGTTGAAACAACACCTGCGTAAAGAATGATTCTCCAAAATATGCTTTATTCATTTGAATCCCCGGGATTCTTGTATTGCAAAGTAATTCTTACTATGTCCGTACTTTTGCTATTATCCTGTTTTAACTTAACACAGGTGTTTTTTTTGACCTTTGATTTCTACGTATTTGTTATTTTGCATAAACCTATCATCGTGTTACGTTTTATTAATAATCCGTGAGCCGCTTCAGAAAAATGGTATTTCGAACTAGATACAGAATATAGAAAACCTTTTGGGGAATAATTATTAACCGAACAGTTGGTATAATTACAAAGTAATATAGAAGTTCGGAAAATAATTTTCAAGAGATGACAATAAACCATTTTTTCACCTGATGAAAGCAAATATTTCATATAGCAAGTTTTCGTTAAAAACAACAACAATGGCAGGCAATGAAGAAAAGACTCACCAGTACCATAATTGTATGAGATTTTCTAGATTCACCTAAAACAAATCTGTACTGTTTAACATTATATTTTCGAAGGCAACATTAGTTATTCTAAAACACAATTATTTAATTCTATTAGAGTATTCTGTTTCAAAAAATCCTGATTGGTTATTTTCAAAGCTGAAGTAGTTTTATATATTAATGCTTAGTAATAGTATTTAGCGATTTTTAATAATAATGACAGTAACACTACTTTATTGATTTATAGATTTTCTTTATTCGCTGTGTACAATCAATATTTTTTATTTAGTGAAATATTTACTAGGCTTTAAACTGCAAATGTACGATTATATCAGGTCCAATTGTGTCATCCAATTCTGAAGTTAGAGTGTTGTATCAATTTTATATGTTTTTATTGCATATATTAATAATAATTAATAATATTACAAGAGGTTCTTGGAAAATGTTGCTTCTTTCTGGTAAGCTAATTTTTTGTCTTGTCTCGCGTACAAAAAAAAGTATTATCGTTTGTGGTCTCCTAGTTTTTGCACAAAATAAGACCAAATCAATATTTCATTCAATTTTCAGTACAATGCATGATTATCTGGATAAAGATCACTATCGAAGGAAAGTACTTAATTTTGGTAATACCACAGCTTACCATAACGAATGGTAAGCTGTGGTAATACCTTCGACTACCCGTAATATCTACTTTGGAAACGCTTAGAAGCCAATGCTAATTTTGTTTCACATTTTCTCATGATGTGGCCTTCAGAAATTGATGTAAAATATTTAGAAACGTTCTATATAAATATTTTAATGTACTTCTACGTTACTCTGGCCATATTAAAGTTGGTTGAGAGGAAGATGCTCATGATGTTCACGATAACGAAACTTCAAGCTAGGTATGTTTCGTAAATATATTAGATAACAATTGATATCTTGATGTGAGATTTTGAAAATGGTTGCAGCGGAAAGTTTTAACTTAACATAACATAACTATACATAATCATATTTGTAATGAGGAGAGTGGTATGAAGAGTTAGTTATGTTGGGGTTTTACTATTTTTTTAGTACTTCACTGAATTGTGGTTAATGTTCTTCTGAGATTACATTTTAATCACGGGCATTATGGGCATTAATTCAATACAAACAGAAATCTAAGAAGCAGTCTGATATTTAGGACTAATACTTGGCGTTGAGTGAGGACTAGGGATATACTGTTATACCCATAGATTTATAAGACAAGGGAGATGTAATTGTTTACATTTTAAAGCAATCAGAGATCCCCTTGTTTACTCTTTATCTGGTCAACTGCAAGGTCTACTTTATGATTGTACGAAAAACTGTTGCCAAACTGTCAATTGTGTAATTTATATTTTCACATTTAAACTACCATGATTATGGGTTAAGGTTAAAATATTACATAAAAATATTTTTCCGTTTCCTAGTTAAGTAGATAAATCATATTTTGTTAAAAACGTTGCGATAAAAACTAACTTCATAACGCAAAAATGGAATGAACAGGCATCATTGCTCCCTACTCCAATCCGCATGTCCATTGATGCCGGTAACAACCACGTGAATCGTAGTATTTTATAGTATTTCTTTTGTGCGGTGTTGCTGGCAGTCGGAATTTTGCTTTTGTGAATTTTTCAGTGTTTTTCGTAAGGATTTTATTACTATTCTTCAGAAAATGGTGCGTCAGTGTCAAGTGTATGGAAAAATGAATTCTTTATATTCAAAACTGTCTTTCCACAGGTAAATTTTGCCAAGTTTTGTTTGGTTATTCGGTCGCTATATTTGTCACGCCATACTTACGGATTTTCAGGGGCGTGCTGGCTGGCTTCCTTATCATTTTACGGAATATAGTATATATATACTATATTATATTATGGAATTGCTTTTGTTATTTTTTAAAATATGGCTGATATGTTAGTTTTTGGAGTTACCTACACACATACTTAAATACGATCAAAACAAGAATCCAAACAAGAAGCTAAGGCATCATTCAGCACTTTGCTGCATAACAAATTAAAAAACCTATAATGTTTGGTAAGTGTGAAGCCAACATGCAACGTTTGCACACAAAAATTAAAATCAGTTGCGTAACCAAGGTAATTTTTAAAGGTATCCTTTATACTAATCTAAGAGAAAATCACCATTATCGCGCTTTTAAAGAGTTATTTTGAAAACAGTAAGTCAAATAACTTGAAACAAAAAGTTGAATTAAAAACTAACACCATGTACATCTTTCTTATTTTAAATTATATTTCACTTTTAAATGTCATTGAACCCTGTATACAGAGTTTGGGTATCTTTGAAAAACTGAAAAATACTTTTTTACACTACTGTATATATAAGTTTTTGTAATGTAGTAGGTGTACCACCTTTACTTAATTCAGAATTTGAAGTGTTCAAGTTTCAATTCATATTCCCTACATTAAAACTCCGATACTAATTTAATTTCTAATCTTACAAGCTTTTGCTGTTGCAATGTATAGTACTGATTTTCTTAAAATTCCTTTTTTGATGTTTTATTATCATACCCAACCCTTCCAAAAACAGTACGCCTTTGGCGTCGGAAGCAAGTTCTCCCAAAACTTTTGCAACGTTGCACGGAGTCGGAATTTTGCCGTTCTTTCTCTCGGTATTCTTTGTCATACACATTGCCAATGATTGATACAAAACAAAAGGTTATTTATGAATGAACCGTGAGGTCTCCTCTTGTTAAGTCTATGGTTATACCATTATTTTGCTAATATGTAGGTACGCATTTTTAAAGAGTAGGTATTGCGTTTACTATTTATTTTTATTATGAAAACAGCCAAAATATATGAGTTTATTATTATTATATATTATTTGCGTTTATAAATTTTTTTAAAATTTTACACTATTAATTTTTAATTGTTCACAAATAATTACCTCTTGACTTGAAGAACTAAAAATTAATTTCAGTTAATAATTCTTGAATACTAACATAGGTCTACATAGGTCTACAATATACTTACTTTTCTTTCATTGATATTGTACTCAACTGAGATATTATGCAGTTTTCTCAATTAAGACCAAACAATATAATCTGGTATTAGACTTCCATTTACTCCAGCAGAAAAATATTCAAAAATAACGTTTCAGTCAGTTCAAACTGTTTATTGAAAAACATATTTTAGATTTCTAATCTGATGTAGATATGTATTTATTTTTAAAGTAGGTACTGGTAATGTGAAATACACATATTAAGAAAGGAGACATGTTTCGATAAAATAAAGATGTGGTTAAACATCTAGTATCAAGTAGTAATTCGATAATAAAACACTTATATCATAATTAATCTTCAAAATTCGTTTAATATAAAGACCCACTTAATGATATCAGCCGATGCGCGTATGATATTTAGTTGATAGGTAATATATTTAAATTAACCATGATAAAATTATTAAAGAAGCCGCTAGGGGCTAAGTATTTTACATTCTATCTGTTTTTCTATCACGGTTTTATTTTTATATTATATTCTCACAGTGAGTGAAATGTTTATCTGCGTATTTAGGTTAAGAGTATGCATTTTTTATCCTAGGGAATAACAAATTTTGTAATAATGAAGAGCTGAATATAAAAATGTAAAGCTATAGTGTAGAAGCTATAAAAATACTTTATGCACGTATACCTACAGGGTGATTCAGTCATTAGTACATTCATTTTAAGAGAAGATAGGGAAAAGGGGTATGATATGAATATAACATTTAAAAAATGTTTAAAGATCATTTTTAAATGGTTAAAGATCACAAGTTTTCAAATCATTATTTAAGCCCCTTGTTTAGACAGTCACTGACCGCTGACGGCATAGCAGACCCAGGCGCAACGTTGCCAAATTTAAATATTTTCGCAGAACATCGAAAGCAAAATCACAATTAGAATTTTATTGTATCAGGTGTCATATCTAATTCAAACGATTTTATTTACTAAGTTAGAAACATCAATGTTTTTTCTTGGTTATTTCAGCCAATGATAATTTAAAATGTGATAATATGTACTGAATGTTGAATATTTATAAGATAAAACAATTCTATTAAAAATTCAAAGTAACACGGTCCATTTAGATGTTCCGGTGGAATACAATCTCCTCTGAAAGCTAAACAGTTAATAAGCGTGTATTTTGTCTGACCAAATGTGACTGTTATGACTGCAAAGACATTAGCTCTGTTTGACAGTTTAAAAAGTTATTATACATAAAACTCCAATGGATCAAAGAATAAACCTTTTACATTTCGTTACAGAAATAGTTCAGATAAAAAACCAACACTCAGTCGGTAAACTATTAGATAAAAGTACTGGAAAACTTTTCTTACTTAACTGTACATTCTCAATTTTGTATTTTTATATCAATGATTGTAAAAACTTTCGAATCCAAGTGGCAATGGAAATCAAAGTTGGCGTTAATTTATTTGCCATTTGGTAAATGTATAAGTTATACATTAAACAGTAGCTACGTATTGTTTAAAAAACTATTTTTGCAACAATACACAAATAGACCGACAGTAGTGACAGATTTTTGGTTGTGATTTTAGTCAGTATGCCTATCAAAGGATATTGTAATGACGGGTATATTCTCATGACGAAAATGAATAAATCAAAGAGTCATCCCGGACTTTAAGTTCAACACATAAGATTCCTGTGAAAACCACCGACATACCGTTAGCGTGGATCCAAAAGGATGCTATGGTCTCATGTGGAATTTGTATTTGATTAAGGAATCTTTCCGCTTTTCCGATCAGGCTGCCAGCTACAACTTTTTGTTATAGAATTGCAGAAAAACAAGATGACATATCATTTGCATTTGCCCAAGTGCATATGCACAAATGAAAACTCCTTTTCTATATGAATAACCCAGGGTGACTCTTTGATTCATTCATTCTCATCATGAGAGTATATGCATACAATACCGTCTGAAAAGCAAACTGACTAAAGTCACAACCAAAAATATGTCACTAACTCCTAGTCTAAAATCAGGAACTTGCAGATATGTATTCTGTATACGGGTTTTGTAATGATAGTGCACGTGCCGCTGAGCGGAGACGATTTTCGAGAGAAGAAATGGGCGCCAAGTATTTTAATTTTCAAAGCATTCGTGGACAAGGAAGACCTCAAATGGATCATAACTTGGGGAATGTTTTAATGAAATAAGTGGTTATAATATAATGTGGTGGTTAAAAAAGAACAATAAAAGAACCAAGAGCGGAACAATTCCCACTGTCGGTGCTTTATTGTTAATTCTTGTTATATTATTTATTGTCTTCGTTTACTCTTGTAAAGCAGGCACAATTAAATTTTGATATTGTTCTGTTCTGTTTTTTAATTTTTCATTTATTAAATAATGATCAAGTCGACTTTGTAGGTACGCTGTAACTTATCCATACTTGCAACAAAACTTTGAAATCGATTTTACTCAAAAACGGTGCATCCTATAGAAGTTCAATATGAGTAACTTTTTTTGTGCAAAACTCTAGAATTTTAGAATTTCACATCAAATTATGAAAAAATTGACAGAGAAGAATGTTGGGGTACTTCTTACCCCTCTTTCTCAAGGTTTAACCTACTCCCGAATGCATTCATGAAATTGTAATGACGTCACCTTGTTGAAAATAGAAAGGTTAGTAAATACCTAAAATTTAACGTTCTATCTTCATAAGTCTCGAAGCTATTCGATAGCCTCTTCAAGGGTGCATATTTAAGGGGCTGTAGCTCCCTTAAGAAGCATCTACCGGAATGTTTATTAAAACATTTTTCCTTAATTTTGAACGTAGAATCCGAAAGTGAATTTTTGCAGGCTAATTTTGGGACACGCTGTATAGTTATTGGCGATTATTAAAGAACATTGGTATTTTTGAAAGATGAAATGTCATTTCAATTATGCAAAATTATAGGTTTTTAAATGCAATTAAGACTAGTTCTTACTTTAATAGCTAGGAGGACTGCTCGTAAAATTATGTAGTAAAGATATTATAATTGGTAGATAATTTGTCTTAGAAAGCTTTTAATTAATATCTTTATCCAGGGTAAATGGGACGAGAAGCATTTTTCAAATAATTACTGAATTCAAAAGATGTAAAACTGATCTGATAAAATAAAAGGTTTTTAAACCTTCATAATTAGTAAATACCTTTCTTAAAGGATTAAGTTGAGCTTCTGGGCTTCCTGTATTGATTGTTGGATTTCCTTTTGAAAGTTTAATGTTCCAAAACTTTTTCTTTCACTCCCAGTTTGCATTTCAATTAATTGTAAAGTAACTTTACTGAAAAAGCTCTTAAAAATAATGTTATAATATCTACAATAGTTTTAAAATTTTGTAATAATATGTAGGATTATGTACACAATATTTACTTTAAACATATAAATTTACTAAATATCCTAATGCCAATAAAAGATCTTCATTTTATTCTCGAAAAGGGTTGGAACCTTTGGTGTGAAGATAACACTGACGTAATTTTCCACATAACATCAAAACACTATAATGCAATCGATACGCGTTTCGCCAATCAAGTTGCATTATCTGGAGATGATTAAAATTAAACTTATGCTAATACTATGTCCTATGTACACCTAAACTATTGTTACGGTTCAGTGAACCAATTAACAGTGAACCTTATGAAAATTTTATTTCTAGTACTCCTCCGGAAATCAGGGAACAAGAAATTGTTGTAACTTTAAATTTATTACTAGCAAAGCCTAGAAAATTGTACGAAAAAGAATATGATTTATTTATGCACTGGTGTAAGCAGAAAACTGTGAGTGACGTATCTGAGTCTATTATTTTGACTTATCTATCTGAAAAAGTAAAAACTTTAAAATGTTCAAGTTTCTGGTCCAAGTTTTCTATCCTCAAAACAGTTTTAAATGTAAATAATAATATTCATATATCTAATTATCAAAAAATGAAAGCTTTTTTGAAAAGACAATACACTGCATATAACGCTAAGAAACCTAAAGTTTTTGACAGGGCAGATGTCGAACGTTTTTTACTAGAAGCACCAGAAAAGTTTTTAATGTTGAAAGTTATATTAATAATGGGCTTGGCGGGCGCTTTTTGTCTAGGGGAAGTCTACAATATGACCATTGATGACTTGTGAGAAAAGTCTGCATGCTCGTTGCTAAAGTACCTGATTCGAAGACCCACATTGAAAGGACTTTTACGGTAATTGTTAAGATAGTTAATGGAAAAAATCCAATCTAATTCTGAGCAACATACGGGTCACAGCTTTAGATCTTCGGCATCACTATTAGCTGGTTCTAGTTCTTACCTTAAAACATCATGTGGGATGGAAATCCTCAACAGATGCTGAGGGATATAGAAGATAGTTTCCAGAACAAAAAGGAAATTGCAAAAAAGATATTTTCTAACAATATGCCTATGTAGTCGTTGGAAAATCAGACCTACTGCAATATGAATATAAATGAATCAAATATTTTTCGTACATCTGAACCTCTAATTCCAGGAATAAATATAAATATTGTTAGTAACAGTACTATTCATATGAATTTTCGTTAAATTATTAATAAAATTGTTCATGAAATTTGTTAATAATTAATAAATGTTTGATGTAACAACTTTAATTTGTTGACTATTAAGTTTTATTTCAGACTGTGAAATAAAATTCCTTTTTCTCCAAATGACATTAAAAGCGGCTTTTTGATGACACTTGACAGGCTTAAAAGTTATATTTTTACTGTCTAGGCAGAAAAAGTGGACTTTTACTGCCTAGGCAGAAAAAGTTCATCGTTGCTATGCAACGTTCCAGGTAATAATTTAAATCAAATTGGTAATTTCAATTGACAATGACATTACACAAACAATTTTACAAACGTCATCAGCGGTAAACATAGTAACGAAAAGCCAGTTACCTTTATTGAAATAATTTAATTATTTGGATATAGATAATGAAACGCAATTAATAAATATAAAAAAGATGATTTTGCGTGAAATTGGAACAAATTTGGAGAAAAAATATGTTTATGGATTATATGTTTCATACGGCAGAAAAGCAGATTTAATGCCTTGGCTGGCTTCCTAGCCTTGGCTACGAAACACCAGCCGCGGCATTAAATCTTGTACTTTTCTGCCTAGTAAAACAAATAACTATTATTTCACACTTTTTTCTTTATTTTTCACTTTGACAATGTCAATAACGACATTGTTTTGATTCATTGAAACTGTCAAATAAATGTCATTTTAGGATATAGCGTTACAAAAAAATATGTTTATTCCACACCCTGCGTTATCTTGATCCCTTCATCTTGCCGTGAATTATTTTATTTTATAATTTTTTTTTTTGGATTATTTGATATTTTATATGATAACTAAAGTCTAAATCGTGCGTTGTGGACAGATATGAAATGCACATGATAGAGTTTATACGCTTAGTTGTAGTCATGTCCTTTATGCTTATTATTTTACAGTGAATTGTAAGTTAGCTTTGAGTAAAATAACTTAAGTGTTATTATATAATAATAAAAAATGAATAAATTGAAATGTATTAAATCGAATACTGAAAAAGGCAACAAAGTACTAATTTCTGAATAAAAAAAATACATGAATGTCTGATATTCTTTTCCGTTTCCATTTTGTATAACCTAAAGATTCATATGATTTACAGGAAAAATTACAAGTAAGTGCATTTTTATAACACATTATTTTTTAGGAATGTAGTATGAGTTTCTTTAAACTGCTCTATTGATGAGAAATTTACTAAGAAATGTGTCAGTCTAAGATCAAATTTATGGCCTGCAAAATAATTTGCAAGCAATGATGTTCACTGAAGTGCTGATTGGGGTAAATTTAGATACTGATAGGTGCAAATTCAATTGCTTTATCATTTCAAGTGTTTCATAACTATCCAAATTGTTCACTATATTTAGTATCACTTAAACGGATAAGTGTCTATTACCAGCATATTAACCCGAATGGCATATAAACAGCGTCTAAGTTAGAATCGGTAATACCAGTAAGTAATTAATTCTATGTGGAACACAGTAGGTGTAAATTTACAGTGTTTCTACGTAGTTCTTAAGAAAGGCTTTGATACCGACAGATATTTCTTAAAATTAATGTGTTAGTTTTAGCTATAAACATTATATGTGACTGAATTATTGGCTGATTAACCTTAGCATATTCCTTATGTATATTCCAAACGCCAGTAACAATGGTTAGATGGTTAGATGGGTAAGATCAGCGCTGGAAGAGAGGAGGGTTAGCGCAGTCTTAGGGGACATGCCATCTGGACATGGGGGTGAGAGGCTGCCCGCAAGGCAGCTGCCTATCGCCCCACCTATGGTGTCTTGTGATGGATGGTCTCTTGAGGCGCCTTACCTCCCAAGGCTTCTATACGCAAGCTTATGCAGACGACGGACTAGTCCTAGTGGCTGGTCGCTTTTTAAACGTGGTCTGTGATAGAATGCAGGTAGCCTGTAAGATAATTGAAAGGTGGTGTAATGAGATGGGTCTGTCAGTCAACCCTAGGAAGAGTGAGATGATCCTTTTCACAAAAAGAAGAAAACTAGAGAAATTCAGGGCACCCACTATGTATCAAGAACCTCTGACACTCGTGGGAGAGGTGAAATACCTAGGGGTGACCCTAGATAGTAAGTTGACCTGGGGGCCACATGTTGACAAAATTATTCAAAAGTCAACGGCCACCTTCTGGCAACTAAGACGAACAGTAGGCAGGAATTGGGGTCTCAGTCCTAGGATGCTGCACTGGCTATACGCTACGGTAATTAGACCGAGGATCCAATACGGTGCCCTGGTCTGGTGACCAAGCGTCGGCCGGGTAACGGTGTCCAAGAAACTGACAAAGGTCCAAAGACTTGCCTGCATAGGAATTACAGGTGCTATGAGGACGACACCTACAGCTGCCCTGGAAGTCCTGCTAGGGCTGCCAAGCCTACCCACATGGATAATGAGGGAGGCAATGGCGGCCTACTTAAGAATGCGGGACTCAGAAAGCTGGCAGGCGGGAGGAAGAAATACCGGTCACGCGGCAATTGCACAGATGGCGGAGAGGGAAATACCCATATCTGCCATCAGAGTAACTGAAGCAAAAGACCGTCTCAGATTAAAGAGAAAATATGCCGTTATATTTCCAGAGAGGGAGGAATGGAAGCAGGATCAGTTTAAATTCCCCCTGATTTTCTGGTCTGCTACACAGATGGTTCTCGTGTGGCGGACAGGTTCTCGGGGGCAGGAATTTATGTGCAGGATAGGGGCGTGCAGCAAAGTTTTGCACTGGGTTCGTATGCCACAGTCTTCCAGGCTGAAGTCTTTGCTATCCTAATGGCAGCAAACAAGGAGGAAGTAAGGAACTGTCCGGAGCAAAATATTTACTTCTGCTCCGACAGTCAGGCAGCCTTAAAGGCTTTGACATCTCCAAGGACAAGATCCGCCCTTGTCCAAGAGTGCGGAGATACCCTGGAGGAGTTGGCTAGAGGAAAAGAGGTCAAATTGGTATGGGTACCAAGTCATAGTGGAATCCCGGGGAACGAAAGGGCCGATGAACTGGCTCGACTCGGATCTCAGGGACCCGGCCAGGGACCAGAACCGATTTTAGGCATTACACGGAGGCAGGTCAACATAGCTCTTAACGATTGGGCTTATGAGACACTAAGTAAACAGTGGAGAAGGAGTGGGGGCTGTGGACAGGCTCGCAACTTTATAGTGGAGCCAAGCAAGACCAAGACGGCCTGGCTGTTAAGTCGTAGCCGGAAGGCTCTAAACCAGTTGGTGGGAGTTTTAACGGGTCATTGTAGGCTTAGAAGACATCTATCATTGATAGGTGTTGAGGGAGACCCTATCTGCCCAAAGTGTGGGGAGGGCGATGAAACGCCTTCCCACTTCTTGGCAGAGTGCGCGGCTTTCGGCAGACTGAGACACGACGTCTGGGGGGCCGGGGAGTTGCAAGGGGAAGAGGTTAGTTCCCTTGAATGGACCGACATTCTGACCTACATTAGAAGGTCGGGTAGGTTCAATGAGGGAAGAGGTGATGAAGCTAGGAAGGGACGACAGGGGTAGGTAAAAATAGCCCGCTTGCGGACTATTTGCCAGGTCTTGGCCGCCCCACTGCTGCTACTACTACTACTATGTATATTCCAGGTCAATTTGATCAGGTTTAATTTTTATGATAACGTTGACGCATTTACTAGTTTATGTCTATATGGTGAACTAAAGTGCATATTTTTTCTCCTGTCGTCATCATACATCGAAATTGGATTCTACCAAGTTCAAAAATTGGGCAAAGTCGGATACACACATTTTTCGAGTTTTATCAAAAAAGATATAATTAACCATCAGAAATTTCGAAAAAAAAATATGTCGACTCTTTAGATACTTTTGATTTTTGTTGATAACTGAATATATCTCACAAACTGAGAATCAGTTTCCTGACGAAGTCACAAGAACCGAGTCAGCCTGTCAGCTAACGTAAATACTCCACTCTATAGTTGCCGATAACAAATTCAAGGTATTATCTGAAATGTTTGTAATGTACTTTCGAAGTCTATTACTTCACAGTGTTCAGTGCCGTATCGTACAAATTGAGCACGAAACGATAGCAGCATGCATCATTTTGAAGCAATAGCACACGTAAAGTGAGTTAGTAAATACTCTGTTTCCAGGTTGAAATTCAATGCATATCTCGGAACATACTAACCAACTTCTTTGCGGTGGACAGGCTGTAATGTACAGTGTGGTACTTCTATTTTGCCTTACCCCAACAGCCTTACATTTTTAATGCTACAAAAATATAATATACTGCTGAAGGTAACACTGGCATAGTTTTCACATTTCACGCGCGTTTCACCAACCAAGTTAGCGAAACGCGTGTCGAGTGCTGTGGTGTTATGCGGAAAACTACGACAGTGTTATCTTCACACACAAAGGCTCCAACCCCTTTTAAGACTGCTGAAGGTAAAGTTAAAAGATTTTTTCAGACCCACCAAATTATGTTGAACCAGATGAACCAAATGATACAAAAGGGCATCGAGAAGTGAGATAAAATATAAATTTGCGTGGTTTTTTAGAATAAAGGCCCTATAGGAACTACGCCACTTGCGCCAGAAATTGTTAGAAATTGTCTTGTAAAATAAAAAAGTATACAATTCTAAATTATTATTTTTTTTAATAATCCATAGTTGAAATATGTTATAATGTGAACATGCATATAGTAAATATACACAGATATATGTCTATTAACGTTTTCTGTGGGTACCTAGTAGCTTCGTGCATTGGAGTTTGGGCAGTTGTGAAGTTGACTGTCATTTGGATGGTGTTGGTTGATTTCAAAGTATTTAAATGGTTTTTTGATACTTTTGAATTTCTTCGTATTTAAGAAGCTATTTTGATGTTCCAGAATTAAAATTGATAAAAATGGCCTGGCTTATGTGATTGATATGCTCAGTGGGGCATGCTCGTAGGTATGAATAAGCACCTCCTTGGTACTTATATTTTTAGAATGTGCCATTTCCATTCTCCAGTTTCTATTTCTGTGGGTACAATACATAAGCAATAATAGAAGTACATAAAGCAATTTAGAGAGCACTATATCCGCGACTAAGGCGGATTCAGCGGACATCAGGAGACGAGCAACGTCTAACTTCTAAATTTTCTGAACCTACTTTTGTACCAGAGTGGGGTCTTTTTACTTGCCTATCATTTCATAGGTAAGGGATCTCCGGTTTTAAATCCTACGCAATGGATACACAATGGATTTGTCTTCTACACAAACCTCGCTTAGGTTTGTATAGATTCTGTGAATTCACAGACCTACAGGCCACTAGAAGACATCGCGGGTCTTCCCTGCATGGTCGCCCATCAAAGTTCTAACCGCGGACCACCTAGCTTGGCGTTCGTATCGATAATGAACGCTAAGGCGCTATCATGGCTTTATACCATTTTGCAGTTTTAAAGAGGTAAGTAGGTATAGAAGAAACCACAGAAAAAAGTCTAAATTTGAAAAATCTAGTTATGACTGTTAAGATCTGGAATAAATTAAATATTACAGCTTACATACAACATTGCTTATATAATATTTTTATCATTCAAAACACTTACGGTTGAATTATTGAAACTATTATATTAATAATGATACATTAAAAATATAGGTTCCGAATCTCGTATATTAATTTTACAAATCCAGTAACTAACTGTAACTTTGATTCGGATGCAATTGTTGTCGCTATGGTATTAGCAAAGTTTACAGACTATACTGAAACTTTGGTATTAGAAAGTTATTGCACAACCATAAGGTTAGGCAGTATTTAGTCCAATTTTGACACATATGCACATAATGTATGCTTTTTAATAATCGAGTTCTTAACGTTAGGGCTTCATTCTACAAGTTTATGGTACAGTATTATGGCTCTCTTATGTGAAGCTTTCGTCGTAATCGACAACAATAGTGAGCACGATATATATTTAGAATAATTTATATATTTTTAGCATGAGGGATAAATACCCAAAAGTAGTTAACACACTATGATAATTATTCTTAAACACAAATATTACAATCATTTTTCGTTTTGTTTTTTTCTAAATTCTAATAACTTCACTTTTTTCTGAAGAAGATAAGGTCAAGCTGTATTGAAATAAACTCAGTAATGTTATATTATGTTAAAGTTATGTTTTATTTAGATGATATTATTATATTATATTACCTACTTATTTCTTAATCAAACTAATATACTCAAATAGTCCATCGATATCTTAATTTTTATACGTGTATATTTATACTGATTTGTGTAAAAAGTTTTCTCATTAAAGCATTAGTGCGAATATCAAAAACTCCTGAATCTGAAACGTGAACTGTGAAGGTATTCAAGGAATAATTGTCCTGTATAGGTTCAGTAACATAATGGCAAATAATTTCCTGTATCCTTTGAAATAACTCCGTATCCTTTAAACTTCACTACAAAAAAATCACCCATAGAATTGATTACGATACATGAAGATTGAAAAAGTAGAAAACATTTAGAATGGTCTATCAGCAAATTTACTTCATCTCATAAATTAGTATATGATTTAATGAACAATGTAGACCTTATGATAGCATAAGAATATGCAGATATTTTTAACTGCAATGCAAGGTCAAGAAGCAGGTTAAAATTAAAAACCGACACCATTTCATGCAATGTTATACTCCATAATTCATTCTTTCGTTTATATTTTTGAAACAAACACTTCATCATTCATTGGGCAACTAATAAAAGAACCGAGGAAATTGTTTTTGTAGATTGTTCATCTATAGTGATACCAGAAACATTATTATCTTTATAAACAAACATGGCGTATACATAGTACCTAATATGTTTTATAATTTAAGTGACAATTTTTAAGTATCAGTAGGTAATAGATAGATGAAATGAAAATAGTTTAGAAACTAATTTTGATATAGCAAGAAACGTGGAAATATTGAGAAATATAAGTTTTAGTTAACATCAGATAAAAGAAAAATGTACCAAAAATATGGCTTTCTTGAATTCGTAAATAATATTTGGTGATTCTAGTTTTCTACAGGAGTATATACCTTTAAAAGAAAAATATTTTATTAAGCATTTATATTCCAGAAAAATTATGACAAAATCTAACAAACAAATCTAACAAACAAATCTAATGAGTTGTGCGATATTATCACTGATAAGACCACTTTTACAATTATGTTTACTTAGATTTTTAGGAATATGAAGTGTAGGTACCTTGTTTTAGATAAACTTTCTGATAATTAAGTAGTATATAAGGAAGGGAACACATCTAACTGTTAGTATTGTATTAAGTTAATTTAGTACTGCTGCCAACATGAAGTGTGTATTCGTTCTCATCGTTTTAGTTTTGGCCTCTTTAGTCGATATCTCCTTTTCAAAGGATGCGGCACTTGAGACTGTGAGCAAACACGGTCAATTGTCCGTTGAAGGTGTGGACATAGTTGATGAAAATGGTGAAAAGGTCCAGCTGAAGGGAATGTCTCTGTTTTGGGATGTTTGGATGCCCCAATACTACAACAAGGAGTCTCTAGATGGAATTCATGACTTGTGCCACTCTAATGTGGTCCGTGCGGCTATGACTGTAGAGTCCGAATACGACGGTGGATATATAGAAACTCCCGATGATATATTGGAACGTCTGTACGATGTTATCGATGGAGCAATTGAAGACGATATCTACGTAATTGTAGATTGGCACGATCACGCAGCCGATACCCATTTGAATTATTCTTTGGAATTCTTCGACACAGTATCGAAGAAATACAGTGGCGTTCCCAACCTAATCTACGAGACCTTCAACGAACCCACTGGTGAATCATGGAATGATGTTCTCAAACCTTACCATGAAGCCGTCATCGAAACTATCCGCGCTAATGAACCCAACAGCATTATCGTTTTAGGTACCCCAACATGGTCTCAATCCGTCGACCAAGCTGCTGCTAACCCTATCACTGGTCAAACCAACATTATGTACACTCTCCACTTCTACGCTGGTACTCACAAACAGTGGCTTAGGGATACCGCGACTAATGCTCTAAACAGTGGTCTACCAATTTTCGTAACCGAATATGGTACAGTGAATGCTGATGCCACCGATCCGGTTGATGAGGCAGAATCCCGTTTATGGTGGGACTGGTTGGATGAGCACAACATTTCTTACGTCAACTGGGCAATATCCGACAAAGAGGAAGGCGCTTCTGCATTACTGCCAAACACTACCGCACTAGAGACATGCCAAGAAGATTTCCTAACTGAATCCGGAAGGCTGGTAGTTGCACAAAACATGAAATAATTTATCAACTTATTATTTAATAAATAAAATTTGTAAGCATTTGTGGAATTGTTTTTTATTTTATATATATCATAAATACAAAAGTTCACATTTTTACATGGATCTTTAACAGTTACAAATATGATGTATTGAAAATTGTAGTGTAAATACGTCAAGGGTTTATTTTACAAACAACTCATATGTAGCATAATACTTTTCTCTAACTCTCCCAATATCCCTATATATTAAGTATAGGGTTATGATTAAGAGTTAAATAAGTATAACAGTTGGGGTTCGTATAACTCACTAAGAATAATTTGATTTGTGGTTGACTAAATGGCTGACATTTAAAAATAATAATAATTGTTATGGCATGAAGATTAGTATTGTGTCTGCTCAATAACTTATCGTCTATATTGAGTTACCGATGGAAAAGCTGATTGGTAATAGCACAGATTGCTAGGTACCAGAGAGCTCAAACACCTCAAACATTGCAGGTTATAATAGCCTGCCGATTTGCTTACCCCTGCTTAGCAGTTTAAGTATAGCTTAATTTAAGTGTCAGATTAGACTATGACGTCTTTGACGTTATATCCTACATACGTCGAACATTTTGATCCGTTACTTAAATTAAGCTATACTAAACTCACTAGACAGAGGTGGTGCAAATGGGCATTAGTGGGTCGCCTGCTAAATTATTTGATATAAAAAGGTGTAACAGACTTTTCACCGTGTGTCAACGAGGTAGTATTTGGCACTCATAAATGATTTGAGTGCCGGATCCTTCCTTTTACGTACAAGGGTATGTACCATAAACATTAGCTTACTTGTTTTGTGAGTGACCGTGATGACTGGCAGAGTTGTAGTAGGCAAAGGATTTAAGGAATTGTTACGAATAAGTTCATAAGAATTTTGTGCTAAACCAAATTTATGAATAAGTATCAATCTGCAAATACTTATTTTATTTATGAAAAGGTTGAAAATAAACTTTTCTTTTATATAATACAAATATATCTAGGTGACTTTTGACTATTGAAAAATATATTGTAAAAATGGAATCGGCTATACACATGATTTTTACTTTTGTAATTTTGTAAATTTGCTTAAATTACAATTAAATTATCAAAAGTATGATTTCCTGTCCAGCAAAAATTAATAAAAGATAATTATTTTAAATTGATAATGGCATATATACTATTTTAATGATTATGTACTTTCGTTGATCGGTTACTGATAGAATTGCTGACAGATCGCTTGAAGAACATCTCGCAGGGTGAATTTACATCATGTGATCTAATATTTTTGAAAATTTGTTTCGACAATTTTCTTGTCGTTGGTCATGTGATAATTCACTATAATCTGTTTTTGGTTATTTTTGTTTGTTTATGGTTGTTTACCATTTTAAGTTAAAACTTGGTGAAAGGAGTTTTCGTGAAATTTTCGTGCATTTCACTGTTTTCTTATTTTGTACTGTTTTTCATGAAGTTTTTATAATATTGTGCTTTATGTGTGATATATTTTAGTGATCTATAAAAATAGGTATACATATAAGCTTGAACTTTAATGGCGAATTTTTATTCATTGCTGTTATTTTCTAACAGGAATAACAAGTAGATATGTTTGATGTTAGAGTATAGGTTATGATAGCAATACTCACTAATGAAGATTTAAATGTTGAGGTTGTAATTCTTCGGAAATTAAAAATAGAAAAATTGTTTGAAGTGCGTTGACTGCACAGTCTACTAATTATTCGCATTGTACGTATTCCCATAATGGCGTGTTTGTACAATATTCTTTATACAGTGACAATAATAAACACATCAGAAAGGGATCAATAAAAAGGATCAATAGAATAATATAGGTTTCCATAGAAAATAAATAAGAAGTTTATAAAGAAAAATAGATTTTCTTATAACAAAAATGTCTCTGTTATTATTTTATGCTAACTTATAATTAGATTTCCTAATTAAAAAAAAAAAAAAATAAAAAGAATATTAATGTGTCCATCAATCTCTGATATTTAGTTGGAGAACACAGCTGGCAGGTGCCTATCGATATACATACATCCATCCATACGTCCTCTATAAATAAAATGTAGGTACTAAAATGCATACTTTTTCCCGTGTATTTTTGATACCTAATTCTATGTTCTATAGGTCAGGTTAGGTTCAAAAGTGAGTGGGCCGAAAACCAAACCCTCCACCGCGACCATGTGGTCTATTGTGGCTCACACCTACTTATATTTCACCCAACAGGTCCAGCTTCTTAATGTAGCTGATCACCTTATTGGGTGAGAGTTTGTTCAGATCCTCTGGCAGAAGTTGTCCTTTGCCATATAATGAGTATCTGATCCTTTCCCCAGCAGGGCAGGTGCACAATATGTGTTCTGCCGTTTCATCATCTTCTAAGCATAGGCGGCACTCAGCATCTTCTGCTAGGCCGAATTTGCACAGATGATATTTTAAACGGCAGTGGCCCGTATATAGGCCAATTAGAGTTCGTAGGTGAAACCTGCTTAACTCTAGAAGTTTTTTAGTTCTTGTTTTTGAAGGGTTTATTATAAACGCCTTTGAATGAACTAATCGTGGTAGTTCCTGCCAGTACTGGAGGATTTGCTCCTCAGCCCGGGTCAAGAGCGTTGCTTTGGCAGTACTCGAGGATATGCCAAGCACCGGTTCTGGTCCGACAAATTCAGAAGCAGCACCCTCCCTAGCTAGAGAGTCGGCTGCCTCATTCCCTTCATGGCCAGAATGGCCTGGGACCCAGACCAGAGTTATTCTATTTTTTCTGCTCAATTGAGCAAGTGCCTGCTGGCAGCTCCATACCCTTTTTGAGTTGCAACGGTAGGAACCAAGAGCTTTAAGAGCTGCTTGGCTGTCTGAGAAGATTTTTATCGATTTGCGTGTAAGTTGCCTTTGTTCCAGCCTCTGTACGCACAATTCGATGGCATAAATTTCTGCCTGAAATATAGTTGCATAACTGCCAAGGGATGAAGATATTTTCACCGTTGGGTTGCAACTATATACTCCGGCTCCAACTCCCATGGGTGTTTTGGATCCGTCTGTAAACCAACAACTATCTGCCCTTAATAGGTCAGCCTTATTCCGATCCCATTCATCTCTTCCTGGGAAGAGAATGTGAAAGGGCAGTTCAAGGTTGGTCTTTGCAGGCATGACATCTGAAATCATCTCCAGGATACTGTGACTTTCCATGTCATCCAGCAGCCTATTGCGCTCCATGGTGTCAGACTGCGGCATGTTAAAAACATATGTTCTATAACACCTGATAATTATGTATTAGTGTCAGTAGCGTCATTATCTGGATAATCTTCCTTTTATTGGATCACTTCTAAAAATAATAAGAAATATAAAATAAATCTTGTTCCGAACAAGAGGTTGATTTTTGAAGCCTAGCTTTGTCCAGCACGAAAGTGAAAGTTTTGTTGTTTTATGTTACTACCTATGTGGTTACTTAAGGTTTTTTGTTGTCATTTATTCTGTCCATAACCTCCAGAGAGTGGAGGGTATAAAATGAAAAACGGTAAGAATTTAATAAAGCAATAAAAAATAACAATAATTATTTACTGACTTGCAACTTAATGTCTTCTTGTTTCCTTGGAACCCTGACGCAGGAATTACGACTCTCATCAACCAGTGAACATAAAAATTTAATTAAGTTAGGGACTGTATAATTTTTACACTTCAAGCATGAATTTAAGGTTAATAAAATAAATCGCTTGGTATGAAAAGTTTTACCCCAAAATAACAGAATAAGAATTCTGAAATAGAATATGCTGTAAGTAGTACTGACTAGTAGTGTACGTTACTGACTAGTATTAATTACTAGTCAGTAATTAGCAATAGTAACTAGCCATTCCAGGTATTTATTTTATTTATCAGAGAAGCGTAAATAATAAGTAAAATCACCTTCGTGGCGTACTTCATCACTCATAAAAGCTGTCAGAGTCTAACGATAGGGAACTAAAACTAATAAAAACATATTTATGCCACAGCAATAACGGACAGGGTGTCCAAAATAAGATAGCATTATATAATTGAATATAAAATGTAGAGCCAAAATAAAATATAAAACTTTTGCTTTTACCTTAAAACCTTTGCTTTACCTTTACATTTAATTAAATTTTATCTATACTCTATATACTTAATACATTCTTATTTTGCTTAGTTTGGAAGATATTGACGAAAATATAAGTTTTTTCATTTAATATAGAAATACTTACTAAATGATAGCTGAGATTGCAGTAATTTTTTCTTGTAATCAAATCAGAAAAAAAAAATTTATAGAAAAATATTTTTGGGATTGATCTTACTTACCCCTTAAATCTTATATTATTTATAAACTTTGATCACTTAAAATTGAAACATATATTATTTATTCTTTATCTAATACTTTAGTGAATAACATCATTATAACATATGTCACAAACCTGTTTTTACAAGAACATATAAGTGGTTGCACCAGTTGCACCTAAGAGGCAGATGTTTCTCTCGGGAAAATCTAGAGAGCCAGAGGGATTCAACCAATAATTCTGTGATCTTATTCATAAACTTTGATAACTTAAAATTAAAACATATTATTTATTCTTTATCTAATACTTTAGTGAATAACATCGTTATAACATATGTCACAAATCTGTTTTTATAAGAAAATAGAAGCGGTTGCAACTAAGAGGCAGATGTTTCTCTCGGGAAATATCTGGAGAACCAGATGGTGTGATCTTTAAAAATATACAGCCTTCTTAGAAACGAAAGTGTGATATTGTAGAAAAAACATTAGACACCCACGAAGAAAATATTGCTGTGTGTACACTGTGTGAACCTTGGATTCTTCTTGAGCCTAAAATTGCTCAACTTTTTCCTAATTTAACCAACTTTGTATATCTACTGGTTTCTAAGATGTCAATACAGTTCATCTTAAACTGAATACAATGTATAGAACCAGTATTAGAACCAGTGCTCGTACTTCCGCCCAGTTATAGCTCCAGGTCTAAAGAAAACTGGATCAGAAAGAGATCTGAGAAAGAATAGCTGAACGGAGGGTGGGGTGCTACAAGCCAAGCTCTTAATTGAAGGACCCTAGTCGAATGCAACTGGTTCAGTCGTAAAAGCATAAGGATTGTCACAGGACAATTAATTGATATGGACATATCAACAAGCACCTCAATACTATTGTCCTTTGTAAAACTAGAAAGTTCAGGTTTTGTAGACACGATGGCGAGGACTCCATACTTATTCTCTGTCGCTGTGCCTGCCTCATGGTCAAGAGACACAAACATCTGGATGCAGGGTTTCTCCTACCCCACGACATTAGAGAGCTCTCCGTAGAATTTGTGTTGGCCTATGCGCATAGCACGGCCAATAACTCTCGACTAGCGGCAAGCAGAATGGGTCGAAAGGCCAGAGTGCTGCGGGTAACCGCACCGCACTCCAACAACAGGAACAATATAGTTATATTAGAAAAGAAAATATTTTCTCATCATTTTGATAATGATCTGGTCCAAAATATATAACGGTTATTGGGTTTTTGCATTCACAAAAATATTTACACTCTTAGGATCGATATCATTTCTACGAACGTATCGTTATTTTACTTCAATTTTTGCAAAAACTATATATAGTTTCCTTAGCAGAACTTTGGAGAGTCTGCTCTCATAATTATGTTCATTCAGCTCCTAAAAAAACAATAATAATGTATAACTGCTAAAAAAACTATCTTAATTAAACGAATTGTCAAGGAAAGTTCATTGAAGATAAGCTAAACGTAAGTATTTCCATAAACTTTCAATATGTGTCTGTGTGGTATGGACCACACAAATAACTTTTCTATTTTTCCACGACGATTCACGTAAACTGGACCAGACCCTACATGCCCGGGAAGATACTCTTTATAACTACTGTATTCTATTACTTACTCTCTTCTCTTCACAGCTGTGGTTACTTAGAGCCTAAAACTCAGATATTTTTGGATGTAATATTCTCAATACATCTTCATTCTAGAAGTTTCTTGGATATGACATAACATCCACATTTAAAGTACTATTTTTATTATATTGCTATTGCTCCTATATATCGTATAATAGGAACAATCGTCACAAATAGTCATAAAATGTGGCTATACAATCTTCATTTGGACTTGAGAATTTCTATTTTACTTTTGTTTAGCTTTGAAGCAATTTAATTTTATGAAGTTTTTTATTGGTTTAGTTATTTTCTTGAATTTGATTCATGAGCTCTGAGATATTCTGATGCCTTGTTTTACTCTATATAAGATGTTTGCAATAAGTCAAGCTAATATAGATTTTTTCTGATTGAGACTCAATTACAAGATGTGAAAGTATATGTAACTCAAGCTAGTGTTATCTGTAAAAGATTAAAGTTTGTTTTATTTCAAAACTTTTTATGCCTGAAATGTTCTAAAACAAAACCCTAAGGCTACCGATATATGTATGTATAAAGTTTTATCTATCATGTATAACAAAAACGGAATTATATCACGAATTTAACCATGATTAGTAAACATCAAAATTTAGTGCTCTAACTAAAATCAATATGGACATTACAAGCAAATAAGCCTGAATTTATGTAGTATAGGGATTATATTTGCAATTGTAATTTTAATCATCCCTGAGTACTCAGTAAGCAGACTTTTGCAAAAAGCTATTATAACAGGAATACAGGTAACTGCAGCACTATTCATACAAAACGGAATGAATCCTAACTTTTCGTAATAGCAGAAAATATATCTAAAACTGTTATTAGCTGTAATTATGGCCACAACATTTATAAAGTGAATGCATTCACTGATGTTATTTATGCGAGAATTACATCATAAATGGTTGCGTTTTAACATTGAATTTCAATAAAATTTATTAAAATATTCAAGGTATAAATTACTTCAAAATATCTTTTTGATAAAGTAGGAGGTAGTTGTAGAAGCTTCAGATAGTAGCACGTGACGTACAATCTAGAAAGCTATGGCAGCGGAAACAAGACAAATGGCGCCATTACATCTACCCATTACAGTTTTCAGCCGACGGTGTCGTTCAACTTGGTATACAGTTTCCGAAACCATGTTTGAGCCACTCGGCAAACAAGTATAAAGTTGAATGCTGACCATAAAGTTTTAATTATGATTTCGTATTGCTTTATTAAAAGAGCATATTAAAATTTGCTCAATTGAATGAAACGCCTCCGTGCTCAAATAAATTTTGCCATGATTTTTTAACAAACTTTAACTGAATTTTATCCTAAACTTTTGTATTAAAAGCTGTTTTACTTCGAATTGTGGTTGCGTTTACAATTCAGGCAGCTGTAGATATTTTTATATGAAATTTTCTGGGTAAAGGTAAAAGTATGTTTTAACGATATGAATCTCGCAACAATAATTTTTCATTTCAAATGCTTTTTGGAACCAATAAATCTCTGTAATAATAATTGATACTCCTTCCTCATATAAAGTACATTGAAAGATAAGTTCACACACATAATTTTAAATGATATTCACATATTGGTATTGTAGTTAGGATAGTCATAAGATTTGGGATAATCATAGTCATAGGGATTGATCTAGACAGCACCAGACACTGACCGGTTTCGCGGTTGAATGTTAGTAGTAATGAGAAACATCTTAGTGCTCTCTTTGGGTCTTTACTACTATCCGTCTGACAATTATTGTCAAATCGACAGACAGATAGCGACCTGTTTTCCTTTATCGTCTTTGAGAAAGTCAATCTTACTTATTTATTGGAAGGAGATGCCGAAAACAACTACTTCACGGGTAATTTGCCCCGACTGGCATTGCGTTACTTTGGCATCTCCATGGAACATGACTATCATGTTCCATGGAGATGCCATGTCTATTAATTTGACAATAATTGACAGACGGATAGTAGCAAAAACTCAACGAGGGCACTACGGTGTGTTTCTCACCACTACTAACGGCCACGATGCCCCTTAGGCAATCATGTCGCAACATCGTTAATCGACTCCAGTACCTATAGCACTCTGGCAAGCGCATAACAAGCGCGAAACCGGTCAATGTCTGTGGTTGGTCTCGTTGAAGGATGTGGCGACTTCTATGGAGATGCCGAAGTAATGGAATGGCAGTGGGGGCAAATTGCCCTTGAGTAGTTGTTTTCGGCATTAATAAGTAAGATTGTCTTCCTCAAAGACAATAGAGGTTACTGTTGTAATTACGTTTGCGGAAAAGCAGGTCGCTATCTGTCTGTCAATTTGACAATAATTGCCAGACGGATAGTAGCAAAAATCCAAAGAGGGCTCGTAGGTGTGTTTCTCACCACTACTAATCATAAGATCTATTATCACTGGTAGTTTTCTGGCTTTTATCTGAATAGCCAAAACGCTTTCTGTTTTTAGCAGCATAAACTACATATAACTCTTATGTAAAACCGATTTCCGTGAAAGTTGTCAACTGTAGTTCATAATTTTCCGACCAGTTGTTTACAAGGGTACATTAAAATAATAGATGCATTTTCTAAATATGGTAACCTTGAAAAACCCTATATCAAGCATTTCACTATCACAAAAATCTGATGTATAGGATATGTGCAAAATATAAAACACCTCCAAGACTTAGGCGACCAGTCTTGATGCATAGTTTGCACTTATTCCTAAAATAATAATGATCTGAAAAATTCAAAGTGCAGTAAAAAATCACACAAACCATTCTGTCTACACTAAATACTTTCTAGACATATAAAACCAACCCCCTACTACAGTTTGACATTAAAAAGATGAATACAATGAAATTAATCAAAATGCGGTAGACGTTGCAAAAATAAAATTAACCTTGGGAGCCACACTTACAAATCGACTACAAAATAAAAATATTATGAAAAATCAGCATCTACTATACCTATGTCTATATTATTAAAAATCTATCAACTATATTATTAAAAAAGTACTTGGTGTACTTATGTATTATATTCTATTCTTAAGGGCAGAAACGAAAAATTGTTGATTTTGAAAAAAAACACAATTTTTTATCAACATTTCTTAATTAGAATACCCAGCTAAAACTGAATTTGTTGTGGGAATTTGGAATATTTTCTAACGTCCATAGCTAACCGGACCGCAGTCCATTTAATAACGTATATTCTGAAAACGTGTAGTATAATTCTGATATAGATACTGATAACTATTATGTATATAATATAATAAAATAAATATAGTATGTAATAATAAAGTAATAATAAAATATAGTATGTAAAATATGAGACTTTTCTTCGAAATGTCATGAATACAAAAGAAATTTTTCACACAATCCGGTTTTGCATAAGGTCCAACCGGTAGTCTTAGTCAATGAAAAATATTATAGGTTCGTATTTCTCTATTCAAAATATGACTCGTTACGTTATAAATTGATAAATAAATATATTCCACATACCTCATGGTTTATGGAGGCCAAGGTGAATGAGAACAGGATGGAAGATCAGGAACATGGGAAAGTACATAAGAAGCTGACAAAAAATGTGATATATTTTCTATTCTTTAAAGGCAGTTGCAAGTAAATTGAGCAAAAAAATCTTTATTTAACTTGTTAGGGTGAGCGATTCCCTACTGGTTAAATGGATTGTAATATTTTTGTTTATTTTTAGAGATTTGGACAGAAATCCCTATCATAAATACATCGATATATGAATTAATAGCAGATATTGTTCCAATAGTAAGGGTAAATACACCCAAAAATCTTTCCCATACCTAACAGAAATGTTTTGGGGAAAACTCTGGAGTTCTCGATAATATCCTCTTTCTAACAAATTATGTTTATGGCACACTCTTTTAGGTATTCCTCGCTATTTGAGCTAGATCCTAGCTAGCTAGATTTGAGCCATCAAATGCTATATATTTGTGATTAGTAATTCTAAGTAAATCTGTAAACATACGTTATGTGATTTCATTTGAAAAATATAAGTTTGGTCCGTCTCTCCTTTCTAGGACTCCCTATGGGGAGTCCCTATAGGAGTCCTTTCTAGGACTCCTTTCTAGGACTAAGTAGTCCGAAAATATCAATTTTCCTTTCAAACAAATATTGACCAGTCTCCGGGCGTTATTGTACTATACTGTATTACAACCTCACAGTATAAATGGTTAACAACCTACTGTTCTCTTTAATTAATGAGATTTTCCAGGTTTCCCCTATTCTCATACTAAATGGTAGTTACTACCATTTAGTATGAGAACCTGGAAAACCATACTTATATACCTTAATTGTGCGATATACCTTAACTGTTAAGGTATATCGCAGCCCGCATATTAATAATATACCACGCCCCCTCCCGCACAAGTCTCTGACTTCCGAGATCATCATTATGATGAGAATGAGTGAATGAATAATGAGATATTATTATATTATTACGAACGAACAATATTTTTTGGCATCACATGAATCCTGAAAATAGTATCTAGATACTGATAAAAGATAATTATATATTATATTATCTAGATTAAGATAACAGATAATCTAAAATTATCTAGATAAGTTCCAGATAAACAATTTAAATTAATTTGTAACTTATTCCAAGTAGTAGTTTGTATTATTTACAACACCATTTCGATAATTTTATGGTAACAAATGCTATCTGACCTCTTCGGTCAAAATTTGTTTTTTGTTACTTTTTTGCATATTGTTCTATATTACATTAAAATTATACGGCCCCGAACTGTCATCAATTAGTAATTACAATACAATTTAATGTCGCTAAAGTGGCCTATATTTTAATTTTATTGACACAGTTTTTTAATAAAAAAATCCTTAAATTATACTCAAATGCATTTTATTATATTGGGTCTGCACAAAACAAAACATGTTATTGTAAGTTAAAACTGATTTGCTTGCCTGTTAAATTTTGATTGCATTTTTCTTTAAAACCACAGGCCACAGATGTATGGTATGAATGTTATTTAAGGATAAATCAAGTTGTAAGAGGGAAGATAGAAGTGTGTGGTTCTTTGCGTTCGCCCTTAGTTTTTTTTGAATTGTGATTTTTCGAAATATTTCGATATTTATGACATGTTTGCAAAAGGTTTAATAGTTATGGCAGTAAAATCATCTATTATCTAAATTCGTGGTTTAGATGAACGATAAATGGATACTTAATGTAAGATAAGATAAAAGATAATGTTTTCAAATGTCATCTAGACAAGATAAAAGATGATCATAATCTAGATAATACACAACATTGATTGATTATAACTAATACTTTTACGGTCGTAGGAGTTTCGTTAGTTTGTCACTAGTCCTAATTGTAAAAATTTGCAAATTTCTTGTTTGCATTTATTTTTTTACCTCTGCATTTCACTTGTAGTAAATCAAACAAGTAATAAACCTTGTAAGATACAAGTTACAATTAATCATACAAACTGCATGAGAGAAACTCATTTTTTATAAAACTTAGCTACTCACTAAAAGTTACATAATATAGCTTTGACTTCGACAACTTTATGGGCGAAAATACGTGGAGTGTGTGCTTAACATGCTGTTAAACATTAACAATAGAACTCTTTAAAATCAATATTTATTTAATCAGCGTTAGCCAACTTTCTTAAGTAAATATTAATTTGCTCGCGTAAATGTGCCAAAAAGCTTACACTATAGATTTATTATTACCCTATAATACGTTATTTATATCACCCACATATAATAAGTATCGGCAATCCATCAGTCTATCGACAAAGCATATAGCCTGCTTACCGACCCTGATCCGGCATGCATTATGTAAGTCACCGTTCCGACCCTGTCAATTTGTTTAGATAGCCATCCATCTAACAGCCGGCCGCACCAGAATGCTAGCTAAAATCTAAGAATGCAGTACAAAATATATTGACTATTGTGCAGGCTGTCGTTCCAGATTGTCAAGGTTTTTCTTTTGAGGGCCATGCTTTTCATTGTGCATTTTTCCAGTGGAGAGATTTTTTTCTCATCATATGGCGTGCATTCATTTTATTTGTTAGTTGTAATGTATTTTTATTTTAAAATAAAATATACTCTAACGAATTTTCGGTCAGATACTGGCTATCACCTAACTGAATTTCATTAACGTAGTTAATGAACTCGTGTACTAGGATGTGGTTAATGTGTGATGAATTTACAATATTTGGGCCGTATGAACTAACACCCAGTACGATTATATCAGAAATATTTTTATTTCTACAAAAAAGATATTAAAAAATAGAATATACCTACTATAAATAAATTATTATTTCCTAGATATACGAGGATTGAAAAGATGAAGACTTAAAAATAATACAAATTTCCTATATTATATCTACGACAACAAAAAACAGAACACTTTGGACTTTCACAATTTAATAGGCTTCCCTAATATCTAATATCCTATAGCTGCTAGTGCCATTGGACTGACACACGCGATGATTTCCTCGTCTGGTTTTTTAAAGCTGATTTGTCCTCCCAAATGGCTCTAAGTCTTGACAGGGTTGTAGCAAATGCAATGGTGACCACAAATCTGCCAGTCTATTTGCACAAATATTACAATAAGAAAAAAAATACACAGGCTATATCTCCTCTAATTTAAATATTTCTTAAAATCTAATAAAGGGAAGGTGTAATTGTTTGAAGAATTATATAGTAAGATCGATGATCGTTGTAGATAATCAATCAAATATGAATGTTTGAGATAAAACGGTAGAGCTTTTATAACTAAAAGGAGGAAAAAATAATAAATTTTGATCAGAAAAAGTTATTTTGATAGTATAGTATCAAATACTAGATAAAATCTACCAGTATTGATATTGGAGATATGTAAATCAAATTTCAACTTACTGAAGGTTTTCAGGTACGGTTCTTACTACTAAAACCTATTTATATCTTGAAGAAAATTAAAATGTATAACATTTGTTGTTAATAATATTCAGTTGATTTATAGCACAAAGATAATACATAGAAAAGGTAAGATAAAACTTCTTTTAAGCTAGTGTAGTGGTTATTAAGTACAACCAATCAAAAGATTCAGACGAACATACATCATGAAATACTTAATAGTTAAACAGCCATTGAACTGGATAATTAAAATTTTCCAACAGTATCAAATTCTACTACATGATGAAAAATATATGAGAAATATATTTAATTTTAGAGCCACCTGCTCTGAACACCAAAATAAAGAAAAATGTAAAGTACAAGTCGTACTTAATGCCACAATGTTCAAAACGATCTCAGGTCTATGGATAAAACTTGGCCCCGGTAAAATCTCGAAACGTGTTCGGTTGGTACTGCTTATAAAAAAGTACCAACTTCCGTGTGTTTTGGAGTTCAACAGTATATAATACAATACAATATATAATAATATAATCAAGTGAGATCCAGAATAATCCATCGGATTCTGAACGCACCTTGCCTCAATTGCTAACAAAACTGGTTCTCGTTTACTAAAATTAACTTCTTCCCTTCCCTAATCGTTCGATTTTGAAAATCAATCAGCTGACAATAGAAAATAACGTAATATTAACAAACGGAAACCAGTTTTGATTGTTACAGACAGCATTTGTTAGAACGTGCGTTCAGAATCCTGTCAATCATTCTGGATCTCACTATATAAAGGGGTATTTTTTTATGGTAAAATAACTAAATATGAAATAACAATTTAGAAATGTAATATCATAAATGTTAAAATAAGTTGTGCCCATAAAACAACCATGTAAGGAAATTAACAGACATTTAGTTACACTATAATCGTCATCATTGTTTTATAGATACTTACTAATTTAAAAAATATGTATATGAACATATTTTTTCATTATACAGGATAGGTTTTTTGTTATAGAACTGGATAGGATAATTTTTAAGTCACTCAACAACATGTCAGAATATAAAAATATATATAACAGGGACCATTAGCTCTCCATATTATAAGATACAGTACTTCTGAGAACTAATTCTGTTTTACTATAGTCCAGAAAATATACTTACGATTGGCAGAGTAAATATCAATTATTTATCTATATCAGTATTTTGCTAATAATAATTCTTGCTGATTGATACTCAAGATGTTAGTATCACAATCTATATCTGCAATCTGCTATATCATAATATGTCAATATGACAGAGTTGATTGCCCAGATCTTTTGGGTAAAATATATTTTTTGATATCTCATGAAAATTCTAGACAACAATCTTTGTTTTATTGTATTGCTCCTTGAACGAATATTTTAATAAAGTCTCCAATATCATTGATGTGTGAACTTTATAATAAAATCGCTTCCAATTGTGATATTCATTTTCATAATTTAAGAAGTGTATGTAACTGGGTTGGTCGTGTACCGTAAGTATTATTTGTTGCATTGTTTGTAGTTGTAGTATGTAATAGTTGTTAATTACTTTTTGTTTGTTTTATTTTGTCAATTTTGTTTTATATACCTATATATTATCACGAAATAAAACTGTATATTTTTTTGTCAATGTTCTTATTCCTGTAATTGGGTTTTTCCTGTTGGAATAATAAATATTGTTATTATTACTATTATTATTATTATTATTACTATTATTATTATTATAAAAAGTGAGCAAAAAGTATACGAAAGGTGTAGTCAAATTTAGAAGTCGAGTGTAGCTACAAGATATAATCTGTTAAAGTGAACACCAACGTTTTAGAGTAATATTTGATTTTACTGAAGACTTATTTAATTAATGTAGGGATTAATCGAATGCACTGTATTTTAATTGCTTAGTTGAGAGTGTTAGGGTAATGTTTTCGAGCGGATCTTATTTATTATAAAATAATTAGATTACCTTACAGGTGTAGTACGTATGTGTAAACATAGGTAGCAAGCGGCAGATTAGATGTGAGATGTGATCGTAGTTCCTGGCAGCAACCAGTAACATGTAACAAAACAAGTACTGCTGTATGTTCTAATTATGACTATTTATGGTTTACACTCACCGGGGGCGCCCCGCCCCTCGCTGTCCTATCTCCTGGTTCCATGTCCATGCATATAGTGTGGTCGCACGAAGCATCCGCGTTGTAGGTTGTGCATGCATCTGGATCACCTGTAATCAAAACTCCACACACACACACCACATTCATCCCGTATCTCTCGGCTAAGCCCCTGGATACGCGCCCCTCGGCTAATGCCCCTCGGCCTCACCATTCATTCTCGTACCTCTCGGCTGTGCCCCTGGATACGTGCCCCTCGGCTATGCCCCTCGGCCTCATCATTCACTCATTTGATTCGACACACTAATCACAATAACATATATAGAGACAGATCTGCCCTAATTACATACTCTTATTACTAGGAATTTACTAGGTAATCGCTAAGAGCGTATTCACATTTCACAACACAGTATCTCTACTCTCACTACTCTGAATGAATACTCAATCAGTATTAATTCCCCGTATATGGCGCAGGAACCCACATTCACATCGTCAGCTAAAATCTACCCAAAGAATAATACCATGAAACAGAACACGTCATTTATTGAATCTAAACCTAAGCCAAGTCGTTCACTTATTTGTTTATTCAGTTTTATTGTAAACAGTTCCTAACATTCGGCCTATCCTGACGGATTCTCGTCCCGAGGATTAGTATGATTTCTCTCCCCTACATGCCGAAGCTTTATGACCCTTCTTCTTACACAAGAAGCAACGAATCTCTGATGTTGAATAAGGTTGGCTAGATTGTAGTCTGTCCATTCGTTCTTCTCGCAAGGCCGGTTTTATCATCGGTAATGAGTGACCTTTCGATTGTCGACAATTTTTCAGAAATCCTAACAGACTCTCGACTGTCTTATGGTCCCCAGCTTCTGCAGTTCTTTGAAGCATATCATCTCCCAACCCATCTATGATGCAAGAGACGGCGTTCTTCCCAGAGATGTTACATTTCTGCAGTAGAGTTAGTTTCCCGAAGAAATACTGCAACATTGTCTCGTTAGCATTTCTACTCCTTGCGAGCATTTCCCTTAGTAGTTCTGGATAATTAGCTTTAGTGGGAAATGTCTGTAATAACAGTTCCCGTAGGTTTGCCCATTTAGTTACCGATTCTGGCAAAGTGTCATACCACTGACGCGCTAACCCAGTTAGCTTCCTAGTGGCATTAAATGCTGCGAGGTCTTCAGACCAGCCGTAGATTTGTTGCAAGCTATCAATTTTTGCAACCCACTGCTGAATAGTTAAGTCGCCGCTTTCGGGGTTATATGACGGTATCAAGTCTCGGCGACTATCTGATCCTGATGCAGAATTCCCCAAATTTTCCAGCAATCCCGCTATAGCATTCGTGAGTCGATGCATCTGCATGTCAGTAGACGGTATTGTTGGTGGATCCGTACTCAACTGCGACGACGTGGACACGTTGAAAGGTTGAATGACAGCACGATCCCCAGTATCACTCTCTTCACTTGAAGTGGATAATTGACGTACACGACGGCGTGACATTTCGGAAAATTATTATGTCCACTCCGTATATAATTATTATGTCCACTCTGTATATAAGTGTTAGGTCCACTCTGTATATAATTATTATGACCACTCTGTATATAATTATTATGACCACTCTGTATATATAGCAGTTACAAATCGCTTTGTATTCTTACACAGTCAAATTTAAAGTTTATTTATAAATATAGAGCATATGACTAAAGCTTGTAAAGGATCTCTAGTTAATAAAAATGCGAACGTTAATGTTTCAATAACATCGAGAGAGTTCAATGTGTTATTTTAAAATATCAACATTAGTTTCAGAGTTATTCAGAGTTATAGTTATCAAGAAAATAAAATAAACAACTCGAGCTCAGCCCGGTGGCTCGGCGAAGGCTAGGTGACACGTGCACCCGCCGCTACCCCGCAACCATCCGTACTACACACTGTAAGCAGTTACCAAATCCTACCGACTGAAATTGTTAGGGTAATGTTTTCGAGCGGATCTTATTTATTATAAAATAATTAGATTACCTTACAGGTGTAGTACGTATGTGTAAACATAGGTAGCAAGCGGCAGATTAGATGTGAGATGTGATCGAAGTTCCTGGCAGCAACCAGTAACATGTAACAAAACAAGTACCGCTGTATGTTCTAATTATGACTATTTATGGTTTACACTCACCGGGGGCGCCCCGCCCCTCGCTGTCCTATCTCCTGGTTCCATGTCCATGCATATAGTGTGGTCGCACGAAGCATCCGCGTTGTAGGTTGTGCATGCATCTGGATCACCTGTAATCAAAACTCCACACACACACCACATTCATCCCGTATCTCTCGGCTAAGCCCCTGGATACGCGCCCCTCGGCTAATGCCCCTCGGCCTCACCATTCATTCTCGTACCTCTCGGCTGTGCCCCTGGATACGTGCCCCTCGGCTATGCCCCTCGGCCTCATCATTCACTCATTTGATTCGACACACTAATCACAATAACATATATAGAGACAGATCTGCCCTAATTACATACTCTTATTACTAGGAATTTACTAGGTAATCGCTAAGAGCGTATTCACATTTCACAACACAGTATCTCTACTCTCACTACTCTGAATGAATACTCAATCAGTATTAATTCCCCGTATATGTCGCAGGAACCCACATTCACATCGTCAGCTAAAATCTACCCAAAGAATAATACCATGAAACAGAACACGTCATTTATTGAATCTAAACCTAAGCCAAGTCGTTCACTTATTTGTTTATTCAGTTTTATTGTAAACAGTTCCTAACAAGAGAGTGAAAACCACTTCCGAATAAAAATGATTTTGTAGAATATTGAGTTTCCATAAGTTCGTAGGTACGTGTATTTAATGTACGTAATAGTTAACTTCACCATTGATCTGGTGTCTTCCTCTTTTCTCTAAAATTTTAAAACAAATAAGATATTCGTTACAACCTGGCGCTACGTTATGTTTTTTTTGGGGCTATTGCACAAATAATAATATTGTGTTATTATTAATATGCTTAAAAATTACGTATTTCTTTATAACATTGTATTTGTGAAATTTTCTTTTATTTTACCTAATTCTACTAAAAAAACTATTGTATGAAAGTATTGTAAATTTTTTATACATTTCATAATTGAAATATATAAGTCAACGAAAAGCGCCAATTTTTTAAAAACGTTTAGAAACTAATAGTCCTATCAATTTTGGTCAGTCCTATTCATATAAAATTCAGTAGCAACTAATAATTTAAATAAAAGCAACGTAGGCTTTATGTAATTAAATTATTACAATAACATAAAGTTACAAAAAAAATACAGAGACACGTTTTAGAAGCCCTCCATACAAATAATATCGTGTTCGAGCAAGGCTGCGTAAAATTATATCTATAACCCAGAGCTGATCCTATGATTACACAGTTAAATTTTAACTGGACCCACAAATATACGAGAATTCGATCCTAAGCAAACAGTTAAGGTGCTGACATAAATCAAAAGCTATATAAATAAACAGTTGAAGCAGTATCCAGTAAATTAAGTTCTGAAATATCTTTTCATCGTTGCTTACTTATATACAGTGTATATACATAAACCCCAGGGAAAGGGTGGCGTCATTTGCAATGTACTTAGAACTTGCATGGCCTGCATTGACTGCTGTACATTCTGTAGTTAATACTTTGTCCAGCAAGCTCAAGAAAGAATGCTTTTGAATCACATACGCAAAAGAAAAAGACGCAAACATTTCTGAGTAGTTTATAGCATGTTTTACAATTTTGGGATTCTTTTTGTTTTCGTCTTTAAAATAGCAAAATGGACTTCTACAGTTATTGAAATTTTTGCAGCGTTTCCCATTTAACCTCCATGTTTCTTATTCACGTAGTGCGACGTAGTTTTTCACATTACACCAAAACACTATACTGCACTCGACGCGCGTTTCGCCAACCAAGTTGGCATCATCTATAGATGATTAAAGCAGTTTTAATCATCAGCATTTGCCGTTGCCTAGTGGCTTTTGATTGGAATTAATTAAATTTTCGTTAACAAACAAATAAATTTTTGCTTGCAAATATTGAAATTGATGTTCCATTCTTATTTGCAGGTGGATTCATTATACAAGATTCCACTATATCTATTACAATAAAGTAATAGTTGTGAAATCTGAACCTAATGGAAAGTGAGGTTTCTGCAATTATTAAATACCATTTATTTTTTTTATTTACTGTTCTAATTGTAATGGTCTAATGTTCTGGTATAAATTATTTTATCTTCGTCCTTGCTGCCGTGACTTCTTGTAATACTAATTATATTTTTATATTATAGTTGGATTATATATTTATATGTGTGTAGTAGTTTATTTTCGTTTGTATTAAAATTCCGTTTACACTGCGAAGTTTTGGCTTGGAATGACTTGGAAATACTGTGTAATATTTTCTATAGATATAAGACTTAAATTCGTATTGAATAAGAGATATTAAGGCATTTATAAGTTATAATTAATTACGTCTATAAAGATAAAGAGGGTAGAAGCGCCCCAGTAATTTAATAAAGAGAATAGTACATTCAACAACTTTTATTAAATTTAAAGCTCATTGAGAAGTAAATTGAATCACTCTGGAAACATTATATTCACTATCCATAATTTCACAGCGGTGTTAAAGGTTTAATTTCCGACCAATTTCGCACCTAATTTAAAATCGATTATTTTCATTTATTCAGAAATGTTCCCGTTTTATCACACCCCAGTGAAAAATTTAAGTAATACAAAACACGCGTCGCCATAATGAAACCTAAACTCCGTATAAATATGGAAATTTGTTACATTATTTTAAACCGTGGCATCCACTTAGCATCTATTTTCTTGTTTATAGGGCTTCATCCATCTTTGGCAGAGAAGTACATATTGCCTTAGATCAGTTTAGATAATAAATAGTATGTGGAAATGAAAATATGGGAAATATGGCAAAGCAAATTAAAATATAATTTTTAATTTTGACAATTAGCCAAAATGTTTGCTTAGTTTTGCTTAATGAACGCAATAATTATTTTATGGTGGAAATTTACGTATACCTTCAAAATAAAATAATTTACAAGAACAACCCCTGGCAATACTTTATCATTGTGAAAAGTTTCGCGATAATGACTTGCTCCATAAAAATATACCTTATTGTCTTATAATTTATCCTTTATAATTACAATAATATAATATTAATAACCTGATTCGGCATTTTTGATAATTTAGATGAACTTTTATTATTATCCTGCATCGGCAGAGTCTATCAAACGATACAACTTTATTGGTTGAAGGCAAAAGTCAAGGCAAAAGTCTTTTAAATGAATTAAATGCTATAATAAATAGCCTAATAGTTTTTTTATTCAATGGGTGTAACACCTTGATGGAACAATTAGTAGCTTTCCCAGTGACTAGTCGCATCTACGTTACTTTAATAGGTCTATTTCTGAGGTGAGATACTTAATTATAGTAGAATCTTATGTCTGTAGTGTTACTGAAAAATAAATGCTATTTATAGCCGACTACAACTCTGGGCTCGATTTTAGAACCTGACTATCGATTTATTTATTGGCTTATTTTCAAGAAGTACCATAATATTCTTAAAGTAATTAACTACATTTGTATGTAGATACTGTAAATATCACTTTTAAATAGTAATGCTATTGTGTTTTTTGAACGATTACCTCAAAACTTATATAATTCATGATACAGATTACGCCTTGAAAAGACTAGTGCTTAAAAAAGTAGTTGGTGAGATTATAAAATGACATAACAAATGTTCTCCAATAAATAGCAGCAGGTACATCAAACAAGTCTAGCAACAGCCATTATTATATTTGGCTTACGGGATCTGGAACTATACCGAAATATTTAATTGACGACAGAAGAAATAAAACATCTGGTTAAAGAATACTTGTCACGTGTCACGTAAATACATTTAGTTGGAGGTACTTAAAATGAACTGCTAAGGGATGTGATCTATCAAATAATGAAATTTGTATATGAAGTTGAAGAGGAGAGTGAAACGAATATTGTCTCTATTTCATAAATTTGTAATTTGGTACCTAATTCATGATGCAGTATATCCAGAAAGTTGTATCTAGGAAATAGTTTACATTTGTTACTCAAAATTAAAAAGTTGGGTATGTTTCTTACCCATTGGAGATCTAAACTGACTAGACTATATCATATGTTAATATACATCAAGCTTTTTGGGGCCAGTTTCGATCATCTGTATCATCAGTATATCATCATCTGTAAAAGACAATAGGTTGAATTTAAAATTTTAACACCTATTGTTACTATATACCAACAATTGGCAAGGCAAACCATTTCTCACAAAACAAATCTCTATCTTTTTTAATAAAATTGAAACCTAAATCCACTAAAGGGCTTATGGAGAAGCCCTTTAGATGCAGAAGAGATTATGCGCATGTTCTTCCACTGCCTCTTTCAAAAATATTTAATTTGTCTCTATATTCCGGTATCTTTCCTAACACATGGAAAGCTCATTTATTCATTCATAATTTTTCATTATTCGACTCATTATCATAATTTTTAATTGAGCTAAAGTATTTGAGTTAGCCTTATATACATTTAATTTCCACATTGAAGGTCAAATTATAGTATATTAGCATTTTCCTATAGATAGTCCACTGTAACAGATGTTTTACATAATCTAATGTTTATCAGATAGCTTGGATAGCAATGTGCACGGTGCTGTGCAGGTCGACGTTAGGTAGACCGATCTCTTAAAAGCTTATTACCGGTTACCGCTCCAGGCTAATCGCATTTACTTATTACATTGTTTTATAGTTATTTAAATAATAGAAACCAGCTTGTGGAATACCGTGGTTTTAGGTCTGCTGAAATTCAGACTATCTCCGGAGTGACTCAACTTTTTGCTTTATATTTTAACGATGGAGTGGACGACTTGGATCTTGACATCTTGCTCTATGCCCATGATTTTCGCACCTATATTAATATTTCAGGCTGTTAACGATGACAATGTAGCCTCTCGAAAGCATTAAAAGATGTGTGCTAGAAGAAATATTTGCCTTAGGGCCGGTCGTTCCATCTCTTTATAAAGTTGCTTTTAACTAAAAGAAACTTAAAGTTAACAGGTGAATTTATCTGGCAGTTAAAAAATTGCGTATTTTCAACACAATTTAACTGCTTTTTTGTAAAAAGACTTTAATGATATTGGCAATACTGATTAAATAAGAAAGTCTATATAATAAAGTGAGACAGATGAAATGCGTCAACCGTAATTAAGAAAATATGTCAATCATGACAACATCACCTAGCTATAACATACTGTGGCTATAACCAACCACCCCAGCTATAACTTTTTTAAAGTTCTAGTCGCTTCTAGGATCTCTAGTTTAAATTTAATATTCAGAAGTGTAAAAATCTCTTCCCAGGATGATACGGTAAAAAACTTGGGACTTTGGAAATTGCCATACAACATTAACGTTAGTAATGTTCTATTAGTAATTAACGTTTAGAAATTGCCCAATTTAAGGTCCTTACTAGAACAAATCGTAGCAGTTTAATCCTCCGTTCAAAATATGATTCAATAAAACATGTCATTTCTTTTTTATTATTAACCTGTTAGTGTGATGTGTAAATGTTGCTCGAATGCTTCTGGAATATTAACACCGTTATTTTTGATAAACGAAATCTCCTCATAAATTCTTCATCATCTCAGATGTTTAAATTGTCTATAGGAGGCCTTACAGTATATATTTTTCGTTCGCGATTTGCAATATTTACCATGTTTATAATTTCATGATTTAATAATATTTCTTCTTCAACATCAATAATGTTTTTTATTAAAAAAATATATTTGACGTTTTATTAATCAAATTGTTTACTAACACTCAAGTTGTAAAATTTCTGAGGTGAGAAATCTCTTTGTAACTACTTATAGGCCAGTAAAAGTGACCGATAAGTTAAAGAGCAGATAGATAACTTTAAAGACAGCATTTAATTTAAAACACAGTGAGGAGACATTTTATAGTTACAAGGAAGATAAATTTAAAATGATGTTTATAAGGAGATGGAAAGACTAGCCCTAAATGTGGATAAGTGCATTGTAATGTCATACAATAGAAAAACGGATTCCTTGTTATACGATTATAAGCTTGATAATATGGTATTGTGCCGCCATAAGTAAGCTAAAGACCTTCAAATTACTTTTGATGAAACACACACCGTCAACAAGCATGTTTAGATAATTATTCGGGAATCTTAAAAATAATCTTTTATTCTAAAAAATAATGTAATTATATATCATTATTCTAAAAATTTAGGTTTCGATTTGAGGTTTTTTTGGACACCAACGTATTCTTTCTGCTTTTTAAAATATTCGTGTGATCCAAACTGGAGTATCCATCAACAATTTGAAATCCTGGTTACATTACCTACTTAGATATATAGATTTGTTAGAAAACAATCAGATAACGATTTCTAAAATACGTTGCCTACATAACTGACGTAGTGTATCCTCCTCTCAGGATCCCTGAGGATATTTTACTTTCCAGAATTTCGGTAGATAGCCTCGAAGTGCGCAGACATAAACAGACGTTATTGCTTTTGTTTAAATCAATATTAGAAAAATTGACATTTGCTTTACCCCGCATTCGCTTTAGACAGACAAATAAGTTGCACCCCAATATCGCTAGAACAAATCTCTTGAAATTATATTCACACTGAGGGAAAACTATTACTTAAAACCGCTAATAAGCGATAGTTTTTTGAAATTATTAATTATGTATTTTTGCATATTATATTTATTATAGATAAGTAACCATTTCTCAAAATTTCTTTATAAAAAGAATATACCAAGAATTGATATAACTGTAAAAACTGTTTAGATTGTTTCAGCTATTTTAAAAATATTTATTTTCTGAAATTTAATAATTAGTTACCTACAAAATATGTAGTAGTGGATACTCTCATGCTCGGTGTAAATTTTAACAAATGTATTTAATTGTCGAAAATTAAATACTTGACGTTAATAATTCTATTAAAATAGTTTAAATACAACAATTCATTCTAGAACCAAATACACTCATGGAAATTGGAGACGACTCACCTAAAACTATAGTCATTTTTGTATGGTTATATTTTCTAAACGCTTTTATCAATTTGACCATTTTTTTTTTATTTCATTAAGCCATTATTGGACTGTAAAGTATGGTAGGTCAATTGTCATATAACACGGTTAAAGAATATCTACAGGGTGATGTGTAGGAACGTGTTTTTTTATCAAAATGTAAGCAGATATCTGCGATGCATGCAAAGTGGGTAAATAATTTTTATTATGTCAAACGATAGCTTTATTTGTGCTAAAAAAAATGTTTTTTAAAAATCCTTTGTACCTAGATTGGTTTCCAAATTATAGCAGTTTTTGTAAACCATTGCATTTGTGACTGATCATAGGTGCCGATTTTTTAAAATAAAACAAGTTGGCTTTGAAATGAAACTTGATCCTGTCACTAGTCACCTAGCAATAATCAATTTATTGACTTGGTCAAATTGATAAAACCGTTTAGAAAATATAACCGTACAAAAATTACTATAGTATTAGGTGAGTCGTTTCCAGTTTCCATGAGTGTATTTATTTTTAAGAAATACATACATTTCTCACAATTGTATATTTAATTGAAACTTGGATTGCGCGTACACTGTCCTCTTCAGCTTCTCGGAGAGTGGCCATTATAATAGCAGTCATTGCGCAACCATTCTTGTATCGTGTTGTGTATTTCTTTGCAAGTAAAGTAAGTGTAATTATCCGTTCAGTGAATAATAATATAGCGAACTGAATGTGTAGTGTATGTGTGTAGTGTGTAATAATTGTATATTGTTGTTGTGTAGTATTATGATCCAATAATACGCAAATAATAGGTTTTATGGGTTATTTATTTATAACCGCAGTGAGCTTGGAAAATCTGCGCTACACGTTGCAAGATAACAACGGAGTGCCTTCGTCAGATAATAAATAATAATAAAAGCATGTATATCAATAAATTAATGTTAATTAACTCAGTCAAATGTTTTCTTTTATAGTAATAATTTATAAAAACAAGTACCTAATATCTTTTGTACTCAAAAATAAAATAACTGATTAATGTTCGTTATTTCAGTAAGAATATAATTACAATTTCAATATTTTCGATACAGATTTTAAAATAAATACTAATTAACTTTCGAAAACATATTTTTTATCAATATTTTTTATTACTTAGGTGTAGGTATATGTATCAATATTTAAAAGATACCGCATACAGAATATTCAGCAGATGATGCTGAAACTGAGTGGAAAGTTTCATGAACATGAATTTTCAGTACAGGTCGTATGAATAATTACTATATTTAAAAAGTAAATATTTTTTAGTGTAATGTGAATTAATATAATAAATCTGTACAACTATAATAATTCAATATTATATATTTGTTAACTTTAAATACCTACTTGTCTCATTTTGACAAACTAAAGTTTATTTTTCAATAATATATTTAAATTAAGTGTGCCAAATAAAAACGTTTGAGAAAACTAAACATTCAATTCAGCAGATTAAATATTTTTTCCTTAGCAATTACATTTATTGAATAATTTTAAATATTCAATATTGGCATTGAAATTAATGCCTTGTTAATACCAATTAGATCTTTAATTCGTCAAATACAAATAAATAATTTAATTTAATAATTTTTAAGAAATTTTATTTATATCAATTAAATTCTTTTCTCAGAGACAGAACACTTTTTCTACTATGCTTCTAATCGACCTGCAGAATAAGTTTAATTTGTTCTTTACTAATTTGGCACAAATAAAAAACTTAGTCATAATAATTTATTACCAGTATATTTGTTTGGTCTCTAACCTACAATTGGTAATTTGTGTATTCCTAAAATAAAATAAAATAACAAAGTGACCCACGCTAACCAACCTTATGTGGGATACCCTGTATATGACGCTAGATACACAACATATTAACAACTTTCTTATGTAATAAAAAATGTAACAGTGAAACAAGCATACTAGCCTAAGGAACTTTTAAATGAAATGGTGGACTTTATATATCTTAGAGTTATCCACCCGCATCTTTTTATTTCTCAGTCACCTAAAAGGAACAAAAAATATAAACCAGAACTTTCACAGAACTCCATAAAATCGTAATTATAATGTATTGCTTTCTTAAGAGTTGTTGAAATGGGCTAGAGACGCTCTCCCTACTGAAAGTACACAGGCATAATGGACGAGTAAGCAAAATTAAGATAATGGCTCTAAAGTGCTCTTAAGGGATATTGTAAAGGGGGCAGCTTACACGAAGTTTTCCAATAATACAGTTATGTGGATTGGAAACGCAAAATGAGTGACTTTAACAGTTTGAGAAATCTTCTTTCGTGACGATAATGTGAACAGACTCCTAATGCATGTACAATATGATGAGTTTCTCGAGAATAAGGTAAATTAAAAAAAGATAAGTGTTGGAGAAACCCTATTTATTTGTACTAGATTAGATTAGTTTTTGTGAACGCCAAATGATATATAACTAACAGATGGTTCTGTCTAATGTAGTGCAGTCTTTGTATATTGTAAAATTCTTAACACTGTCCAGATCAGACCACCCTTGAGAGCCCCGCCGCGCCCCGCGGCAAGAAAGGAAAAAGGGCAGTTGCATAAGAACGGTATAACAGCCAGCTTGTATGTTCAAGTCTTGGCTACAATATAAATATAATTATTACTTGGTTGAACCCTATGTTGGGAAGTGTAAACAGTAACTACAGTTAGTATCATTTGGCGGGTTTATTTTACACCTGTAAAATATTACCTATAAGTTATACCCAATTATTGTCAGTTCCAACAATAAAGGGAATTTGCAATTTACACGAACAGTTTTTCACCTACTCAACAATCAAAAAATTAAATACAGTCCACAACTCTTCGCTTTCGAAGCTGTGTAGTTGGAATTTACGACTCCAACCTACATAATGGTCCTTACGATCCGGATCTACATAATGGTCCATTCGAGGTAGCCGGATATGTTTCTGGTGTGGTGAAAAACTGTGAAGGAAAATCCGGATATGTTTCTGGTTTTGTGATTAGCAAAAATTGTGTTGGAGCTAGAAAAATTGGTGTTTGGTTTGTGATTAGCAAAAATTGTGTGGGAGCTAGAAAAATTGGTGTTTGGTTTGTGATTAGCAAAAATTGTGTTCGAGCTAGAAAAATTGGTGTTTGGTTTGCAGTAAAATTCAAGAATAACTGCAGTGTAGAGTTGGGTGCGGTAAGAAGATTTGACTAGTAAAGTGTTCTACGGAAGTGAAGTGCACACAGGAGTATAACTAAAACGGTCAGATCTTTCTATTATTGTATATTCTTATTTGTTCACCATTTATTGGGTATTGTTTATTGAGTTGTTAAATACTCAAATTTATTGCTTTCCTTAGATTTAAATAGTAGATATAGGTAGTTTGAAATCCTTAAAAACTTAAAACAATCGAAAATACTTGGGAAAAAAAATGGCATCACAAACGGTACTTAATCAAAGTAAAAGTGCTAAAGCTACCATAACGAGAATTATAAATTTTTTGGACAAAAATGAAGGACAAAAATTAGATAGTTTGCAATATAAAACAAGAGAGGAAACTCTAACTAGTGCATTTGAAAAGTTTTGTAATGCCCAAGATGAGATCGATAGTTTTGAAACTGCTCCAAATGAAGCAGAAAGAGTTCAGTTAGAAGAAAAATATTATAACACATTAATTAGGTTAAAAAGATTATCAATGAATGAAAAAGGTTCGAGTCCTTCAACAGTGGCTACTAAAATGCCGGAAATAACTATTGAAAAATTTACTGGGTTACAACAAAATTGGGCTAGTTTCTTTGATATTTTTCAGGCGCTTGTAATGAACAATGTAGATTTAGCCGATGTTCAAAAATTAATTTATTTAAAATCTTCTCTTACAGGAGAGCCTCTCAAATTAGTAGAAACGTTGCCTCTCACTTCGGCAAATTTAGATGTAGCATTAAAAATATTAACCGACAGATATCAAAATAAATTAGCCACAATTTATTCTCACATAAAAGGTCTGGTAGAACTTCCGTCTATTACAAAAAACAACCCTACACACCTGCGTGATTTTGTAGTTACTATAAAACAAAATACAGAGTCGTTAAAAAATATGGAAGTCCCTGTAGAAAGTTGGGATTTAATGCTAGTTTACATTTTATCGCAAAAGTTAGATTTTCAAACTAGAAGGGCCTATGAGCTAGAGCGCGGACCTGCTCAATTACCTACTCTCGATAATTTCTTGAAGTTCGTAGAAAAAAGATGTTTAGCGACGGAAAACTTGTCGTCTCCTGAAATAAAACGTAAAACAGCACATTTTGCTATTTCGAGTTCGGATATTCGATCTGACACTACCACTAATAAATTTCAAAATGCTTGCATGTTTTGTAAGGCTTGTGACCATCCCATTTACAAGTGTCCTAAATTTAGGGAACTGTCGGTACAGCAAAGAAAGCAGTTTGTTTTTAATCAGCGCATATGTTTTAAATGTTTTCTGAAACATCCCGCAAATCAGTGTCGTTGGAAAAATTGTCACATTTGTGGTCGGGCTCATCATTTCTTACTACACTCACAAGGTAACGCGAATTCTGTATTGACTAGTAGTAGTAATCAGAATAATAACGGAGAAAATAGAGTGCACTCAAATTCGAGCCAAGCACAAGGTCAAGGCGTTGTTAGATCACAGAGATCTTCTCAGGGTAATGTTTTACCTAATACCGGAGCTATTTCACGCGACATTTCGTCAAATGAAAATTGTCAATCTGGTAATAATGTACAGGGGCGTCGTAGCGAAAATAGTGAAGTGCAACAAGTAAATGCTCTTTCAACAATGACAAGTAACCAATCACAGCATGTACTTATAGCTACAGCTACGGTACTTATCCCCGACAGTAAGGGAAAAATTATACGCGCCAAAGCAATTTTGGATAACGGTTCACAAACCTCATTAGTTACATCTAATCTGGTTAAAAGATTAAATTACCGGCCGTACATAAAAAATGTACAAGTTTCTGGGGTTTCAGGTAAAAAATCTATGTGTAATCAAATGGTTGATTTTGACATAATTTCCATCAACGATCCTCAAAAGGTATTTAAGGTATTTTGTTCTGTCTTGGACAGAATTACTTGTCCTTTGCCGCAAGTTACATTAGATAAAGAAAAATTAGATATACCGGGAAGCCTGCTATTAGCAGACCCAAGTTATGCAACGCCAAGCAATATAGATTTGTTGTTAGGTGCGGATATTTATTATGAAATACTTGCACCCGGGTTATTAAAACTAGGAAACGGATTGCCAGTTTTACAAAATACACATTTAGGTTGGGTTATTGGCGGCTCGATGTCACAGGATTATATTTCACATTTAAACGAAGTAGAACCGGTCTCATTATTTACTAGTACTGTAGAAATTAACGATTTAATGCAGAAATTTTGGGCTCTAGAGGAAGTACCTAAGGAGCAATGTTTATCAAGCGAGGAAGAACTTGCGGAACAAATTTTTAGAGATACAACTAAAATTTTGGAAAACGGTAGATTTCAAGTTGACATACCTTTAAAAACGTCAAAAGAACATTTAAAATTAGGAGAATCATTTTCGTTAGCGGAAAAACGATTTTTATCATTAGAGAGCAGACTCCATAAAAACAAAAACAACTTTGCTCTCGCTGCAAGAGTACTGCAAAATCAGTGCTATATGGATGATATACTGGGGAGAGCGGATACGGTCGAGGACCTTATACTCATGCGAAAACAGTTAGTTAGCCTATTAGAATCAGCTGGGTTTGCTTTGCATAAGTGGAACTCAAATTCTAAAGAATTCTTGAAAACATTCGACGAAAATTCCGGTACTCTAAATTACAATATTATATTGGAAAATCATTCTAATAAGGTTTTAGGTATTTCGTGGAATACTACTGAGGATTATTTTTCAATTTCATGTCCTAATACAATCAATATTGGTCCGCTAACAAAAAGAAACATTTTATCGGTAATTGCACAGATATACGATCCTTTAGGGTTTGTTGCACCCTTAATAGTCACAGCTAAGATTTTTATGCAGAAAATTTGGTTAGCAAAATTGAGCTGGGATCAAGTTTTAAGCGAAGAACTTAAGCTTGAATGGATTAAATTTATAAATAACATTTCGGACTTGGCAGAACAAAAAATACCAAGATGTCTAATTTCAAATTATAAAATAGAAAAAATTCAATTACATGGGTACGCGGATGCGAGTCTTAAGGCCTATGGGGCTTGTCTATATTTACGTGTTTTGTATGAAAACAGTACGGTATCTTGTCACTTAATTTGCTCGAAATCTAGAGTAGCGCCGTTGCGTACGGTTACGCTGCCTAGACTGGAACTGTGTGCCTGTCTACTTTTAGCTAAGTTGACGCATAAAATTTTGGAAATCTTTACGAGGGACCTGATATTTGAAAGTGTTAACTTGTGGTCAGACTCTCAGATTAGTTTATGTTGGATAAATTCACACCCAAGTAGGTGGAATATTTTCGTTTCAAACCGCGTATCACAAATACAGGAACTAACGTCAAATTATACCTGGAGGCACGTGCGGTCGGCTGAAAACGCAGCAGATTATTTATCCAGAGGTATCTCCTCTACGGAATTAATTAATTGCAGGCAGTGGTGGTACGGCCCTGAATATTTAAGGGAGTTTAATTTAGATTTAAATAAATTTAAATGCTTTGAAACTCCTGAAAAAATTGTAAATATTCCTGAACAAAGAAAAAATATTTTAGTTGTCACCGCAGAGACGGATTGGGGCAAATGCCTTGAAATTTTTTATGTTACAATTACAATTACATTACGTACAATTGCATTTTGTTTAAGATTTTATAATAATGCAAAACTCACGTCCGAAAGAATCTCGGGTTCTCTTAAGGTTTAGGAGTTGCAAAATGCTCTAAGAGTAATAATAAAATATCTACAGAAAAATTATTTTTCTCATGAAATTTCTCTTCTAAAAAATTATAAAGAAATCACTGATAAGGGCCAGGACCTGATGGAAGAGTTAGGGTTGTTAAACTACGTACCAAGGACGGAACTTTTATCAGGTCGATTACCAAGATATGTCCCTTGCCTGATAAGGCAAATTATATAAACCCTACTTGTATATAATTATTAGTTATATGTATGTACATAATTAGTTTTTTTTATTAGTTTAAGTGTCAAGTGCAATCAAAATTGTTTAGATTAAACTCATTCAGTTAGTAAAACTTCCTAGCTGAAGTAATATTTTAAAATTTACCTTTGTAATAATCACTGTTGTATTTTATTGGAGTTTTCTTTAAAACTCCAAGGGGGGAGTTTATGTTGGAGAAACCCTATTTATTTGTACTAGATTAGATTAGTTTTTGTGAACGCCAAATGATATATAACTAACAGATGGTTCTGTCTAATGTAGTGCAGTCTTTGTATATTGTAAAATTCTTAACACTGTCCAGATCAGACCACCCTTGAGAGCCCCGCCGCGCCCCGCGGCAAGAAAGGAAAAAGGGCAGTTGCATAAGAACGGTATAACAGCCAGCTTGTATGTTCAAGTCTTGGCTACAATATAAATATAATTATTACTTGGTTGAACCCTATGTTGGGAAGTGTAAACAGTAACTACAGTTAGTATCATTTGGCGGGTTTATTTTACACCTGTAAAATATTACCTATAAGTTATACCCAATTATTGTCAGTTCCAACAATAAAGGGAATTTGCAATTTACACGAACAGTTTTTCACCTACTCAACAATCAAAAAATTAAATACAGTCCACAACTCTTCGCTTTCGAAGCTGTGTAGTTGGAATTTACGACTCCAACCTACAATAAGTATTATATGAAATGAAACTTAACTGTGTTTTTATAGTGAGTTTAGGACATAATATATAATTGCTGTTGTGTTGCGTATATGGAATATTTGAGGAGGTCTATCTACACTATGCCTTTTTGCTATTATGAGAAATAAATCTCACAATATCTATTTATTCAAATACAATAGACCTAACATTCCCGGCATTATTTATTACGCTGCATTATGAATGACTCAAGTCGAAATCCACTAGAAATATACAAATACATTAATACATTAAATTACATACAGAAGATACATTAAGCAACCGACGCTGTTGTAGATACTAGAATTTCATACTAATACTGTTTATCTATCTATAGATGGTAGGGACATAACGAAATTATGTACTGGAAGAAATGCACTAATTTTATTCCGGATGCTTTAACCATACAACACTTACTATCTACTCCAAATTTCCAAAATGTGTGTAATAAGAATTTGTTAAAACAGTAAATCTTATTTTGAGGGAGAATCATTATGAAACCAAGTGTGGTATGGTTACATTTTCGCTCTTCCTTCGACAACTCCCATTCTAGAAGTGCGGAGTCAAGCTACTTACACCCTACACCTCATGTAAAAACTATTTCGTCCTTTTACATTTTACTAAAATTTATAAACTTTAGAAAGCTCTATCTAAATAGCTGGCGTGGGTCTAGTTTTCGTTGTCCCATTGTCTATAGTGTGCGGGCGTATTAAACAGTTAATATTATAGCCTATAATTGATTAAAGTAAGTAAGTAAGTAAGTAAGTAAGTAAGTAAGTAAGTAAGTAAGTAAGTAAGTAAGTAAGTAAGTAAGTAAGTAAGTAAGTAAGCAAGTAAGTAAGTGAGTAAGTAAGTAAGTAAGTAAGTAAGTAAGTAAAGATTTATTTAGCAAAGCTAATACACGCAGAATGGAAGAAAATATACATAAATAAATAAGTTCTGAAACAACAACAAAACACAACTCTTTTAAATGCAAGCAAATTGGGTGTACCCCTGACATCATGTGACAGAGCATTGAACAAATGCAACCCTTCATTAAACAACGACTTTAAGTCACAGTATATTTTAGGTAAGTAATAGCAATTGTGGTACTTTTCATAAATATGTTGTTTTTATTGTTTACTTTAAAATAGATGTGCTATAACCTATATAACTCAAGAAAAAATATACTTGCACGCATTACAAAGCATGTGCTTTACATACTTTAATTGTATTAAAGACTTCATATATTTTAGAATTATAACTTATAAACGAATGTAATCTCTGTATAGTATTTATAATATGTATAAATAGACATCACCGTGAACGTATGTGCATATTCGTCGATTGAATGCATTCTGGATACTTACCATTTATATTAATATCGAAAAGTAATAAATTGATTGAAATAAATTGTTATAAATAATAAATATATGTAGCATTTGAAGACAAGAGAAAGTAAGGGCCCGTGATGAAAAATTTGCTATAAACAATAAGTGTTTATGGGAAAGTGCAATGTCTACAATCATATCTAGCAGGAAGGGAACCAAAACTGTATATTAAGGCATAGCATTGACTTCGGATAAAATCAGCTTCGGAGTTCTAGAGGCTTCCGTCCTTTGGCCATTGCTGTTTTTAATATATGTTAATAATCTTCCCAAGTACGCAAATAATGTATTATTTACATAGTTTGCATACCACACTACTATGACAAATTTAAATAACAACGTCAATAATCTGAAAGATGATACGAAATATGCAGAGTTGAGCCTCTTGAGTCATCAGACTTCCGACTGCTTTGTAGCTAATAAATTACATATAAACCAGTTACATACTTCTTCAAAGGGGTTGGAACCTTTGGTGTGAAGATAACACCGACTTAGTTTTCGGCATAACACCAAAACACTATACTTCACTCAACGCGCGTTTCGCCAAATCAGTTGGCATCACCTGGAGATGATTAAGACTGATCAGTTTTAATCGGCATATTTTGATAGCAATGACAGAATTACGTTTCCGAGAGGATGTAAAAGAGAAGTTTATTCAATATAATATATTGACAGTCACAAGTTTTTATATTTTTTCACCGATTATATATGAAACACAAAATTTTTATATTTATGTTTTCCATGATGAAATCCATAACCATAATAATAGACAAAAAAAATGAGATTATGCTAGACTACATCCGACTAACTAAAAGTCGAAATGCAATTAATTATTACGGGCCAAATTTTTATAAAAAATTGTCACTAAACATCAAACTTTTATTTGATAATATTTTTAGCTTGAACATAAAGCAAATTCTGCTGAATGGAGCCAATTACTCATTTGATGAGCTTTTCAATTACTAATATTTGACTGTTTGTTTTTATAAATATTGTACTGTACTTTGTTTATTTTATCATGCAATATTTGTAGTTTAAAATACTTTTCTGCATATTGACTTGAGTAAAACCTTTTTATATAATAATCAATAAATTTACTTTATTTTATGTCTAATAGAAACAACATTATATCCAAGTCTATCCACCACATTAATCCACCATACAAATATCTACCACATCTGATTACACCTGAATCGCTTCAGGTTCAGAAAGTATGTGTTGCCATGGAAACCCAAATAGCAACTCAATAAAGGTAAAGTCCAGCTGACGCAAAATGAACACATATTGCGTTAAACTGAGACTGCCTGTGTAAGAAGCAAATCGATCCTTTTTTGTGTATATTCCATCGGTTGGCCATCTGTGACTATTTTCTATTCTGTAGGCTCTGTAATAAGATCAATAACGCTGAAAATGCGAAAAATATTTTAACCAGAAGTAACATTAATGTAACAATATGACACAATATAATATGTATATGGCCAAATATGTAATCCAATTACATTATTTCTTGTTTCACATTACACTATTTCCTATTTGAATAGATTAAAATTTGAATTAATAATATCTGAATCAAACGATTCTGTCGTTCGAATATCAGAAAACTTTATAGCTAGCTGTAATCTCCCATATGTTTATTAAACTTTAGAGTACATGGTACAGTACCATAGTCATACGTTTTTCAATAAAAATAATAACTAAAACATACTTTCAAACTAAATTTGGTGCGAGGAACCTTTACTATCTGATTAACTCCAAGAATTAATATTACAATAATTATTAACAGACATACATATGAGTTTTATGAAAATCTTCAAAAAGTGTTTCATAAAGTAAATGATTGCTCTAGAGAAAATAACATTGCATTATAGTATTTAGGTACTTACATATGGTTTTTCTGAAATTATTTAAATATTATTATCTAATAAAGTTATAATGGTCCTACGTAATTCTATATATTTTAGATAGCAGGACCTTTTGTCACATATTTGCCACAGGACCTAAGGACGTCATACGTAACAACACGTGTCGATCCCATAAGGCCAAGGGAGCTTATACCATTTAGGAATTGTCAGTGAAAGAATTAAAAATAGATATTTCAAAAGCTTAAGATTTCATTGTGAAATTCAGCACAAAGGGTATGTAATTTTGAGTAGAACTATTTTCATTATTTAAGATAACTAGGTATTTGATATTTTAATATTTAAAATAAGATATTTTAAGAATTAAAAGAAGAGAAAAGGTGACTGCCAGGTTAATTCTTTTGCATTGTTAGACTGTAGATAATAATCAAGATATAATATAAATAGGGTTACTAGATAGATTTTTCTATAACCCCACCATGTAAAAATGCCTTATAGGATAATTAAGAAATAAAACATAAACTTAAAAATCTTTGGAGAAATAGCTAGGTAGTTTCAGAATAAAATATGGAATCTATAATAAAAATAATTATGATAAAATTAGAAAGTAATAAGTGATCCAAAAAAAAAAAAAACTGGTCGAAAGTACATTTATTTGCATCTGTTGTAACCTAACTTAACCTACGAGGCACTACATTGAAAACTACCCTAGTAATTTTTTAGTGAGACCGATGCAAATAGTACAAATTTTTGTGTATTATTGTATTTATTTATATTTGCGTCAATTATTTTTATAACTTTAAAGGCACTTTACTGTACTAGGCTTTAAATTAATTTGTTTATTTAGCAGACCTTCACTTATGTTATAATTTCAAGGTCATTACACATCTGGATATACCGCAAGTAGCTGCAAAATAGTAGGTTTTCGTTATTTTTAATGGAATAATAATGTTATTACATTTTTTGATTATACTGGCTTATTTAGTGGGATTTTTATAAGGATTTCCAATGCCTAAATGTAACGTTATCCAATATATTTATGTATTTAGATTTTTATGGGCAATTCCTATGGCACTCTAACAAGCACAAAATGAATGCGAAGCAGGGCAGTGATTTATGGTTGGTCCTAAAGAAAGACGTAGCGACCTTCATGGAGATATTGGAGTAATTTAATGCCAGTCGGGGCACATATCCCTGGAGTAGTTGTCTTTCTTAAAGACGATAGAAGTCACAGCTGTAATGGTACTTACAGAAAAACCAGGTCGTTATCTGCGAGCTATCTGTCAATTAGACAATAATTGTTAGATAGATACTAGCACAGACCTACCACTACTGTGCTTCACACCACAACCACTAATGCACATTATTTTATCCTTTAAAGGTCGTTGTCTTAACGTCACCTTGGTATAGTATTTTTATGGTATGACTACAATAATAAGGGATACTTATGGGTAAGGGGTACTTTACACTATGCAGTAAAAGTAACGGGTGATGGTAGTGACGTGACTAACTACAAAATCTTCGTTTGCTATATTGATCTTATGGTAATTTATTTGGGCATATATACGTTATTATTAGGAATATACTCAGTAAACCATATTACAATACAATTGTGACGAAAAGTCCATCAGAAAATAAAATATTATACTTATATGAATTAAATACTTCAACAGAATATTATATATCTATATACACAAAAATGGAGTAAGTTTAGTTTCCCGTGTTTTTTCAGAATATCCTGTGTCAAGTCAATGAAATTATTAATTTTCACATTATTTAACATTTTTCTCTAAACTCAAAAAATAAAAGTGAAGTAGGAACTGTCATTTTATTAATGATAAGGTCGGTAGACTTCATTCACGTTAAGTTTAAAGTGACGTCATTTTCAGTAATTAATTGTTTTCAATATTCGATAAACAAATGACCAATAAATTAGCATAGCATTTGCCAATTACAAAGAGTTTTATATTTGGCAACCCTTCTCTGCGTTGTCAAGTTTTTATTTATTTATATAAACTTAACTTAAAACTTAAAACTTAAATACGTGTCACTTTAAACTTAACGTGAATGAACTCTACCTACTAATTTGTGTGAGAAATGGCTGTATAATTGTAGGAGTGAAATCGAAAATTACAATAATAAATTATTTTATTAATGTTACGGTAATTATTTGTTGATCACGAAGCGAAAAGTTAATTATGACATGAACAAATACGTCAAATTAGGTATTAAAATTTTGAACCAAACAATATTCAACCGATAACGATCACAGTGGCCTAATTATGTCGGTCTGTGCAAGTTCGCACCTACATTTTATATAAAAACTGGGCATAGAAACAGTAAATGCAAACATTTATATATTCCAATATAAATTTATATATTCGTGTCATGTTACGCATGCATTTGTATTTCATATTTTATTAAATTACCTCAGTTTAGTTGCAAAGCGTTGCTCTGGGTATTAATTAACATTCTAGAGAGCAAAATTAAAATATAAAATTTATTAAACTTTTTTGATGAACTTCGCTTGTGTCTCATATTTTCGGTCATCACATTTACCTTTGAAATTTTAAACGTACGTATAAAATTCGAAAGTTTATTTTAAATGTAAGATAAATTTGGATGTTTTACAGAATTGTCAAATTAGATATACGTATTTACATATTTTACTAAATATTTTACTGAATAAAGAAAAAATTAATTTATCTAAGACATATTTGATATTTTAGTAAAGAGGCAAAGACCGGGTGTTCCACATAAAAGTCTTCAGCCTCGTATCTCGGCAACGGAAAGATATATTTTGATTTTGAAAAAAGTAGATGATAGAGCTCATCTATGGTTTCGTCACGGAATTCAACTTGATTTTTTTCAGAGCAAATTGGAGATGGCGCTGAAGTCGAAAGACATTTTTCGTTGGCAGGAACTTTGCAACAAGTTTTATCCGATACTTGGTTCAATTCTAAACAATTTTTGTCAAATGACTATTTTTCAAAAACTTAATAGTTTCAGAGATATCGGGCTCTTCATTTGGTGAGACCCAAACTCAAGCGTATTTTAGAGTTTCGAATTATTACCGTATACAATGAAACAATAATTATCCAAGTCAATTTAATAGCTCTTTTTAAGAAATAATGAAATAATTATGTAGGTATTTATGTAAAATATGGCGTAATTATTTCTCCGTTTGTCCTAAAATAAATCCTGAATGTATAACGAAACTTCATCACAGTAGATTTTGATTAGAAGGAAACAAAATTAAATACATATATTATTTCAGTAATTTCTTTCGACTTCAGCGCCATCTCCAATTTGTTCTGAAAAAAAAATCAAGTAGGACTTCGTGACGAAGTCATAGATGAGCTCTATCATCTGTTTTTTTCAAAATCAAAATATATCTTTCCGTTGCCGAGATACGAGACTGAGGACTTTAATGTGGAACACCCTGTATATTGATCTGACATTTTTACCTATATTCAGATAATAAAAATATTTAAATAAAAGAAAAATATTGTTCCACAAAATATGTGTTCCACGTAGATAACGATAAATGTATAAAATTAACTTCTAGATATTACCCGTTACCCACTTTTCATTCCTAGAAATATAACCAAACAATCTTCGAAGGAAGTTAGGTCACATGCATAATTTATGTTGCTATTTAGATTGCATCAGCCGCTATAAAATAATATTTGAATAACTTGCTTCCTCTTATCTGTTGAAGATCTAATTTGTCAAGTTAGTTACTTATATATATTATACTTATATATATATATAGTTACTTATATACTTATATATGTTCATTGTTACATCATATTTACTACAGATCAATTGTAACTCAACTATTGTATCCTCTACCACATGGGTCGGCAACTTTTTGTTGCAAGAGGGCCAAATATTTTATGTGGGGATTAGTGCGGGCCATGCACCATTGGATCATATTGTGTCATTATAGTGTACCTACAATATGTATGTACAAATAGATATTTTAGTTTTAACGATAAAACACTAATTAGGTACTTATTTTTACAATTATTGTAGTTAATAAAATTAATGAGATTTTTGTGGCTGCATTTGACTTACAGGTTTTTCTATATTAGCCTGCATTTTTGCAGTGCGTCTAAATGTGAATCTGACAACCGAGAACAGTGTTTGTTTTTTCAGTAACTCAAAATTGAATAAGTTTGCTCGCATATAAATTGCAATAGAATGAAATTTTATAAAGAAGTATTATGTAAGTTATCGCATGAAAACGCTGCAAAGCGAATAAAAATATTGAATTCTTCGTGAATTGCAAAGCATGCAAAATTAATAATAGTAATCATGAATAGACAGACATAGTAAATCATTCAATCATATCTATTGGCTCAAATAATGTTTATAAATAAAATAAATTATAATATCATACCAAAACATATCCAAATAGGTATACTTTGTTACCAAATTTGACACAGAAATCATTTATTCGAACACAAAACCCAGTGCAAGGCATATCAAAAGAAAGATAAAACTCCAGAGATTCTAATGAAACCATCTATTCCATCCAATATGCAATTTCCATAGAGAAATATCCATCTGAAATTCAAAATTATAAAATTTATTACAGAAATTTGACATTAGAACAATAGATAAAGTGACACATACATGATATAAATTTTAAATACGAATATGGACAAAATATAACTTTATTATGACTTTAAACCAGATTAGGACATTGTAAATAGTTTATAAATAAATAAAAACAATATTTGTAATAGTTTTAAAAGTGAATAAGGAACGAATAGTGATTAGTGAAATAATAAAAGTAAGTGCAAATCATAACCACAGTGTATGGAACCTTTATCATAAACAATCACACAAAATCAAGTACTTAAAAATAATGGACTATAGGGAAAAACAATAAAATTTGTGTTAGCAACGAGGAGATGGGAGAAAATTTTGGAAGAAAGTAGCGTCGTTTGGAGAAACAGAGAATTTAAAATTTAGAAATTTAATTATTTATTGAGATATTTTCATTTGAAGTTATATAAAATAGTGAATAGAAACCAACCTGATAGAGAGAAAGCAGGATCCAGTGTGTAGCAACAAGAATCCAGCAAATTCCAATAGTTGAAATATCCAGTGTTCCAGTGAGCCTGATAATTCAAAGTATCAGCCGAAGAAAGAGGCATAATACCATAAAATTTGCCCTAAAAGCATCAAAATAGAGACAACAGGTATTTGTGCACAAAATTAAATCTAGCTAGCTCAAACAAAAATCGATATCGTAATAAAAAGTATACTCAAATAATCTATAACAATTTAATACTTACTTGGCCTATAAAATATTAAATATCCATTATTAAGAACTTTAATTTCAATTAAAATATCACCAGAGACATTAGTTGTCCTGTTTCAGACACCATTTTGATAAACTTAACTTGACATTTAATAAATTTGACAGCATTAAATTAGAAATTAAGCAACTGAAGAAAGGTATGCAACTTTTATTGCAACTATAAAGTACAGAATTTTGCCTAAACATAAATTATTCAGTTTAAATTATAGATTTACACATATTAGATTGCAATGAAGGTAGGATACTAATAAAAATTTGTATTATAATTAGATAAGTAAGGATATTGGTTAAAACTGATTTCATTGTTCAATAGATAGAGATATCATTTGACCATATTTGTGGGTCATTTGACAATTTGTTTAAATAATTTTCATGTTTATAATAAAAAATAAATATTTCTTGTCAAAGATTTAGACCTGCCTAGTTATTGTTTGCATAAAATAAAGCTGATTCCTGCTGAACCGACTACTGAGGTGAGATTCTCATACTTAAAAAAAAAGAACAAACTGAGCAAGCAAGGGTAAACATTAATATAAACATATAAGTATATAAAATAAATAGAAAAAATATAGAAGATCTTAAATATTGGCACCCAAATAAATAATAAAATTAAAATATCATTATTCCAATAATAAATAAAAAACAATTCTAACGATTCAATTCTAAAAATTAACATAAAAAAAAAATAAAATTTAACAAACAAACCCAATTAATAATAATTACAATCAATTTTAATATGTACTAGATAATAATTATTTGCTGGGTAAATAAACTTTTTAACTTCTTGTACTTTCCAGAACGTAAACTCCCATAGAAATCCACCAAGTTAGTTTTTTTTCCTTAAAAGTCACTGTTAAGTGTAGTATCACTTTGCAGATTTACCACGTTGATGGTGCAAATCGGTTGGCACATTATCAATATCCACTGCGAAGCGGTTTTCCAAAATCTCAATTTTACGTGAGATCTTTTTGAAATTAAAAAACCGGTTTTCCAAACTCAGTTTGAAGTTGTATTAATGGATTTTTATTTTAGTATTTTGCACAATCAAAATTTACCCCAATTTGTTCTGCTGCTTTTTTGCAATTTGGAAAATGTTTTCTTTCATCGATATCCTTGATAAATAATGTCAGTTTCGTTTCAAGTGATTTGATATCTCAATATATATTGCATATATTATCAATTTGTTCCCTATCTCCATTCTCGCTTCCTTTCAATGCATTGTGTATGATATCGTCTGTCACGTGTGTTGCGGCGAGAATGCTCTATCAAGCTTCTTATAGTGCCAAAGTATATACTGTTTATAGTAAAACGTATTCTGGAAATTTTTTTCAATTCCACTTCAAATTTAAGAATTTGTTCTACCCTTCTGCGACCCATGTTCACAGAAATCAAGAGATTACAACACTATGTTTAATCCAATTAAATTTTGTTTTGAAACGGGCAGGGATTTTAAAATCAATTTAACTACCAATTTTTCTATTTTGAGTATTTCGGATCCGAATGAACGTGTTTCAATTTATATAGTTTTTTCCATACATATTACGCTTTCCATATAATCACATCACTGGCTCGACAGATGTGGCTTGTACAATGTACATACATGTAAAAAACTGATCCAGCAAAAATTTAGCAGTATTTACGTACCCACATTACGAATATCCTGCTGATACAATTCTTTTCAGATAAACAGTTGTATTAAAGTCTCGAGTCTAATATATTCGGTAAAACAAAACGATGTAATTTAGTAGTATATAAACAGACAGCTTTATAAATTGAAAAGTATTTCAGTCCACCTTAAGTCTCCTGAGAAAGCCGAGGACACTCCAGTGGGTCATTGTCGGATAAAATCTTCGCAGGAGCAAACTGAATGTTTGGCTGTCTCTTTAGTTTAGATACAAAGGTAACACATGACACCTCTTCCTCTGCTTTACTTATTCATTTAAGATGATGTTTCCTGACCAGTATCAATTGAAATAGCCTGAGTTACTGTTCAGTGAAACTCAGTAGCTCTTTAGCTTTTCATGTGAATAGTAAGTAGAAAGATGTTTTCTAGAACTTTTCGCACACTAAGGCTCGAAATATTTCGCACATGCTCCCCAATATCCGAACTAGAATTTCGGATTTTTTTATTGGCTCTAATTAAATAGATTCAATGACATTAGCTCCGGCTAAGCTCAGGGTGGGGGCAGATTCTAAGCTTTATAATTAATATTATATTTTATACCACCTTGTGGACGCTGGGGTAATTTTGTATTTGACTATATAGGTATAGATTGTCGAATTGAAACAAACAAGTAAAAATAATTCTATATTGGCGAGCCGGTGGCTCAGGGCTTAGCGTCTCGATCGCTCAACCCAGAGGTCGTGGGTTCTAATTGCCATTCCACCAAACAATTTTTTATTAAATTGTTTACTCGTAGATCAAAGCTTATTCGCAGGCATGGCTTGGCAATCATCCTGGCGATGGCCTAGGATGGGAAGAATGTCAGCTTGGTGTTAATGTGAGAGATTAAAATCAGTTGATGTTTGACTTGCCCCCCTAACTAATGAGGTTTTCCAGGTTTCCCTCATTCCAGCACTGAATGGTTGTTAGGGCCTACCAACGTAAGTCGTTCCTGAGGCGCAAATGCGGCCCGCGAAATAATAATATGCCGCCCCCTCTCCCACACAAGTCTCAGACTTTCAGGCTAATCTTTGTGATTACAATGAGGGATAGAGATATTATTATTATTATATTATAGGTAATAATTAAAATATTTTAGAAAAGGACCAGCATTGCCTTTGTGTGATTTATATTGCCTAATAGTGACTACTGATTGAACCTAATATATTATTTTGAAATTTAATAAATTTTCGTTACAAAATATATTACAGTTTTGGTCTGCAAATTACACCTTTGTGACTAATGCGCAAGATATAATAAAATCTAGGAATGTCAGATCAAGTATCCTAATGAAACCATGAAATAAATTGTTGCAAAAAGACTCGTAATAATGTTAAAGATTGAAGAATATATTGATCATATTAATCTTGAAGGGGACTGGAACTTTTGGTGTGAAGATAACACTGACGTAGTTTTCCACATAACACTAAAACACTATATTGCACTTAAGCTACTCCACTTGGAGTGCAGTATAGTGTTTTGGTGATATGTGGAAAACTACGTGAGTGTTGATCATCTTAATATTTATATGGAAAGAATTACGTAAAGGATAATTTTGTCTTTTACCAATTATACAAACATTTTTTGGAAAATATAGAATAAATAACAAAAGATACTCACAAAATATAACAATGTCGGTGCGATACGCTGAATTTAGAACACACTGTATAATAATGTGGGGAACTGCTTAGTTGTTTGGAGCCATTTACAGCAAAATAATATCAAACTGTTGGGTTCAACTAACAATAAGATTTATGGAGAACACTTAGTACGGTTTGGGAAATATTGGCACGAAAAACTCTTAAGGGACATGTATTGATATTTATTGCAGTAACCAATTTTCATTTACGAAATTGTTGTTGACGGTGAGAAAGTAAATTATAATTTATCAGTGTTTTCCCGTTTCGGCTTCTTCGTTACGCAGACCAGTTACATTTTTGGGTAATATTAAGCGGTGACAGATAGTTATGTTAAGTCCCAAATTAACGTTATTGAAGTTATTTGTTGAAATGGTTGAAACTAATGAACTCATCTTATATAAAGAATTAACTCATTTGATATCGTACCAGAGATTAATATGTCAATAATCACATCAGCACGTTGTAACTGGTGCTATAAATTAGTCACGAAATATACTACTTACTACTAATACCAGTGGCGGCTCGTGAATTTTTTTTTAGGGGAGGCATAGATTAATCTGGTGGCTGGTGAAATTCGGGTGGGTACGAGGGGCGTACGAAAGAAAAAAAGTGCCGCTGGTGAAAATTTTTTATTTTTCAAGGTCAAACGCCCTAAAATTAGAAATTAGAAATTCCCAGAGGAAAAATATTTGCTTAAAGAAATAGGTTTCGTTAGACAAATATCCCTTTTTTGATACGATTGCCAGAAATCTCGACAAAAATTATTTAAATAATATTAAAATAGGTAATAGTAAATAATAAGTAATATTTAATACCTATTTGATTCTCTAAAAATTATACATTGTATGCAAACGTCTTCAATCTTCATCCGTACATGCTTATTTTCCCGCAAATTTCAAAGAGGGAAAGGATGGTAGTAGTGGGCAGTCTTGCCTCCACTTGCCTCTAGCTTTATTCAAAAAGCACGTGTTCAGATCTCACACGCATGTACAAATAATTCATTTATCTGAAAACATCGGATCAAAGGAGGCATCTCATACTTATGCCTCCGTTCGGCCACACTCGGCTGCAGCCGTCTTAAAGACGAAAGACGGCTGTTGTGACTCGTCGGCTTACCAGCGTACCCGCGCTACAAACCAAATAGTTAGCAGACCGTGGTAATTTTTACTGAGGCGGCCAAGAATGACCATATATGGCGTTGGGTCGTTTGTGATTGGAAATAATTTCAAATAATAGTAAGGGAACACAAGCATTTCCATTTTACATTATTATTTATTATATTAGTGGATATTATTAATATATTTATTAGTTGTTAGTGAATATTATGTATTTAAAAATTGGAATTCTTTGTAATTTTTACAGGGGAGGCACTGCCTTCCCTGCCTCCCCTGACTAGCCGCCACTGACTAATACTAAGAATATCAACATGACATTAAAGAAAACGACGTTAATATCGATGTACCGATGTATGAAAGAATACACCAATATTTAGTGACAACTGTTTCATGAAGTAATTTAGCTATGTATTAAATATGCTTTTTTGGATAAAAGACTCTTACGATTATAATTGTTTTTTTTAATCTTTAATAATCTTTAATTATAAATCCTTGTACTATACAAATGATCAGATAGATTTTACGTTCTCGCCCTTCTTAGAAAAGGTACTAAAAACTCTGGCTTTACTAGATGGTAGGATCAATTGGGAGTAGGTGCTCGTAAACAAATAAATAACGAAAGCGCGCTTGGAAACATTTAGTAATAGACATTTACTCTATTGAAAAAGGTCTAATAAGCCGAAATACTAGTATATAGAGTGTTTTCTATATATTTCTTGGAACATCTAAATGAGGTCAATGTTTTTTTCAAAACAATTATTTTCACAATGTTTCATAAAGAACCATCCGCTTCGAGTATCCACTTTATCTTACGATTATGTTCCTATTGAGTCATCCACATCTAGTAACATAGTTAAAAATGGAAAAGTATGGTTTTCAGTACTTATTGATCCACACAAGCGGTCAATCCAACATCTTTTATAGAACACTGTCTTACTGAAAGGATAAATAACTTTGTTGTTTAGTATGTTACTAGTAATATGACTTGAATATAAAAACAACACTTTGGAATAGAAACAAATGATAGTGGTATGGAAAACAATGGTTGTTCCGTTTTACAAATGAAAATATTACTTACTAAATGCCGTATATCCTCATTTTATAGCTTTATAAACTATATTTGAGTTCTGAGTGCTATAAATACACTTTAGTATACCTCACTAAGATATATAGTTTTACGACGTTACTAGAAAAAGTTTAGAGAGTGGCTAACGCAGTATGCGGCCGGTTAATTTATCATAGTTTTCAGGGTTATTTATAAGTAACAGTATATTATCCTAGGACGTATACGAAGTCTCTGAGGATGCAAAAATGATGCTCGGAACAAAGAAAAGAAACACGGTTGTGTCAAACAGAGATAATATATGAAATGAAATCTAAAAAGGAAATTCTTCATCCGGAAATAAAGAATCATATTGGGTATTTCCAATTAAACTTTTTGTAGTAACTTTCTGTAAAAAACACACTTAAGATCATGAGAGAAGATTCAATGTTAGAATACAAAAATATATAAGGTTCTTAAATATTAATACCAAGGCAAAACTGTTCATAAAAACAAATAAAAACTGAGATATTTTCGAAAATTCGTCCTTGCTTGCTTTGCTTTTTCGGTAATTCAAAATTGAAAAAGTTTGCTCGCAAATATATGTATTACCAAAGATAGTAATTATTTCGAGCAAACAACCTTTTTAACTCCTTGTAGTTTTCAGAAGGTAAACTCCCATAGAAATCCACTAAGTTAGTTTTTTTTTTATTTACTTTTTTGCAATTTGGAAAATGTTCGAGTTTTCTTTCAACGATATATTTGATAGTCGAGAGTTTAGGTCTAATTAGTGATTATATTTACTATAAAATTGGACTGCATAATATTAGTAATAATTAGGGTGTGCAAAAGAATACTTAGGAAATTAAATTTTCTAAATTTAGTAATTATATTCCGCTTACAAAAATTGTAACTTTTTCAAGTATTAACCTGATCACAACCTCAAGCGTATGGGTGTGGTCTACATAAAATAAGTATTTTAATATTGTGAAATAAATGTTTACACAAATGTTTATTTGAAGTTTTAAAATAAAAATTGGTGGAAAATAGATAGCTTTTGGTCATTTATTACATCATATCAACATCATTTGTTGATATCTTGTATAGAATTTGGAATGATAGTTTTCATGTTACAATAGGAAATGGTGAATAATACTTTACTTACTATATGTAGTTATCCTGTCCAAATTTAATATAATTTTTATTAGGTCAGTAGATTTATTAGATCATTTTATCAGGTTGTATGGTTTGCTTCCAGTATAATTTATAATTTTTTTATTATAATTGATGGAGAGTATTCGTAGTACGCTTGAGGCTCCCATTGTAGGTAGATTCCCTTGCAGGGCTATTGCCAGGTAAATAATTTCAGCCACTGCATTATGTTTATAGGTATGTATATTGGCCACCTGCTAGTAGTTTATATCCTCATGTTACATGTTTTATTGGTTCAAGGAATTGGTAACATTTTCTGTATTTATCCCATTTTACTGTATTACTCTTTAATAAAATAAACTTTTTATAGTTGTTTGTAGCTCTAACTTGATCTTGTATTGCATATAAAAATCCCTCTGTTTCAGGATACAATTGGCCTGTTTCTAAGAGCTTATATGAAAGTTCTTTGTTTATGTGTTCCTTGGACGACCATACATTTTGCTTTTGTATATGGGTATTATTTTGTGTGCATTCTGCTTCTTACACTGGCAGATATAACATATATATATATATATATATATATATATATATATATATATATATATATATATATATATATATATTTAAATGGATTAAAGAAATCTCTAAGGCACCATGGAAAGTCAGAAATTTGATATTAGAAGTAAACGAATTTAAAAAATGCTAAAGGTAAACAATCCAGGCATTTCTGGCAACAACTCATCATTATACCGTCATCTAATAGAATTTAGATGTATTCCAAATGCGAAAATACTAGATAGGGCGAGTATCGCCGACCACCATTGTTCGATTTTCATGAAATATTCACCTAGTCACTCAAGAAGCTTGTCAGTTTACTGCAGATAAAGAAAAAACGTGGAAACCGTTGTACGGGTGAAGTTAAGCTGCTTGTAAGGACTTCACAGTCAGATCTCACTAACAACGTGTAGGTAAGCCAGCAGTTACACGTCGGTTCGTAAGTCGTTTTTCAACAGCCAGTCAAGTTTGTTGAATTATATTCTATCTTCTATCATTAAATTATATGCAGTACCAATCCATCATTAACCTAAGCTTATATTATTCTCTTAGAATATTTCTTTCCCAACAGATGTATTTTCATTTTCCATCCACTCAAGCATATTCCATCGAAAAATACATTAAAACGGACCAGATGCAAAACAAAGTAACTTCATAACTAAATAACCAGAGAATTATAATAAATGACAGATTCAGCATTAGCTACTTAGACTCTTGGAATAAATTTCTCATAAATATTAATCATTTTTTAAACCTGACCTTATTTAAAGGATAATCAATGCAGAATATTAATTCACGTTTTTATTTTAAATTAAAGAAGCTGATAAAGTGACCATCAATTAATTTTGGTTAAATTTATTATTTGTTTTCTGACTGAGACACTTGGGTAAATATATACTTCTTGAATACAATATTAAGTACAGGGTATTCGCGTATATTTTGACCCCTACCTACAGGGGTTATTAAGAAAGTTAGGAAAAAAGTTTAAATACAAAAGTGGTTTGGTTTTTCACGTATTATTTTTTGGCTAAGTCGAAAAAAAAATTGCATGTCGTAAATTTGAAGAAACCAATTGAACATAATATTTTTAAATGGAACACCCTGTATAATTTTACACCCTTGGGTAAACATTCTTTTCCTGATTTCAAAAATATTATTTTTTTGACATTTGCACTGACAGTTTTCGAAATCTTTAATTTTTAATACTTTTGCAATAAATCATAAAAAAATATTAAAAAATGAAAATATTAGAAAATGTTTAAATAACTAAGGTTACATCGAAAATCACTAAATATTTTTTATTACTATTGGTTTCTAGTGATAAATATTTTTAGTTCTTTATATTTTTCAATTATATCAACTGGTTTTCCCAAATTTACGACATGCAATTTTTGTTTCGACCTAGCTAAAAGATAATACGTCAAAAACCAAACAACTTTTGTATTTAAACTTTTTTTCTAACTTTCTTAATAACCCCTGTAGGTAGGAGTCAAAATATACCCGAATACCCTGTACCTATATACTAAGAATGTATAATTCGATGACGATGATGATAAAATACCATGCCTATCTGCCGTTATCGAAAATGTTAAAGTAAGTAACATTCGAAAACAATAACAGCACGACTCAAGTAGAATATAAAAATATTTTACAGAAATAGCAACAAAAAGTATATCGGACCAACAGGGAGGTATCTTAAAAAACGAGTACAATATGCTCACCAAAAATTAGACACACACCTAACACATGTTAAGCACGAGTAACAAATTATTGTATATAAAAATTGTATTATTGAATATAAAATCATTGTCAGTCCGAAGAATTATAAAAGAATATTTTAAATGAGATGACTCTATTAAAAACAAACCTATTTCTGTAAAACATTAAAAAATTACCTTTATGACAATTGCATAAGTTGTTGATTGGCCACAGCGCTTTGAGTGTACAACTGTACACTATTCGTACCTTAGAAATGTTCTAAATTTACATAACAGAATAATAATTATTTTGAATATAGGTACCTGAGTGAGTTTTGAAACGAAATATATATCTACCTATATTGATACCTGCAAATGATTGATATATTATGTACTTTTGGTATACTATAGCGACAGAAGAATACCTGAATTCAAAATTAAATACCATCCTTTTTTTCCAAGGATACCTACCTATATAGTAGGTGTGATGTAATATAGATATGTATTATTCTAACTGTTCTATAGCCATAGAACAGTTAGAAACCATGGTCAAGATCCAAATATATTCAGGTAACAATTGGTCCTTTACGAAACAAATTTGATTTTACTTGATTCAACAACACAGATTTTGAATGAAGGTACCGAATTGTATTATTTTAAATTAATTTTATTTTTCAGTTCTACAGTGCAGTTCAGCTCTACAATTTTCTCTACTATTGGTCACTGTTCGGATCATCACAATAAATGACAGGGTTTCACTTAAAAAAAAGAAAAAATAAAGAGAAACTGACAACCTCATAAACACAAATTCAGTGTAAGTAACTATATTGTAGGATACAGATGAGGGAATTAGATTTTCTAACCGTTCGAAATATAATATTGCTCTGTGTAATAGACGCAACTTGAATACACAACTGTGTTTTATGATATATTATACATAGTTGTAAAAGCCTTCATAACATGCCATTCATAATTATTATTCTAACTATTCTTAATTTTAATTCTAACATATTCACGTCAAAGTTTTATTATATAATTATATTATAATATGTTTTGTCTTTCCGTACACAATGTATTGCTCCTTTAATATTTTAGAATCTTCTAAATGTTTTCTTTGGAAATCGGACAAAAGAATGTGTTACTTGAAATTAGGACTACCGTCATAGAACTATTTGTTGTTTGCAGTTACTACAATTTAAAATTGTGGCATGTACTTGCAGAAACAAAAACGATTCAATGCGTTCAAATGAGCACAAAATTCTGAGGATAATTTTGACTATACCTCAAAGGAGAATATCGAAAACAGAAGCAAACAATTCGATTTAAAAATGCTGAACCAAAAAGTATCCCCTCATGTCACATGCCTCGATTATCCCTCTGTAATCGATACGGTGTGTCCGACAATATAAAGGGCGAATTTAATGTCACCGTGGATATTGGCTTTACGTTATAGATGACCAAAATGATTTAGAATCGACTTGTATTGCGTGTATTGGCGCGATCCTGTTTTATCCTTCCAAACACCTCAGAGGAATTCCAAATACTAATTGAATTTGTTTTACGTAGACATATTTGCTCTCACTTTTGTTAGGGGATAAAAGCAAGAGAAAAATGGTATCTACATATTATAGATTATTATTTATTCCTTATAGATCCCTATTCCTTGGGAAAAAGTTGGACAATTTTAAAGAAAAGAAAAATCCCAGGTGTTATTTCTAAGAATTCCTTCCCTTAACTACTTAAGGGAAGGAATTCTAAGAAATATAACCTTATCACCGTATCTATAGATATGGTGAAAACACGTTCACGCTGTATCTACATACAGGGAGAAAATAAGACACATTCACCAATTTTCAGATCAGGGATAGCAATCAGCAAATACTTACTTCAAAATTGGTCCATAAGGAAATTTAGGTCCACTAGATTTGGTATTAGCATACTCAATTTTAATTTTTCTTATGGACGCCATAATGGATTTTCGTATATTTTAATACTCCGGGAAAGTACTTTTCAACCATATATGATCAAAACTGAAGAAAAGATGAAAGATGTTTGGAGTAATATCAATTACTGCGTCTTTAACTGCTCGATGTAATTCCTCTGCAGTTCAATGAGATCTTGCATAACTTTGTTTTTTAGATAACGCCACATAAAAAACCCAGTAGAGTGAGGTCCGGTAACCTAGTAGGCCATCTCATTGGTCCTCGGTTTTTGAAGGGATATTAGACATTTTTACGAAGTTTTGAAAAATGCAAAAATCCGATATGGCGCCTATAAAAAAAGTTGAGTATGCTAGCGTAAAACCTAATAGACCTACCTTTTTTAAAGACTAATGTTGAAATCCTTACTGACTGCTACTCCTGACCTGAAAATTTTATTATTGAACGTACCTTTTACAACAAACGAGCGTATAGACGTAATAAATAATAATAATAATAATAATAAAGTTTATTTTCCCAAGTAAGTACAAGTTTAATAGGAATGGTCAATATCTTACAAACTAGATGGACAACTATAGTCAATATTTACATTTTAGGCAAAGTATTCATCAATCTTATATAAACATTTTTCTACAAGAAATATCTTTAAACGTTTTTTAAAAACAGTTATGGAATCACAGTATTTTATATGACTAGGTAATACATTATACATTTTCAATCCCAAGCAGCCAGGCGAGTTATAGGAAATATTAAGTCGACTAAATGGTATATGCAACTGATTTGCTTGTCTGGTATTAGCAGAATGAATTTCACTTCTGCTAACAAATTTATTTCTATTCATGTATACATATAGGCACATCTCGAATACGACCAGTGAGGGCAGTGTCAGAATACTATATTTTTTGAAAGCATCCCTGCATGATTCTCTAGGGGGCATCCCCAACAAACATCTTATGATTCTTTTTTGAGCAATAAAAACGTCATCAGAATGGGAGGAAAGCCCCCAGAAACCAATCCCATAGCGCAATCGTGAATCTACTTGCGCGTAGTATAGTTTTATTAACTGATCAATATTCAGTATGGTTTTCAAATTTGTTATCTGATATGATATTGAATTGAGTTTAGAGATTATGTTGTTACATTGCTCCTGCCAATTTAGACATGCATCAATTGTTAATCCCAAAAATTTAACACTACTCTCACTAGTAACAATTGTATTATCATTAATATTCATACCAATACTAGCGCATGCTTTCTGTCTATTGTGAAAGCGGATCGCGTTGGTTTTGGCAGTGTTCAGAAATAAAGAGTTTTGGCTAAACCACTCATTCATATCAGATAACACCTGATTACATTTCTTAGTTAAACATTCATCCGACTTTGCAGTGACAATTACTGATGTATCGTCAGCATAGAAGGTATATTCGGCCGGACCAGATAGATTATCGAGATCATTGATATAAAGAACAAAAAATACAGGCCCTAAAACCGAGCCCTGTGGTACTCCCAAGTTAACATTTTTTATCTTTGATGAAATATGGTCAATTGATACATACTGTTTTCTGTTCCTGAGAAAACTGGTTATCCAGTTTAATGGCGTACCTCGAATTCCGTATCTATTTAATTTTTCAAGAAAAATATTATGATTGAGACAGTCGAATGCCCTGCTAAGATCACAGAAGATTCCCACTGGGCATTCGCCCATCTCAATAGACTTGATTACACGATCGTAAAAAGAATGAATGGCAGTATTGGTTGACCTCTTATCTAAGAACCCGTGTTGGTTCTCAGTTAATACATTATTTTGAAAAAGAAATGGTAACAATCTATGTAAGAAAGAATATTCAAAAATTTTAGAGAATCCTGAAGGCACAGTGATAGGCCTGTAATTTTCTATTAGGGTAGCATCGTTTTTCTTAAAGATAGGATATATTTTCCCCATTTTCAGAGAGTTTGGAAAACATCCACTAATGAAAGACAAGTTTATCAAGTAAACAAATGGTTTGATCAAAATATGCAGAATCTTTTTTATGAGAAAGGCCGGAACCTCATCATATCCTGATGAGTACTTACAATTTAGTTTAATGGACAATAGATTATATAGCTCTTTTTCCCTGTATCCTTGCAAAAAGAACGATTTTTCATATAAATGTATTTTGTCAGTATACAATGTACCATGTTCTTGGGGTGGCTGTATTTGTTTAATGACGTTTGTAGCGGCGTTTTCAAAGTAATCGGAAAACAAAGAAGCCACATCCTGTGTATTAGTCAAAAGAGTGTTGTTATAATTTATAGAAATTTTATGAGATTTACATGGGTGCTTCTTTGACAATTCGGACACAATTCCCCAAGCGGTTTTTGAAGGGTTCTTTGATCCATGTATTTTATTTTGATAATATTGTTTTTTTGTTTCTGCAACTAATTTATTATGCTTTTCTTTATTGATTTTATAGATCTCACTCAATTCAGGGTACGCAATTTTTAACCTGTATAAATCTTTCAGTTGTAAACTGGATATTCGGACGTTATGATTAACCCACTTTTTTTTCTCAGACTTTCCGTTATATTTATAGGTACGTTTTGGGAAATGTACATTAAAATAATATAAAAATATAGAAATAAAATAGTCATATGCCGCATGAATGTTTGTAATGGAGTACAACTCGTCCCAAAGTTCGGATTGAATGTCATTACTAAAATTATTTATCGAACTATCACTGAAGATTCTTTTCTCCACATTAAAGTCTTCTACAATGCAATCTGCGTTCCATTCGAATAGTACCGTCCTATGATCTGATACATTATTATCTACTACACAAGATGTCCCCTCATCTGCAAAGTTACAGAATATTTGATCGAGCGTCGTTATGCTAGTACTGGTGACCCTAGTAGGCCATTTCACCTTATACTTTAGATTAAAACTAGATAAGACATTACACAATATTTTAAAATCGTTGTTACTTGAATAACAATTCAGATTAAAATCTCCACATAACAAAATATTAATATTTGGTTTAAAAACAAAACTTAGCATAGCTACCAGATTATCAAAAAATGTGTTTTTATCCCCTGTTGGAGATCTATAGCAGCACAATATAATTGTTTGCCCTAAATCCAATTTACATGAGACACCACATATTTCAAAGTCTTTATCGGTGCAAAATTGTTGTAAATCTAGCTTTTTTACGTTAACATTGTTTTTTGCTAAAATGGCAACGCCGCCTGCTTTATATTTATTTCTACAGTAAAAATTTGCTAAATCATAGTCATTAAAAGTAAATGAGTTAATAGAATTCTCATTACACCAAGTTTCTGTTAAACATATAAAATTTATATTAGATTCTCTAGTATCTATGAACACTTCATTTATTTTTTTTTCATTTAAACTCTGTACGTTTAACAATAAAATACTAGGATCAAACATCACCTCACTGAATGGTTGGTCCTTGGCTTCATCTCTAAAAAACGACCGATGCACGCACCATACGGCCACAATGCAGGGTCCATCGCTTTTCGGAAATTATTTTCATGAATGTTTACTTTGAATGAAGCATATAGGTGGGGGTGTTTTGATGTAATTGTGTCACATACAACTTCTGGAAAATGTTCCTTTAATAGGGTTGTAAGCGATTCCGCTGTAGTTTCCTTGTCAGCCCTGTACACATGTAGAGTAGCAAATTTTGGGGCACCTATCACAAATTTGTTCGTTGTGTTGTTGCCTACAATAACATGCCTTTTACGTCCTTTACGTTTTTCTGTTTGTTTCCACTCAGCTTTGTCTGCTTCAGTGCAGTTAGGCTGGTTGGGAGTATAATTTTTACCTATGGTAGTTTGTTGAGATTGAATGTAGTCAATGTCATCATTTACATGTATATAAGTATTTAGTTTGGTTTTTGTTTCTTCCTGCATTATTCCGAGAGCTATATCATTTTTATTTAATTGGGAATTTCCTTGATTTTTAACAGATAGGTTTTTTCCCGTTTTAACTAGAATACTTTTTTGACTTTCTTTATCTGAAGTAATTTTATTTTTATCGCTTTTTGTTGCGATTTTTTTCTTGTCTCCTTCTTTACTTATGTTTGTATTACTGATTAAATTTATTTGTTTATTAAGCAGCTCGATTTTATCCCGCAACTCCTTAATGACTATATCTTTTTGACTTACAATGTATTTGAAGATACGTATATCCACCTTTTTGTCAGATTCGCACAGGTTATCCATAGCGTCAAAAAATGCTCCAGCGTCACCCTCGCCTACGCTGGCAGAATTATCGGTGCAACATACAATGTCGTTGTTACCAACAAATTTTACACTATTATGTAACTTGGCACAGCTCAAATGAAAGCCACTGTCACAAATTTTACACTTTATGCCGTTAACTACATTAGTTTGCAGCAAATGCTCATTTTTTGTATTCACTGTTTTAACTTTTTCCAAATTGAACCAATTCTGTATCTCTAATGGTTTCTAAGATGTCCATACAGTTCATCTTAAAAACTGGACATAGTGTACAAAAAATAACGAAATACAAAAATAATGATTGCTGTAATGATCAGATGTTTTCTAGTCATCTCTATTAACAATATTATGTAGACTTTACTATTAAGTTTTTTTTTGTTTAATGTTTGTACACAAACTTTTTTATAGACTTATATAATATACTTGAACTTTGGTCTTCTTTAAAAGATTAAATAAAATGAATCAAGGGACCAAGTTCATTGTGAAATTTCTTGACTTTGCACGTTTTTCCAGAATCACTTTTTTCCAGAATATGTTTCTAAAGAATGTATTATCCAATCGACCATTTACATTCTTTGAGATAATTACGATTATTTTTCTTAGTACTGTAGCAGAAGAAGGTCGCTTAACCTAATACCCTCTTTATTTTCTAAGGCATACGAATCCAATTTGGTATTTCTTGTTGGTTATAAACTGCATTTAAAGATGCTCAGGCCTTTCTGGTTTGATAGAAAGCGATACCTAAACTTCTGAAAGGTAATTGGGACTTCTTAGATATTTCTAGGATGATTTTAAGAGTAATTTGTCAGGTAAAGAGTGTTTCTCAAGTAATGATAGCTCTGCGTAACAATTCTCTTATTTGACATTAAAAAATAAGAAAAGGAAATGCCTAAAGAACGAAAGACGAGTTTTGGTTTTAATCAATGAATTTTTTCAGAAATAGGCATCAAGAATGTATCATAGATTTTTTGTATCTCTTATAGTTATCAAGTTATCCTATGGAAACATTAAGATTTATCCGCTTTGTACACTTATGGAGTACTATTAATTTCGTCTATTAAAAATATAGTTCAGTTTAATAATTAGTCTAGTTATTTTAAAGGCCACTTAAGCCTTTTGATAATAAATTTTTAGTTGGGTCAATACATTTTAAAAAGGATTATGTAATCTCCGTTGGCAGCAATGAATTAAACTGTTTAAGGACTTACATTGCAGATTTAATCAATGTGACCACTCTGTTTTTAATCATCTACATATCCTCACAATATTTAACTAAAAGTATTGGGTTAAAGCACTGTGTCAATCAAACACCCAGATCATATATTCTTCTTTTCATTTTATATGGAATTGTGAGGAGAAAGTATAAAATTTTATAAGTAATAAAATGAAAACAGTAAGGAAACTGGGTCGGTAATATATCGAACTAAGCCTATTAAGGCTATATTATTATACTTCATTTTCCCCTAACGACGTATAAACACAATGGGAGGTTTGATTTAATAAATTAATTTATATCAACCGTTGGTTTTAATTACTTTTCCCCTTATTGCCGTTTAATTGTTTTTGATGACATTTTATGCATTGTCCGTAATTCATGATTTTGCCTGTTCCCTGATTCATACTTTAATTGAACGCAAATTTAAATTTAATGTGGCATATTTCATATCTAGGGCTCTAAGCGTTTAATAGACTATTTTTACGAGGACCAAATGAAACAATATTATCTAGATAAATATTGATGTTATACTGAAATATTTTAAATAAAGTAGATGTAATGTGACACAATTTTAGTAATTTATATTGTAATTTTAGTTGAAATAGTATATACTAACATTTTGTTAGATCCCATAAAATGTTAGATCCCACTGTAACTTTGTTACTTTTGAAGATATTGGAAAATTAAACAGTGACAAAGAACAAGATTGACTAATTTTTGACAAGGAATCCAATTTTTTGTATCAGAAAAACAATAGAACTCTCAGTAGTCTTAAAGAGATATAGATTCTAATATTTTGAATAAACCACCCTGTATATTACCTACCACCTAAATATTTGAAAAATTCCCTCACAAATACATTCAATGCAAAAGGGGTGTGACTAAAAATAATTATTTTTAATGTAATGTAGATGCTTGTTTAATATTTCATTATTTAAAAGATGTAGATAACACTATTAAAAAGAGAAATGTATTAAAGTCATTAAGATGTTATATATGAAGATATGCCGTTGTAATACAATGTTGGTGGGTGCATACTGTACGCAAAGTAGTTGTTTTCGACATATCTTAAAAATAATAAAGTTATTCCTTTGCGTACCTGGTTATAGGTAACCAAGAAAATTACAAACTTTCTTGAACCATAATATTTGATAATTTCATTAATAATTTATCTCTTAGTTAACTTTTTGACTTAATTCCTGCATAAAGAAAGATATAAACAGTTAAAAAAGCCAATAAATAATAAAAATATTCTATAAAAAATACAGTCTACCTTTGATGATAGTAAGGGAGAAATGATATATGATATCAAGTATACAGTTTACAGGGCCCGAACCAGTGCTGGGGCTTCCGCCTAGTTATGTAGCAAGGTCCATTGGAAACTGGATCAAGGTAAGATCAAAGGAAGAATGGTCAAACGTGACTGGGCTGCGACAAGCCAGGCTCTTAATTGAAGGGCCTTGGTCGAACGCAAATCAATCAATACTTGCGCTAAGTCGTAACAGCATAAGGATTGTCACAGGACTGTTGACAGGTCACGGACATCTTAACAAGCACCTTAACACTATCGGTCTTAGTGACACTAGAAGGTGCAGGTTTTGCGGACACGATGACGAGGACTCCATTCACATCCTCTGTCGCTGTGCCTGCCTCATGGTCAAGAGACACAAACACCTGGGCGCAGCATTTCTTCTGCCTCAGGACATTAGGGAGCTTCCCCTACAACGGGTGTTGGCCTATGCGCACAGCACGGGTCTCTTCCAATAACTCCCAACTAGCGGCAGGCACAATGGGTCGAAAGACCTGAGTGCTGCGGGTAACCGCGCCGCCTATCAACAACAACAACAACAAGGGAGAAATGACCATGGAGGGTGTGTAGAAAAGTGTGCCATAAAAGCGATGTGCTACAGTCTTTCTCCAGACTCTGTAACCTCTGTAGAATGGCAACTAATCGATATATACTCTTTCTAGCACATTGCTCTTATGGCACCTTTTAGACATATAAAACCGAAAGCATATAACTGAATTCATGGAGGGACGAGCTTTTCTTATACGTGGTAATATGCAGGGTGTTTCATTTAAAAAAAAACAAAGTAGCTGGTAAACTACGTCTCTGTATTGAGATGCTCTACTATTTTTGATAAAGAAATTGATTCCTTGTAAAAAATTATCAAAAAAGCACTTTATACTTTTCCGATAACTTCAGAGGCACCAAAGTGATAGTTCGATCTAATATTTTCGCTTTCTACACTTCTATAATGGCTTTTTAAAAATCACACCCTTATCAAATCATTTTATCATAAAATATTAAAATATTCAAAAATATTCAAAAAAATTCAAAAACTAGAACTTAATTGCAAATAAGTAACACGTATAGTATACCTATATACACTTGTAATAATAGTAGAGTTTAATTACAATTTAAGTATGATCTAGGAACCAAAATCCTACAAAATCACATTGTGTTAGATGACGTAGAATACAAACGTCCCTAAAAAGTGAATCATTGGTTCCGATCCTAGGTAAACCTGATCAAATATTTGACCGGTTCTATTTCCAGTTATTTTTTATTTGTTAAAACGCTAATGCTATATGAGAAAAGCGTATTTTCATTCTGTCGATCACACCGCTCGTTACAGATAGGAAAGTGGCTCCCATGATTTGCAATATTCTGCCATTTCCATCGGAAATTATCTCCCTCGCTATAGTCATCAAAGATGAAGCTAAATAAAAAGAATTTACTGCCGATTTTCTTTTCAAGTTAATATATAAATGTTCAGCGGGGTTCAAGAACTTTATAATTTTGTACATTTTTACTTTAGTACCTACCTAGTTCTGAAACAAATAAAAGGCAGCTAATTTGACATAGTTTTTAGAGTAGATTATCTTTTCACATAGCGTTGTGGTAAAGATATTTGATTCATACTTCTGTAATCGTTAACTTACCTATAAGTAATTATTACATAATGCAGTAATTAAATATGAAGACGTAACTATTTTGAAGGACTACCGTTTCCCAGATTCTCTTTCATCCACTCACCTGAAACAAAGAACAACGGTTGATTACTTAAAAGTATAAGTATAAGCTTCTTATAATATCTAAGATTTCTATAGTAAGAAAAAATGCGTTTTTCAAACAACTTATTACTCAAGAAAGTAATTCAATTTTGGACCTAATTAATAATACAGTCTGTCCATAAAGTAACCCCCCTCCCCTCCGTGCTAACTTTTGAACGAATTGAGTTAGAGAGTTTTAACAAAATACAGGGTGAATCACGTAAAATGAAGTTGATTCTGACGATAAATTCGATTCTTCAAATTCAAAGATGGCGCCACGGGTGCTGTCAACTCATTTTTTTTAAATAGCAAAGTGTGTCGTGTTGCACCTCATTTAAAAGATAATTCAATTTTCTACTTTCTTGTTTTTGAAAAATGATAATCGAGTTAGCCGTTCTCTAGTTACAAGCGTTTTTGTTTCTAATCTGATCCATGAATAAAATCTTAATTAATATTTTAATACAACAAATTTTGAACAAATATTCATTAAAACAAAAAATAAAAGAATTAAATAAGTTGTTCAAAATGATGTCCATTGACTTCTTGGCACATAAAAAGTCTACTTTGAAATTCTTGCCTGATATTTCCTAAAATTTCTACACATATTATGTGTTAGACGTTGCTGTAGTTCGTCGATATTTACTGGAGGAGTTCTGTAGACTTTTGACTTCAAATATCCCCATAATAAAAAATCAAGAGGAGTGAAGTCCGCGGAACGGGTGGCGAGGTCCATAGAAATGAGGCGGGGCCCCATCTTATTGAAATACAATAAATGTTATTGCCTGCTGTTCTTTCTATCTTTGGAAAAATTTCCTCCCACAGCATTCTTAAGTACCGCTCTCCTCTTAAATTTTCTCTTAAATCTATCAAATCTATCAAATCGAATGACTTGACAAAAATAAGAAAAAAACCTGTAGAAACTTTCAAACACTCTTAAATTGGAACGCTAAACTACTTTCTCGAACCTTATTGACGTTTCAGTGACAGAGGCAAGCAAAGGCAAGGAGACTTGATAAAAGCAAAATTTTCAAATATCGTTAATACAAAACGCTTGTAACTAGAGAACGGATAACTCTATTGTCATTTTTCAAAAACGAGAATGTAGAGAATTGAATTACCTTTTAAATGAGGTGCAACACGGCACAGTTTGCCCTTTAAAAAAATTGAGTTGCCAGAGCCCGTGGCGCCATATTTGAATTTGAAGAATTGAATTTATCGTCAGAATCAACTACATTTTACATGATTCAGGCTGTATTTTGTTAAAACTCTCTAACTCGATTCGTTCAAAAGTTAGTAGGGGGGGGTTACTTTATGGACAGACTGTATATTTTGGAAATAATCCCTCTTAAATATAGATTTCTGTTATATAAAGCGATATTGTTCGGTAAAGCTACTATAAAATATAAGAGCCTTTTTTATTGATACTTTCAACTGTTTTAAGGGCAATATGCCACAAAAATATTTACTAATACTTAGAAAAAGAAATAATCCCCTGAAATTATATATAGCATATTCAGTTTTGTGACATGACGATTTCCCGTAAATCATTTACGCATTGATTGAAATTCTTAACATGAAATTCAACCAATAGCGTGATATTCATATGTAAGCCATATGTTCTATTCTCTTTTGCCATTTGCCTTTTTAAGTCCCTATGATCCCTTAGCTTCATTTCAAACATTTTGTTTCCCACTGGACAACGGCGATATAAAATAACTATGTAAATGCGTCCCGCTGTTGGTTTGCTCAATTTGAATATTTTCAGCCGTGGAGGAATTTTTAAATGGTAATAAATTTGTGTAACAAATGCGCTGCATCGATTAATTCAGAAACATGTGCTAACAATTTCATAGCCAACTTGCTATGGTGAATCCGGGAAGCTTGTAAATTTTCGAGTAATAAAATATGGGCTCTTTAAATTTATAAAACCGCAAAATATATATTTAAGACATTAAATTATTATATCATAATAATAGTTTTTATAGCATGCCGTGGTGCTAAAAAGGAAGATTTATGTATATTTTATACAGTGTGACCCGTTTGGAATGGAAACAGCATACAAAATGTGTTTATTACAAGATTTTAACTAAAGACAGCCCATCAAAAACTTTATCCAACCAGCAAATTAAAATTTGTTTTATAAATTAAATGTTATACAATTATTATGTTCTATTGGTGCCCTATTACGACTTCCAAAATGCTAGTATAGTATAATAGACTTGTAGGAAACACTATTTTTGTTGTCTGCAACGAAACTGTTTTGTATATTTATCGTTAAAACGTTTTTGCTACATTATAAAATTGACTATAAAATTGCTTGTTTTATAAACGTTCCTGTGACTGTGATATAAAACATTTATGCTTATAAAATCAATCTATTTTATAATGCGTATTTAGTAACATACTGTGTCATTTTTAGCACTGTTATAAAAACATTAAAATTATTTTGTAACTGTTCTCTATTAGGTAGCTTACAAAATAATTATGTTGCAGAATTGTTTGAGATAATTTAGCCTTTGAGAGTAAATTGTAATTTCTGAATCCGTTATATAATTATCATGTACTTAGGAATCACCTAAACAGTTTAATTATTTTAAAATACTTGCTAATAACACAAAAATGTTTTATAACAGGAAGCTATTTTCAATGACAATTCAGAAGGTCGGAGTCGGAAGTATAACAAGCTATAAATATTTTAAGAAGTCATTGATTAATTTAAATTTATAGTAATTAAAAACACACTAGCTATAAAATTAAAACATTTAAAACAAATTGGCGAAAATTTCAATGGCAAGAAACGTAAATTTGTAAACTTGAGTTTTTACAAAATATTAAAAATTATTATAAAACATCACCAAACTCGAAGCCTATTTAATTAAAATCTATTAAAAACATCCTATATAAATTGCAGTAAAATTTCCTTCGGGTTAAAAATTGCTTTCGCTGACTATCAAACATGCCCAATAGGCAAATAAACGAAGACACACACTTTGCTTCGTCAGCGAGATGAACAACTAAAATGTTCTCTGTGCCATGACTCCGTGACAGAAACAGTTCTTGAAACTGTAATAAAATGATACAATTTCGAAACTATTTTATGTTTTTGGTGTGAGTCCATGCAGAATTTCCTCTATAATGGCTTTTTAAAAATCACGCCTTTATCAAATCATTTTATAGTGCCGAGGATGAAGTTTTTTAAAGCCTGAGAAAATGTTTATATAACAGTTTTGTAATGATTACAACAAGCTTTGCAAAATATTAACTGTGATTAAATAATTTTATTGGATGGTGCCAATTTTCAATTTATAGCTGCTGTAAGAACTTTATAGAAGTGTTTCTGAGAGTATCGTTATTTTATAAAATTTGTTTGGGAAACATTTGTACAGTTTCTATAAAATACAAAATTGCTAGTTGGGTACTTTGTGAGTGGGGGTTTTACAATAAAATTAATGTAATCATCATTTTGTTAATTACTTTTAATAATTTGTTCTAATACTTCTGTGGCCGTCAAAAATAAATAAAGATTAATTCACTTGATACTTTTAATTGATCACATTGAACATAAAAACTTAATATATTTTTTCAGGCAATATTTTTTCATAAAATATGTTTTCACTATAAAGTATTTTTTCACAAAATTTTAACTCTTTTAAAAATGTGTGTTTCCATCAAAAATCTGTCACTCTGTTAAACAAACACTGTATATCGCTCATGCTTATTTTGATCAAAAATATTTTATAATAACATGTGAATATAATTTTGTGAATATAAAACAAACATTTTAAAATTATCATGATCTCTACAGGGCACTCTATATTTTTCTGACGAAACTTAATCCATCTTTTTTTTTAATATGACAACATGTATACCTATTAAAATACCGAATATCTCGAATTACATGTAGATTATAATATTTTAGATTTTTTTCTTAAATTCAGTCTAAAATGTATACCTACCTATATCTTGAGCAATTCAACTAGGTAATTTTAAAAATGTTGATAAGCGCAGACTTTTTAAAAAAAGTTATAGGTATCTTCTGAAGCGAACATTATTGCGGTTGTTGTATTGATTAATTGATTATTATCGAATTACTTTAAAATACTAATAAACCCTATATTGGAGAATTCGGAAAAATGATCCGAATTCAAATATGAAATAAAAAATAAGTCATTCCATTTAAAAAAACCATAAGTTTGGTATGGCTGCGGTTTATAGAACACCCTATACGATTATACACATTTTTAAAATGTGCGTCGTCTTAGGATCTACGAGATCTTAAAATATATTTTTTTATTTATTATGGCATAGGACTCATGGAACTTTGCCATACTATTGGGCCACCCTGTATATAAGCTTTAATATTGATACCGCTAGTAACGTAGTGTCCACTAAAGTATTTATTCTATCTGATAGTTATGTCTGAACTAGTTACATACATTTAATTTTAGATTAATCTATTCTGTGTATTTTATTTGAAAAAAAAAAAAAATGAAATTGAACTGGGGACACACATAAAATAATATAATTAATAGTTGGTGGTTATATGAATTTCATGTACGGGTCATTGGTTATATTTTAGCCACCCACCTAGAGGGTCTTCCTTTAATCTGAGGAAAAAAAGTTAAATACAAAAGTTGTAGGAAATCAAGTGTACTTTATTCCAGAATGTAAAATCTTTATACAGGGTGTTTCGAAAACGCGTGACATGCCAAACTTGCATTTTATTAAATAGAATACCCTGTATATTATTAACTTTTCCGATTCCATGCAAAATTCTACGACTTTTCATATACCATACCGTATGTCTAAAGTTAACCGTTTTTTAATAAATGATGGTTAAAGATATAAAATATAAAGATAAAGGAATGATAAATACTAATTCTGAATCGGAAATCAAAATGTTTGACAATGCATATGACAGGTATCAGCTTTTTGTTTTCATGGCTAACTAGGAATAGTAAGTAGGCGTCTGTCAGATTAATTAAATTATTACAAAATTATGGTAGGTATATTCTTAACCATCATTTATTAAAAAACAGTTAACTTTAGACATAGTGACATGGTATATGAAAAAGACGTAGAATTTTGCGTGGAATCGGAAAACTTAATAATATACAGGGTATTCCATTTAAGAAAATGCAAGTTTGACATGTCACGCGTTTTAGAAACACCATGTATAAAAGTTTTACATTCTGGGATAAAGTTCACTTGATTTCCTACAACTTTTGTATGTAACTGTTTTCCTCAGATTGAAGGGAGAACCTCTAGGTGGGTGGCTAAAATATAACCAATGACCCTGTACTTCATTTAAATCCAGAAAGATGTTCTTAATTATACGGAATATTCAGGTAGCGATAGTTAATTTAAAAAACAATATGTTTACAAAATTTTTGCATAATATTGAAAAAAATATTTTAATTTAATCGTCTCGCTTTTGTCATCCAGCTTATTGTAATATATTTGTAAAATAAGTGTCTCGTCGGACTACATCACCTATAGAAAAAGCATATATTTTAATTTTTTGTCAATTAGAAGCTCTTTTACATCTAAGATCCTGCCATAAATAAATAATTTGGTGTGATATTTACATTACTGTGGTAAATTAATTTTAAATTTTCCACCCCGAAATTAATTTTGATGTTATTCACGTTCTGTGTCCCTCGTCTGTGCTTATCGTGACTGAAATAAATTTTGTAAAATTAGAAGCTGTACTATCTCGAAAAGTACAGTTTCACTCAAGAAATTGCATATCTACATAAAGCGATCGATTTTAACGTACCAACATTTTTATTATATACTGGTAATTAATATGTTTTGATATAATTGACTTATTGTAAGAAAATTATTATGCAGATAGTTGTCCCATATAACAACGATGAACATCCCTAATTATTGCAACATATGGTGGCTTATAAATGAACTTCGATATTTTACAAAGAGGATCAAACATTTTTTAGAAGATATTACTAATATAAATACATATTTAGTAACTAAAGTCACCGGTTTACTTCAAGATATTTAGGTCAAGAAATTGCACGCATTAAGTGACATTAGGTCTCTAAAATTAAGGCACAGAGTAAATAAAAATATATCGCATTCTACCGTACGAAGTCATTACCAAAATAGAAGGTTATCATAAAGTAAGGGATAAATTTCAGCTTATTATGTATTTTTAACAAATTAAGTTAATAACAGGATGTGAAAGGAATTCGATTGCTTAAACAATGAATTTCTTATGTCCAACAGTGGTTAACTCAAATGTTCGATATGTCGTCCATTTGCTGCTGTACAATCACCAACCGTTCCTCCAAATTTACACAGCATTATTGAGCATTTCTGGTTGAATTTCAGCAATTTGCTCCCTAATAGGACTTTTAATTCTTCCAGCGTTGAGGGTCGTGTTCTAAACACAAAATTTTTTACTAATCCAATTATTAAAGTTTAAATCGTTTAAATTTATGTTTACGTGAATTTTATTTTGAGAACGATTCACTAAATCGCAATGATTACGTTTGGCATTTGTATCAGTAGTTGATATAACAACTCTTTTGGTTTCCATAGATAAAGTAAAATCCAATTATTGAAGCAACTAGATTCCATTTACTTTTTGCTACTAGCTTCATTTCTCTGAATTATATAAGGCTTTAAAGTGTACCCCTTTTCAAATTGTATAAACCCCCAAACGCCCCATATAGATAGGTATAAAATATGTATATGTTATATGTTTTGTCGTTTACGTAACGACTCTAGTTAAAGAAATATGTCCTCTATCTATCTATATCCATATTTAGTATAAATCTATTTATATCTATATTTTTTATTGTCTTATTTAATTTGTAAATTTATTTATAAATAATGAAATTAAAGGGAAATGAACTTCTCGTTGATTATCAGAGACTATACTAAATCTAAGAAGAAGAATATAATTACGTTACAGTCCCCCATAGGAGACAACAATGGAGCTACAGACATCAATATTTCAGAGTTTTTGCTGTGTTGTGGAGAAGACCCAGTACGCTAGTGCTCCTCGATTTGACTGCTCAATCGAGGCAAAATAAGGAACCGAAGTACTATACTCTCCGCATTTTCCAGTTTTGAGAGAGCTTTATTCCAGATCTAATTTCTCTCACATTAGCACCAAGTGGATATTATTCCCGTCCTAGGCACGCACCTCAGTATGATTGTCAACCCATCCCTGCGAACAGTCCTTAATATATGAGTAGACTTGGTTAAAAATTGATCGGTTATTGCGATCGACACACTAGACCCTGAGCCACCGATCCCATAATATTGATAATCATCAATTTAAAAATGAAGTTTCAACTATATTTGCTGAAAGCACATCTGCCAAATGGTTAAATGTTTCTAACACTGGCATAGTTATCCACATAACACCAAAACACTATACTGCTCTCGACGCGCGTTTCGCCAACCAAGTTGGCATCATCTGGAGATGATTAAAGCTAAATCTATGCTAATCACAGCAAAATTCGTTGTTTCATGAAAAGCCGTGTGTCGGTTAATGTAATCTCCATTTTTGAACTTTTAAATTAGTTGGTATGAAGCGAATTAATGAGTATGTAATGACATATTAATCACACTGTAGGTATAAGTAAAACAATTGCAGGTAAAGAAATCAAAATTAGTTACAACTGCCTCTCTAAACTGGGTAAGACTTTTCCTAAGCTATAAGTGAACTAATATAAGGAATAGTTGTACGATAATAATACATAATATATTCTATTTGGTTTATTCTATTTTAGAAATTTTCTTTACTGTTGATAGATTCACAGGCTACTCTTTCGAGGAGAAATTATCTTAACAATATAGCAAATATATCATTGTTTTAAATATGTTTTACTACCTCTCGGAAATGCTTGAAAACCATATTAAACAAATTCCAAGTTTTTGAAAGCAGTGCACCACACGGTTTGAGAACCTCTGCTTTCTTGTAGGGGCGTAAGCAGGTACCAATCTAAAAAGAGAATGTGCTTCTTAAGGACTAGGCGAAAATCCTCATATGCTATTACTTTGGTCGTATTTTACTTTCAACTATACTGAGGTTTCATGGTAAGCATCTCAAGGGTTTGGAAAATCTAAAAGGAATTCATTTAGTATTCAGGAAAGCGGATGCATCCACTGTTATAATTTGACCTCCACGGGATGCGACTGTTATCCACTCTGACTCTCAACAATGAGGGTAGACTTTCTCGCATACATCTCCAAGTAACTATTGCCATAATCACTTTGGAGGAGTTATGCGGAAATAACTATTATGTCTATCGGCAGAGGTATCCTATGCCTCTTAACACGCTTTTAAAGCGGTTCAGATGGCTTTTATTGCATGCTTTGCAGCATTTTGTTTCAATTTGATAATAGAGACGAATATAAAGAAAATCATTTGCGCAAAATATATATGCAGTTAAGTTACAATTGTGTAAAACTTTTATTATCTTCGAACAGAGTGGACACGTTTTTATGAAGCAACTTTCTCTGGATAATGATTGTCACTATGCATGTCGCTAAAATATTTTTTTAAATTAGATTCGTGGGTAAATATTTTCTATTTTCAGTTATTATTGTATTTGCTTTTCATGATATTGATATTGATGAAAATGAAAAATAACTTTTAGAGTTATATCGCAAACCTAATGATATTTAGTTCGTTCTACACCTGCTTTACAGCTGATTATCCAAGAAAATGTGAAAATGTATTTGACACTAATTAAGTAGGACTACTTTTAGTTTGGGTATGCGAGATTTCAAGATAAATCAATATCCTTCTTTATGTTAGCAGTTATGAGAAACACACAGTAGTGTGTGTTTCTCGCCACTACTAACATCTAATCTTAATTTTCAGCATCTCCTTCAAATAAATTGTTCTTTATGATATACTTTTACTAATTCAAAGGAAACTAACTACAAAATTTAATATGTAACCTTACAAATGAAATAAATATTTCTTTGAAGATCTGACGTGAGATCATTTCGCCATTCTACAGAATATGGTTGCACTGAGAGTGAATAAGAGGTTATTTATCAACGTACACATATAAGAGCTTGTTTTGTAGATAATATTTAAAATAACATGTAAGTAAATAAAATATCTTGCCTTTTTATTAACTATTTAATATTATGATTAGTAGTCTGTTATCTATAGTTATGTCTGTAAGATTTAGATGAGATTTCCGCCCAAACAGATACTATTTAATATATAATATCGTTTATCTAAGACGTCTAACTAATCAAAATTTTTCCCTTAAATATTGAATTTGTTTTCAGTTAAACTACTCAAATCTAATACGCATATATGTATGTATTCCCCAGCTGATTTTTTTGTTGTAATGAAAACATCTTTTGTCAAAACTAGCAGTTCATGTTATACAAAAGCAAATTTGATTAAATAAAAGTAGAAAAGGTTGAGGAAAACTATTTTCAAGAAAAACATACTTGAAACATATTATTTTCTAATAAACAGTTTTCTTTAGATAGAAATAAATTATTATTTAGTTAACTTTATAACTGGCAGATTTCATATCAGATTTACATGTTTTAAGGAAATTAGTTATTTCATGTTACACATATTCTTTTTTTATGTAACAAAACGTTTTCAAAAAAATGTTTAGATAATAGGAACGATAAATTAAATTTCTCTGTGTGGTAATATTTTGTTAATGAACTGTATTTAAGACTTATATTGTACATTTTCCACAAATTACACATTTTAGTTTAAATGCATTAAATGTAAATTTAGATAATGTGCAGTGTGCATTGAAAATGGAATTTGATATATATATTCCATAGCTGAAATGTGTTACATTAACCTAAAATTTAATATAAATTATTCAAACATTGCTTCATTATTATTGCTATTGGTATTTATTTATAGATTATTAAAAGGCTTGCTGAACGCAATGGAAAATATTTTACTAATTGCGATGTTACAACATAAATTTCCCTTAAATTAATTTTTATTTTAGTAATTCAATTTGTGGTTATTAGTTGATTATTTTTTAATCGGATTGTTGTATTCCGTAAAACAAAAATTGCGATAAGAGAGAAACCCGGAAATTATTCTATATAAACTATGTTCGTCTATACAAACCCTACTTAGTTTTCTTCTAGATGAAAGATATTTATAAGTAGCTATCAATTTACTTAATAAAAATAACTGAGTAGAAAAAAGTTTTGTTATGAATTTGAAGGTTTTTTTGGTGTATTAATAATTTTAAAGTTGACAGAAAACTAAGAAAAATATAACTAAAAATAAAAAACATGGTTTTATTCAAATGTAATTAGTAGTATCTAATCACTAATTATCTGTGTCAATCAATTGGTCAAATCTTTGTTATTTTTTTTTTATTTTAGTGTACGAGAACGTCCAACGGGACGGATCCAGGTCCGTCAAGTTAGCGACTCATAATGTTGAAATTTTACATTTCGTTAGTAAATAATTTTGTGCTCATTTTGTGCTAATTTGTGCTGTAGGTTGTAAATTTTGTGCTCCATCCATTTTCGAGGTAAGCCAAAAACTAAAATGAGTCGCCAGCTTGACGCTGCGACTCACACATCGAATTTTTGATATTTAATGTTCCCAACATTTTGTGCTAATTTTGTGCTAATTTGTGCCGTAAGTTATAAATTTTGTGCTCTATCGGTTTTCGAAATAATCCGAAAACTAAAATGAGTCGCCAGCTTAAGGCTGCGACTGACATATCGAATTTTTGATATTTAATGTTTCCAACATTTAGTGCTAATTTGGTGCTAATTTGTGCCGTAAGGTATAAATTTTGTGCTCTATCGGTTTCGGAAATAATCCGAAAACTAAAATGAGCCGCCAGCTTGACGCTGCGACTCACATATCGAATTTTTGATATTTAATGTTTCCAACATTTTGTGCTAATATGTGTCTGCTGTGTAAAGCCATGACTGGATCATTGTGTAGTCTACTTGATAGTTTCTCTTCATATTTAATTTGCCTCAATACACTACACTTTGGAACACAAGGAGACTCTTCAGTGAATAATAAGTTACTACTATCCCTCAGTAGATCCTTTCTCACCTTAGTTGCAAAATTTTTTTTTCAACCATTTCTTCAGTGAGTTCCTTACGTACAATACCTTTTTGCGGTTTTTACGATTTGCTTCTTTTTTTGGTGTACTATATCCTTCCCCTTTGAGTATATCCATGATAAATGAAGGCCGTTTTTAAAATTTAATTCTTTAGCGTTTTTCTTGTAACAAATAATACGAGCTCCACATTCTTTGCATACTGCTCGCAATTTTATATAATATGTACTATTTGAGTTAATTGATATAAAATGCTGTTTAAATGAAAAAACACACCGCAGTTTAGATACTTCATATATTTTCTTACATATGATGTGAGACCAGAGCCCAGGTTTTATTTTTAAATAACTCCTATTTTTATAGCTAACAGTAGTAACCCTTTATTAATTCTAATTCTGCTGTGTCTAATGAAATTACAAAATATATATTGTCATTTGAATAGTCGTCTTCTGATGTGTAATATGTGTTATCACTGTTATCTGAAGTATCTGAACTAATAGGACTTGCTAAGGCCTCGATCGTTTCATATTTTATACCAGAATTTGTTTTATTTTTGTTGTAAAGCCGTAAAGCTCTTGTATATAAGTTTTGCTGCGAAATGTTTAATGCATACTTACTTATTATTGTATCCCAAATCTCATCTGATGGGAATGGACAATGTTGACCGATAGTGTCCAGTTCTTGTAATAACATGAAGTCAATTTCAACATTAACCTTACTTTGTTTCCTTCCACCCATTTTTCTAAGTTAAGTTAAAGTTATTAATAAATAATTTGCAAACTAGGTATAAATTCAATTCACTAATTTAAATTAAATTAAATTCACACTAAGCAATTTCTATAACTAATTGAAAACCTCTATAACCGTTAAAACAAACACTACACATCTATTTACTCATTACGCCAACTATCCGATTTAACCGCAACGACTACTGATGAGTACGTTCCCTTTAGTCAGGTAATTTTGAGTCATTTTTCTGCAGTATCTACTTGAAGAAAAATTGATTAAAAACATATTAAATTAGAACTTCGTTATCTTTAATTATCAATTCTATAAGTGAGATATATATATTATATTTGAGGTGCAACACAAATTGTTAAATAAAACGAGTCACTATGATTCCAATAACAGTGCATGTTTATAGCGTTGACGTCTTATTCGAGCGTCTTATTCGACGTCTCCTATTGTAAAAAAATTGATACATGACTCTCACCGTCAAGCTAGCAAGTCTTGTTAGCTCTTAAATTATCTTTAAATTAGAAAAAGCATAAAATTTATAATTTCCAGCACAAATTAGCACATAGTAAGCACAAAATACTTGTAAAGCTAGATATTAAAAATTCGATACGTAAGTCGCAGAATCAAGCTGGCGACTCATTTTAGCATTCTAATAATTTCAGAAACCGATAGAGCACAAAATTTATAACTTACAGCACAAATTAGCACAAAAGTCGCACAAAATGTTGGAAACATTAAATATCAAAAATTCGATATCTGAGTCGCAGCGTCAAGCTGGCGACTCATTTTAGTTTTCGGATTATTTCGGAAACCGATAGAGCACAAAATTTATAACTTACAGCACAAATTAGCACAAAATTATCACAAAATGTTGGAAACATTAAATATCAAAAATTCGATGTGTGAGTCGCAACGTCAAGCTGGCGACTCATCTTAGTTTTTGGCTTACCTCGAAAATGGATGGAGCACAAAATTTACAACCTACAGCACAAATTAGCACAAAATGAGCACAAAATTATTTACTAACTCTAATGTAAAATTTCAACATAAAAGTCGCTAACTTGACGGACCTGACGGATCCCAGTTACAGAACAAGGTTTAAAAACATTATTAAAATACATAATATGAAAACATTTAATAGATAACAAGAGTAAAAATATTACAAATTAAACAATAATAAGTAACAAATCATAAAAAGATAGACGTATACATATTACATGATAAAACAACAAATAAGAAGTATAAAGATATCAGCACACGATATACAGACGAATACTCAAATAAATTGTTAATATATTCAATTGAATGAAGAAATATATCAAGTCGATTTTCATACATTTGATAGTTAACAGTAATTTGATAAAGAGGCTATGAGAATGTTTGTACGGGGAGTTGGCAATTGCAGTACTGAATTAGATCTAGAATTAAGTCTAGGAACACTATATAAAATTCGAGACACTAGAGAAGGTGCATTTAGAGAATTATTATGAGAATTATTATAGAGAATAACTATGTGCAAGAAATCAGAGAATACATAATGCGCCGACGCTGTAAGCTAGTTAAGATGAATGTGGATAACAAAATGTCTTGTGGAATACCACAAACCGGATAGGTACCACAGTTGATAAAATGATACCTCCTTTAGATACCTTCGCTGCACCTTTTCTAGTTATGCAATATGAGTGTTATAAATAATTGGGACTCCACACAATGGAAGCATACTACAGTTTGCAACGAACAAAACAACAATTGAACAGCGTATCAAATGTCGCCTTATTCTGAAAACCCTTAGAATTGCGCAAGTTAAAACCCAGACTTTAAAATACAGATTCGGTTACTGAATGAATATGTATGTCAAATGATAAATTATCACAAAATGTAACACCTAGGCCTCTGTATTGCGTGACTCTATTTAAAATGGTGACGTGCAAAATGTAATCAAAACGTTGAACATTTTTCCGACGGCTATAAGACATAATATTACATTTACTGACGTTTAACGGTAGGTAGTTATCCTCACACCAAGGGTCTAACACAGTTGTTTTGTTTTTGAAGCATTAGTAAAAGCATTTGATACTAATTTGATTAACATTTGATACTAATCAAATATGCAATTTAGCTGTTTGCTTTCCTCGGCACTGTTTCGAAACGTTCTTCTATTTAGAAGACATTCCAAAAACAGTAGAGAATAAATGTATTATACTAACATAAAAATTAATCAAAAGATGATGACGTTTGATAAAAAAAATGTTAACGTGTTATTAATAAATTAATAGTAGGTACTTTTATATAATACTCTATTATGAAGTAGATAGTCCATAGTCATTACATGACTAAATGACGTAGCCTTTTTTCATATAAGAAAGAGGTTATTTCCCGAATGTTTGTTTCTTCATAATTTATTCTTTATTAGTATTCTTGATAAAACAAATTTTAGATATGTTTATTATTGACAAATTGAAAAAACATTTCTGATGATATCTCATGTTGTAATCTTCGTATATCAGTAGCTTTATATTCTATCGTCATGATTATATGGAAAATTACAAACTAAAGATATTAACGTTAGGTATCATAAACCTTTAAATAAAAAAAGGTACCAGATTGTATTAGTTCATTAAAGCACGAGTATCTTGCTTCAAATAAGGTTATTATGGAAGGGTAACATTGTGCAAAATTGTTAAACCTTTATAGCATCATTATACGTGAAGGACAAAACCCTTGTCTCATACTTTCAGCTACAGGTATGTGCCACCAGATACTGCAGAATATTACCTTTTTCACCAAGTTTCACTATCCGCACCAGTAATTTGATACGCACAATTTAACATTAATTAAAGCTGTACCTCCCGTAATAATTAAAGCTGTATGATAACTATTAAATCCATATTTGATGGGGCATTTAACTTAGCTCATCAACTAAATGAGGGCCCCTAAGATATACACTGGGTGTGAATGCACATTCTCATCAACATCGCCGTGGAACTAAATAATGGTGAATACCTTTTGCTAAAATTAAGTTGGAATAGTTTGCATAACTCTGTTTCATACATTTGTAAACACGATTAAATTAGTAACTAATTTGTAACAATAATTCAGCTTAGATCAGCACATTTAATTACTTATAATGCCAACAATTTGCTTCACAGACACAGTATTACAAGTCTTGGTAAGGAAAATAAATTCTCATATACCTATACAACTAACCACAGATATAACAGTAAGTAATGAAGAAACTTGTTTTTAGTTTACCAATCGCTTTTGGGTTAGCCTACTAATATTGTTTATAGTATATATTTAATATTATTTATTGGCTTATTTAACTGTTTACATCTTTCTTTACATAGGAACTAACCTAAAAGTTAACTAAGAGATTACATTATTAATTGTCAAATATAATGGTTCTATAAAGTTTTATATTTCCTCGTTACCTATAATCTTAGGTATGCAAAGGATTTCAGATATGTGGAAAACAACTACCTACTGTGCATGCACTAAGCACCGTCCACGTTGAGTTACAGCGACATATCTTGACTTACCCTCAACTTATTGTCTAATACATTTTTCTTTTTAATATCTACATTTTTTAAATAATGAAATATTAAACAAGCATCTACATTACATTAAAAATAATTATTTTTGGTTAAGTAGGTACCTTTTTTATTGAATTTTATTGATAAAATTTTTTATTTTTTACACACAAAACTTTAATTATTGTAGCAATCCTTCTTAGCCTAATGTACGATACATATTTGTGCTTCCTCGTCCATTTGCGCTTATGTTGGGCGGTGCATACAGAAAGCAAAGTAGTAGTTTTCGACATATCTTAAAAATAATAAGGTTGATGTAAGAAAGATGTAAATACCTACTAGTAGATTATCGATGAGAGTATTTCCTGTATTTATTTGATGCATAATATTTAAGGTAAACAAGGTATCTAAAAGTTGACTCAATTTGATTCGTATAACGCACAACATATTTATTTTATGAAATCATTTTTATCTAGAGTATAATATAAAACTCAAATTACAGAATTTTATATCATACTAAAATAACACTGATGAAATTTAGTTAATTTGTCAAATATTTATTTTTATTGCACATTATATAGTGATTTTTTGGGGAAAGCTTTAAAAGTTTGCTTTGATATTTCACTTTCAATCTTTATTCTTTATTCTACTTCTGATTTCATACTTTCATACATTTATATGACGAAACTACAATATGGCGGCTACAAGCTTGCGAATGGATTTTATATTAAATGGTCTGATTCCACTAAATATAGATATATAGGTAAGGATAGTGGGTTGCTGTCAGAACAGACCTAGACGTTATTAGTTTTTAAGACTGAAAAGAAGGATATCAAATATTTATAGAAACATATATTTGTTGAATAAGTTTTTATTTGAAGAATCATTTTAAATAAAATATTTGTACTATACGAAATACTAACAACTGTAAATAAGGAATACTAACAATTTGTCTAGCTGTTCAGTGTTTTTCGACTACCACAGTATAATTTAGCTTTCAGAGTATTCTAGAATGCATATGACTAATAGGAGACGTTCATTTACTACAATATTTAAAAACAGAAATTGAAGATGGCTAGAAGATGTATCCGTCTGAAAAATACACTATACAAGGTACGGATTTTGGTGTAACCGGCCTATATATTGATCTTGAAAGTCATGAAAGATAGAAAAGCGATAAAATGAAAAAAGTTTTAGACAGGTTTGTTACTAACTTAATTAATCGCGTTAGCAGAATAGTTCCAGCTATTTTTAGAGGTATTTTGAAAAACGTCAAATGTTACTTATTTTCAATATTTTTATAGCTGTAAAAATAGCTTTTAGGTTTTTTTTTAGTGTTAAGTGTGTTAGTGTTTTTTAGTGTCTGCTTAAGTTTTGGATTCAGCGTTTCGTTTATTTAAAACTTAAATATTATTTATATAAATTGGGTATGTTCATTGTATTTTTAAATATTTTTTTTTATTTATTGCCATATGCCTTTTTCGATAAATAAATTTTATCGTTGAAGAGGTTAAAACCAACATCTGGCCAGACAGTTAAACTTTACAGGCAAAAGGTAACTAATCTTATTTAAGTTAACTTAAGACTGTAAAGTTAGCTTAATACAGCTAGAACGCTTTCACGAACAGTTTTAAGTTAGGCACAAACATTCTAAAACATTCCACATTTAACCTATTATCTATTTTTTATAATTTCCGAAATTCCAAAAGATGTCTTCAAAATACTCTAGATATATAATAGCTAAATTACTGGAAACATAATCATTTAAATTTTTTGGTAAAAATATTTTATTTATAATGATCCTAAATACACAATTACACAATGATCTTTTCACACAATTTTATTACTATAATAATTATACTCTAGATTGGTTCCTTAACTGGATTTGGAATTATAAATATATTTTGTTTTAGACCTTATAAATACATATTTTACTATGTCCACTATTACATAATATTTATAAAAAATCATGCAATTGTATAAGTAGTCAAAAACTGGCCAACAAAGCTCCGAAAATGAAAAAAATTCTATTATAGTCTGAAAAATATTAATCATGATTCAGATCGATGGCAGTGCTCTGAATATAAAGTAACTTTATTTGTGATGCTGCTGCGCATTCATCGTAATTTCTTTTGAGATCACACCACCTGTAATATAATAGAAACAGAACTTCTGAATTTGATTACTGCTGGTTTCCTATTTTTATTAATTTACTGGCAGTGTAATTCGGGCAGAAATGAGGATGAATAGTAGGTACTCTGCAAGGCAAACTAATAATATAGTTTGTAATGCGTAATTGTAAAGTAAATAAGTAAAATTATCTACTATCAAGCTTTGGTTGAATATTTCACTCTTAATCTCCAGATGCTGTACCTATTACCGACTTCTGGAGGCCATACATATTTAAAACCATTTGGTAAAGAAAATAAATATATATATATTTATTTAGTTTTGGTTATATTCATACATATAATCAGTTTCCACTGTCCATAACTGATGAGTGATGTGGGTCTAATGGATTTTCCTGCCCTGTCGATGTTTAATATCAGATTGTTTTATATTTTGATGAATTTGATGTTTATGTAACTATGTTAATTTTGATAAATTATTAGAAAATAAAAGACAATACAGTGCTGAATGGAGATTAAATACAACTAATCAATAACAAAAGCAAGTGCGAAATATTTGGGAAATAGTAGTGATGAGAAACAAACTGTAGTGCCCTCTTTTAGCCTTTGCTACTATACATCTGACAATAATTATTGTCTAATTGACACACAGATAGCGACCTAATTTTTCCCAAGAGCCATTATTGTCTTTGAGGAAGACAATCCTATTTATTTATTTGAATGAGACGCCGAAAACAACTACTCCACGAGCTATGTGCACCGGCATCTCCATGGAAGTCGCCACACCCTTAATCGAGACCAACCACCAGACACTGACCTGTCGCAGCATCGTTAACCGAGGCCCTTACCTATGGCATCTGATGAGTACAGAATAAGTGCAAAACCGGTCAGTATCTCTGGTTGGTCCGATGAAAGATGTGGCGACTCCTATGGAAATGTTGGAATAAAGCAATGCTAGTCGGAGCATATTGCCCATGGAGTAGGTGTTTTCGACATCTCCTTCAAATAAATAACTGGGATTGTCTTCCTCAAAGACAATCACTCAATGGAACTCACGGAAAAGCAGGTCGCTATCTGTATGTTAATTAGATAATGATTGTCAGACGGATAGTAGCAAAGACCAAAAGAGGACACTACTGTGTGTTTCTCATCATTACACTAACATACCAGATACCTTTTAGGCAATTATGTTGCAGTATGGTTCATCGAGTCCGGTACCTATTGCACTCTGATGAGCACAGAATAAGTGCGAACTGGTCAATGTCTGCGGGTGGTCCCTATGAAGGATGTGGCATGGTGAATATAACTAACCAACCTAATATCGCCAATCCCTTATCGATAGATGTGGCGATTTCCATGGAGATGCCGAAGTAATGCAATGCCAATCGGAGCACATTCACAATCTCCTTCAAACGAATTTGGGAAATAATTGAAACAAGGCTAGTTGTTACAAGGCCCAGTTGTTACCACTTTGACAAACTGTAAGTTAAAGTATGTATATTTTTAAGACTCGTAATTTTGAACAATTAATAGTTATCTTAAAACACATTTAAGAATAAATCTGAAAATCCATCAATCCACTTTTAAGTCCAACTGCTTCTACGTTCCTCTTGACACTGATGCATCACCTTTTCAGCACACGATAATGCTTCTGTGTTCTAATTTTGGAAACGATAATGTTAATCAACTCTGGGTCATGTTCCACGTTACATGGCCACTGTATACGTCCATCATAATCTGGCATGCTTTACTGTAAGATTAAAGCTGAAAGGGAAGTATTTCATAGCAGCGATCTGGCTTCCTGTCTACCCCTTGTTGCTGTCTAGATAAAAAGGACTGATAGCACCACTTACGTTGCTCTACTTCCCAGTGATAACATAGTTTTGTTAATAAATACCTAAAAGATGTGTGAGAGTAATTGACAAACGTATTAAATAATATTGGTTTATCTTATTGTATAAGATGCACCAATGCACGTATGCACGCACATGCAATTTTATATATGAATACAAACAGATTTTAAATTAAATAATGACCTTTTAAAGTAGTAAAAGTTTAATATATATTTTCGTTACCCTTACTCTACCTATTTACAAATGGAATGTTGCTGAGGCAAATAAAAAACATAAAGATCTTGCACATTTATTTGAACTTATAAAAAGAGATAATATCACGCCCGGTGTTCCCAAATGGTCACCCATACAAGTACTTACTAACCGCACTCGACATTGCTTGACTTCAGTGATTAGACGAGAACTCATTTCATTCGTTCATTTGAAATTTCTTTATTTGTTAGTATTGTAGGTCATACAGGTATTATATACGTGGTATGGTGTATGATAGAAACATATACATATTGAGTGATACAATAAAAATAATATTGTTAATAGAGTGGCAGCAGAATTGCAGATGCGTTGGTGCCACTTGGCCGATCTTTGACCTACCATTTAATACTATTGTTTTCTATTTTTGTTTAGTTGGAGTGTCTGTCATTGCTTAACCTCATTTACTGTCTTTATGCATGGCTTTAATGAATTGGAATTACAACTACATTAATATCAGGCTACTCTGGTTTTATTTTTATCCAGGATAAGATGTAAAAACCTGTTGTAAATAATAAGATGTTTTGTATCTCAACGGGTATGACTGTTGCCTGGAGAATTCAAAGTACATACCTAAGTAAGATTTCTTATAATAGTATTTAGAAAAATGTATATGAAAGTGTCTTGTGGATCAGTCATAGAGGTGACATGAGCCTAGTTTAGAGCCACAGAATTCAGATTCGGCTCAGAGTTATTTGCCTGTGCACTACTTAAATTTTGCAGTTACAATTGCAAAATTCCAAATGGATATTATTAATCTATAAGTTATACATTAATAATATCCATTAGTGGAAGGATTTCAATAGAAATTGGCTAACCTGCCTTGAACTATGCAACAGCACAAAATCTAAAAAGTGAAACTGGTACTGGTACCAATTGCCTTACTTTTTAAAATCAACAAGAGTTTTTCTATGTCTTTCACCATTGCTAATAGTCTCAAATTATAAGTACCTATTACCTATTAGGAGCAAAAATATTTGTAAACCATTATCAATCCTACTTGCGTGTGCAAATATTGTACAAATTAAATTACATAAGATTTTCAAGCTGATTGTCTTAATTTGTAGTACCTTCAGTGAAAGCAACACACAGTACAAATACAACTTTCTTTTTACTTTAGCAACATGTATCATAACTTATTTGTAAAAAAGTGTTACTCATGCATGCTGATATAAGTTATAATAGATCGCCTTCAGTAGAAAGATATATATATTTATCCTAGAGTTCCTTAATATCCTAGTATCCCTTATAGCTTGTTTGCTATTGGGCAAGATAGCTTAAAACTGACTGACTGATAGCTGAAACTGTCATTATAATCTTTTTAGAAAATATTTACTTCACCATTAGACGTATATATATATATATATATCAGACCTTCTCCAAAGTCCTCGAGAAAAAATATTCCATGAAGATACGTAAAAATATAGCGATTAAACTGAAATTGGTTTAAAACCTGTATTATATGATTGCGTTCTTTCGGTTGAAAATAGTAAAGTTCTATGAACAAATAGGTTGAACATAAAATAGTTTATCAATGACATTATCGTTCTTACCGCATTAATGCTATAATATAATTCAATTTGGTTCAAAATTGTGCTGGCGCGCTCAAGAAAATTGCTTACTATTTATCGTCATAGTTTCCATTATAAGCCGCTTTATTTAATAGTTTACCTCCATTATATACACGTAATAGTTGTATTAAATTTTCTATGTTACTAAATGCAGGTTTGCGTTTTCTGGTCGTACATTTCCAGGTGTTGCTCATTTACCCAAGAATTTTCCTTAGTTTGAACTTTTATTTTTATGGCTTGGTGTAATCATTATATACCTTAACAAATTTGCGTAACTTCTAATAACGCCTATTCTAACTGTAACTTTCAGTTCTATGGACGAAAGAAAGTTGCATATTGCGGAGGCATTCAATGTTCAATGCTCATAAAGATAATATGATAGATAGCGGATTGACCATACTTACAGGGCATGTAGTAAACAGATAGATCTAAACTATTGTGACAGTTCTGTTACTTCACTAGAAGTAAATGTCACCTAGCATATTTTAAATGAAGCACCAGTTATATTTTTGCATTTTTGAGATATACATTAGAATTAATATTATTAAGATACTCGTTTGTTCTATGGACATGATTAAAAGCAAAATAGTTCACAATTTTAAACTTTACAAAAATGGCAAAGTTGCCAGTAAGGGTCCTATAGGTGTATTATACAGGGTGATTCTTGGGAAATTATAACTGAGGATAAATAATGAATAATAATAAAAAAAAAAATATTTTTTGTTTCGGAACTAATTTGAAAGAAATGTTTACAAAAATTTATCAGGTAAAATTTTTTGTTTATAAAAACTAATAAGTAAACAACTTAGGACGATATTTTTGGTATTTCTAGAAGTACTTTGTTATCAGTTGTAGTCGTATTTGAATTTGTTTTCGTAAAATGAATGCGCGCCATAAAAGTAAGGCGTATAATTTCTCAAACGAAGAACTTATGGACATGATACTGACATACGGGGCATTTTATGAAATTCACATTCTTTTATTTTTATATGACAGAATAACAAACAGAACAACATAATGAGATATTATATGAACATTGAATTCATTTAGAACAGATTCAATAAATAAAAAATATTTTTTAAGTTTTTAAAATACTGCTTGTAATTGTTTCTAAAATGTTTATTTTGAAATATTTCTACAATTCTGTACATGTTCAGTCACATTTTCAGTTTATTCTAATGTGTTCAGTTCAGAGGAAAAGAAATTAAAGAAATAAATACAGGAGTCATCATTTTGCCTAGTATATCATGATTATATAGGTATACATAATTTGATACATTTGAAAAATAATTATCAGTATATTATATATTATTATATACGTACTCAAAATACTTTTTCCCCAACATACATTTCATAGGATTTTTGTTATTATATCGTTTTTAATTGGCTGAAGTAATTGCATAGTAAAATTAAGCCAACTGAAGAATTACTTGAAGGCTCATTTACATTTATCACTTTGGATGTTCATCTTGGAGGAATCATCCAAAGTGATAAGTGTAGATTGCCTTTCATTTGTGTTGCATCCAAAGTGTACATTAAAAATGAACGATGAAACAAATCGACCCTCTACCTATTTTTGATGAAAGAGATGTGCCCTGAACCGATGATTCATCCAAAGTGAAGGCTCAGTGAAAAATTTAAATACGATGAGTTCATTTTCGCCGCTACTTCACTTTTTAGTTTTAGTACAGCTGCCAGTGCGATTGTTTGTTTGTGGCTATTATAAATAAATATTTAAATCAATTATATTATATTATAAAAGTGTTATACAATGGCATTTCCAACGTCTTTTAGCACGGCCAGTTGTTGATATAACTGAGATCAATTCATTTATCAGTCCACTTGAAATTAAGTCAATGCCATCGCGTATAAGACTTTTTTTTTTCTGGAACGAGACATCCTGCCGCCTGGTACCACAAGTTGAGCACCAAACACGAAATGACGAAATTCTTAGGAACAGTGAATAGTGAGAGAGGTGAAACCACAAAACTGGATGAAAATATGTAAACAAGGATGATCACTCCGAATGATTTCACTCTGGATGATTCACTTTGGATGTACATCAAAAGTGATACAGTGTAAATCCCACTTGAGCTTCATGCAGCTATAATTATGGTCTTATTAGCTTTTTTATACATATTTTGTGTGTTAACAATTGGATTAAGATTTTTACATTTATTCAGGCGCCATATAAAATTTTATTGTTTAAGTTTTGCGATTTTCTTAAATTAAGAAAGTTTTACAATTTATGAACACTATACCTATATGTAAAGCAATTTTTGTTTAGATGTTAAGACTAGTAGAGAATATACTTTCTATAAACCTCCTCTACTATATCATGATGTTGCTATGCGACGCGATGTAAACCGCGGCAATGGTTTCCTTAGGCAAATAACGAAGTATTTACATCAATTATTAGCAGTGTATTTAATATCATAACTAACTTTTATTATGAATAAAAATAAAAACTAACACTTGTTCAAATTGCAAAGCAGAAGAAATTCATCTGCGAACTTGCATAACTTTTTGGATGTATATAAAATTGCTTGATGTTAATTATGTCTTTGTTTTTCTTTAGTTTACTCTGAGCGATAATTTTAATATTTCTCGTTTGAGAAACCACCATCACTATATGTTTAAAGAAAAAACAACACCTAACTCATATCGAGTGCGTCGTCGTTTATCCTCATTGTGGTTTCTAGTGCCTAGATCGCGTACCAAATTACGGAGAGGCATCATCTTAATTAATCAATAATTATTTATTTATGATAATAGCTGGGGCAAGCCGTGGTAGCAACTTGGCGTTCATATTATCGATATGAGCGCCAAGCAAGGTAGGCCGCGGTTAGAACTTGGATGGGTGACCATTCAGGGAAGGCCGTCGGTGCTTGCCCGCATCTTCTAGTGGCCTGTACGTCGATAAATTCACAGCAGCTATGCATCCCTTGGATAGGATGTAAAGCCGGAGATCCCTTGTCTATGAAATGATAGGCAAGTAAAAGATCCCTATCCGGCTATAAAAAGTAGGGATTCGGCAAAATTTCCAGGTTGGGGGTTGCTCGTCTCGTAGCGTCAGTGATTGGCCTTAGTCGCGGAAATAGACCGACGTTAAATAAACGAAAAAAAAATGATAATAGCCTCGAACACATAATATATCAAAGAAAGGGTTGGTCTTGGAAGTGGTTCTTCATATAACTAAGATCGAACTCCTTTACAGGTAAGTCGTTTAATCTATGATTATAGTTCAGAACCACTTCCTTATGTACCACAATGCATATGTTTAAAGCAATATTTTTACGCGATCCGGATATCGTTAGAAGTAAATATATAACGAAAAAACAAGCCATAGCCTCGAGTACCTAACTAAGTAATAAGTAAATAATACAATCAGACCTCATAACTATTAACATTAATAAGTTGATAACATTAAATATAACAGTATTAACAATGGGTTGCTAGGAGTTAGAGGGATAAATATGTCAAGTTCAAGAACAGAAACTGATGGATCTCGGCGAATTCTATTTTTTTTTCGATTTAATAATTATATGGGGGGGTCAAGTTTTCGTTGAAACACCCGTATATTTACAGGATGCAACACAGATGCATCCTGTGCAACACAGATCCATCCTCATATTTCATATTAAAAAAAGTATAACGAAATTACGTAAAAGTGTTTTTTACATTAAGAAACTTATCAACTAAGGATACACGCAAAGTATTTAGAGTTCAAGGATTAAATAGTATGGTGCACGAAACTTAGTGAAAAATTGAGTTATATCTGCAGTGAGTGCAGTAAAAAGGAAGACATGGATTCATATTACGAACATTGGAAAACGTGGCCTCCATTTAAAACATTCTTATACTAGCAGTACGTAGTGACAAAAAATGTATAATCTTCTAGGAGAATGTGAGATGACACACCAAGCGTCTAATAAAGAATGGGTCGAACTTCTGCACAAAATTCTATGACGAAAATATAAACGATGGGGTATGTCATATAAAAGTGTCTCGGTAAATTGTAGGTAAGGCTCTTTAGCTACAAATACTTATACTTACAATGTGTATGTATCCCTTAAATTATTCGTGGTAAAAGCGATTAGCAGTAGCACCGGGAATATCAAATTAAGAAATAAAAATGTTTAATAATTGATTTGAGATATAGCTAAATTACTTACTATATTCTCTACTTCAACCTACTGTAGCGGAAAAGGACTATTCTATTCTTAACTATAAGTTTTTTTAGTTGTTCTTTCCATGAAAATCTTTAGAATATTTTTCCATGAAACTTTTATTAAGTTAAGTTAAGGTCTTTTAGAAAATAAATAGGAAATTCCATTAAATAATTCAGAATTAAGAGTTCTTCCTTAAAATAATAGTATCTAGAATAATCGTAAGCTGATGCAATAGTACTGTTAGGTTTAATTTTATTACAAATGAAGAAATTGATAACTATACGAGGGCAACATTTGTTTACAAAATTTTTGCTGGATGCCTTACATAGGTAATAAATCATAGGTGGGTATGGTGTAGGTACGGTGTGTTTATCCTGAGAGGTCAAATTGACAAAGTTTTATGTATGCAAATTTAGCAGAATATAGTTACATTTGTTTGTAGTTATTTTATTAATTATTTTCTTCCTCAAGTATGAGTTGCCTAACGAAAAAAAAAACTACTCAACGTTTTTTTTTTTTAACAAAACAAATTTGAATGTAATATTCCATTAAAATATTTTATCCGCCTTGTTAAATTCATATTATGGCCTTATTAGATTATTACTATAAAAGCAATAATTAGGGTAAACTGGGGATCGATTCTATACTAACATTTGTTTTCTAAAAATTGTATTGTAATATTGTTTAATTAATTGGTTCTGAATTGATCGATCAATCATTAATTTAGAGTAATTGCGCAAAAATGACATATAATTATTAGTAGAACGAATTTGAAGCAAAATCTAAGATCTTGCACTTTTTGGATAGACGACTACTTGAAGGGATAGTTGCACTCATTGTTAGGGATAGATGCCCATACAGTGGTATAGATGCAAATGTGTGTAACGTACCTTTTGAGGTTCACCCCGTAAAACACCCAACCTAATTGCTGGTGGCTTAAGTTCTTAATTTTCATCTAATACGCTGGAAGACGCTGATTGGCTAGTAATCGGTAGCCCCACTAAAAAATCAAGCGATCACGCCGGTGTGAATTAGGAAGGAAAGATAGATAGTTCCAGGCACATGTGAGTTATTTTACCTATTTGATATACAGGGTGGGAAAAATTTTAATGTGCAGCATTGGTATCTCGGAAACGGTAAAAGATACAACGTGGCTCAAATTAGGAAAAAGTTGCTCAATTTTAGGCTGATTCAAAATATGTGAACAAGTTTAATATATTCCGGGCCGTTCGGGAGTTATGCCGGAAAAATCAAAATTTGCCAATTTCTTTTAAGTCAAATAACTTCTCTTGAAATAAATGTAGACTTTTGAAATTTGATACGTTCACACAGTTTGATGAGAGCTTTCGATTGCCATACTGAAACATGTTCTAGGCCTACTGTTTTTCCGCAACCATATTCAACTTTTGAATTTCTTATGGGCGCCATATTGGATTTTTACTTCACTAAATACAGAAAGAAATTACAAGTACGGAGATATATGACACTTGATACTTTCTTCAATAAATATGAATAATACACGCGAATAACGATAAATATTATTTATTTACAAATAATAAACAATCATTCATTTATAGTTAATTGTTACAAAGTGTGTTTTTAGAGGAACTAATTATTATAATAAGAAAAACAACTTATTCATACTGCTCGAATTGGCTGCCGTTACGCTGAATACAAAGTTGAGTTCCTACAGGCATGTCATCCACTGCACGTCTTACTGTTCCACCATCTATTGAATTTATGTATTCATTAATTCTTTCCAACATTTCATCCTCTATCGATGGCATTGAATTATTGTAGATATAATTTTTAACAGCTCCCCAGAAATAATAATCTAAGGGGTTTAGACACGGTGATCGCGGTGGCCATAGAATGGGACCATTTGTACCCATCCACGAATTCGGAAAACGTTGATCTAGGTACTGGGTTACAATCCTAGCATTGTGTGAAGGGCATCCATTTTGTAGAAACAACTGTAAATTTTGTATATTTTGCAAAGGAAGGTCATCCAGCATTTCCTCCAAATCATTTTGTAAGAAGTGTAAATAATTTCGAGAAGTTAATTTATCAATAATACGATAAGTAAGAACAGTAAGACGTGCAGTAGATGACATGTCTGTAAGGACTCAACTTTGTATTCAGCGTAACGGCAGCAGTATAAATAAGTTGTTTTTCTTATTATAATAATTAGTTCCTCTAAAAAGCTAAAAACACACTTTGTAACAATTAACTATAAATGAATGGTTGTTTATTATTTGTAAATAAATAATATTTATAGTTATTCGCGTGTATTATCCATATTTATTGAAGAAAGTATCAAGTGTGATATATCACCGTGCTTGTAATTTCTTTCTGTATTTAGTGAAGTAAAAATCCAATATGGCGCCCATAAGAAATTCAAAAGTTGAATATTGTTGCGGAAAAACTAGTAGGCCTAGAACATGTTTTAGTATGGCAATCGAAAGCTCTCATGAAACTATGTAAACGTACCAAATTTCAAAAGTCTACATTTATTTCAAGAGAAGTTATTTGACTTAAAAGAAATTGGCAAATTTTGATTTTTCCGGCATAACTCCCGAATGGCCCGGAATATATTAAACTTGTTCATATATTTTGAATCAGCATAAAATTGAGCAACTTTTTCCTAATTTGAGCCACGTTGTATCTTTTACCGTTTCCGAGATACCAATGCTGCACATTAAAATTTTTCCCACCCTGTAGGTATATAATTTATTAACTTTCATTATGGTTTGAGATTATAATTATTAGTACAGAAATACGATCATAGCGATTTGTTGTTATTATTAAGTAATTATATTTCTTATATAATCAGGATTTACCTGGATTTTAGGTAAATTATTTTTTAGGCGTGGTCAGTGAGATTTTTTTGTCACCCTATATGGTGAGAAGTAATACGATTCAGGACAATAGAATATAGTTTCAATATTATTTTAATAAATTTGTGAAGCTGTGCTCTAGTCAGGAGATTATAGAAAAGATAGGTTTTTAAAAACCAATAAATTTGAATTTTCTTGCCTCCATTTTGTTTGAATCGGATTGCTACTATTCAATACCACGTGCTGTTTGGAATTAAGTTCTTTTATCTTATCTTTATTTTATCTTCTCTTATCTTAGCGTTATAATATACTGACTGTACGCTATAGAAAATTGCTAATATCGTACTTTCTGCACTAGGTTAAATAATTTGTTCTTTGCATTTATCTACCTTTGTTAGAGGTAGTGTGGTTTTGCTTTGCCTACTTGAGTAGAGATTTTAATTAATAACTCACATACACGACGATTGGGAGACTGGAAACGTTTCCTAATAATTATAGACATTCATTGATTATTGTTCTTTGGCAACAAATTTGTACAATAAATCAATACAAATTTTTATAACTTGTCACTCAGTCTTTTGCATATAGCAATGGAATAAATTTGATTTGGTTATGACATAACCCTACATTCAATATATAACAATTGACAATATAAAGTCAAATTTATATGTGTAAACAGTCATTATCACATAAAAATCTTATTTCTTCGCATGGTTGCACACATTAAAGTTATTACTGAGTCAAGCACTTACCTTGTAAAGCTTAGATTTCTTATAAAATAAGCTATTTAAATGTAGAATTATTGTGTACACACATTGGTTAACTATAGACTATAGACTGATTTAAGCGCCTGCGTACTATTGAATCAAATTATTGTTTTACTGGCACATTTCCATCTATCCCCACTAGGCGCCTATACCCAGTTTACCCTAAACAAAAAAGCTTAAAATAAAAGTAATTCATTATTCATGAATATTATTGGTCATTTTGAATTTGACTCAAGGGTAAAGTAGATACACTTACTTTCAAAAATGCACAAAAGTAACACATCAGTGGTTTAGAATTGGTACAAGTGGAACAATTGAAAGTGGAACAAAGTATTAAATACGTCAAATATTTGAAAATTCTGAACTCTCTGAAGATTCTGAATTTATATAAAATCGACAGATATGAAATCGACAATATTTAAGTACGTTAGTTTTATTATGCTCAAAAACAGTTAGAACATTTAAGTTTAACATCATTCATAGTTGATTGTTTAATAAAATTATATAAAAATTAGACTTTAGTAGAGAACAAAGTTCATATGTAAATAAACAATGGTATATTTCAATATATAATTGAGATAATTCATATACAGGGTGTTTATGTCGTAACCTCAACAATTCTTAAGTGACGACATCTTGTTTTGGCATTAAGAACTATAAACTTCAATTTAACATTACCAACAAAAGACATTTCTGGGCACTAATGAGCCTTACAAAATAATAATATATACCGTACCATCTTCACAAGTCATATAGTCCAATCCATAGTCGTTCTCCTGCGCGCCACCTATTATCTAATGGGAGCAGATTACAAATCTCCCCCCGAAATAGCATTGTGAATTCAATGTCACGTTTTCGAGCTATTCCTTGTGACTAAAATATTTCGATCAGTGTAGGTATTATATTATTATATCTAAATAAGCATTCACTTAGTTATCGAGTATGTAATCTATTTCTTCTTGCTAAAATAAAGTAAGTACCTACCTACATTTTTTATACTCGAAAAAAATACTTTTATTATTATTAGCTGACACCTATGGCCCATAGACTAGTTTATTAATTAGATACTAGACGGCGTGCGCTTATTATGGATAATTCATAATAAGCGCAATAGGTAATTATTACCTATTGCTCAATTCCTGTCAATGCAAGAATGCGGAGACTAGGTAAAAAGTGTGTAGAAGCACTCAAACCGTGCAACGAAACACAAGAATTTGCTCGTGTAGCTCAATTTAACGGACAATGGCAAAAATTAATCAAATAGAAGCCAAGGGGGGTTAGAGGAAATGACAGAAGGTATAAGAGAAGGCAGACAAATGATGTAAAAGAAATGAAGGTAATCACAAGTTTAGATTGGCACAAGGCGACATGATTGTATGGAGAAGTACGAGAGAGGCCTCTGCTCGCCAGTGGACAAATTCAGGTTAAAAGGAAAATGAAAAAATGTAATATTGAAACGTTTTTTTACGCCTCTTTATATTTCTCTTTTACCATTGTGTGAACGTAACGTTCTATCTTGCAATGCATTAACAAAATGTTTTAAAAATTGGATTACCTCAATAATCTGTATACTTAGATATTTTATTAATTGCCTCAATACTTGAACCATTTAATAAAGAAACTAAACCCAATATTCAGTATCATTCATTGTTTTGCGACTGTGATGCATATCGTTACCAATTGCATTACATTTGTAAATTTTAACAGAGTTTTTATAAAAATATAAGCAAGTTGTATTAATCTCAGCTGCAGAGTGGCCATAACTTAAAATCATGGAGTACTTTCATACCACCTATTAATACGATAATCGGATCATTGTTATACGTTGTAAACTGTATTTTATGATAAAATAACACGCTCGACTTTTACTCATAATTAAAATATTCTATAAGGTACGTGAGAGAAAATATTGTATCCTACAATAATAAATGCTTGTAGGTACTTAAATTTATATGCCAAAAATTAAAATTATTTTATCTCATAAATGTTGAGGAAGGTATGCATGTAGTGCAAGTAGAATGAAACAAATTTTTATCAAGTTGCTTCTATCAAAGCAATTTTTTTTACTAACTAGTTAAATAGAGGCTATCAAGACAAGTTCAGCAACATTAAAATCATGCCAACACATTTTCTAATTTACCCTTTAAATTTTTGTTTACATCTAGAAAATACATAAAGTCTCATGAAATAAAATGTATGATAAATATTTAATAAAATTAAGAAAATAATGTTTTATTGGTTATTTTTTTTTAATAAGAGACGCTGTGTGTTAGAACAATGTCCAGTTCAACTGTTTACAAGATGGCCCTGTGAGTTCCATTATTTTGGAGTTGTGTATCTTCAAGCAAATATTGAAATCGTGATAACAACGTAACTGCAAGTAGGTATCATTCACGATATTTGCGTCAGTTTTTCCAAATATGTTTTTATATACTTATTTATTAAAATGAGGGTTCTTATATCTTTTACATTTTAGTGGAACAGCTGGCCACTAAATATTATAAAGTACTAAATCAACAGTACACCAAAGTATGTAGATGCGTGCAGTGCAAATTTAACTAACGCTTACCTTTATAAACGCCATTCAATTTCAAAATAACTAAATTTATTATATTATAATTTTCCCCTCAATCAAATATTTGTTATATATTTTTCCAAGCACTTAATAAGATTAAATTAGTGTCAGTCATATATTCCATGGCAATAATTCAGAAAGTTGAAAATAATCAAATTTCTAGTGAATTTCATTGGAAAATGGCAAGTAATCCTGGACAATTTTCAACTGTCTGAATTTTTGCCCTATGTGTTTTTATTGTAAGAAGTCACTTGAACTAAAAATTAATGTAGTGTTTTCCTTTAATTGTAGGTATAAAAAATTCTTTAGACATTGGTACTTGCAACGTACAGATTCCACAAAAAACTATCAATATGGAATATTTTTAACTTTTTTGATAAACAAATTATCCAAATATTCCATATTTATTGCATATTTTTTAGCGGACATTGTACAAGGTGGCCCGTTTAACATGGGCTTATACCTTATCTCAGAAACTACAAGTCCCATCGAAAAAAAAATTATATGAAATTGTTTTTTTCAAAGTTATCTTCAATTTTTTAGTACTTTCAAATTTATAACCTGTTTATATACAGGGCGATGAACTAAAGTTTCTTTTTTTAAATAGCACACCCTATATATTATTACATTTTCAGAAAGCCCTTCTAAAGACAAGTTCAATGATATATGACATGATGGCTCTGACGCCCACCGTTTCGGAGTTATTGAGAATTATCTTCAGGAAATAGCCCATATTAAAATCGTGCTAGAAAAGTTAATAATTAAGTTTTTGAGCATTAACCTGCGCCAAAAGATTTCTAATTTTATTGACTTTATTATGTAATTACTCAATATTCAGTTTATAAAAAAAAAAAAAAAATTACCGTGTTGCCACATTTCGAAAATCATAAATTCTCACGATTTTTTCAAATGGAACACCCTGTATATTTTTACATTTCTAGAAAGCCTTTCTATCGACAAATTCAGAGATATATGATATGATGGGTTTGTATCCCATCGTTTCTGAATGATTATCCTCAGAATATGGGATTTTAATACTGGCTATTTCCCGAAGATAATACTTTTTTTTAAGTAGCGCACCCTATATATTATTATATTTTCAGAAAGCCCTTCTAAAGACAAGTTCAATGTTACATAATATGATAGGTCTGATGCTCACCGTTTCGGAGTTATTGAGTATTATCTTCGGGAAATAGCCAATATTAAAATCCCATATTCTGAGGATAATCATTCAGAAACGATGGGATACAAACCCATCATATCATATATCTCTGAATTTGTCGATAGAAGGGCTTTCTAGAAATGTAAAAATATACAGGGTGTTCCATTTGAAAAAATTGTGAGAATTTATGGTTTTCGAAATGTGGCAACACGGTAATTTTTTTTTTATGAATTGAATATTGAGTAATTACATAATAAAGTCAATAAATTTAGAAATCTTTTGGCGCAAGTTAATGCTCAAAAACTTAATTATTAACTTTTCTAGCGCGATTTTAATATGGGCTATTTCCTGAAGATAATTCTCAATAACTCCGAAACGGTGGGCGTCAGACCCATCATGTCATATATCATTGAACTTGTCTTTGGAAGGGCTTTCTGAAAATGTAATAATATATAGGGTGTGCTATTTAAAAAAAATGACCTTTAGTTCATCGCCGTATATAAACAGGTTATAAATTTAAAAATATTAAAAAATTGAAGATAACTTTGAAAAAAACAATTTCATATAATTTTTTTTCCATGGGACTTATAGTTTCTGAGATAAGGTATAGGCCCATATTAAACGGGCCACCTTGTACATAATACAATACAATAATAAAGTGACTAGTTTGATCAAAATTTGTCATGGAAACAACATTATTCACGTCTGTGCTCGAAGCTCCGTTCAAGTTGCTATTTATTTAGGAATCTGCAGATAACAGAAACTTATAATCTTGTATTATTGTATCTTGTAGGCGAGTCAATTCTGCTGATGTGTTTATATGTCAGAAAAATATTTTAAGATGTATTGCCAATGTATCTAGTGTAATCTTAAATTTAAAACTAATAGGGGAATTTCCTAAATCAATACATGGCAAAAAAACGATTTTCATATACCATTATTTATAAGATTAAATCTTATGAAGAGTTCTGTGAATTGGCTTGAAGTTACTTTGCTTTACCTCATTGATACGTGTCCCTACTCATTATAAGAGTATTTTAGTTTTTATCTTGTGATTTCTTGTGTTTTTACCTAATTTTTGTGATTTTTTAATTAGGGTTTAAGATTATTTTTTCTTTCTTCTGACATTTCCTTACACAGGGTACACATTGTCTCACAAACAAATAAAATTTAAGACACTCCAAGAGGCATTCTAAAAATATCAGAAGCCAAAGACACGGATCGATGCTTTTGATCTATCATGAATTGATGTAAGTATGATAGCACTAGGCGATACATCGTTGGAGATCATTTATCTTGTTAAATTAGAAGTACATCCTATAAGCTCTCGGAAATATCAAAGAAATGAATATCGACCCAAGATACCGTACTCCTGTTTCAGAAGTTGAATGTATTCTTAAAAAACATGAGTTCAAAGGAACTGAGATATCTTGCCTTCCCAGAGAAGTTGTCCTACTCTGTGCGTCATTCGTAAATAAGAGTACTATCGGTTGCTAACGCAATATGGCCTAGTCTAAAGTTACTTCAGTTATTTTTTATATTTAGGCTGACTCCCTATCTGGGATTCGGAGTAGCGTTTTACATTGTAAATAATATTGTTGAGAAAGGATAGATTTATTGCCGCGTCAACATAAATTTGCGAACTCCAGTAAAAACTACCCAAGGATTAAATATATGCTTGCTTACAAATTCCTACTCCATATAGTTTGATTTGTTCTTGTGATGTAAACATTGAACGCGGGTTTTCTTCACTTGCAATTATGAAAGTTCATAATATTTCCATCACTAGAAAGTAGTTATGTAATTCAGTAGATGTGTTATCAAATCGGTTAGGAGCTCCGTGGTCGAACGATTACACGCAAGGTTTTTTTATCGATCCGCATATCTGACGACGCGACGGTTCGGATTTTGTTGCCGGTCAACTTTTTCTAATTGTTTCTATATTAAATCTGTTCACAGAAGACTGATAGCGTTCTCATTATGGTACTAGTACTGCAACCTCACTGTATAAAGGGCTAACAACCTACTGTTCACTTTATTGGAGGTTTTCCTTATTCTAGTACTAAGTTAAAGCATCGTAAGTCGTTCCTGGGTGCACTTGTGCTCTGCAAAATACTAATATGCCACTCTCTCTCTCCCACACAAGTCTTGGACGTCCGGGTTCATAATTTTTATGCGAATAAGGAGTAGATATATTATTATTTCTTAATTATTGGTAGGAGATGCCGAAAACAACTACTCCACGGGAAATATGACCCGACTGGCGTTTAATCCTACAAAAGTAGGATTGTCTTCCTCAAAGACAATAGAGGTCGCTGTAATGGCATCTGCATAAAAGCAGATCGTTATCTGTCTGTCAATTAGACAATAATTGTAAGACAGGTAGTAGCAAAGACCCAAAGAGGGCACTACGGTGTATTTCACTGTATCTCGCCACTACAAACATTCACATATGCCCCTTAGGCAATCATGTCGCCAGATCGTTCATCGATTCCGATACCTATGGCAATCTGATGAGATCATAACAAGATCGAAACTGGTCATTATCTGGTATTTGGTCTTGATCATGATACAACTACACTGATATGCCTATGCGCATGTGGGCGTGGTCTATCGATGAGCGTGACGTCAGTTATGATACAAATTTAAATAAAATACTTGTAAACAAAGATAACAAAATAAAATAAACTTCGATTATGGAATTATAATACACGATTCATACAGAATAACTAAAATAATAGTTGATTAATATTAATCTTTCTTATTTTAATTCAAACCGCATTCTGTGTACCCATCTACCTACCGAATATAATTCTAACCTAAATTTTACAATTTGAAGAGATAATAAGAAGCACTACTGTAAATAAATACCACCCTATAATATAAAAATGACAACTTGATAACCCTCGGGCCTCACAATTATAATAATACGGGAATACAATTGACAAACACGAAAATAATTATATCACTGACAGTCAGTGACAGTAAGGTATTTGAATTTTCGCCATTTTTGAATCAAGAATGACGTCGTGTGCAGAACAAACGAAATTTGGTCAAGTTATGAACATATCAGTGTAGTTGTATCATGGTATTGATGAAGGATGTGGCGACACCCATGGAGATGTTGATGTAATGCAACGCCAGTCGGGGCAGTATTGGCCGTGGAGTAGTTGTTTTCGGCATCTCCTACCAATAATTAAGTAGGATTGTCTTCCTCAAAGACAATAGAGGTCGCTGTAATGGCATCTGCATAAAAGAAGATCGTTATCTGTCTGTCAATTAGACAATAATTGTCAGACAGGTAGTAGCAAAGACCCAAAGAGGGCACTACGGTGTATTTCACTGTATCTCGCCACTACAAACATTATTATTTCTATTCGTATTCTATTCTGTTTCGTCTTTGAAAAACTTGAGTCGCGTCCGTCTCAACTTCTTTCTCACTTTATCTGCCGATGTAAGACTGAACTAACCATAAGCACTTCCTGCGAAAACTGTCAAATTAATTAAATTTCAGATAGATTTTTCCTATGAGAAATATTGCTAACGAAATCGATAGTACTAACTGCCAAACACTTCCAATTACCAACATTCTGAAGTGAAATGCGTTTGCTTTAATTAGAATATCGGTAAAGATTAATTTTTCAGGTTAACACGTAGTTTACATACTTCACTGTTTCAGCGTCAACTTTTTAGTGACGCGGTGGCGTAATGATATAAATCGTAGGATTTCAAACATCGTAATGTTGAACTTCGCAACTTCGAGTCACGCTGGAGTCAACTTTTTTTTATTATTTTACTTTTGAATTCCAATTATTTATTCGTATTATTAGTGTTTAGTTATTCTGTTTCATTGTCCATAGTTTTTATTCTTTCTGCAGGTAAAGTTTGAAATTAATTCGTTCGTTTTGGCAGTCTGTAAAATTCATTACTTTGGCTTACAAAATTAAATATCTTCTACAATGTTAATTTGTTGCAAAAATTATGATATTTTCGATATATTTTCGAAGGGCGGGCGGGGCTCCGAACCATAGCGGAGGGTCCCATTGATAAAATTTATAAAAATGTTTACTAAAAAAGGAATTCTACTTTCAGCACTTAATAAATGATGATGTTTTACCATCAAGAATAAAGTACCCTTACAATTCATGAATATATTAAGAAAAATGGTTTTGTATAATTACATCATCATTCCAGATACAAAATTTCAGTTTTCTGTCTCTAAATTTATTAACTAATATACAAGGGATTATCTCAAATTTCTTTAATATGTATTTTCTTAAAAATAATATTATTCTAGATGCTTTTGTCACCCTAAAGATGATAATTATAATTTCTACCCCCGGTAGGGCTAGAAATGGGAACGAAAATCGCGATAGCGATTTTCTCCCATTTCTAGTATCTATATTATATTTGGTCCAACGAGAAAACTAATTAGTAATATTTTATAAGTCTTGCTCCTATTTCAGGGCTATAACTGTGTTTATAATGTTATGATTTATACAATGTTTGTGGCGAGACGTTACAGCTAGTCTTACGCACTTTGAGCAATAAATTTCGTGAAATTCTAGACATTCCTTGAACTTGCCTTATATTCAGCTTACTGCCATAAAATATCATGTGCCATATATATTACACAGTTAATCTTCATAAATAGCTGGTCTTGCGACAACTTTTTAGACGGAAGTTTCTTGGTAAATTGTTTGCCAGCCATTTATCTTATTAACCAGATCTTTCGTAATATATATTTTTCTACCACATCTTAAATTTAATAAGGCTTGCATGAAGCAATGCATAATGTGTAACAAAACATTTATTTTTATACTTGTGAAATATGTAACATAAGGTAACATAACATAATTCTATAAAAAATAGCTTGAGTGCTTAATATAAATATAGGCACTCTTTAATTGTTAACGTATTTGACACGCCATATTTGAAAAGTTCATAACTTCCTACAAATAAAGTTCCGATAGAAGATTTTTCTAGAAAATAACTAATATTTGAAATTTAGTTTTGTATTAAAGTTATTGCTCTACTTATTGAGTAGTCTCGAGGAAGATGTAATGAAGTCATATTAAAATATTTTTAAACGTGTATACTAAACGTCTTTATTTTTGTTGTTTTTAAACTGCAATCAATACTTCCAGTCACGTAAAATCTGTCAATGACTAAATACACGTAGAGCAAGGACTCGTAGATTTTCATTTCGTGCACAATAAATATTACTGTATGCAATAATTATGTTGTAAAGCAAATAAACATACTTTTATCTATTTTACCACTATACATTTTATAAAATTTTACTGCAGTTACGACTTAGAAATTCATTTCCAAACACCGATTCAGGAAGGAATTAAATGATTGTCTTCAATTAATCATTAATCATTAATCTTTGTCGAATCATTATTTAAAAATTATTTTGCAAGTCGAAACTTAATTCATTGCAGATTCAAGTAAAATTGATTCATTGTCTGCATGGTAAAATACATACAAATGCGTCTAATTGTTCTAGAATATTGTTAAAAAAATCACTGACACAGTGCCCAAATACGGCGTTGCCAAATCTACGTTTTCCCCAGCCTTAGGTAAATTGTGCACAATCTGGAAACACCACCTCTGAGGGTTCCAGGGACAACCCCCAAAGGCAAAGGCCTTCAAATAGAGGGCTCAACCGTCTAGACCTTCAAATAAGAGAGAGGTCCTTTTGCCCACATTTTCTGGATATCACCAGCGGTACTCATCGAATATCCCTCGTATAACTTGGCTGTCGATTAGTTATTGAACCTATATAGTTACCTATATAAAGGCCGCGGCATGCCGGCGAGGAAATAAGTCTTAATCAGGCAGCGATCAAGAGAAGAAGCTTGTGTCTGAAGTGTTGAATACATATTTTTACTATGGTTAAAAGTCTCACTTGTCTTTAGAACCCCGAAAGGAGTAACGATATGGTAAATTACTACATAGTAATGGCTTCCTCAATCAATAATTATATTATTCTTCTCTGGTAGGTATTTGGCGCATTGCTTATTATTTATATGGAGTATCTACCAATGTTTAAAAGTCAATATTTTCAACTCCAGATATACTGATCCAGAATAGGTGCATGAAAATCCGGCTGATAGTTGATTATGCAAATTTAGATTTCTTTTTCCAGGTGTGTCAGCAATTTAATAACAGATTTAATTAAAATCTAATAGGCCTGTCAATTTTAGTGAGCCAGATGAGTTCATAGTATAATTTCCATTCATCCCAGCCCATTGTGGAACTGCAGGTTATTTATGGGTTGAATAATGGATCAGCATAAAATATATCAACTGATGTCTGTCTAATAATGCCTCCAACGTACTGACATCAGGAAACATGTAATAGGAACAATTTTGTTATAGTATGATTTAATATATTAGATTTTCTTAGAATTCATTATAGTGACTATTTAAAACACGGTCACACACCATCAGAACTGATATAGTACCTACTTGATAATTCACATAAATAATCTTGATGATCATATTAACTATGATGATGGCAAACATATTAATAATATGCCTGTGGATACACAAAATATGACTTACAACTGTAATATCTCAATAAATTTTACTTAGTTAAAGATTGATGATTTAACTTAGTTTAAGAGAGTATCCCTAACTAAGATTCTTGAGGAAGGAGTTTATTTTTGAATTTATTTTATATTTTTAGAACTACGGCAAAATATGCAGTAAACAGAATATCTAGATAATTCTACACATAAATAAAGCAAACTCTTCTATGATATTCTGAAGTATGATCTTCAATTCGGAAATCAGTGTATCTCTTGCTCCACCGAGTGCTCCTGTTATCAGTACTACAAGCTTCACAGTATGTTCTGGATAGAGTCTGCGGAGTTCGAAGCGAAGGTTTCGTCCGTTTCTCCTCCTCTTTCAAGACAATGTTGGTCTTGGCAGGAGCCGAGAACTCGATGACAAACATTGTCTTGCTCTGGTGGTCGAGGAGGACTACATCAGGCTTATAGGCGTTAATCTGCCTGAGCGTGGTGAATGAATAGTTCCAATAAATTCGGCACTTCTCATTCCCTACAACGGATTCAGTATCCCCTGGAGCGTATGGCAGCACTGGTGTTTCGTCTATGCCGTAGAATGAAGTACCTAAAGCACTCGTAAGCCGCATTGTGTCTATGGATATAGGCCGAGACTGCATATGCCGGGCAAGCGGAGAGCAGATGTATAATTAACTGTCTCAAGCGCCCTATGGCAGGCCCTGCAGTTGACATCAGGAACCTCCATACCCATGGCACGGCTTCGATAGACGAGGTTGTTAGATACACCATCCCTGGCAAGCCATTATGAATCCCTCGGTCTCCGACTTATGCCCCGCTGACCTTCAAAAAGCAAAGGTCAAAAGCATAAGTCATTATTATTATTATTATTATTATTATTATTACTAATATTATTATCAGAAACTTCGTTATGTATATCTGTTATAAGAGACAGCAGACACCTTTAAGTATCACCGTTTTGGTAATACAAAATTATATGTATGACACAGAATTATGGAAGTAAAAAATCAATAAAGCAATAATTATCCCTCCATAGTTTACGTCATAAATCTTTAGTTTTTGAAAAATGTATCCAAAATATTGACTGATTCACTAAAATAATCCTTTACACTACTTGTACTGACTTATCTGGAATATATTGTGATAATCAACCCCTTCCTAAAGGATCATATTTCAATGGTATACACTCAATCTCTTTTTTCTGCAGTGTACAAAACTAAGTTGGCAGCCACATTTGCTTCCTCTACTGGCATGCTGCTTGGTGCTGACTTTTAAATGAGATGAAAAAGTAAAGCAGTCCCATAAAGCCGTCAGTAACTTGCAATAGTAAAGTTTTTCGTTATAATTCACAAAACTTATATAATTGAAACGATTTCCTGTCAGGGACATTAAAATGAGAGCCAAATTAACGTATATTTAAGCTGACTTTGGCCACGTTTTTAGCCAGAAACTTCTAACCATTCCCACTAACCACACCACGAATATTTTTAGCTTCATTTGCTTAGCTCCTAAACCTCCCAATAAAATTTTAAACAGATGTATTTACCTTCATTCCGTAATGAAGCTTGTAACATTGTTTTGATCTAATTGAATTACTTCAGCTGAATTCCTGAATTGAGAAATTTTTAAATCAAAATTTAAAAATGCTGTTGCTATTTTCACAGAAGATTTATATTACAAGTAGTGTAACTTGATTTTAAAATTGCACATACAGGGTGGCCCAATGGCGCATGGACGGAGATCTCCGTTCAATAAGCAGTTATTCTTTGGTATAGTCAGAGCATCCCTCGGAGCACCCACTAAGACTCATTTTCTAAAATTATTGCAAATATTCATAAAATGTAACACCCTATATATTATTATAATTTTTCCTTAGCCTTGTTTTGGCCTATCCGCATATATTTTCCTGCGGCATGCGACGTTTCGATTTTATTAACGTTTATCTCGAAATCTAGTGAATTACAAGCATTTGTGAAAATTCTTTGTTCATTTGGGAGAATTGTCAAGATTATAAATTAAAATTTTCTACAAGTGTAAACAGGATCTAGCTCTATCTGCACATATGATCAGAAGTCAGATATTTCATGCAGGGTGTTCGGTCAAACATTAACAAATCTCATGATTTTCAAAGGGCCAGAACCATACAGTATATGTTTACATTTCTGAATTGTATACTCATTTCTATTTAGTTTCTCTTAAGCAAGTCATATGTCTAATATTTCTAGTTTTCGAGTTATTTGACGTTTTTGCAACTGCAGTAGAATAATGTTGTCAAGTTTTATTTTTCCTTCTCGTGATTATTTACACACTTCTATGCATTCATTATAAATCATTGCACATGCAAATGGAATTCATTAAAAATATATAGGCATTAAAAGTAAGTGAAGGGGTTTTGCACTTTTTTTGATGCGGGTGCATTAATGAGAAAAGAATGTGTCACATGAGGGACGCCTGTTCAGATGTCTCTTTTTATAAACATGACTTGCTGAAAGAGAGTTTCTGTACCTTAATTCACTCTCCTAATCTTAGTCATATCTGTTAATTAATTTTGTGTAAAATTCGTGACAAAGATTCGATTGTTTCTTATTCATTAAATTCATTAAATATCCTTAAGACAGATAACATTATAAACAAACATTCAATTGGTTTCGCAATTGTCTTCCTTAAAGACAATACAGCTCACTGCTGTAATAGCACCTGCAGAAAAGTAGGTCGTCATCTGTCTGTCAATTTGACAATAATTGTCAGACAGAGAGTAGCAAAGACCCAAAGAGGCACTACGGTGTGTTTCTCACCACTACTAACACCCCATATGGAATATTTGACTTCTGATCAGATAGAGCTAAATCCTCTTTACACTTATAGAACATTTCAATTTAAAATCTTGAATACTTATACCCAACCAGGAATAGATGAATGGGATTGGAATAAAGCTGACCTATTGAGGGCAGATAGTTGTTGGGTTACAAATGGCTCCAAAACACTCATGGGTGTTGGAGCCAGAGTGTATAGTTGCAACCCAACGGTAAAAATATCCTGATTCCTTGTATGCAACTATATTTCAGACAGAAATCTATGCCATCGAATTGTATGTACAGAGGCTGAAACAAACGCAACTTACATGCAAATCGATAAAAATTTTCTCAAACAGCCAAGCAGCCCTTAAATCTCTTGGTTCCTACCGTTGTAACTCAAAAACGGTATGGAGTTGTTAGCAGGCGCTCGCTCATTTGAGCAGGAAAAATAGAGAAACTCTGGTCTGGGTCCCAAGCCATTCTGGCCATGAAGGGGATGAAGCAGCCGACTCTCTAACCAGGGAGGGTGCTGCTTCTGAATTTGTCGGATCAGAACCGGTGCTTGGCATATTCTCGATTACTGCCAAAGCAAGTATGCAATATAAAAACACAGTATTCTTTTAGTATTTGTCTAGGGTGTTGAGATATACTGCAATAATAAAAGCTTATTACAGAACTTGGTAACGGAGTAAGCAAACTATTAAAAAAAGTAATTAATATTAACGATAAATTAAATTTAAAACTAACATTATACAGGGTGTCCACCTAGTGCGCGTAAGTCCAATATCTGGGTTAATAAAAGAGATAACTTAATTTTTTTTTCTACAGGGTTGTCTAATATCCCGAGCTGCACAAAATGAAAATATATTTACATATTCAGGGTGTTCAGTTTTTCCTGGACAGGTACCAACTTCATTTTTTTAAATGGAAACCTATATTTTTTATGGCATTATCGAATTCTACGTAAAAAATTAGTGGGACTTTGTGCATAACACTGCTATTGAAATATTGATAGTTTTCGAGATATTTGACTTTTAATTTTTTTTTCTTATGTTTCGTCACTTCTAATAGTTGACATAATTATGGTTGTATGACAGCTAGAAATTATTTTTTTTCAGAAACTGTAGAGTGAAGATGGCTCTTTCGAAAAACGTATCAAAAGTTGACCTGCGATATACAGGGGGCAACAGAAATCGTGCCAAACCTGATGGTTTAAAATTTAAAAAATCTCGACTTTTTCAAATGGAACACCCTGTGTTTTATGATTTCATTAGATGCCTTTCTGTAGACTCTACAATTTTATAATAGCTTTCCCTATACCTAAGTTGCGTAGTTTTTGCAAAAAAACCACTTTTATGAAAAATACCCGATTTGCGCACTCCTTTGACGGAAAAAATATTGTAAGGCTATTTATTTTTATAAAATGTATTAGCTTACACTTCTTAAAATAAATATAACTGAAAAATTTAGATAATTTCAGTTTAATAAACAAGTCTTTATGGAAAGTTACCATTTATTTGTAAATAAAAGTAAAAAATTATAAAAGCTCTAAATGTAATTAAGAATTAGCAAAACTGGCGTATGCTTTAGAAGAAGTTCATGGGAATTATTTGCTAGCAGCACGTATTTATAGAGATTTCCACGTGCTGACTGTTTTGAAAATGTGAAAGAAAGATTTGGAAGAACAGCAAATGGGAATTATGAGAAAACTACCAGGAGACATGGGAGTAACAACGATAATATTTAGTTTAATGTTGTGGTTTCTGCTGTTGATAATTCCCATGAACTTCTTCTAAAGCATACGCCAGTTTTGCTAATTCTTAATTACATGTAGAGCTTTTATGATTTTTTACTTTTATTTACAAATAAATGGTAACTTTCCATAAAGACTTGTTTATTAAACTGAAATTATCTAAATTTTTCAGTTATTTTTATTTTAAGAAGTGTAAACTAATACATTTTATAAAAATAAATAGCCTTACAATATTTTTTCCGTCAAAGGAGTGCGCAAATCGGGTATTTTTCATAAAAGTGGGTTTTTTGCAAAAACTACGCAACTTAGGTATAGGGAAAGCTATTATAAAATTGTAGAGTCTACAGAAAGGCATCTAATGAAATCATAAAACACAGGGTGTTCCATTTGAAAAAGTCGAGATTTTTTAAATTTTAAACCATCAGGTTTGGCACGATTTCTGTTGCCCCCTGTATATCGCAGGTCAACTTTTGATACGTTTTTCGAAAGAGCCATCTTCACTCTACAGTTTCTGAAAAAAAAATAATTTCTAGCTGTCATACAACCATAATTATGTCAACTATTAGAAGTGACGAAACATAAGAAAAAAAAATTAAAAGTCAAATATCTCGAAAACTATCAATAGCAGTGTTATGCACAAAGTCCCACTAATTTTTTACGTAGAATTCGATAATGCCATAAAAAATATAGGTTTCCATTTAAAAAAATGAAGTTGGTACCTGTCCAGGAAAAACTGAACACCCTGAATATGTAAATATATTTTCATTTTGTGCAGCTCGGGATATTAGACAACCCTGTAGAAAAAAAAATTAAGTTATCTCTTTTATTAACCCAGATATTGGACTTACGCGCACTAGGTGGACACCCTGTATATTAAGACATTGATCAACTAATAAAAATGTAAGCTATTACTTACTGCGCCATTGTTTGCCATACAAACATTGCACCTTTTAATAAGATTACGACGAACTCTTTCAAAGACAATTCTATCGTTGTTTAGGTGATTTTCTGTAATGAAATGTTGCAGCTGTTCCATCTCGAAAGTAACTAACTAGTAACTACGCTGAGTCCGGGCGCAGAATAAACTCTGTTGGTACACATTGAATACAATTGTCTTTTGCACTTCTCGTGAGAATTTAAGTTATTGTAATGCTTCGTAATTTGCATTAAGTAGTCGCGACTTGATGATAACCGATTTGCAGAATCTTATAAATATCTGCCTTCGCCATTTGTATATATTTGAAAAATGAGGTTTATTACACAAAGTGATTAAAGAATGTAAAAATACATGAGATGTTTGATTTAAAATAAGGAAGTTGACATCTATTTTCGTCAACAAAATATTTTAGTACAAGACATCATTACTTGACTATTACCATTTATACGTGTAGATTTCCAGAAAAATTCTGTTAGTAAAATTATAATTCTCATTGCTTTTAGAAGCAATATTAGACAATATAAAAAAACACTGGAAATTTTACACATTTTGAAATTAGATGCGATTATACAAGAACATCTCAAAAACCTTGAAGAAATTATTTAATATAAGTATCAGTCAATAGTTACTGTCATCAGATGCAGTAACCTTCAAAATGGAAGTAACAGCAACGGTTTTCCTTATTTCAGGAACGTGCAATGATAAAAAAATATATAGTAAGTATATATAAAGTTTAAGTAAAATAGGGTTTCTCACAGTTGTTTGTTTTTTTTTTTTCATGGAACATTCCATTTCTGTGTAAAATTAAATACACGAAAATTTCAGTTCAGGGATACAGAATTTTGTTATCTACTAAAGAGATCTTATAAAGATAATAGGTTATCTCATAAACTACAAAATTATTCGCAATGGTGACTTACGCGCGGATCTTTTTTTTTTGTCCAGAGGTTATTTTAAGTCGCTTTTTTTCTAAACGTGATCAAGTGATATTTTGTTGAAATAAATTTTTCATGTAATAGCTAGCGTAGGTACTACTTTTGCGGACAAGCAGGTTTTTGAAGGCAGAATGTTCAATAATAGGAGCTTTGTCTAATCTCAGTAGAGCATTAACACATCTGCTCACGCCCTCTGGTGAGCTTAACTGTCAGCTACAGGAGCTATTCATAATTTACCCAATAAATTAAACGTTACTGAAGAATTTGTAATAAACATAAATGAACACGGTTGGCAATATTGAGAAGAATAATTTTGGCCAAAGGCATAATATTACATAATTAATTATTCATAAAAAGATTTTCGATACTTTTTCAAAAGTCACAGAAGATAATATGATGTTTGTTATATGACAAATGATGAATGATAACATGCAATATTGATTTTTACAAGCAGATAGACAGAGTAAGTTTTTTATAAAATCAGCCATAAATACACCTACAACCTATTCTCCTTCAATTCCTACAACCAACTCCTTCCTATACCTATTCTCTTCAATTTCGTTTGCTTTTGTTTGTTTTCCTCCTACAGCCAAAATTAACTTTGGCTGTAGGGGGAAAACAAACAAAAGCAAACGAAATTGAAGAGAATTATTGTAACTTCTTGATACAATAATTTACTTGATTCGAAATAATTTGATACAAGTTGAATAAAATTGGTATTGGGCCTAATACCTTGTAAAAACTACCTAAAAAATAGTTGAATGAATTGAAATACCTTTCAAAATAAATAATAAAAGTGTTGCTGGGAAAAAAATTACCATCAATTTCGGACGTACCACGTCGCAACGCCTAGTGTCGCATGTACATTTTTTTATATCTACCATAATCGAGCGCCAATCCGTAAGAATAAATTAGAATTTAACTATAGAATAGTTTTTCAGAATTCATTTAACAGGAAAACGCATTTTTCATAATACATGGGTCACCCTGAACATGCAAAACTATTCTAAGCCGAGTAAATGATTGTGCTCAGCTTATGATATGTACCTACTCAAGCTGCTATTAAAATTTTGCGTCAACTGACAAAGTCACTTCAAATTTAACTTGAGGTTGGCCAAACATGCTAAATTTACAAGGTCAGATAGGGTCAACGTAGATAATGAATTGGAAACATGAGGTATTTAAGATGAGAGTAAATGGTTCAGATGGCACTGAACTGACTCTAGTCTGTAACTTTATTTTTGGCGTATTGACAGACAGTGAAACAAGTTGAAGTTTGAAGAACGACAGATTATTTATCTGTCCTTCTAAATTTATAAACTAAAATAGTACCCCATATGGAATAATATAACGTACCATATATAAAAATAAACCTATATTGGTAAATAAAGCATGGAGAAAACGGGCCTTGAGATAATTATTAGATTAATAACACGTATACAGGGTGGTCAACAAACGAGAACGTGGTGAAGGATTCTGGCCAAACTAAAGAATTTCATAAATATTTTAATACTATATGTTGTCAGATCAACGATAGGCATATTTTAAAATTATTTAGATTTATGCAGGGTGGCTCAAAAAAAGTTACAAACCAAACATATATTTGTTTAAACCGAGGTTTAAACGTAACACCCCGTAACATTGTTGACATTCTCATATAAGCTCTGCAGATCTGGCATTAGTGGTTTTTGGAGGAAAAAAAAATAAATGATGCTTCGATTCGGTGCATCCCGTGGAGGCAACCAAAAGAAATGAATGAAAGAAAATAGCATCAGAAGATACTAGGTATAGGGCAATTGGTAACAGAAGTTATTTCGTTATTCAATACCTCAGTATTATACAGCGTGGCCACAATATGCAAACTGTCTCTTTTCGCAAAATTTATATAAATTCTACATCACATCTATAATAATTCTAGGTTCTACGTCGCATCCGTAAATTCTACATCAACTAAGCTTTAAAATGATATACTATTTTAACCTTATAATCTATAGTTTTCTAGATATTAACGTTTCAATTTAAAAAAGATTACAATTTAAAAAAAATTGTCAAATGTAAGAAAAATTTTATAATATGAAAGAAATTTTACAAGAATCTAACTTCTAAATAACTAATATACCAACATTTAAAGTATACACAAGTTTCATTTTATTATAGTATTTATCAATTGTAGATTTCCACAATATGCCCAAATGTAGGTGAGCGTTATTCAAATACAGATCAGATCAGGGCAAATTTCTCGCTAATATTCATTGTTTCAACAATGAATTTCAGTTCTGCCCTCGTATCAAGTCACATAGTTTTCATTTAAGAAATCATATTTCAAATAGGTATTATGCGGCATTTGTACATGAATGTGGTGTAAAGAAGACTGAAACCCTTCACACAAGACGTTAAATGATCAGGGCGTTCTAGTTAATCTAGTTCTATAAGCTACTGATAATGGAGAAGTGAAAATAGTATATATCTATGGTATGAAATATGCAGGACACCTCGATTTGAGTGAAGGTACATACATTTATCATTCATACTGTATTTTAACGAAAATATTGCATTGAAGTTGTAACAACAATCGTCTAGAACTCAAAGCAAATTTACTATGCATAGGTATTATTATCGTTATAATAGCGCAATCATACCAAATCGTGGTTGATAAATGTGCAGTTATAAAAACTATGATACGAAATTATCAAAGCCCGAATGCAATCATACGAAAACGGAAATGGAATCAATCTAAAACCATACGATGATATATTTACGATTTCAGTTATCCATAAAAATGAAACATATCACGTGTTTCATATTTATGACCCCATTCCAGGAGTGGAACATGCATGATTATTGAATAACAATAAAATTCGTTTCCATATTTATTTGTTATTGCATATCCTAGGGACATTTAATTAAATTGGCTGTGCAGCCACTTAATAAAAATATATTTTCTCTTCTCAACATCATGATTTAAAAGCTTCCAACTTCTCCTCTGTGATGTAATAAAACAGAAATATTTATATACGAAATTGAATTACTACCCACCATATTTGAACTCCAAGGAATTCTAAAAAAAAAAAAAAAAAAACAGTTTATAAACAGCATTAATATAGGAATGAAATATGAAACTTTGATGTCAGAAAAGTATGAAATCTGGGATGGAATTCATTCCTTTTTATCATTTGTTTCATAGCGAAGCAGACTAACTATTCAATAGACATAATTTTTAGAATACTTTAATGGTAAATTAAGAAAATATTTTAAATTTAGTTATTAATCATGAAATATAGGTGTCTGCTTCTATAATAATATTGATTACGACTTAATATAATAAGCATTTTAATTATGCACTTATTATTAATATATTATTTCAGTAGTTACTAATCAGGATAATCTTTTTGTAGTTTGTTTATATTTTATTGTTGCCATAAAGAATTGTATACCTAATTCATCTGTACTATATGCAAGGAAGTTATATGGTAGTACGACGGTAGTAGTTAAGTTCATCAAATTTAAATATATACACTGAATAAATGGCTTAATTGAGAAATAGAATTTCTTCACTGAAATTAACGATTCAATTATTTATTTGTTTTTGGCGAATTAAAAATCTAATTGGTATTAATATGACATTTATTTCAATGGAAATATTAAATATTTAATATATCTAAAAAATTTTATTACCAAAGAGAAAAATATCTAATCTGAAAATTTCAAAATGAGACAAGTAGGTATTTAAAGTTACCAAATATTTATTATTGAAATTTAGGTATAGTTTGATATTGTAGATTATTACATTAATTTATAGAAAACCAAATTTCATAGGAAATGGGAAAAATATTTACTTTTTAAATATAATTATTATTCATATGACTTGTAATGATTGGAGAAAATGCATATTATAAAACTTTTCACTTACCTAGTTTCATTTGAATATTCTGTATGCGGACTTTCTTAAATATAGATACATACAGCTATACCTAAGTAATAAAAAAATATTGATAAAAAATATATTTACCAAGGAGTCATTATAAAAGTTAACAGTATTTATTTTAAAATCTGTACCTAAAATGTTGAAATTGTAATTAGGTATATTCTGGCTGAAATAAGGAACATTTTAATAATTTTTGAGTATAAAAGATAACACTGACGTAGTTTTCCACAGAACACCAAAACATTATACTGCACTCGACGGGCTTTTCGCCAACCAAGTTGACATCATCTGGAGATGATTAAAACTAAACCTATGCTAACATTGTATCCTATTTATACCTAAACTATTTCTACAGTTCAGTGAACTGTAGAAATAGTTTTTCGTTTCACTGAATGAATAGAAGAATGTATTATGTATTACAGTTTTGGATGCTTTATGTAGGTACTGTTAATTCGAATTTGTATTCACACTTCTGCACATAATTTCTAATAATTTTATACTAGCATTGTCACATACATATTCGGCAAACTAGAGTATGTCCAGAATGGTGAGTCTAAAAGTCTAAGCTATTTCTTTGTTCGTGGTGCATGTTGTTCGTCTGGTGTATTTTATGTGTTCCGAATTATCTTATATTTCTTTACATTCAGTTCAGCGAATTGTGAAAATTGTATGGAAATGTAAAGAGACCGTGAAGATGGGAACATGTTTCTGTGAGTCAAATTATATAATCTAATTTCAGTTTCGTAATTAACAAACTTAGCGTATTTGCATGGCACTGTATCTAGTTTGGCGATGAAAATAGCGTCGTTGGAGCTTGAACGTTACTGAATGCTACTGCTCGTTCGATTACTGGAGACGTAATGGAAAAACTGTTGTGTATTTCTTTTTCCTTGAAAAATTATGTTCAATCTACAGTTTAAATGTAGTCTTCCTGCAAAGAAACAGGATCTCCGCTTTGTTAAAATACGATTATTCATTTTGTAGTAGCGATGGATACCAGATATATTTTACAGCAGGTTCTACTCTTCTTTTATTATCTTTGGAGCACATTTACCAGTGGCCTGTGGTGGAGGATAGAAAACTAAATATCATTTTACTCACCACCAATTCAGTGAATGTAATATTATAAAGTAATATAGAATAAGATATACAGGGTTATTCAGAACCTATCCATAATAAAATTTGGGGATGTTCAACATACATGTACAAATGTGGTAGTGCAAAAAAAATTTTTTTGGCGGGGTCTTAAAACTATTTAAAAATTTTTCATTGCACGCCGCTAGATACTGGTCTACTGTAATGGAGAGACCTTGGGACACAATGCAAACAGCCTAGCACAAAAAAACTTCGGAAGATCTGAGAGTATACGGACATCCGGCGCAAAAAAGATTTGCAGCGTTTTTACTATAAAATAAACTTAAAGATAGATAGATCTGACCAAAGTGACGTGTCTTTAAAATGAATAAAATTTTGTTACACTAATTTTTAAGAATTGCGCTACTTGATTACTAGGTATTAGAAACATATGAAATTTATAAAAAAATTGTACGTACCTTGTTACAAAAGCTGTTCGAAATTTTGTCCCTCGACCTGTACACACTTTTGGGCACGCCTTATCCAATTTTCCGGCAATAAAGCGAATGTTCCTCCTGGTGACTTGTACTTATTCGCGGATTTTCACGGACCAGATTCAACACTTGCTCCTCAGGTGCTAAAATACGTTGTGGTCATCCCGGCCCGGGCCACCATCTCGTCCACGATTTGCACGTAAATTACCAGTATCACGGCCACGTTGTACCACTGCCGTAAAAGTTGCATAATTTGGCGTGTGTCGATTGGGAAATAGATCCGCATACAAGCGCGAAGCTGCCACTGCATTATGTCCAACTTCACAATAAATAAGAATCATGTCCATTAACTCAGCATTACTGTACACATGAGCCATTTTGAAAATTTACACACTCAACACTTTACGCACTTACGCAGACTGACGACTCACAGACAATACAGATATTATCCCCACTCCAACATTATTCGGTCGGTTTTAACCAGCCGTTCCAGACAAAAACGTGTCTACTTTTTTATCACATTCTTAGGAATGTGGTAGAAAAGTATCAGATGTGTTGAAGTACAGTTGCCCAGCTACGTAGACCTTTATAATGGTATAACTTTAAACATTGTTTACGGGAAATCCTAATTACTTTTATTAAAATTTTTTTGGTGATATCGATTTCTTATTTAAAGATGCACATATCCTCAAAGTTTTAGAGATGAGTTTTGAATAACCCTGTATATAGTAATACTACACCATATATTGCTTGATTACTAATCTACATAATGTAAAACACACATAAGTCTCCCAATTTATATGAAAATAAAGTTATCATCTTCCCATTTCTTACTCGACTCATGTTAATTACCTTTCACCATTACCACTATTCGTGGAAGTTATACAAGCAGGGCAGGATAAGTTTTTGGTGCGCATTGGTTTAATTTTCTTTCAATATAGACAAATCTGTAAAATAAGGTGTTAGATATTCTTGTGCTGTAACTATTATTATTATTTTAAATAAAACATCTTGAATCTTTTGAAATAACCACAATATATTTATTCAAAATTGTATATAATTGTGATTACAATTGTGTTATAGTTGTATACAATTATGACTAAACGACAATTACATAATATAATTCATAAAATTATAATTTTAGAACGAGTTTCTTGAAGACGGATTAGAACCAAGTCTAACAAGAAATTACTTTTAATTTAGAAAAGTTATTACTACTGAGTATATACACTCTCTTTTAGGTAAAGCTTGCTGAGACTTTCCGGCTGAGGTGATTTATAAATAAGTACGTATGGAGTGATACCCATCACCCACATAATGAATGGAATGATATAAACTTGTTTCGGTTTCCAGATACTTTTGATTTCCATTGCTAGTTGATATTGTTATTTCTTTTCTGAATATTCTTTAGCTACATTATGGTCGGATGGTATTGCCACATCGATGTGATAGCTGATCGTTTTTATTTTATCTTGAAGTATTATAGCGGATGCTACTATATGATTTCTTGTTTCAGGAAATTGGTGGCACTTTCTTCATCCATCGCTCTAAGTAATTGAAATATTATATTTAAAACTTTTTTTATAGTTATTTGTCGTTATAACTTAGTCTTATATTGCAAGTATGGGTAAGTCTTCTTTCTAGGTATAATTGTAATAATAATTTATTATTATTATTATTTTTGTTGAAATACAGTCGACCGAGTCCCTGGTTTCGATTCTCAGGGTGGGCCGCTACTGGTTACCAGTAGCTATCCCCCCACGTCTGTAGGGTAGATTAAATTAGATTTATGTAGGAGTCGCCCCCCTGGCCTGGTCCACCGCGACCTAGAAGATCTATTGTTGCATTCCCAACCTATTTAGAGCACTCTGTCCAGCTTTGTCCTTTGCATTAGACTCCACAGCCTTGATAGAGGCTCTTTCATGTAGCTATTGGCTCTTGGTCTTCCAAGAGCCAATAGCCATTTATCGTCCGTAGGGTAAATAACTACTGAGTCCGGGAATCGTCTGTCCTGAGTAGACGTAATGAACCTAGAACGACCGCCTTCTGCATTCTTCCGGCTGGAAGATCTGCCGCATTTCGGCATGCTGATATGATCTTCAGTTCCGAAAGCAGTGTATCGCTTGCTCCACCGAAGACTCCTATAATAAGTACAACTTTACAATATGTTCTAGATAGAGTCGAAATTCGAAGAGATTTTCTCGATATTTCGTCTGTTTCTACTACTCTTTCAAGATAATGTTGGTCTCGGCTGGAGCCGAGAACTCCGCGACTACTTTATCTACTCAGAGAAATGAGTAGTTCTAATAAATTCAGCACTTCTCATTCCCCGACCTCCATACCCATGACACTGCTTCGATAGACGAGGGTGTTAAATACACCATCCTGGAAAGTCATTATAAATCTCTCGGTCTCCAACTTAAGCCCCGCTGACCTTAAAAAATGAAAGGTCAGCCTTTCGGATAAGCCATGGTCTTCAAGGCTCTTATAGAAGACACCCTGCAATGACTTATCCTTATGCAGCTGCAGAAATTTGCTGCCCTCTGCAGCTTTAACATGGGGTTTCAACTGAACGGGTCCAAACTCAGAGACAGAGTCGGGGTTCCTGCGTTCAGCGTCGAAGATCAGACTCAGTTCATCAGGTGCCCTTCGTGTTGCCTTAAATAGAAATATTCCGACCCCTGCATTGTCTTGGTCTTAGACCAGGTAGAGATAATAATAATAATAATAATAATAATAATTATTATTATTATTATTATTATTATTATTATTATTATTATTATTATTATTATTATTAATAAGTCTTAAGCTCCGTTTAGAGGGAAAGGCCCTATGCATATTTTTGTTGCTCCTATTAAATATTTTGCCATTTTACTAAAATAATTTAATAGACAAATAATATGTTGTAGCAGCAGCATAATTAAAACTATTTAGACAATGTTGCAAATAAATATTTGGACCTAAGTGTGAACAAAATAAGAGAGTCATTTGAGAACATTTTTATTTTGTATTTATTTTTATTATCTTTACAGCAACTCGGTTTGTGTATCCTAGAAAATGTTAAGTAATATAGGAACCATATATTTTTTTTAACAGTTCTGACCCACGGCACTGTAAGATTTATCTGAGGATTACAAAATGTAGAACAACAAGAAGCAAAACTTGAAGGAACAAAGCAAATTGCATGGGAAAATTGAGGAAATGCGCATGATTTTTTTGTTGACGCACTAGTCGAATAAGTTATTATAGGTACTCGAAACAAGAATTCAAGCGAAGCAAGTAATCAGATATAAAATTAGTTATATGACGTTAAAGGGTCAAAAATATTTGTTTCCTTGTAATTATGTAATCACACTAAATTACACTAGCGTAAGGCTACGCTGAGGTGCATCAAAATAGTACATATTTTTTATATTTCTGGCAAATAACGTTGTGGTTCCTTTATTGCGTGCACCGCTTGGATTCTTGTTTCGAGTTTATACAGAAGTTCTGTAGAATGTAAATGTCCTCTTAATTCCAAAAGTTAAGTAAAAACGCAATTCTGAATTAACTAATAGAATAGATTTATTACTGGCAGTACACCGAGCTATTTATGTAGATAATTTTGAATGATCCATTGAAATTAGTGATAACTTGCAAACAATAAATTGAAAATTCCAAATATTCATATCCCATGTATTGTGGTTTTAATATAAAGTTAACCAACTATACGATGTGGTTTAATAAAAATTGAATGCGTGATCGAAATAACATTAATTTGTAATGCACAACACAATTTGTAGCAAGCTATTGCTACAAATTAATTTACTATTATTAACCTAGAAAATGCACTAACTCAGAAATTTTTTCCAAAATAAAATCAGTACCATCTTTTATTAACAATTTTAACTGTACAAAACATTGGTTAGAAGAATCACGTTGGAAATTTAATAATAACTAAGTATATAATTTTAACAAAATTAAACAAATAGTATCATAGAAAAAGAATTATTATTGTTGTGGTGTGTGTGTACAAGGGTTGTTCAAATTGGCATATTTTTGAGGGTTACCAAGAATTTGTAATACATAGAGCAAATATAATAATGGCGCAAACTGCATCTGTCGATCTCTTATCGTTTTAGAACCACAGGGCGTTTCTCGATTTTTGGCAAAACCTTTTCTCGTTTCCTTTCAAAGTATCTCAAAATGGTTTGAACATTTTGCCAGCACTCTTTAGGCATAGATTCGAATTTTTCGCTTTTCTGTTATGACCACAACTATGTTTGTTTTTAATGGAACACCCTGTATTTCATTTATAAAATGGAAAGAGGACTGATTTATAAAATGGAAATAGGATAGAGAAGTTTTCCATATTGCTACGATATAGTAGTTGGCTGGCTTAAAAATCAGAGAAAACAAAAAACGAAACAAACACGTTTTACACAAACTTATAGTGTTTTAACGTATCCAGAGAACCCACTATCATATTTTCCAGAAATTCTTCGAAAAATAATATTTAAACTATATATATATATTTGGAATGCATTTTCACTCCTCTTTCCATTTAAAAAATACCAATTGTGTTCATCACAATAAATTGAATAATGAAATCAAATTTATATTTATCCCACTGAATGTATGTCTCAAAAAGTAGGTACCTAAAAAATGTTCAAACTATTTTGAGGTATCATGAAAGGAAAACGACCAAAGGGCATTACTCGGTTTTGCCAAACATCGAGAAACGCCCTGTGGCTCGAAAATGGTAAGAGATATGGAGATGCGATTTTCGCCATTGTTATTTTTTCGAAAAGAGTAGAAGATTCGTTCATTTCGATTTGGTTTATCTATTACAAATTGTCGGTAGCTCTCGAAACCACCAATTTGAACGACTAATCCAAGTATATTTTGTAGTTATTATTTTTTCGCATGGCTTTTACGCGTATTGCTATAGTTTTAGATTTTTAATTTGAAAGTTACAAGTATTGAAGGTTGGATGGATGATGGAGGGTGGAGAACTATAGATATTTTAACCAGATGTAAATATATTAATATAAAAAGGCAACAGTCAGCGCCGCCAACTATTTTTCATTTCTATAAAGTTGAATTGTGTATTTTATTAGCTACCTTCATCTGCCAAACCCATATTCCGCTACAAACTTCCAATTATATATAGCGATCTTCCTGACTTGGGACTACATCAGATTCATTTAGTCCAAAAATGGATTAGAATGAATTTTTGAGATAATATACTAAAACTCTTTGGAGATTGTTGCAGTCAAATCAAAAAGCTGTCATTCTCTATTCATAATTCTATAATTCTGAGTCGGGCCTTCCAGGCCTAAAATGAAACCTTCTAATTTATACAAATCTTTCTGGCATCCTGCCTATTTCCCTATCCATTATTGGTTCTCAACATAGAAGAGGTTTGACACCAAAATGAATTTGATAAAATACACAATGTATGTATTTCAGCGTATGTGATTGAATATAGAGTATTTTCTGTTTAATCAGTGGTTTCATTTATGAATGAAGAAATATAAGATATAAATGACAAGGATGTGTTTCCAAAAGATAAAAAAAAATGTTTTCTTTGATCCGTATCTACATAATTAATATAAAATAATAAAATGTTTACAAATATGTCAAAAATAATAAGCTAGGTTAATCAACAGTTGGAGTTTTTATTGTTAGGTAAGTATATGAGTATTTAGTCTTCGAGTCTGGTTGACTATTGAGTATTTTTTTTTAGGCCAGAATCGATCTAAGGAATTCGGCTGTCTAATTACAAATAGTAAGTGGGTTCTTAAATGTTTTTAGTCCAAGAAATACTAAAAGCATTTTTCTTAGCGCTGTATAAACTTTTAGTGTCTTAATTAAAAATAAAGTAGTTGAATATTAAAAAAACAAAAATTAATGAGTTCATTCTAAATGAGGAAATGGAAAATATTGTTTGACTACCTACGATTACCTGACTTGAACTACCCATATCTCGGAAACCAGGGGTCATTCTATTTATATATAATTCTACAGCAGTTTTAAGGAATTTTACGTGCAGGTTTCTTCATTATGCCTCAGAACCTTAAGAAGTTATTAGGTGGCATTTTTTATTTTTTTTTAAGAGATGAATTGGACCCAAAATTAAACAACTTCTCTATTTTAAGTTTTGCCTTTTATCCTTTAAGGGAGATAAGCAATATTGACGCGATTTATAATAATTATGTTCCTACATATTCTTTTACAGTCTAGTGTAGAAACGTTGAATAAAGTAAATATAGTTTTAAAAGCGATTAAAGTGGAAACTAGTCGCTTACACAATTTTAATCGAATACAACCCGAGTTGCCAATCCTTTAATAAGAGTTAAAGAAGTTGACTTGTCTGTAGGAAACTATCACCTTAGACAGTTTTACTTCAAACACCAGTTTATAAAGAGAATTCAATTCCCTCGTCGAAAATCCACAAAGTATAGGAAATGTAGGAAGTACGAAAGTACACACATGCAGTCTTGTCGTTCCTTTGATATCTATAAATTCATCAATCCTTCCGAACTTTGCCTTTTTAAATAATGTGAGAAGGCTGTGTCTAGAATTATCAAGTAATAATATAAAAAAAGGCACTTTTTTATATATATACAGGGTGTCCACCTAGTGCGCGTAAGTCCAATATCTGAATTAATAAAAGAGATAACTTAATTTTTTTTCAACAGGGTTGTCTAATATCCCGAGCTGCACAAAATGAAAATATATTTACATATTCAGGGTGTTCAGTTTTTCCTGGAAAGGTACCAACTTCATTTTTTTAAATGGAAACCTATATTTTTTATGGCATTATCGAATTCTACGTAAAAAATTAGTGGGACTTTGTGCATAACACTGCTATTGAAATATTGATAGTTTTCGAGATATTTGACTTTTAATTTTTTTTTCTTATGTTTCGTCACTTCTAATAGTTGACATAATTATGGTTGTATGACAGCTAGAAATTATTTTTTTTCAGAAACTGTAGAGTGAAGATGGCTCTTTCGAAAAACGTATCAAAAGTTGACCTGCGATATACAGGGGGCAACAGAAATCGTGCCAAACCTGATGGTTTAAAATTAGAAAATCTCGACTTTTTCAAATGTAACTACCCTGTGTTTTATGATTTCATTAGATGCCTTTCTGTAGACTCTACAATTATATAATAGCTTTCCCTATACCTAAGTTGCGTAGTTTTTGCAAAAAACCCACTTTTATGAAAAATACCCGATTTGCGCACTCCTTTGACGGAAAAAATATTGTAAGGCTATTTATTTTTATAAAATGTATTAGTTTACACTTCTTAAAATAAAAATAACTGAAAAATTTAGATAATTTCAGTTTAATAAACAAGTCTTTATGGAAAGTTACCATTTATTTGTAAATAAAAGTAAAAAATCATAAAAGCTCTACAAGTAATTAAGAATTAGCAAAACTGGCGTATGCTTTATTTAGAAGAAGTTCATGGGAATTATTTGCTAGCAGCACGTATTTATAGAGATTCCCACGTGCTGACTGTTTTGAAAATGTGAAAGAAAGATTTGAAAGAACAGCAAATGGGAATTATGAGAAAACTACCAGGAGACATGGGAGTAACAACGATAATATTTAGTTTAATGTTGTGGTTTCTGCTGTTGAAAATCCAAAAATATTAGTATCAGAAAATCAATAGAAATCTTGGAGTTTTCAAAAGCTCGACAAATAAGATATTGAAGAAGAAGTTTCATACGTATCATATTGAAAACCAAACGGTGTTACCGTAGTTAGAAAAATTATTAGTGAAATGGATGAATATACATAGAGTATTGAAAAAAGAATACGCAATACTCATACAAGCAAGCTAACCTAAAGTAAATGCTCAAAATGTCCACCGTTGTTTTCAACACAAAGCATTAATCTACGACGAAAATGAATGTGAACATTTCTTAAAATTTCGGGCGTTATGGTTAGAAACTCATTTTGGATCTTTTCAAGTCTTGCATATCCGTTGGTGGTACTTCGTATACTCGCTCCTTGATATAACCCCACAAGAAAACGTCCAGAATATTTAAATCAGGCGAACGTGCAGGCCAAGGAACTGGACCACCACGACCTAACCACTTATTTGGATATACGTGGTTTAGGTGTTCTCTAATCTGAAATATGAATAGATAATAGGAAAAGTAATACAACAATAAAATAATCACAGTACCGCCAAAGTGGAATGTGGAGGGGCACCATCATGCTGAAACCATTGTTGAACCAAATAATCAGCGGGCATATTCTGTAGCTGTAGAAGGGGAAGTTCGTTTTGCAAAAAATGCAAATACACATTGGCATTTAAATTGCCTTCAAAAAAGTACGGTCCAACAATATGTTCTCCACAAATTCCAGCCCACACGTTCACTTTGAAACGATGCTGATTATCTAGTACCCTCAATAATCTTGGATTATTGTCAGCGTAGTGATGAAAGTTGCGACGATTGGGTAAGCATGTGTTTGAAAATGTTGATTCGTCAGTAAACAAGACATTCATAAAAAAGTTTGGACTTTCCTGAATTTTATCCAATGCCCAGTGGCAAAATTGCAGGCGGTTTAGGTGATCTTGAGGTAACAGTGCTTGATGGTTTTTAATATGATACGGATGAAAATTATTCTTCTTCAGTATCTTGTTTGTCAAGCTTTTGGAAACTCCAAGATTATTACTGATTTTCCTGACACTAATATTTGGATTTTCAACAGCAGACGCCACAACATTAAACTGAATATCGTCATTGTTACCGTCATGTCTCCTGGTAGTTTTCTCATAATTCGCATTTGCTGTTCTTTCAAATCTTTCTTTCACATTTTCAAAACAGTCAGCACGTGGAAATCTCTGTAAACCTGGATTATTTGCTTTGTAAATACGTGCTAGCAAACAATTTCCATGAGCTTCTCCTAAGGCATAAACCATTTTCACTAATTCTTCTTTTGAATAGTTCATTGTATGCACGCTTAGTACTTACTCTAAACTGGTACGTGAATATTCAGTAAAAGAAGAAATGACATGTAAACTGATTGTCACAAATCTTATTGCGTGACAGACGCTCACTGCGTTTTTCCCGAGAAAGGAACGTGCGCAAATCGGGTATTTTTCATAAAAGTGGGTTTTTTGCAAAAACTACGCAACTTAGGTATAGGGAAAGCTATTATAAAATTGTAGAGTCTACAGAAAGGCATCTAATGAAATCATAAAACACAGGGTGTTCCATTTGAAAAAGTCGAGATTTTTTAAATTTTAAACCATCAGGTTTGGCACGATTTCTGTTGCCCCCTGTATATCGCAGGTCAACTTTTGAAACGTTTTTCGAAAGAGCCATCTTCACTCTACAGTTTCTGAAAAAAAATAATTTCTAGCTGTCATACAACCATAGTCAACTATTAGAAGTGACGAAACATAAGAAAAAAAAATTAAAAGTCAAATATCTCGAAAACTATCAATATTTCAATAGCAGTGTTATGCACAAAGTCCCACTAATTTTTTACGTAGAATTTGATAATGCCATAAAAAATATAGGTTTCCATTTAAAAAAATGAAGTTGGTACCTGTCCAGGAAAAACTGAACACCCTGAATATGTAAATATATTTTCATTTTGTGCAGCTCGGGATATTAGACAAACCTGTAGAAAAAAAAATTAAGTTATCTCTTTTATTAACCCAGATATTGGACTTACGCGCACTAGGTGGACACCCTGTATTTGTTCCTATGGATCTTTCAAAAAGCCAGAGTAATTAATTACATTACATTTATTGCACCAGAAAAGAGTTAAAAATATTTAAAATATAATTTATGAGTGCTAATGCGGTTGGTCTCGCTGTGACCCAGTTTCCCTGATGAAATTAATGTAGAGCCAACTGAAAGTGAAATTTAAAGAAAATAATTACAGACATGGTAAAAATTATTATATATGTTTAACCCTCAAAGTGGAAATTAGCCTGATATTTCTTCTTAAATATATGAATAGCAAGTCTGGAGAAGTATAATAACAATGATTGTGCTAGATTATCTGTTATATTATAGTATTATGTTTAAATTATTTATAGAAATTCAGCATACTGGTAACCTAAACGCTTCGCATACTTCCCAAGTAATCCTTATCCGTTACCTAAATATATTTTAGGAAAAAACAGATTTAAATAGAGTAGTAGTGAGCCACCAAGAAGAATGTAAACAGCTCTACATAATATTTTTAGAAGTATTCCAGGAATGACTAATACCTTACGATACTTACGAGTGTTAGGTCTTCATCATCATAATACTAATTAGGGCTACAGATGAAATAGAAATACAAGCGCTTTTGGCTCTTCTTATGTTGACAGCAAGTTATAAGTCTAATCAAGAAGATAACGCTGTCACTTTTTTCTACCAAATGTACTGGGCGCCCTTTTTTCCATGCAGTAATGACTCTAAAAAGATTTGAAATCCTTATTGGAGCTTTACGCTTCGACAATTCAGCCACTAGAGATAAAAGGGAAAAAGGATAATCCAGGAGCTCCAATCGCTGATATATTTCAACGTTTTGTGGCCAATTGTCAAAAATTGTATTTCTTGGGGATCTATGCTTGCGTTGATCAAATGCTTATCCCTTTTCGAAGGCGCTGCAAGTTCAAAGTTTACATGACTACAAAACCAAATAAATATGGCCTTAAAGTTTTGGCACTAACAGATGCTGGTACTAGTGACTTTTATAACGGAAAAGGATCAGATGGCTTAGGTTTATCAAATGAAGGAAAAAATTAGTTCTCAAACTAATTCCGCCAATTGTTAACAGCAATAGGAATATTACTGCAGATAATAATTGGTTTTCTTCACTGGAATTGGTACAGGAGTTGCAAAAACTTAAACTGACGTATGTTGGAACTCTAAGGAAAATCAAAAGAGAGGTTCCCAATGACTTCCTAGCCAACAAAAAAAATGGTTTTTTATTGTACGGGTTCACTAATGGCATCAGTTTGCTGAGTTACACACCCAAGAACAACTAAGCTGTTTTGCTAGTTTTAAGTATGCGTCACTGATGATACTGAGATAGTAGTGTTTTATAACAAAACCAAAGGAGGGACTGACTCCATGGAAAAAATGTGCCAATTATTTAACCAATAGGAGAAGCCCGCGCTGGTCACTATCCATATTTTACATGTTGGTAAAGATATCAGTAGCAAATAGTTCCATTTTAAACCTGTGCCTCAAAGACATTTCTCCCATAAAACAATTTTCTTTCAGGAAAATTTAGCTCTGACTCTTCTCAAACCACATCTAAATCGTAGACTTTATATTCCTAATTTGCGAGCAGATCTAAAGACTCTTCAAAGTTTACTTGGAAACGCAGAACCGCAGATCACTGCAAGTGATAAGCTTGAAAAAAAGCGAAAATGCAGTCTTTCTCATCATACAAAAAAACAGGAATAAGGGGCTATAAATGTATAAAATGTGACAAACCGATTTGTCTGGAGTGCTCCAGGAAGTTTTGCGTAACGTGTTGCCAAGAATTATAAATTTTATTTTAAACATTATATAATCCATAGATACTTTCTTATACTTATGTATTTTTCACCAATATTTGTTTTTTTTTTCTTTCATTTTTTCTATTGCTTGTAGCAATGTTACCCATGAATAAATGTTTCTGCATAAATATTAAAACTGTATTGTTCGAGATTTTCTGCAAGTTCTTTATTTTCTTAATGCCTGTGTCTGAGAGACTCATACTTCCAAGGGTAGACTAATATAACATGATACTTCGGGTTAAGGATTAAGAAAAAAAATAGGAAATTTTAGTTTTTGTAAAATATATAAGGAGCACTCAAATATTTTTTAAGTAAATAAAATGTTTAAACTGGAATTAAATTTGATAGGAAAAATCACACGCTTAGGTTTTTGAAACGAACTAAAGAATATGTTGAGAACTAAGACAACAAATGTTTTACGTGGATCACACTGTACTAAGTATATCTTTAATAATAATTATAATTATAATAATAATAATAATAAAATCAACTTTATTTATCCAATTACTAAAAAATACACATAAGGAAAGAAATACATTCCAATCTTGCTTGCAACTTGACGAAGTCCAGCTAAGTAACTACTCTACTCAACCAAGTTGCAATAAATAGAAATTCCTACAAAAATTCTAATATTAATAAGAAATTTAGAAATAAAGATAATTAAGAATAATAACTGGAACAATATTTGAAGTGGTTGGAATATTACAAAAATTGTTTTTTAAAAGAGTACGATGTCATTTGTAGAAGGTTGTTTGAGAGAGAGTCATATAAATATTACTGTGTTAAATGGAACCTTGTCTTAAAAAGAGCCGTGCAATGTTCAGCCATGGTTAATTTACAGACGTTACGCAAATTGACATTGTGAACGTGAACATTAAAAGTGAAAATATTCCTAATAGCAGAACTCTGTCTTGATCTCTATTGATTTTAAGTAGAAAAACTGCGAGATGAAGCTGCCTCCGATCTTCCATTATTAGCAAGTTTAAAGTTTAAACTAATTCTGCTAATTAATCCAACACATATGTTGTGCATCTTCTGAATTCTGTTTTTATTAAATGTATCCAAAAATGGACCATATAAAAAATAACAATAATTAAAATTAGAGAGAACAAGTTTGCATATATTAAATTTAAATATGAAAATATTCTTGTATCAACTTTTTTACATGTTCTCTAAAACGAAGATCTTAATTAATAATTAAACCTAACTTTTTTACTGCCTTTATGGTAATGAGAATGAGCCTCCTTCTATATATTACGCAATAAAATTATCTTCAAGGAATGCTACATTATTTTTCAAAAAAAAAAAAAAACATTATACACAATTTTGAAGAATTCAGTATAAAGTTATGTTCGTCAGATTTCTTTTTTAATTTATCCAATTGTACATTTATGACATTAGATGCTAAATGATATTCAGAATGTGATGATAAATTTGATACACAGATTTATCATAACTTTCATCATTCATTATTCAATTTTTAAGAAACAAAACTTGCCTTTACAGTCTTGAAATTTTAGTTGTTTTCTCATAGCCTAGTAAGAAAGTAATTATACGAATCTATGCGTCTGCGTTGCTCGCTAATAGTACATTATTTTTAATCCCCGTCTCCGACCCGAAGTCGGGTCAGGCAGGACAAGTAGACTATCCTTAAATTGGCTGGTATTATGTGTTTCATAGTGGCTGAAATTTCTTGTTCAATGGTGGGTGATATTGGTGTAGCTCTGATGTTACAAAGTTAGGATAGATATCCTTGTAACTACTAGGGACGGGGTCACTGCGTTACACGATTAAAAAGGGTAATCATGCAAGTGTAGTCATCTCTGCGCAATAAGCAAAGTTGCTATCTGTAAAATAAAATAGATCTTTCGAAACTCGTCTGCTTATTCGTCTAATGAAATATTTTCGTCTAATTTGATGTAATTTAAAACTTAACTATCATTTAAATAACGCAAATTTAAACTTGATTTGTCCAGTTATTTAAGTAATCGAAATTAAACTCCCCCAAGCTAATGACACAAGTAGCAGTAATTATTTGTCTGTATTGCGTGCAAGAATTTTATTTTTGATTAGACAAAATGAGATTAAAAACCGAAACCTGACTAAAAATATTTATAGACTAAATCTGCGGTTTTACACATGTTTATGTGGCTGACAATTAATTAATAAGGTTGCGAGCTTTCCATTATTCCCGTACTAACTAAAATTGCGAAAATTATAATATAAGTCGTTCCTGGGCCCACTCGAGGACCGCGAAATAATAAAATACCGCTCTCTCTCCCACACAAGTCTCTGACTCATCACACTCATCATTGAGATTAAAATAAGGGATAGAGATATTTGACTACCAACAACAATATGAATTTGTTAATTGCTTGAAAAGAGCATGTCCTCATTGAAAGAAGGTACCACTTCAGGAATTTTTCCGCGAAAAGACAAATTTAGAAAATAATTGTGGAAATCATTGATATTGAATTGTATCAATAACATTTCTTTTTAGAACTGTTTTGTCAAAAAAGTAGTCAGCTTAATAATTATTATCAAACAATTAATAATAATAATTAAGTATTAAATTAAGTTTACATAATAATGTTATCCTAAATCCTGATTCCTGTTATTTAACATATTTAACACATTTAACATATTTAATACAGGTGTAGATACGTGATATAATTTTTATATTACTTCATATATTAAAACCTTTACTGAGAAGTGTGCACGTGAGACGAGTCAGTGCTCGCTGCAGTAGTAGAATCCCGTATTTATCTGTCGTAAAAATATTATATACGATGGTTAATACGTCAAAAGTGAAACTCTCCAATAATAATCTTGTGACAGATTCAAGTAACTTACATGAAAAATGTTGACCTAAAGACGATTTTGTTTTTTGCTTCTTGAGTGAAACTCAGATAAAATGAATTGGGTTATTAAATGCGTGGGTTATGAAGAGGATTCCTGAAAATTCCTTACCAGATTTTGACAAAAAAATATGTACAGGCTTCTCCTTTAGTTTTAGGTAGGAACACACCCGAAACGAGTTAATAGTTTTGGTCTCAAGCGATTGGACTCGAATTGAATATATATTCTGAATGTTATCTAGTTCAATTCTTAGTATAATTATTGACTTTAACGTGGTTTAAAAATTGTTATGGTTGGAATTGTCATTCAACTTGTAGGAGAGATTTTATACTTGAGTGAGCATCAATATTACTATTTTACTTATTTGGTTCACTGTGTAAATTCAATTTAGTTAACTTCAATCCTACTTTTGTCTAAATCATAACTTTAGTAAAATACAATACAAACACTTTTATAATAACAGTGGTTATGAATAACAGGTTTAATAACGTAATTAAGCAAATTGTCCCATTTATAATTGCTATTCACTAACTTAGAAGATCGTCATTTATTAATCTTTTGTAATAATTTATAATCATAGTAAGTACACACCTTGTACATTTTTACTGCTAGTAGAAATCTATAAACATTTCTCATTATTAACAGTTGATTAGTCATCTCCTTGTACCCGTGAGAATGTGTGGTTGAACGATTCGGAGTTCGACATTATTACTTCTTATTACTCCACTTCATCTTTACGCCTTTACGTCCAAGCACATCACTGGTTATCTTGTCAAGCTTTTCTTTAGGAAGCCATCAGCTGATAACAACATATTATTGTAGGTCCCCTGTATTAGTGACAATGTGCGGTTGAACTATTTTCGGAGTTACTCATTATTACACCGTATTGCTCTAGTTTACATACATATCTGAAAGAAGGACTAAAGTCATTGTCATTCTGTTTTATTGTATTAACTCAGACTTCGCAGATGAGTCTGCGCACCAAACTTTCTAAACCATGCTCTGTGGTAATGGTTGATTTTTCGTTCTCTTTGTTCGTGGGTGGTCCATATATATAATACTACTATATCGCGGGCAGAGGTCAAAAAATTCTGAAAGCACGAGGTGCCGACACACTATCTCTGTCCTACTCCAGAGAACTTGGTTAAACATGCGCATGTGTACGAATATCGCAAAATCTAATAAGCTAAGCATGTAGCATTATCATTACATCTCTGTTTAACCACTTCTTCCGTCTTCTTTATATAAAAAAAATGATTTAAATGTCAAATGAAGTCTGTCAACTCCGTAACCATGGTGATTGACACTCTGTGCGCATGCTCAAATCGGACCAAGTTTTCTGGAAGAGTATAACACCATATTTTGTGTCTTTTAGTGTTTTCGGAGAAACCGCTTATGGACCAACATAGGGGATACGCGATATAGTAGTTTAGTAGTATAACAGGGTATATATAGGGTCGTCGAACTAGAGTCACGTGTTCCATGTAGAGTTGCAACAGTGATTAAAGAATCATAGTTAATCCGATTTTTCTTAAATGAATTTATAGTTATACGTTAGTGACACATTTATAGTTGTGATTTTAGTCAGTATGGTTTGCAGAAGGTATTATAGTGAGTATATACTCATGACGAAAAGGTATGAATCAAAGGATCATCCTGGGTTCTTCATATAGAAAAGTCAGTTTTCATTTTTTGAACGCAAATTCTGTGTTTTAGTGCGATTTTAGTCAGGCTGCCATCTATTTTAAAATGAAGTTCAACACCAAAAGTTCCGCAGAGAACCACCGACATGTAGCGTGAGCCCAAAGGGCTGTTATGGTCACATGAACTCTTATTTAAAAAAAAAAAATCCGCTTTTCCGAACAGGCTGCCAATGATAAGTATACAACTTTTTGTTATAAAACTGCTAAAAAACAAGGTGACATACCCTGCTCAAACGAAAACTCATTTTTATAAATGAAGAACCCAGGATGGAGGCCCAAACAGGTTCAATTAGGTACTAGAACGTAGCGGTGACTATTGTAGGAAAATTGAAATAAACAGTTTACAGCTACGGTACATAATAGGAACGTTTTCATTACGTGTTTGCGAACAAAATGAAGAATAATTTTTAGTAACTTCAATGTTTCACCGATCTTCTTGTGTGCTGTGGTAGTCGCGATTTTATGAAACTCGCCGCCATTTGAAAGTGGTATTATCACATGGTTCTTGTTATGTGTAATATTTTTTTAATTACATTTCATTATTCTAATACATTTATCCATATCTCGAAACTAATATGTAATAGGTGTAATATTAATGTAATGTTTAACAGGAAACTATTTGATTATGTATCTAAGTAACGAAATCACTGAAGAAATGAAGTTTACTGTCAAATAAAATTATGATAGTATGTGTGGATGTATGCATGTAAACATGTATGGATCATGTTAAAATATGACACTCTAGCTGCTAACTATTTAAAGTTTTCTGGAACTTAAATCTAACTATTGTTCATCAATTTACTGAATAGTTAGTTAAAATACTATATTCTTGTTCGTTTTATTTCAGAAACCAGATATAAGTTGTTTAATCTTCAATTTGTCAATATTTTCCTCTTTTAAAAACCGACAGAGTCCAGCTGATTCGTCGACGAAAGACACGCTTCCACCGTGATTTCACCTTAAGGAATGCTTTCACAATAGTAATATTATTTAATCATTTTCATTATCTATTATGAAACATGTGGAATGTCGATAACTTAAAAACGCCCGCACGCAAACGCAAAAAGGCAAATAGTCTTCAAACTTTACCGTTATGTTGGAGACTGGAATAAAAATTATATCCTAACCATCACCGTTAAGTAAGAAGTAGATACTAAAATTTTATTTCAGTAAGAGAAAAATAGTGGGGTTTATGAAAGTTGTACTTCTAAATATGAATGGGCAGAGTATTTTACTATAACTTTTACTATAAAATCCTTTTTTTATGCTGACTCTTTAACGAACTCTGGTATAAAAATATTATTATGCTAAAATGCAAATATAACAGCCTAATCCGATTTAAGGCTTTATTAATATTCCCACCACGCTCCTCCATGACATCATTGCCAAAAGAGATCAGCTGACTTTATTATGGATACGCCAGAACGGGACGTATTGATTTTTTAGTGCCATTGGTGTGCTTAGGTTGGTCTAATTTTTCATTCGCAAATTTTGTAATGTACGTATAAGGCAATAGAAAATGCAAATGGTGTATGTTATAGTGCACATCTGGGAAATTGAATAACGTATTTACATAGCAATTCCTGCATTATTGCTTGGCATTATAGAAACACTTTCCAGGTGGGTGTTGTAATTTGGTAAGTCCCAGTGTATCACACCCAGCTTCCTACGTTATGTTTAGGCACAAAAACCTATGCGATTAAATATTTTTACCCGAGGGAGCAGTAAAGCAAAATATATGTTGGTACACCTACATAATTTCTAAATGTATTCACCTACTATTAAAGTAAATTAATTTTATTGATTACTCTCCGCAAATTTCCGTGAATAGGCTGGTATAGTACAAACAGCAGCGATGAAACAACACATAACACACAACACAGCAAGATTTTGTCAAATTATTGAATCCTCGATTTATAATATATGATATTGGCAAAGTTGTTGGCTTTTAAATTAGAATTTATTTCTTCAATTAAAAACAAAAAAAGAGGACTTTCAGCCAGATATATGGACAAATACCCTACGTTTCGTCCGAGTTTTCGGACTTTTTCAAGCTTACCTAATAGCTAAAAATAATAGTTTTACATAAGTATTGAATTAGATTAGTGACAGAATAAATATCCAAAAAAGTGTTTTCTTACCTAATATCAATTTCCTATTTTTATTTTATTGTACGGGTTGGTTTTATTTTGCTTTTCGTCTTTTTTATTCCCATATTTTATATGGGAAATAAATCCCATTTATAACACTTTTCTCATTATCAATTTGGTAAAAAAATGCCTTTAAGTTTTCCACTTTTATTAGTAGAGGTAAATAATAAATAATTAGTAATGATAATAATAATAATAATAATAATAATAAAATACTTTATTGGCACAAACCCCAAATATAAAATATGCAAAGAAAAAATAATGAAATATATTAAAGTTTCTTCATATTTAATAATTAATTAATATTTCATGTTTGTCAGAGTTGCTCCTCCGGCAAAGATATGACTGATTACTACTCAACACAGATATTTTTTTTTGCAATATAATGTTGTAAGTAGTACAACAACTTCTTTTAGAAATATCACCACGTACATGACGAGAACACCTTTGTAGAATTAATTCTATTCTAGATTCATTACGAAGTTTGCAAACCAGTTGATCATATTCCATGTATTTTACGTGAAACGCACAATGTCCGTATTGAGAAATTTAAGAATTTGCGTGAAAGAAAAAAGACAAGAAGTTTAATTTGTTGTCTACAGTTCGTGAAACAAAACAGAAAATAGATTACCTATTTCTGTTCTCGTCTCATCTCGTCACGTATCGCCTCGTCACGCTTCGACTTGTACCGCCTATCATCTTGCCTCATTACGTGACATCACAAGTTAGTTTCGATGCTCAACATTACTTATATAATTATAAACTAAAATGTATGAATTAAATCATCAGTCATTCGTAATGATAAAATCACATAGACTGTTATTAATATCCATTGTAATTTCAGCTACCAGCTCGTCATATATTCGTATTATTTCTGCCGCACATCATTATATCATACAAGCTTAAGCGGCCATGTATGAGGTAATTAGGATGACAAATGCAATTAACAGTAAAACAAATTAACCGTGCAATAATCTGAATATAATGGCAAAGTCTGCAAAGTAATTATAATTCATAGGACGTCCTCAAAATGACAGTTATATTGGTCTGTCCAATCCGCGAATAAATCAGATTACATGAATTGGTTCCCTGTAGATTAAAGTGCATAGTTGGAACTCGTGGCTTGAGACGTGACAGAGAATTCGGAGGATTTTCTCTTGCGACTTACTGCCTAAGTTTATGTGCTGTTATTTAACTTTGGCACCAGTTCGCTCGCAGTCAAGATAAATTTTAGGTATTCGATTGAATACGTCTTTCAGGTTGATTAACTAATTGATTGATGTAACGAGGAGAATTTCGTATCCTGTGCGGCAAACGTGCCCAGTTAAATGTATTTTCTAATCTACTCAAGGAGACTGGAGAAAAGTAGGTATTTAGTCGTTTTGGATATAAGTCCTTTGGGGAAATTCTATGATATAAATAGTATCATGGTGATTTACTGTGCCAGGCTAGCGTACATATCCTTAGATGTATATAATTATACCATCTATTTACTATTTCAGCAGGTGATAAAATATGTGTCAAGCTACATTTTTAAATATATCAATATCACTTTCAGTTTAACCTGAAGTCGTCCTGACTTTATTTTTTTTAAATGAGCCTCACCTTATTTTAGTATTTAATAAGAATTTCCTTTATGGCTACAATGATGTAGAAATAGATAGATTCATAAATAAGGGCATAACCTACTCTACAATGTAAAGAAAGAGATAGCCAGTTGATCTACACACTGTATTACTGTGAAGCCTGCCGAGCCTGACATTTTTAATATTTCGTAAGGCAACCCCAAGGGCTAATAGATATACAGAAGTTGGTTTTCCTCTTTTTAGCAAAATAAAATATTGTCAGTAGATAGGCTATAGGCGTTCTGGCTCAATAACTCAATGTAAAAGCCCATAAGAGCAAAACGTGCACAAAACTGATCAGTTTTGCCCCCATCATTTTCCTTTAGGGACGCTGTAGGCGGTCCTGGTTGACCTGGTCGGTCCGAGGTGACCTTGGACGGACCGGAGTGACCTTGGTCGGACCGGGGTGACCTTCCTGGTCACTGGTCATTTTTGCGCACCCTTTGCTCTTATGGGCTTTTACATGGAGTTTTTGAGCCAGAACACCTATAACTTATCTACTATTGTCAGTTGAAATTGTCTATTGAAATAATGAAAAATCAACATGTCATTTCAGGAGAAAAAGTTAAACTAGCTGTCCCATGATAATTTGACATAAATTCTAATCCAGTTTTCACTATCCGATCAATAACTTTAAGAATTTTCGCAGGATTAACGAAACATAAGGTTGTTCATCCTAATTATATCTACAAAAATAATTGGGGGTGTTGTCTGGGTGTGTCCAACATACTACGCCTGTGGCACACTGTATATTAATATGTTATTTTGTATTTTGGTGTTCGTTGATTTAATTATTTTATTTATTTAATTTTTAATTATATGAAATTTGGTTTTATTGGCTCTAAAGTTGGGCGCCAAAATTATTATACTTTTGTGATTTGTATGCTCAAATTGTGAACCTAATTAAATGGATTGTTAATATATACATATATTTTTTTTTAATGAGTTTTTCTTACCCTTGCTCTCTTTAGAGTATGAGAATCTTACCTTGGAGTCGGTTCTTGCAGGAATTCTCTTTATATATCTCTTTTATTTTTTAGCAATACAACAGAAGGTTAATTTTTAAACAAGAAACAGATTTTATTAAAGTCCTGTTTGATTGAATTACAAATATAAACAAATTCACTTTAGTTTTACTCTTTCCTATCTACTTATTTCTATATCTACTATTCCTTATTAAAATAAGCTCTCCGTAGTGCAATATGTGTGGTGAACACACCTGTTATACTGTACGGTGAACACGCCTCTTAATCTATTTGCAATATGTAACGTACTTGCAATATGGGTTGCCTATATTTTTTTTAAATTACAATGAAACTATTTCTTTTACTCACTAGATGTTACTACGGTTCGAAACTATGGTGTCTAATCTATTCTAAGAAATGTCTTTCCGGAAGTTTTATATGTTAAATTGTTATTAAAAGTGGTTAAATTGTTCAATACTATGTGTCCAAGTAAGTACTTAGTTATCGTTTAGTTCTTAATGAAAATTTTATGTTTCAATCTTTGTTTGATAGCTATCTTTTGAAGTTTAAAGCTTTAAGTTTCTGTTCTCAGTAGATTTTTCAATTTTACAGTTTTGTATAAACAGTTCACTGTACAACCTTTTTGTCGTGTTTTAGGAAAATCTGGGTCTCTCTTTGGGTTTCGGCTGGGAAATATTTACTTTCCAGGCTTGCTGGATACCTGCTTATCTGCTGCAGATATCTGGTATCTTTCTCTGGATGCCAATCTTATGCACTGGATTCACAGTTTAAATCACTCAGGTGAGTTTATTTTACAAATTTATATTACTTGATTATTATTTCATTTCAAATTTATGCGAAATTATGCAATTTTGTCTGATCTGCTTAAAAAACGACGCTACTTCTCTCTTCCAAAATTCTAGAATCTCCTGTTACCATAACAAACTATTCTTTTTTTCTCTAGTCTCCTATTTTTTAACTCTTGATTTTTCCCTGTTTATTTTGCTAAAGTGTCCACCCACTTATGTTCACTAATTGACTCCTTTCTACTTTTTCACTTTAGACTCACTTTTAGTTATTCTAACTTAAAATTATGTCATACATTAATTTTGATTGTTCTACTCTATTAACAAAGATTTTTTACAATTTTATAATATATAATTGTTGATATTTGTCTTTATTTATATCTGTAATTCTTATCATGGGTGTTTTCCTTTACTATGACAGTTCATGTCAAATTTCTTTACCAATTTTTAACAATTTTGTTTTTAGTTGGAATTTTCTCACTGGAAATTATCTTTGGACTGGATTTTATGCTATTGGTTTATCCTATATGAAGATTTCTCTTCATTTTGATATGCCATGCTCTGGGTTTCTTATGATATTAACTATGTTTTGAATCAAATTAAATGACAATGTATACTCATTTACGGATATCCACGTAAGATAAATTATTTTATAAGCCTTATTTGTAATAATTTTCTAGATAGATGCAATAATAATTATTTAATGTACAATTTTCATCGTTATTGATATCTTTATTAAAATTATAATGTTCATTAATTAAAGAATTCAAATTTTTCTGGTACAGGTATCGTTTTTTATGATAACTTCAACATTCAACTATCGTTAATTCTCATTCTATTGCAATATATTTACAGCAAATTTAATTAACAGAGAGACATATGCATTCTTAGTGTTAATAAATTTTTTTGTAAAATAAATGCATACAATGATGAGCCCAGGTGAACTTAATCCAAACAAAATCCGAGATTATTTTTAAAAAAAGATATTCAATGTAAAATCGGAACTCGTGAAGGCCATTTCGCTTGCTTTTAAGTTTTATATTTAAACGGAATTTATCCTTTGTGAAGTGTCACGTCTCCAGGAAATCGATAAAATAAATGTGCCTATTATTTTCCAGTTAGTAGAAGCGAAATTTCATTGTAAATTCATTTATTCTCGTTAAATCCGTTGAATTCATCCGTTGCTGAGTTCAATTTTTTTCTACAAAAATTATGAAAAATTGCTGACGGGATGTTACATTCAGTGTGGTCGCACTCGGTGAGTCTACATTATTTAGGCTATTATATACGAGTACGAAAGTGATATAGTTTTAACTGAATTGAATTAAATGGCCATAATAATCATAATATACACATTCTACAATACAAGATATATTTTTATTATATTTGTTTTAGCACAGAGTTGCACTAATTCAGAGTATAACTAATCATACGTATCGTAATGCAGGGTTACTTTGTTACCCTCAGGATGTCTATTCTTGAACTTCAGGGAGTAGAACTTGTGAGAGAAGTAAGGGTGGTTTTCTTAAAAATATAGAACACTGTATTCTTCAAAAAATATTAAGGGAGGGAGCTACTCCTAAGAAAACTTGAAGTTCTCCTACTACAGACTGAGAGAAATGGTAAATTTAACCTAAAATTGTCTGTTGTTTTATGTTTATTTTTGAAGTATCTAAAGTCAAGTGAGTTACATTAAATCTAAATCGTCCTAACGGTTTGAATTATAGTATGGTAAGTCGTTCCTAGGAGCACTTTCGACTTGGGGAATAATCATAATTGCCATTCCCTCTCTCACATCTTTCGTCCGCGCTCATTATCAGAATGAGAATGAGTCATAGAAATATTATTACTATCGAAGATAATATACTATCTGTATTAATATTTCACGCATAATTGTTGTCCCACCTCCTCTTAATAATTATTTTAAGTGGAATAGGGAAGAACCGCAGGAAAGATCGAACTTGAAACTCTTATCTGTAAGTGAAATAAACTAGTGCTGATATGGTGAATTACAAAATCAATCGTCTAACTCCACTGCTCCTTTGTCACGTTTTTAGCTGAAAAGCGCGTAGCTATCTGTGGAAATAGGATGATCAGATGGCAGGCGCACATCTTTACTGCGGTTCGACACCTTAGACCTTAGGCAATCAATACGACAGATGGATATAAAAGGTAATTGATGAAGGCAGAGCAACGCATTGAGTTGGGAAATATACCAAACTGACGAGAATTGAAAGGAAATATGCTCAACGCACGGGGAATTTACAAAATATTGTTTTACGCTGTCATTCCAAAAAGACTCTAAAGTTCAATCTGGTGTAAAGATTTTTCCATTTAATAAACTTAATGAAGCGTGCCGCTGCTCTCGGGTGGATATGATATTTTATGTGTTTGCTGAATTTATTTTTTATTTGAATAACTTAATTTTCGATCACGCGATGTGGAGAATTTATGTTTACACTTCGCCACTTACATCTACCCTTCCACTGACTACTCGTTCAGGAAAACTAATTATTAAGCCACTATAGAAATTGGACCAGTTATGTTTTTGTACAAAGTTAGGACAGATCTGTAATTTTATTAGTTACAAAAAACACAATAGTGTGTACTGTATATATGGCAGAAAAAAACGGGTGTAAAACAATTAGTATCAATAAACGTAAATATTGGAAGGATTTTGATAAACAACAAAGACTGGGTTAATATACATTGAAACAATCGGGAGTATACCAAATTGACTGCGTGGATTGTGATACCGTGTATGTGGGTCAAACCGGTAGAAGTATTGAAACTAGAGTAAAAGAACATAAAAAATTCATAGTAAATAACGTACAAATTTTAGGATTATCGATGGATTTTGTAGAAAACAATGATTTTATAGATCTAGAAAATGTAAAGGTAATGCATCGGGAAAAGAAAGAAAGCGCTTAGATCTGTTAGGGCAATTAGAAATTAAAAAATCTTTAATTTGAATCCTTATTTTTACGAATGATCAGATAGATTTTACTCTTTCGCTCTTCTTAGAAAAGGTATTAAAAAACTCGGGCTTTACCAGATGGGAAGGATGAACCGGGGTAGGTAAATAGATAAATAACTGAAATGCGCTTGGAAATATTTAGTAATAAATATTTACTCTATTGAGAAAGGCCTAACAAGCCGAAATACTAGTATATAGACTATTTTCTATATATTTCTTGAAACATCTAAATGAGAACTGTTTTTTTTTTAAAACAATTATATGTATAGACATATTATTATTGTTGTAATCTGTAATCTGATCCCCATGATAAATATAAAAGAAGCATTTAGTTCAATTGTCTTGATACACATAAATTGTAAAAGAAATGCCGGCTATATAAATGCTAAGAAGCAAGGAAAAGTTTATGCCAAATAAAAACTACTGCTCCGGATGCAATGAGGGTAATAAAATAAGTGTGGACGGAGCTGCTAAACAGTAGATATAATCTGTACGTGTAATGAAGCAAAAACAAAAGCTGGAGCTAGATCCTAAAGAGCTTTCTTTCTCTTTAGAGACGTTTGATTTTGTTAATGGAAGACAAATTAATTCAGTTTACTTGGTGTAGCTCCAACGCTTTAAGTAAAAATCTTTGTGACTAAAATTAATGAGGACACTTTATTTCCTTGTTAGTAAACAAAGATTAAGTGTAACTATTTGTAATTATCAACATTAGTCATTAAAAGGTCTTAAGATTTATAAAGTCACGTATTTCTTTAGGAAAAGTTAAATGAAACAGTTAATAAGAAAAAAGATATTTATTGTATTTTACAGCCTGAATATAATAAAAGTGTCTATTAGTTAAATAGTGTTGCTAGTAACGTATATGAGAAAATTTTACTGTTTGTGGAATTAAGGACTTCTTCGAATTTCATATTATTATATCATGTGTAATGAAATAATGTTATCAGTAAAATTATTTTCGAAAATCAATTAAAATTATTTTTTCCATCAGGTATCAACGATTTACAAAGTAGTAATATAATAAAATATTATTTGAAGGTGTAACTAAATATATTACTGTGCATTTCCCAAAATGCAGATGCACTATTAGTCTTAAAACAAATCATGAAAAATACGATAATTTTACCGCGTTCTCGCGGAGTTTTTCATTAGTATGAGACAGAAATTGACTATATTAAATTGTTCAACTCTAAAACATCGTATATATGCCCACAATTTGTCAAGTTTTGTTTAATTTTATTAAATACCTAGTAAAAATCCAATTTCCAAGCATTTCTTGGTAGGAGATATTATTTGAAATTAAGTAGTTTTATTAAATTTGGAGGTGGAGCTGGCAAAAAAGCTTTACATACAGTCAGTTTAAAATTCATTATTCAGCAAAAATAGCTCGGACACGCCGATTTTATTTTATTTTCGCCTTATTTTACTTAGATGTATATTTAATTTTTTACATAGTGACTCAATAAAGCAACATCAGCAAGATGACGTCAATTTTGTTATTTTAAATGGATCACCCTGGAAATTTTAGTGTCACTTTTATCAAGTTTCCCTTTGCCTAAAGTTAAGTGTTTTCGAAATATTTAATTTTCTTAAAAAAAATAAAAAATCAGTACCTACTTACTACTTAAAACCCACAAAACTTTGTATGACTATTTGTAAAAAGAGTTAGTTCCAAATATGTAAAAAAATACGGTGTTCCCATTTAAAATCTTAAAGTTTTTATCGCCTAGCTTCATTAAGTCAGCATAATAAATTAATATATTATTTATAATGTAAAATAAAAGCAAAAATAAAAGACAATCGACGTGTCCGAACGATTCCTCAAAAACTTTACCATTTTGAAAACAATGAAAATTAATGCCGGAACTAGAATTCACAGTACATATATCTAGGAGTACTAGTATTAGGCAAGTTCGACAACCCCATTTATCCCGTTTCAGCTGTTTTGTTATTTAGGTGGTTTTGGTTATTAAGGCATCAGTATATTTTGTAAATATGGTTTCTTATACAAAATTTCACTTTTCAGTTTACTAAGTTATACTTAAGTAATTGTAATTTGGATATATCTATAATATTGCTAACAATAAATTCATCGAATCTAGGATTCGAGTAACAGTGTGAGAATGCTTTATCCAAATAAATTATGTACCAAGTATTATTTTAACAAAATATTGCTTTTTCTTCTTGTAGGTGCGCCAATATTCTTGGCTGTGAACGTGACCTTGTATGATTCGGGGTCGAGTGGGACTATCACTCTTTGCCCTCCTCATCTCTGTAGGCCTGGACGGCCTCGTAGAGGTGGACCCCATGATACTATAACTCCCAAGATAATCTCAATCGGTGTACGCGTTTTAGACTCTACCGCGCATGACGTCACTGAGTGACAAATAATTTGGATCCTAGAAAGCCTGCTACCTGCTATTAGCATAATTTGTCTCTGAAGTTGAGGATGAGAAAATTGAAATTGTTTTGCACTATTGTTATTGTAAATTGTATTGTAAATTGTTGCATTATGTTTTGTCTAGAAGTTATAAAAACTGAAATTGAGTTAGGTTAAATATTATTAGGTACTACAAAATTTTTATTTATTTAAACTAAATGGTTGCTCATTTTAAAAGCGACTGGACTGCCAAAAATCAAAATAAAATATAACAGGAGGGACAGGGAATTAAAACACTAACTAACAATAATATAATTTATTCGTCAGTTCAGGTGGTAATCTTGGTGTATTTTCTTTTCCTAACGTTAGACGCTTCTTTTAAGTTTCGATTCAAAATTCGGATTTTGAAGTACATTTTACATCTGAAAAAAAGTTTTTTTGCTTCTAAAATTACATCGATATGTTCTGAATTTTTTAATAAATGTTGTATATAATCCTTGCAAATGTTTAAGGAATCTCCATTAAATGTTTGAAATATAGACTCCAGTTCTCGACACTTGTTCAAAAAGTTTTCTGTAGGTTTCATTAAGCCACCTTCAGATACATGATTTATCCATGTGAATGAAGAATCATTAGCGCCCGGAACATATCCTAATTTTTCTGTTTTTCGCAATTTAAATGCTATATAACCTGCTAAATTTTCTAAACCATCCCACTGTAACTCGGTAAGGTCGGTATGTTGATCACTGTCAAAATAATTATCACATTCTGGAACTTCTAGGATACCAAACATCTGTCCTGTAACAACTTCTGCAGTATCTTTCTCATTATTTAAATTATGAACATTCATTATTGCAATATTGGGCACATTATTTACTTCTTGTTCGACATTTGAAGACTCAGAAATAATTTCATCATTTCTCCCCATTACATAATTTCGAAGCCGATATTTAAACTGCAAAGCAGTGGGATGATCATACAGGCCTCCAATTTGTCTAATAATGGAAAAAAATCCTTCCAAAGGATCTTGATTTAACTGATTTGTTAGTAAATACTTTATATTGAAATTGAACATACTTAGACGGACCTAAAGTTGTGTCAGTTTTCCTCTCGTAATCGAAAGAACTCTGTATTTTAATTTCGTCGAATAAAAGAACGCAGGCCTTCTCCATTCTTGATAAGGGAGAATTCTTCATCAGTTTAAGAACTATATTTAAGATACCTAAAATTAAGTGTTAGTTATTACTTGATTATAACGTGTTTTTAGTATATTTTATACCTGGGTTGACATTAATTTTTGTAGCCCACCGTTTCAAGGTAGATACCCCTGGTAACGGGTAACCTCTTCTTCTCAATAAGCGGTAAGAGCGTGGACCTCCTGCATATAATGACAATGCAGAAGCAATGTCTTCTATTGTCCAATTAACTTTCCTGTCTGATTTTAGTTTCCGGAGCTGCCCTTTGGTGAAAATCTTTTCAATCAATTCTAACTCCTTCCTTTGTTTCTCGATAACATCTTTAAGATGCACACATTCCTCTTCAAGTGTTTTTAATTCTAGCGCACTGAAATTTAAAAAAAAAAACAATAAACATGGGAACTTAAAAAGTATTTAGCACATTGTTTGAAACACCCTGTATGCTTCGTTAACAACAATTTAAACACACCTTTCAGTTTGTGTAGCAACACTTATACATTCTTCTTTTTTCAATTCTCCTTTTTCGACAAGTTGTTCCAAGTTAACTTGTTCTATTTCAGGTACATCAACCATATGTCCTTGCTTTTTTGAGTCGGTATGCCTACAAAAATAGTTGTATGTATCACAAGTTACCGAAATACTAATTTTGTGTATTATAATGTAAGTCTGCTAAGGCGTAGATATTAGATGAGTCAAAAAATAAGACATACATAGTACCTACAAAATAACATAGGTAATTAATTATAACTTACTTGTCTAGGTTTTTTCTCAAATGACGTTTTTCAAGTCGTTCATTGCGTTTATTGGTTTTGGAGTTGTTAGAATGTTTTGGCAGTTTAATGGACGGTATAGCGTCTGGTTTAAGTTTCCACTTATTACGCGGAAGATTTAGTACCCTTTCCTTTAAACAATAATCGCTTTCGGTAAAATGATCACAACATAATCTCGCGTTGTTAATGTTAAATTTGTGTTCTTGGTAACATCGATGTATCCATTCCTTGGAAACAGATTTGTCCTTAGGAAATGAGAAATAACGAGATTCCGGTTTATAACCCTTACTTTTCTTGTTATTGTTATTGGAACATCCCACTACAGCACAAAAAACCATTTTAACAATTCGAAATACAACGAAGAAGTAAAATACACACAAAATAAACACTACGCGTCTAAATATCAGCAGTAGCTGCTTCCCGCTTGCCAACTTGTTGTCACGGACTGACGTCACTAGTCGTAGGTAGAAGGGACATAGCCTGCGCATGAGATTATCTCGTCAGTTATAGTATCATGGGTGGACCCCATCCCTCACCAACCCCGATCACAAGAGTGATAGGTGTGGGCGATTTGTGGGATCTCCTCCTGTCCTGGCTCTACCCTGCCGGCCGGGTAGGATCTTCTGGCGCTCTTCTGTCTTGATGTTCTTTCTTCGCCAGCATGTTAACCCCCGGGGGTGGTCTGTCATGGGCGGGGGCGGCAATTGCTGCTCCCGCCCTGGGATTGTGGTTAGGTGGGGTCGGGATTGGCATTGTAGCCTACGGATGCACCTCTAAGAGGGACCAAATGGCCCATTAGTGGGTGTCGGGGTCTTGTAGGTGCGAGTATACACAAATGTGCAATTTATATGTAAAGAAAGTATTCCAAGATTTCAAGTAGGTTATTAGCGAAAGAAAGAGATTGTAATGAAAACTGATCCATCATGTATAACGTATTATTTATTTTAAAACGTATGATCAGTAGCGACGAGACAGATTAGTTATCGATTCGAGTAGACTTTAGTTTCTATATATTGCGGTAAAGATTTGTAGCTGCAGAAATTGGGTTTGAGGTAAGTAGGTCATACTTTATTGTACCTTTATTGAAACGATTGGAACATTATCGCTGTATTTCTGTAGAAATATATAAACCACGTACAGACTTAATGGAAGTTTGATTGTAATAGTTTTTTTAAAATAAATAGCTACAAAGTAGCTAGAAAGTTTCAAACGTTAAATACGTCTGACTCTTGATAAGCGTTCCGTGAAGAAGTTTTGTAATTTAAAATTATTTTATAGTTATATATCCCGTGCACTGAAGTATTTACTTAACTCTTTTAATTTAAAATAGCAAAAGTCAATGAAGACTGCTGTGCAGTCGTCATTTTTCTAATGAAAAGTGTTCTGCCTTATCTTATCATTGATAACATTCCTACTGCACCTATTTGTCCACGGACAATGGATACACTCGTAGAATGGAAAAATATACAGTGTATGTCACGATGAGCTGAATCGATCTGAATCTTATGGAGAAGTTATTCCATTCTTAAAATCGTTGATTAATATAAAGTTCATTTTATCCATTATTCCCTATACCTAAGTTGTACCATTTTTAAGATATGCAGTTTATTTGAAAATCAAGCTATCAAGAAACGAATTAAATTACAGTATTAATATAAAATGTAAAAAGTATGTAAACTTGATAAAAGCAGGTGTACAATGCTATACAAAAAATTAAGTTAAACAAACTAGTTTCACAAAAACTCAAAAACTTAATTTTTTCACTTCCATTAAACTCCTATCAAAAAACTATACAATTATGTATAAAATTTTGTGTACCTAAAATGAACCTTTTTTGAGTTATTGCCAGAAATCTATTATAATCAAATCCGGTCTCATCTAGAAAGTCGTTGGAACCTTTGGTCTGAAGATAACACAGACGAGTTTTCCATATAACACTGAGATCGACAATCTTCGTCAAGAAGTTGTAAAAGAATATCTTCAACTCATTAAACTTTGCATGAAAGTTTAGTGTTCCCCAACATGCGTTTGACAACAACCATAAAATAGATAGGAGCATTTTAAGACTAACTAGAAATGTAACAAATTCCAGACAGTATTTGAGAGTTTGGAAATTGCAAAGTCTTAAAATAGTATGAATAATATTATCTAGTTACTTGTGATAAGTGTAAGGCCATGGTTTAGAGGAATGTATCCAACACAACCAGCTTCACCTATCCCTTGTCTATTGTTTGGTCCACCTTTCAGGTAATTTAAACTTGAGAAATATCACATCTTGCATGAAATAGTGAATATTTCTTCAATTTAACAGTGATTTATGGTGAATGTGATATAAAGTCGTGGTAGAAGGCTTGTGAAACGTTTTCCACTAGATATCCAGACAGATCAAAATATTTCCATGCATCACGCACTTGAATAATAACTGAAGCTAGAGAATCAGATGCTTATAGATATAATAAACAAAATAACAGTTTTTCGTGAATAAATCCAAATTGTTCACTTTAGGTATAGCAAATTCTGCACAAGCCAATTTGTAGGTACATAAGTATCTACCTCGACATGACATATGAGATGAGCAGCCCGTTAAAAGAAGCAAACTCTTTTTTCAATATCGTTACGTCGAAAACCACATAGCATAATGTCTGTAACTTATTTGTGGTCCGTTTTCATGATACATAGTTTCTTTTGGGATTACACCACCTGTAAAATAACAAAAAGCTTCTGGTTTTTTGCTTTTTGTTATTTTACAAGTGGTGTAATCCTAAAAGAAATTATGAATCACCACATAGAATAGTTTATATTACGGATGTCTGTCTTACACATTTCTAAAGTCAACGATATTAGCTTTTTGAATATTGTTTAAATTGATTTATTTGGTGTATGTTCATAGAAAATATTTTAAAAAGAATTTTTTTAGATAAGATAAATTATTTATTATATGAGAAAGAATTACTTATAAGTTATGTAAAGATTAGTAGCTGCTGCTCCAAAGAAGTTTGTATTAATCAAATCAAAAGCCTTTTCATATCATCAATATGAAGGGTAAGCAACGTGGTCGCGGTGAGTACGTACTTGGATGGATAACCGTGTATGGGGGACCCGCCATGCTTGCCGCGGAAGCTCTACAAAGTTAGGCGATGTTTGTGTAGAAGACGTACCATTCCTCAGATAGGGTGTCAAACCGAAGGTCCTGTGATCGTCTTTGGGATGTGATAATATGTAAGTAAAAGATACCCTACTACAAAAGTTTAGGTTAAAAAATTTTCAAGGTGGGTGTTGCTTGTCTGCTGACATTGGTGATTGGTAATAGTCGCAGAAATAGGGTGACGTTAAATAACAGAAAAAGAAAATAGGATATTTCAAGACGTAGGTACACTTATTGTTGTTTAAGTGAAACATTAATTCAATAGAAAGGTATGTACCTTAAGTTAGTAACTACAAAATATCTTAGTGTCCTTATGGGCAATCATCCGGAATAAACAGGGTGGCCCACCTATCTCCGCTCGGACCGAAGCTACTAAACCAATAGAGATTAAGGAAAAACATTCTTAGAAGTAGTTTTGTCTATAGTGAGCCCAATTTAAAATTGTTTTTGAGTCTACAGGGTGTACCATATATCCGAGGTCACGATTTCAGATAATTTTTTTAAATAGACCACACCATATATTTTTTCAATTTTAGAATATGCCCTATGAGGGCTTTACAAGGATATGTTTTTAAGCGTCAGATGGCACGTTGCCAAGTTATTCGATTTTCAAGGAAAATCAGTGAAGAATCATCTATACTAAAAAAAAACACTCATACAGATTGTTTTGTTAGAAGTTCATTAAAAAAAATTCAGTACCTACCTATGCAAGTATCTAAGGTATGTACAAAAATTTGCATAGTATTAGCAACAGTTTGAAATATACGGGGTGTTCAGAATAAACCACCCGATTTTGCCATCGCAATCGCTAAAACTCTTCTTTTCAAACGGACCACCCTGTATGTGGTGGTATCATTGGAAAGCCTATTAAATAGGCTTTATAATATAATAGGCATAATTTAATATGAATATTATTGGTTAAAATCATAAAAATCATTAGTACATGCGATTTTACTCAGATTTTTATTGACACCAACTTAAATTAACAAAACAACAAACAATTAGTCATTAATATTTTTTATTTTTAATAAATTTTATTTTAAAAGGTATTCAAAATGCCTGCCATTTTCGTGAATGCATTTTTGTGCTCGATCAGTTATTGAATGTCGTACTTTTAACAACATGTCTGGCGTAATGCAGGCGGAAGTTTCCCTTATTCTTATTTTCATAAGGCAGGTTTGGCATAAACTTTATCTCTTACATATTTAATTACAAACACGAATGGAAAAGTAAGCACAGGATATGGTGGAGTTTACTAAAATTTTGAAAAAGGGTGTAACTTCTTTTTCAAAATTTTAGCATGGACATTTCTATGGAAAAAGGAGGAATCAGCTACAATTTTGTTAAATGCAGACCAACATATTGTAACTGTAACTGTTTTGTAACATATTTACAAGTTTGAAGTTACTTTAAATTCATATTTCATGATAAAGAAAAATGTATCATTTAATTTGTCATAGTGACAATTACATTTCTTTTTAATTATCACAGGAGTTTATTTTCTAATATTCTTTTTATTTTCTAAGTGAGGCAAAATGCCAAAACCGTCGATATCTAAATAATGTGACAAACCTATCGTTATAGACAATACCGATCCTTTATACTTCGCATGTAGGTAAGATGTGATTCAATTTGAATAACATAAAGATAATTTATTTTACCATTTAATGATGAGATAAGTTACCCAGAATGCATGCACAGTTCGAAACTCGTTGTACACAGCAATTTACTGACGTAAAACTGGAGATGATAGTTCAAATTAGTCCATTTGGTAATTTTATCGGCACTTAAAACAGAGAATTACTACCCTGGACAACCAAGTAAAATGACAAATGAATGCAATTAAGACCAGCTCTGCACTTTAGACTTAATTCGTATAATTTTCTTTTCCAAAGATAATTTCAAAATGGTGCTTAATTAGAACAAAGTGGAGAGTTGTGAATTATAAGTACATTTGCTTGATTAGAATAGTTTGTACAAGGAAACACGGGTGATTTCGTATCAAAGAAGCATTAATAAATTATTTAGAACGCCAAAGTGTTTCTTTGGAAATAAATGTCATATACTATTAAGAAAAACTGTAGTGATTAACTTATAAACTCCTAACAGATTCTGAGATGTTAATGACGAATTTAAACAATGTAATTCCATTAATTGAGTGCATTTTGAAAACCAACTTATTTGTATTAAGGTTATCTCCAGCTTTTATTTAACTTTCCATGAGTGTTTATACGTATGTTACCTATTTTTATATGTAAACGTGATTCAAAATATATAAGACTAATTTCAAGCACTTCCTATTGGGCTAAAATTTAGCACACTAATAGATCTCAGATGTGCCTTTGTGTGATATTATTGTATCCATCTGGACTCCATCCAGAACACAGTCTAAAGCTAGTGGTACTGATTATAGGTGGAGCAAGAGATGCACTGGTTTCTGAACTAAAAATCATACCGGTATGTCGAAATGCGGCAGATCTTCTAGCCGGAAGAATGCAGAAGGCGGTCATTCTGGGTTCATTACGTCTACTCAGGGCACACGATTCTGGGACTCAGTAGTTATTCACCCCATAGACGTGGGGATAGCTATTGATAACCACAAGAAAATTTAGAATTTTTTATACAAAAAAAAAACAATAATAATAATGACAAATTCATTAATTCCCAATATAGAAGGGTATGAAACGTAGAATAATAAACATTTTTTGTATATACCTACATTTTTTATCAACTCACTTTTTTTAAATAAGGATCTCCGGGATAGGTAAGCAGTTAAAAAATAAGAAAACATACAACAATATAAATTACACAACCACCAAATTCAAAGCCAAATGCTGCCTGAAACGGTGTTCACATTGAAAAAATTTTGACAAATTCTTCATACCGCTGACATTATCAGCTCTGAAACTAGAAATTGAAACTAGACTATAATAGGCAGTGTGACCGAGAAATGCTGCCACAACTCGCTCTAGTCCATTGCGCTACCGTGGTGGTAATATAATAAGTTATAAGTAATAATATTTTAAAGCAATGAAGTTCTTGCCAGGCTACAAGTAAAACTATTCAGTATCTTGTACACCGAGAGAAAAAAACTACGAAAACGTTAGCGTAATAGTTTTCCATGATCACATATGGCGAATGAAAGCCACGTATAAATTTATCAATTTAAAAATGTCAACTAGTGTCTGTTAATGCCCGCATGTGAACTGTTGCTTCAAAAATTATTTGCTTGATTGTTTCAAAGGTATATCTTCATACAACATGAAATATATAGTTGATGAAAACAATTATTGTTATATTGTTTCAATTCATGAAATTAATTGTATTAAGATAAATGGATGGTTGAGATTACATCTACTACATTGTTGTATATAAATGTATATGGTTGAAGTAACGTCTTATGTAGTTTAGATTTAATTTTTCTTTAACAATTTTAAGTATTAGTGCAACCATTTTTCAAATTTACATGAAAATAAAGATGATCATACTACTTTACCTGTTACAGTTGTTGATTCAATATTTCAGAAGGCTTCTAGGAAAAATCTAAACATTGTAGGTATTATGGGTAAAAGGTAAGTAAATTCTAATTCTAATTCTAAATTCTAAATGAATCAAACAAGTATAAATCATTACAACCCTATATATTTGAAATAATATCTGATTTGATATTAACATAAAATTATAATAAATAAGTAAATATTGTAATTATATAAGTACTTACAATTTACATAATATAGTAAAAAAATATAATCATAAAGATATAATAAGTAGAGCGAGAACATTGCGATCAGTTTCAAGTGATCCGGTAATAAAGCAGGACAAGTAGGTACTTACTTTTAAAACTTTCGATTAGGTTGGAAAACCCCCAATCTTCCAGCAAATGGATGATTTCATGGTTTTTGGTAAGAAGAATAACATTAACGATCAACATTCGCCGCCGCAGTTAACTCCACAAAACAGATAAAGTTAACACTGGCTGGGCTCTGTCTCTGTATGTTGTAAAATACCCTCTAATCTGTGATGTAAAATGGTTGATCGCGATACTCATAGTAGGTTAGGAACTTCTTAATTATCTTGCAAGCGTCACTGTGGATGGTCCGTTTAATCCTATAATTTTTTAACTAAAAGGCCTCGAACTTGAATCCATACGGTTAAATAATATCCATACAGTGCTTTCGTGAAGTAACGAATAAATTAATTATTTTAGAAATTGAGAAGTTTTCGAAAAAATCCCCTGACACGTCGATTTTGTATTTAAAAAAGGCACTTTTTGACATACGACCCATATTTGTGACGTCTCGGTCAGGTGCTGCATAATGGGGAGGTGCACCATCTTGTTGAAAGAACATGTCATGTTTCTTGGAAGATCACGTCCCTCTATATCTGGATATAAAGTTATTAGTGCAGGAGTGAGGTCGTCTCGAAGAAAATACAAATCTCTTGCACCAGTTAGGTTGACGTCAAAGAAATAGGGACCCAGAATTCTTCCGTCGACTATGCCGCACCACACATTTACTTTCTGGGGACTTTGAGTGTGATACTCCATCATCCATCGGGGATTCTCGGTAGCCCAATAACGGCAGTTTTGCCTATTGACATGGCCGTTCAAAACAAACGTAGCCTCGTCAGAAAAAATTACGTTCTTTTACGAAATTATTATCATTATTGCATAGCTCTTGCATTTGCTCGCAGAATTAATTTCACCGATCAAAGTCGTCTTCAGATAGCTCATGAACAAGGCATACCTTATAAGGATGATACTTTGCTTTTTTCATAACTTTGTGAACTGTGGACGCTGCCATATTGAAATGAGAAGCCAATTGGTTAAGTGTTGAGTGATGATTTTCTTGTATTGCCAACAAAACATTAACCTCATCATCTATTGATTTTGACGGTCGACCAGATTTAGGAAGATCATGAACATGTCCAAAGTTACGGTATTTAGACTCAATATTGCTTACCATGCTTTGGCTAATGGGATGTCGATCAGGATGAGTTTCATTGAACAATTCAACTACTTCTCTTTGGGTGCGCATCCTGTCTCCAAATCCGATCATGCAAATAATTTCAGTTCGTTCTCGTTCAGTTAATTTAACCATTTTTTTTTATACAATGACAAAGTTACAGCCTGAACAAAGTATCCAGCATGAACATGGATTGATATTAACAAAATAAACGTCAACAAAATATTTTTCTTAATTCAAATGGTCGAATAACTTAATTTTGAATAATTATTTTTATTTTCAGAAAAAGTAATTCCATCAACTGGCAAAAAGTTAACACTTGGAAAACTGTTGGCCTTTTTTAAGTGTATATACATTTCCTGTCCTTGCTAGTGTAACATCCTTAGTTTACTTGTTTCAGAAGAAACATACGCTGATAAACAATGCTAGAAAACTCAAACTGGATAGCAGCTTATACAGGATACATTAAATCAATGAAAAACTTTGAACATTTAATTGCATCTAATAAAAATATATCAGACAAATTATGTTGTCTTGAAAAGTTTCTACGTAAATAAATAGCATTTCATCTTCTCATAATTTGGATTATCCGTAGTAAATCTGTCATCGAACTATTATTAATTCACCCTAATCTGATATAAATTATTGCACTCACATTGATCTATACCACCTTGTTAAGGAAAGGTCAGAGCTCACAAGGCACGTCGCACTACGATTGTTTCCCACCATTTTAACTGCAGAGTAAGTGCTGGGGCTTTATTCCACACAACTGAGCATTATTTAGAAGGCCATTGTTAGGGCGAGAAACCCTACCAAATACCGAATTATAGCAGGAATTTGTCGATTTAATTAAAGCTTAATTGCCAAACACATTCGATAAATTGTTGTAGAGAAATATGTTGATTTCTATTGTGAAGGGAAATTTCCATTTACGAAAGTTTATTTTATAAAGGCTTGGGTTAGAACTAAATAAATCATTTAGATTACACTCTTTCTTCTTCCCCAAAACCTCTTAAAAGCGAAAACAAACTCATTAAGAACTGCAAAGTTTTCAAGGGAAATACTAGCCAAAAGTTATTACCTTTGGCTAGTATTTGCCTTGAAATATAAAATGGACTAAAACGAATTAGTGGTAGCAAATTTTAGCTACCCTTGAGATTTTATATAAGAGCTGTAATTCAATTTCTTTCTTAGTGAGTTGATCTTCAAAATTTTAATATATCATAAAAGGTGGTTCCGTGGGTAAAAGTGGAATTTTCTGTATATACTTATGTCCTAAACCCCCCTTCTGAGTTATACACCCAAATGCCAGGGTTAAAATTGAGTTTTTATTTTCTTCCGAAAATTTGGGAAGCTATACAAAATTGAAATTTCGGGGATATAAAATACTTACATGAAGGCTTATTACATATATTATTTCAACCTTTCCTTCGCATTAGAAGGGGATAAAAAATTTTTGATTGAAATTTTTTATAGAAGCGGAATTTTCTAATATACTTTGGAAAGCTTAATTTCTTTGCAATTATTTTTGTTTCCCCATTTTTGTCTTTTGGTAAAATTGAAAATGAAATGTCTTGGTAGGTGGTAAGTATTTGTAATAAGTTTTTATGTAAGTACATTATGTCACCTAAATTTCAATTTTAGATCCCTTCCCAAATTTCTGGAAAAATAAAATTCAATTTCAACCCTGCCCTGTAAGAAGCTGAATTTTAAATAGAAATATTTCTTGTTATAAACTACAATTCTTATTACTTATATTCATATTATCTACTTGTTTCTATATTGTATTAATGCAGTGTTTGGTTATATTATGTTTTATACAGACTTTTGTAAGTCTGGTTGTCTAAATAATTTGATTGTGTTTAATAAAACATGACAACTGCACGAATTATAATGGTGCTTGCGAAACCATCGAAAAAGGACAGGGAGAAGATGGCAAAACCAGGGAAAAAGAAGCGGAGTTCATGAAAATGGTAGTGTGAGAATTAATGAATTAGTGTTCATTAGTTCATTAGTGTTTGCCAGTGGCGTCCTAATTTCAAGTTAAGCAAAGAAGTATATTGAATTCACCACCCACGCTTAGATAAGAGTTTCATAAGTAAGTATTGTTTTGTATTAATATTGAAGAGTCCATTATAGCCCTTTGGGGCGTATAAGTCAGGAAGGGAGTTTAGGACACAAGTCATATAGAAGACAAGGGACACCACCCGCTGAAATATATATTTATTTTTATATTTAGAACCATCCTGTATATTACTCTCAGCTAATATGTTAATTAAGCTAATAAAATATATTTAATTCGTAATACGTAAGCCTTTAAATGAAAAAAAAAAAACATTATAATATGTTGTCTTTTATGTTTTATTAGACATGGTTAGAATTACTGCATGTAGTTGTCTTTTTTAGATGTTTTTAAACAAAAAAACATTCAGAGTATAAACAAATTTAATTTAACAAAAGAAAATTCTTTAGTTTTCTCTCCTTAATGTCAAACAGGCACAACGATATAAGTAATCAAAATTTCATAAAACTTGAACTCATCTAAAGTTTTGCATTTAGAATTTTAGATCAAACATTTCTTAATCCTACAAACGTTATTTTTATTGTGGTATTATACATATTTTACACCTTTTTCAGTTATTATTTGACATTAATTAAAAATATTATGCAATAACTCAAAAAGGAATGTAAACATATATTGTGAATAACTGAATACATTACCAAATTTGTGGAAGTAGATAAATAAGACACCAATACCAATGATGATCAAGAGATGGAATATATAGGATGTAGAATGAAGTTATATTAAGACATTTGTTACTCTAAAGAATAGTTTATATTCAACCTAGAAAGTATAATTACAACTCTTGGGTATCAATAAATAAATATCAATTATTTAAAGCAAGCCAGTGTGTGTTCAAGAATGTTTTCTAAATTGTTTAACTCCTAATAAATACCTAACTGAAATTATTTGTTGAAACACAAGCAACTGAACTTTAAACCACTTAATATGCAAGCAATACCTACTAACCACATTCTATATATGACTGACATCCAACTGTTCACTTAAATTAATAACATTTCTCAAGTTTTTCTTATTGTCGAACATGGTAATTCGAGCTATCATGGTAAGTTAGCCCATAAGCGCACTCACGGCCCGCGAAATAATAATATGCCATGTCCTTTCCCACACAAGTGTCTAACATTCCGGCTCATCATTACGACGAGAATGGGGAATAGAGATATTTTATATATGTACACGAAATTTTATATATGGAGTTATTGGAGAACTGTTACAAGTAAATTATATTACAAGGAACATTTCTGGTACTTGCTGATATACTAGAAAACAAAAAAAAAACTAAATTTAATGTTTTGCGCCGTTAATTTATTTGTTTATAAGTTTATTTGTTAACTCAGTTATAATAAGATACACTTTTATTTCAAGGTATAATAAAGCACTTTGCTAATAAATACTGTAACATTATTTTGTTATTTGTAATTGAAGGCTGTAGCCGTTTATGGAAGAGCGTTATTAGATTCATCTTAACTATAGTCTTAACTTAACTCAAAAATATATATCAAATAACAGTAGATATATTTAAAGGCTTTCAGGAACGCCACATGATTGTTTAAAACAATATTAGAAATTATTTCCACAAGAACCTAGCCAGTCGTGTAACCAGGCCAATAAAAATAAATTCATTAGTAAACACTATTTAGAATATCTGTATTTGTAATCTACATAACACTATTTGCACTTTTTGCTACTAGCTTGATTTGTTAAAATGATATAAGACTTTAAAGTATACCTCTTACTTTATGGTGACCACATATAGTGGCTACACATTAATTTATCTGAATTTCCACACAACAGATACCTCTCAGGTCGCCTTTGTTTCTACAGGCCGTTCTTCATTGATCACTGCGATTCTATTCCTTACGCGCCTCCTCCGCTTCATTCGCGAAAACGTAATACACAGTACATCGAATCTGTCGAACGAACCTTAATTGGAACAGTCACATTTACAGATGAACAAATGAAGGAATTTCTCAACTCAATACCTAGTGGTCCGCAGAAAACAACAAATTATAATAGAAGAACATTGAGGTTTGTAAATTACAAATATTACAATAGAATGATGCTATTATACTTATATCGATATCTCTGTGTAGAGTATCTTCGAAATAAATCTCTGACATCTAAATTATTCAACAAATTATACAGATTAACTAAAAAATATTTAGCCGAAATCTAAAGAGGAACGAAGCGATGTAGGTAACAATGTGATAAACAGAGAGTCCTCAGCGAATGGGTGAAAGGCATGCATGTTGTGGTAGACGTGAGAGTTGCCACCAATTTAAAATGAGGAACATGAGCTTCATTGTCAAAAAAACATGAGAAAACATGAGATATTTTTTACTTTTGCGTTTACACAAATATCTTCCACTAAAAAAATAATAAAATTCCAATTTCCTCTTTATAACTTTATCTATGATTGCAATTTCCGAATCCGAATACTAAAAATATTTTTTAAGTGATATTGACAGCTTGCTTCTAACGCCACCTTTTATTTAGTAGCAGCAGTGCTCAACTGTTAGAGATAGAGATAGAAGTACCCAAATTAGTTAGTAAAAAATGCTCAGTTTGGTTTATTTTGAATTTTACTGATTATTCGGCTGAACGTGCAGACGTCAAGAAATTTATATGTTTATAAATTACTTGGAAGACATCCATTGATTCGCAAGGACAAGAATACTCAGACTTAGACTTACATAGTTAAAAAGTTTATATTAATAAATACTTGCCCTGGAATTGAAATAAAATTTATGCGCAAAAATTATAAAATTTGATATTCCATTGGAAGAATTTAGTAATATAATAAAAAGCAATTATTAAGTAAACCTTTTTAATTTGTTTAACACAAAACATTGAAAAACGTTGAAAATCAACGTTGAAATTTGAAAGATAAGTTAGGTTAGAAACATAGAAAATATAGTACTATTTTCTATGGTTAGAAACCACAAAACCACAGACAAATTACATTTAGAAATATGTGTTGTGTGATAATTCTTTGTCTTCTTAGTTATTTGTTATTTGCAATTCATTACGATATGCGATGGTTACTTTATGCTACGGTTACGGTACACGCGACTTGAACTGCAAAACCAAAAAATTTCCGTTTGCATTTCATTTTCAACATATGAAAGTAAAAGAGCAAAGAAACATGAGAATTTCTATACAAAACATGAGAACATGAGACAAGTAGACAAAACATGAGATATCATGTAAAAACATAAGGGTTGGCAACCCTGACGTAGTCACCGCCCAGCTAAGCGCAAGGGTACGCTCGCTCTCTTGACAGGAACGGTTTGCGCCGATCCATGCGCGCCGCTTCTTAGCCCCGCCTTTGAGAAGAGAACAGCACAGTGGCGAGCGTTTCGAACCGAAATAGGGAAATCACTTCGTGTTGATTATCGATTAAGCCAGTGACGTAGTTATTCTTGCGAATTTATTTTGAGTGTAATGTTTTGTGTTTATTTATTGTGCTTTTTCATTGTTTTGTTTTCTATAGTGTTCCTTTTTTCATTAGTGATAATAAGTAATAGAAAAACAGGAAACGTATGTGCAACTAAAAACTGCAATAATAAAAGCTATAATTGTAATAAGAGCTTTTTTACCTTTCCTAAACAACCCGATCGGTAAGTAGATAAAAATGCGTTATACATGGATGATAACCATAAAACAAGCGAAGCTAAGGTGGTTCATCCTAGTATGATGTTAATATAAGAACTTGACAAATATAAATATTTATCACTTTGTTTCTTTGTAAAAAAAATGTTCGAAAAAATTTTATAAAGTACTTTAATAAAAATCTATCTATCTAAAAACATAAATGTAATTTAGTATCCAAGTTAACTTAATTTAGGAAATTCATTCATAGACAGCCAATAATATGGTTTATACAATCAACAATCACTCAATTTAAGATTTAATGAATTTCGTTTAAAAGTTGACCAGCTGTTATATTTTAGTTTTAGGAAAAACAAAATTATAGAACAGTACTGGGCAAGTAGTCGAGTGTAAATTTTTTTTGCTAATGTTTTGCGGTGTGTTTAAAAATAATTTTAACTAGATTTTAAAAATATTAATTTTTTTTTAAGGGCAAGGATATGGCTAATGAAAGCCAATAGGGAAGACCTTTTGGACAAATTGGACACACTTCATAAAAGCCAAGCCAAGCTTCAATTTTGAAAATTTAAATAGGCGGAATGGAAGAACGGCAATGCCGAATTCTTAACGTTTGTGTTTCTTTCTTTTTTCGTTAAGAACACAATAAATATTTTTTATTATTATTTATTATATGTACCTCATTGTAAAGTATTCTCTATTTTTATTTTTGTAAATAATGAATGTGTAATAAACATAATATGTACATAATTACCGTTTTATTTATAAAATGTTTAAAGAGTTTTTAATACGGCACTGTTATCGCGCATTTACGATAACTACAAATATTATACGTCCAACTCTGGCTTCTCTTCTCAGTGCGAGAGCGATAGCGAATGTCGGTCAAGCTGTGGTTGTAATAGCTACCCGCTGGCCATCGCGCCCGCCGGAGGGAACAGAAGACAAAGGCGTGGCCTGGGCGGACCGTACTTTGCCCACCACCGTCGCTGTGCTTGTTTACATCACTTCGTCTTTCTTTAGATTTGGGCTACAGATTTTCTAGTTAATGTGTATATAAAAAGTTATCAAAAGTGACGTACCTCACTTTTTATAACCTTTATAACCTCTATTATAATGTTTCTTACCTTTCTGCTATAATCATTTGCAGATGGGTACTCTTTAAATAATTATATTATGTGTCTAGACCTAGAAAAGTATCCTAAAATAAATGTCTTGTGAAAACGATACAAATGATAGAAGCACCCTCCCTTGGAAATGCGCTCAGTCCTGATTTATCGGACCAACCGTTCCGGCGATCAGAAAGAAGAGGTTACAAAATGCGGAGACAGACAAAAATCCTCTTACTGAAGGTCAGCTCAGTAAGGATAAGGGCAAGCGAAAAGTTATTAACTATTCGCACAGAAGAGCTAAGGAGTACATCTACTAATGAGCTTTTTCAAACGGCACTACCCACTGAGGTATCATTGTAAACGAATGTGTAAAACTGATGACAACACTTATCGTTCGGTAAAGGGCACGGCAAAAACAGGATCGTAGACAAAAACAGGATGGACGCATTGTTTCTGAGGTGTGACATTTCCCCAATGACTTGGGACAGGTATTTGTTACTCCTGTTAAAGTGAGTAACACAGCGGCTAGGAAAGTTCTTGGATTCGTTAGGCTTTGGCTTGGACTGACTTATATAGACATAAAGATATTTCAAAATAAAGAAATAAATAAATAAAACATATAGAATGATGTGTAGAGCGAAGCTACTACAAGCCAATTAGTAGATAATCTATAAATGTACAATTTTAGATAAAAAGTCACGAAGATGATACCTTATTGATTTTGAAAACGTTAAATACAATATGCCACCCCCCAATGTGTTATTAAATAAATAATACCCATGTTTCTATAAACTGGTTCTTTTTCTTTTACACTGGACTGTATTGTTTTGATTTATTTTTACTGAATTTTAAATAGCACAAATGTTTTGAAACACATATTTAAATAAATATATATAAGTTATGAAACTCTGTTGCAATTTGATGATAATGTGAAAATCATTTTCTATATTATGGCTAGTATATTATAACTGAGTTATTAACATGAATTTTATGTGTAATAGTCTAGTATGTAATGGTAATGTCGACCAGCTGCTATAATTCTTGGAAGATGCCTGTAATGTGTATTTATATTTTGTAGAGTGGTTGGTATAATATCAATGACTATTATATGTCCAGTACTGCAAATCGTCCTTCTGGAATTATTACTCTCTTGGGCAATATAATGAAGTTACAATGTAAATGTGTAATTATACAATTTTGGTAGTTAAACTTGTATATGTAGTTCGAAAGATATTGCGCTGTACTAAGGTAACAACCATAAGAAGTTAATTAAATTTGGAAGTAAAACATTAACTAAAGTAACTACCACCTTTCATTGTAATTTGAATTTCAAACAATATATATTTTTGAAATTTTGAAGTGAAATTTTAGTTGCATATAAGTGGAAAACTTTTTCATGTCTGTATTTGCATAGTAGTATAAGAGAATTATTTCCTTAAAATGTTTGAATATTGGAATACTTATTCTATTCTTGAAAATAATTTCAATGGTCTTTATTTTAAAATATTGTACACTAGTGTACAAATATACCATATCTAAAAAAACGGAAGGTTTATTACTTTATTCAAATCAACAGGCGTGTTCAGTAACTGTTTTGTTGCTTATTATAAATGATAGGGTGTTGGTTTAAATATTAACGAATTTGTGGAATAGAATAGTTTTGAGAACCAGAAATACCTACTTCATCAATATTATTTAGGGATAACAATTAGTTATCAAATTACTAATGTTTACAACTATGTGGAAATATATATATTCTCTCATCGTTAAAGTCGATGAAGGTTAAAGCAACAATCATATCATTAATATTATATTAAGTAATTAAGGGTCCATTCTCTGTAGATTTGACAGGCATGAATGTTGGGTCGGATTGAGAGGATGGGTGGCCGATGAGTGGAGACTTACATATTCCAACTATCGAATTATTAAGATTTCGGAGGTGCACGTAAAGCCGAAGCAAAAAGGCACATGGAAATAAAGTTAGCCCTCATTGCAAGGGTACCGGATTTGTCTTATAATTGCAACAAAATTTCTTTTTAGTGTTATAAATTATATATCACCGGAAAGATCAAAAGATAAACTAGATCCCTATAGTAGCAAATTTTTGTTTAATACATGTATTTTAGAGAAAATAATTTTTGAAAATACGCTATTTTAGTACAAGATTGTTTGCCTGGAATTTTAAAAATAAAAATAAATACCAAAAATTACTACTATAGGGACTTAGATTAAAGTCTTATCTTTCAATACTTTTTTACTAAAAGTCGCTATCTTTTATAGTTTTTTTATAAGACACGAGATGAACGCCGATTTAGGGCTTATTTCGACCTAGTGAATAGACTCTTATTAAGGAAACTGTTAGAAGGACATACAAATGTTGCCTGAAGTATATCTCTGCGCACATACTAAACAAAAATAAAAGACAAAAAACAGATTTATTCACTTTTTCTTACTGTACATATTTGAATTAACTACTAAATTTAAAATTACAGTTACTAATAAGTTTTGTTTTATTATAATTGTTTAATGAACTAACAACAGATAGGTACCTCTATATTTCCGGTCGACTGTTTTTATTATCAGCATCTTCTATATTTTTCAATATCCACTAATTAAAAATATTTTCAGTCACACAGGCTATTTCACTTTCTTTGGCTAAATGCTAACTACAGTTTTCAGTTGGTCAATTTTTTATCATGTCCAAGTTAACGAATATAAGACATATTTTTCACCGACATATCTGTACCTACACAATTGGACAAAATGAAGATTTAAATCATCAGGATTTTAAAATGTTAATTTTTAAAAACCCAATCTAGTCTCTAATTATTGTGTATACTACAGGAGAAAATGGTCTCTCTCCTAACTTTCAAGCCAGTTAAGATACAGACATCAAACAAAAAGTTAACAGAGTGGCTTCCAGTTTGCTACTTTATAACGTAAATTGAAGTGTATGTGTACAAAGAAGGCGCTGTGCGCGGTATCAGCTTTGATATTTTAAACGGCCTGGTTGATTATATGACACCTCATTTAAGGGGCTTTTCATTCCTATATCAGATAATGGCTTGAATTTAGATTCGATCAATATAATCCAGAGTATGTAATATATTGAATATGCTTTTCAGGCATATTGAATCGTTTCTTTCAACCTTATATTTAATTTAATTTTGCAATTCGTGGAATTTTTTAAATGGCAAGTTTAATGACTGCAATCATTTATTTATACAGCGGTTAAATCGATGACATATCTACATTTTAGTCAAACTTTAATTCAATTGAATTGAAATAGTTATAGTTTTAATTAATACATACATCTCTATTCACCGGATGTCCCTGATACTGATGTCGCTGATAGACTTTTTGTGTTTTCGTTACTTTATCTTTAGTTTTAATTTTTGAAAAGTTAGTTTACGTTATAAGAAGATTGATAGGAATTATTTTTTCTCGTCCTGACGCTAAAACTACAGATCTCGTAAAGAATTACACTTACTTTACTAGGAACAAAATGTATAACGCACATGCGGCGATGTTAATTTTGGAACGTTCATTTTTTGTATTGGCACAGATACTGTGTGAGCGACCGTTCTTCTTACTCCGTTCAACTGTTTTGTTTATTAATCATATCGTATAGTCATCTTGATTTTATCTCTATGATAATGTGACTGATATACAGGACGATTTTTAACTTAAATTTTAGAAGACTTAGAATTTTTTTATTGTGAGTTAATATGAGAATGTGTATTTAGGTATCGAATAAGATAACACTAATAAATTTGAAAGGATAGTCTTTCAACCAAAATATGAAGAATACCTTATTCATAATTATTAGTTATCTATTTTATATTATCAAAGTAGATCCTTTAAATAGTAATTATACAGGTCTTTCAACGAAAACTTGACCTCCCTATGATTATATCTTTCATCATATATCTTATCATCATATATCATATATCTTATAGCAAACATTATATCTTTTTAAAATATAACAAAAAGTCACTGCTGTTTTTTGCTTGTGACCACCAAATCGTTAGTTTCAGTCTGTTGTTGAAAGTGTAAACGTGTTTTCGAAATGTTTTATTCTATCGCACTAGAGTAGAAATGATTGTAATTTGGTATCGAAATCACGATTGCGTTAAAGGTACAGCATAAATTTTTAGTGCTAATCATCCACAAAAAAATATAAGCGATCAGTACGTTAAAGAACTGATGGATAAGTTTGTTGCAACGGGTTCGCTTCTAAACAAGAAACGTCAAGTAAATCGCCCAGTTCCAATCAGTCGAAGTGGCAGTTTTGGGTCACTTGCCGATGGACAATAATCAGTCGATGAAAGCGGTGTCTCAAGCTTATGGCGTATCCAGTTTAAGTGCTCATCGAATTTTGGAAAAATACAAGTTTCATCCATTTAAGATCATGCTGGTTCAAGACTTACATGAAGATGATTTTGATCTGTTTACCCAATTTTGCGAATATTTTAGTGAGTGACTTCTTTGAATCCAAACTTTCTCTACTATATCTGTTTCTCAGACGGTACATTTATGTTGATTGGCGAAGTGAATAGACACATTTGTCAAAATTGAATGTTTGGGCCGGAACTTTAGGCAACCATCTTGTTAGATCGTTTTTTATTCAAGGAAATTTCGATTCAAGGACCTATTTACGTTTACTGAAAGACACGATTGACCCTATGATAACAGAAATTTTAGGGACTGATTACAATTTAATAAAAAATGAAATAACTTTCCAACAAGATGGCGCTCCCCCTGATTATGCTGTTGCTGTGCGGCAGTTTTTGGATGATCATTTACCAGGGCATTGGACTGCTAGAAGAGGTCCCATTGGATGGCCACTATGATCACCTGATCTATCCTTTGGACTTTGGACTTTTGACTTTGCCCCTTTGGGCTTTGACTGGTTGGACTTTTTCGTGTGTACGCCACCGAGCCTCAAACACTAAAGGTGTTGCGTCAGGGAATTGTGGAAGAATGCCGATTAATAACACCGGATGTCTTTAGTAATGTCCGAATGGAATTTGAAAACAGACTGTATTATTGCTTGCAAGTTAACGGTTATCGTTTTGAGCAAATCAAATACATTAAATAAAATTTGTTTGTTCTGCTTCAGATTTTTTAATTAGAGACGGTTTTTTTTTGTAAACTGATCGACACATCAAAAAAGGTAATGTGGTTGTGTAGTAGATAAAAAGCTTATTATTGTTGAGAATTTATATAGAAATTAGTACGGAAATGTCAATTTTTCGTTTTTAGTCAATAAATTTGTCAAATCTCAACCGAGTCCAAAAACCATCCACTATTGTATTCACAATGGAAAGGGATTTGGAATGATGTGTTAGAAGTAGGGGAGCTCTATTTTAAATTTTAAGGTTTGGGTTCTCCTGTTGAATGACCTAAACTGAACTATGACTATAAACTATTATGTTTCCTGCTAAAAAATTAAGTGCCGTTCGTTTAGGATTAGGAAGAATTTGGAATAAAGTTCCAAACGTTAATGTAATATATTCGATAATATATCATAAAAGTAAAAAGCATGTACATTACTTATATGCGATACCTTATTAATATATAGGTAGGTATTATAAAAAATACTTTATGTGACAAGTGATTATTTATGACGCTTTTTATTACGTAGTAGAGGCATCCCCGAGTAAATACGAAATTATCCTTATATTGTGGCCTAAAATGTCGGCAACGATTTTTCATTTTCACAATATTATTATCAAGGCCGGTGTAAAACGACACCTCAGAAGAGATATCGCGATCATTTACGTGACATATTTTTTGTCCGGTTAATGGAAATATCACCAGACACTGTTCGAGATCACTGTATACGCACCCTCAACTACAGATATCTATTTTAAGATACCTTTTCAATACATTCTCACCTTCCGAGCCCTAAAAAACAAACAAGCTTGTGAAACATGATAACGCAACGTGTTTTGCAGCGTTATACATGGATGGAAAATAGAATACATTTTTTATATATAATAATATATAGTACGTCAATACGTAGTACATTATCACGTCATTATCAGAACACAATGATTAGATAAAGTGGATACTGGAAGCGGATGGTTCTTTATGAAACGTGAAAATAATTGTTTTCAAAAAACACAGTTCTCATTTAGATGTTTCAAGAATTATATATAAAACACTCTATATACTAGTATTTCGCCTTCTTAACCTTTTCTTAATAGAGTAAATGTCTTTTACTGACACTGCTGAGTAATAGACATTTACTCTATTGAGAAGGCCCAACAAGCCGAAAAACTGGTATATAGTGTGTTTTCTATATATTTATTGAAACATCTAAATGAGAACTGTGTTTTTTTCAAAACAATTACGATGATTAGAACTAAATAGAGCTTTATGGTTGACAATTTTTTGCTGAGAACTTTACACAAATCTGAAAATAGGAAAAGAAATAAATCCAAGAGATGTTTAGAAGGAAAAAGAAGACTTTGGGTTACACTGTATATATCAATAAAATATGAAACCAAATTCAATAATTCTCTAAATATTACTGGAATTGGTGCATGTTCAAATAATTAAATTAACTAATTTACCACCTACACAGTCAGTGCATTTAGAGTAATCAATAATAAATACCATTAATCCTCTATAATAAATATTTTTGGACTGTACATTAATGTTCTCGTACCTTTATGTGCAAAATTATTAACTCGGTCGAAATACACACAGTACGCACAGTACGGAAATATCATTGAAAATATGTCTTGTACTTTGTGAAAAGAAATTTTGAGGAAAGATAGAATTTTAATTACTCACATTACGCCTTATATGGAACTTACTGGTACCTTCGTCTGTGTTAACACACAAAATTATTTAATATATTATTTTAGAAACTGCTCTATGTATCCATGATAGAGTTGTCAGCTTAGTGCTAATGTGAGAGATTAAAATCGGTAAATGTCTGACTTCCCCCTGACTAATGAAGTTATCCAATGGTGGAAACTAACAGGGCCTACCAAGGTGAATGGTGGTTAGGGCCCCACATAAGGCGTTCCTGAGGTGCAAATGTAGCTCCCAACATAATGATATGCCGCCCCCTCTACCATACAAGTCTCAGACCTTCAGGATAATTCTTGTAATTAGAATGAGAAGTAGAGATATTACTATTATTATTGTTATTATTATTATTAATTTTGTTGTTAGTATTATTATTATTATTTTATTTTTTTGTCGAAATCCGGTCGACCGGCTCCCTGGCTCCGATTCTCAGGGTCGGCCGCTGATCGTTAACAGTAGCTACTGCCCACGTCCGTGCGGTTAGTGTTTTTGGTAGGGATAGACAATTAGTTTTTGGATTACTCTGCATTTTCTGTAACACTTAATGGAAAATATCTATCTCCCACAAGCTTCTGCAAGAACTTAAGTATTTATTACGATAGTCGCTACAGATTTCAACACGAGAACCATCTTGTTCAAATATCACTTTCTAAATTAAAATCCTTATACGTTCACAAAGACGTTCTTACCACTGATATTACACAAAAATTTACAGATTCTCTTATCTATATTTCTTATGGTCATATACTGCGCACTGACCTGCTACTTTAAATAGAGAAAAAGAAAGTCTCCAAAAAATTTAAAATGCTTGTTTTGATAATGTTGCAACTTAAAAGAAATTATCACGATTCGCCAACTTTTGCACAATCTAAGTGGCTATACCACAATAAGTGGTTCAGCTAAATTATATTTAGCTGGTTTCATTTACAAAATTGACCAGTTAGGAATTCCCAAGTATCTATGTAATAAGTACATAGTACTTATTACATAGATACTAGTAAGAGAGGAAGTCCGTACATTCCTCTCAGCCTACTAGACATCGTAGGTTGTTTCTAAACATAAATCCACGGGTTTTTAAAGTTCTTTCAGTTCAGTTTCAGGTTCGGTTTCCTAGGAAGCGGTGCCGTCTTTTAACGGCCGTCAAACAAAATACGGTGGGTGACGTCACAAAAACGGTAACAAACGGTCTGAAAAACGAAGTGTCACCGTGGGTGATTTTGACGTTGCACTTGTAATTAGTTTAGACGACAAAGAGTCATCTGAAGGAGAGACTCAAAGAGAACCTAATTCTGAATAATTTAAAAAACGCAGAAAACATTTGGCTTATTATACACGACACGGTTTCTTGTGACGTCACCCAACGTATTTTGACCTCCGTTAAAAGACGGCACCGCTTCCTAGGAAACCCTAGGAAATCCCTCCTTATCCAAGGTATTCGATTCCATGATCCTGGAGGAAATGCTGGAGGTCCTGGATGGTGACGAAGTCATCAGTGACTTCCAGTATGGGTTTCGGAGAAACCACTCCACTTCCCAACAGCTCCTCAGAGTCTGTGAAATCATCACGACTAATAACAATCGAGGTCTATTGACAGGGGTTGTCTCCCTAGACCTCGAAAAAGCCTTCGACAAAGTCTGGCATCCTGGACTACTATATAAACTCCATTTCGCGGGATACTCTGCGCGTATTATTAAATTAATACAAGCTTACTTATCTAACCGCTCCTTTCGAGTAGTAGTCGAAGAGGAGAGCTCTCCTACAACCCCTATCCTATCCGGCGTCCCGCAGGGGTCGTCCCTAGGTCCCGTATTATTTACCCTATACACCGCCGACATCCCAGATCCCAAAGACCACAGAACTACCCTTGCGCTATACGCGGATGACACCGCTATAATAACCACATCACGTGACCAAAACCTGCTTCACAGAATCCTACAGGACCAGACGGACGACCTAGTCGACTATTACAGAGACTGGGGACTCCTAGTCAACCCACAAAAAACCCAGTATACCTTTTTCACAAAGAGACTGCTCACTATTGAGCAAACACTGAGAATCAGCGATATGCCGGTGCATACCACCGCCACTTTACTATACCTAGGCCTCGTACTCGACAAGGGTCTCACCTTCTCGAAACAGGTCTCCAAGATCAAGGGAAACGCATACCGGAGATTCGGCCAAATAGCCAGTGTTATTAAACACGGACCTCCTGCCATTTCTACCCTCTTTTATAAATCCTACATAAGACCCATCCTTACATATGCCTCTCCAGTTTGGTATCCCTTAATTAGTCAAACCCATAAGTCCACCCTTCAGGTAATCCAAAATAAATCCCTTCGACTTGCGAATAACCTCCCACTTGCCACACCTATCCCTGTTCTACACAACATATCAGGCACCCCGACAATCGACGAACACATAAACCACCGACTCATCCCTAAATTCACACAAACCATTAGACAACACACAAATCCTTCCCTGACTGATCCCCTAACCGTCAAATTTGCTACCCGTCCTAAACATCCATCCCTTAGCTTCCATTACAACCCCTAAAATTCCAAAACCCAAAATCCAAATCCTGTCACGAAACAATAAAAAATCCAAAAAAAACCCACCCCTAAATAAATCATCCCCTAAAAATTTTTTCCCAAACTCACCCAAATATCTTCCTACCTGAAATAATAAAAAATCCAAAAAACCACCCCTAACCAAAAACCACCCTTAACTGCCAAAACTTCCTAAATCAACCCCAAATCATCCTACCATAAATAATAAAAAATCCGCCATACCAACCCTTATAAACCACCCTTAATACCACAACACAAATCCTAGCCACAACGTTCCTTCATAAATAATAAAAAATCCACTGTCCACTACCCTGAAACCCACCCACCTTATCCCAGCACTACTCTACAGCAAAGCGAAAGATGCCCAGATATTAAGAAGACACTTCACCCCGGGGCAAGCGCTATAAAGCGGAGAGCCTCGTAGGATTGGTACTCTGGAGCCAACCATTCATCGCCTTACTAGGAAACCGAAGCTTTAAACCTCTCTTCGCCTCGCTTCCTAGGAGACCGAAGTTCTACCTTTCGGTTTCTAATATATAGGCAATAAGGCATCCTATATTTTCCTCGTTTGCCAAATTGTTATAATTAAACTATTCTTTAATAATTTTAAGGTAATGCCTTAGCTTTTATTACAAAAACGAAACTTAAGTCAACCATGCAGGTTAGTAGTACTATTTATGACGATTCATTAGTCCATGTGAAATTATCCGGAAAAAAATTTACAAAAACGTCTGCGTTGGCAGAAACTAGGAGCTGAATAAAGTAATAAAGATATATTTTCTGTTATTACAATTCAGAACTATAATGGCAACAGTAGAAGCTCAGAGGACTGTTTCTTTGTGTTTGTTTTCTTGTGCATATAAACAACCGTTTATCGTAGCAATCTGGAAGAAAAATTTGCGGATGAGGAATTTTGTAGATAATGTGGATATTAATGTCTCTATGAAAGTAATATGATGTATTTAAAAAGCTGCTTGAAAAAGTAAAAAGTAAGTTGAAACATGAAATATTGTATCGACTAGAACTACCTAGTTATAAATAAAGGTAATTAATAGACAGCAACATATTTAAATTTATAGACTATATAGAATATAAAATATTTATTTATAGGCTAAATTTAACATCTCTAGCAAGTTAAGGCTTGTTAAGCCATCCTCAAAGAATATTAAATAGGTAATATGCAACTTTTTAATCGAAAATCAAAAACTCCGTTAGATAACGAGCATTGCAGTTGTTAGATGCCTTGTAATTTATTATGAAAAACAAAATTGTAAATGATGTACCTACCTATAACAAATATAATTGAAGAAAAACAAACAATAATCAAGCAGTAATCTACTTAGGATAGATTTATTCACTTCTAGTCAAATCTGTATCCGGTGCTTGAACTTGAAATATATTTAATTTTCGTTTTCTTCACCATTAGATATCCTTTGTCCATCAGATATCCATAAGATAACTTTAATTGCCGCTTTAAGTACTTAACTAATCCTGATCTACACCGAATAAGATAACCTAACCCAATTTTTTGGTGACAGAAATATTTTTCCTGTTGTCGGTCCTTTCAAAGTTTTTTTGAACACTGTTTGTTGCGGTCTTTAATCGCCACCCAAATAACTTAAGAAATATTCAATTTACGTCGTTTTAAAAAACAACTCAAACTGTATTTAGTGTTTTTATTTTTTAGATGCATATATTCGACCTTAGTTCTAAGCCTGTTATGACCATTCTTATACATGCGTGTAATGTCTTGAGGAATATAATAATAATACCTAATAATAATTATTATTATTATTATTATTATTATTATTATAATTATTAAATATAGCTGCTAACATTGGAATTTGATTTATAGAAAGAACTTCTTCATATGACTTTAAACTTGGGCACTGTATAGATCCACCCCCAGTATACACTTATTTTAGTCCCTCCATAACTTTCGCACATGCATAAATGCTTTTTCTCAATTTCATACACTTTTGATTGTTCCTAGTAGAATTTCCTGATATACTCTCAGCACTTTTTTGTCATATTTTTGTCTTATATTTTTTCCCTCCAGGTTGTTGGATCTGTCCATTTATGTTCTAAGTAATAAGTGATAAATTCATAAAAATTACAATAAATTACGATTACGAAATTCATAAGAATGATTTCCTTTTCATATGTGTTGTGACTGCTGATATGCTATTTTGGCATGTTGCCGGACATAGTCTAATTAGTTAACTTGCGAATAATTGGCCTGATAGTTTGTCTGAAAAAATTTGTGAAACACTTGGTGAAAAAAAATTTCTGACAGATACATATCAGAGAAACTGTCGGGCTTCGACGAAATCGCTCACTAGTCGTTGTACTAGTAGTTAATCAAGTAGTTCTTCGTGTGTCTTCAATTATATTTGTACCGCGTCAATTACAATTTTATTTTACATAATAAGTTACAAGCGATAGAAAGAGAACAACGCTCATTGACCTATTTAGGACTGGTTCTTTAGTCCCGGTGAACTAATTGGACAACATAGTCACATTTATGTCGTCGGCCTACTTAACCGAGGTTTAACCGCGATTTAAAAGAAGTGGTCATTAATCGTGTTGATTTTGGGTCTTTGTGAAGGAAATTGTCACAGTATAAATTTCATCCGAAGATAACTGTATAAACTGAAAGTAGTTTAATTTAATTATATCTTAAGGGAGCTAAAGATTTTATTATAATATTGATTTTTTCTGATTGAAGTCATTTTTCTATAAATTAAGAAATTTCAGGCAAGAAAAAGTATACCACTAAAAAATATATATTAATAAATAGGTACTTTGTTCAAACAGTTTTACTACAAATGTGTAGAAAAGATCCTGAGAGTACACACTTGATACTGTTACTGAAGAATATACGGATTTTCTTCTGTATGTCAATGCCTAGGTAAATTAATTATATCATTATTAGTTACATTTAATTATATCAGTTACATTTTGTTAAAACTTGCTCCACATAGTTTGCTCTCCTGTCTTCCTACTTTTTTTATTCCTTACTAGTGACATTTTTATAATAAAATACTTTTGAAGAATAGAGTTTTGTAGAAATTTTAACTTCCCTTTTTTCTTTAACAAGTCTTCAACGTAGATGAAGAGTTAGATTGTGATTCCCATATCATACTGAAGCTCGTAATTTATTTATTTTATTATAGATAACTTCAAAAGGAATAAATCCCTAATTAATAATCTGTGCTTTCAAATGTGTAAACATACATTGCTATACATGTCCAATCTAAAAGCATTAGTAAACCTATAATTAAAGAATTTGCAGGACTTTTTTTCTTATTCTAAAGATACTCAGATATAGATTTATGGAAACACACAGGAAAATATTTTGTAAAAATTTGGTTTTTAAGATTACATTTTCCTGTGTTGACAGAGATTGAGTTTGTATTCAAATTTATTATATAACTGCTTTGAACAGTAATTAAATTGTCACACACTCCTTAGAGTAAGTAATATTAATTACTATACTAAGAATATCAGAAGGAATGAAACAAAAAGAAAAATGTGTAAAATAAGTCACTCACATTAATGCCACATCTATTTGCTGGTATTTCTAAGTGGAATGAAGAGTTCACATGTATATTACCTGAAAAAAATTAAATAAAATAAAAAAAAATAAAGTACATACAATATTTATATAAGTTTTAAAAAGCACCTTATTGAGTTGCACCTTAATTGATAGCATGCCATTCATTGCTGCAAGACGTGTTATACGTAAGATGTAAATTAATTGTATTATAATTCAATAAAAAGTTACCATTTGGTTATTTGGATGGTTGACAAATTTATCCGCCTTTCCCTTAAAATAAATTATAACAAGCGAGACCTTCTAATGCTATTAATTATCTCATTTTTTTTTAAGGAAATTTCTTGTTGCATTCTCATACTGGAGATACGTTGGGGTAGACAAAAAATGAATGATTAATGAAATGGATCCCGGAAATCTGAGAAAGTAATTCTTTTTTAGAAGGTTCCTGGCAAATAATCTTCATTTATCTTTCATAATTCTTTCAGATTACTTTTGTAATTTGTGTAGAGCTATCCAGGAGGTTATGATAAAAATTATCCAATCAGAATTTAATCAGACCGGGGATCGTACCTCTCGACTAGCCGCTGAGATGGAGAAAAGTTGTAAAGTTCAATTAAGTTGAAGGTTCTTTACAAAAGAATGAAGGGGAAATAAATATGTAGACTGAAATTGAGAGAAAATACATGCCCGCGGAATTATTTACAAACTTTCATAATAAGCCAGAAAGCAAGGTCGATTTGCATTCTTTTATAATAAAAATCTGTTCTGTGTTAATATTTTTCTCCGACAAAGACTATGGGACAACAATATTTTTATTACGTTCACAGACACTTTTTCTGTATATTATTTTTCTTTATACTCCGTTTGCTACCTGTAAAAATTACAATTAATACCTTAAGTGTAGTAAAGTACTTCTTTTAGTGACTTCTGCAAAATTAAAACAGGTTAAATAAATATGGAAACATAAAACTGCATTGTATAGACACTGTGTCAAGGTTAAAGTCTTTTTCATACCTATATATCATCTTATTATTATATAGTTATCTATATACCATATGTGATTAAAACCGCTGCAGTAAACTAACCTTAGCTTTGAACATACAGCCAATACAATAACAGGATGTAGAAACAAGTTCTACTAAACATAACTAAGAGTAGTGCGAATCTACTTTATATCCACCATCTGTCACGCCTTATTTAAATAAGGACTAAAACAAATTAAGCCAAAATGGCTATTCTCCTGGCTATACGCCTCGCCGAGCGCTGAATTACAAATAAAAAATTTGCTGTATTTTGTCTAACACAGTTAGAATCAATATACAAGAATTCGGAGTGCTACGAGAACTATGAGGAAATACTAGATCTCACACCGTAGGATGTCAGTAATAGTGGAGGGTAATTAGCCAATTATTATTATAAATATTCCTTAAAACAATATATAAAGCTAAAAATTGGTAAACGGGTAGCTATTATAGTATAGCAATTCCTAATTTCTGATGTTGCAGGGTATGCCGGGAGGGGGGACGCGGGATGATTTGAAAAAGATGACGGCACACGGCGCGTCTGTTCAGTTGGTCGACCCAAATCTTTCATTGAATAGTTTGTACCGTAAGACTGACGACGAACTGGAATCATGTTTAAAGTATGAATTAGCACTACGGCCAAATTTATTGAATATGGTTTTTTCTAATTATACAATTGACTGTCTCCAACGATGTGACTATCGCTAAGGTGGACTTCGATGTACCGCGAAAGTATAGATACAATTAAAGGACTACTAAAAGTGACAATTTTTCCGAATTGCCATATGTCAAACATGAAAAGAGACGAAAGGATTTAGATTTTTTTATATACCTACGTTCACCAAAATCGAGCACACAGTATATGTATATACCATATAATTTATAATTCACCCTGTATACAAAAATCAAGATAAAGGTGGTCACAATCCGTCTAATTTCATTACATGTTCAACATTAAAAAAATTATTTGTGTTGGAAGAATTGGTGTTATGTTCCAATATTTTTGCAGTAAAGTATTATCGTTTTATATAAATTTTATGTACTTAAGTACTTATATAAAAATATAATATTTGGCCTTGTTAGGCATTTTTAAAAACTGGCGAAGGCGCCAATGCCAGTAGTTTATACATAAATAAAATAGCCCAAATTATTTTAAAACGTGGCTATTATAGAATTTATAGTAGTAGTATGAATTCATCATACATGATTTTTGAATTCGATAGATTTTTTTATTCATTTCAGATAAGAAAATGTAATGCTGAATGTAATGCAAACAACAACAGACCTTCCATGAGTTGACGAAGAAAAACAGTTGCAGATACAAAAATGCTCCTTAGATGAGGATTATGACTGCATACCTAAAGATGCGAAGACCCAAGTATTTGACACAGTAAGTACGTTTTGCGTACGCAAACCCTATACCATAGCGCCACTACTTGTTAGTTCTCACAACACAATTCAATCCAAACTGACCGTATGGGAATTCGATACAATAATGAGATGTAGAAACAAGTTCTACTACTTGACAGATGTGACGTACATAACACATAAACACAACTACAAATATTATGAATCTACTTTATATCCACCATCTGTAAACGCCTTATTTAAATAAGGACTAAAACGAATTAAGCCAAAACAGCCGCCGATATTCTCCTCGCCGAGTCCGATATCCCAATCCTTGTATTTTATGTAGCATGTATATAGCACATATGCCACTAAGAGTTAATAAAATTTAAACCAAGTCGTATCAGAGCTGTCTATATAAATTACTTAAAATATTTCCAAAATATTATCACACCACTTTAGGTGACGAGGTTCATACAGTTTTTTGTTAATTGTGCATTCATATTACTTAAAAGACTGTAAAAATAACGCACATGGACGCAGATACCATCAACTTTATCGGGTATCGTTAGGAAAGCTGTGGATGTGGATGGGGATGACGTGTGATAGTGGTTTGCATAATAGATCTCAAAATAAATTATTCGACGTCATAATCTATGAGTAGTAGTATTTTTTTTTTCTAATGAAGTTTGTAGTTTCCAGTTACATATACGTTATTTAATATAACTTTAACACTGTTTAAAATTTATAACCACTAAAATTTACCATTGATTTTGCAGTAAAAATAAGAATAGAAAAAACATTAATTTGTAGCCACACCTTAAATTTTGTATCCACAAAATATATATAAAATATTTATATAAACTGGTGAACCAGTAATAAATGTTTAGATATATAAACTACTATTTGCTACCCTTTCACCATTAGGCAGTTAATTTATCTTATCTGAAGCCCATTCTGCTGTTCCTAAAATTTCAAATATGAGTAAATACACAAATCTCTAAACAAACCCCATATCACTTAGTCAAATACCAGGCATTAAGGTAACTATAGAGTTAATTGTGATGGGCCAATGGGAACAGCGGTATTAATTAATGATATACCGGGCTCTTGTTTTCAAGATACATTGAGATTAATGGCACAGAACTGCGAACCTCAGACTTTAATAAATGGCGAAAAATTATGTGGCGCGTTTAATGCAGGCACGGTTTTTAACGAATATGTTGTGTTCTTTTAGAGAGATGACTTATGCCGCAGTTGAAAATGTTTTTAAAAAGATTCCAGTTCCTAAAAGTTCCTGACTATAGCCAACCGACCCACATAATGTGTGGTTAAGACGAAATTATATTTTATGAGAGTTATAATATATAAGCTGTGGATTTGCTAATCTATTATAAAGGTTTCCCGCATTACCCAACTTTGATCTGGGAATAAAATAGCAGCAATTTTATTTATTTAATTTTTTTATTTATTTTATTTATTTATTGGTACGCTGTCCAACAGGAAAACCCAATTACAGGACATTAAAATTACAAGAAATATATAAACACATACATATACACATAACAAAGTATAATCTTATAGTAGACATGTATATACGGCCTATAACTATTCTCCCTACTCTTTCTAAAGTTTTAGAAAGAGTTGTAGAAAAACAATTACGAGAACATACTGAAAAGTATAAAATTCTTCCATCCACACAATCAGGCTTTCCACCAGGTTATAGCTGTGGAACTGCTCTCTTAAACATAGCGGATGACTATCTGAAGGAATTGGACGATAGAAAGTTTGGTCTGTTAATTCTATTAGACTACAGTAAGGCATTCGATATGACTAATCATGATTTGTTTTTGTCCATATTACACTTTATGGGGCTTGGACCACCCTCAATAACTTTCTTTAGAAATTACTTAACAAGAAGAACACAAAGAGTAATATGTAGGGGCGCATTGTCGAATATAGAATATATAAAACGAGGAGTAGCACAGAGCTCAATTCTTGGTCCTCTGTTCTATACTATTTACACAAGTAACTTTGCATCAGTATTAAAATTCTGTAAAGTCTATATGTATGCTGACGATACGCAATTATATAAGTTCTTACATAAAAAAGATGAATTCAATTCTATTCAGGATATTAACAGTGATCTTGATGTCATGCTAAAAGTCTTAACAGATCATAATTTGGTAATAAACTCGGATAAGTCATCTGTTTTGTTTTTTGGTTCGCCATCTAATAACTTTTCCATAAATATTAATAACGTGTCTTTAACACCGACGCAGAAGGCGAAAAATCGGGGTATAGTATTTGACAACAAATTAAAATGCACCGATCACGTTTACCGAGTATGTAGCACAGGTGCATGGAATTTCACAAATTCCAGTATTTTTGGACAATCAATCTTATTATTTAGTACTTTATATAAAAATACACCATAATGATATTTTCTTCTATGCTCCAGATCTGATATCTTAAACATATTAGGAAGCTGCTCTTGAGGAAAATCCCGAGGAGGATAAACTCCCATTTCTTTTAAGTGTACAAATTTTAAAAACCTTCTCTGAATACCCTAAATCTCGTCTTTATACAGGGTCCTGCACCACAGCTCCCTTCTTTTGTAGCTCATGAACCGGTGCCTTTATAAATTTCGTTCAAATTTGACTGCAAACTATTCGTAGAGAGGCACATTTTGAAAATATTTTCAAATATACAGAGTGCTCTAAAAACATGTACCATACTAAAGTTATGTTTTTTTTAATGGAACACCCTGTATATTTTTTCATTTTTGGATTCTACAGAAAATTCTAAACACATTTCATGTAGGATGTCCTATACCTATCTTCAACATTTTTTTGAAATATTGACAGGTGAATATTGACATTTTTGCAACTTTGACACCCTGTAAAATCTAAGCGGTTTGAGATCAAGCAAAACGGTTTCCACATTCCTATCTTAACTTTTCATAAGCTATCGTTTGGTACTAATTTCAAATTTATACAGGAATAAAAATTTTTAAAAATTTTCAAAAAATTTAAAATTTTTGGATAATTCTGAAATTAGTACCAAACGATAGCTTATGAAAAGTTAAGATAGGATTGTGCAAACCGTTTTGCTTGATCTCAAACCGCTTAGATTTTACAGGATGTCAAAGTTGCAAAAATGTCAATATTCACCTGTCAATATTTCAAAAACAGTTGAAGATAGGTATAGGACATCCTAAATGAAATGTGTTTAGAATTTCAGGTAGAATCCAAAAATGCAAAAATATATAGTGTGTTCCATTTAAAAAAACATAACTTTAGTATGGTACATGTTTTTAGAGCACCCTGTATATTTGAAAATATTTTCAAAATGTGCCTCTCTACGAATAGTTTGCAGTCAAATTTGAACGAAATTTATAAAGGCACCGGTTCATGAGCTACAAAAGAAGGGAGCTGTGGTGCAGGACCCTGTATAAGTCATAGACTGGATTCCAAATAATGGAAGCGTATTCTAATTTTGAACGTGCAAATGTATTAAGCAACATACATACATACATACACGATATTAATAACAGAGAAACCTGTAGAGTTCCTTATAATGAAGCCTAGCAAGCTGACCCTACATAGCAGCTGATGTTAATTCAGATATATGTTCAATGAAAGAGAGTTTGGAATCAAAAATTACACCTAGATCCTTCAGTTTGTCAAACCTTTTAACAATTTCATTGTTTAAAACGTAATTAGTTAAGAGCGGATTATGCTGTCGGGAAAATGTTAAGCGTGTTACACTTACTTACATTGAGAGGCCAATCATTCTTTTTACACCACTGAGACAAACAATCTAAATCATTTTGAAGATTAGTAGAATCTAAAGTGTTACCAATGCAAGTAAATATCTTTAAGTCATCTGCATATAACAAAGCCTCATATTTTAACCTGGATGTAATATCATTAATATATATATATATATATATATATATATATATATATATATATATATATATATAAAAGAAGCAGACCCAAAACCGAACCTTGAGGTACTCCTAATGTTTATGTTTATGTCTATACTGGAACTATAATATTTACAGCCAAAATATCAAGCTGTTTGAAGCTTGAAATTTGTATTTAAGCAGGTCTGTAACTTATTTGTGATGTAGCTGTCATTCATTGTAGTTTGTTTTGACATTACACTACCTGTAAAATAATGAAAAATAGGAAATCAGAAGTATTCAAAATAAAGATTGAAAGTTTATCAAGACAAACTTCTAAAGTTGGCCCCAAAATATACAAGCATTTTTACTCTACAGCTTGTCATGTCACGTAAGTATTCAATAAGTAAGTATTCATATTTATGAGATTAACGAAAAGCTTATTTCTATAGCTCATTTCATAATTATGTTCCGAAAAAATCATATTGTTAGCCCTTTGGACTGTTTAACATTTATTAATACTAAAGGGCCGATAAAATATAAAAGCGTTAAATACCAAAGTCGTTGAGACCCTTGCTCCCACGTAGATATTAACAAGGGTTGAGCAGACTCAATAAAATATACTGAAGGACCAGAAAGGACGGAGGAATTATATTTAAATTATATATAATATGATAAAGGTTGAATTGAGTATGAATACAAATTCAAATTATCATTTATAATTCTGAATCAAAATGAAATTCAATTAAGATATTAAATGGGAACCACATAAAAAGGGGAGCGAGGTAGGACAATATGCAAATTCTGAGTTTATCTTCGACACAAAATTCAGTTTAATTAATACAAGTTAAATTTAATTGTACTGGGCGTTCATTTAAAACTTTCCACACCGATGTGATTTGACCAACGATAAGCTTTACGAGCTTTATATAGTCAGTGAAAATTACCAGCCAGTCCCAAGTCACCCCAATGCCAGCCGCCAGCTGCCGTAGAATGAAAATTTTAATTGGCACCCTTCTCTTTGAAACATATCAAAGTAGTCAACATATTGTATTGTAACCAAGATACATCGAAATCTGTCAGGAATGTTGCATGCAGTTGTCAGTTTCTCTACATTTTTTCCCGCTTTGCTAATTTCTTCTCATTGCTTTTCTGATCGATTTTTTCCCAATCTTTGAAATAGAAATGAACCTAAAAGAAGGATATTACGCAACAGATGTAATATTCTGGAGAACTCAAATTTATTTACATTGAATATTGCAATTAATTGTATATAAAGTGCTATACTTGGTATAATATACGAATCCTAAATGACATTAACGGCGACTTTGGCAAATGCAAGTCATCTTCTCTATTTTCTGTACCACACTGTTTAGGAGTTTGCGTTTCGCCTAGATATTTCTCATAGATCTTTCCTCTCTGTCTGCCTAATCACTTTCGGTCGGCTTAAAGCGTACGGTAAATCCAGGATTAGAAGTAGCAAATTTCATAGACGTTCACTTAACAATCCAGTTTTAAAGAACATTTTAAAACAATAACGAGATGTAGAAATAACTTCTACTACTTGACAGATGGGTTGTACATAACACGTAACTACGAATAGTACGAATTCACTTTATATCCACCATCTGTAAACGTCTTATTTATAAGGACTAAAACAAATTAAGCCAAAACGCCTATTCTCCTGGCTATATGCCTCGCTGAGCGGTAAATTATAAAGCAAAAATTTGTTGATTTATCTAACACAGTTAGAATCAACATACGAGAATCGGATTTCAACGAAAACTACGAGGAAACGCAAACTACGCAATTACGCAAAGTACACAAACCCTGTACCAAGAGGTGACGCTATGGTATGGTATAGGATTTGCGTACAGAAAACCTAGTTACTGTGTCAAGTACTATTATTGTATCTTTAGGTATCATCACTTATATTGCACTGACGAGATCATAAAAAGATCTAAACCGGTCTGCAGATGGTGACATCCTACGATGGTCCATCCAGAATTTCTTCGTAGTCTTCGTTGCAATCCGAATCCTTGTATCTTGATTCTAATAGTTAGACAAAATACGGCAAATTTTTGCTTTGTAATTCAGCACTCGGCGAGGCATATAGCCAGGAGAATAGCTCTTTTGACTTAATTTGTTTTAGTCCTTATTTAAATAAGGCATTTACAGATGGTGGATATAAAGTAGATTCGTACTATTCGTAGCTAAACATTTTAAAATATGCGTAGTTTATTATGTTTATGTCTGACTATTCATATAAAGGTAATGAATAATATACAGGGTGTCCACCTAGTGCGCGTAAGTCCAATATCTGGGTTAATAAAAGAGATAACTTAATTTTTTTTCTACAGGGTTGTCTAATATCCCGAGCTGCACAAAATGAAAATATATTTACATATTCAGGGTGTTCAGTTCTTCCTGGACAGGTACCAACTTCGTTTTTCTAAATGGAAATATATATTTTTTATTGCTTTTTCGAACTAAACCCTTGATTTTAGTAGGACTTTCATCAGCCTTCCCTATACCTAACTTAAACTGTTTTCGAAATATTGACGGGTGAATATTGACATTTTTGCAACTTTGACACCCTGTAAAATCTAAACGGTTTGAGATCAAGCAAAACGGTTTGCACATTCCTATCTTAACTTTTTATAAGCTATCGTTTGATACTAATTTCAAATTTATCCAAGAATAAAAAATTTTCAAAATTTTCGAAAAATTTTTAATTCCTGGATACATTTGAAATTAGTATCAAACGATAGCTTATAAAAAGTTAAGATAGGAATGTGCAAACCGTTTTGCTTGATCTCAAACCGTTTAGATTTTATAGGGTGTCAAAGTTGCAAAAATGTCAATATTCACCCGTCAATATTTCAAAAACAGTTTAAGTTAGGTATAGGGAAGGCTGATGAAAGTCCTACTAAAATCAAGGGTTTAGTTCGAAAAAGCAATAAAAAATATATATTTCCATTTAGAAAAACGAAGTTGGTACCTGTCCAGGAAAAACTGAACACCCTGAATATGTAAATATATTTTCATTTTGTGCAGCTTGAGATATTAGACAACCCTGTAGAAAAAAAAATTAAGTTATCTCTTTTATTAACCCAGCTATTGGACTTACGCGCACTAGGTGGACACCTTGTATTTCTGGAAAACTTGCAACAACCTATTTAATTTTGAAAATAAACTATTAAATTCATCCGAAAATAATTCAACAAGACCTTGCAGTTCAATTAAATTATTTATAAGTAAGTTTATTAGTTTTCAACAAATTAATAATTTGAATGAAACCTATTAGATTATTAATATTTTAGCTAGTACATAAATATGGGATACCTATTTAATAATTTGATAATAACTCATTGAGATTCTTCGTTTCACTTTTAGGTACCTTTAAAATGGTTACTTTTTCCAAGGAATTGGAATTTTAATTAAGGACTTTCAAAACCTGTAAATCATAAACCGCATAAGCTTTTTAAGCGATTTTTTCTTAGCTTTTACGATCTTAACAGATGCGGAATTAAAAAAAAAAACTGTTAAATTCCATAAGTAAAGAAAGATAAATATTTCAAAACGCGTTGTTTTGAAACTCTGATTCTTCTTCAATTTTATGTGTTTATGAAGTGCTGCAGAAGCCAACAAAAGTCCTACAAGCCATTTCTCATGTTTCTATGAACCCTCTACTGATAATCAGAAATAAGACGTTATATAATTTGCCTGTTTATAAGGTTTTTGAACCCCTTTCCAATTATAATATTTAGCAACGGAGAACCTGACTCTCTCGAAGAACTTTTCGCTAGTTTCAGAGATTTTGCTAGATCATTGAAAATTCACTTTAGTTTTACGATGTTACTATTAATTATTTTCAAAAATTAATGACACATAAATCCATAAGATAATTTGCTGCTGGTAGGAAAGTAGTTTATATTACTTTAATATATTTTAAACAGCTAGTTCCTTCATGATAAAAGACATGAGTTGGACCTGGAGTCCTACAAAATAGATTTTTCTATGAAAAATGGTGTAAATCGCATCGATATCGGATCATTTTAACGAGAGTTATTTGAAAACCCATTTCAGAATAGCTGAAGAGTCCTCTTAAATGAAAATGTAATGCATATTTTTAATATGGATTTCGATCATTTTTATAAATTAGCATTTCAATTCACGCCTGGTACTAACACCGAGATGGCTCTTAAGCTGTGTCTTTCTTCTTTACGCAACTTTATTGGTCATAGATACTCCACATTAATTTTATTTTCACAAGACAGTACCTATGCATGTGTAGCTAAACAAGAAGACACTATGCAATCACCAATAACTATTATCTTTAATTATAATGGGATCGATCGTTTAACTCATGAACTCATAGGTCGTCGGTTTGAATCCTCATTCCGCTACACAATTTTCAGTAAACAATTTTTTACTCATATACTAAGGCCTGTTCGCAAGGATTCTTGAGGTTTGCAACTATCCTGGCGTGCGTGCCTAGGATGGGAAGAACGGCAACTTAGTTGTGAGAGATTAATATGAGTTGATGTTTGACTGTCCACCGAACTATTGAGGTTTTCCTGGTTACTCTCATTTCAGTACTGAATAGTGGTTAGGGCTCATAAATTATTGTACAGATGGTGTAATCCTAAAAGTAAGTACAATGAGTTATACAGATGCACCACAGATAAGTTACAGACATCACATATCTCGTTTTTTAGGAGGGTTTAAGGAAAGTAATACCAATACCTATAATAAAATACCAATATACCAATACCAATAAGTTTAATAAAATTATGAAGCATTTTTTTTTATTTCTAAGTCCTTAGACCCAGTTTATAATAATGTAATAACAATGTAATATACAATCATAATACATAACTAATACATAAATAATCTAATAACAAAGATATAGTTTACAATCTAACAGGATATTAGTAGGGATTACTAATACGTACTGCAAAATGTCAGGTTCTTTAATAAAAGTCCTTCATGCATTCTGCATCTCAAACCCTACTATGGTGGACATAATTTGCCATACACCTTTTTGTTAAAATAAATTTAATAAATTAAAAAAATATATAACTTACTACCTAACTGTAAGTATTTGTATTGTATAACAACTTTCTGTAGTTAAATATATAAATATTTCAGATCTGAAGAAGTTTTTCTATAAAATAAAGTGAAAAATTAATGCATCGTTGATGGCTGATACCAAGAAAACAGCAAATAAATAAAATTATGAACATAATTCAAATATGCAGTAATACTATAGCATTTTTTTTAAGCTAAGGTAGTTAATTAGTTACATACAGGGTGCTTCAAATTCGATGCAATACATGGGGATCTCGGAAACGGTAAGAGATACGAAGTCGGTTAAATGGAGGCAAAGTTGCGTATTCAGGGGGGCAACATAATGGTGAAAAGAGATCAAGGCTAACTTGATTAGTTTTCGAAATATTTTGAAAAAACCGAAAATTTCGATTTTCGGTTTTGTTTTTTTGCGGGCCTATTTGATGAGGTATTCAAAAATAAAGAGAACTTTTCTATAGCAAGTTTTTACCCTTTTTCGAATGGTGTTAGTGAATTTTCCGAAAAACGTTTCGTTTCCCGGAAACCAACATCAACTTATTTTTTTTAAATACGGACCTGGAATTTTTTTTTAAATTTTTGGAAGCATTTTTGTAACTTGATAGAATGCCACCATAAAAGGAACCAGATTTAAACGTTTTGTCTAAGAAAAATCCATCAATAATAATTTCCCGTGGTCCTCTTAGATTTAGTTTTATCTAGGCAAACGTTTCTATGACAAACACATTTCAATGTTGTGGCAAGCACTATCGGTACTTAAAAATGGCTTTCAGCAATCTAGAATTTTTTAATTTTATTTAAATTTCCTCATAATTCAGGAATTGTGCGCAACTAGTTAAATGAAACATTTCCAAACAGATGGATTGGAAATCATGGTGCTATAGAATGGCCAGCAAGAGCTCCTGATTTATCCCCATTAGATTATTTCTTATGGGGACGAACTAAAAATGTTTTATATAAGAATCAATATAATAACATTGAGGATTTGAGAAATGCCACTATTCGTGTTCAGAATGCAATACCTGCAAGGGAAATCGAAAGATCTATTCAAAACTTAAAAAGACGAATACGCCTCTGCATGAATAATGACCGAGGATTATTTCAACATATGCTTTAGGGTTTTTATAGTTTTAACATGTTTTGTTGTTTTATTCATTGTTTATTCAATTACATCAAAGTTTATAGTTGTTAATTCGTTGTTTTATTATTATTAGCTTTTGTTTATTTATCGTAAATAAAAATGAAACCTCAAAAATATTATTCATTATTTAGAATTAACAAAAGTCGAAACGAAAATACTAATAATGGATTTTTCTTAGACAAAACGTTTAATGGTGGCTCCTTTTATGGTGGCATTCTATGACATTACAAAAATGATTCCAAAAAATAGAAAAAAATTCCAGGTCCGTATTTAAAAAAATTAAGTTGATGTTGGTTTCCGGGAAACGAAACGTTTTTCGGAAAATTCACTAACACCATTCGAAAAAGGGCAAAAAGTTGCTATAGAAAAGTGCTCTTTATTTTTGAATACCTCATCAAATAGGCCTGCAAAAAAACAAAAACGAAATCGAAATTTTCGGTTTTTTCAAAATATTTCGAAAACTAATCAAGTTAGCCTTGATCTCTTTTCACCATTATGTTGCCCCCCTGAATACGCAACTTTGCCTCCATTTAACCGACTTCGTATCTCTTACCGTTTCCGAGATCCCCATGTATTGCATTGAATTTGAAGCACCCTGTATAGTATAACCGAAGATAGTACAAATTCTGAAAAATTTAGAAACTTATCTGGCTAGATTAATGTCGCTATGCCTTAACTGGTTTCCTATAAATATATAGGAAAGAGTTATGTAGAAACGTTGACCGAATAGAATCTATAACTAAAACTCATTCTGGCACACTATAGGCATTGAAAGTAGTCCGAATACGCGAAAATAGTAAGAATATAGTATTTTAACTTTTTTGTTTTTCATATAATGATAAAATTTGTCCATTAAGACGATGGTGATATGATATTTGTCAATGTCATGTTATAACACAAGAAATTAAAGTAATTAGAAAATAAGTTTACAATTTTGCCAAATACACACCTTGCACATGTCAACAAAAGATAATTAAAAAATACTGTACAAATTAGATTAATTGTTATTATTTTAAACGGTTTCGGATTACATGAATTAAACTTTGCCATTTTAAAGGCATTGCGTTCCAAATTCTATTGGATAATAAATTAGTTCTTAAACTGCTAGTAGTTTCGGGATCAAGCTCAAATTATTCTAAAGTTTTCAACGCCCTGAAACTTTTGCATATCGAGATATTTCACACTGTCATTACGCTATATTAGTATTAAGTTCAAAACTTCCCTTCCATCATTAATTTTGTCTTTCTTGTCTCGAGTTTCTGCAACCGAAAAGCAGCGTTTTAGATTGATCTTATTATGTTACACCTGCTTTCATATCCAGCGTTTCAATTTCTATAGAAATCTTTGCGATTCTCTTGAACTTCAACTGAAATGGACTATTCACTTCTTGCTATGAGATTTATAAATTTTAGTTCAAAGGTAGTATTCCAGTTTGTAACAGCTGTTAAAGTGTTAGCGAAACTAATCAATTTGATGCTGTGCATGGAGATCCAAGATAAGAAACTATACTCATGGTTTAGATATTTGTATTTTATCTATAATTTTTTGCGTCTTTCCGGTAATTATTCCGTGCTACAATTATATTTTGATATGCTCAAATTTTTAAAACTATTATAGATATTCAATTGCGATTTTTATTATTCAATTTAATTATATTTTAAGGTTATTTGACCATGATTCGTTTTAAACTGTTACTTCAGATTGTACCTGTCTGAAAATAAAGATATACTTTTTCAGAAACCTGATGATTTTATTATTTCAAATACAAAACCTTATACTATATATTCTCCAGAAGTGTATTGCTCTTCTTTCAAAAAAATGTGGCAGAAGTATCGGTAGGTAGTATTTCGTTAGGTCGTTTTTTCGATAGGTTTTCTGAGACTAACTTTTTAAAATTAAAATAAATATTTTCTTAATTATTTAAGTAGCTATTTATACATCCAGCAGCTTTTTGACCATTAATAGGAGTACTTGATAGAAAAAAAAATGTGTGTAAACATACAGCAAATATACAAAAATTATAAGAGAAAAGCATAAGAAGTGAATGATTTTTATATCAGTTAGTTAGGAACTAAATTAATAGTTTTTGCTTTTGAATTGTGATAAGTATATAAAAAAAAAATCTACATTTTCTAACTTACTGAAACTTCCACATATTGACACTATTGGAGAGTGAAAGTGGTGATAAGAGTTTGAAACATGTATACGAAAAGTAATATTATTCCTAGAACACCATCCCAGTACATTCTGTAGGTATACCAAACTGTATTACGTTTTATAAAAATAAGACATCTGCATTTTCCTACCTTTTCCTATAATTTCTCGCAGAGCGTAAATGCCATACTTTTTATAAAAAACCATAAATGCCATACTTTTTATAATTTATAATATATTTGAAAAATTTTCTTCTAAGAGCACTAATATAATCTTCATGTTGGGGACTCCAAATCGCGTTGAAGTATTCCAGTTTACTCCTCACAATAGCCAAAATATAGTTCACAAAAAATTCCCTCAATTGAAGTGGCTGAATTCTCTACTATTTCTACTCACAAAACACAAAATTTTAGTTGTTTCGAACACAGTGTATTGGTATTTACTGAAAATGTTAGTTGTGAGTCGAGGGTAGTACCAAGGTCTCTTGTGGTATACCAACGAATGAGCGTTGTACAATTTACGTGGTAATTAAAATGTAATACAGCATTTTTACGAGTAAAAGAGATTATTTTGCACTTATTAGAATTAAGCGATAGTTCATTGCTAATACACCAGTTACTGAAAGTTAAAAAGTCTTAAGCCGTCTACAAATATGAGTTTGGAAGAGTTTATACGGTCATATATCGTTAATAAAAATCAGAAATAAGAGAGGTCCAAGGTTAGATCCCTGAGGAACTCTAGAGCTTGCTACAAATTCGACGGATTTGACACATTCATCTTATACCTTACAAACAATAAACGATTACTCAAATATAAACTAAAATTACCTAAAACTATGCTTAACACCAAATCCACAAATCCACCTATTTTCTTATTTAAAGAAAAGGAAGAATAATATTAATCCCTAAATATATATAACTACTATATCAACGTTTTGGAAGATTATTTTATTTCTTGATTAGGTAAAACTGTAATTGAAGAAAACTTCTGCTATTGGTTACCATTTTGGCACTAAGGTTCGCTTTCTATCTCCCTACTATTGTCAAAATTGTGAATAAAATGAATAATTACATTATTTTTGTTTACAATTAAAATCTCTTTCTTATTAGTTCCTTACTTAATTTATTTTGTAATGTTTTCCGTTTTCAAAAAATACATAGACTCTTACAATACCTTACTTTGTTTCTTTACATTCACTTTAGAAGAAAACCTATACACACTTTTGGAATAGAGGATTTTGTGCAGAAAAAATTTGCAAAAATGTACAAACATGTTAATTAAAAATTAAATTTGAAATTAATTAATGACATTTATTATTAATAATAAAATAACTGCATTTGGATATGTCGGAATAGTCTTAAACTTGTCAAGTGTCAATATATGCCATGTTATATCAAAATGAAGCCGATAAATACGTTTCTAACCCTTTTAGAAAAAAATTGTAAAACTCACTTTCGAGACCAGTGTAGTGCTACTGTGATCCCAAGCAATTCCAAGTGGGATGAAGACTTAAGAACTAACTTGTATAACTTGAGTAACTATAAGACATTACCAATTCATACTTATATCACGTTAGTCACTGGATCGCTCAGTCTTCGCAGCAGCGTCTTCTCATACCTAGCTATTCTCAATAACAAAATGACGTAGATTATCAGTGATTCATGTAGGCTTAAGATTCGCTAAGCATTAAAGCCTGGATGCGTTTTACATGATAAGGGTACAGCTGTTATTCGTGTAGACTACACCAAACTACCCCTTTAGACACTGGTAAGTATTTGTCTAGCAATTTCACGGGTACTTAAAGAAGGATTTTCCTTCGGAGCGTTTAAAATACACCTTCCAAGACCATGTTCTCAAATGCGTTGAAGTTGAAAATTCCCTGTCTCCAGTATGTTACACACAATCTTTCCAAGGTACTTTAATGCTTTTTGAATTCGTATCCCACATAACAGGATATGGTAAATAGTTCTTGTAATGTATGAAGACTTAATTAATAATATAGATCTGAGAATCTTCCATCTACCTCTCAATAAAGGCAAAGTAGTTTCCTAGAACTGTTTTGGCTTGTTACCTGTCGTTGTGTTTACTATTCTTTTGTTTCGTTTCACTATTAATATTGATATCCTTAAATGTTTACTATATATTTAGTTCTGTTGAAAATGAAATCTTTTAATCATTCAGAAAAAAATCTTCTGTATTGTTGGATTTCTTACCATACTATCTTAACTGTATAGTGAACTCTTTGGTGCATTTAATTTTGTCATATCACCTTGTAAATACTCCCGCTCCTTTTGCAGAGCATTCCAAGATCTGGCCTGCCTTTACGTGCCTTTCAATAGTATATCACTTACATGCAGTTAATGTACCTACTGCTGACTTTACCCTTGGCTGATTTCGATAAAAGTAGAATCATGACTACTTTGAACTTACTTTTAACTTTGTTGAATCTTTTCCTTGGAAGGGTTATTGTATGGCTTTAGATTTATTTGAATCTGAAAAGTTGTCTGTACGATCTGCTAGCATTATTATATATAGTACCATCTGTTGAGATTGTAATTATTGTCTCTATTAGTGTAGTCTTAAAAATTTTGACAATCTGTAGCATTGAATAAACGATTTAACAAAAAGTGCTACTGAGTTGATACTAGATCTTTGTAACACCATATTGAAAAGTAGGGCTTAATATTTCAAATTTTACAATACCTATTTCTCCGTTGCAAATTTCGAACAAACATCAATTTTTTTTTCAGAAAAGCGAAATATTGTACGAGAATTTAGATGAATAAAATTCCTGGTACACTCGGTTGAGTGCCTTATTTAATCATTTAGTTAATGATCTGTACTCGTCTCTGATCCAATGACAACACTTTGTATACCTATTCCCATTTTTTAAATCTTAGATCAGTACCTACGTACTGACATGTAGGTACACATACCCCTTTCCTAAAACTATATTAGGAGACAAGCTTTTACTTCTTACACCAGAGAATCTCCCTCCTATAATTTATTTCAGTCAATTTTGTCGAAAACCTTTTGGGAATTGAGAAAAGCATATGCGTAAATTGGTTTTGTTCCCCTTCCTTTTAAATATTTTACTTTGGGCTGAAGATGATATATGAGTTTGATCGTTGTCTATTTCAACTTTTGATGGTACGTATGTAGATACATTAAAATAAAAGACAAATAAATATAAAATAAAAATCTGAACTTCATTTTAATAACATGGGCGGTATACATGGATAGCAGTAGTACCTACCTTCAGTCAATGCTTTTCTTTTTTAATTTATCTTATGCTAGATAATTGCAGCCTAGGCACGTCACAAGATAGATGACGAAGGCTCTGAAGCTTTACTATTCCTTTTGGGGAAAGTATTAATATACACATCTGAGTAAAGATTCAGTATCTTACACGGAGACAGCTGGTAGAAGATCCATTTCCACTTAGTAATTGGGTAAATAACTTTTTCACTGTTTTCTATAATTTGTAGACATGTTACTTACTCAATTTTAACTAAGCTGTCACTCTCAGACCAATTCTCTTAGCGTTTCTCTATTGTTTTCTCTTTACCTTATAAATATCTTCTATCGAATTTTGCTACATGAACTATTATAGTTTCTTTAAAACTTATTATTTCTTTATCCTCGCTCTGTTACCAACCTTTAAGTTTTATTCGTACCGTATTGATAACCTATTCTAATTTTTATTAAAATTAAACTAGGTTAAATACGTAGAATCACCAACTAAAGTCATAAGACTGGTTCAACATAATATGGTAAAAATGTTTCTTTCAAAATAACTTTAATTAAATACTTCAGACATTATATTACTCACTATTTGATTTTCTATCTATTAAAAACCTTATATTTTAAGTATTTTGCAGCATTATTCAATCGTTCAAAGGATTTTTGTTTCTTCCTCATTTTGTATTAATAGAACTATTCACAATTGGTTACAGTAAGAGAGAATTTAATTAATTTTAAAAATTTTTATTTTTGTTTTTACTATTAGGTAATTTAGCTTATAATTTTTTTTAACTTCAATTTCTGGCCTCACATTCTTTTTTATATATATCACCTCCTGGAGACCATCAACAGCAACTTTAAGTTTACTACCCCTGGATATACAATAATATATATATACTTAGTGACCCACAAAAGTCCACACCTACTAACGCTATCAGTAATTGAAAGTAAAAGCTTCCTGTCAGTAGGTACTCCTGTAGTAGTTCATCACAACTATCCATTTGTAGAGGAAGACTATGAGGGTCTCTGGACTCAACTGTTATTCAAGCCAAATTCGATATAACTTAACAGTTTTCAAGTCCAAAATGTGGTGGAGGTTGTATTTCCCGTAAAAAGATCCAGTTCCAAAGTCATCAATTTCTTAACATGCAGCAAAATTACCATCTTCGAATATTTTTTTTGTGTCATAAGTTTTCAATCTGTTCATAATATTTGTATTCAAGTTTTTTTGTAGTCTTTATTTAGTTATGTAGTTCACTGTATATATAATTTCGTGTATATTTTCACCAGATATATACAGCATCGTATCAAGTGCGAAGAGATAAATTTTACATGTTTTTACTGCATTTATAATGTCATTGATAAAAATAATAAATAATATTGGACCCAGAACTGAATCTTGGGCAACACCATAAGATGATTTTTGCAGTTCTTGCGGTAAATTAGGTAACCATCAGTCTAGATGTTATAACGTGACCCAGACAATAAATCTGTACTAAAACAACATAACGCAAATATGCCTTTGAATATCGAACGGGCGACGGCGACTCAAACTGTTTATTGTTTATATGAACAGGGCCATTATAAATGGAATTGAAGTGCCTTGTCTTTTAGATACCGGCAGCAGTTGCACTATGATAAAGAAATCTGTATTAAATAAACTAACAATTAATGTTGAAATTAACAATTCGCTGTTTGTAAAATGTTTTATGCGAAACATAATTAAGAGTAATGAGTTTGTAATAAAAATACAGGATGTTGTTAATACAGTCCGAATTATTGTTCTACCTGATGATCTTGGGTACTGATAAAACTTGCCAACCTCTATATATACAAGGGGCATTCAAGAACTACCTTCAATCAAATGTACAGGGAATACTCAAAATGTTTCAGAATTAAGTTGTATAAGCAGAAATATGGTTGTGTGCGATAATTTGGACACAATTAACAAGCAGCAATTAATTTCTCTCCTAAATCTATTTCGAGCTCAAATATCCCTCTCCATGGCGGAATTGGGAAAACTAATGTAACATCAATGCAAATTAAGTGGCAAGACTAAAGAATCTGTAGTGTATCAGCCCTACCGGATGTCACTTCGTGAAAGACAAATTCTGAAATCCATGGTTGACCAATTACTTGACAATAACATCATAAGAGAGTCGACGTCATCGTATGCAAGTCCAGTTTTATTGGTTAAGAAAAAGACCAATGATTATAGAATGTGTGTCGATTACCGACGCCTGAATTGTGTCCACACTTGTATATAATGTTTCGATTCAAATTTAGTTCTGTGCGTAGCTTGAACTATTATGATTAAAGATAAGTTCTGTGTAATACTTGAACTGTACTATCAGGAATATGTTCTGTGCGATGCTTGAGCTAACTTGAGACTAGTAAAAGGGGGCGGTCTTATGCAACGCTTAGACTAACCCTTGACCGAATATGTTTCTTGGAAAATTCTGTGCGTAGCTTGAATGTGAAAACACTTAAATCATTCAGTGCTTAGCTAAAGTATTATTGAGTGAATATTTGTCACTAATAGAGTTCGATGCTTTGCCAGCACTTTTAAATAGAGATCGGTGCTTAGCTAGAACTTAGAAAAAATGATAAAATTCCAAACTGGGTAACTGTTGGATTCCGAAATTGGAATTGATAACGAAAGTGAGGATGACTCCTGTGGACAGTCGTCTAGTCAGGATGGTCGAATGTAAGAAAACATTCAAGACTTCACCTTGAGTGCGGCCACGACCAAAGAACGTGGCCCTTGTATAAACATACTCGGAGCTCGGGTGAAAGCTGCTGACAAGTGGATATGATTGGGATTCATTCACGAATTCGCATTAGATACTGTTCAATGTTCAATCGCATGTAACCTTTTTCCCTTTTTTTTCATAAAGTTCTTAGTTTTTGGAATTGTGTGAGTTTAATTAATTCCTTACAGTATCACACTCTGTATAAATTATAAATCTAATGGACTATAAAATGTATACAGTGCATAACAAAAATAGTTGTGTCTGGTATTTTCAATACGCCTACGATATTTGCGTAAGATGCAAGATCTGTGAATTTTTACACTTGAAATACTTCCGCCAAACTTGGTTCTTTGTGTTCTTAAGGATATGTATCATGCAAACCACTTTAATGTTTTATTGCTAGTACCGATACTTTCTAATTTCAAGAGCAGTAAATTTCTGTCTATCGTTTCGATCGCTCGCTTGAGATCTAAAAACACTCCCACTATAATATTGTTAACATCAATTCCCTTTACCCAGTTATCTAATATGTATTTTAATGCACTTTCACAAGAATGTTTTCCTCTAAATCCTGGTTGCATGTTTATTAATATATTATTTTCTTCAATCAAATCTATTGATTGTTCCTTAACTACTAATTCAAGTATTTTTTCACAAATAGGTAAAGTATTGATAGGTCGATACTGTTCATTTAGTGTAGTATTAGCTCTTTTTGGTATAGGTGTAACTATTGAGCTCGTCAATTCCTTTGGGAAGACTAGTGACCTATTAATTAAATCCAAGAATCTATTGCCAATGACTTATCATTTACTACGTATGTTGGCATTCCATCACTTTCTGTTTTATTAAGTAGAGCACTTATGATTTTTCTCAGATTATTCATTTTTATGGATTTAAACTTAGCAGTGAACTTTTTTCTTACTTCAATATTTTGAATTTGGTACCTACTGTATTTTGGTATACTTTGGATTATACCTTATATGCTGTCCACAAAATATGCATTAAATTTTTCCGTAATTTCTAGTACATTGTGAATTTTTTCTATACCAAACTTAATATACCTACTTGGAGGCGTGTTGGATTTTTCTGTTGCAAATTTGTTTATTGTCTTCCACATCAGTGTTGCGTCATTCTTATAATTATCTATTTTTTGTTCATAATAGTTTTGTTTTTGTTTTCTTATCATTAAGGTTACTGTATTTCTTTTTTCTTTGAATGTATTCCAGTCATCCTCGTTGCCTGTTATTTTACAATACAATTTCTTTCAAGGGGCACATAAAATTAAAACTAGTTGTAATATTGCTTCTTAAATTTTGAGTTAGAGTATTGAGATCTGTAGTATTTCCAGTCCATTGTGTATTTACTAACAGTTGCTGAAACCCATTTCTGTTGTAGCTTTTTATAACTTCTAAGTAGTATAGTAGTATAGTAGTATAGTAGTATAGTAGTATAGTAGTATAGTAGTATAGTAGTATAGTAGTATAGTTATCGTAGTATTAGCTGCAAAATATTTAATCAAAAAGAGTTTTATGTAGTTTTCAACAAATAAAAAGGAGTACACAAGAATTGTTCATGTCTGTAACATTTCCAAATATATCTAAAAAATATTTTTGCTTTCGGGTTGAATACTTTTGCCCACAGACGTAAATTTTCATCTTGAACATTTTTTGGGAAAAATATAAACAAGACCGTTATCAGCAATTTTTCTAAAGCTGTCAAATTATCAGGTGACCAACTGTCACTTGATTAACTTTCTTTTAACATTTTTTCTTGCTCCGAGATATACAAATTTGTTTTATTAACGACAACCATACACCTAAAGAACATAAACACTACTACATAGTTCTCGAAAATTTTGCAGAACTCTCTCGCTTTCGACTAATATTCTAGAATACTTGTTGTTTCATGTTAACTAAAATTTGATAACAAAATTTAGTCTTAAGTTTTTGATTTTCATTGCAATAGAAAAAACTGAGTTTCTACTGACCACATTAATAACATTCTAGGTAAAACGTATAAAGCAATATCCAATCAAAACATATCGAAAATAATGTAAACTAATTAAATCTGCTTTAAATAAATGTAATGTATAATCTAGTACACAATGTAAATTGACACGTTGTTTACTAGATATACCGAGATATATACCCTATGATATTTCACCCATATATATTTATTGTGGCTACAAAAATAACATAATTAGCTTCAGTAAACACTATACACCTGTTGTACCATAATTGTACAAATTTCAAGTTTATATATTTTACAATTTTGAATATATATTTAAAACTATTTATTTAGTGTGATATTTATACATTCGTGAATATCCAATTTCACCAAATATATCCCTACACCATTGGTTGTAAGATAGGTATATTGTCTGTAACTTGTATGTGGTAAATCTCACGATTCGTCAAATATTTTTCTGGAAATATATCACCTGTAAATTGATAACAATAAAAATTGAAAGTATTCTAAAAACCCAAGGCTCTACAAAGCTATTATATATTTAGGTATTTAACAAAAATGATTTTAATTTTATAACTAATGAACTTTCTGCTTTCCTTCTTATATTCTATCAACATAATTCTCCTTCTTGAATTATGGGAAGAAATTGGGAAACATTTGCTGATCGATATCCCCATAAACAGAACCCATCAAGACATGCTGTAAGACGCATCCTAGAGAATTTCATTTTTTTCTCTTAGATTTTTTTCTAACAAAAAAATCATTAACTAAACATAATGACACAATAATTGTGTAAAATAATAAATAATGACACTAACCTTTGTTTATATAAAATTAAAAACAATAGATAGAATAGATAGAAAAGATATTTAGTTAGAGGGATATATATTTTCAAGGAAAACCTTTTGCATAGTTTTATAAAATAAATAAAGTTTAAACAAACAAAGTGTCTGTATATCAAAGAGGTTTCATCCCAAATAATTTTCTCGAAATTGAAAAATATATTATTGACAACTTAAAAGCAATGGCAGTTCCAATACCAGGGTCTATGACATCGTAATAAATAGGACAGGAAAGGAATATATTTTAGAAAAATCATAAAAAACGAATTACGATCATCGGTATGTGTTTTACCGAAATATATAACTGCTTCAAGTTTAGTTATATAAGCAAATATCTTCAAGGAATCTTAACAAATTCAGAACGAATTAGCAGCAAAAACAGAACACATTTCCCAAGATAATAGTCGAAACCTCGTTCGAATGCTCGTCTGCCGCTATTAACGAAAATATCTTAACAATGGTATTAATTCCAGTAACGAATCCACAACACGATTCTGATCGCTTCCAATACAAAGGAAATGATACAATCGAAAGGAATTTAATTCCCAGGAGATAATCAGTAACATACCAAGATTATCGTGTATACAGCGCAAATAATTTTGGGCAAATACTATACTTAGTTACACTCTAATATGTTGAAAACATAGAAATAATAATAATAATGACAATAATAATAACGGTAATAATGACAATAATAATAGTAAAATAATAATAATAATTATAATAATAATAATAATAATAATAATATGAAATAGTAATAATAATAATGTCTTTCTACAAATATACAAAATACATCCCCTGTTACAAAACATCCTGAAAATAATAAATGCATTCATACATTTGCCTAAAAACTATATGTTTTTAGGCAAATGTATGAATGCATTTATTATTTTCAGGAAGTTTTATTCAAGGAAACAAAGAACTTATAATTTCATAAAACCTATAATTTTTTACAATCAGGCCAATTATACCCAGAAACAGAGGAATTTATACTTCCAATATAACACCAACTTATAACACCATAAAGTAACACCATAGTGATAAATAAATATAAATAATATGGTTTTCTTTTTGTTTATTGTACTTGGGGATATGGTTCAAAATAACTTAAATGAGAGAAATAATTTAAATGAGATTTTTTACAAACGTTTCGGTGATAGATTGTTACCTTTATCAATAAATGAACCGCAGACACTCGAATGATGTCGCTGTTCTTTGCACTTTCCCGAACCTATCTGAATTTATAATAGTTTTTTTGTAAATCATGCTAGCCTTATTGATTCAGAGATTTGTATTATACTCTCTATATATATATATATATATATATATATATATATATATATATATATATATATATACAGGGTTATTCAGAACTTATCCATAATAAAATTTGGGGATGGCAACATACATGTAGAAATGTGGTAGTGCAAAAAAAAATTTTTTTGGCGGGGTCAGAAAACTATTTAAAAATTTTTCATTGCACGCCGCTGGATACTGGTCCACTGTAATGGAGTGACCTTGGGACTGACAATGCAAACTGGCGATGTCGCGGAAAAAACTTGGGACGTTCTGAGAGTATAACACCCGGCGCAAAAAAGATTTGCAGCGTTATTACTTTAAAATAAACTGAAAGATAGATAGATGTGACCAAAGTGATGTGTCTTTAAAATGAATAAAATATTGTTACACTAATTTTGAAGAATTGCGCTACTTGATTATTAGGTATTAGAAACATGAAATTTATAAAAAATTTGCACATACCTTGTTACAAAAGCTGTCGAAATAATATTCCTCGACTTGTATACACTTTTGGGCACGTCTTATCCAATTTTGCCGCACTACCCCAGACACCTGCCTAGCGATCTGACTTGTACTTATTCGCGGATTTTCACGGACCAGATTCAACACTTGTTCTTCAGCTGCTAAAATACGTTTGGTCGTCCCGGGCCACCATCTCGTCCATTCCAACTTCACCATAAATAAGAATCATGTCCATTAACTCAGCATTACTGTACACATGAGCCATTTTGAAAATTTTACAGTTTAACACTCCTAAGATAAATAAAACACCCGCGAGAGCGACACACATAGACTGACGACTCATAGACAATAGAGATATTATCCCCACTCCAACTTTATTCGGTCGGTTTTAACCAGGCGTTCCAGACAAAAACGTGTTTACTTTTTTTTATCACATTCTTAGGAATGTGGTAGAAAAGTATCAGATGTGTTGAAGTACAGTTGCCCAGCTACGTAGTCCTTTATAATGGTATAACTTTAAACATTGTTTACGGGAAATCCTAAGCCTTTTATTATAAATTTTTTTGGTGATATCGATATCTTATTTAAGGATGCACATATCCTCAAAGTTTTAGAGATAAGTTCTGAATAAGGCTGTATATAATTATTAGACTAGGAGTCCATAAACTCAACTCCCAATTTCATTCCATAAAAATAATTTCAAAACGATTTCTATATTGTGGCAGGGGTTATGATTTCAGATTTTCCAGTGATTAAACAATTTACATAAAAAATTAATTAAGCTTAATAAAACGTAAAGCTAAGTTAAATAATATGACACGTAATTGGCATAAAAATCTCCGACAAAAAGTAAACAGAAAAACACGGCTTGCAGTAGGCAGAACGGGAAATTCGTGAACCGGGAAAACGAGTGTAATTCCGCCGTTATCGGACAAGAAAATACAGAGCAGAATTACAATTAGGTCACTCAGACTGCTGTTGAATTTACATGAAACGTTAACTTGATAAAAAAGAAAATACCAACCGTCCATTTCAATTTAGGTTTTTATTATTTCTAATTTTTAAAATTCTCGCAAACCAATACCGTCGATGTTTTGTGTATTATGTGAAATAATTTAAACATGCTGAGACTGCTAAGTAATGAAACTATTTTAATATTTTTATCTTATACTTGTGCTTTATCCATAATATTATGCGTTGTATAGTTTGATATACAACTTCAATTTCATCAACTATTTTCATCCAAAATAGAACTACTACTGGCAAAATCCGAGTCAATTATGTCATACAGGTCGAGAATCCAGTTGAAGATGCTTTTAATAATAATCTGTAGCATTGATAAATTAGTACCTACTACCATTAGATTGATGCGCCCCCTTTTACCCCCTGATAGCAGGAGTTACCCAATTAATAATCCGAAATGGGAAAGAGTATCGAGGAAAGAGGAAAGAGGAAAGAGGAAAGAGGAAAGAGTAAAGAGTACCTCATTTTAAAGGTCTTTTAAATCTCTACATGTCGGTGTTTTTTTCTTTTAATTGATCGATGTCGAGATATTTAGGAAAACATTTTTACTCCTTCATTAATTTTTTCTCGTTCCCTTCAATTATTTTGCACAAAAAATGTTGTCGTGGAATGTATCCAACAAATGTTTACTCGTTGAAGAAAATTAGAAGTAGATACCTATATTAATTTTTTTGAGTTGCTATAGTATTGCTAATAGTACAGATTGTTTGACTGGTAAAGTAAATTAACAAAAATTGTTTACACTTTGAGTGAAAAGTTGAAATAGTGTTGATTTGTGGAGCCGAAAATCAATATGCTCGGCGAACTGCTGCAAATGTTTAACGAAAGACATCGGGATAAGATCATATCTCATAGGTATGTCCTAAACCTTATTGCCAAATTGTCTTTTTATTTAAATAGATTTGTCAATATGCATAACTGCAGATATTGGAACAATGAAAATTCCCAACATGAACAATGAACAATGTATTTGTAGAAGTATATAATAGTATATAAGTAGATTTGTATTTTAATGAATCAAGTAATTGGTCCATTGTTTATCAATGGAAATCTAAATGGTGAGGTATATTTGAATATGCTAGAAAATACGATAAATCCGCTAATTACCGAAGCAGTTGAAAATCAACTGGATAGAGATGAACATACCTTACTTGATAAGAGTTACATTTTCAACAAGATGGAGCTCTTACCCACTACGTTTTTCCCGTCTGGCAATAGTTAGACAATGTATTTCCTGGTAAATGGATAGGCCAAAGAGGACCTCTCGAGTGGCCCGCTAGGTCCCCGGATTTGGCACTATTTGACTTCTTTCTATGAGGACATTTAAAGTCAGTTGTTTATACACCTTCCACCTCAAATTTTAGAAGAGTTTCGTCAAAGAATTACTGAAAAATGCCAAGCAACTCAAATAGATGTTTTTCAAAATGTGCGTCTCGAAGTTGAACAACGCTTATACCATTGTTTGGCCAACAATGAATAACATTTTGAGCAATTATTAAATTGATTTTATATGCAAAATATTTGTAATTTACTTGTCAAAAAGAATGAGAAAAAGCAGTTACAATTTTTTATTTAAAAAGTATGAAGGGGTAAAAAGGTTTTCCTACATATCTCGACAACGAAAAATACCTATAAAATGAGGTATTACTCGGTAGCCCTTCCCATTTAAGATTTTAAAGGGGGTAGCTCCCGCTAGCAGGGGATAAAAGGGGGGGCGTCAATTTTCGATTGAGAAGTTGTCCCCTTCGATAAAGTTTTTTATATGTTTCGGGATTTTTCAAAGAAATACACAGATATTGATAAAATGAGGGTGGGAAGTTTTGAAATGAACATCCTGTATGTTAAAACTGAGTATTCAACATTAAAACAGAGTTAATGGACTAAATTTGGTGTATCAGAAAACCTTTAATATAGACCAAGGAGCTTTTTAAGGATGTATTTATTTTTATAAAGTTACTAAAGGAATGTCACAAAAATATTTTGAGTAACACTACATATACAATTTAGTATCTATTGCAGAAAAGCACAGAATGATCTTAATAAGTTTGGTATACCTACATACAGCATATGAAAATATTTATAAACTATAAACTATATTCTAACAATAATAAAAATATTATTAATAATAATTCAACTTTATTCGGATTTTAAAGGTTGTGACAATATACATATAATAATATTACATGGAAAAGGGAAAGTGCCAGTAGTATATTTAGGATATTTATAGAATTTATTTGTATTTAATATATATATACTAAATTTAGGATACCAAAAATACATTTTGTAATAATATTGACGTAATACTCTCAAATAAGAGAGGTCGTCTAGGGACTCCTTAAAGTCCTGAAGTTGGGAGAGTAAATGTAATTATTGGATGTTTGGGCGAAGGAGCTATAAAGGTGCTCGTTTATGTTATTGCCAAGTTTATACACGAGAACTTTGCTAACGCGGGTTAACGTCTGCTATCAAAGATGTTCAATACAAAGATGCGTAAAAATGTAATTAGTTTGTATATGTTTTATTCCTGTTTTATTTTCGTACTAAACATCAAACACAAAGGAGTTTCCCGTGTATTGAGTTACAGGAGTGGGCTTCCGTAAGAAGATGGAAACCGCGAGATAATTTTTATTTTCAACGAAAATATAATAATTTTTTGGACCAAAAGTCGGATAATAATAATAATAATAATAATAATAATAATAATAATAATAATAATAATAATTTATTTGCTCAACTACATAAGAATGCACAAATATAAATACAACCAATACAAATATAGGTACCAATATAAATAACAAACAATAATTACAAGCTGTTGCAGTAGCAAACAATTTCTGAGAGAGATAACCACAAAAAGTAAACTTTGTCTGTGGTTTTTCCTAAATAAATTGTACTTTACATGCCATATACATATACACATATCAACACATACACACTTATTTCTTATTTCCGTTGTATTAACAGTTGCATTATCATCAAAATCATGTATTTTCACAGAAACATGATATCTGTTCCCTAAAAAAGGTAAGTATTTTTAAGATCTATTAATTGGTGAGTATATAATCTATTAGAATTTGATAACCATTTTTTTAGTTTATTTTTAAAAAGTTGAACTGAATTAATGTTTCTTATTTCAGGCGGAGCCTCATTATATGCACGAGGACCCAAGTAAGTAAAACACCTTTGAGTAACAGTTTTGTTTGCCTTTGGTATTTTCACCGAAACTTCTTTGGATCAACCACTATTTCTTGTAATCAACAACAAACATACTGTATGTGTCAGAAAATATTAGTTAGTGTGGTCACGAAACTACAATTATTATTTTCAAAATATGTAAAATGACCAAATTTACAAAAAATTTCGAAAAAAAAATTTTCAACGAAAATATAATAACAATTCTTTGGAACCAAAGTCGTATCAACCACTAAATCCTGTAATCAACCACAAACATACTGTATAGGTCAGAAGATATCAGTTAGAGTGGGCACGAAACTACAATTAATTATTATTTTCAAAATAGGTAAAATTACGTTCGTAACCGTACATTTTCAGTCAGCCTTTGATTTTTTACTCTAAGTAAAGGAGTTACCTCTACATATTAGTCCTGGTCATGAATTCATGTAGGCTGACGACACATCCATCGTGGTTTCATGTAAAATGTTAAATGACAAATACGGCTATAGAGTAGCTATATGGTATGGTGTATGGTGTCAAAAAGACAGGATTATGAACGATAAAACTCAATTCATGTGCATCACATCTCTACACAAAACTGTACTGTTTGAAGGGTCTTACAGTTACAATATTGTTAAAATGTATAACTCATTTGCAGCGGCTCGCAAATCCTTACCTATTAGTGGTATCAAAAAGGAGTTTAAACAAATACTTTTCAAAGTGCAATAGAATATGTATATGTTTTTTTGAAAAATCAGTTTTCGTGACGGGACTTTTATTATTAATTATTTTTATATATCTATTAAGTAGGTATATACTTTTTTCACTTGTACCCAAATAACACTGTTTACAGGAAATTATTTTCAAAATTAGTAATTAAATTAAACTTAATATATGTGTACACCGTGTCGGGTTGAGTGGAAAAACAGTTGTCTAACATGGTACACGTTCTGCAGCTGAACTTCGCCCTTTCACATATTAAATATCTTTTTGACTGAATATTTTTGTCTTATAAAAAATGTGAATAAAGTATATTATTATTATTAATATCTTTTTTTTCTTGAAATCCAGTCGACCGGTTCCCTGTCTCCGATTCTCAGGGTCGGTGGCTGGTGGTTAACAGTAGCTACTCTCCATGTTCGTGGGGTGAGTAACTATTGAGTCCGGAAATCGGAAATTATTATTATTATTATGTTTAAAATAGAATATATAATAGATATGGTTATATGTCAATAAACGAGACGTAAATGTTAATATAAATGGTCGCCAATTAGAAATAGAAAATGAAGTTCATGTTTGAATAGGTGATGAAAATCTAAACTGATTGTTAATATGCTCTGAACCAGCTTAAAAAAATCGTGTTTTGCTATTTCGACACTGAGTCACAGTCTATACCATGGCTGTCTCATTGAAATATACTATGCTCTTTTCTATTCTAAGTGTGGACAAAGCTCCAAACTTGTGTCCACGCAAGTATAACTTGTGGACAAAGCTCATCCATGGTAGGTACGTGTATTCATTTTGCATAAAAGATTATGGAGAACAAAACTATAAAACCTAGAGATTCATTTAGAGATATTTTTAAAAACCATATCATATTAACTGTCTATTATATTTATTTGTCCAAGATACTTGTTTATATGCATTGAATATATTAGGTTAGGTTCAAAAGTGATTGGGCCAAAAACCAGACCCTCCACTGCAACCGTGTGGTCCATTATTATGGCTCACAATACGCCTGCATTGGATAAAACATACCCTTAATACTAATACAAGCAGACATGCATATAGTGCACTCGATTTCGTGACAACATTTATGTACAAGGTGGCCCGTTTAATGTGGGCCTATACCTTGTCTCAGAAACTACAAGTCCCATGGAAAAAAAATTATATGAAATTGTTTTTTTCAAAGTTAACTTCAATTTTTTAATATATTCACGTTTATAACCTGTTTATATACAGGGCGATGAACTAAAGTTCCTTTATTTTAAATAGCACACCCCATATATTATTACATTTTCAGAAAGCCCTTCTAAAGACAAGTTCAATGATATATGACATGATGGGTCTGACGCCCACCGTTTCGGAGTTATTGGGAATTATCTTCAGGAAATAGCCAATATTAAAATCGTGCTAGAAAAGTTAATAATTGAGTTTTTGAGCATCAACTTGTGCTCAGAGAATTCTAATTTTATTTACTTTATTATGTAATTACTCAATATTCAGTTTATAAAAAAAAAAAATTACCGTGTTGCTACATTTCAAAAACCATAATTGTCACGATTTTTTCAAATGGAACACCCTGTATATTGTTACATTTCTAGAAAGCCCTTCTATCGATAAATTCCGAGATATATGATATGATGGGTTTGTATCCCATGGTTTCTGAATGATTATCCTCAGAATATGGGATTTTAATATTGACTATTTCCCAAAGATAATACTCAATAACTCCGAAACGGTAAGCATCAGACCTATCATATTATATATCATTGAACTTACCTTTAGAAGGGCTTTCTGAAAATATAATAATATATAGGGTGAGCTATTTAAAAAAAAAGTATTATCTTCGAGAAATAGCCAGCATTAAAATCCCATATTCTGAGGATAATCATTCAGAAACGATGGGATACAAACCCATCATATCATATATCTCTGAATTTATCGATAGAAGGGCTTTATAGAAATGTAATAATATACAGGGTGTTCCATTTGAAAAATTCGTGAGAATTTATGGTTTTCAAAATGTGGCAACACGGTAAATTTTTTTTTATAAACTGAATATTGAGTAATTACATAATAAAGTAAATAAATTTAGAATTCTCTTGGCGCAAGTTGATGCTCAAAAACTTAATTATTAACTTCTCTAGCACGATTTTATTTTAATATTGACTATTTCCTGAAGATAATTCTCAATAACTCCGAAACGGTGGGCGTCAGACCCATCATGTCATATATCATTGAACTTGTCTATAGAAGGGCTTTCTGAAAATGTAATAATATATAGGGTGTGCTATTTAAAAAAAAGGAACTTGAGTTCATCGCCCTGTATATAAACAGGTTATAAATTTGAATATATTAAAAAATTGAAGATAACTTTGAAAAAAACAATTTCATATATTTTTTTTCCATGGAAGCTGTAGTTTCTGAGATAAGGTATAGGCCCATATTAAACGGGCCACCTTGTACATATATTTAATTCAACGATGTACACTAAGTCGCTCAATTGTGCTGATGGCTATTTCTATAATAAATTACCAGTGCATTTGAGTGCCATTACCCAAGCAGCATGGTGTTTACTCACAAGAAGAGTACTATTGCTTATAAAACATTATTCCAATGTTTCCATTCCAGTTCTAATAATTGGCTAAAGAACGTCTACAACCTATAAATCGCATTTTTGCACATTATGAGCTTCACAGTTCTTCACTAGCTTATTTTTCTTATAAATAGGTCAATACCAAGTCTAACAAAAAATTATTTTTTGTTTAGAAAAGATCTTACAATATTGTATGTATGAAGTATGTATGACCACTTTTTGTGATTGGGTATATAATATACTTTCTTCCCTGCTAACTTGAGTAGGGTGTCTCATGAATGAGTATGGAGTGATACCCGTCGGCGATATAAAGAATGGAATGGATATGTTTCTGTTTCTTTGAATTTCTATTAGTAGTTGTTGATATTTTCCTTTTTTCTTCCTATATATTTTTTTTTGCTATATTTTGGTTAGATGGTATCAGCACATCGATAAGGTTTTTTATTTTATAGTGAAGTATTATATATGTGGTATATTATGGGCTACCGTTTTATGGTTAGGTCCCAGTATAATTTATAACATCTGTTTTATATTACAGTTGGTAGTGAATATTGGTAGTACTGTCAAGACTTCGATTGCAGTCTATATCCGATTGCAGGGCTATTTCCTGGTGAATAATTTTTGCCCCTGCATTATGTCTATAGGTATATCGTATATCGCACATCTGCTAATATAAAATATTATTATTATTATTACTTAAGTTTCCCACCCTCTTTTATATATCTGGATATCTTGGAACCTTGCTAATTTCATACGTACATACATTAATATTATGGTATTTCTGTGATATTCTGTTATTACCTGTAATTATATATTTTGTACATTGTCTAGATTTTTATTAAGTCCAACTAACAAAAGGGGTTTTAGGTATAATTTAAATGTCACTGCTGGATGTCCCTGTGTGAGCATGTAGCAGTTGTGAATAATTTGATATAATTTGTTCCAAAATGTAATGAAATCAAATTTAATTATTATTTTATTAACTAACACAATTATTAATACTACAAATATTTTGGTTTTTATCAAACCATCTCATCCATTTTTAATATTAAAAAGACGTAAATCTGTTGCTTAACAAATTGATTACTGTTGATAATAAGTTTATCTATTGATTATTTTAGTACCTTAAATATAAAGTGTATAACCGTCAATATTTTTATTAAGGGCTTTACAAGTAAAAACAAAATAGTAAGTAATTAATTTTCATTTTTATTTCTTTCTGTTCCCTTGCATTAAATGTTAAAGCAGTTTTTTTAGTATTACTGTGCTACTAGAAAAAAGATAATCGTCCTACCAATAAGTGTTTCTTCTATAAATAACTTAAGTAACTAGTACATAAGAACATCAGTACAGTTAATATCTTTTATCTTCCGTAAAAAAACGATAAAATGAAATTACGCTGTGGTTATTTCATTATCCTAGTCTGGTGAACCTAGATAGGAACGAAGTCCCGGGGGATATTAGTGAGCGCCAAAAGTCTAATGAAATTCGTATCTTTTCTGGTGTAATTTTTCCAGAAAAAGCTAAAAATTTTACACTCGTATTTAAAGCCACTTTTTCTAGCTTAGTGCAAACCCATTCTACTATGACATAATATCAAGTATATTTAAGAAAAGCCTAAATCTTTTTTAATGTTACCTTAAATGTGAAGCTTTTGAATATTATTCCTGGTTCTATGTTCCAATAAAATTCGTAAGAGGTTTGCTAAAAATATTTTGCGTATATAAGTAAATACCTACATAGAAGCTTCATCAAGCTTTACTTATTTTTACCACCAATTATAGAAAGAAAAAATAAATAAAGTATTCACGCCGATGCTGTTGTAGCTCAAAGAAGCTATTAGCTCCGTTGAGCTACAACAGCATCGGAAACAATAACCAACGGCAAAAATAACGACAGCAACAACAGCAATAACAGATATGCCAATTTTTTTTTCGTCGTATTAAGGAAAATATGGATTTTAATTAAGATTTTAAAACTGATGTACACCTGCTGATTTACTAACCTGCTGAAGTGATATAATATAATAAGATAAATTACTTCAGAATTATAGAATTCTCAATCGAAATTCTGATAGATTTGTTAAGCAACACATTAACTTGAAGTGTTCATATTATTTATTTGATAAATCATGTAGTAAAATAGACAACATCATTATTATCCTATATGTATTGGATGAAATGTCCACATAAAAGTGTTTTAATTGAACTTACCACTATACTTCCTGTAAAAAAAATGTGTTATTGTTACTATGTCAAAAGCAACTTCTTAGATTACACTAGCGCAAAACAAAAACTGAGATCAAAACAGAATGTGGTGGGTAATCTGTTTGTAGATAGAGCCTAATGGAAAATAAGAAAAATGTATCTATCATATTCAGCAGATAAATACACAACTGGGAAAACACATTTATAAAACTTCAGAAGTTTAGGAACATCTCGCCTTTCTCCTTGTATTTTCAAGGTTAGAAGATCGTAAAATAAAAAAATATATACACATTCTACATCTATTTGAAAACTGTAGTCGTAATAAAGTTAAATAACTAGAATGACAAATATTTTGTATCAAGTTATTAGTATAAATAATTATTATAAAATATTCGACAGACTTATTTATTTTGCATCTATAATGTGGACCAATGAAATGAAGATAGTTGAAAAAAATCGAATCTATTTTGGTTTCATTGGAGAACACACTTTTGTCAGAGTTATAGCATTTATATTTTGTATGCTTTGATTTTATTATGTACATTTGACCAGGCCTCTTCAGCGTGAAAGCTTGCAAGTTATAAAACTCTAAATTTTACACACAAAGTGGCACAGAGTTTTATATACCTAAGACTAAATTCCAAGGTTATACATAGCTATTAGGAGTTTTCGTTCAAGGTCAAAAAACAGCGGTGTCGGTATCGAGTGACGCAATACAATATAATGGAGCAGATGAAACCTATACCATCTTGTAGAGCATGTTTTGGTGTATGTGGTGTGATCTACAACTGTTTTTAGTAGGGCAATTTTTTTTAAATAGTCTTATACTGTGTTATCTGCACAATTCGAAAACATGTGCTTCTGAGTACATACTTACTACCATTAAAAATAACGTCTAGATTAACCGTCCCGAACTTTTAATCACTTATGCAAAAACATAAACGCTTCGAATGATATAAACGTTTTTTGGTAGTACACCTATCTACATATTACCAAAAAAATTACTAAAAAAATTACATATAATCTGAAAGCTTGATGGCTCACCTGACCATAGTCAAAACCTGTTACCATAACTTAGATTGTCAGTCGATGATAAGCATTTCAATAAGATACTACAAAATCACATTTTTAAAAAATAAATTAAAATAACTAAAAAACTATTAATTTCTTGTATAGGTTGTCCCACATTAAAAAATGTACATTTTAGCGTAGAAATAAAAAATGTGAAAAAATGTTGAAGTTGATAACCATTTTCGATATAATCGGAAGTGCCAGAAAAATGGAAATATTTCAGATGAATAGAACATTCTCGAAAACCCCCGTATCTTCGCAGTTCCTTCATGCATGAAAGCGATTTGTCGTTGAATTCAGCCCCGGAAATTCCCATTTCGATGTTCATTTACACCTAGAAAGTGCAAAGAAGTGTGCAATTGGAGGAGGTTCAACCCAAACTTTAAAAATGTTTTTAGTTTTAAGGTGTGTAGTAAGTATCCGTTTTCTAATCTTTGATATTTCTTCCTAAAATATACAGACCCGAATTTGAAGTGTATGTAGCAACAGTTACAACACAAAACAGACCAACTTTAAAAAGCTGTAACTTTTTTAGCATTGAAAATGCTTATAGGATCGCGAAGGTTCGTATATGGGTATGTTTCAATGAAAAATGTAACGCGGAGCATGTCACACCGACATGGTTGGGTACTTGGGGACCGAGTAGAGAGGGCGACGTGGGTGCATAGTTTGGCTTTCGTATTCGTTTATTGCAAATTGCAAGCCTGAGAATCTGAGCTCTCATGTGAATGTGATATTACAAGTTGGCAAAGTCTGTAAGTCGCAAATGCTAAGTTCTCAAATGAAAAGCTAACTTTTGCAAGCTTTCTATAGTTCCAAATTTCATTCATTCATTTTCAATGCACTCCGATGGTTGCAAGAATTGCGAAATCTGTGAATTTCTATTTATAAATATATTGCGAAGATTTCTGAATTGTTTTAATCCTAAACACTTCAGGTTTAAAATACCGGTTTGAAATTATTAAATTTCTTCACACGCACCCGATACAGGGTGATATGACAAATGTATGTTTTTGTTTTCACTTTTTATATCATTGTCTCGGTTTTATTGATCACTCTGTATATTTATTTCATGTCACAATGGCTACCTATAAGTGTTGCCATCGTATCGTTTTTTGATTTTTGGTTGTATGTTTTGTAAGTCAAAAACAAAATAAATTGAGAAACAGCTTTAGTAACATTTCCATTAACGTTAAAATTAATAACATTTTGATAATAATATTAATAATTTGTGATTAATATCATTTTTAACATTGCGATTGAGTAACGCATCGCTCCTCGTCCTGTTAATAAGTCGCCGGGAAGAGCATTCCCTTCTTCTTGAAGAGCAATGGCTAAATCGTTGACATTGTTGGCAGCATGAGGGCGGTTTGAAATTCTTCTTTCGAGAGCGTTTTGCATGTGCTGAATAGGGTTGTGATCTGGTGATAATTCAGGCCATACTATACATGTGATACCATGCTTCTCAAAAAAATGGTTTACAATGCCTGCCCGGTGCGGCCTCGCATTGTTTTCTATATAAACAAATTCTAGACCCTGAGCTATTGCATATGGTAGAACTACAGGTTGCAATATCCGATACAGATAATTTCTGGAAATCACTGTTGTGTTAATAAACACAACTAATTGGGTTTTCTATTTGCCTAGTGCTATGCTTCTTCAACCCATTACAGAGTATTCACCAAAAGGAATACATTCTACAGTGAAATTCTCATTGTACCTTTCATTCCACCTTCTCCACACGCATTTGCGGTTACTGTCTGGATACAAGCAGAACCCCGACTCATCAGACTAAACAGACATGCAGTTTGACTAGTGAATATCGTTCCTTTGTTGATGCTCACGAGCAAATTGTAAACGATTTCTTCTATATTTCGCACGTCTATTTTGGATGTCCAGCAGGGTGTCTAGAAGCAAAATTTGCCTCCTTGAGCCTATTTATTATAGTGACATTGGAAACACCAACGGGCCTTGCTTCCTATAAAATTTGTTTTACCTGCGTGGAATTTAGATGTCGTATTTGCAGAACTGTTCGCCTTAACAATCTGTCCATTGCAGGAGTTGTGCAACGCTGTATACCTCCACCGTGGATATAATTTGGGGTGTTATTCTCGACGTATCTTTTCCAAGCTCTATTTACAGAACACCTGGATACATTCAAATGCGTAGCAACATCTCGACGCGAAACACCTAACTCAATCATCGAGAAAACCGAGACAGTAGATTGAAAAAGTGAAAAAATACACAGGAGTCATATCACCCTGTATAGGGTGCGTGTGAAGAAATTTTATAATTTCAAACAGGTGTTTGATTCAAAGCTGTTTAGGAGTAAAACAATTCAAAAATCTTCACAATTCATTTATAAATAAAAAAGTTACAGCATTTTAAAGTTGGTCTATATTTAGGGTGGCTCACTTCAAATTCGGGTCTGTATGTTTGTTCGATTAGATGTTATGACCCCATGGACATACAAATGGCACTGCCGTATTTGACTTGGAGCAAAAAATGTAAAAAGTCGCTAATTGCACATACTCCGAACAATAAAATGCACGACCACAAAAGTATATTATATTGTTACCAGGACAGCCCTTGAATTAAAATGGAGTAATAAAAAGTAATTTTTATCAGCTTTCTTTTTCACCCGCATATCGCATATTTATTATACTTATAACAACAAAGGCATTTGTACTTTCCACAAGATGGGAGATTTTAACTACGGCTTTGTGCAAGATGCCCTAAAATTAAATAACATTTAAGCATTCTGTAGCAATTTCGAAGGATTCACTTCTGGCGAGTAATGACAAATTTTATTTGGAAATCTGGGCACTGTCGTCTTTCGTTACGGTTCTTATCAAAACATTAAGTTAGCGAGTATACACAACTCATCACTTCATCAGTAATAAGCCTAGTAGGAGTAAAAGTAGCAGAAAGGGAGAGACAAAGAGAAGTAAAAGTTAATGTAAGACATACCTGCTAAATTTGGATTTCAAACACAACCAAACATAAATCCTTATAATGTTTCAAATAAATCAACTGATGATATGGATATTGCCCGACTTCTTAAGATTAATCTTAAACAATCCACCTATGAAACGTTAAGATTCTCGGTATGAAATCTATTAGTGTGCGATTCCCCAGGCTTTGTTATTTTTAGAATTAATTGGGTCGGATATAGGTCAGAACTAACTTCCCAAAGTCCTTTGGATAAATCTACCCAATACGCATAGCTTCAAGCCCTTTGGATTATTCCAGCCACGGATATTGATAAATTAATCTGATTCCTATCACTTGCTTCAGAATTTGAAATTATTTTGAAACTATTTTTCTCTCTGCAGATTTAAATCGTTATCTTCTTTTATTTTATAATTTTATTACAATTAATTTTGTTTTTATTAAAATTTTCTAGTTTTTTCTTAAATAATTTGCTGTCAATAGATCAGTGCTTTGTGTCTATTATTTAATCTAAAGTATTAAAAAGTGATATTTATTAATTTAATACATTAATTGAAGAGTCATTATACAGTGTGTTTCAAATTGATTGCAATAACATTGGTATCCTGGAAACTGTTAGAGATAGACCAAGTTGAATTAGGAAAAAGTTGCGTAAATTTGTAACCAATATACCTCAAAAAATCAAGGCTATATAACATGGTCAGTTTTTGAGATATTTGAAAAAAAAATCGAAATTTTGGAAATCTATTTTTGTAAAATTTCGGGGATGTTTTAAGAGCTATTGAAAAAAACTCACTTTCTGATAGCAACATTTTACGCTCTATCGAATGGCGTAGATAGCTTTTTAAATAACTTTTCGTTTCTTAAGAACCATCATCAACTTCATTTTTTATAATACGCCCCCATTAATATTTTTACTTCGCTCGACAGCATTTTTCCGTGTGAGTTCAATGATGTATCATATATTATATAGTTTGTTAATTGTCCCATTAACTATTCATTATAATTTTTTAATTTATTATCGATTTGTTAATTCGTCTTTCTTTTTGTTAACGAATTGTTAATTATTTTTAATGATTTGTTACCTATTCGTTATTCTTTTGTTTGTACATACAGACAGAGCAGTTGAGTTATCGTGATCATGTTAGCCTTGATTTTTTAGGCATATTATTGGTCACCAAATTACTAACTGTTTCCAAGGTACCAATATTGGTAGTACCAATGTTATTGCATCCAATTTGAAACACACTGAATATTATGGTATTACACCAAAATTGTTTTTACTGTGAGTGGCCACAGTAAACACAAGTGCAAGAGTATCACAGTAAAATTAATTTTTGTCTAATACCATAGTAACGCAATTCCAAATAAAACAGCATGGGTCTTTACGGTCCTAAACCAACATTTTCGCATTTGAATAAAAATATATTCTATTCGGACTAAATGTGGCTTTTTGTAGTTCAACTATAACCTAAAACACTCCTCAACCACCTCTCGTACTCAAAAATTGTCTACCTCTAATAAAGCATTATTGGGTATGGGTAGATACATATTCTGTGACTTATGCCATATTATGACATAACTTGTGCAACGTTAACTTTTTTGACTTATTTCACATATTTCACATATCACTGACGTAGTTTTCCACACAACATAAAAACACTATATTGCACTCGACGCGCGTTTCACCAACCAAGTTGGTATGATCTGGAGATGGTTAAAACTAAACACTAAGTTTTAATCATGGTTAAAACTAAAAACTAAGTTTTAATCATCTCCAGATGATGCCAACTTGGTTGGTGAAACGCACATCGAGTGCAGTATAGTGTTTTGGTGTTGTGTGGAAAACTACGTCAGTGATATCTTCACACCAAAGGTTGCAACCTCCTTTAAGAGTCTTATTTCACACCAAAGCATGGTCCACAATCTTATTGCCGTCGATGAACAGAAATTTATTGAAATAGAAAGTTATGATATTGCAAATGAACAGAATTTACCTTTGAATCAGCTAATTAATTTTCAAATACGAAAAATTTCAAAGTAATCAGTTATGAATCACCAAATAAGTAAGATTTACTGAGATATTTAATCATTTCTCCATCTATTTCCCGGCAGGTAAGTCTTGTCGTAATCCGAAATTCAACAGGAGGGAAGGAACCATTTATCACCAATATTTTATACTATTCGTCTTCCTTGGGTTACTTTTAGATAAGGCAACTTTTCCTTTGCAATTTGTTTTAAAAGATATATTGGCTCAAGATATAAAAAAGGACTTTACTAAATGAATACCCTCAGAAAACACAGTACGTTCCTATAAACTAGAGAATAAACAGATGACAAATCTAAAAATCAATTAATTATAGTTATTGCTTTGAATCTAGCGGGTTGCCTTTATGGTAACTTATTATGTGTCCAATACAGGATACAGGATAAGCTATGTAGATGTAGCATAACTTTTATATTTAAACAGATATGAAATTTAAAATTTTTATATAGTTGACAGGTGTCGAAGGGTGCATATTTTAGTTATTTGACTACTATATAAGATAGCAAAATTAACATTTCTTTAGAGTAATGTCTTCCTTTAATTCCATGTCTGGATAGCCTTACTGAAATGCAGGACATTGATATAAAGGTTAATAGGGAACTTATTACTTTTAAATAAAATTTTAACAAGTGCAACATTGGTTCTTCCAGTGGAAATTTTTGGTAACAATTATTATAGGTGCTAGTCGCACCAGCTGCTAAATTCTTTTAATAAATTTAAGCGAGTCAACGCTTGAAACCACCGGAGGAGACAATTGAATTGCCTTCTTCGAAAACACATGAATACATGATACTTCGACACATGAAAAATGCACATTGTTTTTATTTCGGTCAGCATCTGCTCTCAGTATCAACTGGCGAACCAACTTATATGTATATGTATAATCAGAAAATATAAATGTTGGAGACCTTCTTGTTGCACTGAAGAATATTTTTGAAACGTATGTCTGTCTATGTATATACAGGGTGGCCCAATAATGTTACAAAGTGAAAACTAATTCCCGCCGTAATAAACAAAAAAATATATATTTTATGATCTCATAGCGCCTAAGAGGACGCACATTTTAAAAATCTGTATATTGTATAGTCATATAGGGTGCTCTATAAACTGAGGCCATATCAAACTTATGTTTTTTTCAATAGAATGACATTTTTTATTTCGTAGTTGAATGTGGATCATTTTTGCGTATTCGGCCATATACGATTTACTAGTAATGAGTAATTCAGAAGATATAAGTATTTTTGTATCTTAATCGCAAGGAATAGAGCCCATTGTATCTTTTTTAGGAAAATAAATACCAGATAATTTTGGCTCCATTAATTACGCTAGATGGTCTAGTTTTATTTCATATAGAACAGTGGCGGCTTCTCCTTAAGGCCGCATGGCCGCGCGCCCCTCCTCCAAAAATACCAAATAAATCCTTATTATTATCATTATTGTAAATTAAATGAAAATGTTAAAATATGTATTGTGGTACAAAACTATTGTTAGGAAGGGCCCCAGCGCTTGAGCTATCGTACTCATAATGCTACAGTCCACAAACTGGATCACCACAGCACACCACTGCACAGTGAGTAAAGCATCACAGCTTCGTGGCCGCACTTTGAGTCGCGGCCCAGGTAACTATGGCAACCGACCCGATCTCCTTTTCGACTAGACTCATTAGATACTTTCCATATGCTTATATTATGCAGATTTTGCCGCAATTATTTCGCGGCCTTACGCGAAAATTATTAAACATTATAACATATTTTTAACACATTACATATTTTTAACATTATTAAATTACTTATTAAATTTTTGTGAAAAGACAAGTTTATATATTACTTAACATGAATACTGTTAGTAGTATAATTAGAGCCAATTTTGCAAATCTTCCACTGGAAGATAAAGTATAAATAAAATAATTGGGCGTTGCCTGCCTAATAAATAATTTCGATGAAAAAGTTATGGAAAAATTTATTTCTATGAAAGACCGTAGAGCTGATTTCAATTTTAAAAAGTGAGTGCACTCGTGTATACCTAAATAACTGTATGAAGTGAGGTTTACGTACGTCATAATTGAATGTGTCGTTTGATAACTATAAGTTGAATAACGAAAATACTTTTAAGATTGTGATTGTGCCATATCATTTTTAATTAACGGATATCTAAAAACTAAAAATAGTTATGTCCCTGCTTCCTGAATTCTCGTTTTCAGCTTTTTGAAGGTAACGTCATATATGTAAATTTTTGATATCTAAATATTAATTACCTATTTAAATATTATTTTTAACAATTTTTGTCGAGATTTCCGTCAATCGTATCAAAAATGAGGATATTTATGTAACGAAAGTTATTTTTTCAAGCAAATATTTTTGCTCTGCGAATTTCTAATTTCTAATTTTAAGGGGTTTGACCTTGAAATATGCAAAATTTTTTATTTCTACGCCCTCTCATATCCAAATCTCACTAGCCGCCACTGCTATAGAATTCCTTTGAAAATAGCATTACCTGTATACAGGGCGAACCAAAACTCGCCACCGTAGATTCCTCAATTTTTATAAATGGCACACCTTATGTTTATATGCTAACAATTATTGTGTATAAATATTTATAATTAATAAGCGAAATGGTTTCTAGAAAGTTACTTAAATAGAATTTACATAAAATGAATTGTCTGTAATTATAATTCTGCTGCCTGCTTTTATAATTATTTAACTGTGGTATTTCAGTACGCTGTCACATTGATCGGTTGAAGGTAGCACTAAAAGAAATTTCCATTAACCGTGAATATAAATTGCATATCCCCAAAAAATATCTGCAATAAGCTTTAAATCTAAATAGACTGCACAGTTATTATAACAAAAACGGTTTTGCTGAATCACTATACTTGTTATTAAATAAACTTATTATTAACTTTTCTTTATTACTGTAAACTGATACTTGACTGTAAGTAATCAATGGCCTTTTTATACTTAATAAGTATTTGTTTAGGGACAGCAGATACTTCTCTAATGCAGTATTAATATTTTACAACCCCAAAGAACTTTTTCTTTATCCATATAGATTGTGAGATACATTATTTTATCTTTGGATAAAAAATAATACATATATATTTAATTCTTCTTTAGTTTACCCAAAATATTTGAATTTATTTTTAAAATTCAACCACTACTGGTCTCTGTATGAATTTGTTTAGATTTAAAAAATACAGCCTGTTAGGGGTTTAACTGCCATTACTTCATAAGATAGATTAATCACAAATGAACAAAAAAGTTGTATATTACATAAGCGTAAGTTAAACCGTTTTTAAAATACGTTGAGCAATAACATCAAACAATTTTATTACAATTTGGCAACAGTGTTGAATACACTGGACCTTTCTTGAACAGCTGGGAGCTTAGCTGGCCAGCGCGCGCGGCAACTTGTTTTTTAAGTGGATGACAAAAAGTCCAAATGTAAACCATAACAGTCGTGAGCAGAGACGTTGTAGATGTATAAGTCTCTGATATAAGTGAAGACATTTAGATGATAATTATTGTGGATTTAATTTTTAAATAGAATCGTACAATAATTAATGAATAATGCATTTTTAAATATGAAGATAGTCTTGTAGGTAATTGTTTCAATTTTAGTAATTTGTAAACGTTTAAAACAAAAACATCTAAGAAGACACGTCGCACAATTATAGATAAGTATTAAAAACAAGAATGTAGTCACTCACCGAACCGAACAGTTATTTTTTAATGCATAACTAGGGTACACAATAAATGTTCAAAATGTCCACTGGTGTTTTCAATACACGCACGACATCTTCGAACCCAAATTTCACAATTCTCCATAAATTATTAACATATCGCGATACCCGTGTGCTAAACATTTTAATAATGACTTTTTAGAACGACAAACGAAATAGTGGTAAGAAAGACACGAGCACGTTCGGACTACTAACAGATACGAATTTCAAACACCAACTTGTTTAATCACTGGTGCCCGGCAGTTAGTCAAATACTAGTTACCTACGATTTATTTGCGCTGTTGTCATATTGCGCGATATGTAATTTATTGAATTTTATTGATCAAGAAAAAAGTTATTCTACTAAAACTAAGAGTAAATAAATTCATAGAAGTTGTAAAGATTCCATTTCATAATATTTTATGCAGACAATTACGTACATATTCCGTAAATAACTGAAGTTTTGCACGTTGAATCGATATTTTGATAATTTTTTCTCGCAAATGGTTGAGTTTTGGACCCATGTTCTATAAGGTTTTTATATTTATTTTGATGTATACTATCTCCTGTTGAAATAATGGCAGTCAAACTTCTAACAGCCTTTATATCGTCTAACTCCTTAGGCACTGCGGTGTTCAGCTTAATGCACCCGCGTACTTTCTCCTTTTCAAATAATCCGCAATCAATTAGGTTGTGTTCCGATATTAAACTTGGTTAACCAAAATCCCGGTTAAGCGTTCCATTAAATAAAAATTCCTGAAAATTGTTTAATTTTGGAACTGTGGTCACCTGAAAAAGGTTAACCAAACGTCAAAATATTGACCGTGCTCTGGGAGCGGTTCATTGGTCAACCGAAGAGTTAGCAGGTTAGGTTTTAGCGTTGAGAGAAGAAATATCAATTCTCTCAACGATTTTAATTATATTTTGTTTAGATGGTGAAGGCAGATGGGGTGGTGTTCTTGCGTTAAGAGTTATACCTAATAAATATTTATAAATTCTACTTTTCTGTATTGTATTCTGTAGTCCACTTGACCAAGTCGACTGAAAGCTACACTTATATCTACTTATAAACTACTTATATCTTACTATAATATACCAAATTATCTGCTGTTTCATTTATTTTTTGACTGAATACTAGAGTAATAGTTAAGCACGGAATATGAAGGTATTTAAGGTTGAATGAATCCCAATAAAAACAATTCATCATCCATGTTGATTAACCAGCCAGTTCCTTAATTACACATTTTTCAGGTTTACCAATATTTCGGTTAACCTAAATCCTGGTTGGTCGCGGATAATATCGGAACACAACCTTAAAGACCCTTGAAACGACTTTGTACAATTATTGCCCTATGACGACGCACATTTAACGAATATATACGAGTTTACCTTAACATAGTAAGCGTGAAATATATTGTAAAAATGGCGTAGGATAGACCTTTTAGCGGAAATCTGTAGTGCGAAAAATATCATTAGAAATATCATTGAAATATATAATTTTTATGGTAAGTTACGACCAACTTACCATAAACTGAGGTGAAGCAACTCCAACTAAGTACGTCTCACATTAGTGCACTGCACATACTACAAACATTTATTTACTTACCTTTACGAAAAGAAATGCTAGGAATAATAATTAAATTAGGAAAGGCATTATTATGAGAACAGCAAAATGACTATTTTAGGTGGTAAAAGCATATTAGCAAAACGATTTTCCTTATGGTTAATGGATTATAATGTATTCTGAATAAGAAACCTCGGACCATAAATCAGATCATCTTAGCAAAACATTTTATTTGACCCATTTCCTTCAGTGAACTCATCTAAATAATTCTTAGAATGTATTATTCTTTGTGCGTCTCATAGGTATGATATATTAGCCAAATAATTTTATAAAAATATGTAGTTACCGAAAATAATAAAATATGATTTTAGTTCAGCAATAAAAATGCTTTTAAGACCATACCATAAAACACAAAATGTAGAAATCTTGACGGAACTGGAAATATGAATAAAATTTGCACACAATTTGTGGTTATAAAAATATTTGCTGATAAGTATTCCTGGTAGTATATTAGTATAAAGGTGGTCATAAAATTTTATTTCACGTTTCACAGTTTGTCGGTGCCTAGAACTATAAATGTTTTACAATGTATCTTTCTATTTATTATTTCATTCAAATCACTGTTTTTTTGGTATATACAGGGTGACCCAGGGGTGAGTAACTGGTCCATAACGTTTTTCTTACTCAATATATCGGCATGCGGTTTTCGCTATCGGCATGCTGTATTTGTTTCCACGTATCGATTTCCACGTATGCGGTTTGTTTGGTGAAATATTTATGGAGATTTTTCAACAAAAAAGAAATATCTTATTACAAAGAAATTTATTAAATCTTCTACAAATCTTCTACTATCTACAAATCTAATGCGCATATTGCAATAAAAATTATTTTTATCAAGAAATAATTAGTGAATTTGACAATATCTATTTATTTATGTAAAAGGTATACTACGGAAAGGTACGGAAAATTTATCACAGCCAACAGTCTCACCATTTTTACGTTCCTTGACGTACAATACACAGAAAATATAGAACAAATAAAGAAACATTATTTTACGTACATGCAACACATATCTAATTAGAAATTATGCAAAAATATGCAAAAAAGAAAAAAAATTGCCAATTTTATATTCAAAAAAGAAGATTAATGGTAAAGTGCATGTTACATTTATACAAAAATATATTTTATAATGCTAGTACACTAGCATTATTTTTTTTCACTATTTAGAAATCTTGAATTTTTGCATACACTCTTGAATGTATTTCAGCAAATTCAGAGTTCGTCTCTTATTTGTTGATCGTAAAATCCAAGGTAGGAAGGGTAAAATCCAATCCACTTTATATTACCTAATTATTATTAAAATACCAGGCATAGTCAATGAAATATCATATCACTGACGTAGTTTACCACATAACACCAAAACACTATACTGCATTCGACGCGCGTCTCGCCAATCAAGTTGGCATCATCTGGAGATGATTACAACTGATCCAATTTTAATTATTCTAGATGATGCCTACTTGGTTGACAAAACGCGCGTCGAGTGCAGTATAGTGTAGTGTTATGTGAAAAACTACGTCAATGATATCTTAACACTAAAGGTTCAAACCCCCTTCAAGAAATATTATAAACTAACTTTTAGAAAGAAAATTACAAAATTAGATACTTAAGCTAGTAAATGACAAAATCAGCATAAGGTCAACAAATATATGGGCCCCTTCTTCGTTGGTCTCTAAAAGGATATTAAGGATGTAACAGAATAGTGGCGTATACATCAAAATGTGGGATTACGGTAGTACATGATGCCTTTAAGTTTCACCATGCATGAGTAACTAAAAATATAAAAATAACGACTCAAAAGATATTTCGTTGACAGCCAACAGAATTATTTTCTTCGCAAAGTAAGCTTCAATATATTATCGTCTAAATAAATTGAAACAACATAGCACGAGATATCGATCAAATATAAAATGCGGATATCGTAAAAATGCAGGAGAGTTAAAAGTAGAAGGTTATAAATAAAAACTAAATATATAATTATCATATAAAACAACATTATCAACGCGTATAGTATAGATTTTTAATATACAGGGTTATTCAGAACCTATCGAAAATAAAATTTGGGGATGTTCAACATACATGTAGAAATGTGGTAGTGCAAAAAGAAAATTTTTTGGCGGGGTCTGAAAACTATTTCAAAATTTTTCATTGCACGCCGCTGGATACTGGTCCACTGTAATGGAGTGACCTTGGGACTGACAATGCAAACTAGCTAGCACGAAAGAAACCGGCGCGCCCGGCGCAAAAAAGATTTGCAGCGTTTTTACTTTAAAATAAACTTAAAGATAGATAGACGTTCCAGGTACAAAAAACTTGTTTACTGTTTTTTGTCGGAATGTGGTATATTCGATCTCGTTGAAGTACAGTTGCCCAGCTACGTAGTCCTTTATAATGGTATAACTTTAAACATTGTTTACGGGAAATCCTAATTACTTTTATTACAATTTTTTTGGTGATATCGATTTCTTATTTAAGGATGCACATATCCTCAAAGTTTTTATATGGGTTCTGAATAACCCTGTATAAATAAATATTTTACTTGTGTGGAACACGTCAATAATATAAAAATCTTTTTGATGGTATCTATATTAATATGTGTCTATTTAATATGCTGATAGTTGAAGCGTCAGTATGTCAAGTAGAATCTATCGAAAAATATATTTGTATAATAATAAAATATAAATGATACTAGACAAGTTGTTGGCTGTTATAGTTGAATTTATTTCTTCAATAAAAAAATCAAAAGAAAATCTTTTTATCCTTTTATTTTTGGAGGACTTTCAGCTCGTTATTATTTATATGGATACATTCTCCGACGTTTCGTCCGAGTTTTCGGACTTCTTCACAGGTTACTTAAATACTGAAAATAATGTTTTTACATGCATAATTAAATTAGATTAGTGACAGAATATTTATCCAAAAGAGTGTTTTCTTACCTACTAGAATCTTCCTATTTTAACTACTACTACCTACTAAAAATAAAACCACAATGTAGCAGGTAGTTAAAATAGGAAGATTCTAGTAGGTAATAAAACACTCTTTTGGATAAATATTCTGTCACTAATCTAATTTAATTATGCATGTAAAAACATTATTTTCAGTATTTAAGTAACCTGTGAAGAAGTCTGAAAACTCGGACGAAACGTCGGAGAATATATCCATGTAAATAATAACGAGCTGAAAGTCCTCCAAAAATAAAAGGATAAAAAGATTTTCTTTTAATTTTTTTATTGAGGAAATAAATAAAATATAAGAATTATAAGTTTATCACCTCTAATAGCACTTAGAACAACGATATGGTTCTTTTGAAACATTCACCAAATACTTTTACTCCACATGACTTCTGTTATTTTCGAGAAGAAAACAACACAGATTGAGGTCTTTTTCCACACATTCTTATGGTTTTTTATTACTTTAATTTATATACCTACCCTCAAACCTCGGGACGATATTTTTTAGGTAGATAATATAGAGACATTCAGTTATGTGTTCTATGCAGTGAGCTAACCATTTCCTTTTATGTGTTAAATGTCGTGTGTGTGAAATCTGTTAAATTTTATTTATAAAGATATAAGGTTTCCAGATAAGTTTGGGCTTCTTTAGGGTCCCATGTACAGAAATATTTTAAGTACGAGGGTTTTACATTGGCATCCCCATTAAAAAATCCCTCGACTATCAGATTGGATCCTATCTTACTTCTATTTCAAAAGAAAATGGCTTAATGTCGAATTATACTGGCAGTAGGTTGCAGATGCCAGCGATGAAGTAACAATACCTAAGTGCACTTCCCAATGAGGAATAGCATAGTTTAAACAACGTTAAAATAACGTTGTTTTGGCAGATCATACGTAAAAGGTTAGAAAGATGACGTCTTTTTTGCACCGAATTTTCAACTAAACTTTTAACTAACGTTGGTGTAACTATTTTAACTAACTAAAACTGTAAATATTACTAGAGAATAACGTTCTCTTCAACGTTTATATCAAACATATTAAATACCTGAAAATTTATTTAAACTAATTAAAAGTGTAAATAGCACTTTGGTAAAAGGTTATGGTTTTTGTTTTTTCAGACGTTAGTTTGAAACGTTTTTAGACGTCCTGAAAAATGGTAAACAGTTAAACATAAATATTACTTATGATAACTAAAGGTGTACTTAAATAATACTGCCAAAACGTTTAAATTGTTGGTTTTGAAAGTGTTAAACGTCCTAAAAACTTAGAACCGGATTACAAACGAGTAAGAACAAAGGTTTAGAGGTTTCTTCAATGATTATATTAAACATCTTAAATACCTGAAAATATTTTTTGAAATAACTAAAAGGGTAAATCTTGAAAGGGGTTGGAACCTTTGGTGTGAAGATAACACTGACGTAGTTTTCCACATAAAAGACGTAAGCATCTACATTAGCTAATAATTAATAATTATTAAATTATGAAATATTCTGAATAAACTAGAGTGCAGGTAGGCAGGTAGAGTGCAACTAGAGTGCACAAAATATAATTAAATCCTTGTGAATACTTAACTGGTTGCCAATCAAGAAACCGTCGCTTTCTAAGTCAATTCAAATTTAAGTCGGTGATTAAGTTGATGTGTATTTACAGCCTAAGGTACATCTCTGATACTTAAGGGAAGTTCAGTGTGGAGAAAACGCAGTAAATGGTCCGTTTAGAAGTTGTTTTTGTGTCAAACAGCGTATGCTGTATCTACAAACAAAGATAACACGAGGCAGACCAATCAAGGCTGGAAAGAGACCGAAGCACCGGAGTACGAGCGCTTTTATGCGAAAACTTTCCAACTATTCTTATCCGAGAAATCTTAGATTGCCGCCACTATAATGCGGATCGTCGGTTAGTGTTGATTACATTCCCTCAGAAATTAGTTGTGGCGGGCAATGTCTAAGAGAAAAACTGGAATTATAAAATGTTACGTCGGTTCGCCAGTGTCACTGATTTTTTAGTTTGTCAGTCGGTAATTATTATTTATGGTATATTTTTAATATTATTTATGGCTTATTTACCTGTTTATATATTTCTTTGTATAGGAGTTAAGCCAAAAAGTTCATTAAGAGATAAATTATTAATGAAATTATTAATTTTCATCGTTACCCATAACCTAGGTACGCAAAGGAATAACCTTATTATTTTTAAGATATGTCGAAAACAACTACTTTGCATGCTATATGAACCCTCCCAACATTAAGTTATAATTATAATTGATAAGTTCATTAATAATTTATCTCTTAGTTAACTTTTTGGCTTAATTCCTGTATAAAGAAGGCCATAAATAGGTAATTATTATATTTCAAGATGTTCTAAATTATTTATTTAAATAAAATGTTGAAAGTACATAGGACTCATTTATCATGTCAAATATTTAAAGTTTTACTGAAAAATTCATTGTGCATGTGCATATATAATAATAAATGCAATTATTATTTAATCAAATAATTAAACTTTATCTGTAACAAAAATAAAAAAAATATGAAACGTTAAACAAGCTTTAATTTCAAATTCTCCCAATGATATTAATTCTATACCTAACTCAATATGTTAAATTTACTCAGATTTATAGATTTTTATATATATTATAATATATTATAAGGAATACAGTCATGTAGGGTTTTGGTCATATCTCTTTGGTCTTGAGAATATCGATTTGTTGCTAGGCTACAGAGGTTATGATCTTCTCAGCGCATCCCTCTTATAATAATAATAATAATAATAATAAATAATAGTATCTTTATTAAATAGCAAGAAGAATAACAACAATAACAATTTAGATAAGATGGTGAAGTTCACGTGTATGACTCTTTTTTGGCAATATCTCTCTTACTATGAAATCTAGAAAAATAAAACACTGTATTCATGATGGAACGGGTTTTTCAAATATGTATTAATATACAGGGTGTTTTATTTCAAAAAAAACATGTAAATATCTATATCTGTATAAAGCGATTCACTATCGATTTTCTGATAAAAAATTGGATTTCTTGCAAAAAATAGTCAATTTTTGTTTTTTCCCGATATCTTCAATTGTAACAAAGGTACAATCTGGGTCAGAAAACTACGGTAATTTCATCAGTTTTCGATATATAAACGAATGTTTAAATTTACTTGCCCTACCACTAAAAGGTTCTCCTATTTTTTTCCGGGAATCGGTGTTCTCTGAATAGATGTAATAAACCCAGGGACCTCCTTGTGCATTCTTCCAGCTAGAAGATCTGCCGAATTACGACATGCCGGTATGATTATTAGTTTTATTATTATTATTATTATTATTATTATTATTATTACTATCACCCATATTAATAATAATCACAATAACATCATGTTTACTAATGACAACTAACCGCATTCTTAAATCAATCTAAGTAGTTCATATTAATAATTAAATATTTATAGACAAATAACTAACAGCATGCTAAATAAGAAGTTAATGTGACAACATCTCATTTTATAGATAGAGCTAATTTCACTGCAATAAATCTAACCTGCATTTACAAATATTTACCCAAAGTGACAAGACTGGCAAGTGTCTTGTGTCAAAATAGTTTTGTGCTAATAATTAATCAAGGGCGGATTTAGCTTTTCAACATGGGGAAGTATCTCAAAGAACCTCATTTTTAAAAAATGTTGTGAAATTAAAAATTATCTGTGCATTTAGATAGGTACGTTTTTCTTTGGACAAACATGAAATAGCAAATAGAAGTGTTTAATAAAATATCCTAGTGAAGTACGTTTATATTTTTTTTAACTATAATTACGATTTTGCTTTTTGCTAATGTAAAATTTGAATTCATGGTAAATCCGCCCTTGATAAGCATTACTTTGCTTTTTATAATAGGGAGATTTTGAAAACCTTAAATTTTTACCTTATCGTTATCGCAAACGTTATACTGAGCACGCGTAGTACCAAAAATGATACTCTTTTTGGAACTGCACATGCTCAGAATAACGATAACGACGCGACGTGTTAAAATTTAAGGGGTTCAAAAACCCCCTAATGAATTGGATAAGTAACCATGCCATAATAAAATTTTATATAATTATTGAGGGTACTGACATATAAATACGGAAAATTTCGCATTGAATTATTTAATATTTCAGAAAAACGTTCTTGATCTGTTAATTGGGAGGGAAAAGAAAAACTGCTGACGTTTCTGTCAAACTTTTAGGTTAACTTTAACTTATTGTAAAACATACCCAAACTGATAACTAGGGATTTAACATCATTCTAGCGTTAACACGCATTTAAATGGTATTATTAATACAGTTTTCACTAATCACGTTCTAGTCAGGTCTTAGAACATTCTAAGTTTTATTATTAATAAGGCTGTAAATGTTTTATTTATAATTTAGATATTATATAGTATTTTGTTTTAAATAAAATTTTTAATATATTAATTATTATAGGTCATTCTAAATGTGACATAAATGTACTTTTGTATGTATTGTCAATAAAGTTCTATTCTATTCTATTATTATTATTATTATTATTATTATTATTATTATTATTATTATTATATTTGAAAGCAGCATAAAATTCTACATTTATATTATACATGTACAGAATCAGATTCTCACTTTGCAAGTACTTATTACTCAATAGGTAGGGAATTAATTAATTGATAGAAAATTAAGTTTTTCATTTATTAGCAGTTTAGTTTTAAGTTTCACAGTTAAGCAATATTGAACTTTTAAGTTCATACTAGAAAATACCTTTATCTGTATGATTGCAACGGGGAGAAAATGAATATAAAATGAGATAATGAATTAAAGTCTCTCTTAAACAAACTTTTTTCATTAATACACCCTCGACAAGATATTTTTAATAACTCAATTATTGGTTGTAGCCTATTATCAGTGTGTTCATTTTAGGTTTTAAAATACAATTTTACAGTATATTACTTAATTTTAAAATCATATTCCATCATGGATAGCCCAATTAACCCACACACAAAAATGGCGTCATCTAAAGCCACAATATTTTACCCGACTTAAATACCTCTAAATGGCAAATTACCTTCTGTTCCCTGGTTTCCTGTTTCGCACCCAATCCATTTCAGCGATTTTGGTCCATTTGCATGGCGAATGTTTGAGTTAGAAAAATAGCGGCCATTTATTTTAAGAGCTAGTGGGAAGTAATATTAGGGTATATACCCTTTACAAAAAATTACCTCTAATAAATTTTTATAGTTATTTGTTTTGCACCTAGAAGGCTAAAATATTCCTAAGGGATGGAATGTGATGCATTTTGAAATGCTCTTTATGATAACAAAAATGTTAATTAAATAACAATAATGTTGTAGAATAAATAATTACATAAAAATCTTATTTCTTTTATTTCTACTAGGTATGTTACGAAATCAAAAATGTAATCACTTTAATATTTCCTATATATATCAAAATTCTGCCTCGGAAAAGCTGCTATTTTGCACATTTCACGCAAAATTTAATCTTGAACCAAATAATGGGTTTTGCTGTGAGCTATGTATATCGATAACGGATATATATTGGTTGCATGTGGGAGACCTCATTTCGAAACAAAATTAAATTTGTTTTTACAATTTATTGTATTTTATGATGATTATGTGAAAACACTGTATAACATTATAATAATTTATAAATAGAACATTAAAAAAATTTACATTATAATATTATATAGGTAAACAAAACATCGCTTTAAAAAATTTAGATTTTCTTCGTACAATTTTCAGAAAACATTAAAGTGTAATATAAATACTCTGAATCGAATAGTTACTTAAATAGATAAATTTAAACGAAAGTCGACAAATCCAATTATGTCTGGCTATCTATATTTCCAAACTAAGCAAAATTGGTATATGTGGAGTTGTACATCTCATTTATAGATTTTGGTAGTGATATACCTATTGTATGATGGTCACAGTTTCTTATGTTTGGCTATGGCTGCTAATTGAATGAATAGAATTAATTCGAGTCGATCGGTGGCTTAGAGTTTAGTACCTCAATTCAGAGGCTGTGGGTTCGAATCCCCATTCCTCCGGACAATTTTTAATTAAATCATCTGTTGGTATAATGAGGAGTCCCGTAACCAAATTGTTAAAGACGTCTAGTTTTTAATCAGTATCCGCGGTTGACGGCGGTTCGAATTTCACCGCCGCTCAACTTTTTCTAATTGCTCGTATGTCTATTAAATCTTGTAACGTACATTTTAATTTCGTTTCATGAGGTTGACTATTATGCACCCCGTAAAACATCCAACCTAATTGTTGAGGCTTAAGTTCTCGATTGTTGAAATAACGCGCTGGAAGGGCTGATTGGCTATAAACGGTAGCCCCACGCCTAAATTATTTAGGCGTGGTTCGTGAGATTTTTTTGTAATACGATTCGGAAAAATAGAATATAGTTTCAATATTAGTTTATGAATTTGTGAAGCTGTGCTCTAATCAGGAGATTATAGAAAACATTGCTTTTAAAAACCAATAAATTTGAGTTTTCTTGCCTCCATTTTGTCTGAATCGGATTGCACCACGTGTTGTGCCCTTTGGGAATTAAGTTCATTTATCTTCTCTTATTTTCGCGTTATCATATATTGTATGTAAGCTATAGAAAATTGCTAATATCGTACTTTCTGCACTACGTTAATTAATTTGTTTCTTTGCAATTATCTACATTTGTTTAGAGGTAGTGTGGTACTTCTTTGCCTACCTGAGTAGATATTTGATTTTAATAACTCACATGCACGCCGATTAGAAGACTGGAACAGTTTCCTAATATCTGTAAATTCATTGATTATTGTTCTTTGGCAACAAATTTGTACAATAAATCAATGCGAATTTTTATAACTTGTCACTCTGTCTTTGAAATATTAATGAAATAATTTTTCTCTTTTACCTAATTAGAGTGGTAATATTTCCTTGTTTAACCGGTTATGAAACCGTTGTTTTTGGAATTTTGGGTCAGATGATAGAGGGTTTTTTTATTTAATTTATTTTTGTTCCTTCTGAACTATTGTATCTTTAAATAGTAATGATTAGAGTTTTTTATTAAGAATAATTGTCGAGTGGCTGAACTGTAATCAGTTCATTTGAATGCAAATTTTTGGATAATTTTATTTGCTTCATTCTGGGTAGGGTCACTAAAGGTTGACACCTTCCAGGTTTTGTTTTCATTTGTTTATAATTTTCCCTGTGATAATTCACAGAGTATTTGACAACAACCATATTTTATGGTACATTCCCTTCAGGAATTTATTTATAATTTTTAATCTTGGCTACACTAGCCGTCAACGTTCATCTATATATTTGTAAACTTTGGGGCACTCTTAACACAAACAATTCTTTGTATGTACTCTTCTGAGACGAGGCTGCTGTAACCTTACTGCAAGATCTATAATCTGCTGAAGAACTCTGGACGCTTACCACCTGCAGATCCCTAGATAAGAGAATTGGACTTAGCCAGTACGTGACCGTCATCTGGACTAGAGCTCTAGCTTCCCCACTTTGCCACGACAAGTCCACCTGGATCCAATCATCAGCACAGGTTAAGGGTGAGAGTACTGACCTCATAAAGAAGGAACGAGATTGTCAGAGTGACCCCGAACCTCATAAAATTTATGTAAAGTTAGCCAATCTTAAAATTTCATTTTACCTTTTTTTTTCATTTTTTAGTCAATATTACATCATTTTTTTAATTACTGTTAAATAGTAACTTTATTATTCAATTGTAATTTCAATTCAATTTGCTTATTTGATTATAGTGTATTCAACTAACTTTTATATAGTTTTCTTTTATCTTATATTTAAAAATTATCCTGGTGCCCAAATAACTTGTCAACATTCAAAGCAGCCCTACGAATACTACGCCCTAGTGTCATAAATCTCCCTGAGCTACCGGAGCTAATGTCAATGAACTTAAGCTAGTGGAATTGCACATCCCTAGCTTATCTGAGTTTATTGTGACAATCTGTGTGAATAAAACTTGTAGCGTTCTTAATATGCAACTAGTACTGGAACATCACTGTATAAATGGCTGACAACCTACTGTTCACTTTACTTAATAAGGTTTTCTAGGTTTCCGTTAGTCTCGTACTAAATGGTAGTTAAAGATTTAACATCGTAAGCCGTTCCTGGACGCATTCGCGGCCCGCAAAATAATAATATGCCGCTCCCTCTCCCACACAAGTATCTGACTTCCGGGTTCATCATCAATTTAAGAATGGGGGATATAGATATTATAATAAAAGCCTGTGCATAGGGGTGGAATAGCAATCATCCTGGCGTGCGTGCATAAAATGGAAAGAATATCAGCTTGATGTTAATGTCAGACATTAACATAGGTTTACGTTTGACAGTCCCCCTAACCAATGAAGTTTTCCAGGTTTACCTCATTCGTTAATCATCCCCATTTCAGTACTGAATGAAGGAGGGTTCTTACCAACATAAATCGTTTTGAGGCGTATTGCGGTCCGATCAATAATAATATGCCGCCCTTCCTCCCACACCAACCTCACACTTTTGGAAAAATTCTTGTGAATAGAATAAGGGGTAGAAATATAATAATTATTAATTAGAAATTAACTACGAGTTAATATACGAGTTAATTAGAAATTAACTCGTATATTGATTTATATGCTCAAATATTTACTATTTTTATTTGAGACTTTATGTTAACGTACATAAGGTATAAAGGTCAATGTCAATTATACTTAATACATAATAATTACTTTATACCTACCCTTTTATTCTGAATAAATGTGTTGATTTAGATCAAGTACCACATGGGGTTAAGTTATTCGGATATTCGATATTCGTTAGGATATTCGAACGATGTTTGTCGCCAATACCGAAAACCTATTTAATAATAAATTCTATATTTTGCTAGCGATGATGAACAGGAACATAAAAAAAATAGTTGCAATTTAAATTTTAGTGGTTAGATACTGTTTACCAAAATTTGTTTCTTCATAGCTTCATCTAGGCTAGACTATGTTTATGGTTTACCCTGTAGGTTAGAGAAACCGAGTAAAGATAAATTAAACCCGGTAATTATTATATTTTCTTCCGTTAATATCTTCTGATTAGTTGAAAACGCATTTCTCATAATATATCTTGATTATTTTTTTAAACAACAAAAGTTCAGCTACTCTACACTAATTTTATTCCACATTATAGCTGAGTGTACGCGGCCTATGAAATCCTCTATGGGCCTTTATATTTCTCCTTGATATAATGGCAGATCTGTCAGTTAAGCAAGAGGCGGAATGTCTGAGATAGAGGAGAAGAGTTTTATTATTTAGCAAATGACCACATAAATAAAGTTTACGTTCGTATAAAGGAAAGTAATGTGAGTGAATATTTTTAACGGGAAAACACAGTCTTGAAAACGCCTAGTCACTTACTATAAATTAATTTGGCCGTTCAGAAAGCAGTACGTGGAGTTCCGATGAAATTGAGCACAGGGAAAACCAAATTAAAACTGAAATTGAAAATATAATATAAACAAGGAAGGCTCTTTTAATACCTAGGTTAGGATAAAATTGGTCTAAACCAAACCAGCAACTTAGAAATACAAATGTTGCTTTGAGAGTTTGAGAGAAAATTTTGAAAATAAATAAATTTCATATTTTTTCCGTTTAAAGAATTCGTAAGTACCTAATTCTAGTTTATATCTTAGGCATTTTATTTGATTATAGGGATATAGTGTGTTTTCAAAGTAGGTACCTACTCGATTTCTTATATAAAAATGTTCGCATAGTTCTAAGACACGATCTCTTTATAATTTATTTTATTTTATTTTTGTTTTATTTCCAACTGTAAAATAATAAAAAACCGAAAACCGCAAGTACTCAAAATAAATATCTAAAGTATAATACCAAAGCAAACTTTTAAAGTTTGCCCCAAAAAATCCCTGTAATATGCAACAATAATAAATATATCATAAATTAATTCAATTTCATCAGTGATTTTTTGGTTTCAAATAAAATTGTACAACAAATTATAGTAAAATATAAGGGAAATTAAACGCTTAACAGCTTGGATTTATTTGAAGGAGATGCCAAAAGCAACTACTCTACTAGTGGGTAGTTGTTTTTGGCACCTCCTTCAAATAAAAAAATAATATTGTCTTGCTCAATGACAATAGAGGTCACTGCTGTAATGGCACCTGCGGAAAAGCCGGTAGCTATCTGTCTGTCAGTTTGACAATAATTGTCAGACGGATAGTAGCATATATATAATACTACTATATGGAGCCTATGTAATCTTTACCATGTTTCTCAAGTGAAGCCAAATTAGAGTAGTCCAGAATCATATCTATTGTCTCTTTCACGGAGAAAATACCAAATATTCATGCGCAGCAAACCGCGGGAATTTTGCTCCACTTAGGTACTGTAGAATACAATAAATTAACTTTATTTTATATTGTATTTTATCTACATGTAACGGTTTTTCAATCTTGTTATTGGGATGTTCCCGTATTTATCAAGTTTACCAAAAGAGTGGATGCAGTTTGTATTTGAAAAGAAAATTTTAAAAATACATACTTCAGGTACCTATGCGACTTCATATGGAATATTTCCTTCGCACAAAAGACAAAACCTCGACTGAGTTTTTCGTTTCGGCATTTTGCGATATCTGTGGAATGAAATTAATGAAAATGAGGTACAGTATAATTCATATACCTAATTCACTACATATTTCAATTTACAAAATGTTCTTATATACCTAAACTTGCAGTTGCGACTGTAAAAATACCGTCGAAATAATTTGATGAGCAAATGTCTCTAATCACTAATAAGTCTAATAGGTATATGAACAAAACTAAAACTACAAGTTACACATAAATAAAACACTTCTAAAACTGCCGGCTCTACGAAAAACACAAATTTATTCTCTGTGAAACACAAACATACCTGAAATCTGAAATACAAAAGATAAACTGTGACATAACCATAGATTAATGGACATAACCACACCACAAAACGCATATATGACAAAACACATACAGGGTGTCCCAGTGTGAGCGAACAAAAATTTACCAGTGTGTAGGCCAGACCAAAATAAGAATAAAATTCTTATAAAAAAAAATTCTTCGCTGCACGCCTAACGAGTTCCAGGGTGTTATTTTGTAAAAAAAAACAATTTTCCGAGATAACTTAAAAACTCGTTTCGTAGATTTAGGTAATATTTGGATGACGTGTACATCTATTAAAGGTCATTAAAACTATATGGTGTTTGTTTAACTCTAAACTTTAAAATCATTGCATATATTTTTCTGCATAAAGGAATACAGTCGGTACTTTACACTCAATTTACTCGAAAATGGTTGATTTTAGAGCTGTGTAACAAGAGCACCTTTTTTGTTCAGAATTGATAGCCGATTAAGGAAAACTTAGTTAATTCACGAAAAAGTAGGATATACAAGAGTTATGAAGACAAAACCATAAGGAAGAGTAGACCTAGGCCACCACAAGTGTCAAAGTTAAACAAACACCATATAGTTATAATGACCTTTAATAGATGTACACGTTACCCAAAAATTACCTAAATCTACGAAACGGTTTTTAAGTTGTTAAAGTTATTGAAGTTAAGTTATTACGGAAAATTGTTGTTTTTTTACAAAATAACACCCTGTAACTCGTTAGGCGAGCATCCGAGAAATTTTTTATAAGAATTTTATTCTTATTTTGGTCTGGCCTACCCACTGGTAAATTTTTGTACGCTCATACTGGGACACCCTGTATATGACAAAACAAAAGCCCGGTCTTTCTTTACTTTCGCGCCACATTGAAATTCTTGGATTGGATTGGACAACACTTGGGCATGTGCACAGGAACATTTGTCCGTGAAAGAGAACGAAATATATAACTCCATCTCATAAACCGGCTTCAAGAAAAGCTCGAATAGCTCAATATAGTAGTATTATATATATGGATAGTAGCAAAGACAAAAAGAAGGTACTACGGTGAGCTTCTCACCACTACTAGCTTTGATTTATATTGCAAGTTGATCCTTGACTTGTCGTCAGCACAATAGTAAAAGTTTTAGAATATACGTAATAATACAAATTCATTATTATATTAATTAATATTCACATTACATTAAATTAATTAATACAATATTATTATTATTAATATTATATAATATTTAATTTTTTTTAATAAAACTTTTACTATCCTGCTAACGAAATTTCGAGGATCAACTTGAAATATATAGCACAAAGGTAGTTTATATATACGAGTATACCTATATACAAACAACAACAAAGGTATGTTCTATAAAATATATAGAACAATGTGTTTAATTTATTTTAATTTTACTATAATTTGTTTGTTTAGACATAATTTGAAATATAATTTGTAATATTATAGAATTTTATATCGACGTAAAAAAACCGCTGATGAAATTTTGTTAATTTATAATGTATATTTATTTTTGTTGGATATTATACAGTGATTTCTTGGAGAAAACTTGAAAAGTTTGTCTTAATACTACATTTTCGATATTTATTTTGATAAAGTACTTCTGGTTTTGTTTTTTATTATTTTACAGGTGGTGGAATCCCAGAGAAAAATAAAACGAATCATACAGCTGCACCACAAATAAGTTACAGACATTATAATCTCGTTCTTTTTTAATTTATGCGATATAAAAAAATGACCTATTTTTAACTTTATGTCACGAGAACTTTGAGTATGTCCCACTGATTTGTTGACAGGGGTATTGCAGGGTATTATTTTTTGGAGCATAGGCTTGCTTGCAACGGGCGTGAAGTTTTTAGTACATAACTTACACATAAACTGTAAACATCAGTACTATTCATATAATTTTTTTAAATGAATGTTTATTTTTCAGTACATTATGAATAAGCAAAATATATTAAACTCCACTAATTGAGAAATAATTTAAAACAGAATAAATATTTTCACTTGTCTGTGTAGAAAATGTTTAGTTTGCGTTTTGTGTTTATTTCTTTGTGACTATTAGATATTTGCAATTTACTTTTCATGAACTGGTATTTCACTATATTATTTCCATAGTTCAGTTTGTAAGCCAAAAGTTCATATCAATTTCAAGTAAACCGAAAATTATGTTTTATGACTTTATTGATCAGAAGGAGGATAGAGACAATCAAAAACCATACAAGTACTTAATCAAATTCAGATACAAATAATCCACTGTATATCCCTTTTGCATCCTCTATATACCTAGTTTTATAATTTCTAACTGAGGTTTAAGGTAGAGTTTATGGTTTATATGACCACGCTAATTATCAAAGCTTCTGAAGAAACGTACGCTATGTGTAAATACTAGAGCAGCACAATTACATTTGTTCAAATTAAAACCACGGCTAACGCTCCTTAATTGTTCAGATAGTGGAATTTCAGAGCACATCAGCTTTACAAATTTCAGCTGCATATCCGCATACCCTGTTCTGCTCATTACTCTCTGGGACTGATGGATAGCAATGGTGGTAAGTGAAAATTCATATTATGCTTGTTTAAACAAGATCCGTTTCAATACGAATCGTACTAGTAATTTGATCTGTATCCATAAACGGATAAATTTGAACTACCATTGAATTAGATTAGAAGAAGATTTTTTACTTTAGATAACCCCCCACCTACCAAATTTGATACGGAAATTTTAAAAATTCCTTAAATTGTATAGGAAAATATTACTCTTTACTTTACCTATTAACTTAGATAATGCTAATGTTAATATTTTAACTCCTACTATACATGTATCATTCCCTATGGATAGTACGTGACATAAATAATTGCAAACTATTTTTTGAAAGGAAGAACTGTGCTGCCAGTAAAATAGTAAAAGTACTATTAAGCATTGTATCATCTATAAGATATTTTCTCTAGGTAACTAAAAAGGAAAACAATTCACTTTCGATATTTCAACACAGGTCTCAGTCAATAATAATACCTCGTGTCTATTTAACTTATATAACTTCACGTCACTCTTCACATAATAATTATTTTTCTTCGTGTCAGTCATATCAGGTCATAGCGAGGAACAATAAGGCCTGACGCAAATAGAATCGCAGGCTTGGTAAAGTGACGCAGGGTAACGCAGCGTGAGTGTTTGTGAAACACGGCGTCCTGCTCCATGCAGTCCCAGTGGCGCAGATTCTGGTTCGTGACCGACGTGAGTTGAGCTGTTTTTTTGTTTATTATGGAGGAAAAACTAATTCAGGCGGTTCGGAGGAGAACAATTTTATATGATACCTACAAGACATCGCGATTATATGAAAAACAAGCTGAAAAGTGATCAATGGGAAGAAGTCGTAAAGGAAGCAAATTTGAACAATAGTAAGTTTTCAAAACTACCGTAGTATTATAATTTGTATATTTGTTAATAATTCACATTTAACATTATTACTTACTTATGTAATATATTGTATTATTATTATTTTATTGAAAAAAATAAAAATTACATAATAATTAATACTTCTGTTCAGTTTTTGCGATTTTTTTCTGATTTCAATTTGTGGTTCATACTATACAGGGTGACTTTTTCTGCCATTTCGAAATTCATTACACGATTTTTGGAGTACGATTTCTTCGGCAACAGAAAATTCGTGACTCGCGGAATTCGACTCAATACTGAAAAGAAGACGAACCTGCGTTTCAATTTGCGCTTGGAAACTGCGAGCAGTTTTTTCCTGCACTTTGTCACTCTGCGTCAACTCACCAATCTGTGTTTCTATTTGCGCCAGGCCCTAGTGGTTCTGTTGTCGATAGGGTTACATCGACACAAGCAGTTGGTATTTATCCTAACGCAACCTAGTAGATTTTTAGGAGGTAGATATATTATACATAAGCGGTGTGTTATTTTTGGCGATATAACAATATCACTAATTCCCTACGTAAATGTAGGTATTGTATTTATTTTTTGTTATGCATAGCATTTAATACAGCCCTACAATGTAGGTACGTACATAAGTCACAATTTACCATTACATTATTTAGGTCATGAATGGTAATTATAAACTGTATTAATCATTCGCATTCTGAAAGTTTGTATAGAAAATTCAGAGCACAGAACATCACATTTTGTTATATAAAAATTATTACGAAACTATAAATTTTAGTGAAAGGACTGGGCTGCTCTGTATTTTATCTCTTAAAATGTCAAAGGAAAATCCACTCAAAATCCCGTTATTCGATACTTAAACTTATGCCCTTGTATAATATAAATGGAAATCGCTCTAAAAGTTGAATTTAATTGTTTACTTCCTTTGTATAGCAACCCAAATATTTCTGCAAAAGGGAAGATCTTAATTAAACAAGATAGAAATTTCGAGAAAGAAATTTAAATGAAATATTCTCTACCAGTATATATTCTTCTGAAGACTGTCTAACTTGAATCAGAAGCTTTTACATTTAACTAATATTTACTGAGCAAACTTTAAAAGTAATTTAGACATTCTGAATTGAGAATAACGGAAAAAGTACGAAACTTTGTCGTTCTCCGGAATTCTGTAGTTTCTAGAACTAAACTATACGACACCTTTAGAATCATCAATGAATTTATAGTGCTTCGCTGTACGTACATTCAAAAACACACAACTATTATTAAAAGTTAACACATTGTATCTTGAAATTCTTGCTGAAATGTTTCTACGTGACGATACTCCTTAAATTTATATTTTTTAAAGTACTTTTTAAAGTAAAGTAATTCTTTTAAATTAGAATAAAATAATGTAAATAGACCCGTTAAGGAAGGCCCCAACGCTCTTTTAATATCAGATCGACCTCGGATTTAAGCTATCTCAATTCAAATTTGCAGGTTAACATTAGCCGTTGTGTCTATGCCTAATTTTTTATCACTTTATCAGACCAGATGTTTTTAACCTGTAGCTAGATGTGAAATATGTTCCACACATAGTAGAGAAAAACATATAAAAATTATGTTTGCAGAATACCGGTAAAAGTATTCAAACTAGAATAAAAGAACATAAAAAAATCCATACTAAATAACGTAAAAAATCAGAATTATCGACACATTGTATATAAAACAAGAATTTTATAGATCTGGAAAATGTAAAGGTATGGCATCGGGAAAAGAAAGGAGAGCGCTTAGATCTGTTAGAGCAATTAGAAACTAAAAAATCTTTAATTAGAAATCCTTGTACTAGGAATGATCTAATAGATTTTACATTTTCGCCCTTCTTAGGAAAGGTAGGTACTGAAAACTAGGGCTTGACCAGATGCGAAGGACCAATCGGGGTAGGTAAATAAATAAATAACTAAAATGCCCTTGGAAATATTTAGTAATAGACATTTACTCTATTCAGAAAGGCCTAATAAGACGAAATACTAGTATATAGACTGTTCTCTATATATTTCTTGAAACATCTAAATGAGAAGTTTGGTTTTTTTTAAACAATTATTTTCACGATGTTTCATAAAAAACCATCCGCTTCTAGTATCCACTTTATTAAAAAATATATAAATAATTTACGGTTTATCAACTAAAGCAACATTAAACAAATTTCTTTACTGAGTCTGGAAATTTGAGAATTGTGAACACTACTAGTGCATCACCGCTTCAAAGTCTGGCGTAATGCAGTGCAAGGGATAAACGACAGATTTTTATGTAATATGAAACATCCACGACAAACCCAGAGATGCTAGCAGGCTTTAACTTGGTAATAGTCTGTTGTTTTGTTTGTATTTCTTTAATAAACATATTGTAATATCGTGATGATTTTAATTAAATAAGCATCGTGCACTTTATAGGAAAATGTTAGATATACTACTAGTATTGACGTCCAATTTAATACACCTTTTGCCTTTTTATAAAGGTCAGCTCTAATAATATATTTAAAAAACTGCTTTAACTGTAAGTATTGTTTCAGTAGTATTAGTTTACAGAAAAAGTGTACATTAAAAAAACTTAGACTGTTCAATTATTAAAAATTCAATTCAATCCAATTACTTTTGTAGGCTTTTTAGGTTATGGTATGAACGTTGTTTCTTTAAATGGAACCCGTAGTCGGGGCTTGGTCTGGTGCAAAAGAAACATTTTCTCCTATTCCAACATACTGACGTCTTTAATTTCAATTTAATGTAGTTGGCCACAAAAACAATTAATAATTGTTCACAATTTTTGGAATATTTGCCAACTTTTGAAAAAACTCCGGTGACCTTGTAATTTTACTATTGTATTGCTATATTAAATTTCACTTAAACTTACAATTTTTAAGAAATATATTCAATAATTAATTCGGCATACACCGAGAGAAAAAGAATGTTTAAATAAGTCAAAAAATGTTATCGTGCAGTTTTCCATGGTCACATGTGGCGAATGAGACCTACGAGTTAATTTAACAATTTAAGAATGTCAACTATTATCTGTTAATGTGATGTAGGTTAACTGTTGCTTTAAAAATTATTTGCTTGTTTGTTCAACGATACATTATCTTCATCATACAACACGAAATATATAGTTAATGAAAACGATTGTCATATTGGTTTGATTCATTAAATTAATTGTATTAAGAGAAATTGTTATTTGAGGTTACATCTACTACATTACGTTTTAGACAGTTTAGATTTAATTTTACTTTAACAAATTTAAGTATTAGTACAATAATTTTTCAATTTTTCCTGAAAATAAAGATGATCATACTACTCTGTTGCAGTTGATTCAATATTTCACAAGGCTTCTAAGAAAACTCAAAAGATTGTAGGTATTAAAGGTAGAAGGAACATATTCTAAATTAATCAAACAAGTATAAATCAGTACAACCAGTATATTTGAAATAAAATCTGATTTGGTATTAACATAATACAGCATAACATAACATAATAAAAAAATATAATCATAAAAATATAATGAGTACGGTGAGAACATTGTGATTTGTTTCTATTGATCAAGTAATAAAGCAGGACAAGTGTAGGTACTTACTTTTAAAAGTTTCGACGGGGTTGGAAAACCCCCAATCTTCTAGCAAATGGATTATTTCCAGGTCTATGATAAGAAGAATAACATTAGCGATCTTCATTCGTCGTCATAGTTAACACCATAAAACTGATAAAGTTAACACTGGCTTCGGGCTATGTCTCTGTATGAAAACAACCCTCTGTAATCTTAGATTTAAAATGGTCGATCGAGATGCTCATCCATAATAGGTCAAGGACTTCCTCATTAACTTGCATGAGTCATTGCGGATTGTTGATTGAATCCTAATTTTTTTAACTGTAAGGCCTCGTACGTGAATCCAGATTTCGTGCGGTTAAATTCAAATAATTTAGGTTTGCAGCATACTGAAAATCGGTTTAACTTAATAATTTCATGGTGTTGGGGTAACCCCAGTGTAATATTGGGACAATATCCATTTGTTAAAATTTGAGTTGCAGTTAGTTTTAATTTAACAAAAAAATAATAATAATTAGAACTACTTCACTTAAAAACTTTCAAGTCATGTGAAAAACATATTTATAAATCCTTCCCCTTCAGTTTATATGTACATACTTTCACTTTGTGGATAAGGAAAGCGACTATTTTCATTTTTAAAATACCCAGTCTAGTAATTAATCATTTCATGTGAAGAAAGCATTGCGTGACTTGCTAATACCAGGAATATTATGGGAGCGTAGTATTGATACGAATATTTACAGTTAATTGTTTCATGCTATTTTATCCGTCAGTAGGTACTATTTTATAATACTAAATACTGTGTAAAGAAGTTTAGTTAATGAAGACAAATTAGTTTCTTATAATAGTTAAACACGCCTTTGCTAGTTATGGTATTTGTTCAATAAATTGTAACGAGTATAATGGAATATATAAAATGAAATGGAAAACAGCATTCAAAAGGAAAATGGCACAACTGCAGTAACTTATATTTTATACATGCAATAAGTTCTTTGTTTTCTTTAGGGTGCCGATCTATTTTCCTCGTACAAAAGAAAGCAATAGTTTGTACGTTCCATATGCCTTGCCGTCTAGTCTACATATTCTGAATGCTGATGATATCTTTTCCACTGCTGGTTCCTGCTGCTCATACTAGTTTTAGTTTTTGTGATTCACCAGAAACCCTTCACTATCACAGGCATGTATCATCTCCGCGCGTATCTCTAATATTTTAAAACAAATTGGCATTGCAGTAGCAAGAGTAAAGCAGCACTTAATTTGTTATTACTGCAGCTAAATCTACTCCACACTCAGGTCATAGGTAAACTGAAGGAGCAGAATTGCCAACGTCTAGCGCAAATTAATAAAATATTCCAATCTAAAGGGTTGTAAATGATAATATGTGTAATTGCTGTATGAAATGAGGGATGTACTACCTACCTCATTACAAAATTTTTAACAATTTAATCTTATTGATTGGTTTTATGCGCACAGATTTAATATAGGAACAATTGGGAAATGTTAACTGGTAAAATTAGAATCGTCGTCAAATCCGTGAAACAATGAATAACATCGCGTCTTTAACCGCTTGACCACGGAGTTTCACCGGAGTATTGGATACAGTATTTTCAAGCATGTCGTAATATTCAAGAACCGAAAGTAGTACAGAGTATTAGTAGTTGTAAGAAACACACCGTAGTGCCCTCTTTGGGTTTTTGCTACTATCTGTCTGACAATTATTGTCAAGCTGACAGACAAAGATAAGGACCTGCTTTTCCGCAGGCTCCATTAATATAGCCCAGTGGCGGCTCGTCAAGGGAGGCTTTGTAATTTTTAAATACATAATATTTACTAACAACTAGTAGATATATTAATAATATCCACTAATATAATAAATAATAATGTAAAATATAAATGCTTGTGTTCCCGTACTATTATTTGAAATTATTTCCAATCACAAACGCCCCACCGCCATCTATGGTCATTCTTGGGAGCCTCAGTATAAATTACCGCGGTCTGCTAACTATTTGGTTTGTAGCGCGGGTAGCACTGGTAAGCCGACGAGTCACAACAGCCGTCTTTCGTCTTTAAGACGGCTGCGGCCGATTGTGGCCGACCGAAGGCATAAGTATGAGATGCCTCCTTTGAACCGATGTTTTCGGATAAATTAATTATTTGCGCATGCGTGTGAGATTTGAACACGTGCTTTTTGAATAAAGCTAGAGGCAAGTAGAGGCAAGACCGCCCACTACTCCCATCCTTTCCCTCTTAGAAATTTGTGGGGAAAATAAGCATGTACGGATGAAGATTGAAGACGTTTGCATACTATGTATAATTTTTTTTTATAATCAAATAGGTATTAAATATTACTTATTATTTACTATTACCTATTTTAATATTATTTAAATAATTTTTGTCAAGATTTCTGGCAATCGCATCAGAAAAAGGATATTTGTCTAACGAAACCTATTTCTTTAAGCAAATATTTTTCCTCTGGGAATTTCTAATCTCTAATTTTAGAGCGTTGACCTTGAAAAATGAAAAACTTTCGCCTGCGGCACTTTTTTTTTTCGTGCGCTCCTTGTACCCACCCGAATCTCACCAGCCGCCACTGATTTATCTATACCTCCCCTAAAGAAAAATTCACGAGCCGCCACTGATATAGCCGCAGGCTCCATTATTATTACCTTGCTGCTATAATGGCGGCTGCAGAAAAGCAGGTCGTTATCGGTCTGTAAATTTGATAATAATTATTGTCAGACAGATAGTAGCAACGACCTAAAGAAGGCACTATGGTGTATTTCTCGCCCCTACTGATACTCTACTAATATACTACTTTCGGTTCAGAATTTCAAAATTTTACAACATGCTTGAAAATACTGTATCCAATACTCCGGTGAAACTCCGTGGTGAGCAAGCTCATCGTTTCACGGATTTGGCGACGGTTCGAATTTTACCTCATTTTCTAGTTGCTCATATACAATTTGTTCGCATAAAACCGGTACCGTTCTTAATACACAACTAGCTTAGCAACCTCACTGTATAAATGGCTAACAACCTACTGTTCTCTTTAAAGAATAAGATTTCCAAGTTTCCCTGATTTTCGTATTAAATTGTAGTTAAAGCTATAACATCGTAAGTCGTTCCTGGGCGCACTTGCGGATCGCAAAATAATAATATGGCGCTCCCTCTCCCACACAAGTCCCTAATTTTCGGTCTCTTCATTACGATGAGAATGAGAGATAGATATATATTATTGTAATACCTTGTAACCATTTAAAAAATATTCGTTCTCCTCCTATAGACAAGCACTTTCTTAAAATCCAGGGAACTGATTTCAAATTTATTTTAAAATATTATAATAACCTGACTTCCATTCTTAGTGTATAGTTAAAGGTAGATATTTCTGCTGTCATTGTGTATTAGTCTACAAGGATAGACGGATTTGAGGCCTTAATGTGACGCTCTATATCATACCCCTCTGAACGGAATCTATAATCCATTTGAGGGGCAGCCAGAAAGATTACAAAGTTTTTGTAACATGTTCGCTTTGTGGAAATCACCCCCAGATGTCCTATATATATATACGTGGAAATCTCAATTTTCATGCATCACATTTGCTGTTTAAACTTTTCCCTACGCCATTCAGATGAAACGGACTTTTGCAAAGTTCAAAATTCGTGTGTCAGTTATGATATGTTGATTCTCAACCATAAAGTGTCCAGAGACATCAGTCAAAATTTTAATTTATTCAGAACTTTCCACTAGCAAAAGTTTATAAAAATGTATAATAGAAACTAAAGGACTTTTGAACTAAGAGAATCATAAATCACGAAAACTGCTTAACCTGCGGAAAGCGCCTGATATATAATTTATGGAAGATAGAGATGTAAGAAGTTTTAAGTGATTTAGTAGCGGGGATATTACCCACCTAATTCTTTCTTTACAACCATCTGCATTTTTTAGATGTCAATAGGGCTCACGATTTAAGGTCACTTCGAATTATAGGTTGGTATATAAGATTCAACCATCCTTTAAACTATTTTTATTTTTTATTTGTAATATTATATCAAACACAATTTAAATCTGTACTTCATTTGGTTCTAAAGTATTATTTCTATTATACAAAAGCAATTACAACAAACAATTAAGTAATGATATGGTTCATCTTATCAGAGATATTGTTAACTCTTATAGAACAGATTGGGCAATGGAGGCAGCTGATAAACAGCAGGTTACTTATTGATGAATTTTCATTTGTCCATTTGAAGTAACCAGGGGTCCAGCGTAACGCTCTCACTCCATGTATTCTTTAAATTCTGAAAATGCATAAAATTTTGATTATATCCAAATGATATACTTATATATCCCAAGTAGCATTTTTAGTGGATAGAACGTAGGGCCCACGAAACTAGGAACTGTAAAGTGTATTGCCAAAACTACCACCACGTGATAGAAATGGTTCTATTACGTGGAGGTGACCAAAATGGGGAACACTTTTTGAGTGGCAGCTACGTTCCAACGACGTTTTCGGACCTTATATATTAACGTTTAAACGTGGTGGTATGGTATCCGACACTAAAAGCGAAACTTAGCCGCTCGATTTCATTGGGTTAATGTGTTATGTAGTTCGGTCTCTTTCCTGCATATTATTTCTCCCATTATGCTATGCCTTTTCTGTAACTTGACATACTTACTGAATATAATGATTCTATAATAATATAATAATTTAATAATAGGTATAACATGCAAACACATAAATAGACCAGAATTGGAATCTTCTGGGAAAAAATGAAAACGATTAAAATTTTACTGTCAAATATGGGTGTTACAGCTCGAAATATAAGCTTACGCCATTGAAATATTCCGTATTTAAAAAAACAAGACGAAACATATAAAATTCTGCGAACCTGAAAATTAAATACCTGGCCGCACAAATAGTTTTTTCATCAATCTTCGTTACGGAAATCAATAATTATGTATTGACATACAAAATTTGATGCAGTACTGACGAGAAATTAATTTTTTTAAGATAATTCGTTTATTTTTCTCATAATGGCGACCTTAAACATGTCTGTAAACATGTCTGCTTGTAGAAAATATTACTTTAAAGTGGAATATACTAAAAATGTATATTTAAAGTTGCAGAAACTAAAAATTTCTCACTTTATAGTTATATTCATCAAACAAGTGGCCAATGGAACTTTACTCATCAACTTTCCTGCCACGTGAAAGTGACGGCTACCCTGCAGCCACCTTGATTCTCCACTTTAAAGTTATATCAACCTTGCGGCCACGTTGCAGGAACCTTAAAAATTCTTGACGAACACCTTCATCGCCTCGAGCATAGAACTTATAAATAAGTTCTATGTCTATGATCTGGCCCACTGAACTATATCTAATCATGATCTAATAACCCTGGCCTCGAGTAAGTTATAACCTCAAAATGACAACATTGTTATTTTGTGTGTTTTGTTTCGCGCCTATTTTACTTTTACCTAAGTATTTAGCATTTTTACCACAGAATATACAGTTTTCTATAAAACGTTGTTGAATGTCGAAAAGCTTTCTTTTTGCGAGGCTTTTTGTTGTTACCCATCTTATACACATACACTGGATATAGATATAAGTACTAATGACACTAATTTGCGCACACCAACCACACCTTGAGGATTTCCTGTTCATCGTAATGAGGCCATGTAAGAAGCAGGCCACTATGGTGTAATGGTTACTATCTAGTGACTTTTGAAGGTAATAGCAACTTTGTAGCGGCATTTATCCCATGCAAAATGTGGAAATCACTTATTAGTGTAGCGAGAACGTGGCGACAACCACCGCAATTATATAATCAAGTGCTGCCACAATAAAGGTTTGGAAATGGTTTCCAAAACGTCGCTAAAACTATTATATCCACTTTAAGGTCACTGCGACTTCTAAGTAATATTTAAGTGATATGGTAAAGTTGCTTTTACTTTTAATTTCCACTTTAAAGTTTGAACAACTGTAAGGTGGTTTAGCTTAGTTGTTATAATGTTTCGGCATCAAACTATCGCACCAAAAAGTTACAAAACTTTGAAGTGACTTGCAACTGTGAGAATTTCGTGATTACAACTATACTAATATAAATTGAAGATATTCCTACTGTATAGTGATAGATTTAGTGATTTTTACATAATAACCACTCAGTTGAAGTTGAAGTCACTCAGGTATCAGTTTTCATCACTGTAATTGCTACTTGGGATTTGTTCCAGCAGCTATTCAGGTATAAAAGAAAACATTGAATGTATCTGATATATCAAGACAATTAGGAAATACACCCAAAAATTTTAATCCTGGCACCATTTAAATACCATGAAAGACCATTTCATGAAAGAAATACTCTTTCATGAAAATCTTACTAGAGCGTTTTATATATGTAGACATACTGGAAAATGAGTTGATACCATATTTAGACATTGCTCCTCTTGCTAATCGTCAGTAAATATATTTTCAACAAAATGGTGCCCCTGCCCCCAATACTCGGCAAACTAGGGCATATTTTGATGAAGTGTTTCCGGAAAAACGGATTGGTCAGTTTTATTTTTCAATGTTTATCTTAAGAAGATAAACCCATTCTCGGCCCGCTCGAGTTTGCCATATTATTACAAAACTTGATTTTTGGTTGTGGGGCTACTTAAAAAATATTATTTATAAGGAAAGATCCAATACTCTTGAAGAATAGATGAAGAGAACAAGAGACGCATTTCAGACAATAACACCTTTAATGATTAGAAATGCTACTGCTAGCGTTACTAAACGTTGTTAGAGTTGCATTGCAGAAGAAGGCAGACAATTTGAGCATCTAATAATAGTGTAAATTTTCAAATATTATTTTACAGTTTACTCAAAAAATTTTTTTTTTCAAAATTTTTAGTACCATGTTTTGTCTAACACCACTACTTACTTCTATTTGTCTAGTTGATATAATTAGGATTTTGTCTTACATGCTATAAAGCATAATTTTCTTACTCTTCCCGATTAGCCTTGCTGTAAATATTGTTTATTGGTTTAGTCTAAGATCCATGAGTATTCATGTCAATTTAAATTTTTAGGAAAGTATAGCTTGGTCAGAATTACTTCTATGGATACATTGAAATGGAATCACTTTATGTGAAATATTTTTATGTTAATTTTACTAGCAGATAGCAGAAAGAGGAAGAGTATATAGAAAAATATAATAGCGGAAATAGTAGATATCATATAATGTAAATCTTTATTAGATTCAAGGGATATAAAGTTTACCACACCATTCATCCCCAAAATGCAGCCAGAGGAGGAAGTGCAGTAATAATTAGAGAATCGATTATGCATCATGAGGAATTGGGATACAGGACTGAAGAATTTCAGGCAACTTCAGTAATGGTCAAAACCAGAACTTATGAGGTCATGGTTGTATCTGTATATTGTCCTCCAAGACACGCAATTGATAAAGAACAGTACTTAAACTTTCTTAATACTCAAGGTCATAGATTTATCATTGGCGGCGACTTCAATGCCAAGCACACTCATTGGGGATCAAGACTGACAACACCTAAAGGTAAAAGATTTATGGAAGCAATGACTCAACTAAAATGTGAGACGTACTCAACTGGCAAGCCAACTTATTGGCCCACAGATAGAAATAAAATACCAGACCTCATAGACTTCTTTATAGTACGAAATATATCAGCAGTCTATATCCAAGTTGATGAAGCATGGGACCTGAATTCAGATCACTCTCCCATACTTCTCACCCACAGCGATACCATTATCCAAAAGGAAAAAGCTCCAAGATTAACAAGCAAATTAACAGATTGGCAGAGTTTCAGTATGGATCTTGAAAATGCAATCGATCTAGCAGTTCCATTAAGAACGGCAGAACAACTGGACGACGAGGTGAAATTGTTCGTTACCAATACACAGAAAGCAGCATGGAATAATACCCCCCCTATAATACAGCGGACAAAGGGAAACAACTATCCTAAGGAAATAAGAGACTTAATCTCTGAAAAAAGGAAGCTCCGGCGGAAATGGCATTACACCAGAGCTCCAGCAGATAAAACTAGACTCAATAATGCCACTCAGCATCTAAAAAGAGAAATAGAAAGGATTAAAAATGAGTCTATTCGTGAGTACCTCAGTGAGTTGACAAATAATAAAAACACTGACTACTCTCTTTGGAAAGCTACAAAGGGATTAAAAAGACCAATAATTCAGAATGCTCCAGTCAGAAATACAGATGGTAGCTGGGCTAGGAATAATATGCAAAAAGCAAATAGGTTTGCAGAACATCTTGAAAATACATTTAAGCCAAACCCAGGAGAGGAACTATCAGAGTTGGAAATACCTGCTCAGCAAGAAAAAAACATCACACCAACTTCCCCTAAAGAAGTAGCAAAAGAGATAAAAGAAAACATCGATCCCAAGAAAGCACCAGGCTTTGATCTAATCACTAGAGAGGTATTAAAACAACTTCCAAAGAAAGCTATAATCAAACTAACACATCTCATTAATGCTTCATTTAGATTAAGGTATGTTCCTAAAATGTGGAAAGTGGCAGAAGTCATTATGACACCCAAACCAGGGAAAAACCCCCATGAAGTTTCGTCTTATAGGCCGATATCCCTGCTACCTGTAATATCAAAATTGTTCGAAAAAATTCTACTGAAAAGATTGAAACCAATCATGGATGAGGGTAATTTAATCCCAACTCACCAGTTTGGATTCAGAGAAAGCCACTCCACCCTAGATCAAGTACACAGAATTACTGACGTAATAGAAAAGTCGCTAGAAAACAAAGAAGTCTGTTCAGCGATATTCCTTGATGTTGCGCAGGCTTTTGATAAAGTGTGGCATGATGGGTTAAAATATAAACTAAATAAGTTACTTCCATATAAATACTCAGAATTATTGGAATCATATATCTCAGATAGACTCTTCAGAGTCAAACAAGATGAAGCATACACTGAACTAAAAGAAATCAAAGCAGGAGTACCACAAGGAAGCGTCCTAGGCCCTATCTTATACCTGATCTACACCAGTGATATACCACAGTTAGAGCAAAACACAATAGCCACGTTTGCAGATGATACTGCCATTCTTGCGACAGGAAAGGGCTATGAAGAAGCTGCAAACAAACTGCAAATATCAGTTAACCAAATCAATAACTGGACCAGAAGATGGCGTATCAAGCTGAATGAAACCAAATCAGTGCAGATTAATTTCACAAATAAAAGAGAACAACAAATACCTATTAACATGAACAATGCCCAGATTCCATATGCAAACTCAGCAAAATATCTAGGCATCACATTAGACGCAAGACTTCGCTGGAAAGTCCATGTTAAAAAGAAAAGAGAAGAGCTAGACATCAGATATAAGAAAATGTACTGGCTACTTGGTAGACAGTCCTGCCTATCAACTTACAACAAAATACTGTTGTATAAACAAATTCTCAAGCCAGTATGGACCTATGGAATACAGCTCTGGGGCTGTGCCAGTAAGAGCAACATATTAATTATTCAAAGGTTTCAGAACAAAGTACTGCGGAACATCGTCAAAGCGCCTTGGTACATCAGAAACAGCAACCTTCATCGAGATCTTCAGATGGACACTGTAGAGCAGACAATTAATAAATTTGCACGGACTCATGAACAACGACTCCATCAACATGTGAACATCGAGGCCATCCAGCTCCTCGACAACACTAACATAGTAAGAAGGCTCAAGAGGGTTAAGCCCTTTGAGTTAGTGAAGTGATTATGTCAGTATAAAAACACAGCATTGTGCGGTTAGTGTTACACGTTAGTGTTAGTGTAATTAAGTTACCAGACTCTAAGGTACACTAGTGAGTAAGACCTTAGCTCTAAAATTTTCAACTTTAGTTAAATTAGGATATAACTAAATTACTCATTGATCTCCCTTTGATCAGATTGTAATAGCAGCAAAATAACCTTCAAGGGGTATTTTCTATATATAAAAAAAAAAAAAAAAAATATAATGTAAATAATACTCTCAATTATTTACTTGAGTATCACTGTTATTTTTGATGTTTTGTTAAAAACTTTGTGAGGTATTAATATAAGCACGTACATCCTTTAAAAAATTTGTTGAAATATTTCGGACATGGGCAGTGAAAATATAAAATAAATGTCGGTTTTTGTTCTTTCCATTTACTGCAAACTCCAACTTAATGGACTGACTTTAGAACCACGGTCGGATAACTTACACATTTCTTTGAATTTGCATAATGAAATTGTATTTATTTGCTATCATCAAACTTGTTACGTATATTGAGAAACTCTCAAAGGATTAAAGACACTAACTTTGTACTATGGAAGAAACAATATCTAAAAGTTTGATATATCGATACACTTTATATCATTATATCAGTCTATTACAATAAAGTACATGATATTGGCTCTCAGGATTGCTAAAACTTTAATCTTTTGAACGACAATGTGGAAAGTTTAACAAGAATTCGCTAGTTGGATACTTTAATAAAACTTTTTATAAAATTCCCTTCGCTTCCCATGATTCATTGCAGGCTCCTTGTATGATGAAAAATATAAATCATTGAAGCTTATTTTAGTTATTAGTCTCTGAGAGATGTGATGCAAATTAATAGGCAATCCGTTTAACTCCTTTCAATTTTTGTAAATTGAATGAAATTTTCTTTGTTGTTTTTATTTAAATTTGTCTGGATGATCGCTTATATCTGGTTTCTATGATAACTTTAGTTTTCTGTTATATTCAGCATTTCATAAAATATTTAAGTTATTGCTGAATTTACCAAAAAAAGATAAAAGCTTCGCACATATGGCTGTAACGATACTAGTTTCGTTATATCATATACAGAATTACAAATCAAATGAAAATTAATTAATTAACAAAATATAATTCTGATAATTCTATAACTGATAATTTGATTGATAATTGATTCATTTTGATCTTGACTTCGCCCTGAATGTACCTGCATGTCTTTCAAATTGGCTGCAATAATATAGGTATCTTGGAAACCGTCAGATACAAAATTTTGCAATTAATTATAACTACTATAATTCTGATACCAAACTAATTTGAAATTTATTTTCCTCTGTATCCCAAAGAACAATTTCAAGTCAGTTTATTTCCACTGTAGCACTAAAAGAAAGTAACGTTATTTCTCTGTAGTAAGTCTAGTGGTAGTAACTAATTTACAATAAAGCACCGTGAACTATTTGTTCAGTATTTTTAGAATATGTAACGCTTTAAACTAATAATCATGATAATGAAAAATATTTTACTAGAAAAATACACATTGGGCGTGAGTGAAAATATGTAAAGTTAATCAAATAGATTATGTATCTTTGGGTCTGCTGCATTTAATAATGTAAAAGACATATTCGCATTCAAATTGCACTAACATAACTAAGAGCACTGCTACGAACAGGTCAAAACGGAATATAATTTTAATCACCAATTAAACAATGGATTCAGTGGCCTCGGCTTCTAAACTGGTAAATACATGTAAATCATCTGATTTAAGGACAGTTTTGGAAATTTAATAGGGTTGGTGATGGTGAGCTTGAAAACTGAATATGTTTAAAAGACATTTTATTTCCATTTCTTTGAGTAGAAGTTCATAAATAATGCCTATATGGTAACTACAACTATAGACAACTATAATAGCGTCACCTGCTTCAAGTGTTCTATTAGTGATATAAGACAGAGTATGTAGTGTCTTCTATTTTTCTATGATCTTATCTGTCGAAACGATATTATTATCTATGATATTTGAAACGTTGTTGACTCTTAAAATAGAATTTATTTCTCAATAAAAATAAAAAAGAGGAGTTTCAGCCACAAAACATGTTTCATGTTTATACATGGACAAATATCCCACATTTCGTCCGATTAGACTTTTTCGAGGTTACCTAATAGCTAATATTAATTTCCTATTTTCATTTTATTGTATGGGTTGGTTTTATTTTGTTTTTCATCTTTTTTATTGTTTAATAATGCAATGTACGTGTAGTTTGAAGAGTTTTAATCAGAGAATTAGTTAATTTTTATTCTCTGCGTAACTCTTCAAACTACACGTACATAAATTGCATTCTTAAACAATAAAAAAGATGAAAAGCAAAATAAAACCAACCCATACAACAAAATTAGAATAGCATATGATATTAGCTATTAGGTAAACTTGAAAAAGTCCGGAAACTCGGACGAAACTTTGATATTTGTCCATGTATATGGCCAAAATCCCTCTTTTTTATTTTTATTGAAGAAATAAATATTATTGTCGATTTACATATAAGGGCTGCTTTACTACATGCGGCTGGTGCTGGAAAATGATATGGCTTACTTTCTTAAAACTTCCTGATAATTCGGAGTGTTTACCCTCAGAATAGTGGGATTATAAATAATTACGCGTGGAATAAAGAAGCAAAAAACCCCATTTGCTTCAACAAATGACAAGTTGGTAATCCCTAACCACCATTTAGAGCAGGAAGAATTTTTTTCTATCAGACTACAAACAAAAAGTTATATCTGATTGACAAAAATTGCTGTTTTAATTTTTTCTGTAGTTTATAATTAGGTTTACATTTACTTTAAAAATTTTAAGGTTCTATGAATCCCATTGATCATTCCCGCTTTAACGATAAATCTTCAGTCAGACTGTGAAATATTTGGCTTTAGAGAGTTAACCTCTTATTACATCTCTTTGTCTTTGTACAGCTATGCCTTAGGGAAATATCATTTAATTACCAGGGGTATACAGTTTATTCCAAATTGTCAAAAGTTCAGTAGATGTATTTTAATGTTATTTAATCATTTTAGAACTTCATTCCTATTATTTTTGCGTGGCTTTCTATTTCATAATTATATTTAGTACTCCTCCTGCCATAAAGGTAGATCCATCTAACCACAATATATAAGCATGTTATTGGGAGATTTCGATCAAAATTTTTTAAACACGCGAACCTTGACCTAAACCTTTGACATTTAACCTATTTCACTGATCTTTGGCCCACCTTTACCTCTCTTTTAACATTTGTTCCAAACTCGACTCATGTGATTAACCTGTGATTCCAGGGTGATACAAGAAACTACCGTAGTATTTGGAATTACCACCGCTACTAAAGACATCACTAGGAACTACCGTATAGTTTCTAGTGGTGAGAAACACACCATCCTGCCCTCTTTAGGTCTTTGCTACTATCTGTCTAGAGTGCAGACTTCGGTATCGTGGAATAACACGGTAGTAACAGTGATAGTTACTCAGCTTACTAACTTTATTCCCTGCTCACAGCCAACTAGTACGTTTTAAATTCATCACCAGGCCTACCATATGCCGTCAGTTCGACATATTCACATTCATAGGTAAAGCATGCGATAGTGTCAGTTTTAAAATATTCTTTTCCTCAAAGTGATGTCTTTTTGGGTTCAAATAGTCCATAACAACAATAAGATAGTGGGAACTCGATTACTCAATTACAAGAATTACGCTAAAGAGCAACTAAATAAATATACGTTATCAGCTAAAGAAGAAGCTGCGCCGATAAAGTCGATCACCAAGTGCTTCGACTGGGAATATCCTTCGGATATTCTTCATTTGGGAGTGCTATTAAACGCGTACCTGGGGAGATGTGGTAACAGAGTGAACCAATTAACATATAACATCCCTGAGAAACACTGGGAAAAACTAATGGGGGCAGCACAGAATTGGTATAACATTTGGCTGATAATATAAATAAAAACAGGGCCTTAAAAGTATTTCCAGGGAACCTATAAGCAAGTGTTTCACATATTTGGGGAAGTAGACCCTTCGCACGACATATAGGTGATGCTTTAGGTACCACGAAAGAAACATGAATCACCATTCCAAGATTGATTCGAGCTTCCTTTATACCATATACATTGTCCATAAATTACAAATAAATTTAAATAAGGAATCTTCATAAGTATAATTTAATAGTGATGGCATATTTATTAACACTTTTGTGGACACAAACAATACTGACGAGGCGTCTGACAACAGATTCGACACTCGAGACCACCTAATTGTTTTATTTTTTCACAGTCTACTTGGCAAATGAAATATTTCAGTTTTTACACGTTTTTATAACTAAATTCGCTGTAACTGGGAAACCCTAAAAGATAGGTACATACCATCGTTTATATCATTCGATTCAGAATTCAAATCTTCTTTCAACCGTAGAATAATATACTGGAAGTTCCATTTGAAAAAATCAAGTTCTGTAGCTTCTTAAATTGGTCTTCTTAATTGGTTTATAAATTTTGAGCGCCCTGTATGATCCTCAGACATTATGCAATAATTTTCAGTTGTAGGGATGCCTAAACCATTCCTGCTGCAAATATTGTAATTAAAGGTTTTCCACTGTTCAGGAGTCAACATTTTTAAACCATTCATGTCCGCAATGGTGCTGTAACTGTCACATTTTTCGTCAAACTTGAGATATCTCGAAAATAACTGAATTTAGGTATAGACAACTTTACACAAAGTTGACTTAAGTCGACTTCCCGTTATATCGGAAGTGCCAAAACATGAAAATATTTCTAAAAGGTAGGTCCCACTGACCTTTGTAAATAATCAAATTTTCAAAATCACCCGGTACGTGCTTTTCTATATATATCGATCGCGGCCCTTCCCGGTGGAACACCCTATGTAAAGTTCACTGTACACCCGAAACCAACCCCAAAACTGGTCGCTAATGACCAAGAATCAGCAATAAAAAATATGTATCAGAAAAAACCCTAAAATAGTTTTAAAAGCTTTTTGTTTTATAGGAGACATCAAAATTGAATATGTTATTATCAACTTTATTATAATATATATTGTTTGTAGTGGCGAGATACAGTGAAATACACCGTAGTGCCCTCTTTCGGTCTTTGCTACTACCTGTCTGACAATTATTGTCTAATTGACAGACAGATAATGATCTGCTTTTCTGCAGATGCCATTATAGCGACTTCTATTGTCTTTGAGGAAGACAATCCTACTTATTTGTTTATTTGGAGATGCCGAAAACAACGGCATCCACGGTCAATATGCCCCGACTGGCGTTGCATCAACATCTCCATGGATGTCGCCACATCCTTCATCAAGACCAAATCTCATCTCGCCACTACAAACATTCACTATGCCCCTTAGGCAATCACGTCGCCAGATCATTCATCGATTCCGATACCTATGGCAATCTGATGAGATCATAACAAGATCGAAACCGGTCATTGTCTGGTATTTGGTCTTGATGAAGTATGTAGCGACATCCATGAAAATGTTGATGTAATGCAACGCCAGTCGGGGCATATTGCCCGTGGAGTAGTTGTTTTCGGCATCTGCAAATAAATAAATAAGTAGGATTGTCTTCCTCAAAGACAATAGAGGTCGCTGTACTGGCATCTGCAGAAAAGCAGATCGTTGTCTGCCTGTCAATTAGACAATAATTGTCAGACAGGTAGTAGCAAAGACCAAAAGAGAGCACTACGGTGTATTTAACTGTATCTCGCCACTACAAACATTCACTGTGCCTCTTAGGCAATCACGTCGCCAGATCATTCATTCATACCTATTCCGATACCTATCATGATACAACTACACAGATATGCCAATGCGCATATCGTGACGTCAGTTACGAGTAAAAACAATTGATAAACACGAAAATAATGATATCACTGCCCTTAAGAGTTTTCGCATCGCATCGCCATTTTTCCCTCACGAATGACGTCATGCGCAGAACAAACGAACGTTATGAGCATATCTGTGTAGTTGTATCATGGATACCTATGGCAATCTGAAGAGATCATAACAAGATCGAAACCGGTAATTGTCTGGTATTTGGTTTTGGTGAAGGATGTGGCGACATCCATGGAGCTGTTGATGTAATGCAACACCAGTCGGGGCATATTGGCCGTGGAGTAGTTGTTTTCGGAATCTCCAAATAAGTAAATATTTATTATATATTATTGATGTATGAATAATATACGATTTTCAAATTCCAGATATGAGATAGCAATTTCTTCATTTAGTGATAAAATTGGAAAATTGAATAAATTGTCTATTCACCTTGATACAAAAGGGCAATTAATTGCGTTATGTTCACACGGGTATCAATAAGTGATAGATAGTGACAGTTTAGTGAAATAATCGCACTTTTATTTGTAAATCGTCTTTGATACCTAGACCTACAACGCCTGGAATATTTGAATATGATGTAACCAGAACTGCAAAAATTATTTTGCAGTGCTAAACAATTTTGAACAATTCGTCAAATGAAAAACAAAGGGCTAAGTGATTACAAAGAGCTTTTGTTGATGCTGAACCGGCGTTGCGAATTCTCATTCGTATGCGAGTACATTGATGAATAAGTGACATTAATGCATAAAAGGTATAAAAAATAACAGACTCAAATATTCTACTCTTTGGCAATAAAATTTTACTGCTGGCTAAATGGCTGTATTATACTACTGTAATGGCTGTATTGTACTGCAGGAAACCAGAGCTTGCTGAAAGAAAAATTGACACATATTTTACAGCCTCTACAGAATAAGAAAAAGTTACTTAATTGGTTTATGTGTATATACTGTTGATTAACATTGTATAAAAATATACAGATTTAGACTTCCATTCTTAATCAATGGATTACTTTGTTGAAAATTGAAAGGGTTGTAAACCATACATACATTTACTATTTATCTAGGAAAGAAATACAAAAAGGATACGTTGTCAAAAAGAGTAGTAAACATTCAAAAATTAAACACGCTGTCTGTTAAATAATAACAGGAGGAGGGAGAAGGGCTCCGAACAAAATAAAGAATCGGTGTGTAGTAACAAGGTATACTTTTAAAGTTTACCCCAAAGATCAATGTGTGCCATACAATAAAAGCTAATTATGAATACTTACGTTAACTTATCTTAACTTATACTTTACGTTAACCTTATCGGTAGTTTTTTAGGTTATCACTAATAAAATATTTATTATTAAAAATAATATTTTAGAATGAACATTATAACAAAATTAAAGATATTTCTTTTTATCTCTGGATCTAAATTATTTGGAAAAATAAAAATAAATATTTTCCTCAACTAAATATAAAAGACAATAGGAAATCTACTGCTGTATTTATAAGGAATACCCTGTAGATCACAAGTTTTCTAGAAAAATTATATTTTGCTTTCCTGAAAATGTTGAAATGAATAATTTAATTGTACATTACAAGAATTTTAGCAAACTTTAATGTAGTACATTAAATTGGGAGGTAAATATGCCGCAATCTTTGAAGTGGTTAATGATACCTTTTACTCTTATAAGTAAGGAACAGGCAAGTAATATATCGTTCGCTGTTTTTCACTTTAGAATATAAATTGTGCATGAAAAATATCAAATGTAAATAATACTTGAGGTCCCTTACGGACAATTTGGGCTTAAACATAAAGACTTGGTAATATTTTATGTAGTATCTACGTAAAAGGAGTCTAAAAAGAGAAGTTATAAGGTATGTAATGTAAAGTGGTAACAATAACACTAAATTCATCGTAATATCTTTTGGGATAACACTACCTGTAAAATAATAAAAACAGAAAATGAGAAGTGCTCAAGATAAAGGCTTCAAGTATAGTATCAATTGAAACTTAAAGTTGACCCCAAAAATCCACTCTATAATATGTAATAAATCTAATTAAACTTGATCGGTGTTTTTTATATATACTTAATATTATATATTTAAAATATTGAAGAATTATTTTTGAATAATATTTCTCATAAAATATTTTTTTTTTCTCCAACCGTCACAAAACTATGACATTTATTTACTATCAGGAGTCTGTAAGGTTGACATTTTCCTTACTGAAAAAGTAATTATATCTTAGTAACAAAAGTAGTCACTTTTAATCCTAGGAGCTAAAGTTGACTTTTAATTCTTAGATTAAAAGTGTTAATCAAGTTTTAATTTATAAAAATTTATTCAACAATATTTACAATAATTTTTGTTTATCCACCTTGACATTAAATACAAAGTTTGAACAAGAAGTATTAAAATTAAATGAACCACTGAAACTGCCAGTATCCCCATTCTTGGAGCAATTCTCAAAGCAGTCCAACACGTTTTTATTAATAGTTATTAATAGTTCAGATTAGAAATTACAACGGTGCAGTAATTCAATAATATCGAAAGGTCGAATCGAAGAATCGAATTTCGATTTCCAACCGAATGGGGGATTTCGGTTGGAGACAAAATATGTTATATTCGGATGAAAAGTGTCTTTTTTCCACTTTTTTCCGCTCGGCTACGCTACGCTTCGCCTCGCAAGTACAAAATTTGCTCGTCAAAAAAAAACACTTTTACTCCTAGGTAATATAAAACTATACTATTATTAAATAAATCATATTTAAATAGTTTTTTTTTACTATTCAAACTGAAAATCCATCGATGAAGTTTAGTTAATTTATAAAATATTTACTTTTATTGGAATCACTTTGAATCCTTATTTTGAATTGTTCACGTTTCCGGTGCTTATTTTGCATGTGGTTTAATGCCTATCTAGGGAAAGACTTTCTATATGCATAGAAAGTCTGTACCTAGAGATTATAGATTTTATTTCACTGTGAATATCTGGTTTGTAATACTTGACAATATTTTTTAACATTACCTATTCCATATATTTTCAGTTATTAGGTAGTATTATTACAATTTAAACATTTTCAAAGTTTGTTGTTAATGTAAATGCAACTTAGTAATACTCATAGCTTCTGCAGTATCCACTTCTTGTGCTATCGTAACATGAAAATGACTTCTGCATTGTTTGGCCTTTTCCTCGCCTCTAGAATCGAAATAGGTAAATCTCGAGATGTCATCGAATATACTGCAAAGAAAAGTACGATTCTTGAATAATTAGATCGGTTTTGGTGTACGTGATCCGACTAATCCATTGCAAATTTATTTTTAGTGGAATTATACAATGGCTGGGGCTGGATTAAATGCACCAAATCAAACAGAAAAAGTTTTAAATTCACTGGTATTTTCAATAAAATCAAATGGAATGGCTGACTATTCATGAACTGGTAAAGGACGGGACCGACTGAATTTTAATTTAATATTGATATTATGCGCAGCCCATTTCTTTATGCAAATGTAATGAACCCTATCATGCGATGTCTGCAGGTATTCCTTGTAATCAAGTAATTCACAATTTAACAACAACATAGGCAATTCTTCTCAGATAGACAGAATATAATTTATAAATATATATATATTGTCTATAACTTAATTGTGGACAGCTTAAGAAGTTTGAGAAGTTTTGGTCCTCTTAACTTAATCTTGTCTTAGCGTTAATCCCAACAGTAATATGCTAAATGTTTAGTGTTAAATACATAGGCTTATAAATGTTCTAATCTACCCTTCCTAATACCTGACCTTGAATGTTTTTATCAGTTAAATTATTAGAACCATAAGTTCATTCCATGAAGATTCGAGCGAGAAGGAAACTATAGAGTGGACTTAAATAGTCGGTCCTATAGATTTGAATTGCTTTTGACTTATTGACTAATTGCTGTTGGCACAAACCTTATAGGGGCATGAAGAATACGTAGCCCAAAAGTCTGCTACGTAATTCTATATCTGTCAAGTTTTTTTCCGAATTCAAGTGAACACCAAACCTTTACTGTGGCAGAAAAACTCCGGAGCAAATGCAGCATGGAACCAGAAATGTACTTTATGAATTACACAAAAGAGGTATAGGTTATAAACTATGATAGCTTGGTAGTAACTATGATAATAAGTTTGAAAAAGAATAAAAGAGGACAGGTGTAGTCTTTCAAGTTTCTTAAAAGAGATGGAAAATAAGTCATAGGTGTGGAATAGCGTTAGTCATAGGACATGAATAGGTTTAACCCAAAATAATTTCATAAAGGATACAAAGTAAGGTTCTTAACAACTAAATCACAGGCTTCTCCTTAAGGCCACAGGGCCGCGCACCCCTCCTCCAAAAATACCAAAGGAATCCTTATTATTATCATTATAAATTAAATGCAAATGTTAAAAGTTAAAACATGTTTATTGTGGTACAAAACTATTATAAGGAAGGGCTCGAGCGCTTTAGCTATTGTAATCATAACGCCACAGTCTGCATCACTGGATCACAGCACGCCGCAACTGCACAGTAGCAAAGGATCACAGATTCGTGGCCGCATTTTGAGTCGCGGCCCAGGTAACTATGGCAACCGACCCGATCTCCTTTTTGACTACACTCGTTAGATACTTTCCATATGCTTATAATATGCAGATTTGGCCGCAATTATTTAGGGACCCTACGCGAACATTATTAAACATTATAACGTATTTTTAACACATTACATATTGTTAACATTATTAAAGTACTTATTTAATTTTTGTGAAAAGACAATTTTATATTTTACCTACTTAACATGAATACTGTTAGTAATATAATTATGAATATATATTTAATCTTTGATTAGAGCTAATTTTGCAAATCTTCCACTGGAAGATAAAATACAAATAAAAGAGTTGGGTGTTGCCTGCCCAATAAATACCTAATTTCGATAAAAAAGTTATGGAAAAATTTATTTCTATGAAAGACCATAGAGCTGATTTCAATTTTAGAAAGTAAGTGTACTCGGGTATAAATAACTGTATGAAGTTTGTTTACCTACGTAATAATTTAATGTGTCGTTTGATAACTATGAATTGAATAACTAAAATACTTTTGAGTTTGTGATTGCGCCATATCCTTTTTTAATTAACGGATATCTAAAAATGCTTCCTGAATTCTAGTTTACAGCTTTTTTAAGATAACGTATATGTAAATTTTTGATCCCTAAATATTAATTACCTATTTAAATATTGTTTTAAATAATTTTTGTCGAGATTTCCGTCAATCGAAAAAGCAGGATATTTGTCTAACGAAAGTTATTTTTTCAAGCAAATATTTTTGTTCTGCGAATTTCTAATTTACAATTTTAAGGGGTTTGAACTTGAAATATGCACAATTTTTCTGGCTCCCCCCATATCCAAATATCACCAGCCGCCACTGCTAAATCATCTAAAGGTGGGTATAAATATGGCGAGCTGCGTCTGAGGCGTGCACGAGTCACGCTAGCAACGACCCAAATTCGTCATATTTATACGGGACTAGTTTGTGCCAGTTTGTCATTTTCGACGAGCCTGAGTTGTGTTTATTTCGAAATTGTTATTTGCTCATCATGTACAAGATCTAACGGAAAAGTTCGTTGGAAACTCGGGGCGCACTCATTTTGTCATTAGGTCAATCAAGGCTCGGGGGAGGATTACTGGTCAAAAAACGCGCAATCGTAGACACTTTATTCTAGTGGAGTGAATCAAGTAAGATGTCAGAGCTCGAAGTGAAAAATGGCTGTAGATATATTCTTTTTTCATACTATTATGGCGATGTATCCAGATTAAACGTGACACCCCTAATTTAAGTGTATAAAATTTATGTGACACATACGATTTTTTCCCCACACTGTGCTGCAAAATTGAATGGTAAAATGTGGTATGATAGGGGCACTATAATATTTCAGCAAAATATTCTATCTACTAGATAGTCCTTTATAACAGCGTCGTGGGGTCATTAAAATTACATTAGTCCTACTTGTCAAAGTGTGAAAAAGGTGTGATTTGTCATTTCCTTTAAAAAATCTCTCATCTAATGAGTCACTGTTATCAAATAATTGTCTGTTAATGTACTAATAATTTTGTAGGATATACTTATGGATGGTGGGCTTTAAATTTAATAAATAGAAAAGGACCATAAAATATTAAGTGTAGATAAACTCATTATTTGTATAAATATAGCGTAACGAATAAATATTACTTTTATAACCTGTAAGAACGATGTTGTTATTTTTATTTATATAGAGAAACTTAGATAAACTATAAAGAGTATCATACACTTCGTTAATTCAGAACAATTTTACCGGAGTATTAAACTATAGGAATGGTTAAGGAATGATGAGACATACCACATACGTTGTAATGCTACATTTCGTTTTATTTAAACTAAGGAAAGATAGTTTGTTAGCAGTTGTAACGATTTACGTTCTTAACGAAAACAGATTGAGAAAATTTTATGAAAATGCAAAAAAATCGGTTACTGAAACTGACTGACTTACTGACCTAGTCTGTCTCATTTAATTTATTGCAGAAACTAAGATAGGAGACGAATACTGGTACAATTTTCTCGGAATAGACAAGAAAACTTATGTAAACTTCTTAAAATTGGTAATACCACTATGTTAAAAATGCGATGCTCATTTTATGACTATCGATTGCTACTCATATAGGCTACCCATTTCATATGGGAAAATATCTTATCATATTGCGATTTATCTTCTATCAGTTCAAGAATTTAGGAACATTACACCGAAAACATGTCATATCTTTATCTTGCCCTACCAAACACTACCTCAAGGTAAACTATAAAATAAAATTTTAATTTTTTTGTTTCTACTCTGCTTTCTATAGAAGCTCATAAAATTCTTACAAAGAAATTTGGCATTGAGGAAATTCTGGTTTAAAAGCCTTTGAATTCCCGTGTTTACACAATAAAATGGAGCGAAGACAGAGATAGATAGACGTAACGTGACGTCATAAAACGAAAACTAAAATTTCAAGTCCATATACATATAAGTTAGTCAGAGTTACTTCTACTGTCAATTAATGATTGTACTTGAAACCTTGAGTAATATAACTTTTGATTTGTATTTGTACCTATGTGTTTAATATCTAATTGCTCTAACAGATCTAAGCGCTTTCCTTTCTTTTCACGATGTAGTACCCTTACATTTTTCTGATCTATAGAATGATTGTTTTCTATACAATGCGTCGAAAATCCTGAATTTTTTGCGTTATTTAATATGGATTTTTTATGTTCTTTTACTCTAGTTTCAATACTTCTACAGGTTTGACCCACATACACGCCATTACAATCCGCGCAGCTAATTTGGTATACCCGCGATTGTTTTAATTTATTAACCCTTTCCTTGTTGTTTATCAAAATCCTCCAGGATTTTGATAAACAACAATATTAGAGAGCAATTAATAATATAGAGAGCAATTAGAAATTAAAAAATCTTTAATTATAAATCCTTGTACTACGAATGATCAGATAGATTTTACAATTTCGCCCTTCTTAGAAAAGGTACCTACTAAAAACTCGGGCTTTACCAGATGGTGGGATCAATCGGGGGTAGGTGCTTGTAAACAAATAAATAACGAAAACGCGTTTGGAAACATTTAGTAATAGACATTACTCTATTGAAAAAGGCCTAATAAGCCGAAATACTAGTATATAGAGTGTTTTCTATATATTTCTTGGAACATCTAAATGAGATCAATGTTTTTTTCAAAACAATTATATTTAATTAGATTAATTATTATTAAATTAGTAGATCTCTAATCTGTAGATATCTGTAGATATAATTGTTTATACCGCAGTAGCCTTAAAAAACGATTAAAGTTGTTTACATATTTTACGACACACGTTCACGTTTTCTCCAATTTTACCACATATATTTCATCTTTAGGAGAGTGTTGGATGAAATCTAAATTTCAGAGATATTATATGGTAAAGCAAGGATGTGCTTCCAGTAGAGGTAGAGTAGCAATTTATTTTAGAGTCTCGCTTTCGTTTCTCTTATATATGACAGCGTAATAGAGCGTCGATGTCTTGAGGATGAAAGGGATACGCATTTGGATGTGAAGATTTATGCATTTTAGTGAAATATTCTATAAAGTGAACATTATTTTTGGCTCTCTTCATCTATACGTTTAGACAACATATGAGGTCTGTCAAGATTGTTACGACGCGGATTTTTTGTCGGAATGTAACAAGACTGTGAAACTGCATAGCATGAACCGACACAAACATATCTGTTCCACGTCTGATGCATGTATTACTATTAACATTTGGGATTTCCCAGTTACTGATACTGCATTTCTTGTATTGTTCTAATTACCAAATTTGAAATTATACAACGGCCGGCAGTTGAGTTATAGGACCGATAGTTTAGATCACTCTCCGTTTTAATTATGAATGATTAAGTATATTTAGAGGATATATTTCAATTTGTGTAGGTACACAAACAAAACTTCTTTGCCTCAAATAAATGTATTCAATCAAGAGGAAGGAGTAAATTTATTTTACTATATAGCAGTAGTAAATTCCATAAACAAAATTATTTGATTAAGAAACATTTTTGTTGTGGATCCGATTTTAACTTAGCTTTGATTGAGTGAAATACATATTTATTTTAGGTAACTTTTTAAAAGTATAAAAAACAAAGCACGCAGTGAACGTCGAACCATCCTAAAAAAAAACAGAGGAGTATGAAATATCTACTATAATATCAACATGCTGGATCGTTTGCTGCAAATATATTAATAATAATAACAATAATAATAATAAAAATATTGATTTACCATTTAACCATTTTTACCTACAATAAGATAACCAAAACTAATTTTAAGTAAACAAATGAAGAACCTCGATAAAAGTATTCAACTTTTCTTTCGATAGAAAAAACAAGTACCTACAACATATATTATTTGTCAAACAATTTATACAAAGTTGATTTGTAAAATACCGGTGCATACAAAAGAACATATTAAAATGTTATATAAAATTAAAAACAATACTACGGGCACAAAAACTATGCATGCAACCACACACACACACAAACGTGTTTAAGTATATACATACATAGTGTGTTCACACACCATTACACCATTCTCACATTTACACATACTGATACACTCATTTCTGTTTTACAGATAATATACTTATATTCAGAATGAACGCCCCAATGCCACATTTATTATTATTAAATTAATTCAGGTTTATCAATTTGTTTCATTGCATAATAATACTACTCGACCCCTCCATATTATAATAACAAAGTTCTTGAATTGATGAAAAGATAAATTGTATACCTGTATCCTAAAGTAAAAAATTTATAAATTAAGAGAACCAACAGAACTGCCCTGATAAAGCGATATAACTACATACTCGGTTCGTCCACCTACTACAACACAACGAGTACAGAAACAGAACAAAATGGAGTAAGTATTATCCTAGATATTTCTTTTCTCAATTATTTGACGCCCAAGTAATCGCGGTGTTTGTTGAAGCCATGATCTAACTTTAGTTTTATAATTATTTATATATTTAATATTTTTATTTCTATTGGAAGAATATCATACAGTTTTGATGCCATGTAACTATAACGTCTTTGACCTATGGTTTTTTCATATTTTTCTTGTCCGTGATGATATTTTTTACCTAGCGTCGTAAGCATGATCTTTAAATTTTATATTACTTGAATTTTTAAAGACATTGATTAGCACAGTTTGGAAATAAAGTTGTGTTATATCAAACTTTTTAGATTCTTTATATAGGTCATCAGTAGAATACATTCTGCTTTTTCCGTGTATTATTTTTAAGAATCATTTTTGTAGGACTTTTAGACCTTTCACATGCGCATTAACCACTTCATCTCAACCAATAATGCTGTTTGTAAACTGGCTTTGAACAATCGCCTAAGTCTAAGAATCTCCTCAAGTATTTAAATTTATGCAATAGTTTCTTTATGATATAGTTTATTTGTAGTTTCCAACTACTCAGATGTTATCAATTAATAAACCCAAATATTAACATAATCTGTTCCAGAATTTCAATTTTCCTAAATTCATTTATAGTAATGTTTAAGGCTCCAAAATTTGGTAAGTTACTTTCATATGACGTGAATGGCATATACTTCGTTTTGTCAGAATTTAATGTTAAGAAATTTTCATCAAACCAATTAATAACTACTAAAATCTTTTTCTGTTTTATCTTTCAATTCACCCCAAGTGATTGCGTGATATATAATGGCAGTATCATCTGCAAAAATGATTAGCTCCCACTTACATTTTAATTTTAACAAATCATTGATATATAAATTAAAAAGAATGGACCCCAAAGCTGTACCATGAGGCACTCCAAAGTCAATGATTTTTTGGTGACTCAATGAATCATTCACCTGTACATACTGTTTCCTGTTAGAAAGATAACATTTCATTTAAACTTAAGGAAGTACCACGAAATCCAAATTACAAAATACCACAAAATTATATTTGTAACTCTTTAAAGACAAATACACAGTAAAAAAAGACAAATGGTAAAATTACTAAATGGTAATCGTAATTTGCTGCAGTGTTATTTTTAACACGAACTGGGTGGTATAATTACTAAACCTTTAGAACTCATATTACACGAACGATATACCCGCCAAGTTTGTAGAAGTAGTCATAAATTGTACTAAAATTTACAAAATCGTGTGTTAAAAATGAATCAATCCGCCATAAAAACGGAATAATTACACGGTGAATAATTAACTATTACACATTACCGTGTAAAATCTACTGTGTTAAATTACTTTTATGTAATGTAATAATACACCGATATGTCTAACACTGCCAAGTGTGGACTATATACACACTGATGAGTGTGGATTCAGTGTTAAAATCAGTCGGATTTTTTTACTATGTATGCCACAGCATTAAATGTAAACTGTAGAAATAAATACATATTCAATAAAAGTAAACTCTTTTTCCCATATCTTCATGTATCCATCGATGACATAACAAACATGTTTTTGTAGTTGAGCGATATTTTTCTCCACATCTATACATTTTTCATTATCAGCACCCTCAATTTCTACATCATATTCAAGTTCTGTGTTCTCTTCCGACAATGTTTCACAATTATGAGATTTCTTACTTTTTCTCTGTACGAATAGTAGTAATCTTATTTTGCTTGTTTCCTTTTGTTTTCCACCTTATCTTTCAAACCCGGAATGTTACTTGTAGTATTTCTGCAAAGCTCCTTGGATTTTTGCGTAATTTTTGTACACGAGCAAAATTTGGCATTGGAGGGACCTCATCAGAATTTTCAAATTACAAAAATTTTAGATATAATTTTAAGTAATTAGCCTTACCCATATAATACCTTTTTATAAATATCATAAAAATAATATAGGTACTCCAGAAATCATAGAATAAATTTCAAAATAAGTTTCATCAGAAACAAATTAAACTACCACCCACCACCTATCAAATTCCAGTATTTTATCATAAATATATTTTACATTATTTGTGCCAACTTAAAAAGTAAGTTAGTTCATGTAAATATTGTAATTAAGTTTCAACTAATTCAACTTCAATCATTTCCGTTTTATATTGATTCTACTCGTATTCCGTGTTTCCCCATTTCATTTAGTCCATGCAAGATAATGATCAGTAGCATTCGTCCAGCTATTAAACTTCCTACTATGTATTGAAATTACGTTTATCAGAAATTATTGTAAAGAATCCATATGGAAAACATATTTAACTACTTATGGGACGGAATTTTTATAAAAGCGAAATAAACATCAGTACCTATTTTTTGTGTAACATGGATATTAAAATTTAAGATTTTATTTTAGTTGATTGGAGAGGGGGCGGCATATTATTATTTCGCTGCCCGAATCTGCGCCTCAGGAACGAACACTGGTGGTTCCTTTTTGTGTCTTACATATGCAAATATTATAATTTGACCTTTAATGGGTTTAGTTCTTGAATATTTAATGCTTTTATTCTAATAATCTTCATTTTAAGTATTTATCTAGTGCCATGCATAAGCATGTATGTTTGCATATTTTGTGAAAAGGAAAATACATCCTGCGCATCAATCCCATGCTGAAACCTGGACAGACCGTAGATCAATGGAAATAAATAACAGCCGCACAGTATAACCGAAATAACAAGTCAGCTTCCATCTCCTCTAGAGGCATCATGTGGTAGTTATTATCTCCATTCATCAAGATTGTCATTTGGGGTTGAAGGGTCTATTTCTAACACTAAGGGTAGTATATTATCAAAAAGAGTATGCGATAAGAGTAAGGAAAGTATTAGTTAGAAAAATGACTAATCACTTTTTTTAATATACACATTTATTTGTTACTCATTTGTAAACGTCAATTTATCAAAACGCCGTATTAATTAAGAAAGTTTATTTTTACAAGCTATTAACTTGTAAATTTTTTACAAGTTACAAGTTAGTAGCATCATTTACATTAAAAAATTGTGTTTTGTTTGTATCATATATTAAATATCATGGTACAACTGTTATGTCCAGTAATACCAAATGCAGAAACTGCTGAAGTAGAAGACAAAGGCATACCATTTGTAAACTTTTTACTAGGAAATCATTTTTTCCAAATTTCGATTTTATTATTAATGGAATCATGGACATAACTGGTGTCATTTCGCAGGATTTCCATCCCCCTGCACATTTAAGTGATAAAATATCTCCACCCGCATCCACAACCATAGTTACCCCAGATCGGCGAAAAGAATGACCGGTATTATATAACTCTGGTTCTTTTAAACCTAAATATTTAGCAATTTGCTTTGAGATTCACCAATAATTTGCTGACCAGCATTAAGGAAAATGCACTTTCCATCTTGATATGTTAAAAAAATCGTAAGCTTTCTGTTCTAGGAGGCCGAAGATATAAGTATTTTCTGTACAACATGCAAGACTCGAAATTGCAGACATCGCCGGTTATGGTAAATTTTCTTGATGTTAAATTTTTTGTTTGTCCCAATGTCACAATTACGTATTTGCTCCTATCTGCTACGTCATTCATGATCAGGGACAGAAGTTCATCAAATCGACAACAACCAAAAATCTCGAATATTGTTACAATTTTCGCAAGCAACCTCGTCTTTAGTTAAAACCTTGACCATTTTTGGGATTTAATGCTCATTCTTTCGTTTAAGAAATGCAATTATTTTTTGAAATCTACAACTAACAACTACTTTTAACTAACCATCACATTTTTACATATAATTTTAAATAAAAAACAAACCTGCGAACTTGACCATTTTCCTTTATTTCTAAACAATTTTTTTTTTTAAACAAATTTTGCTCATAATGTATTCGGACTGAATTTAACAGATAATTGATTCATATAAACCAACAGAACATCTTCTGTTACCCCAATTACATCATATTTTTTTCATAATAATTGTTTTGAAAAAAACATTAATCTCATTTAGATCCAAGAAATGTTCCACCTTTCCACCGTTCCACCAAGAGATGTTCCACCAAAAACTCATACACACGGAGCTACTAGAGAAGGAGAACTATTTCTACTTCCAACAGCTAGATAAACAGATCATTTCTTGGAACATCTAAGTGAGATCAATGTTTTTTTCAAAACAATTATTTTCACGATGTTACATAAAGAACCATCCGCTTCGAGTATCCACTTTTACATATTTTTTTCTGCCAGTTTGACTTTTGTAAAATTTTTTTTTTTTTTTTTGGAAAACATAGGTTTTTCCTATATCACGAAAATTAAAATAATTTTTGATACCTGGTTAAAATATCTGTACACTCTCAACTAGTTAATTTTGTAAGATTGGACTTAAATTCAATCTGATATCATTCTACACATTATGGTATATGTATAGCAATAATTGCCTCTCCAGTTGTGGCAATCATTACCAATCTCCTTTGATAGATGTCCTTAAAATCTTCCCGAGCACTTAGAATTTTCTATATATTTTAAAAAATAAATAAACGAAGATAAATTGCCCAGGTGTGAGCAACCTTTTATCATACGCCATAGGAAGCGATTTATCCAGTTGTAATATATTTCCAACATTAAAAATACTTCTCCAGCAAAACGTGAAAAATATTTCCGGAGTAAAATATGAAAAATTCGCGACACAAAAATGTGGTTTGAGCTCGAGAGAGAGTGTGGGAACAGCGCAGCGTGATAACAAAATACTAATAGATATTTATCACGAAATTTCACAGCAATAAATGGCACACCTAACAAATATAAATTTGAAAAGTTTTTCTAAGAAATAACGACTTTACAAGTTTCGGGATATAATTATTTTATAATAAGCAGCAATAATGAAGATTTATAGTACGAATAACAAAGTTGCTTCAAAAATAAAAAATGCATTATCTCTTTTGTGCATGACTATATTGTAGTCATAAATTTGGAGCTATGGTGAACTATAATTCTCTTCGTACAGCTATATCTTGTAACCGTCAACTGCGATGTTAAGCAGTAGCGATAAAAAAATAATAATATTATAAATTAAAAACTGGAACTATTAACTGGGACAATTTTATAATAAACAAAGAAAGAAAAAAAGAAGAGAGTGGTTTGGTAATGTATTATTTAAAAGGAAAAGGAATAATAATAGGAAATTCCTATAATTATAAGCATACACAAAAAATTAGAATTTAAATAATACTGTGGACCTATGTTGAATTATCTGCAATTGCTGCAAGTGATTTTGTAAAAACTGTAAATACATATTACCGGTTAAGTTTCCTTCAAAAAAATGTGGAACGATTACATATTCTCCGCATATTCCCGCCTAACCGTTTACTTTAAAACGGTGTTGACGATCCTCTTGTCTAAATAATATGGGATTATGGTATTAAAAAAAGACAAATGGTAAAATTACTAAATGGTAATCGTAATTTGCTGCAGTGTTATTTTTAACACGAACTGGGTGGTATAATTACTAAACCTTTAGAACTCATATTACACGAACGATATACCCGCCAAGTTTGTAGAAGTAGTCATAAATTGTACTAAAATTTACAAAATCGTGTGTTAAAAATGAATCAATCCGCCATAAAAACGGAATAATTACACGGTGAATAATTAACTATTACACATTACCGTGTAAAATCTACTGTGTTAAATTACTTTTATGTAATGTAATAATACACCGATATGTCTAACACTGCCAAGTGTGGACTATATACACACTGATGAGTGTGGATTCAGTGTTAAAATCAGTCGGATTTTTTTACTATGTATGCCACAGCATTAAATGTAAACTGTAGAAATAAATACATATTCAATAAAAGTAAACTCTTTTTCCCATATCTTCATGTATCCATCGATGACATAACAAACATGTTTTTGTAGTTGAGCGATATTTTTCTCCACATCTATACATTTTTCATTATCAGCACCCTCAATTTCTACATCATATTCAAGTTCTGTGTTCTCTTCCGACAATGTTTCACAATTATGAGATTTCTTACTTTTTCTCTGTACGAATAGTAGTAATCTTATTTTGCTTGTTTCCTTTTGTTTTCCACCTTATCTTTCAAACCCGGAATGTTACTTGTAGTATTTCTGCAAAGCTCCTTGGATTTTTGCGTAATTTTTGTACACGAGCAAAATTTGGCATTGGAGGGACCTCATCAGAATTTTCAAATTACAAAAATTTTAGATATAATTTTAAGTAATTAGCCTTACCCATATAATACCTTTTTATAAATATCATAAAAATAATATAGGTACTCCAGAAATCATAGAATAAATTTCAAAATAAGTTTCATCAGAAACAAATTAAACTACCACCCACCACCTATCAAATTCCAGTATTTTATCATAAATATATTTTACATTATTTGTGCCAACTTAAAAAGTAAGTTAGTTCATGTAAATATTGTAATTAAGTTTCAACTAATTCAACTTCAATCATTTCCGTTTTATATTGATTCTACTCGTATTCCGTGTTTCCCCATTTCATTTAGTCCATGCAAGATAATGATCAGTAGCATTCGTCCAGCTATTAAACTTCCTACTATGTATTGAAATTACGTTTATCAGAAATTATTGTAAAGAATCCATATGGAAAACATATTTAACTACTTATGGGACGGAATTTTTATAAAAGCGAAATAAACATCAGTACCTATTTTTTGTGTAACATGGATATTAAAATTTAAGATTTTATTTTAGTTGATTGGAGAGGGGGCGGCATATTATTATTTCGCTGCCCGAATCTGCGCCTCAGGAACGAACACTGGTGGTTCCTTTTTGTGTCTTACATATGCAAATATTATAATTTGACCTTTAATGGGTTTAGTTCTTGAATATTTAATGCTTTTATTCTAATAATCTTCATTTTAAGTATTTATCTAGTGCCATGCATAAGCATGTATGTTTGCATATTTTGTGAAAAGGAAAATACATCCTGCGCATCAATCCCATGCTGAAACCTGGACAGACCGTAGATCAATGGAAATAAATAACAGCCGCACAGTATAACCGAAATAACAAGTCAGCTTCCATCTCCTCTAGAGGCATCATGTGGTAGTTATTATCTCCATTCATCAAGATTGTCATTTGGGGTTGAAGGGTCTATTTCTAACACTAAGGGTAGTATATTATCAAAAAGAGTATGCGATAAGAGTAAGGAAAGTATTAGTTAGAAAAATGACTAATCACTTTTTTTAATATACACATTTATTTGTTACTCATTTGTAAACGTCAATTTATCAAAACGCCGTATTAATTAAGAAAGTTTATTTTTACAAGCTATTAACTTGTAAATTTTTTACAAGTTACAAGTTAGTAGCATCATTTACATTAAAAAATTGTGTTTTGTTTGTATCATATATTAAATATCATGGTACAACTGTTATGTCCAGTAATACCAAATGCAGAAACTGCTGAAGTAGAAGACAAAGGCATACCATTTGTAAACTTTTTACTAGGAAATCATTTTTTCCAAATTTCGATTTTATTATTAATGGAATCATGGACATAACTGGTGTCATTTCGCAGGATTTCCATCCCCCTGCACATTTAAGTGATAAAATATCTCCACCCGCATCCACAACCATAGTTACCCCAGATCGGCGAAAAGAATGACCGGTATTATATAACTCTGGTTCTTTTAAACCTAAATATTTAGCAATTTGCTTTGAGATTCACCAATAATTTGCTGACCAGCATTAAGGAAAATGCACTTTCCATCTTGATATGTTAAAAAAATCGTAAGCTTTCTGTTCTAGGAGGCCGAAGATATAAGTATTTTCTGTACAACATGCAAGACTCGAAATTGCAGACATCGCCGGTTATGGTAAATTTTCTTGATGTTAAATTTTTTGTTTGTCCCAATGTCACAATTACGTATTTGCTCCTATCTGCTACGTCATTCATGATCAGGGACAGAAGTTCATCAAATCGACAACAACCAAAAATCTCGAATATTGTTACAATTTTCGCAAGCAACCTCGTCTTTAGTTAAAACCTTGACCATTTTTGGGATTTAATGCTCATTCTTTCGTTTAAGAAATGCAATTATTTTTTGAAATCTACAACTAACAACTACTTTTAACTAACCATCACATTTTTACATATAATTTTAAATAAAAAACAAACCTGCGAACTTGACCATTTTCCTTTATTTCTAAACAATTTTTTTTTTTAAACAAATTTTGCTCATAATGTATTCGGACTGAATTTAACAGATAATTGATTCATATAAACCAACAGAACATCTTCTGTTACCCCAATTACATCATATTTTTTTCATAATAATTGTTTTGAAAAAAACATTAATCTCATTTAGATCCAAGAAATGTTCCACCTTTCCACCGTTCCACCAAGAGATGTTCCACCAAAAACTCATACACACGGAGCTACTAGAGAAGGAGAACTATTTCTACTTCCAACAGCTAGATAAACAGATCATTTCTTGGAACATCTAAGTGAGATCAATGTTTTTTTCAAAACAATTATTTTCACGATGTTACATAAAGAACCATCCGCTTCGAGTATCCACTTTTACATATTTTTTTCTGCCAGTTTGACTTTTGTAAAATTTTTTTTTTTTTTTTTGGAAAACATAGGTTTTTCCTATATCACGAAAATTAAAATAATTTTTGATACCTGGTTAAAATATCTGTACACTCTCAACTAGTTAATTTTGTAAGATTGGACTTAAATTCAATCTGATATCATTCTACACATTATGGTATATGTATAGCAATAATTGCCTCTCCAGTTGTGGCAATCATTACCAATCTCCTTTGATAGATGTCCTTAAAATCTTCCCGAGCACTTAGAATTTTCTATATATTTTAAAAAATAAATAAACGAAGATAAATTGCCCAGGTGTGAGCAACCTTTTATCATACGCCATAGGAAGCGATTTATCCAGTTGTAATATATTTCCAACATTAAAAATACTTCTCCAGCAAAACGTGAAAAATATTTCCGGAGTAAAATATGAAAAATTCGCGACACAAAAATGTGGTTTGAGCTCGAGAGAGAGTGTGGGAACAGCGCAGCGTGATAACAAAATACTAATAGATATTTATCACGAAATTTCACAGCAATAAATGGCACACCTAACAAATATAAATTTGAAAAGTTTTTCTAAGAAATAACGACTTTACAAGTTTCGGGATATAATTATTTTATAATAAGCAGCAATAATGAAGATTTATAGTACGAATAACAAAGTTGCTTCAAAAATAAAAAATGCATTATCTCTTTTGTGCATGACTATATTGTAGTCATAAATTTGGAGCTATGGTGAACTATAATTCTCTTCGTACAGCTATATCTTGTAACCGTCAACTGCGATGTTAAGCAGTAGCGATAAAAAAATAATAATATTATAAATTAAAAACTGGAACTATTAACTGGGACAATTTTATAATAAACAAAGAAAGAAAAAAAGAAGAGAGTGGTTTGGTAATGTATTATTTAAAAGGAAAAGGAATAATAATAGGAAATTCCTATAATTATAAGCATACACAAAAAATTAGAATTTAAATAATACTGTGGACCTATGTTGAATTATCTGCAATTGCTGCAAGTGATTTTGTAAAAACTGTAAATACATATTACCGGTTAAGTTTCCTTCAAAAAAATGTGGAACGATTACATATTCTCCGCATATTCCCGCCTAACCGTTTACTTTAAAACGGTGTTGACGATCCTCTTGTCTAAATAATATGGGATTATGGTCAGCTTAATGGCGAAAAAGAATGACTCGTCAGTAAATAACACTGTTGAAAAAAATCTGCCCACTGACAAAATTCTATTCGATTCTGAAAATCTTGCTCTGTCAAGAATTGGTGGGTGTCGTTCAATACGATAGGGGTGAAATTTATTTTTCTTTACTGTTCTACCTATTGACAACACTTTTAGAAATACTAATTTCGTCACTAATATTTGTGACACTCGTAGATGGGTTTTGAATTGCAAATTCCACAATGTCAATTTAGTTGTCTTGACTACTACATACCTGTGTTCTTGTATTCTTCTCGTAATTAGCATTTGCCGATCTTTCAAACCTCTCCTTTAGTTTTACAAAACAGCCTATACGAGGATATCCTTGTAAATCTGGATTATTAGCTTGGTAAATACGAGTTGCTAATAAACAATATTACTATGAGCTTTCCCTGTAGTGTACACCATATTCACTAATTCTTCTTTGGAATAATTCATTTTTCACTTAACGGTCGCTAGTAAACTTTATTTGAATATAAAATGTGGCAAACAGTCCTTTGACACGTGCCAACTACGTTGGTTATAGATAAATAAGTTAAGTATTTGCGAAATGTGCATTTTTTCATAAAAATCAGATTTTACAGGAAACTATTGAGTTTAGGTATAGGAGCAGGTGTATCAAAGTTGTAGAGAATTTAATTCTGCATATTTTGATGTAAAAATATACAGGGTGATATTTTCGTATTGATAAATTGGTCATCCCTTTTTCTACACTCTGTACCACCAAGGTCACTTTTTTAAATAGGATTGTGAATAGCCACCTTTCCTAATAATTTGTTCAAAAAATTTGTTCAGTAGGTGTTAGGATCACATAACAATTTCAGCAACTGTAAGTGGCCAATATCAACCACAAACATCAATATCTCGAGAACTGTGAATATTAGGATATAACTATTTTACACAAAGTACCCTTTATTTTTCACGTAGAATCTATAAAAAAGTATGTTTCCATTTAAAAAATCAAAGTTCGTGTCTGGCCTCGAGAAGTGGAACACCCCGTATATTTGAAAATATTTTTAGTTTGTAGCCCTTGACCAATTTGGCAACGTCGTAAAAAGAAACATTTATATATCCCCGTTTTCACCTAGATATTGAACTTCCGGGCACTACTGGATACACTGTATATACCGCCACGGTAACACAGTGGGCTAGGGAGTCTTGTGGGGCTCCCTATTATGGTCTGGGTCCGATCCGCACTCCAGCACTGGCAATAGCGATGGGTATGAGGTGTTTGTCTGTATAAACCCTTTCTGAACAGCATTTGGCTTTGAATTTGGAGGTTGTCTAACTTGTGTACTGTTTTACTGTTTTTTTTTGGACGTATGAGATGTAGCATTTTATTATCTAAAAAATATCTGATAATATTCACTTCTTTAGCTACAGTTGTGCATATTTAAGACACAAGCTAACATAAAAGATTGGGGACATGTAGTAATGTCCCAATTGGGACATAAGTTCAAATAATAATTTCTGTCAGCTTTTAAAAAGAAAGAACTGGATAAGCTAATGTTTGATGCATTGCCATTTTTTACCCCAAATAGTATTTACACTTAATGAAGTTTATGTTTAATATCCGAAAACAAAATGTATTCCATATATTTGTCAATTCAATAAACTACAAATCACAATGCTGAAAACCCGATTCGATCGATTCAATAATTTTAATTGAGAAAAGCATATTTTACTGTTAGAATGGAGAATGGATTATGTGTGGGCAGGTGCTATGAATTTGACAAAGTCAAATAAAATATAAAGGAATTCATAAATTATTTGGCGGTATGTAGGTGTACCTACATACTTATTATAGGTGTATAATTATACACCTAGAATAAGGTTTATCATGTAGGTGTATAATCATACACCTACAATAAGTAGGTAGGTATATACACCTACATAAATTCATTTAAAAATGTTTGCTGAATAAATCGTAATCGAGGGACACTTATATTGCAGATCTAATTTACCGTGGTACAGATATATGATTTAAATGTGGAAATATATTTGGATACTGACAAATTTTTTAGTGATATCTTAGTATATCTTTTTATCTTATTTATTGGCTTTTTAAATCTTTATATATTTTTTTAGGTATTTAGCCGAAAAAAGGAAAATAGGTAGTAGTTAAGTATTTAAAAACGTATTTTGATCTGGTTTTTGTTTTCCTTGACGCCATTATCATTAACTGAAGAAGTGTATTAGGTATAGGTAGGCAACATTCGGGCAAAAAACGCGATGAAAATTAGTTCTGAGGTTGACGGGAGCTTAAAACTTGCTTTTAGCATTTGCTAAAAATAAGTGATCAGAGCTGTGATACTAGAGCTGTGATGGATGAGATTGTTGGGTTTTAACAACGATTATAGAGATGTACTGTATTTTTAAATACAAGTAGGCAATCGAAGCTGTGTGTATGTGTAGAATTTACCAGAACGAAGACGACTATTTTTCAGCGAGAATCATTTTTAATATGTGTTTTAATCGTACAACTAGAAATGGGAGAAAATCGCGACAGCGATTTTCGTCCCCATTTCTAGCCCTACCGGGGGTTCAGGCCTGCGACCTGGGGTCACCCTTCGGGTGACAAAAGCATCTAGAATAATATTATTTTTAAGAAAACACATATTAAAGAAATTTATATATGTATATGTAGTAAAGAATTTATATTAAAGATATTTTTTTTAATATTTTGATGAATTGTAAGGGTACTCTATTCTTGATGGTAAAACATCCAAATTTTTTAAGTGCTGAAAGTAGAATTTATTTTTCAGTAAACATTTTTATCAATTTTATCAATGGGACCAAAAATATTGTAGATATTTACTTTTGTAAGCTAAAATGATGAATTTAACAGACTGCCAAAATGAACGAATTAATTCCAAACTTTACGTGCAGAAAGAATAAAAGCTACGGATAATGAAACAGAATAACTAAACACTAATAGTAATAAATAATTGGAATTAAAAAGTAAAAAAAAAGTGCCTACAGCGTGACTCGAACTCGCGAAATCAGCATTATCACGTTTTGAATTCTACGACTTTCCCATTGCGCTACAGCGCCTGTTGTCAAAAAGCTTACCATGACGTTTAAGTACGTAAACTGTACGTGTCGACCTGAAAAAATAATTTTTACCGATATTCTAATTGGAAAAGCATTTCGCTTCAATATTTTGGTAATCAGAAGTGTTTGGCAGTCGGTACTATCGATTCCGTTAGCAATATTTTTCGTAGGAAAATAACCTATCTGAAGTTTAATTAATTTGACAGTTTTCGTGGAAGGTACTTGTCTCGTTAGTGGAATTTGACAGTTCTCGTTATCTCACATCGGCAGATAAAATGAGAAAGAAATTGAGACGGACGCAGACTCGACTCGAGATTTTCGAAGACGAAACAGACGTAGATGGACTCGACGTCTCGAAAAAAAATCTCAAAGGATTAGAAAAATAACTGAACTTTCGCGTGAAGCGGTTCTCGAAGCCGTAAAATTAGACAAAGGGTCTAGGGAGTCCCGTGAAAAGTCGGGATTTCGGCAGACGTGACGGGGTCATTAGGCGCTATTAGGCCATTAGGATAAACGCCGCTGCTAGCCGCATCTCTCTCGCCGAACGGCGATCGATGAAAATTTTGCAGAGGTTTTTTGAAAAGGCGTTTAAATTGGGAAAACGCGTAGGAAACGGGACGAAAATATCCCTACGCATTGGAGAAAGGTCGGGGGCGACCTCCGGTCGCCCGCGGGGATCGCTTCGCGATCCTCCCTCGGAGGAGATAGCTTTGAAACTTTGTGGATTCAGCGACGGAATTTAGAGCAAGACAGAATCGACGCGTTTTAATATATATGGATTTAATATGGTTTTCAATGATTTGTTATTAATTAATAGAAAAACGTTTTCAAATACTGAAGCACTTTTCAAGATGATGGATGAGGGACAAGAGGGCAGATTTATTGACCTGTCCAGAGAGTAGCGTGGTCGTTTTTTCGGGGGCATTTAGAAAATTAGGTATGCATAAACCGACGAATAGGCCTCGCATGTTATCTGAAGCTTAGGGTAAGGAATAACATCAGAATATTTTAGTTGAACGCCTACAAAATTCAATGACATATGCTTCATCAACAAGTCCTATTATGAGATTAACAGACCACAATTTGAACATTTCTTATGAAATATTTTACATTACGTTACATTATTCATCAATAACGGTTGTGACATAAAACCACCTTGAGTAGTATCTACATTTTATGCGTGATTTATAGGTGATGATATCCAGTGTATTTCTCTCTGTATTCAAGATAATATGTTGATACGTAAAGTCTTCTGGTCAAAAAGCTAGGTTTTTATTTAAAGGAGATGACTTGCTATACAACGCTGTTATGTAAAGGTTCAATGTGCACACCAATCAGCAAATATACTCTATTATTTTGTCTATAATTTCTACTATCATCTACTGTAACAGCTTCATCGTGCATTTACCTTAAGACAAATCCAATATCAGCACAATACATTCACGTTTCTTTTTAGCAAGTGTAGTAAAAAAGTATGTTCTGAAGTTGATAGTAGTTGGAAATAAAGAAATTTATTATTTGTGAAAAGCTCGCTGATATAATATACCATACTTATAATAATATATGGTGCCATTTTAAATAAATAACAATAACACTCAAACACACTTCAAAAGTATCAGAACACAAGAACTGAAACGTCACCAACTGTATAAAGGTCATCTAACAAGATCTAGACCAATACGGCCATATCAATGGAGAAATAAACAAAAATAGGAAAGACAAAATACATGCGTGGACTCTATATTTTGACACGGAGGTATCGCGTTCTTTTCCACGAATATACTACAATTGTGTACATTTGTTATTCCATCGCAACTAAGACTTTTTCAATCAATTTTGTAATTAAGATTTTAGGTTACTTAACAAAGTCGGATGACCCCCAAGGAAATTGTAATTTTATTCTCTATCCAATGGGGCAATATCCAATATAGCGCCCATAACAAAATTGAACGTGGCTTACGAAAATATGAATATCTAGTAATCCTGGAAGTTTTTTAAAAATTCTATAGATTTCGCATATCGATTTATGTAATTGTACCAAATTTAATGACACATTTGAGTAATAAATAATATGTGAAAGATATAAGAAAATACAATTTTTCAGTTTTATCGTCAATTTGCTTCCAATTAATTAAATAGATTGTGGTCGAGCTAATTGCAATGGGCTCGGCTACCATCTATTTAACCAATCATCACGTTTATTTTGGTATTAGGTGATTGATGTATGTGCTTGTATAATGTTGATTATATCATGATTTTAAAAAGCTCGTGTATTTTTGAACACCTCTAGTTCCGGAGGATTTTCATATATTATGACGTCTACATATTTCAAAATTTCAGTTTCAGTTCAAGTATTTACTTCACTTTAAAAATCAGTATAAAAGAAAAACTTACGGATTGATCATTTCTATAATGTTTACTACTATTTAAAAATGCAGTTTCAATTAAAACCCTAACTAAGAACTGACGATTTGTTGGTTTAAGGATAATAATTCGCTTGGCAGAAGCCGTGTTTGCGTCTTTTGTAGCTTATAATTTTATTGTTAAGTCCCCAAAACGAATCTTGATATAATCCTAGCAAAACAAAGTTCTTTGGAACACACAGCAAACTTTCACAAGTTATCATACGTTCACAATAATTCTCCGACTTTAGCTATTATTTCTTGTTTGAAACAAATCCAGGCTACATTGGTTTCGCAGCATTATTTGCTAGTACACGTTTAGCGTTTCATACATTGTATAAATCAAGTTAGCCGTACAATAAAGACAGCAAAATACCCCATATAAGCCTGAATGCAGTTCGGAATAAGCTTTATTATGGTTATTGTAGTACACCGCGCATTGTACCTGAAGGAACGTAATCGGCAAATAACAATCTCGGGATTGCAACCTATGTACTAATGAACAAACGACGTTACATATGTGCAGAAGTTGTCTCCATCATGTTTTAGTGAAGAGTACCAAATATCTAATACTGGTTTAATAATGTCTGTAACTTATTTGTGGTGCCTTTTCATGATTCATAGTTTCTTTTGGGATTACACCACCTGTAAAATAACAAACAGCAGGAAGCATACAAATTAAATATTCAAAGTGCAGTATCAAGGCAAATTTCTAAAGTTTGCTCCAAAAGCCACTGTATAACATGTAATAAAATAATATTTGATAAATTAACTAAACTTGATCAGTGGTTTTTCAGTTTTATACAAAATTCTGTAATATTACATGTGGGTGCATATCACGCGTTCGAATATCCACGACCCCGAATACCCACGACACCGAATGCTAGGACATCGAATCCCACGACATCAAATTAGGCCACGCCCTCTCGACTCACACTGGTACCGAGGACGGAAGGAGGCAGCTCAGTTCCCCTTACTTAACAAACATACTTAATAGTTTATATTTAGTATTTAGAAATTGAGATTGAATTAACTGAAAATTACGTCAGATGTGTTTAATTACGAGTCCTCTTAACCTAACCTAACCTAACCTAACATAATCGTTACCATTTTCCGGTAAAAGTGAACAAGTAACCGGGTTATAAGGGTAACCCCATGAAAATTAGAACACGATGTAGATACAGGGTGTCCCAACTATTTATATAGTGAATATTTTGTCCCTCCGGTACATAATACATAATAAAAAAGAATATGCGCCGAATGAAATTTTTATGACATTTTATTATGTATTAATGATTATTTACTGAAAATTACAAATTATTTGTCCAAGTTAATGAAGTTAGTATGAAGTTGAGTATAAATAATAATACTATATTTATATCTAATTGATATGTTTCATATTATTTATACTTTCATTATTCATGGTGTGAATGAAACAATAAGGGGAACTGAATTATGGCCTTCTGTGTACGGCAGTTCGGCTCGAAAGGGCGTGCCCTAATTCGATGTCGTGGGATTCGATGTCCTGACATTCGGTGTCGTGGAAATTCGGTGTCGTGGGAATTCGAACGCGTAACATGCTTCGTTACATGTCATATTTTAAAATATGTCTAAATAAAATAATTATTACTAATTAATTTAAAAGAAATTAAACACTTAACTAGCTTTTTCTTAAATGTTTCGAGTTGATCCTCAACTCTTAGTCGTCGGTAGAACGTTTATACGATAAGAACTCTTTGTATAAGAAGTATTTTCTGTCAGATTGACATTTTCTTTGCTACTGACGAAGAGTTGAGGATCAACTCGAAACGTTTAGGAAAAAGATAGTGAAGTGTTTAATTTCCTTTAAATTTTATTGTATGACATGTAACATTACAGAATTTTGTATAAAAATGAAAAACTACTGAGAAGTTTAGTTAATTTATCAAATATTATTTTATTACATATTACACAGTGCTTTTTTGGGCAAACTTTAGAAGGTTGCCTTGATACTGCACTTTGAATATTTAATTTGTATGGTTCTGGTTTCTTGCATTTTGGTATTTTACAACTGGTTTAATAATGAACTAAGTGGAACCCCTTATTTGAAAGAATTTAAAAAATGCGAATATTTAGAAAATATGTTATTATTTATCAGTTATTACAGTTATTATATTATAAGTTGTTACAAGAAAGAAAAACTTATCTAGACTTATTTACTTGTGATATTATACACATGTTCTTTTCTTTACTGGATATTCTTCCTCTCCTGAAAACATATTTAAATGAAGGCAAATCAGAAGAGAGATCAGTCAGAAGCTGTTTTAGGTATATACAAAGTTAGTTTTTGCAACCTAAAATATCCTTTCAAAAATGAAAAAAAGCAGATATCCACCTTCCTAGATACACTTAAAAAGCTCATTAGTTTAAATAAAAGATAATTTTATTATTTACAGTACCTATACCTTGTAAATGTGATGTATATTCAAAAAGAAGAGTATCTGTAAACCTTCCAAGACGCATGGCAACTGGATGTGTTTTATTTATGGTTTGATGCAGCATTTGTTTCCTATATTTTGTGTTTTCAGAAGTTCTACGAAACACTCAATTAATGAAAGAAACTAGACATATTGATTACATTGAGCTTTTAGCAGAACTTTATTTTTAGTTAAAATCAGGTCAGGAATTATATCTTGAAATACCAGCGAACGAATAGGAAAATACTTGAATGTCATAACATTTTCTTTTCTGTCTGTACGTACTTCAATCGTCTAAATATTTTATAAAGTTGTTGGTAAATCTTTTAGTACCAGAAATTGGCATAAAAAGTGGTTTTACATCAACCATTAGCACCGCTGTTATTTTTCTAGTCCGTATATCTACACTTTTCATATATTCATGACCCACTACAAGAAACGTATTTTTTTATTGTGACCTAGTCTATGGGTTATGCACTAAATTACAAGCTCCAACTTTCTATGAATCATTTCTGTTCATCGCTACCCATTTTACTGATTTCGTGACCCACTTAAACATGCTGACCGGCTCCTTAAAACCTGTTCTATATTTTGAAGAAGGGCTGAAACACGGGTAACACTATTTAGTGTGTTTCTGAAATATATATTATATACAGGGTGCTCACCTTGATATTCCGGTTATCTCTGAGGATACGAAAATATTTCAAAAGGTAACCACTACTCTTTTCCCGATGTCTATAAAGTAAAAATATGGGGACTATACAGGGTGCCCCAATTTTGTTGTGCAGATACCAATATCATTTTTTTAAATGGCAACCTACAATTTTTATTTCGATTACTCACGAAAAATGAAGGGTATGTATGGTGTATTAAAAGTTTTTTGAAATTGCAATACTTTTAAGTCATTTCAGTTGTTCAAAAAAAATCGTCTCACAATAAAATCGGACTCAGATTTGACATACTATTCAGTATTTTTGTGACAATGTGAACGTATTTAACGTATTGAACGTGTGGTTCAATACGTTAAATCAAAAAGAAGTGGCAATATGGCAAAAACCCGTGATTTTTGGTGTAGGAAATATTTCATAAAAGTTGTAGGAAATTGTATTGTCGAATCAGACATGAAAAAGAATATAGGGTGTTCCATTTGAAATTGGCGAGTTTTGACCAGCTTATGGTCAAATGAGCAAGAGGGTTCATAGATAAAAAATTGTACAATTCGAAATGGAAACATTGAAGATGCAATTTTTTCTTCGAAACGTCCGAAAATGATTTATTCTGTAGCAGTATGTTGCTACGGGTAAAAGAAACTTGCAAATTATGTTTCAAAATTGCAGGTAAGCATTTAAAATCAAGTTGGTGATGGATCTAGAAAAACGAAACATCACATTGAAAATCTAAATATCCTGTCCAATAGAGGACAGAAAATAGCTTAGAAAAGTGCTCTTCATTTTTCTATATGTGCTCGAATAAGGCTGCAAAAAATAAAAATGAATCCTCAAAATTTCGGGTTTTTCAAATATTTCAAAACCTAATCAAGTTAACCTTGATTTTTGGGGCATTTTGTTGTTTCCATAATTACGCGACATCTCGACAGTCTATGAGGTTCTAATGGTGAGAAGCTAATTTGTAACGAAGAGCTTGTATTTATATGTATACTCTTGTCATGTACAGTATAATCTACTATCAGACGGTTAGAGTGTCATAAAACTATGAATCACTAAGACCCAGAGTCGTTGATGCTACGGAAATACTTCAGATGAATAGAATTTTCTTGAAATCCTCGGAATCCAAATTTTTTAAAAAATATTCCATTGGGAAGTTCTTAGGTAAACTTTTAATGAACGGGTTAGCTGAATCACCCTGTATAAGTGCGCCATATATACCTTCTCTGCAGTTTAATAGCCACGATATTTTATAATACCTACAGCAATACTAATCCAACTAAAATACGGCACAGCGCTATATTTGTATTACAAAGAGAACCTGACTAAAGATTTACTGCTGTTAGTTGTTTTTCAATTGTTTCCTTTCGTGACAAAATAATAAAGGTAGATTGCACGATAGGGGATAAACTGTAGCAAGTAAAACTCGGAATTATGTCTGGTTTTGTTGAACCAGAAATCTGTTAAATCTCATAAAGGAATTAAGTCATTACTACTATATATATGCAAAATAGACGTAATCTGTAGAACAAAGAGCAATCGTAAAGGCCATTTGTGCAATGAATATATCGAAGGATTTATGAAATTTCTGGATGGTTGTTTTTGTTCTCCCTGAAACATATTCCGTAACAAAGGATTTAATTAAAAAATGTGGTTAAAATCAAATAATATTTTATTTTACAGATATCGTGAACGACTGGTTACAAAATAGTAAATATGTTCAAATAAATAGATATTATATAGGATGTCCCGAAATCAGTGTGTTCTATGGTTAAAAAGGCCGTCTTTTTCTTCATATAAACATGGTTCGAGAAACGCTTCCCAAGCCAAGGGGCTATATCCCCTTAAAGGGGCCGATTTTTCTAAAAACTACGAAACCAGTTGAGATAAATTTATCAAATTTGGTAACCTGTTTAAGTTTTATCTGCTGATTCCGCGCTGTAAATACAATTTCAAAATTTGTATCTCATACATTCCAATCGGGAGGGGAGTGAGGTAAATATTACCCCAACTTTTTGTGCTTTGGTTTTTCAACTTTTGATTAGGAAATATGAAATTTCAATATTGTTTGCTTGAAAAAGGTACACTTGGATCGTATCGATAGGACGCATCATTTTCGAGCAAAATCGTTACATGCGATGACACGAGATGTAGTAAGTTTTTTGTATGTAAAAATTTAAATGAACGGATGACATGAATAAAATTTAGATCATATTTGCTCTAAAAGCTATAATCACAATTTTAAACGCTATCTTCGTTCTTGCACTCATTCTTTGATCTTCCTATTGTATTATCAATCTTGTATTGGAGGTTCTTTAATCATCTTAATGTGGTTGAGTAGATGCTGACAGTTTTTCAGTAGATAGAAGAAGAAGAAGATTTATCATTTTTTATGCCATTGTAATACTTAATGTATCTTTGGAAAACTATATTACAACACTTGCATGAGTTCTTCACAATTTTTTAGCTTGCTTCAGCTTTCAGCTTGCGTTAAATTGACAAAATTATGTATTACACTCAGTAGAAGCTATATACTATGTTAATATGTTAGTGTATCATGTTGTATTAGTTGTCACTACCTTTATATATATATATAAAGAAGTGACATAAGATGATACGATTTTCACCTAGGACAGTACGATTTCTAATACTAATTAATTATTTTTTATATAGTATAGTATATGTTTTATTGATTTCTTATTACTACTCCCAATTACTACTCCCAAAATGCTAATATTAATTAAGCTTGTATAAAACCCTATTTTGTTGTTTACAACAAAATAAATTTATCGTTAAAGCATTTTGCAACCAAATTATAAAATTGCTCATAAATCAATAAAAAATTATTTTATAAACGTTTCTCTGACTGAGATACAAAACATTCAAGCGTTAAAAATCAAACGTTTTATAATGCGTATTTAGTAACATACTGTGGCATTTTTAGCACTGTTTTAAAAACATATTAATTTTAAAAACATATTAAAATTATTTTGTAACTGTTCCCTATTAGTTTACAAAATAACTAAGTTAGAAAATTATTTTCATAGACAATTTTGTCTTTGAGAGTATATTGTAATTTCTGAATTCGTTATATAATTATAATATTAGTGTTACAATTTGCTGCAATATGGAAATGGTAACGAAGTCGTTATAAAACAAAATAATTTATTTAACCCTAAAAATGCTTCAATTATTCATATTTTCCTTCCGAATTTGCTTTTGTCTCGGCGTCCTTATATGATATGTGCGTTTAGATATGATTTTATTGCCAAAGCGTGGTTATCAGTTTTGAGAAATATAATTTTATATGGTTGGGAAGTAAGATGTAGCTACCCTCTTAATTCTGTATGTTTAAAGACAACATTTACAGGTTACGGCAGCAATAGCTGTTCTCTATAATTTACCACACTTCAATTCAACATTTTAGGTAAACACTTCCAAACTTACAATTCTCAGTTATTACAAGATATTAAAAATTCGAGGCCCAGAATTTGCTATAAACATGCTATATAAATTACAGTAAAATTTCCATCATATTAAAAATTGCCTTCGCTAACCATTAAACATGTCCGATAGGGAAATAGAAGAAAATACACACTTTGCTTAATCACTGAGATGAATAACTAATATGTTCTTTGTACCATAACTGTTTGAGAGAAACACTTACTTGAAACTGTAATGGATGCAATTACGAAACTATTTTATTTTATAGATTTGGACTCCATACATAATTTCTTTGACAATGGCTTCTTGAGAATCACACTCTTATCAAACCTTTTATAATGCCGAGAATGAAGTTTTTTAAAGAATAGTTTTGTAATGATTCCCACACGCTTTACAAAATACCAACGGCGGTTGAATAATTTTATTAAATGGTGCCAATTTTTCATTTATAGTTGCTGTAAAAACATTTTGAAGGTGTTTCTGCGAGTAACGTTATTTTATAAAATTTATTTCGGAAACATTTCCGCAGTTCCTGTAAAATACGAAATTGATAGTTTGGTATGAGATATGGAACAGTAGTATAATTATCCATTATTGGATTAAAATAACTTAGTGAAAGTAGAAACTGCATGTTATTTGATTACATGTTTACATTTATTATGCAGTTGCATTAAGGCGATTCCATTATTTCTTATTTTAAAATTTTTTTATGTAAGCCTGTCAACGAGGCATAGCCACTGTACCCAAAGAGATCCTAATGCTGCTCGAATAATATTTAGCTCCAAATTAAAAAATCGCAGGTCATTATTCTTGAGTAGTACTTCCCTTATAAATTATAAATAAGCTTCATGCTTAAAAATACTCTTTTGTATTATAATAAATAAATATATTAGTCCATAACCATTCATAAATTTATTTGTTTTAAAGCAAGATAATTTTTCTCTACGGTTCGATTCCAAATTGGTTTAATTTAGTTTCATTATTGATTTTATTAACATTCAAACCCTAACTTCGATATAGATTTCAATAGGGAGAGGATAATATTTTATATAGTTCAATTAAAATTCCACGAAAATATGTTACGGGGCTATTAAGGTTCGGTGAAAGAGGTAAAATAATTAACATCTTTCATTCCCCTTTATTTACCTCACCTTTACCCATAAAAACTTGTTGAGCAGTAAGGCAAAGGGAGAATTAATAATCTTGTAGGTATTAAGGTTGTATTTTAAATCGATATTTACCAAATAAAGTGCTTTGAAATTCTCATACCAGAATCGTTGGACTAGATTTAATATTAAATAAAATGAATACCTACCTACATCTTATAAGTACCTACATTGAATTATCTAATAGTAACATACTCCATTTAGTAAAACTAGTTCAGATTAATACAAATTTAACAAAAATGTTTTCCAAGAAAATCAATTAAAAAATGTCAATATATCATGCTGGCGCCTATTTATAAACCAAATAGTGAAATACAAACGTGAATATAGTAGAAATATAAAATAAATTGCAGGGAAAGGCATTATTATTAGTCACATTTTGATGTCCACAAAATACTTCAATATTTTTATTTATCCGTAAATGGATATTGGCTTTAATATTAAAAATATATATCTGGTACGTGTATATAAATTACTGCTATCCTTCTGTGGACTTTTCTAGGCAAGAGTGCATAATTTCCAATTTCAAGATTATTATTTAAACATGAAAGGTCCCTTGTTCATTACGTATCAGAGATCCTTCCAACTAGAATGATTGACCTCAATTGACGCACACGTCGCAATACGGCGGCTTTACATAGGGTTCCAAATATTTCATCTAGGAAATTCCATTTATAGTTACCAGGATAGATAACAAGTAGTCCTTCCACTTCGGGGCAAATTGATACGTACTGGTGGTGAAGCCTGGGATATGTGGGCAGGTAGGCGACATTTGAACCCTTAGAAGTTAGAAAATTCGTCCTTGGAAATTTGATAGAAATTTTATCTACAACACCTATAAGGAGGTCATGAGGTATATGGTTTCTTATGCGATAATTAGCCAGTTGGAGGTAGAGGTAAATATTCCAAATATAAGGAAAGCGTGTTTGCTTTATCCTTAAAAATGTATATATGAATTAACTGCCATATCCAGGTGTATGTTTTTACTGATAGGAAAGTATTGTTACGGAAGCTCACCTACCTTGCTAGTGAATCTGCCTGTTTTGTTAATTCATTTCTTATTGTTTATAAATTAATATTTGTAAAATCTTTAGGTTGACGTTTCTAATCTAGAATTTTCATTTAAGTCATAGAATCGTTCCATTAGGTTCCGGAATCCAAAAGGAAGCTCCTGAATATTCCAGAAGTTTGAAAAATATATAAATACTCGTGATTTCAAGAGGACGGGGAGTTTTTAATCGAAAGCGTGAGCGCGTTCAACCGAAACGTCAAACTAAGGAATTTGTGTTGACAGTTGTGAAAAAGAGTTGAAGTTTGTATCTAGTGACAATAAAGATTTGTGTTGTTTTGTCGAACAAGCTGGTTTAATCCGTTTGGAGGTTAGACAAACGTTACATTTGGTGTCAGAAGTGCGACGTTCCACGACGTGAAACGTTCGAGGATTAAAAAAAAAAAAAAAAAAAAAGATCAAATAGTAAGTGTATGCCAGTTACCAGATCGAAATCGATAAAAATGGAAGAGACCTTGACACAATTAATGGAAATGATGAAGGAGATAAAAAACGAAATGAAGAATAACCAAGAAGAACTGAAGAACAGTCAAGAAGAACTAAAGAACAGTCAAGATGAATTAAAAAACGAAATGAAGAATAACCAAGAAGAACTGAAGAACAGTCAAGAAGAACTGAAGAACAGCCAAGAAGAACTAAAGAACAGTTTAGAAGAAAGCAATAAAAAGTTAGAAGAGCTAATGAAAGAAAAATTCAAAGATTTTGAAGAAACTGTAGAGGAAGAAATAAATCAATTGAGGAATAGTATGCAAGACGAAGTCCAAATTGTAAAAGAAAGTGTGAGTACGCTGAGGTGTGAAGTCGAAGAGAGAGTCAACGAAATGCAGAAAGTCAACAGTACGTTGAAGTGTGAAGTCGAAGAGATGCAGAAAGAAGTCATCCGAAAATTCACACAGCTGTCCACGACAGGAGTTATTAAAGTTGAAAGTAATCCTGCATCTTCGAGGGTCAAGCCACCAACATTTGATGGAAAGGTACCATGGAGCACATACTTAAAGCAATTTGAGGCGGCTGCCATGGCAAATAACTGGTCCGAAGGTGAAAAGGCGATATCGTTAACTGTAGCTCTAAGAGGTGAGGCTATGGAAATCTTAAGAACGATGCCTGAGCAGAACAAAACCGATTATGAAATGCTGAAAAGTGCTCTCGAAATGAGGTATGGTGAAGCCCACATGCAACATGTTTACCAGGCTCAATTAAAGGGTAGAAGACAACGATTCGAAGAAAATATTCAGCAATATGAGGCCGACATAGCCCGGATGGTGAAGCTAGCTTACCCCACTGCCCCTGTAGAGTTCCAAGAGCAATTAGCTGTAAGTAGCTTCATAGATGGACTGCGAGACCCTGAAATCAGTCAGGCGTTGAGGTTAGCCAGAAACAAAACCATTTCCGAAGCTTTGGCGCAGGCGTTAGAAATTGAAGCTGCTCAACAAGCATCCAGACGGGGTCAAGGCAGAGCAAGGCTAATTAAATATCAGCCAGCCGACTATCGAAGTAATGACAAAAATGTGGAGGTATTGCTGAAAAATTTTCAAGATTTATTGAACAATTTCCAAACCGAACGGAATCATACCGACTCTGCTACATTTAGCAGACGTAGATCCATACGATGCTGGAATTGCGGGGACGAAGGGCATCTCAGGAATCGATGCCCTAAAAACACATCAGAACAGGACCAGGGAAACGCCAATTAGCCAGCTTTGAGGGGCGAAAGCTGGTGAGGTGCTACCAAGCCCCACCAACCATGAAGATCAAGGTTACCCGGCTGCACAACAACAGCAACAGCTTGGTAGTACCAGGGCGAATATGCGGCCGGGAATGCGAAATGGTCCTTGATACTGGCTCAAGTCACACCATAGTAAGGCCAGACATCGTAGCCCATTGTAGAATTCAGAAGCCAGACAGAAACTTCATTTTGGAAACAGCAAACGGGGAAGTCATACCAGTAAAAGGCCTCCATGTGGCAAACATCTGTTTAGGAACAAATACATTCCAACAAGACATCCTTGTAGCCGACATCACCGATGACGTCATTCTTGGTCTGAATATCATGACTGAGCATAATTTTATCCTGGATCTTCCTCAGAGACTACTAAAGACCAAAGGTGAAGAAATTTTAATGCATTATCCTGAAGTGAGAAATCTACCGATTAAAACCGTTAAAGCATTAGAAGACATTATTCTACCGGCGGCATCAGAAGTAACTATTGAGGCAATTTGTAACAGTTCGGCGGCTTTTGAAGAAACAGTAATTGTGGAACCAGAACCGGAGAGCAATCTTTTCAAAAGAGGAATTTTAATAGGAAAGACTCTAACACAAAAGAAGAACGACTCAGTGTTGGTGAGAATGTTAAATCTGAAAGACTACCCACAGGAAGTGAAGAAAGGAGAATCCTTGGGAGTTTGTCAGATAGTCGATGTGGTTTTCAAGAATGTAGAATCATCAACAGCACGCGGTGACTCTCGAATACTGCCGGAAATTCTGCAAAACCTTGTTAACCGATCCACGTTATCATTGCCATCGGAGGACGTTCATAAAGTAGAAGAATTATTAAGACAATACCAAGATGTATTCTCACTAACTGAGAACGATGTAGGAAGAACTGACCTAGTTCAACACCGCATAAATACCAGCGGCACCGCTCCAATTAAGCAAGCCCCACGAAGAATTCCATTGGCCAAACAAGAAGAAGTATCGAAATTGTTGAGCGAGATGCAACAACAGGGAGTCATTGAACCATCGCAAAGTCCATGGACCTCTCCAGTAGTTTTGGTGAGGAAGAAAGACGGTTCTACTAGATTTTGTGTTGACTACCGAAGATTAAATGATGTCACCAAGAAGGACAGTTATCCGTTGCCAAGAATAGACGACACTCTGGACACATTATCTGGATCTCAATGGTTTTCTACTTTAGACCTGAAAAGTGGCTACTGGCAAGTCCAACTTCATGCGGACGACAAAGAAAAGACAGCTTTTTCCATTGGGACAGGTTTGTGGCAATTCAACGTTATGCCGTTTGGGCTTTGTAACGCGCCAGCCACGTTTGAAAGACTGATGGAAACAATTCTCCGTGGAATGACGTGGAAAACCTGTCTAGTCTATCTTGACGATGTGATAATACTTGGCAAAAACTTTGAAGATCATTTAAAGAATGTACAGGAAGTCTTGCAAAAGTTAAGAGAAGCCCAACTGAAGCTAAGTCCCAAGAAATGCATGCTCTTCCAAAAAGAAGTCAGGTATTTAGGACACATTATTTCTGCAGATGGAGTCAAGACTGATCCGGAGAAAACTGAAACCATTTGGAAATGGCCAGTGCCGAGAGACAAACATGAGTTAAGGAGTTTTCTGGGACTTTGCACATACTATCGGAAGTTTGTGAAAAATTTTGCCGATATCGCCAAACCTCTGCATCGACTTACCGAAAATAGCCAACCATTTATGTGGACGCAACAGTGTCAGGAAGCTTTTCAGAAGCTTAAAGGCGCCCTGTGTTCTCCCCCGATCCTGTCATATCCAATTCCTGGAAAGAAGTTCATCGTAGACACTGACGCCAGCAATACTGGAATTGGAGGGGTACTATCGCAAGTAGAGGAAGGACAAGAGAAAGTGATTGCCTACTTTAGTAAAGTTCTTTCCAAGCAAGAGATGAACTACTGTGTGACTAGGAGAGAGTTACTTGCCATTGTCAAAACAGTGGAGCATTTTCACAAGTATCTCTATGGTCAGCCGTTCATTTTGAGAACCGACCATGCTTCATTGAAGTGGCTCCTGCAATTCAAGAACCCGGAAGGCCAAGTGGCAAGATGGCTTCAACGTTTGCAAGAGTACGACTTCAAAATTGAACACCGAAGAGGACAGAGCCATCGCAACGCTGACGCTTTATCCAGAAGGCCATGCCTTCCTGATTGTAGATATTGCTTGCGACAGGAAGCAAGGGAACAGGACGATTTTCATTGCCGAAGAATTAGCATCCAAGGCCCAGAACATTGGGATAGTAGAAGCCTTGCTAAAGAACAGAGTGAAGATCCAGAGTTTGGCTCAATTTTCCAATGGAAAATAAATAAAATGGATAGACCTGATTGGCAGGATATTTCCAATAAATCTCCATCTCTGAAAAGTTACTGGGCATTATGGGACTCCCTAGTTGTAGAAAATGGCCTACTAAAAAGAGTATGGGAGAGTCCGGACGGCAAAGAAAGGAACTACCAGACTGTATTACCTAGGACAAGAGTTCCAGAAGTTCTCCAAGCGGTTCATAGTGGCGTTGGTGGTGGACATTTTGGAATCAATAAGACTTTGAACAAGGTCAGAGAGCGATTCTACTGGCTTGGGAGTCGTTCCGATGTGGAAGAATGGTGCCGGCGTTGTGAAACCTGCGCCTCTAGTAAGGGACCAATGACTCGAAGTCGCGGCCAGATGAAGCAGTATAATGTCGGTGCTCCATTTGAAAGAATAGCTATTGACATAGCTGGCCCATTTCCTCGAAGTGACTCTGGCAATCGTTATATCTTGGTAGCTATGGACTACTTCAGCAAGTGGCCAGAAATATATCCTATACCTAATCAGGAAGCAGTCACCGTAGCAGAGGTCCTATTTGAAAACTGGATATGCCGTTATGGAGTTCCGAGGGAAATCCATTCTGACCAAGGACGGAACTTCGAATCTGAGGTATTTCAGAATGTTTGTCAACTACTAGGTATCTCGAAAACTAGAACAACACCTCTTCATCCACAATCAGATGGAATGGTCGAGAGATTCAATCGAACCATTGAAAATTTCCTGAAAACTGCCGTGAATGAAAAGCAGACCAACTGGGACACCTGCCTTCCTCCATTTCTCTTAGCCTATAGAGCGGCAGTTCACGAAACCACTGGTAAAACACCAGCCAGTGTGATTTTTGGCAACGAATTACGTCTACCGATAGACCTCATTGCAAATAGACCAGAACATCAGGAAAATATCAGTGACTATCTCCGCCACCTGAAAGATCGAATAAAGTTGGTACATGAGGAGGTACGAGAAAAGCTGAGAATAGAAAGTGACAGAATGAAGACCCGTTACGACTTACGTGCCAACAGTAGTGGGTTTCATGAAAATGATAAAGTTTGGCTGTACAACCCAAAGAGGACTAAGGGCAAATCACCTAAATTACAGAGATCTTGGGAAGGCCCTTATTCGATTGTGACCAGGTTAAACGATGTCGTGTATAGGATCCAAAGAAATCCTCAATCTAAAATGAAGATTGTTCACATAGATCGACTGACGCCTTATCAAGAACACCATGCGGACAATGGAGTAACCTGATCGAGACGATCAGTTCTGAGAGGGGAGCAGTGTTACGGAAGCTCACCTACCTTGCTAGTGAATCTGCCTGTTTTGTTAATTCATTTCTTATTGTTTATAAATTAATATTTGTAAAATCTTTAGGTTGACGTTTCTAATCTAGAATTTTCATTTAAGTCATAGAATCGTTCCATTAGGTTCCGGAATCCAAAAGGAAGCTCCTGAATATTCCAGAAGTTTGAAAAATATATAAATACTCGTGATTTCAAGAGGACGGGGAGTTTTTAATCGAAAGCGTGAGCGCGTTCAACCGAAACGTCAAACTAAGGAATTTGTGTTGACAGTTGTGAAAAAGAGTTGAAGTTTGTATCTAGTGACAATAAAGATTTGTGTTGTTTTGTCGAACAAGCTGGTTTAATCCGTTTGGAGGTTAGACAAACGTTACAGTATATTATACATACATTTTCAATGACTCGAATAGAAATAGTTATTCAAAAGTGTCATTTTACATTAGCTCTATATATAGTAACTGAATGTTCAGGCACCTTTTCACTAGTAAAACAATTTAGGCCTTGAAAAAAAACATTCAGACTACTTCAGCCGCTGGAGAACTAAAGCATGGACGGACAAAAAATATCTTTACGTAGATCCTAGGTTATTGACATGTTATTTTGATCCCATTATTAGGTAGGTACAGACATTGTAGAATATAATTCATTGTAGTATTTTTTGGGATTACACCACCTGTAAAATAATAAAAAACAGGAAACCAGAATATATATATTGTTAATCTACCTATATTATTTTACAGGTGATGTAATCCCAAAAAATACTACAATGAATCATGAAAACGCACCACAGAGTTACAGACATTATTATTGTAGTTGCTCGTTGCAGTTGTTTGTTCAACTATATATACAATTTCTCGTAAAAAAATATTTTTTCCATGAAATAACACTCCAACCGAGACTTGGGTGAGCCGGTGGGTCAGAGATAAGTGTCTCGATCGCTCAACTCAGAGGTCGTGGGTTCGAATCTCCATTCTACCAGGCAAATTTTAATTAAATTGTCTACTCGTAGATTAAGGCTTGTTCGTAGGGATGGGTTGGCAACCATCCTAGCAATGACCTAAGATATGAAGAATGTCAGATTGGTGCTAATGTGACAGATTAAAATGAGTTGACGTTTGAGTGTCTCCCTAACTAATGAAGTTTTCCAGGCTTCTAGGAGCAAATGCCACACAAGTCTTAGACTTTTGGGTTAATCCTTGTAATTAGAACGAGGAATAAAGATATTATTATTATTACTATTATTATTTTGTTGAAATCCAGTCCACCGATTCCCTAGCTCCGATTCTCAGGATCGGCCGCTGGTGGTTATCAGTAGCTACTCCTCACGTCCGTGGAGTACGTAACTACTGAGTCCGGGAATCGTGCGCCCCGAGTAGACATAATAAGCCCAGAATGACCGTCTTCTGCATTCTTCCGGCTAGAATATCTGCCGAATTTCTGCATGCTGGTATGATCTTCAGTTCCGAAAGCAGTGTATCGTTTGCTCCACAGAGGTCTCCTATTGTCTCGATATTTCGTCCGTTTTTCCTCCTGTTTCTAGACAATGTTGGTCTCGGCAGGAGCCGAGAAATCGATGACAAACAATGTCTTGAGCTGGTGGTCGAAGACGAGTACATCAGGCTAATTGGCTCGAATCTGTCTGAGCGTGGAAAATGAGTAGTTCCAATAAATTCAGCACTTCTCCACAAAGGACTCAATATCCCCCGGAGCGTATGGCAGCACTGGTGCTTCGTCAATCTTATACGAGTGCTATAGAAGGATATAGGCCGCAAGGATGTTGCATTCGTTTGAATACAAACTTTTATAGAATTTACAGGAGTCTTCTATAATTGTTATGGATAATGCTAAATATCACAGCACTCTACTAAATAAAACATTTACAACAACTTAAAAAAAGTCAGATATTCAAAAATGGATATAAAATAATAATATTGGTAGGTAGGTAGGTTTGACGTTTTTATGTCACTCGGCTGTTAAAGTGGACAGTTTTTATATGCTTATTAATTGTGTATGTAAGATAACATAAATAATGCACACATTTTTTTTTCAAATTAACTTATATTGGTTATTTTATGGAAATTATTCAGACTTAGACACTATTGATGGTACCTATTGATTAAGCACCAATAAAGGATGTTTCTCAAGGATTAAGTATAAACTCAGGATATGATAATTAAGTTGTTTTAATAAAAAAATATATGCATACTTTTCTATTTAACAGTTTTAATCAAATCCAGATGATGCCAATTTGTTGGCGAAACCCGGAGTCGAGTGCAGTATAGTGTTTTGGTATTATGTCGAAAACTACGTCATTGTTAATGAGTTTAAAGTGAATTGTTGACGTAAAACTGGTGTAGATGTAAAACGTGTATATAAATGGAGGATATAGATTATTTTATAAAAAGTGACAGTTAAAAATATTAGAAGTAAGTAAATAATCAAACAACATTCCAGGCTCCAGAAGGTGACAGGCTCGTCTACGACTCGCCAGTCATATCCTCCTGTCCGCCAGTAGAAACCCTTTTACGATGCTAGTAGTGTTATGTACTATTTACATCTTTTTTACCGCAGTAGTTCTGTAAAGTGACATTTTACTGAACTTGTACGGTAATGTATGTCATTCTGACATTCAAGTGAATATTGTATTGCTTGACATTACACATATTGATGGTAGACGAACTATCTTTAAATGTGATATGGTGACCTAATTACCATATTCACTCGACAAGTAGGAAGCCGGTTATTTGAGTAACAGAAATTACAGTCACTGCAAACTAGGTGATCAAGAGAATGGTTTTAATCTTATAGAAGCTATCCAACACGGAGTAAACTTACAAGTGAGCTACGATAACAATATCTTAATCAATATTGTTTGTATAAAGTTGGAGGCTAAATCAAATTCAGCTGCTAACAAACAACGAAATATATTCCCGAGGACAGCCGGTGAGTAATTTGGAATTAAATGTTCCTGGAAAGATGAGGAAACTCTGCCTCATAGTTACCCTTGTTAATAAGTCAATTTGTAGGCGTACGTGCGATCACTAATGACTAAGTTTCGTTCGTATAAGTTGAACTAAGTGGTAAGGGATAAGTAGAGGGTGATAAAGGTACGCACAACTTCTGAAATTAATAACACGTTTATTTAAATCCAAAAAAATCAAAGGAAATAGGATCTACTATACGTAGAGGTAAATTAGTTTATGAATTTTGGACTACTGTGGTTTAGTAACTACTACCGAGATTTTAACTTTGAAAGTCATATGGTACTAAGTACTAAGTATCTAAAGTACTATAAATATTTATAGAGACATAAAATACAAAATACTTGTTACCTTTTTAACAATATATAGGCTCCTTAACTTTATAAAAAATGGAATTTTGCATTTGCAGTCTGGTTAAATTTATGTACGTGCAACTTAAATCGAATTAAATTGTTGATCATAAATTACAAAGAAAAAAGTGATTTCAGTTAATTTGGTCTCCACCTCTCATCAAAGACATGAAACTTATTGAAAACGTTCAACGTCGAGCAACAAAAAAGATTCCTCAGATCCATACACTATCATACCCAGAACGGTTGAAGTATCTGAATCTTCCTCTCATGTCAGAACGAAGGTGCAGAGGAGACATTATATTTACTTATAAAGTCTTACATGATCACTTCCAGGACGATATCAGGAACTTACTCGCCCTAAACCCAGACCAGAGGCTACGTGGCCATCAACGAAAATTACAGAAGGAAAACTCTAGGACAACAATTAATACGGCAAAAATTTTTCTCAAACAGACTGTTTAACAACTGGAACACACTCTCAGGTGATGTGGTAACTGCAAGTGGTGTGAATGCATTTAAAAATATGTATGACAATTACATCAATTATGCGCTCATTTAATGTGGGTTAACTTTAACTTTATACATGAACCCAGTTTGGTAGTTATTTTGTGAAACTTTGTATTTTTTGCTTTCTGTTTCTCATATTTTATTGATTTTTCTAATTTTGTAATTGAGCAATATAGGTCTTAGACCTCTGCTCTACTCTTGAGTATAATAATAATAAAATAATAATAATAATAATAACTCTGGAAAAACATATAAATAAACTAACTTAAATCGTCTCCGAGAAAAAACGGCCACCACCTTTAAGCATTCATAATATTGGCTTAACAGACATAGCTCTAAATTTTACCCATTATGCCCTTTTTCTATTAGGTAATTCCATGTGAAGAAATGTGAGAATTCATAAAAATATACCATAATTACACCAAAGTAGTGCTTAGTGTGTAAGTATGAACTCCATGTCGTTTATTTTAGAAGAGTTTTGCAGGTCTTATTACTTAATTCCTTCTAAAAAATTACACGGTGTTTTAACTTTCTGTATTAAACACATTCAAATGTTAGATGGTTTTACCATCCAGCGATAATTTACATGACAATTATGCAATGTGTGTAGCTTGTCGTTTAGTGTAATATACAGAGAACTCTGTAACATTTATTGTACTTTCATTTGTGATTAAACCATCTGTAAAATAATAAAAAACGTCGAAAAGAAAAAAGGTATTCAAAATAAAGGTACAAATTTTAATTTAAAAACGTCATTTAAAATAAAAAACACTTTAAAATCGATACTTACAAAACCAAAATCAATTAATGATGATCAAAATTCAAAAATTTATATTTACAAAATTCCTTCTAAATGTGGTAAATATTATATTGGTGAGACATCTAGGCAATTACAAATATGGGTCCGTAAATACAAAAATTATATTAGAAATTACCAAATCGATTAAGCTACATTAGTAAAACATGTATAGGACAACAGTCGCCGAGTTGATTGGACACCGGCTACAATTATTATACAAAAAGAAGAAAAATTAATTAAAAAAAAAATACTTTTATCAAACTTAATGGTGTATCTCGTTGGATACAATATTCTTGGATCAAACGTGGCTTCCTCTTTTCCAAAAGGATGTTACGAGTGGAAAGTTAAAAATAACATACTGATGAGTGCATGTGATACCGACTTTTGAACTAAATCAAATCAGTGTCAATCTGAAAATGTTTTTATCATATAAACTTGTAAACTTCTACTGACGACGAGTCAAGGATCGACTGCAAACATTTAGAACAAAGCTAGTTAAATGTTTACTTATTTAAAATTTCATTATAACTTTTTTTTTGTTTAGACATAATTAGAAATATCATTTGTAATATTTCAGAATTTTATATCAAACTAAAAAACCACTGACGAAATTTGGTTAATTTGTCATATTTTTATTTTTATTGTATATTATATATAGTGTTTTTTTCTGTCTTTTAACGTTGTAAGTGTAAAGGCAAACTTTTAAAGTTTACCTTTACACTTTCAATTTTTATTTTGAATACTTCTGGTATCCTATTTTTTATTATTTTACAGATGTGAATCATACAGCTGATCCACAAATAAATTATAGACAGACATTATCTGGTAACATTCTTTTTTTCTCTGCTATTTTCAGGAAAAGCTATAATACAAGCAAAACTGTTTTAATATAAGATTTAATCTCGGATTTAATATAAGATTCTTTCTGTTTAATATAAGATTCTTTATTATGTAAACGGCAAAATGTAAGAATATTCTATAATAAAGACCAAAGTAACATAATTTAGGGCAAATGATCAAGGTGGGCCGTGCTTTGATGTGGGCTTTAGTAGTGTTCAAAGCAGCTCAGAAAATTAGAGCCATTGTTAACATTAAATATACTCCTATGTAGTTACTTTAAGAATTACATATTCAAAGTCATGAATTTTCTCATAATTCTGTTTTTGCACTTTTTCATCATGTCAGACTTGTAACGTACATTTTAATGTCGTTTCATGAGGTTGACTATTATGTACCCCGTAAAACACCCAACCTAATTGTTGGTGGCTTAAGTTCTCCGTTTTTCAATTCTGCGTTGGAGAACGCTCATTGGCTAGAAAAAACGGTAGCCCTCCAAAAATCCAACAGACTATCAGGTGTAATTAGGATAGACAAGATAGACAGTTCCCGTCTTCGAAAGTAGGCAGATGCAGATGTGAGTTATTTTACCTTTTGATATATATAATTTATTCACTTTCATTATTGGTTGCGATTATAATATAATTAGTACAGAAATACGATCATAGCGATTTGTAGTTATTATTAAGTAATTATATTTCATATATAATCAGGATTTACCTGGATTTTAGGTAAATTATTTAGGCGTGGTCAGGGAGATTTTTTTTGTCACCCTATATGGTGAAATGTAGTACGATTCTAAACAATAGAAAATAGTTCTAATATGATTTTATAAATTTGTGAAGCTGTGCTCTAGTCAGGAGATTATAGAAAACATTGTTTTTTAAAACCAATAAATTTGAGTTTTCTTGCCTCCATTTTGTTTGAATCGGATTGCGATTATCCACCACGTGTTGTGCCCTTTTGGGAATTAAGTTAATTATCTTATCGTTATCTTATCTTCTCTTATCTTATAGTTATAATATATGATTGGAGCTATAGAAAATTGCTAATATCGTAATTTCTGCACTAGGTTAAGTAATTTGTTACTTTATATAGAATTGAATAACTCACATTCACGCCGATTAGAAGACTGGAACCTGTTTCCTAACATAGTAAATTCATTGATTATTGTTCTTTGACAACAAATTTGTACAATAAATCAATACGAATTTCTATAACTTGTCACTCAGTTTTTGAAATATTAATGAAATAATTTTTCTCTTTTACCTAATTAGAGTGGTAATCTTTCCTTGTTTAACCGGTTATGAAACCGTTGTTTTTGGAATTTTGGGTCAGATAATAGAGGGTTTTTTTATTTAATTTATTTTTGTTCCTTCTGAACTATTGTATCTTTAAATAGTAATGATTAGAGTTTTTTATTAAGAATAATTGTCGAGTGCTGAACTGTAATCAGTTCATTTGAATGCAATTTTTTGGGTAATTTTATTTGCTTCATTCTGGGTAGGGTCACTAAAGGTTGACACCTTCCAGGTTTTGTTGTTATTTGTTAATTACTTTCCCTGTGAGAATCACAGAGGATTTTTCCATACCAGATTTGCTGGTACATTCCCTTCAGGAATTTATTTATAATTTTTAATCTTGGCTACACTAGCCGTCAACGTTCATCTATATATTTGTAAATTTTGGGGCACTCTTAACACAAACAATTCTTTGTATGTACTCTTCTGAGACGAGGCTGCTGTAACCTGACTGCGAGATCTATAACCTGCTGAAAACTCTGGACGCTTACCACCTGCAGATCCCTAGATAAGAGGATTGGACTTAGCAGTACGTGACCATCATCTGGACTAGAGCTCTAGCTTCCCCACTTTGCCACGGAAAGTCCACCTGGATCCAATCATCAGCACAGGTTAAGGGTGAGAGTACTGACCTCATAAAGAAGGAACGAGATTTTCAGAGTGACCCCGAACCTCTTAAAATTGTGTAAAGTTAGCCAATTTTAAAATTTAATTTTTCAAATTTTTTTCATATTTTAGTCAATATTAAATCATTTTTGAATTATTGTTAAATAGTCACTTTATTATTCATTTGTAAATTCCATTCAATTTGTTTATTTGATTATAGTGTATTCAACTAACTTTTATATAGTTTTCTTTTATCTTATTATAAAAATTATCCTGGTGCCCAAATAAATAATTGTCAACATTCAAAGCAGCCCTACGAATACTACGCCCTAGTGTCATAAATCTCCCTGAGCTACCGGAGCTAATGTCAATGAACTTAAGCTAGTGGAATTGCACATCCCTAGCTTAGCTGAGTTTGTGGTGACAGACTGTAGATGAAGTAAAGCTAACTCACCTAGTTCATAAATATATAACTGTTGAATAATTGTCTAAAAAGAAGCAACAAACTGCAAAAACTTAAAAATATTAAATAAGTTAGGTTATTTTAAATACAATGCTTCTCTGAACAGTGTATCTTGTCTGTTGCAATGTGTATTGTATTATTAATTGCGTAATTGCATGACGCGTTTTCTTATCCATATATGAATAAAAGGGCTAATTAGTAGAGATTCTTCAGATAATAGAGAGATAATATTGCAGAAGAAGTATATAGTAAGAGTAATATCGAACTATGTTCAGTGATATACCATCAAGGCTATTTTTAAATTGAAAAGAAACTTACTGATAACTAAAATAGCCTTGCCAAAGTCAAGCACTCATTTTATTTCCTGGTATGCGCGTATTTACATTTAAAGTAATATAACAAAAAGCAGGAAACCAGAAGCATAGAAATTAAATATTCAAAATGTAGTATCAATGCAAACTTCTAAAGTTTGCCCCTGAAAAACCACTGATGAAATTTAGGTAATTTATCAAATAATATTTTACTACGTATTACACAGTGTTTTTTTTTGTGGGAAACTTTAGAAGTTTGCCTTGATACTACACTTTGAATATTTAATTTGTATACTTCTGGTTTCCTGCGATTTGTTATTTTACAGGTGGTGTAATTCCAAAAGAAACTATGAATCATGAAAACGCACCACAAATAAGTTGCAGACATTATATATTAGGTATATACAAATATTTCATATTTAAAAACCATCTTATATGACCTGACCTGAATAATTCTTCAGTTTCAAAATTGTCCATTTAGTTTTTGTAGTAATTTCAAACAATGATAGTAACATACATGTTATTACTTTCTAGGTTATCTGTGGCCCGGAATTATTTACTTGAGAATATTACTTATAATTTACATTATTTTACGAATAAACCTTCAGTATATAAGCGCAATCTATCTAAAGGCAACGCTTATATCTTAAAAATATCTCCCAATAAATATAACAAAATTTATTTTTATTTGTAATTTTCTCTCAGGGTCTCTTAGGAAATTCGATCACTCCTGGTAAAATCTTAAATGCTTAGAAAAGTATAGCAAGAACCTTTGTATATTATCTGCAGTGAAAATTTTGCGGAATACTATCATTAACTAAGTATATGACATGTGTAAAACAATGTGTAAATCTTATTAGTATAAATCAATCAAGTTGTGCCAACTGACTTCTATAGAATCTGATTAAATTTAAAAAACATTCAAGAACATTCAATTTAGTTATGATGAAAGCTATGAGAATGATGATTAAGGTTTTTACTATAGTTAATGATCGATTTCACTAAATATATTCGATCAAGTAGGACTTAAATCATTAAAAGGTGAGTCTGATTGATTCATTACCTCCAACATTTTAATTACGGTGCGTACACACACAGGTATATTTAACAACATGCAGAAGATGACGCCTCCAGTTTATTCAAATAATATTTCTAACGTTCTCCCCTCTTTCTTATGTTCATCGAAATTGTAGAACATAAGTTAGGGGAAAGCAAGGGGAGCAAAAACGTGTTACTTTTGATAACAACATGAATAATGGTCTACCATTGTGCTATGAAAGGCAAACGTAAATCCATATCTTACAAATAACATCGTCAAAACGAGATCCTTTGCGTATATTAGAACTTAGATACACTTACACACATTTCGTCAATGTCTAACGGCTTTTTATCTTTCGAAGTAAGTCAGTCATTCACCACCCTCGTGGTAAAATTGATGCGTTTACGTTGTATTTGCTATAAACACACTTATAATTGCAAAACAACAAGACCTTTAAACTTTCTTTTACTACCTTATACATAATGCATAGACTTATACATATATCGACCCTGTTTGATAACAGGAATAATTTATGAAGGGAATGTAACTTTCTTAAGAAGAATGCTTATGAGCTGAAATATTTTGAAGTTTAAAACTGAGACTTGATAAAATAAAGTTTGCCATATTCCAATTGAAATAGAGACCTCTTAGAGAGGTCTTAAATAGAGACCTTTTCCACCTTCTTATGTCTTCCTTAATTTGGATTACAAAGTGATAACAAACTTAAACAAGCCTCTAAATTAAGTATAACTTGAATGTTGTGCTCTCTGATACACTGGAAGTTTGTGTCAGAGATTTCCACCAGACAAGTTTTAACAACGGGGTGTAGAAAAAGAGTTTTACAGCTTAACAGATAGTTAATGTAATTAACAAAAACAAACTACTACGAGTGTAGTAAGGATTGTATTCTGTGTTGTAAGAATTGTATTTTGAATTCTAACATTGTTAGACAAAATACACCAAATTTTGGCATTAGCCAGGAGAATAGCTGTTTTGGCCTAATTTGGTTCAGCCCCTATTTTGTAAGGCGTGTTTACAGATGAAGGATATGGGGGTATCCTTACTACACTCGCAGTAGTTTGTTTTTGTTAAGACAAGTTTTAATTAAATTTTCTACTCTAGATTAAGGCTTGTTCGCAGGGATGGATTGTCAACTAATGGTAATGGCTTAGGATGAGAAGAATCTTGGTGTTAATGGGAGAGACTAAAATCAAATGCTGTTTGACTGTCCCCCTAGCTAATGAGGTTTTCCAGGTTTCCCTTATTCCAGCACTGAATGGTGGTTAGGACTTACTAACCTAAAGGTGGAGTGTCAATCAGGCAGCTGCAGCGGCTAGAGCCGTGCTGCTAGAGACGCGCGGCTCTGGCGACTGCATCGGTCACTAGTTTACGTGTAAATATATGAACGCGTTGTCAATTAAGCGACAGAAGCGTCTGCAGCGACTGTGGCGGCGCGTCTGACAACGCCTTCATATATTATATTTACACGTAAACTAGTGACCGATGCAGTCGCCAGAGCCGCGCGTCACCAGCCGCGCGGCTCTAGCCGCTGCAGCCGCCTGATTGGCACTCCACCTTAAGTCGTTTCTGAGACGCAAATGCGGCCCGTTAATTAATAATGTGCCCCTGTCCCACAGAAGTCACAGACTTTCGAGCTAATCCTTGCGATTAGAATGAGGGGGTAGATATATTATTATTATTATTATTATTATTATTATTATTATTATTATTATTATTATTATTATTATTATTATTATTATTACTATTATTATTATTATTCAAACAATCCACATTCTTATTAAAATAAGAACTGTCTTTGGAGATTTCAGCTTGAGTTTTGAATACAAAAACTAGAATACATCAAATATTATAATTAGTTTCAATTTCTTAGTCTTCTACAGTTTATCAAATTCCTAGCATCCTTCAATACCTATCGTAGAACAAGTTTTGATAATGTTAATATTACAGTGATTTACACTATACGTTGGTAGATTAACCTATCGCAGATTAACACTTAATACTCATAACTAGTGTTTTACGTCCGGTTTCATCTAAATCGGAAAAGTGTATTTTCAAAAATAGAATAAACTTTTTGTTTTAAGTAGAGCAGTATAAATTTCTACATTTTGAGAAATTTCACTCTTTGAGGTTCTTCCAGAACTCATATACCTTGCTATTCATAAATACTCATCTAATAATAATAATAATAATAAAAATAATAATAATAGTAATAATAATAATAATAATAATAATAATAATAATAATAATAATAATAATAATAATAATAATAATAATAATAATAATAATAATAATAATAATAATAATAATAATAATAATAATAATAAACATAAAACATCACCAATACATAACCTTCGACATCAGAGGAAGCAGGGAAACTGCGAGAAATAACGCAGAAAGACCACACCGCTGGAATTTAGCAAGGTTGGACAGGACGAGACTGGTGGAGTTTCTACAAAACGCTTTGGATCCCTCCTCGGAGCTTCCCAGGGGACTAAGCGGAAGACAGAGGGCGGAAGCCCTCGTGGATTCCACCATGAGCTTAATCAAGAGCGCCTGTGATGCCTCTATGCCAGCGAAAAGACAGCGAGGCAGCAGAAAATCGGTGTACTGGTGGACGGAAGAGATAGCCGAACTGAGAAGAACATGTCTGAGATTCAGAAGAAGGGCACAACGGGAGCGTAACGTCGTAGAAGCTGAGGCCCGTACAAACGAATATAAAACGGCAAGGAAAAATCTCCGCAACGCGATTAAGAACAGCAAGCGACAGTGCTGGAGGAAACTTTGTGAAGAGGTGGACAGGGACCCATGGGGACTGGGCTACAAGATAGTAACCAAAAAACTGAAGTCTCTAGGACCGGTCGGAGCTTGGCCAGCAGAAACGATGGACGGTATAGTCGACGAACTCTTCCCAAGACACCCTCTGAGGAATGAGGAAAATGGCGAAGAGGAGATCGACGAAGTTCCTGTCTTCAGCATGGAGGAGTTGATGACAGCCATCGCCGCCCTAAAAAGCGGAAAGGCCCCTGGACCGGACGGCATACCAGCAGAGATCCTTAAGATCGTAGTACACACGACACCGAATATAGTGTTGGAAATGATGAACGCTTGCATCGAAGAAGGGGTATTTAGTGCTCGCTGGAAGCAAGCAAGACTGGTACTTATCAGTAAAGGAAAAGGTGACCCGAATTCGCCGTCGTCGCTCAGACCCCTGAGTCTGCTGGATACGGGCGGCAAGACACTGGAACTGTTGCTGAGGCCCCGACTGCTGGATGCCATCCGAACGGCGGGAGATTTCTCCGACAGACAGTATGGCTTTAGACAGCGCCGCTCCACAATCGGCGCCATACGAGAAGTCGTGGAGACGGTACGTGAGACTCAGACGGCAAGCCACCCGGCCCGGCCGATAGTGGTTCTTGTCACCCTGGATGTGAAAAACGCCTTCAATTCGGCGAGATGGATAGATATCCTTGAAGCGCTGCGGGGTACATTCGGCATTCCGACTTATCTCCTTCGCATATTCAGGGACTACCTGAGAGACCGTACAATAAAATACGAAACGACCGAAGGAACGAAGACAAGAGAAATCACGGCTGGAGTGGCACAAGGCTCGATACTGGGACCGGACCTCTGGAACGCGCTGTACGACGGCCTGCTCCGAGCGGACATGCCCCGAGACGCTTTCCTCGTCGGGTACGCGGACGACGTTGCAGCGGTTATTGTTTCCCGAAACACCGAAATGGCGCAACTGAAACTCGACCAAGTAATGAGGCGAGTCAACAACTGGATGAGCCAACATGGACTGCAACTGGCCCTGGCAAAGACCGAGATCGTGTTGCTCACGAGGAAGAGAATCCCCAAGATCGTACCCATGGTAATCGGTACAGAACGGGTTCAGACAAAGGTATCGGCGAAGTATCTAGGAGTGATCTTGGATACGAAGCTCACCTACTGGCCACACATACAGAGCTCGGCCGACCGAGCCGTGACGAAAACCGCTGCACTGAGCGGACTCATGGCGAACGTGGGCGGCCCAAGGCCAAGCCAGCGTAGACTGTTGATGGTCACCACGCATTCGATCTTGCTCTACGGGGCAGAGATCTGGGCCGACGCTATGAGAGTGAAGAAATACAGAAAGCGTATGAGCACCGTGCAGCGAAGGGGAGCACTACGGATCGCGTGCTCCTATCGTACAGTCTCCGAGGCCGCAATACTGGTGATAGCGGGCGTGCCACCCATCGACCTGCTGGCTATCGAACGGAAGCGAATCTACGACGCCAGCGTGGAAGTGGGCAGAGAACGGGCAGTAGAAGAAGAGAGAGCTCGAACCCTGACGGAATGGCAGGAAAGATGGACGAACGACCCAAGAGGTAGGTGGACGTATCTACTCATCGGGAGGGTCGGACCCTGGATGAATAGGAAATTCGGAGAGGTGGATTTCTACTTGACCCAGTTCCTTAGCGGGCACGGTTACTTCCGACATTATTTGTGGAAAATGGGCAAGGTCAGGACACCGGAGTGCAAATACTGCGGACATGAAAGAGACGACGCAAAGCATACGTTTTTCGTATGCAGTCGATGGATCGACGAAAGAAGACTCCTGGAGACGCTGATCGGTCAAATCACTCCGCGGAGCATCGTCGAGTTGGTGCTTGACAACGAGAACTGGTGGAACAGAGTGGCTGCCTACGTGCAGAGGCTGCTACGAACAAAGAGGGATGACGGCTGCTTGACAGACTGAAGAGAAAAGAAAGGACAGAGAGGCAACGCAAGCCAGAACGGTAGAGCTATCAAGAGCAAGAAACAAGACTCAGGCTGAAGTAATGCGAAAGCGGTCCCGGTCTGATGTTCTGCGTGGGAAAGGGAGGTGGTTTTTTAGTGAGGTCGCTGGTTTCCCGGCGGGCACATCTGTGAGTGAGCCCGCCGCGCTTCTGGTAATCCCACACTATCCGGCAGTGCGGACCCTGCTGGATGCCTTTATGAAGGTTTTTCCACCGCCCTCTTAAAAAAAAAAAAAAAATAAAAAAATAAACATAAAACACATCGAAACAATAAAATACGTCGAATTAAATTACTATAGTATTCGTATTCCTTAAAATAAAACAAACAGTGCCTTTAAGGTAAGATACCTACTGGCAACAAGAAACTGTCATGGAAAATAATTTTAGAAACAAAAATATTCTATTCCAGCATCATCATCATCATCATCATCATAGCAATTGTAATAATAATAATCATCATCATTAATACCACCACCATAATTCAAGGCCCTACAACCTAGATATTAACCTCAGTTTTCTCAGACATTCATCGATTACTTCTCTCATTAAAGTCGCATAGTTTTTGTGGTATCTGCCTTTTCACGTCTTCATAATTAACCTACGCAGTTACTTTTATTATAGTATATTTTTGACATTATTTATTGGCGTAATAACTCTTTATATCTTTCTTTATATAGGAATTAAGTCAGAAAGTTAACTGACAGATAAATTATTAAAGAAATTATCAAATATTATGGTTCAATAAAGTTTTTAATTTTCTTCACAATCCTACTACCACAACTACTACTTTGCGTGCAATATGCACTCCCCAACATTAAATTACAACGGCATATCTTCAGACAACCTCAACTTATTGTCTCTAATACATTTTTCTTTTTAATAGTGTTATCTATATCTTTTAAATAGTAAAATGTTAAACAAGCATCTACATTACACTAAAAATAATTATTTTTGGTCTCAAACCATCTGTATTGAATTTTAATTAAATTTTTTTTATTTTTTACCGATAAAACTGAAATTGTAGCAATCCTCCTAAGCCTAATGTAAAATAAATATTTTTGTATATTATTATATTATATACTATAGGATACATATTAATATTTCATTATTTAAAAGATGTAGATAACACTACTAAAAAGAAAAATGTATTAAAGGCAAGTTGAGGTTATATGAAGATATGCCGTCGTAATTCAATGTTGTGCACGAAAAGTAGTTGTTTTCGACATATCTTAAAAATAATAAAGTTATTTCTTTGCGTACTTTGATTATAGGTAACAAGGAAAATGAAAAACTTTATTGAACCATAATATTTGATAAATTCATTGATAATTACTAAATCTTAGTTAACTTTTTCGCTTAATTCCTATATAAAGAAAGATATAAACAGTTAATTCTCTCTGGTTTCCATAAGAATAGTTCCAAGAATCCTCTTTAATTCGTGAAGGAGTACAGCGTCTCGTTTACTGGCGTTCCAAGTTTACATTCCGTAGGTAAGTACACGTATTACGATAGTTAAGAGGCTTATTTTAGTATACCTACTTAGGCTTGGGTTGGGTAAATGCTCTTGTAGATCATCGTAACTCTTATTTGCTAACATGGAACTCTTTATTCCACTGCTGAAATATTTTTTGTTATAATATGTTCAGTTATCAGTATAGTATCAATATCACATATATTGTAACATTACCCAATGTGCACATGTTTTGGCAAATCACTGGAGAGGCTGGCATTAATTTTACTTTGTCTTTATTAACAGCCAATCCCATATTTTTATCTAATACTACGAAATTGCGGTGGTCCTATGATAACAATGTTCAAATATAATGATGAAACTACAAAGTAATATAATGTCAACAGAATAAGTTTAATTAAACAACTGCAGTTGAAGGTTATAATGAATAATAATAGTAATAATAATAATAGTAATATCAATAATTCCGTTGTGGGGAATGAGAGGTGCCGAATTTACTGGAACTACTTATTTCCCACGCTCAGTCAGATTCGAGCCAATAAGCATGATGCAGTCCTCCTCGTCCATCAGCTGCTCAAGACAATGTTTGTTATCGAGTTCTCGGCTCCTGCCGAGAACAACATTGTCTAGAGAGAGGAGGAGAAACGGACGAAATATCGAGATCTTCTCTTCGAACTCCGCAGACTCCATCCAGAAGATACTGTGAAGCTTGGGGTACTGATAACAGGAGCCCCCCGGTGGAGCAAGAGATACACTGCTTTCTGAACTGAAGATCATACCGGCATGCCGAAATTCGGCAGATCTTTTAGTCGGAAGAATACAGAAGGCGGTCATTCTGGGCTCATTACGTCTACTCAGTGCACACCAATCCCGGAGTCAGTAGTTACTCATCCCACGGACGTGGGGAGTAGCTACTGATAATTACCAATGACCGACCCTGAGAATTGGGGCCAGGGAACCGGTCGACTGGGTTTCAACAAAAAAAAGTTTATTTACCAAAAGAGATGAAAATCTATAATAGAAAGATATAGTATGTATTAATGTAAATAAACAAGAGAAGATATATCACAAAGGTAGCTTTAAAATCACAAATCTCACAAATCAAAATGTTTGATTAAAGCACATAATATGCAGGAGTCACAATATGAGTTTTTTATGTGACAATACCCATCTCAGAATGGATGCAACTCAAATATCATGCTAGCTTCATTATTAAGGTAAGAAGCAATTCATGGGTAACAGTTTAGGTGTGATTTTATGAATTTTACTTCTAGATGTACTTCCTAACCAAGTAAGGCGCTTTTTAGATAAGACAGGAGCGAATATGGAGTCTTTTGCATCCTTTTGAATTTCAGCAAGTGCAATTGGGCCGAGGTAAGTAAACTATCTCTAACTGATGCTTTTTTTGACCTTAGGTATTGAAACCGATTTTTCAGAAAACCTGGTATTATCGCCATGCAGTATTTTTATTTCACCTTTTTTTTTGTTTTGAATTGTCTTACTACTAGGCGCTGAAAGAATAATAATTATTTAATATTAAGGATTTTAGATTGTTCTTATAGGTATCAGTTGGATATGTTAATTCTTTTTCATACATTATTTTTATGACCCTTTTTGTATAGTATGGATATTTCGTAAGTAATTCCTCCCCGAATTCATATGCCATATGTAAATAAAGTGAGTTTGCACTAATGAAAAATATAATGTATACTGAAGGAGCATTACTTACAATATTTTATATACATATCGACTTTTTTGACTCGGAAAATCTAGTTTAACATGAAATGACGTCAAGATTTGTAGTATTTGGAATAGAAATAAAACATTCGCTCTCAAAGACATTGATATAGGTTAAGCGGTCGACGGGTATACTCCAGTGGCAAGGGAAATGTGTTTCAAAATAACAACCCCATCAAACATTGGTAAATCTGAAAATTATGTATACTGATACCACCAATCTGTATTGTTGCAGGAAGTATTATAGGTCTGTCATCTGCCTGTCATCTGTCGCCTCAATAGAACCTATACGATAAATATTTTTACATGTTTCATATTTAAAATATTTTGCTGTATGAGTAAGTATTTATTAAGCTGCTGCTGTATTTACTTATACTTATTAGCAATAAGGATAAGGAATAAGTATAAGTAATTAGCAATAAGTATAAGTTCATTTTCTTAATTTTCTTCACTATTGTACTAGTCTTTTTCTCGAAATCTTTTAATTCACAAAATGTGTATTTCCCACCAATAAAGACTGGATTATCCTAACATCCTGAGATTTGAAATTGCCGAGTTTAAATTCTTTTTGTTTTTGCAAATTTTAATTAAAAATTTTGCAACTCACAATTTTACCCATTTCTAGTGTTAAATTCTTGCTTTATATTCCAATACCTCCTATTGAAAAATATTAGTGACGCAGTTATGTATGATTAACTGTATTGTGTTGTGAAATTCTGCTCGTTAGATACTGAAGAGATCAAATAGATCGAGATCAAACAGCCATCAGTCGTTTTGTGTTAGAAATAACTGACACCCAAATGATGATGGTGCATATACATCGTTGCATTTACTTGTTGAAACAATAACTATTACCAGCCTATCAAATCATTTTTTATTAATCTAATATAGAGCCGACCAAGAGTTATTTTCATTTTGTACCGCTTATATTTCTTGGTCAGCAACTGTATTTTACTGTGCTAATGAATAAAGTATCCTTGTTTCGGGCACGTATTTATGTTTAATATATTTTAAAATATTTCAAAGAAATTAATCAGAACTACCTAAGTGAATTTATGTATTATGTATTTAGGTATTTTATTTCAAAATATTAAGAAAAGGCACATATATAATAAACGTATACATGGGAATTCTATACTAAATTCTAATCAGCGCAGTATATAGATACGCTACTGTGCATCTATACTGCGCTGATTTCGTCCAAGAAATTAGAACATGTTCTAATTTCTAGCATCCAAGTCCGCTAAATCTGCGCGCGCAATTTGAGCTCAGTGCTAAATTAAGTCTCGTGTCAGGTGGCTCTAAGTCATCACAGTCTAATCTGAACTTAAATTAAGTTAACCTTAAACTTGCTAAGAAGACGCAGTGCAAATGGGCCTAGGTTACGTAAGTTATATAAGGGTGTGTCATTAGTGGGTAATTGTTCGATTACTCACAAACGGTATATTATATCAATAAACTTTTTATATGTGTTTTGGCACTAAAAGTGCATATTGTAAAAATATTTTCAATTACACAGGTTGTTCCAAAAAGTCGGGACAAGGTGCAAGTTGGTTATTTCAAATGCGACACCCTATATATTATTCTATATAAAATCTATATAAAATAACCAACTTGCACCTTGTCCCGAGTTTTTGGAACACCCTGTGTAATTGAAAATATTTTTACAATATGTATTTTTAGTGCCAAAAAACTTTCATCTGAAAAGTTTTTTGATATAATGTACCGTTTGCGAGTAATCGAACAATTACTCACTAATGACACACCCTGTATCTTGTTTTAAAGTAAGTAGAGATTTCAAACTCTAGTTAATAATCAAGACTATTTCAGTAAGGATGTTAGTAAGTACTGTTATAGTATTTTATGTTTAGAATCATCAGTTTAAAATAATAAATTTGGTCATAATTTTAAAGAAAACAAAAATATTATAAATTCATAGGTAATTATTATTATTAAAAATTTCGTTCTAAAAATATCTCTGTTCTATTTAATTGGGTGGCTATATAAATATCATCTAAAATACCTCAATTGCTTCTGTATACAATTCTCTGGTCACAGCTTCAGAAGTAGATCGTTTTATTGTACATATACTGCAGCAGTGCAGGAAGTAAATTATCGTAGCTATTACTATGAACTGGGAATCCTATCGAATCATTTTGTAAACAAAATAGCTCCCTTATTTATGGAATAAGTCAATAGGCAAATTATTTCCGACTATCATAGAGATAGAGTTAACTCAATACCAGTAACAAGATTATTCATAACTAGTCAGTTTCTATCTCTATTTAAAACTCGTTTCTGTTGCCTATCTCGCAAGTTCAATTCAATTTATTTATTTATGTATTAATTTTTACAATCTAAGGGTTAATGAAACAAGAGAAATAAGTAGATGCAGATACAGCTAGTTTACCGTAAATAAATAGAACTTATTACGGATGGGTTGCTCTTACACTAACGTGATCCTAAGCCCGATATCGCTAGATTGTTTGAGGTACATTAAACATTAAATATTCTCCTCAGATTTAACGATGCCAACATGAGCTCCAATTACAATTTGTACCATTTATTGTATAGCACCATACTGTATTTTTTCATTTTTGGATTCTACACCAACTTCTGAATAACTCTTCTTAATATTTCCCTATACCTATGTGAAGCCGTCTTCGAGATTTAATGGATAAGGACAAGATTAATTTTCAAATTTATTGAGCAAAATCCGTCTTTAAATAAATTGTGTTGCCGCTCTACGACAAAATAATCATAAGTTAAACTTTGGGGTACAGTTAGGCAAGAACTGAGGGTCTCTCATCTTTTAGTCAAATTTTTGAAGTAATAAACAAGGTTGACTAAAAGTAACTTTTGTAAATGTTTTACAAAAGTGTTCAAAACTCAATTTTCTTAATGTCCTGTATATTATTGCCAATACAGAAACCTGACATATTCCGCTATGTAAGCCTATAAGCCTATAACTAACTAGCAGCGTTTTAGATTTATAAGCTTTTGTTTATAAATTGGCTCCAGAAATACACATAAACCTTGATCGCTTATAGCGGGTAGACCATGAACACTTGTTTTCGCAGAAAATATCATTTATTCACTTACACTTCTTCTAATGCAGAGAATAATTATACAAATACAGTTTTAATGGATTTATTTATTATGTACGGGCGGTGTGCTAAGAATATCAGCAGAATCTGTAGAACATTTAATGAGAAGAACCCGAATTTAGCACAAATAAATAATGTAATCTTTATAGGGATCTGGAGTAATTATTTTATAAATATTAATTTATCTTTTTTAAATTAAGCTTATAGCATTCCAAGTTAAATGTCAAATGTTCTACAATTCTGCTGATATTCTTATGACACTATCCATGTATATGTGTCCACACTGTCCATATGTATATTTTAAGAGTTGTGTGTTTTTGTTTTAAAAACGAAATATTTTGTTATTTTGTTGTGGCTTTCGTTAGATTTACGTCTTTTTCCATGCATTTAATAAAAACAAAGAAAATGTAAGCATATGTACTAAATTTTTAACTTTTGATATAACACATAGATTTCCAAATAATATTTTCTAGACTCAACACTGACATATAATTGTAATATCTACAGGTAACTAACTTTTACGGATACCTACCATACTGTAAAATATGGGGAGCCCCAAATATCATAAATTAACAGTTTACAGTTCCATGACAAAAATACCAGCTACAAAATGAATAAAATTATTTTACTAACACTCAGGTAAATGTTTTCCATTTTCTTTTCGACCTACGTAAACTGTAAACATAATTTTAATTTGTTAAATTAGCCGTAATTTTAAATCATATTAAATTATTTTAAATTAGGTAATGCTCTCTGAAGTATTTAAAATTAGGTATACAGAAGTAACTTCATCTTTGTATATTCATTCACTCTGAAGTGTTTGAAAATTTCTTCAGTGTGGAAAATTAAAAAAATTATGGAAAAACAAAGTAAAAAGTGTTTTCAAATATATATTCATATTTAAAAATAAATATTTTCCTTCGAGAATAAGTATGTGCATTTACTTAATTTTCGCTATTATCTCACTAGTTTCTTTTATCACATCTGTTAATTTCACAAAATTTGCCTCGGTGTGTGCCATCAGAAAAGGCCAATATGTAACATCTTGACATTTGGCATTATTGATTTTAAATTTTTCTTCTCTTTATAAGTTTCAGTTGGGAATTTCGCCCCTCACAACCCTACAAGTTTCTAGTGTCAAATTCGTGCTTTATATTCCAATACCTCCTATTGAAATGATATTGGTAACATAGTTATGATTAACTGTATTGTGTTGTCAAAGGATGCTCGCTAGGAGGTTTGCTCTGGTAAATTTGATATCATTTCTGCCTCAGTGCAGAATCTAATATACAGCAGAGACATGTACATATAACATTCACTTTTAGGCTAAGTGCAACTCGAGATGAATTGCATTTACTTAATGTAAAGTACAGGCAGCAGGGAGCTGCGTGATTTAGTCTTCGTTTTAGAGAGTTGTAGCAAATATGACGTTTATTGCCTCATAAGAGCAGGCAGCCATATTTCCAAGCAGAAATTCTGCTCTTCAAGTTTTAAGAAATATACCTGGAGAGCATCAACATTATTAATAAAATCATATACTTTTAATTCGAATAAAATTTTGAACCTGTCAAAAGCGAGTGCGTTAAAAGTAATTTTAATATGATATACTCGCTATTTCATTGTAATATGATGCCTAAAAGAAATGGATAATGAAAGTTTTCCTTATAATATGGGATTATTATTTTACACTATTAAATAATTCCTATTAATTTTTCTAAAACATCGCACAAATCAGTTTATATTTGATGTTTATAAATAGTGACTGCCGCCGCCGATGTCACACTCGGCGCCCTAGTAGGTAATTATTAACGTTACAGAAGGAGTAACGGCTTAAGGCAATTTATTAATTGGGGATATTTTAGGTATCATGTTGTTAATACATTGCAGTCATTCTGTTTAAGTAAATTGTCTTTATTTGATGCCAAATCACATTTAAATTTTTTCTTTAACTACCATTTTTATTATGATGATATGAAATTTGTCTTAACATCTTCACTGTTACCGTTAAATACTTTTCCTGATAATTCATTATGGAAATTGTTGCCTTCAAATTCAAAACTACTTCTGGCAGTCGACGACCTACTAAAGCGCTAGCTAAAGTATTTTAACTACCATTTTGTGCATGGTGGGTATATCAAGTATTCGTTTGAAATGTTGAATGGAGATCTATGGAAAACATAATTAGTCCATTTTGCAAAGTTTTGAATGAGGATTATGTTATTTAGGTACTGTTTAACTTTATAGGTCATTAAATTTTATCTGCTTGTTACAAATAAGTATATGCAATTCGAGCATTGTCGCTTTAGCTCCTTTATTCAAAACGAGTTTTAATATGATGTGAAACCACATCATATTAAACATCAAACATCACACAAACATCATGTAGTAAATAACTGAATAAATTGAAATTTAAAATTAAGCGACTGTTACATACAGAATTGTGTATTACATTTCACTTCTCCTTTTAAAATTAAAAAAAATTTAACATACAGCGCCAAATCTGTAGAAGAACAATTTTACATCAGAAGGTTGTAAACATGATGCCACTTGATCCAGTTTTTGTTCTCTGTAATGTCTTTATCTTAATAGGTTTACAAGGGTCTGTCCGCATTGTACATCTGAGCATCTAGCTCAGTTTATATTAATCAATTTTTATTTAACTTTTTAGCGAATTGCTTTTTATCCATATAAATATTTTCCAGTATATAAATTCCATTACCTACTATACATATAGGCCTGTTCCTGTCCAATCAGCAACTAGTCAGAAGGATTGTGATTGGTTGTTACAATTTGCTGTCTGGTTTGGAATGATTTTTTTGGATCTGAGTTGTGTGTGATTCAGGGATATTATAAATCAGGGATGTTGAAACAAGGATATTATAAATACCAATATTGTCGAAAACTCATTTTAGTGCTCCCAAGGTCTTCTGAGAAAAAATATATTTTTAATATTTTTTTATGAAGTAACGACGTCTTGATAATACAAATAGATAGGATTGTTATAGAGGGTGAGTTCTTACTGTGTATTTTGTATGTAACTCAGTGCTTTGTTGAAATAGAAAAAATATTAATAGAAGGTGACTGTGTCCTTTGCTGCAATAATTCAAAATATTGGCGGCTATACAGAATGGTCAAACACTTCTGTGATCTGTGATACAACAATCTTATAACTTACCACTTACATAATCATATTATCTGTGAGATATTGCTCTAGCTAAACATGTAAAACATAAAGGGTGTCAGTTCATAATTTATAGGTTGTTAGCAATTTCCGGTTATCAAAAGAAAACATATGGAAGTACTGATATGTCTATTTGGTTTTGGATAGCCATTAAATTGTTTTAATATAATATACTTGAGTATTAATTTAATTTAATAAAAATGTCTTTCTCCAATGTCAAATATTGATGTATTCCATAATTTTACTGGATAAAAACAAGGGACGATGAAAATTTTTTTCATTGTGAATATTTTTATTAGTTTTATGGGAGTTTTATTGTGGATATTACGTTTACACAAATCTTGAAGACTTTTACATTTACAATTGTTTATAATTGATTTGACAATATTACAATTGTTGGTTAATAATCAGTTTTGCTACTAGGTATACACTGTGCCCAGTATAAGATGAGCTATATGGGCATCTCGGAAACCATTAGAGATACAGAGTTCGTTAAATGAAGAAAAAGTTATTTTAGCCCCAAGGTTATATTTCCAACAATTCCTTCCCTTAAGTAGATACAGGGTGAAAATCAAAAATGCTTATTTGCTAGAAATGTCTATAGCTCGTTTTTTGTAAAATGTACATTAATTAAATGTTCAGGCAGGGATAATAGTCAGCAAAGACTTCAAAATTGGTCTCTAAAAAAATTTATGTCAACTACGTTTTGCGCTAAGTTTCTCAATTTTTGTTTTTATTTTGGGCGCCATATTGGATTTTCGCATTTCTTTAACTCCGTACAAAGTGTTTTTCAACCATGTATAATATACATGGTTGTTCATTATGTTCAAAATCGAGGACCAATAATGTGGCCTGCAAGGTCACAGGACCACTACACTTTTTTTGTGGAATAATCTAAAGAACAAAGTGTATGAAAGATCGTATGAAAGTGCCGAGGAATTACGTTTAGAAGTTAAAGACGCAATACCTAATTGGCATAATTATTCCAAACATGTTTTTCGTTTTTGAATATAATGGCATGGTGCATGGTGCTTGATGCATGGAACATAACGCATACTTGGTTCAAAAACACTTTTTACGGAGTTTTGCGAGTATAATATGCGAAAATCCAATATGGCGCCCGTTAGAAAAATCAAAGTTGACTAGCGCACTAGCGACTAGTGCTAGCGCAAAATCTAGTAGGTAAACCTAAATCTTTTTAGAGACCAAATTTGAAGTTCTCGCTGACGCCTATCCCTGTCCTAAAAAAAATTATGAATGTATCTTTTACAATAAACGAGATATGGACATCTGCAGAAAATTCATATTTTTTGTTTTCACCCTGTATCTACCTAAGGGAAGATATTCTTGGAAATATTACATTGGATCCTTCTTGGGCCTAAAATTGTCCAGCATTTTCCCAATTTAAACAACACTGTATCTCTAATGCCGGTAATGGCTTCCGAAGTAATATGGGCACATTACTTCAACTTAAACTACTGGTCGCAGTGCATATAACATTTCAGTTTATAAACTAAAAAATGTTTTATTTATTATTCCGTTATTACAATATATATTAATATTCTCAGCTCGAAGGCTCGACTGCAATAGAATATATAACTTTTAATCCTGTTTTTTAGTGTGACTTGTAGGAGCAATTATTTTCCTTAGTAAGAGGTTTTTTGTGTATTATGATGTAGATTAGTTAAAAATATCTTTCCCCCTTCAGAGAATTCACCTGTGAGGTGGCAGTGGTTTTGAGATAAGGCTGACTACTTTGTTGCCTGCTAGGGGTGGCCTTTTAAAGGGACAATTTCCGGAAATACCTCTGAGACCATAGATCTCAGGAAACGGTGTCGCTCCAAGGACTTAGTTGGCGTTATACATTATCTGTGCAGGATTTAAAGGATGCAGGACGTTTTATTTAGAATATGATTTAAAATCAGGATGTCGAAACTATATAGCTTCTTTATAAGCCTCTTAACCACATATTTATTTATAAAAATTAAGCCAAGAAAATGAACTAAGAGATGTATTATTATTAGATAATGAACTTATTAAAATATTATGATCCGATGAAGATTATATAGTTCCTTCAAAAGTATAATACAGGCTGTAAGGGGTTTAACTGCCATTACTTCAGCATAAGATAGATTAATCACAAATCAACAAAAAATTTGCATATTACATAAGGGTAAGTTATATCGTTTTTAAAATACGTTGAGTAATAATATTAAAGAATTTTATTACAATTTGGCAACAGTGTCGAATACACTGGACCTTTCATGAACACCTGGGAGCTTAGCTGGCCAGCGCGCGAGGCAACTTGTTTTTTAAGTGGATGACAAAAAATCCAAAAAAAAAAATTATGTAAGCAATAATAGTCGTGAATAATTAAGTGAAGACATTTAATTATTTTGCATTTGATTTTTAAATAGAATCGTACAATAATTAATGAATAATGAATTTTTAAATATGAAGAGTCTTGTAATTATTTAAATTTTAGTAATTTGTAAACGTTTAAAATAGGAACATAATTTTAATAGATTATATGAATTTGAAAATGCAACAAAAACATCTAAGAAGACGCGTCGCACAATTATTCATAAGTATTAAAAACAAGAATGTAGACACTCACCGAACATCTAAATGTAGTCATTTTTTAATGCATAACTAGATAGATAATAAACTACAGCAAATGTTCAAAATGTCCACGGTTGTGGATACACGCACGATATCTCCGAATCCAAGGTTCACAATAATTATTATCCATAAGTTATTAACATATCGCGATACTCGTGTGCTAAACATTTTAATAATAACTTTTTAGAACGACAAATGAAATAGTAAAGGAAACACGTTCCGACTACAACTAACAGATACGAATTTCAAACATTAACTTCTTTAATCACTTGTGTCCGGCAGCTAGTCAAATGCCTGTTACAATTTATTTGCGCTGTTGTCATATTGGGCGATATGTAATTTATCAAATTTTGTTGATCAAGAAAAAAGTTATTCTACTAAAACTTAGAGTAAATAAATTCATAGAAGTTGTAAAAATTCAATTTCAGAATATTTTATGCACACAATTTACGTATAGATTCCGTAAATAACTGAAGTTGTGCAGGTTAAATCGGATATTTTGATAATTTTTTTCTTGAAAATGGTTGAGTTTTGGACCCATGTTATAGGGTTTTTTGTTTATTTTGATGTATATTATCACCTGTTAAAATAATGGCAGTCAAACTTCTAACAGCCTGTATAAGAGCACTGTTAAGTATTGTGTATTTTTTTGCGTATTCTGACACACCCATCTGATGAAATAAAAAATAGGAAAATAAATCCCTGTGCCAAAACAAATGGTCAGGGATAATTTTTGGAAGCTAGTTTTAACTATGAATAGAAATAGTGTTTCACATCGAAATGAGTAAAATATGTTAATACACAACTGGGTAGTTTTAGGAAATATCTACTAATATACTCAACCTGCATAAAATGATTTTTTTCTAAAATCGCTAGTGAATCTTTCGCTTTCTTACAATTGCACTTTCTCGGCATAATTTCAGGTCCCGAAATACTTTATTCTAATATTTCAGTCCGTGTCTAGACAACCATCAGAAAACAGTACGAGAATAGTATATTATGTTACTAGGGGAAGAACGCGAACATTAGTTTGTTGAGCCTAGAAGCTTACACAGCCGAGGCCCTAGCCAAGGCTGTGTAAACTGGGTGAAATACATAAAAAGCTTTATACTCCGAGTAACGTATACTACTTGTTCTTCAAGCGTCAAAATTAAAACTGTATTTCCTGCGAAATCTATGTACATATTGTACAGGGTGATCCAAACTCGATGTCTTAGCTCTATTGTAGGAAAACGGGAGAAGATAACAAAAATCTGAAAAAAGGGTCTTAAATGGGAGTAACCAAAGTCCATTTTAGGCACAAACGGCACGTTATTCAAATTTTGGAAACGTCAATAAATGACGTCATCAATTTTTTTTTCCAGAAACATACCTATATTTTTACATAAGTATATCAAAAGAGCTCATCTTTCTGAATAAATGTTGTAGGAAAAATTTTTCTTTATCTTCTTTCGTTAAAAAGTTATAAGGAAAAATGTTTTAAAAAAATATGATTTCAAGAAATCGCAATAGTCAACAAGTAGTCTATGGAAAACAAATATATTAATTAAAATAAAATAACAAGTTTCATAATAAATTTTCGATGTGGCCACCTCCTACTTCTAAGCACTTTTCCAATCTCTGCCGTACTTCTCTTCCAGAGGATTTACGTAACATATCTCTGGATAATTCCTCGCAAGCACTTCTAATCTTTTCTTTTAGATGTTCTAAATTATTAGATGGTGTTCTATAAACTTTATTTTTTAACGTTCCCCACATGATAAAATCGAGTGGTGACAAGTCAGGCGATTTCGGTGGCCATTGTATTGGTCCATTAATACCTATCCAGCGTTCTCCATAAGTTTGGTCTAAAAATATTGTTGAACTATTCTCGCTTTATGCGGTGGAGCTCCGTCATGCTGGAACAACATATTTACTCGCAATTGTAGTGGCACATTTTCGAGAAGTATCGGCAGTTGTTCTTGAAGAAACAGCAAATATTGCTGACTGCGTAAAATATCTTCGTAAAAATATGGACCAATCAAATAACACCAATCATACCACACCAAACATTAATTCCAAAATGACCCTGGTTTTGAATAGGATTTACATGGTGAGGATTTTCAGTAGCCCAATAATGTTCATTCTTTTTATTTGGCTTACCGTTACTGACGAAACGACTTTCGTCGGTCCACAAAACATGCTGGAAAAACAGATGATCGTTCATTTATAAATATACCATTACTTGTGCAATATAATTATTTCTTCGTTCTAGATGTAGTGCTGATAAATATTCCAAATTATGTAGTTTAAAATCATGGTAACCATTTTCTTTTAAAATCCTCTGAACAGAAGTGTATTTTAAATTTAATTCACGACAGGCTTGTCGTATTGAATTTCTTGGGTGTTCTTCGAAATACTGCAAAACAGTGGCCACTGTATTATCAGAATTGACCCTTTTTGCAATTTTTTTCCCCTTACGAGAAGAAAAAGATTCTTTATTTTCACGTAAAGTGAGCTCCAACCTGGCAAAAATTTTTAAATTTGGAACAATACATTCAGGGTATCTACCTGCGTATAACTGCACTGCTCTTCTAGAATTCTTTTGAGTTTCGCCATAAATTAAAAGCATATCAACTTTTTCGTCGCGCGTAAACATTTTTTTAAAAGATTGGTATAACAATAATACTTTTCAACTAATAATTCAATTAATTGATGACATTATGACACTTTGTTATTTGTTTTCCATAGACTACTTGTTTAAATCATGACTATTGCGATTTCTTGAAATCACATTTTTTTTAAACATTTTTCCTTATAACTTTTTAACGAAAGAAGATAAAGAAAAATTTTTTCTACAACATTTATTCAGAAAGATGAGCTCTTTTGATATATGTAAAAATATAGGTATGTTTCTGGAAAAAAAATTGATGACGTCATTTAATGACGTTTCCAAAATTTGAATAACGTGCCGTTTGTGCCTAAAATGGACTTTGGTTACTCCCATTTAAGACCCTTTTTTCAGATTTTTGTTATCTTCTTCCGTTTTCCTACAATAGAGCAGAGACATCGAGTTTGGATCACCCTGCTCAGTTAATATTCAATTTAAAGTATGACAACACATTTACAGAACACATGCAAGAAGTAATCTTTATTAATGCTAGTTTATTGATTATATTCCCCTCGTTTTCCGTTTAATTAATTTTTTTGTTAGTCAACTATAACATTCCTTTACATTCTGTTAAGTAAGCTGAGTGTATTTTTCTGTATGTATGTATTTAACGTTACATATTTATACAGATAAACCACATTAATATAACTTAAAATATAAGATGTTAATTATTATTACTTAATAATGTTATTAATGTTTGTTGTAGTCCTATTTCAAAGATGCAGTGAAGAACGTAATACACATAGATTGTTGGTCACATTTAAAAACAATTACCTTTTAATTTGCTGATTGTCTTCACAAGTGCACTTAATTACACGACACACTAACAAATTATCTATATCTAGTAATACCATTGCGCCGAAAAGTTCCAATAGTTCAATTAGTTTGCTTAATTTCAGACTAGGTCTGTGAGGAGCCATTTATTTCCTGCTATAATTTATCACCTAAAGCAACTCGGTTCACAATCATTAGAAAATAATGTTCGTAATGCTTTCAAAGCATAAAATAGTATTTACTCCGGAAAATGGCCTAACTAACGATGGTTAGATTGAACCTGACTCGTCTTTTCAGAATTATACTTGATATTTCAGATATCTACTCAGATGGAATATTAAATTTGCTCAAGTTGCATTAAGCAACAAATAAGATAGCTTAATGAAACAAAATCATCACAAGCTGCAAGCATAGTAATTTATAGAGCACAGTGTACACTATCGCATGTCATGTAGTCATTAATAATGTGGTAAATATAATTACTGCCTGCATTATCAGGATTTCCGTGTGCACCTGGAAATGCAGTTACAAGATTAGCCTCAGTGTGTTGTGTTGTACGGCGCTACAGCAGTAGCATCGATTCTCCTCAAATTAACCGACTTGTTAAGCGATGCAGGTAAGAAATGGAGCTGCTCGAGCAAATGGAGACTAATTTAAGTCATCAAGTGATCAAGGAAAAGCAATTTATTACATGTGTTTCAGATGTTTTATTTATGTCTAAGAAGTCATCAAGAGATTGGTGACATATAACTATTTCATATATCGTTCAGATTTTTATTATAAATTTATGAGTAAATTAGAATCCAGTGGAAAATAATGTCTCAACTAAGATAGTGTTGTCTATATCTACTTCACCATTTGGTGATAAAAAAGAAAATCTTTAAATAATTAATGTTGATAATTGTTTCAGTCTGGTGGTTTCATGAATTCTTATTTCTTATAAAATATCCTATATATACTAGCATTTTGGAAACAATAATTAAATTTTGCGTCGAAATCCTGTAGCACTCTATACTTAAAACTACCCATTTATTTGAATTTTGTCAATTTTTTGACAATCGACTACTAGTAAAAAAACTATAAATTTTTTGAAATCTGAAGATGATTAGTCAATGTTCTTACTTCAAATAGGATTTTTTGAGCTTTCTGAAATTATGTGTAATATTTTGTTGCTGATATAGGCGCTGACATTTTTGTGATTCCAGCTCACTCACATATTTTCGGTTATTGTGGATTTTGTATTTAATTTGCTAAAACTGATTCGCATTGATGGGCTACCAACAGATACAAGGGATTTAAATAAATTATTAATAATTCTATTTTAGTTACACATTAGTTACATGAAATAACTAATTACTCTTTTTTTTTCAAATAGAACATAAAAATAGGCCAAAATTAATAACACTCCTGTGTATTTTTTGTCTATATATTGTATGCTTAACTTGTTTTGAAAATTTTATGTAAATTTGGTTAAATGGATTTATTTTGTTCTAAGGAATGGTGGTGCGCATATTCGTGTAGTCCTGGGATATCCTGTATATACTTACCATGGTTACTTAGATCATCTGTTTTCTGTTCAATTAAACTATTCAAAACTGTATGTATTTTTAAAGTACTCACCAATTTATGTAACGTATGTAAATGTAAGGCATACCTGAAACAAACAACAAATTTAATGAGAAGGAATTACATCTTTAAAGCAAACCAATTACATTAGTACTAAATAGGTATACTATAATATGTATGAGCCTATTATAATAATAAATATACTCAAATTTAATACCTTTATAATAGATACACATAATTTTCGATACTATTAAAAGAAATATCAATAATACTACATGTAAGTAATATTTACATTCATATAAAAATTATATCAAATACTGTAAGTTGCTTTATTACATATTATAAATTATAAGACCTACCTATCAATTAAAAGCTGACATCATAATAACATTATTAATTATTGATTTCCTCTGAGTCAATAAATATAATAAACGTATATCATACAGTGTCTTACTAATTAATAATTCAATTTTTTACGAGTAGGTAAATCTTCAAATAAATGTCTACAATAACATATTCTTTTCATGAACATAAATATTAAATATTCATTTTCAAACCCAGGCAAGTAAAATACCTCCACCTTAGTCTTACCTCTTGATACATCCGTATCTCTCCTAAACACCGGTTGCTTCTCACCAAATATTTAAGAAGCAATTTCTAAGGCTACAAAGAGTCTGGGAGGAATCCTAAATCTCAATTTATCAAAAGCAAATGATGCAGATGGTGAATTATACATTGTGGCTCATGTTGAAAGGGAGCTGGACATATTTCGTACGAAAACACACACTTGAACTTATGTAATGGGTGAAGGTGTAAATAGTGATTTTTGGCGATTAATTGATCGGTCAAAAGTTTTGGAGGCCATACTCTAAAATCCACATGTGTGGTCTCTACGATCCTCTAATGTCGACGAGCGCCTTATCATGTGATTTAGTTAGGAAATATGTGGTTTGCAAGTGCTCTCTTGATGGTATATGCGTAATTAGAAAGCGATAGAACGTTGACATTCGATATGTGTTTGCTTTTCATTACTTTGTAATGTGATAATTAGGTCTTGGCTGTTTTCAAGAACAGCTTCCAGGTCTGTCATTTATTGCATGGAATTCAGGTGTGAAACTGACTCAGAACCTTTTTATATTGGTTTCAGTCTGAATCCACTTATACTGTAAAGTTGATAATGCAGTTCCTTCTTGCTTTTTTGATACATTTTAAAGGAAATACATTCCATAATGAAATTAAATGGTAGGTGCAAACAATACGTATCGAACAACTACGTTTGTATGAGTTGAAAAAGTGAAGCTCGCCTCATATATTTAATACCTTGTTTTACTGAAAAAACGTTTATTTACACGTTTTTATACACGTTTAGTGGTATGTCAGTCTTAGGCTCCTAGTTTCTATACTCATTCGTAGAAAGTGTGAGTATATCCAGACTAAAGAATATACTTGGCCGTATCACCAAACGCTACTGCGGCCATTATTAGACAAAGACACTTCGACTTCTGAAGTATATGTCACATTTATCCTGCCTGATGTCTTCTAAAGCAGGACTTCTAAAGCTGGACTGCCTGATTGGTGGGTTCAGTGGCTCATATGTTTAGTATACGATAATCAGCATGTAGCACTTGCTTAAAGTGCTAAATCTACCTATCAGTTAAACAATTAAAAAAAAAGAACAACCAATTTTGTCTTTATTTCAAAAATAATTCTATTATAAATAAACACAACAGTAATTTGTACAATTACTTTCGGGCCTAAAATAATTTGCGCTCTCTAAAAATAATGTGATCTTTGATCCTTTTGTTATCCTGATCCTCCTGCTGTTTAATAAAAGATTAGATAATTCATGTCAGAGACACCAAACTTCGTCGCTCCAATATTGTACTGATATTTTTGGTTCATAAATATATCTTAGGCATCATCAGGTTTCTGTGATCCATTTCCCAGATATCATTTACGTCTAACGGAAAATCTGCTTCTATGGTGTAATTTGTAAAAGTAACTAATTAGTTAATGTACGCATTAAACATCAACAATTAGACAGAATTAATCTAAAGGATACAAATGTGACGCTGTAACTCATTTTGAATTAAAATTAATCTTCCCTAGCTAATAAACGAAAGTGAGAGGATTTGAGTTTCCACGAAATCCAAGCAAAACATGAATATAAAAATGGAAGCATTTAAAGTAGATAATTAAATAATCCAGAGAGCAATCTCGAAACTGTAGCTTGTTCAACAAAAAATTATCTGTTTTCTCCAACCGTCTTAAAAGACGCTTGTTTTGATATCCATATCTGACACTGGGATCTGGATTTGGTTTTGGTTTTCATTACTAGGGTGAAAATGAATTGGTTGCTAGGCAACACTTTTAAATCCGCCAGAGGAATAGTATATTATGTTGCTAAGAGTAGAAGACGAACATTATTTGTTGAACCCAGAGGCTTAACAGAGGCTGTGTAAACTGGGTGAAACACATAAAAAGCTTTGTACTCCGAGTAGCGTATACTATTTCTTTTCAAGTGTCAAAAAATTGTATTTCTTCAGATATTTATGCTTGTATAAAAAACGATCTGATGTGACGTTAAATTTCAAACTGACAGTTTCGAGAAATCACGGCTACATGACTTTTTTTAATCTGTTGTTATGGTTACACTACGACTTTTTGTACTAGTAAAAAAATGAAAAATGTCCTACTATAATGAAAGTATTATTATACGCTTGAAGAAAAACTACTTTTTCTCCAACCTTCGCAAAACTATGACAGTTTTTGACTGTCAGGAGTCTGTAAGGTTGACATTTTCTTTAATGAAAAAAAATCTACTGATATAATCTTAGTAACAAAAGTAGTCACTTTTAATACTTGGAGCTACTTGGAGACTTTTTATGCTGACAACGGTGAACTAATTCAATAGTTTCAAAGCACCAATTAACAATTAAATGGGGGATTTCAGTTGGAGAATAAAATTTGCTCGCCAAAAAAGTGACAGTTTTAATCCTAATATAACAGTATACTATTATCTTTCGCCGGTTGTAAAAATGAAATGACATCTGCAACTGTTTATTAATTAATTGACGTTTCATTAAAATCCAAACAAATGTCATGGCTGCTCTGAGATTTATTTGTATGATGATTTAAATTTCATATTAGGTGTTTGTAAAGAACATTAAAAAAATGAAAAAAATAATCATCTCAGATGATTGGAGAAAAAATATGTAGTTATTCGGATAAAAATTTTCGACTTGCATAAACACCCTGTATATAAATATAGCATACAATCATGTTACAATGTTATTGAAACCTCAACTTTTTACATTATTAACGTTATTACATTTAATATAATTTATTTTTCTTAAAAATCTCAAAAGGCGCATAGTCAATTGTCACACTTGTATATGTAGTAGCTCTGCATTTTTAAATATAGCTATAACAATAAATTCCATTCTGTACAAAATAATGCAAAATTTGAAAAATAATACCATGACAGTGATCCAAGTTTTTATTTCCACCCGTACTTAATGCCTCTACTTAAACACCCGTATTACGTACCATGCCATATGAATAGATAGAATAATCTTTTATTTGAATAAATCTATAGACATGAAAAAAATAAGATATTTTCGGTCGATGGACATAAAAAATACACATGTGAAAACATGGTGAGAAATGTGAGCTTCAGCTGGATTATTTATATTTTCACATAAATATGAAAATTTATTTGTCACTTTTGCCTTGCATTTTAATACACGAGGTAGGAATAAACTGATATGAATTATGACATTTGATGCCGGGAAATGAATCATAATAAAACTTTTATTTCGATTTTTAGTAATTTTCTATTTACAGTACTTTGTCGATTGCCTTTAACATATGATCGAAAATATGATCCCAATATTTGTATTCTTTAGCATACTCCAAACATTGCAATAATACATATAGTGGTATATTACTCGTTATTCCTTAGGCTGAATCTATCAGTTCCCAAGAAAGTTGAAGGTAAACGTATTTGTATTATTTGCTTTTCGTTATTTTACAGGTGGTGTAATCCCAAAAGAAACTATGAATTTTTGGTATTACTTTACACTTTTGCTCCACAGAATTGGAGGTGATCCATTCTACTTCTGTTACAACCAACTGTTAATTAAAAGAGAGTATATGGAATAAAATGACTGACGTATTTATTTCTTTTCAATTATGGTACTTCACTTACACTACTTATAAAGCATAAAGCCACAAATTATTCGTAATAAGAAGGTAAAAAATTGCTTTTCTTCTTTTGTTCTCCATTTACTTTTGTATGTTTTCGTAATTTGCCTGGTAATTTGACGGTAATCTACGTCAATGTAAAAAGAAATACTCCATATTTTATCATCTTCAATAAAATATTTTTACAGTTAATACTACTAGTGCTTGTTGTTGAAAATTATTCAGGAATTTACCATCTGCTTCCCTTTGTTTGCTGAAATAATATATGTTCTTGATCAGTGCCCCGCCAAAGCAGGGGAAATAACAGGATAAGCCGCGAAATGAATTATTAATTATTTGAGGCATACCCTTGAGCCTCTAGGCAGGCAAATTATGTAATGTTAATACATAAACTTCCTTTCTAGGGAACAAGATAAGACAATCTCTATCAAGGCACTCATAGCGAGTAGGTACAGTACTTCAAGATGTTAGAGAAATAGGAAAATACTTTTTCCTTTGAAGCCTTTGGAACCATATAAATCACATTTTATGCAAATTACGAAAACATGCAAAAGCAAATGGAGAACAAAAGAAGAAAAGCAATTTTTTACCTTCCTATTACGAATAACATTACCAGAAACATTATTTTCAGCAAGTTACAAAATTATCTTATCAGGTTGCGCTCCTGTGTCTAAAAATGATCATCAACGCCTACGTTCTGCTCAGGTTAACTGAGGAGTCTGTTACTATTAAAAGAAAAGGGATTCCTAAGAAATATGTATTTTACTTGCTGAGTATAAACAACGGTGCGTAATTTCTTTGGCATAATTAAATGACGATTTTATATTTAATTTGTTTGGAGAAAGCGAGTTCAGAAATGAATGGGTCATTTCTCTTCTAAAGAAAAGCTGTAGCCTTAGGCACAGAACACAAGGAAAATTAAAATACGTAATATAATATTTTTTTATTTGGATTATTTTCACCCTCAAGCATTCCGTTATTTCATTTTTGACATATTATGCTAAATGTGTAGGGATTCGAGCGACAAATATTTAAAACATGACGATTCCGATTTTACAACAAGCAATAAAAAAATTCCCCCGAAATGAATTTCTAGATAAAAGCCACATTTTATATGTAAATGTTGCAAATGGAAGATATATGATTATAGAGTATACAGGCTGAAATAAATATAAAATAATGCGTATTTAAATTACTAAGATAACGTAAATTTTACCAATTACACGAAATATTCAGGAAATAAGTAGAACTAGAAGTTTTCCTCCATAAACCCACAATTTGTCTAAAATTACTTAATATTTTATTTTCTGTCATGATAGGACTGAAAAAGTATTTGTGAAAATTAAACTCACAGTATACAGGGTTGCTCATTGGTGCAGTAAAGTTTAATATTGGCCCTATTAAGGGTACTGGAAAAAAACTTTCATAGGGGTGAGATACGGTGTCAAAAGGCGCACATTTTAAAAATATTTTTAAATAAACAGGGTGACTCACCACCACTCAGGCACGAGCACCTCCAAGGTATTTTTTTTTTAAATAGATTGCTATAAATATTTTAATGTTTTTGAAATCACAAGACAATTCTCTTTTCAACGATGTGTGCATTTTCGATTTTTGATGCGGTGTTGCCGAGTAATTAAAAAAAATATGAAAATTTTGGTCGGGACCAGGTTTAACAAATAAACCCGCTATGTAAAAATTACGGCCAATTGAGAATAAATATATTGTAATTACGTAGCCAAGGGATCTACTTATAGATTGCAACCATCGAATAATGATTTATTACACGGGGTGTCCCTACATTTTTTAAAGTCGCGGACATCCTTTACGTATATGGTTTTGCGGTGGAAATCTCGGTGGAAATGGCCTAGCAGCCGTGAGAGAATACCACCGCAAATTTCCTAATAGAAGAACCCCAAATCAACAAGTATTGGCATCCACCCTCCGAAGATTCAGTGAGCTTGGAGTTTTAAAGGAAGAAAGGGTTAGGGCACTACTAGGACAAAATGTTGCAGATCGTGAGGAAGCTGTAATTCATGCAGTTTTGGACAATCGTACTACACGTACGCGTCGAGTTTCTGTGCAATTCTGTTTTGTTTCGAGAACTTTACGTAGGGAGCTATTACACCCTTACCACTATACAGATGTTCAAGCTCTTCATCCTGGAGATGCCGAGCAACGTTTACGTTTTTGTCAGTATCTTATTAGACGAATTAATGATGATCCCTATTTTGTTTCGTCTGATTTATGGAGAGATAAAGGCATTTTTACGATTATAATTAGGTAATTTTAACACAATACTCGTAATAAATAATATATAATATAGTCCTATACTCATAATATAGTCATTTTAATCAATAATTTCATTTCTGTTTTATTACATTTAGATTTACGAATTTACAATTTACATGGATAAATACGAAATCTAAATTAAATTTATATTATAACACAGGTTTGCTTAAAGCAAGACCACAGCATGTTGCATTGTTGTGTTGGAAGAGTTGTGTGTTTACAGCTTGCAACTAAATAACCCAGCATTAGATTTTGTATACCTAGATTCTCATTGTTTGAAATTTCAGCATACTTGGTTTGAAACCTAATAATAACTTCATAAAGTGAAAATATAATTTCAGAAGTTATAACTCGAGTGTCTTAAATATGGAATCTAATTTAGTTGTTATGAAATCCATTTTTTCATCAGTGTGAATATAGATCTCGGCATTAAATGAAATTTATATTCATTAATTTGAAAAAAATCAGAATCGAGAAATAAAGGTGTAACAGATATAGTAAAGATATGAGCGGCTATTGAGTTCCAGAATTTTTCTGGGAAATTGCTCCCGAGTGACTTATTAAATTACGTGATGAGGACTACTACAAAACTTTCTTACAAAGTTATATTTTTCTTTCAGGCAAACACAGTCGTCTGCACTTGTTTAGGGATCTTGGTCGTCTGCGGCTTTCACGGGGAGGAAAAGTAAAAATACAAAAAACCGACAAATGAAGTTTCCAAGAGACGTTAATTTTCATTCTCAATACTTAACTTTTCCTTTAACGTAAGTTAATGTTTAATTGACCACCAATATCTTTATAATATAGATACTTCAAACCACAGATATTTCAAAAATATTATAAGAAAGTGATTTCAATTTTTTATCGAAGTATGTCATATTTCAATGGTACATCGTCTAAGACAGTTTTCGTGTTTGATCTGATTAGTCAGATTAATTCCAGTGTAAACTTCAAATTAGAAGTAATACCAAAAAAAATTGTGAAGGATCAAACTAGATGCCCATCAAATTCACACTATGTCTTTTTTATTCCACCGAAAAAATGTATCTAATGACAATCCACAGAATAGCATAATAATTTAGTTATTATATTATACAGTGTCACCCTAAAGTCGTGCACAAATTCATTGTTATTTAAACAAAAGAAATTATTAAAAATTCCCGAAATAGGTCGATTTTTTAATTTAATTTACTATTTTTTCAAATAATAATGGAATATACAGGGTGACCTATGTTCGAGTAATAACGTCATCACATTTTTTTTTAATGAAACACCCCACTTTTTTTACAATTTTCGGATTGCCCTAACTGAGCTGATTCCAAAAATATACCACAAGTTGCTTCTAATTGTTACAGGGAGGACAACAATACCCAAATTATTTACAAATATTAAATTTATTTACAAATAAATAAACGTACTAAAAATTGGATCAAAGCACCAGAAACACCTAAATTAAATATTCAAATTGTTGACCATTTACTGCCAAACAATGGGCCAGACGGGAAACAAATTCTTGCTGTACATTCCCAATGACTTCAGGCGGGATCGCTCGAACTTCTTGCCGAATTCGTTCCCTCAGACCGTTAATACTGTTTGGTTTATTGACGTATATTTTGCTTTTTACATAACCCCAAAGAAAAAAGTCGAGCGGTGTTAAATCTGGTGATCTGGCGGGCCATTCCTTAGGTCCTCTTCTGCAAATCCAATGATAAGGAAACACATCATCTAAACAGCGGCGAACAGCGATGGCATAGTGCGGTGGTGCACCATCTTGCTGAAACCAAATGGTTTCATTGGGCAAATCTGGATCTTCTTCATTTGGAAATAGAACAATCAAGGAAGGAACTAAATCGAACTGAAGAAATTCCCAAACATTGATCTTTTGGGGATGCTGAGTGTGTGCTTCCATCATCCAATGTGGATTGCGATCTGACCAGTACCGACAATTCTGTTTATTGACGGTGCCATTCAAATAAAAAACGCCTCATCGGAGAAAATTATGCTATTGACAAAATCCGGATCTGCCTGACATTCTTCCATCATCATTTCGCAAAATTCTATGCGTCTGTCGAAATCATCGTCAGATAATTCTTGTACTAAGTGGACTTTGTAGGGATGATACTTGTTTCTGTGAAGAAATCTACTCAATGTACTTTCACTCATTCCTAAATTATCTGCTACGACTCTCAGACTGGATTGCGGGTTTTCATGAATGGTCAAAAGGGCTTGTAACTGCACTTCTTCATCTACAGTCGGTCGGCCAGATCTGGACATATCTTTAACATGACCATGATTTCGAAACTTTGCTTCAGTTCGGCTAACCGTGGATCGATTTATTGGTGGACGATTGGGATGACTTTCATTAAACAGAACACAAACTTCCTCATGAGTTCGAATTCTATCACCATATCCGATCATCATAAGAATTTCAATCCGTTCGGTTTCACTTAGAATCATGTTTTTTAATTAATTTAAAAATACACAATATTTTAAGGAAGAATCATTCAAAATGGATTTACTTGTACAATCTTAACAATCTACTTAAAAATGATTGCCTGCAAGAAATACACGAGCACGTTCTATCAGGCAGATAAAATTAAAAAAGCATCAAAGAAATTATAGCAAAAAATAATGACATTTTAAAATTATATGTGGTGCTTTGATCCAATTTTTAGTACGTTTATTTATTTGTAAATAAATTTAGTATTTGTAAATAATTTGGGTATTGTTGTCCTCCCTGTAACAATTAGAAGCAACTTGTGGTATATTTTTGGAATCAGCTCAGTTAGAGCAATCCGAAAATTGGAAAAAAAGTGGGGTGTTCCGTTTAAAAAAAATTGTGATGACGTCATTACTCGAACATAGGTCACCCTGTATATTAAATTATTATTTGAAAAAATAGTAAATTAAATTAAAAAATCGACCTGCTTCGGGAATTTTTAATAATTTCTTTTTTTTACCTAACAATGAATTTGTGCACGACTTTAGAGGGACACTGTATTATATTATATTATATTCATAATTACCTGAAATGAACTTATACCATATGATTTAATATAACGCATATGCATAGAAATTAGTTGGGCTCTTCATCAAGGATGTTCATTAAGCTATTCATGTTCATCCTTATGCCATCGCCGTCCTTGTTGTTTGAACGTTGAAGGATCAAGCTTAGATTTTCCCTATTCTATATATTTATCTCATAAACCTCATGGAATCTTGACTGATGATCTGTACGCGACAGCCACATTAAAATGATTAATTGAAAATAAGCAATTAGTGGTTTTTGTAAAGCTTCTATATTATTAACTGTGCGAACGATATAACATTATATTGGAATGGGGAAATAACAAGCGATTTACAAAGTTTGTTAAATGCAAATGATTAAATATTAAATTTACAGTATATTAAAGGAAACCATATAAAAATGGTAAAATGAGAACAAATTCTTGTATACCTAGTGATGTTTTAAACATTAATTTTTTTTTTATTATTAAAATTCTTTGTTGGAGAATCTTATTGCTATTAAAACTGGTCTGATGACCAACCATTAATTTTCTTCTAATAATCTTACAAACTAAACATTTACTATCGAAAGTTCATTCAACGATGTCCTTTAGATTGTTTTCTTCTAACAATTTCACTGGAGCACTATGTCCTGCTTTTACACAGCACACTACACCAGCTCAAATGGGTTGGGTCTCTTCCATCTTCGAACAAGATGTTGGTTGTCCAGCAGTTGAAGAGCTTCTGTATTGATCTGGAGGTGAAGTCTGACCTCATATCTGCCAGCAAACGTTTTGATCTCATCTTTAACCATTGGGATGTTGTTTTAAACATTCATGATACAAAAAAGAAAATAATGATGCTGGAATTATAATAAAATATTATACGCCGTAATATGCAATATAATATATTTATAATATGACTATATTATATCATATTATATTTTATGTGATACTTACGGTTTTCTTATGATATCTTATTTCTATATTCTTATGTATAAAATTAAATTTATAATTTTAGACAAAATTTCAACAAATCCTGGAATAGTTCTTACCAGAAACTTAAGGCCTCTATAGCTTAACGACATTTCAGAGACGAGGTCGTCAGTTGTTAGCTAGGTCCTATTTTACTTTTACTTATTTGGGTATTATGCCACCTCTGAAAAATACAAAAAATTAGTAAATCAACCTTTTCTCCGACGGATCAAAGATTGGTGTTTTGAAAAAATGTTTGTCTAATCAAGAACTCTCACACTAAAAAGCAGATTAACAAGATATAGCATTAAACACATCACTTAAAAACGTTTACGTTTCGAAAACTTATTAATATAAATTCATTAATTTTTTTGTATTTTTCATTGGTGGCATAATACCCAAATACATGAGTAATTAAACAATGCCACAAATAAATACTTTCATAGTCTTATTTCCTATTTTGTCAGAACACTTATTTGGTGGCATCAAGTATTTTAGGTTAATAAAATAAATAAATAAATGGAATATAATCACAGTAGGTATTTAAAAGTATTTCGGAAATATTATTTTCTCTCATCGCTATCATCATTTATCGAGAGGAATGTAAAGAGCTTGTAACGTATTTCTCTCTGTTCTTTTGTGAGAAGATAATAATTATGTTACACAGCGGACGGCAGCTGTTCGCCTATTAGAGCATGAGTCGTAGGTTCACTTGGTCAATCGTGTTTTCTAATAAGAGTCAACAAATCTCTCAATTTTGGGCGCCACTCCACCCTTGGTTTAATTGGTAGACAACTGGAGTACCTCTGAGTGATATGTACCAAATTAGAAATTAACGCTAACTAGCTGAAATAAAAATATAGTACCTCTTTCGACAAATAAAACTACACAGTATATGGTCCGAGATATGATCTATTTAATGGTTATGGCCACTGGTAGATTATAAAATATTCAAGTATTACAGCAGCCAATTTAACCTGTATAGAATTACAATTGAGATCTCTAGGGAAATCAAGAATCTAGATCCTTTTACAAGGTTAACCAATTCTGAAAGAGTGAAGCTCGTATACTTAAATTACTAATCAAATTTGAAAGAGTGAAGCTCATATACTTAAATTACTAATTAAATTTGTAACGAATTAATATGTAAGGCTTATCTGACCATCCGGTAATGTAACCATCAAAACAGGGCTTCGGACAGCGGTGATAACCAACTTAGATTTATCCTAACATCTCCAGCAGGCAAAAAGGCAGGTAGTATTCAAAATGCTCAGGACCATAAATAGTTCATCCCCAACTAAGACTTCAGGTTATCCATAAAAAATTAAACCAGGACCAAAAAAAATTAAATAACCAGATTTATAAGTGCAAACAGGATATCATCCTCTTGCTTAAATAATACCCAGGAAACCAGGTAGTCTAAGACTCTTGAATCTTAAAACTCATACTATAACCTAAAACCTAAAACCTAAAACATAAAACCCTGGAATACAAATCCCATTATAGTTATGTAATATAACGAAAAGTTAAATTCAACTCACCTCTGCATAAAGAGGGTTTTAAAAACTTAAGAAACATACTGAAAGTACGTCAGGAACGGCAATGCGGCAGCTAAAAAAATTAAAAGGTATATAGAACCACGTGGAGATATGAAATTTTTAATATAGACATACCTGTGAGGAATTTAGACTGACAAATAAATCCGACTGGGATAATACTTCGTAGTCATAGTCGACTAATACTATGCATAAAAATCCAATAAAGTATACATGAAGTCCAACCCTTGCGGATGTAAAATAGCTCTCTCAAACAGCCGACTACTTGCCCATCTCGGTTGTAAAAAGAAAAAGCCAGAGTTCCCTGTGAACTTCTCAAAAAACCCGTTCACAGAACATGATCACAGAATCCTTAATTCACGGAGTAACAAAAGAGTGTCACACAACAACACTATGAAATAGGTACGAAACTTCTGTATTATATGAAGTGCTATTATTTTAAAAAAGAAATCCAAGTGCCAAGTATGAATACCACTGCCTATTCGCCGCTAGATGTCCTAGTGTGTACTAAACTGCTAAATATAAAATAAAATGTATAATTTCGTGGTTTGGAAAAAACAGATGCTACAAGCTAAGAAAAATTTCAGCGAGTAGACTTTTGGACTTTATGAAAAGAACAAAGTTGCTCACTGAATAGAAAATCGGCAGGATGCGCAATAGGCCTAGGTGACCGCAGCGCTTTGGGACTCGCTATAGAGGAACCGCAGCGCAGGAGAGAGAAGAAGAAGAATGTAAAGAAAATTATCTTAAACAAGGCAAACTGTACTTTTCTATGGATCTTTCAGTATTCTCACCAGTGTAATGATTTTCAGTGATTGAAAAGTTTACAAACAATAATTGAGGTACCCAAATTTTCAGATACAATTTATTACGTTGCAAATCTCATCGAAAGCGTTGCTTGAAAAGCCTGTATACTTTAAACAGAGCATGAAGAGATTTTATTCAGTACTTTTGGAGTGTACAAGTTTAGTATCAGCCGGCGTGGTTTATAAATTGTATCCCAATTATTTTCACAGAGTTTAACTGACTAGGTAGAGGATTTCCTCCGCTTTATTTTGGACATGCTGCATTAAATAATCCAAACTGGATCTATGGACGACATTTTTTGTACTTTGGTGTGCATTTTGTGTGGGCTTTCAAGAACCTGAAAAAATGTAATTCAAAAAAATAATTTATAAGAAATTAGATGGATTTAAATATTTTAAGGTATGCAAGGTATCTCTGATACTGGGTAATCACTGGATAATATTGAGCTGTTGGATTCAAAATATGAAGATATTTCTGAGAAAAATGTTTAATCTCCAACAAAATGTAAACACGTCAATTGATTTATATATATTTTTTTGTGAATACTGAATATAAGTGACGTTGTTTTCGATTCTGTAATTTAAGTTATAAGCATTTAAAAGTTTCCTAAACTGAGTAGATAAATATCCCAGTTAAAAACAGGTTATTTACGTTTGTTCACTGGATAATGAATATGGACCGATTGTCCATATTCATTATCCGAAAATATAAATAACTCAAACGCTAATGAAAACATTTTCAACATAAAATTGACCCCGTCAAAACAATTGGGTAACTTCAAAGCCATTAAAAATTAGCTGTTAAAGAAAATTGGATTGTTTTGAATGCATAACTTGAATAAATCTTACTATTTGTGAAAGCACACTGAGGGAAAAATCTTGCTTAAAACAGCTAATAAGTCATAGTTTTTTGAAATTATTGTTATTTGGAAGTATTTAATTGTTGAAAATTAATAATTGATATTAATAATTGTACTACAATGGTTTAAATCCAATTATTAATCCTAGAACAAAATATTTATTCTTATGAAATGCATTTATTTCCCACAACTCAATATTTAATTGAAATCGCGCTTGCGCGTACACTATCTTCTCCAGCTTCTCGGACAGTGGCCATTATACTCATAGCAGTCATGGCACAGCCATTTTTGTTTCATGTTGTGTGTTTCTTTGCAAGTAAAGTAAGTGTAATTAGCCATTCAGTGAATAATAATATAACGAACTAATCTCCTAACGAACTTGTATCCAATAATACGCAAATAATTATAATAGGTCTTATGGGCCTTTATTTATAATTGCAGTGAAGTTGGAAAACCTACGCCAGATGTTCTAAGGTGACAACGGAGGTGGCTTCGTCAGACACTGTTATTTATTTCAAAATATATAAATGTGTATATAAATAAATTAATGTTAATTAACTTAGTCAACTTTTTTTTTTTTGCTAACCCAACTATTTGTCTATTCAAATAATTTATAAAAACAAGTACCTATATATCTTTAATACTCAAAAATTAAAAAACTTATTAATGTTACTTATTTCAGACAGAATATAATTACAATTTCAAAATTTTTGGTGCAGATTTTAAAATAAATACGGTTAGTAAGTACATATTCTTTTTTCAATAATTTTTTATTACTTAGTTTAGGTATAATGTATTCATATTTAAGAGATACCGTCAGAGAGAGAGAGAGAGAGAAACTGAAGAGATCTAATGGATCGAAACAGCTGTCTGTCGTTTGGTATTAAAAGCGATTGACGCTGATGTGGTGGTAGCGAATACACCTCTGTCTATGTTAAAAATAAACAATAAATAAACAACACTCTTTCCCCTTTTTTTAATAAAAGTCTAGAATTCGTCTAACCAAATCACTAAAATTAAAAATTAAATTAACAAAATATTTATAATATATAAATCCAAATATCTATATAAATATATAAAAATATTATTCAAAAAAGGAATAATAAATTTTTGTTTTTTAGAAAATCTCAAAAACCATCGCAGTAGGTCATAATTCTTTAATAGACTCGGAATCAGCAGAAACTTTTTAAAGCCCCTTCCTCAATTAGACAACCTTGTATCTCTTACGGTTTCCGAGATCCCCATACAGGGATTCAAATTTCGGACGCTCCGTATACTCTCGTTGCATGAAGTTTTTAATTCTAGACATGATATTTTTTACAAATTTTTTAAGGCAGTATTCCTTACTTGTGTATGAAGAATGAAGAACTCGCTGTGTTCTGTATATTATAAATATAAAATGTAAAATTTTAATTTTCTCTATAGGCTAATGAAAATATATTTATACAGACTATATTTCACTATCATAAAAATTGTCCTGAAAAATTTAACTTGTAAGTTTTAATTTCTGAAATGTTTAATTTAATGACTGCATTTTTTTGTTCAAAAACTTAATACATAATTTTCAAATTAATGATTGACTATTTTAATGTCATATGTAGGCAAGATCGTTAGTGACATAGTTATCTTAGGTAGATATATTAAAATTCTTACATATATGTGCATCTTTCGTAAGAACTTATAGGGGTTACGTTAATATTACGTTATACACACTTTAAATTTTAATTAGTTTTAAAATGAACTTGTTACACAAAACTGGTCAAGTTCAGAATATTATTTCGCCGCATTAAGCTGAAAGCTCTTAGGAATTGAAATTAATTTTTCAAACGTTTCCTCTTTCACGAAAGACTGTTGTGGAAGGAAACACTTAGGTCTGACCCTTCTAAGTACTTAATACCCTACAATATGTTTTCTCTAGATATATATTTAAATAATAATTTCTCCACAGGTAAAATACAACGTCGAAATATCAGACGGCCTACCTAGGGACCCAAGGAAAATAAACCGATTACAAAGTTTCAGCAAGCTTAAAAATATAATTACTATTTCTGTTTCTTATTAGTTACCCAGCTTCATAAGGTAAATATTACTAAAAGAGAATACGAACAGTTTGTGGTAATTCTGATGTGGATACATGACAAAATACAGGACTTAAAAATTTGCAAAATAGAACACAAAACATACACAATCAATAAAAAGGTGGGTGCGTTTATATTATACTGTTAAGAGTCTATTCACTGGTCCGAAATGAGCCCAAAATCGGCGTTCGTCTCGTATCTAATTATAAAAAAAACTATAAAAGATAGCGATTTTTAGTAAAAAAGTATTAAAAGATAAAACTTTAATCTAAATTCCTATAGTAGTAATTTTTTGTAATTCATTTTATTTTTAAAATTCCAGGCAAACAATCTTGTACTAAAATAGCGTATTTTCTCTAAAATACATGCATTAAACAAAAATTTGCTACTATAGGGATCTAGTTTATATTTTGATCTTTCCAGTGATATATAATTTATAACATTAAAAAGAAATTTTGTTGCAATTATAAGACAAATCCGGTACCCTTGCAATGAGGGCTAACTTTGTTTCCATGTGCCTTTTTACTTCAGCTTTACGTGCACCTCCGAAATCTAAATAATTCGGTAGTGGAAATATGTAAGTCTTCACCCATCGGCTACCCAACCTCTCAACCCGACCCCGAATTCATGTCTGTCAAATCTACAATGAATGGACCCTTAATGGCAACTTCCAATACTAAGTTGTTTAGAGCTTATAGTAAAGATATCTTAATTTTGTCAGTATTAAATGATTCTTCTGCATTGTGGTTCTTATGGTATAAATTTGTAGTTCGTCGCTTTGACATAATACAGGTTTAACAAATTATCCAATATATTTTGATTATTAGTGACCTTTTCTTATTAATTTATATTATTAAAAAGAAGTGAATGTATAGTAACATAGGAAACTGAAACGCATTTTGTTACTTTAAGAAGATTTCCGAAAAGTCCAAATATCTATTAGCAAAATTTTAATCTTTTACCACTTGGCAAACGTCAAAAAAGTAAATAACTGATACGACGTTGTAATTGAGAATATAGAAGATATTACCAAAACTGAAGAGAATGATCGTTAGCAATTATTCATAATCAATGGATGGTTGATTTAATTCAGCATAAATCAATATCAAGTATTATATAGCAGTAATATAATGTCTCTACCCCTCACTCTAATGACAAGCGTTTTCTTTTAGATGATTTGTAATATTGAATAATATATAGTATATAGAACAATAAAAATATAGAATAGGATAATTTAGAGTACTTTAGTAATATTTCTTTATATAACAGATGATATATTATTGCTAGAAGAATATATTATGCTGAATCGTAGCGTTCTTCCACGTATAAGTTATAGACAATTATTATCCAAAATACTAAATACCAAGATTCTATTATTTATAAAAATAATATTAGGTATGTTCTAAAAATATCTTATTTACCCATGTAATGATCGAGCGAATATGTTACATAGACCGTTCCATCATAACTCAGTTCTTCAAAAATATATACGTCAAGTCTTTTATCTATGTAGATTTTCGTGAAGAATCGCAAAAAGTGAGTATGAGTATGAAGTTTGCTTTATTTAACTTTTAAAACCTGGGGCCAGGTGCCCTAGTACAGTTTTATATACTATGGACAATCTTGTTGATAGAATTTTATCAAATATTTAAAGATGATTTTCATTACCATAAAAAAATGGTGTAAAATATATTTAATGAATACTTGCTAAAGATGGAAAAAAGAGAAATTTAAATTCGTAATAACCTAATAAAATATACATTTAATTATACAAACTTTGTCTATAGAAATAAATTTTTCTCGAGTTTCGCAAAATATCTGTCCCATTAATATTGTAAATTGGACCTAATAATCTTCTCCAACATTCTCTTTCCTCTTTTCTAAATAATTTAAATCCTGGTACTAACAGAGCAGGATCTGCTTGAGGGCAAAAGGAAATGTAAGCAACTCGTTTCCTACATTTACATTATCTCAGCATTATACATGCTCACTGTAGGAAGTAATTTATCCACTTATGCTTGTGTGTATGCGTTCGTAGTTTTGAACAAATATGTGGTAATGTTCGTGGAAAGTACACTAGAGGAGCACAGCTATATAATTAAAGGACAGAGAAAATTTTTGTTCTAAACTATTATAGTAACTCTACTAGACCGGCAGTTAGTGACAGATTTTTGGGTTGTAATTTTAGTCAGATGTCTTTGAGAGGGTATTATAATGAGTATATTTTCATGCCAAAAAGAAATGAATCAAAGAGTCATCCCGGGTTCTTCATATAAAAAATGAGTTTTCATATTTGTTCGCAAATTATGCGTTTTAGTAGGATTTTAGTTAGGCTGGATTTTGGTCACTTGGAAAGGGGAAGGGAGGATGTGGTAAAAAGAATGCCAATAATTTGCAAACAACAAACGAAAGTTTGTTAACGGAAATTGGACAGTTGGTCCTTTTTTTGGTTTTCACTTTTAAAATCCTCTAAAAAGGTTTACGTTTCCTTTTTGTTTTATAATTTTTACTTTTACAAGTGAAGAACAAAAAATAAAGGTCTACGTCAAAAAATTGATATTAATAGAGGGCATACTACTATAATTACGATATTATGATAATATTTATACTTTAATTTATTAAAATTTTCTGTTTTTTCTTTTATGATATAAAAAATAAGTTTATAAAAATTACCGTTATGGCTATAAAAAAGCGTTCGCGGATCAGAACGCGGGGTTATTAACGTTAGGATAAATTATTTTAACTATCTTATTTTGGGTTTATTTATTGGTAAAAATATATTAGAATCAAAAACCAAAAACCTCTTTAGCTCACTGATAATATCGCAAATGCTTACACTGCAGCAAAAGGCACTTCCAAAGTTTAAAAAAACTAACAATAAATAACATCATGAAACATAAGTCGTGGAGCCTAGCTCTGTCAATGAACTAAGGTGAATTAATATTCTATCAACTTTTTCTGAGGTACTTGAAGAAACTATAAGCTATCAAATGAAATTGCAATTAAATAAATATAATGTTTTGCCTGAAAAAAAGTGAGGCTTTAGAACGGATTATAGCTGTACATACAACTGCCATTTTCATTGATATCTACCTCTTTGGATCTATACTCCAATAAACATTCGGCAATTGGTTTCAACTTACATATTTTCTGAATAACTTTATTATACAGTTACTACTCATTTTTCCTTGTCGTTATTTGCTGTGGCACTAACTCGTTGGTTTAGTTTGGCGGTGACCATTTTAAAGAACAAAGCAAAAATAGTATATATTAAAAATTGAATAAGATACTGAGATGATAATACTGTTATCCAAAATTTAACAATACAATTTTATTTATTTTTATTTCATCTCTAATTCGTTGTAGAATTTTTTGTCGTTAAATTCTGCGAAATAGAACTTGCTAGAGTTATTTTATGAGACGAAAATACGTGTACGATTCCATTAGAAAGTAGCTGTAATATTTTCTAATGTTCATAAATTTTCCTTCTCCTAATTCATCAAGAAAAGATCCACTCCAGTCATCAAGATAAAATTGAAAAAAAATATCTTGGCAGTATTTTTACAATAGGACTTATGTTGTTTTAGAGACATACACATCAAACTCTTTGATTTGGATACACTAAGTATCTAACTTGATCTAGCGGGATCAGCTGGATACGAGTTGAAAACCACAAAGAAAGTTCAAAAAGACCAGCGGAAAATAAATGGAATCTTGTACACGGAAAACCGAATTTTCATTATATTATAGCAAGAACAAGTTTCAACAACATAATTTCGTCAAATATTTCCGGTTCTCATTTGATGCTAAACATCATAAGACACAGTTATATAGGCATTGTTATTTTGGGTAAAGCAAAATTTTATATAATTTATTCATACTTTTACATACCTAATTTACAAAAATATTTTCGATCCATATCTCAAGGCTGTTTCAAAGCCATAATTCTGTGTTCGAAAATTCTGTTTTCTTTCACTGTTATTCGTTCTTCAGAGGGTCCGTTTTAAGTATTTAAATTATAAGATACTATTCCAGTAGTCCTTGTAATATTTATAAGAAACTGTACACTGAGCAGATTTTCCTTATTGCATTGAGATATATACAGGGTCATTCACAATGACCGTCTGTTGGACGTATATCATTTTGGCAGGCGATCTATTTTTTGAAATATTTTGGGTTGCATTCTACTTCCTGTTATGTCGAAAGTCTAATTCAACTTGCTTATTTTAAATAAAACACCCTATATATATATATTTGAATATCCGAAGATAGTATAACATTCTGAGTCAAAAATATGTCATATACTCTATAGCTACAACCAACCGAGATATTTGACATTTTATAAAAACATTGACAGGGGCAAGGGTTCGCGAGAACCGTATCTCCGAAACGGATGGGTGTAGCTATAGGGTATGTTACATATTTTTTACTCAGAATTTTATGCTATTTTCGGAAATTCAAAAATATACTGGAATTTAGAATAAGCAAGTTGACATAGACTTCCGGTAAAACCGGAAGTAGAAAATAAGCGAAAATATTTTTAAAAACAGATCTTCTTTCAAAATGGCTTCTGTCAAAACTTCAAACTTATATCTCTATTAGTTTTGGAGATACGACTAACAGGCTGTCACCGTAAATGACCCTGTATATATACGTGTATAATAATAATATGTTGCTTTAACCCCAGTAATTTTTCCATGTTAACCCACGGGCATTTTCTCACCCTTGATCCGCAACTTCCGACGAAAGTCTGACTAATGCTTCTGATGTTGGGAATCAATCGACGGCAATTGCCCTGAGCAATGTATTAGAATTTTTTATCCCAATAGCCCATGTACAGGATATATCCATGTAACACATTGATTGGGAATTTCATTAATGTTTATTTGCAACCTAAAAGCCTGGTTTGTCTGACCAGATCGGTCCGAAATATTTCGGCGATATAGCACGAAAAACTTCGTTAGCGTTTGCGGTAAAACCCAGTAAATGTGTAGTAAACGTTAGCGGTTTGTATAGGAGATCGGCACGAAATTTCAGGAAAGTGTACGGTTGTTAGTGGACATCAGTTCCTCAGTATCAAGCGCGTTTTGATTTCAATGATTTGAGGAGGTACAGAGTTCCCGAAACTTGTTGAAAAGGTTATGTATTCCGCTATTTTTTTTAATGGTAGAAATTACTTGATTGACATAAGATGTCCATCGATAAGAAATATCACAAATTAGACTTTTATGCCCTAGAAGATGAAATATTAATAGAAAATGTGAAAGAAATTCCTCCATATGGAAAACTTAAAAGCTACAACTTATACAACTTTTTAATTTGTGAGGTTTCGAAATATCACCTGAAGGAACCACTGATACATATATCTGATGTACCATCTACCAGACAAAAGTTCCTGCGCACATTAACTGGTGTAATACAGGGTGTCCTAAGATAATGTGACACATTTTAATGGCTTATAACTTCAAGGTAAAATGAGATAGCGACGAGCGGTTTTCACTGGCGTTCTTAATTTGTAAAAAAACTAAGCAAAATAAGAATAGGGAACGTTATATAGAGTAAGGTTAAAATTTAATAGAGAATCCAAAAATATAATAATACGCAGGGTGTTCCATAAGAGATTTTCGATTTTATGGAGGTTTAACATATACATGTTTGAGCCATTTGTCAAAAACACCCTGTATATTGATCAGATAATATCGATTCATAGAAGTAATTTCTGAGTTCAATTTTCTACGAAATAAACCCCATTTATCTTTTTTTGGGTGTCTTATTTGTTTTGCCGGGATTTTTTAAACAGGTGTTTTTTAAAGCTTTTTTTCTTTAAATGCTAATATCTTCGTAACGGTAAATGATAGGTATAGGGTACTCTTAACAATGTCGACCTAGAATTTTAAGGAGAGTTCAAAAACGTAATTGAATATAGGGTGTCCCATTTAAAAAAAAGAAAGTTGATGCCTGGATCAGAAAAACTGAACAACCTGTATTCAAGAAAGTTATAAAAATTAAAAATTCAGGTAAAAACAAAAAACTTTCGTATTTAACTTTTTCTCTACCTTTTATACTTTCTAAGATAAGGGGATAGAGGATCATATTTTGGACACCCTGTACATCTTTAATGTTTGAGGTTAAATTGCTGAATGTGCCCACCGTTTTCTTCAACACACTTTTGCAATCTAAACTGCATATTGTTGAAGGCAAGTTCTAACATTTCCGATGTTATGGTCTGAAAAACATTAGTTATGTTTAGCTGTTTTATATTTTGTACAACAGGAATGTAACAACTACCTTTAACGTAACCCTATATGAAAAAATGAGGTACGGTTAGTTCGGGAAAATGTGCAGGCCATTCTATTGGTCCGGTTCTACCTATCTATCCTTTGATGCATTCAGTTATTCTGCACTGACAATGTAAAAAAAGACAAAAAATGTGATCTTCCAAAAAAATTATGGGCTATTGAAAAGGGCTGGTGTGTAAATTGAACTAACTCCTTTATTTTTTGGTACAACTCTATCAAAAACTATACATTTTTGAAAAGAGGAAAAGTGTCTGTATCGAGTGGTAACATAATCTACAGTGTGTTCCATTTAAAAAATGATCACAATTTTGAATTAAAAAGTGGCAATTTTTTTCAAGCACCTGTAGAAGTAAAACAAACTAGTACTAATGACAAGAGAAAACTTTTTGTAAAATTAAGAGCATCAGTGAAAACCGCTCGTCGCATCTCATTTTGCCTTGAACTTATAAACCTTTAAAATGTGTCACATTATCTTGGGACACCCTATATCTTGCCGAAAGCTGTTTTTAGATAAAATGTTTTGATTTTGCAATTGCGGGAAGGTTTTATCTACTGATTTATAAAAAATATATATTTAGATTTTTTATAATCAACTAGAATGGAGAACTTGTAAGTTCTGAAAATAGAGTATGACAAATTGAGAATATGACATCAAGCATGGCATGAACATCATAGCATTGTCAGCATCATGTTCTATCTGCTTCTTAGGTCTCTTATTGGTATATTTTTCATACTATACAGGGTGTCCACCTAGTGCGCGTAAGTCCAATATCTGGGTTAATAAAAGAGATAACTTAATTTTTTTTTCTACAGGGTTGTCTAATATCCCGAGCTGCACAAAATGAAAATATATTTACATATTCAGGGTGTTCAGTTTTTCCTGGACAGGTACCAACTTAATTTTTTTAAATGGAAACCTATATTTTTTATGGCATTATCGAATTCTACGTAAAAAATTAGTGGGACTTTGTGCATAACACTGCTATTGAAATATTGATAGTTTTCGAGATATTTGACTTTTAATTTTTTTTTCTTATGTTTCGTCACTTCTAATAGTTGACATAATTATGGTTGTATGACAGCTAGAAATTATTTTTTTTTCAGAAACTGTAGAGTGAAGATGGCTCTTTCGAAAACCGTATCAAAAGTTGACCTGCGATATACAGGGGGCAACAGAAATCGTGCCAAACCTGATGGTTTAAAATTTAAAAAATCTCGACTTTTTCAAATGGAACACCCTGTGTTTTATGATTTCATTAGATGCCTTTCTGTAGACTCTACAATTTTATAATAGCTTTCCCTATACCTAAGTTGCGTAGTTTTTGCAAAAAACCCACTTTTATGAAAAATACCCGATTTGCGCACTCCTTTGACGGAAAAAATATTGTAAGGCTATTTATTTTTATAAAATGTATTAGTTTGCACTTCTTAAAATAAAAATAACTGAAAAATTTAGATAATTTCAGTTTAATAAACAAGTCTTTATGGAAAGTTACCATTTATTTGTAAATAAAAGTAAAAAATCATAAAAGCTCTACATGTAATTAAGAATTAGCAAAACTGGCGTATGCTTTAGAAGAAGTTCATGGGAATTATTTGCTAGCAGCACGTATTTATAGAGATTCCCACGTGCTGACTGTTTTGAAAATGTGAAAGAAAGATTTGAAAGAACAGCAAATGGGAATTATGAGAAAACTACCAGGAGACATGGGAGTAACAACGATAATATTTAGTTTAATGTTGTGGTTTCTGCTGTTGATAATTCCCATGAACTTCTTCTAAAGCATACGCCAGTTTTGCTAATTCTTAATTACATGTAGAGCTTTTATGATTTTTTACTTTTATTTACAAATAAATGGTAACTTTCCATAAAGACTTGTTTATTAAACTGAAATTATCTAAATTTTTCAGTTATTTTTATTTTAAGAAGTGTAAACTAATACATTTTATAAACATAAATAGCCTTACAATATTTTTTCCGTCAAAGGAGTGCGCAAATCGGGTATTTTTCATAAAAGTGGGGTATTTGCAAAAACTACGCAACTTAGGTATAGGGAAAGCTATTATAAAATTGTAGAGTCTACAGAAAGGCATCTGATGAAATCATAAAACACAGGGTGTTCCATTTGAAAAAGTCGAGATTTTTTAAATATTAAACCATCAGGTTTGGCACGATTTCTGTTGCCCCCTGTAAATCGCAGGTCAACTTTTGATACGTTTTTCGAAAGAGCCCTCTTCACTCTACAGTTTCTGAAAAAAAATTATTTCTAGCTGTCATACAACCATAATTATGTCAACTATTAGAAGTGACGAAACGTAAGAAAAAAAAATTAAAAGTCAAATATCTCGAAAACTATCAATATTTCAATAGCAGTGTTATGCACAAAGTCCCACTAATTTTTTACGTAGAATTCGATAATGCCATAAAAAATATAGGTTTCCATTTAAAAAAATGAAGTTGGTACCTGTCCAGGAAAAACTGAACACCCTGAATATGTAAATATATTTTCATTTTGTGCAGCTCGGGATATTAGACAACCCTGTAGAAAAAAAAATTAAGTTATCTCTTTTATTAACCCAGATATTGGACTTACGCGCACTAGGTGGACACCCTGTATGTAAAATAGTAATTACCTAATACCTACTTCCTAATTATTATAAGACATTTTTCTTATCTAATATTTTATCATTATTACTTTGTGAATGTCGTCCTCCCCTATTTATAAATTATCTGTAAACTTGTAATACCTTCTGGTGAAATTAAACTCCTTGCAATATTACCACACATACGCTGAGATAAAATAAAAAGGAAGTCAACATGCTGAATCCTTTCCTATATCGAAATCCGTATTCCCAGAAGAAGTAGTGAAGTGCGGTACCCCCAGAGGGCGCTTGTAATTAAGGAAGTCAGGCGAACATCGCTCAGCAAGAGCGATTAGTTTTATTTCTTTGCTCTGACGTTGTTGATGGAAGATAGATTTTCCGTAATCTTGCTGTTTACTGAGGTATTTTATTGCAAAAGTCAAACTACTAGAAGGATTGCTGATGTCAACGTTTAAGGAGAAATGAAATCTTTAAAACCACCATTTTACAGGCAATTATTTCTTAATTAAAGAAAAAAAGATAATTGCGGTTCTCTGTCGGGATTTAGAGGAGATAAAAGCTTATTGGTGCTATTTAAATGAATAGCCAATTTCCAACTTCTCGCTGCATAACTATTTAAGAACATGCACCAGAAGCAATTAAGGAATTAATAATTAAGTAGAATAAAATCTCATTAAGAATTAAAATACTGCTGTGTAGTGATATTGGGAAACAAACCTGTAAATTATATTAAAAGGATAACATTAAGCAGAAATAAGGAAACTTGAAATGATAATTATACAGGGTCTGTCATTTGGAAGGAGTCGTTAGAGATATCTATATAACAGTAATAATAACATCTTTACCTCCATTTTAATTATAACCATTTTTTTAGTGAGGCGAGAATGAAGTGAGTTTTTTTATATCCTATATCCCCATTTAGTGCAGTCGTGAGGGAAAAACATGCAAAACTCCATTAATTAAGGGACAGTCACACAGACTCATGCTAACTTCTCACACTAAAAAATGATATTCCATCCTAACTTGCACGCATTGTTGGTTGCCAATCTAATTTAACTAAGAATTGTCAGGTCATCATGAAATCGCACAGGCTACTTCTGGGTATACAGACCAATACTCTGAACCCTAACAAATAGAGTCGATATAATAAATATACAATCTATTCAGAGAAAACTTTTTAATTGAAATGCTACCCCTGTATTTCTTACTTCAACGTAAAATGTGTTACTAAATGAAACTATTTAAATGAAACTGTGTAACTTATTCCATTTTTTATAATATAAGCATTGAAGTGGTTAGTTACAATTTTTTGGGCCATTTGCCATTTCATTGTATTTTCAGGAACTTTTCATCACTTTGGTACTACCTTGACAACAAAAGAATATTGAAAAATTTATTATTTACGTTTTATATATTTTTCAATGATAATATTAATTTGTAGATATTTGGCACGTGTCAGTTTGTATTATAAAAAAATGTTACACTGTTATTGTTACAGCTGAACTTTGAAATTTATAAAAAACTTTAAGATAAAATCGATTTTTATACCCACTTATAAAGTATTAATCTTTTGGCCGTTTATATTGATAATTGGTTTCTCAAGGAACAATTCTAAATAATCGATTTAGAGGTATAAGGTACCTCGAAAAGGAATTAAATACTACGCTCTATATTCAATCATTATAGATTCAGATATTCCTTATATATTTATCAACATTTTATCAGACTAATTTACCATATAAATTTGATAACCCCCAAATCCAAAGCTGAAGACTGTGTTGCAAGGGAGTTATATTTGAAAAATACAGACACACTCCAACCTACATCACGCGGTCCGAACCCAGGATGGTATGGTATGCAAAATTAGTGTTTACAAGTTTACAAACAGATACAGTTCTTTAAAAGATTAATTTTTCTCATCGTGGCTAATTTGATAAAAATGTTTATGAATATTTCTTGAAAACAGTATAGAATGACAAAAAAGTAGTAAAAATAAATTAAGCACCTATATTAGAAAAAATAGAATTTGTTTTTCTTATCTAGGAATCATCACGCCAAATTCTGAGATATACCTACTTTCAAACATTTACATTAACTCATTATTCATATTTTATATTCCAAGAGATGTCAATCAGAGTTAGTTAATGAATATGGAGACTAAAAACTGAAAAATTACGTTTATTTAAAGATATTTCCACAAACTACAGATTCTGGAAAATATTTTGTTTTTATTTCTACGAATTGCATATATTCAAGTTCAGTGAAGATATACGATCTGCAAATTCGAAAGGCAGGCCAAAGTTTTGTACAAGCTGATTCATAGCATCTATATGCAAAGGAAAGGAATTAATACTGAAAAATAAATCAGAATAAAAGCGGACGGTGTACCTACTACAGTATTTTCTGATGTTGATGGGAAACTTACAAATTAGGTAGGTATACAGGGTGGTTCAAATTTTATGCAGGAAAATTCTAGGACGGATAGATCTCTTTAAAATAATATGTGTTTGCCATATAAACATAGGTCTGGAACAGCTTCGTTTTGGAGATACAGGGTGTTGAAGTTGAAAAAAAATTTTCATTTTTTATTTATATCTCTGACAGTTTTAAACCAATTGCACACGAAATTTTAATGTCCCACCCATTTCTCTACGAAAAAGTATTCTTACATTTTTTTCGTAAAACGCACCGTTACGGAGTTAATCGATATTTTATGTAACCATGTCATGTCCTTTCCTAAAAAAATTATACTTTAAAATAAAATTATACCTCGGTGTGGTCCGATTTTTATGAAGGAAACTTCGAGGGCAGATAGATCTCTTTAAAATAGTAGGTGATTGCCTTATAAACAAAGGTCTGGAACGGCCTCGTTTTGGAGATACAGGGTGTTTAAGTTAAAAAAGTAGATTTCTTTGTTTATGTCTCCGGAATCTATTAATCGAATTCAATAAAATTTGGTACAGTTTATGTATGATAGTAGGCCTTGCATTCCCTAAAATATAAGCTCTAAAAGTTCAACCAGTGGTGTACAACTGGACAGGGCTCACCCCCTTTTTTATAAAAAAAACCTATGCCACTGCATTTTTTACAAGTTAATTTTGTTGCTTATTTAGTTGTTATTTGGTAAATGTAACTTTATTATTATTTTCATTTAAATTACTCTTATTTGTGAAAATAGTGGATTATGCCTCCAGGGGAAATTAATTTAAAATAAAACGCGCCAGGAACTCTACCTCACAGATGGTGTGGAAATAAGTTTAAATAATTTTGTTGATATGCTTACAAATTGCATTTACTTTTATGCATAAACATAAATATTCTTGTAATATTACAGTTAAAAGTGTCTGCCACAAGAGTAATGTATTGGTATGAATAACTTGAGAACGGCACCTGAGACGGCATCTGAGAACGGAAATTTAGAGAAAAAATTCAAGATACCGTTTTTTACGTATTTTGTGCATTATAATATAAATATGTTACAATAACTTGTAAAAAATGCAGTGGCGTAGGTTTTTTTTATAAAAAAGGGGGTGAGCCCTGTCCAGTTGTACACCACTGGTTGAACTTTTAGAGGTTATATTTTAGGGAATGCAAGGCCTACTATCATACATAAACTGTACCAAATTTTATTGAGTTCGATTAATAGATTCCGGAGACATAAACAAAAAAATCTATTTTTTTAACTTCAACACCCTGTATCTCCAAAACGAGGCCGTTCGAGACCTTTGTTTATATGGCAAACACATATTATTTTAAAGAGATATATCCGTCCTCGAATTTTCCTGCATAAAATTTGAACCACCCTGTATATTGTTATACCTATATAATTGCTGGGAATTTATAAACTTATTATAGGTATCCTAAAGACAACTCCCCTATCGTTAAAAAGACCTCACCGATGGTAATTTTGCTTTGAACTTAATTGCAGTTTCCTGCACGCTATTTCTGTGTTGCTTTTGTGTATAAATTTAGCTATTACACGTCCAAGTGGTTAGGAATTAATTATCCACCAAAAGAGCTTTTATTAGGCTATAATCCAGATTCAAGATGGAAATATTTGTTTGAGATTGTTTACATTGTAAGTGACCATGAAATTTATGCGAATCATCATTTCTGTGCAATTGTTGTAGATTAACAAACCAAAAACAGTTAAGATAATATAGTAGGAGCACGGTTTTAAATTATGTTTAGTAATACAAGGTTGTGTGCTTTTTTGTTATAGATATTGACTTGAATGACATTTCTTTTTATAAGAACAGTTAATATTGAAGATGTTTACATCTTTCTTTATATAGGAATTAAGTCAAAAAGTTAAATAAGATATCATTTATTAATGAAATTATCAAATATTATGGTTCAATAAAGTTTTAATTTTCCTCGTCACCTATAACCTAGGTACGCAAAGGAATAACCTTATTGCTTTTGAGATATGTCGAAAACAACTACCTTGCGTGCTATATGCTTCCTCCAACATTGAATTACAACGATATATCTTGATATAACCTCAACTTATTATCTTTTATATATTTTTCTTTTAATAGTGTTATTTACATTTTTTAAATAACGAAATATTACACACAAGCGTCTACATTGCATTAAAAATAATTATGGTCACATACCTTATGTATTGAATTTTAATTATTAAATTTTCAATAATTTTATTTTATTTCATTAAAATTCAAAATAAAAGGTATGTACCCATAATTATGTTTTTAGTTATGTAAATATGTCCCCCTAAATTATCCGCTAAACCGCTAAACATACACCTCTCTAATTGGAAGAACATAAAACATTGTGAGATTAGCAATGTTGGCAACAAAAAACTGTGAAGACCTGTATTACAAATAGATTCCCCACAGGGTGATCCAAAGTTGAACCACTTGAATAATTCGATACGGCTACTACAATCCGTTATGGTTATTTATTGTTCATCTAGCTTAACCTAGACAGTTACTTTCTAATTTTCTGTTGCAAATAATCCTTTTAATAAATGTAAATGCGTAGTTTGCGTAATACATAAAAATAAAAAATTGAAAGCTGTCAAAATGATTTTTATATTACAATATACGTCTTTCACATTCCTTTATGTCGGATTGTCTAACGCTTGGTTCGACAATCTTTTGTTGTAAAAGGTCCAAATATTGTGCGTGGGAATTAGCGCGGGCCACACTTGGGTCATATGTCATTACAGTGTACCTATAATAGATACGTGTGTACAAATATTTTAGTTTTCAAAATAAAACACTAATTATATATTTTTACGACATTTATTGTAGTTGTTAAAATGCTCTGCTTTTGTAAAATTAAGGATATTGTTGTAGCTGCAATTGACATACAAGTTTTTCTATATTAGCTTGCATTTTTGAAGTAGAGACGGATAGTATTGCTACTAAATGTATTGTGAATCTGATAACCGAGAACAGTGTTTGTTTTTTTTTCCGTAATTCAGAATTGAGAAAGTTTGCTCACAAATATATACCTACGTACTATCCAACATAGTGATTATTTACTGAATAAACCTTTTTAGCTCCTTGTAGTTTTCAGATGGCAAACTCCACCAGAAGTTAGTTTTTTCCTTAAAAGTCGTTAAGGGTGGTATCACTTTGCAAATTTACCACATTGATTTGCAATTATCAATATGCACTGCGAAGGGGAAACCAGTTTCAAACTCAGTTTGAAGTTGCACCTGTTATTGCGTTTTTCATTTTACTATTTTGCCAAACAAAATTTACCCCACCTTCTTCTGCTTTTTGTCTATTTGAAAAATGATCAGGGTTTTTTATCGATATGCTTGATAAATAATGTCAGATTCGTTTCAAATGATTTAAAATATTTATACATATTGCATATCAATTTGCTTTTTCTGTTTGTTTTTGTTTACGGGTGGCGTCCTCCCTTTCTTACCACTCTTGCTCCCTTTCACTCCGTTGTGTATGATAATGTCCGTCACGTGCATTGCGGCGAGAATCTTGCAGGTCGTAAGACTAAGCTTGGGTCGCTGGTTGCCGACCGTGGTTACCGACCGCTGGTTTAACGTACTATTAAAAGCAAGATTACAAGAAAAATATTATACAGTTAAGGATACACTGATTTAAATTAAAGTTAAGTAGACTGTTAGTTGGGCAACAGTATATCTAACATGTGAAATATATGTTAGTATGATAAATATATACTCTATTTTCATAAGGACAGAGCGCGAAGTTTCAAAACATTCGTGCACTTACCAATGAAAGCACTTGCCAGTTAAACGGGAAATGAAAGGGGTGTTTCACGATTCCTTCTTGGTTTAAGCTTTCGACTTTTTCAGGTTATACCAAGTTTAGCGTGCAACGAAACGAATATATTATTTATTTAAGAATGCTACTGCCCATACAGATTAGTATCCAATTATAGAGTATGAGAATTACATAGATATACTCAAATATTACTACCATAAAGTGAGTAATAAAAAACCATAAAGTTATATGAAACTTAATTGAACAATAAAGTAATAGCAAAATAACCTTATCTGGCTTTACACTAAGTAGATTCTTTTATATTATAACAGGCAAATATGTTTAAGTTGCTTTTTAAAAATTGTTTTATGGCGTTTATAAGTAAATTAGAGAAAAGGTGCGAGTTCAAAAAAAAAGATGACACTACACAGTAAAAAAAAACGAATAATTTGAACACTAAATCCACACTCATCAGTGTGTATATAGTCCACACTTGGCAGTGTTAGACATATCAGTGTATTATTACATTACATAAAAGTAATTTAACACAACAGATTTTACAAGGTAATGTGTAATAGTTAATTATTCACCGTGTAATTATTCCGTATTTATGGCGGATTGATTCATTTTTAACACAGGGTTTTGTAAATTTTACTACAATTTATGATTACTTCTACAAACTTGACGGGTATATCATTCGTGTACCTAATATGAGTTCTAAAGGTTGAGTTATTATACCACCCAGTTCGTGTTAAAAATAACACTGCAGCAAATTACGGTTACCACTTAGTAATTTTACCATTTGTCTTTTTTTACTGTGTAAAATGCATGGTATTAATAATTTTCAATTTTACTTCTAAATCTACCTACTCTACTTGTCAAAGGGGTACGTAAAAGTAATACAGTGCTTTCGAAAAATAGTAAATAAATTCATTATCTTATAGATACCCAATTTTTTTTACAAAAATCGCTCGAGCCCGTCGATTTTCTTTTATTTTTACCCTTATTTTACATACATGAAATTATTGACAAAGTGACTCCATGAAGCTCTAATAATAAGGCAGATATGCCTAAAAACTGTGCCATAAGAATGTGCTTGAAAGAGAGTATCGAGTCGTTGCTAGACACAGTCTTTCTCCAACTCATCACTCTTATGACCCACTTTTTTGGACATATCTTCCTTATCATTATGTTGCTGATGTTGGTTTGGATATGGATGTGGTTGGTGCAAAGGCGGGAAACTTCGATATTTTATTTATTTTATATATACCACCACATATCTCAATGACAGACTTTAATTTATTTTGTGATGCTGTTGACTCTTTAGCATGTCTAAGGAATGACGTGAATATATTATTTGTGGATGATTTCAATCAACGAAATTATTTCTTAGATTGTTCTGAAGGTAATTGTGCGTGAATAAATAACTTCCATGGCTTAGTGCAGTAAAGTAAGGTTAACAATACTCATAACCATATTTTGGATCTTGTTTTTGTAACTTTATGTGCTTCGCAGATAGATCTAAATGCCCATTGCTGGTTGAGGATAATCACTTCAGATTAACTTTGATACAACCTTTAATCTGTCGCAACCACATATTCATTTTCCTCACTGAACTTTTCAATCACTGTGTAAATAATATCACTCTTATGACACACTTTTTTGGGCATACCTGCCTTATTATTAGAGATAGACCCATAAAATCCGATATGACCGTATTCGTAAAAAAGAGTTCTTTTCAAATATGTAAAAATATACATTTTTCCATTCCAGGTTCCATTTAAAAAAAAATAAATAGGAATTGGTTGGGAAAACCGGTAAAGTTGGCAATATTCCCAATACTTTTATGGGATCGGGCGCTATTTGTACAAGGTATTCGGGTATATTTCGACCCGTACCTACAGGGGTTATTAAGAAAGTTAGAAAAAAAGTTTAAATACAAAAGTTGTTTGGTTTTTCACGTATGATCTTTTGGCTAGATCGAAAAAAAAATTGCATGTCGTAAATTTGAGGAAACCAATTGAACATAATATTTTTAAATGGGACACCCTGTATAATTTTAGGCGCTTGGGAAAACATTTTTTCTCTGATCTCAAAAATATATATTTTGTTGACATTTGCAGTGACAGTTTTCGAAATATTTAATATTTAATGTTCACAATAAATCATAAAAAAAATTAAAAAATGAAAATATTGGAAAATGTTTAAATAACTAAGGAGGTTACATCGAAAATCGTTAAATATTTTTTATTACTGTTGGTTTCTACTGTTAAATATTTTTAGTTCTTTGTATTTTTTGTATGTTTTTATGGGACTCGCTGTCGAATATTTCGAAAACTGTCAGTGCAAATGTCAACAAAATGTATATTGTTGAAATCAGGAAAAGAATATTTACCCAAACGTGTAAAATTATACAGGGTGTCCCATTTAAAAATATTATGTTCAATTGGTTCTCCTAAGTTTACGACACGCAATTTTTTTTCAACCTAGCTAAAAGATAATACATGAAAAACCAAACAACTTTTTTATTTAAATTTTTTTGTAACTTTCTTAATAACCCATGTAGGTATGGGTCAAAATATACGCGAATACCCTGTACACCATGTACACCTAATTCTGTTTCCGTATCTCTACTAGTTTCCGAGTTATTTGACCCGTGCGCTACTTCTGACTAACCCAAAATAATATTCAGTAATGAACTGTACCAGTTTTATAAGTTCGATGTACCGAACGTTTTACTTAATCTTTATGAAATTATGGATATCATTCAAATTATGGATATGGATAAATTGGATACTTATTACATAATAAAACCTGATAAAGAAAAAAGAATTTAAAATTCCAATTTTAATATACTGCACACTATTGTGAATAGATTTTGCAATGCAATTCATCAATATAATTCAGATCAGGTTATCAAGTTGAAAATTCATTTGAACTATGAATAAAGCAGTAGGTACTGAACCGATTCAAAGTTTCTCAACTCAGTGCTGGACTAGAACCCACCTTTTATTATGTTATAGAAGTTTCTGCAGAAGCCATCGTTTATATAATTCTGTTACTCGCAGTGTCTGTCAACTCAATACAGCCGACAGATTGAAACTTAGCCAGCCACTTGGAAACTTACGCAGCTGTGTTATACGATTCCGAAAGTTAATATATTCATTGAAGCAAACTTCCGGCAGACTTCTATAATAGTTCGACGGTATATCGCTTTATTGTGGGGTATATTTTGCCAGGTCAACTAAAACTTTTTTAATGCTTGGTCGAGTATTCCCTTTTGTGGGCGGACATGGCCCAGTTTATCAAGTCCACTCCAAGTGACCTTTTCTGGTTTCACCGGAGCCGAATATTTTGGGGTTGAGCCACAGTTAAGTTAGTCAAAACAATTAGGATTGAAGTTGATGTAATATAAAATCACTTTGAGAATGGTGTCTCTCTGGGGCAAACCTTATTTATATGACCGATAGCAGTAAGTAGCAAAGTTTGGGCTTCTATGTAAGCAAATGTCAAAGAAGAATGAATTTAAAATGTCGTGAGAGTTCACAATTGTGTTGACACAACATAAAAAAGAGAATTAATTATGCACTAGAAAGGTAAATGTTATGTAAACCACCCAAAAGGTATAGAATATTTAGAGGGCAGCGGCATAATAGTCACGTCTTTACTAGACCCAAAAAATATTCACAATATCAATTTTAGGTTATATTGCTGCACTTAGAATTAAATAATAATGAGATGTCATTTTTGGAACAATAAACCTGTATTGAGCAAATAGCAAGAGAAATTGATAAACCGGAACTATTGTAATCATAAAAAATTCAGTGCCAAGGTATATTAAGGCTTGTTTGTATGGATGGTATGGAACCATACCGGCATGCATGCCCAGGATGAGAAGAATATCAGTTTGGTGTTAATGTGAGAGATTAACATCGGTTTGACACCCATTAACTAATAACAGTGACTACTAATAAGTTCTTTCATGTTTTCCTTATTCTACCACTAAATGGTGTTATGGCATTCCACCACTAAATGGTGGTTTACCAAGGTAAGTCGTTCCTGAGGCGCTAGTGTATCCTACTGAATAATAATATTCCGTCCCCTTTCGCGGACAAGTCTCATATGAGATGTCATGTTTTGAGCAAATCCTTGTGGTTAGAATGACGAGTAGAGATATTATTATTAATTTACATATTATGACGGCTCCTCGCCACCCATACTTTTATTTTTTGTGCATTAATAGGAGCTTCAAAAATTGTAGCGGAAGAACTCTCGTTAATCTAAAGTCACATATTCTGGGAATTAGTTTAAGGAAATCACAATTCTTATTATTTTTTTTTTCTTATTGTTTTTTTTTTAGAAAGCCAATGTCAACTTTAAAACCATAAAATTATTTTGGTGGAGTAGTCAAAATTGTTATTTTACATTTTACATGATTAAATGTAATATTGTTATGATACTAAATATTATATAAATGTGAAGTATTAAAGTTTAATATATGAAAACGATACTGTTAAAATTGTATATTCTAAATTTAAGTTATTGGCCATCTATCACTTTAGCACCAAGAATGTTCGTATCTTGCTTCAATATTTCATTTCTGGGCACTTTTTTTGAGGCTAGCAGAATTTTGTCCGGAATCGTGACTATTATATTAATTTTGAAACTTCATAGTGAAATAAATTGTAGTCGCTGTGCGTTACTACTACTATAATTTCTTGCCATATTACTGATTGTTTACCATTGTTACGTCGAAACTTTGCTTGTTCATTTTCTTCTTACCTTCATTTTCCTCTTCCTTTTATAATTCGCCCTCTACAAATAAATTTTTATCTTTCATTTTGGTATTGTTATATAACATTTTATCTTTTTTCATATATAACTTAACCATAATATTGGACTTAGGTCATATTCTGGGGTGTGCAAGTGAACGATACTTTTTATGTAATTTATTTGGTACTTTGCATTTTCTTCAAAAGTTGTATGACAAAAATAATTGCAAATAATCTGCTTCTAAGCAAGTGATACTATTTTTCAAACCATTCATGTAATACCAAATAATTTCATTTCACATTTTTCAAGGTATGTAATTTTGTGTAAGTGGGCAGGAGCAAACCACCCTCAGGAAATGGCAGAAAGTAGTCTGTTCTTATTCAACTGAATTATTTGCACGGTATTAACTTTTGTAGAATCTCTGCAACTTGAATTTGTCCTTTTTATATTGGATTGAACGTCCTTTCTATCAATGGCAATTGCTTAATACATAATTAATTTAATTTGTTTTGTCTAGCAGACTTTTTCTGGTGGGTTTTTAGAGAGCTTGATGTTTATATATATACGTACACAGACAATACTGCTCTTGAAGTGTCTGGTAAAACATTATTCATTGAATTAGAATCTAATGCAAAAATTAGATCGTAGATTAGTAGATCTTCTGAAAACGTATTTATTTCCAGTAGTTTTTGTAATATAGTAGATTATTGTAAGTAGATATCTGATAATATGCAACAATTTTTAAGTTTTTGTGTGCCTATTTTTAGGTATACATAACTTATCTTGGAATCCTGAAAACTGTTGATAGTGCAACGGTGCGTAGAAAATCAGAAATCTTAAATCGCATTATACTATTTACTGGAGGTATATGTAGTATATTTATAGACGCAAGAGATTAATTTAATGATTGGAGAGAATTTTACCCGGCTCGATTTGCTACCAGGTCATGAAATAAACGGGAGTGAAACGCATTGAAGTGTATTTGAAGAATTTATTTATATTTATCTAACTAGGTACTGAGAGAATTTTTTTTTACTTAATAATTATTATTTTCAATGTAATGTGGATGCTTGTTTAACAGTTCATTATCTAAAAGATTATATATAAAAACATTATACAAAGAAAAATGTATTGAAGGCATTAAGCTGAGATTATGTGAATATATGCCGTTTTAATTCAATGTTGAGGGAGTGCATACTCCACGCAAAGGAGTTGTTTTCCAAATATCTTAAAAATAATTATGTTATTACTTTGCGTACCTAGAAGGTTATAGGTAACGAAGGGAATTAAAACCTTTATTATAATAATATAATAATAATATCTCTACCCCTCATTCTAATCACAAGGATTAGCCCGAAAGTCTGAGACTTGTGTGTGAGAGGGGGCGGCATATTATTATTTCGCGGGCCGCATTTGCGCCTCAGGAACGACTTACGTTGGTAGGCCCTAACCACCATTCAGTGCTGGAATGAGGGAAACCTAGAAAACCTCATTAGTAGGGGGACAAGTCAAACATCAACTGATTTTAATCTCTCACATTAACACCAAGTTGACATTCTTCCCATCCTAGGCCATCGCCAGGATGGTTGCCAAGCCATCCCTGCGAATAAGCCTTGATCTACGAGTAAACAATTTAATGAAAAATTGTTGGTGGAATGAGAATTAGAACCCACGACCTCTGGGTTCAGCGATCGAGACGCTAAGCCCTGAGCCACCGGCTCGGACGGCTTTATTGAATCATAATATTTGATAATTTCATTAATAATGGATCTCTTAGTTAACTTTTCGGCTTAATTCCTATATAAAGAAAGATATAAATACTGAGAGGATGTTGTGACAGGAATTATATTTTTATTAGATGTATAGTTAAAAATGTTTGTTAGTGTGGCATTTTCTTGAACACTTTTCACTTTACCAAACTTTTCAAACTCAAGGAGAGTTAATTACATACATTTACATACATACATTTTTATAATCTCTTTAGCATCTAAAAATGTGTTTGTAGCTGTACTCTCTTCTGTTGTTCTTCACTTCATTTACCATTCCCCGGACGTCACATATTTTAATAATCAAAAGTATGTTCGTGCACACATACTAACGGAATGACTGTTTCTTGAAGAATCTCATCTATTTACTAGAACTTTTATCCCAGCTGGGCAATAAATTCATTTTGAATTCTATAATGAGCAAAAACTGGGAGCAGGTAAAATTCTCTTCAATCATTATTTCAGCCTCTTATATATGAATATACTGTACATCAATTATTTGATAAAATAGTATTAAATAATGAAACGTTTAACTTGAAAAGTAACATGTATGATGAGGTACCGCAAGTATAATGACCCAAATTATAAATACATAGCAGTAATCGTGACTATACATTATAGAGTTATATATTTATAAGTTATAGTTATTAGATAACTTAGTAAGAAATTTTTGTTTCACATGATTCTTTTACAATACTAAAAATGAGGCTAAGAAAAAAAGAGTGATCGGTACAGATGGACACACAACAAACAGGATACCAAACAAATGAAGTAGTTCCACTTATAAACCTTTATGGATAGGGAGTCAATTTGTTTTTATATAAATATTTTTATCGACCGTGTCCGATCGATAAACACATTTTGAGTCCGTTAATAGAAAGTTAAAGAAAATAAAGTTCATGTTTTGTAGTTTCTTTTTTTTAATACATAAATTAGTGTAAGAATGAATAAGATGCTTTGTAGTATTGAGGTAGAGTAATATTGTAAAACATTTAGCTTGCCACTCATTATCTATAACGTGAATTGACATATAGATATAGTATTAACCAAGCATGTTGCAAGCAAGGATGTACTTACAACCTGTTGGGTACTCCGACGTAATTAATGATTAATTATTGTTTATCATTAATATTTTTTGCCAGATGCAGCATAGCACTCATAAAATATTTGACATAATTAATCGATATTTTATTCATCCTATCTGTAAATGAATAAATTCAAATAACTTTTACAATTAGTAGACTTAATTAGTAGATCCGTAATTAGTTAGTCACCTCATTCATGCAAATAATCAGCTGTCGATTATCTGTTATCAAAAACCAGCAACTGGAAATGCGTATAAGGGTAAAAGTAAATGACAAATCCTAAATCTAGACTAATCACGTTTTTTTGTTCAGAATTTTCAGGTCATATTAATTTTTAATCTGTTATGCTTCCTTCATAAAGATTTGGTTTATCTGTTTTGTCACTATATTACACTCTGTATATGCCTGTTGTGGTTGATTAAAATCATTTTTACATAGATAACGAAGAAACCTGTTACTTTCTGACTGCAGGGTTATTATACAGGGTGATTCACAGAGGATGGAGTATTAGAAATATATGAAGAACGAGTCAACCAATCGTTTTGAAAATTTGGTTACCAGGGTATCCAGACATGCTCTATCGACCTTTTTTCGAGAGTGTGGTGTTACTAGTTGTACATAAAACTCGCAACGTGTTCTTTAATTAAGATGGGACACTTTATACATTTTTCATTTTTGGATTCTACATCAATTTCTGAGTAACTTTTGTTAATATTTCTCTATACCTATGTCAAGCCGTCTTCGAGATATTTTCAAAATTATTGAACAAAATCCGATTTCCGAATTCTGAATCGGCAATAATATACAGATCATTCTATTTAAGAAAATTGACTTTTGATCACTTTTAATATTATCAATAATAGAAGAAGATTAATAGAAGAAATATTAACAAAAGTTACTAAGAATTTATAAAGAATCGAAAAATAAAAGATATACAAGGTATTCTATTTATTTGAAGCAGATGCCGAAAACAACTACTCTACGGGCAATATGCCCTGGAGGCATATTGGTATAATGGCACCTGCGGAAAAGCAGGTCGTTATTTGTCTGTCAATTTGATAATAACAGTCAGACAGATAGTAGCATAGACCCAAAGAGGGCACCACGGTATGTTTCTCACCACTACTAGTATTTCATTTATATTAAAGATAACTTTACCAGTTTTACGAACATCTGGCAACACCACATTCTCGAAAATACTCGCCGATAGATCATGTGTGGCTACCTGGCTATCCAAATTTTTAAAACGATTGGTTGACCCGTTCCTCATATACTTCTAATACTCTATCCACCGTGAATCACCCTGTATAGTTAGTTATAAGACAAACAAAAAATCTCATTTATTAAATTAACATTAAATTAATTTAATGAGTTATAAAAGATGAAAACATATAAGTATATATTTTATGAAGAGAACATAAATGACAATATATTATAAACAATGCAGTGCCCAGCAAGAATACAAACGTTAAAATAACGTTAAAATTGACGGTAACCATCCGTTGAGTAACCTTTGTATTACAACGTTGAATCAACGGAAGAATGTCCCGCGGTTCAACGTATATTTCAACGCATGTTACAACATTTTGTGGCAGAAGACCACACATCACACATCCATTATACGTTTATACGAAGTACGAACGAACAAGTGGCGGTTGGCGGAACTAGCTGGCGATATAACACATGACCAACGTGACGAAAAAGGGAACTAACGACTGACATCATGCTTGCTTACTGCCATCGGTTTCAACGACCAATCACGATTATTACAATTGACATCAGCCATCAAATGTCCGCTTGCTGATTGGTTAGATGCTGTGGTTAGATGCAACCTTTCGGATTGTAAAGTTGGAAGTTGATGTTGACCCCGTAAAAATTTGAATTGAACTGAATTTTAATTTCGTTTTTCGTTCGTAGCGGGGGGACGAGGAATTGCTTTTATGGAAATTTTTATAAATACATTTTTGCACTTCAACTGCCAAAATATTAGCTACACTGAAGAATAATATTGATTTATTTTGTGCAGAAATGCCAAGTGTTTCTAAGATCGCCATAAGCATAAACTACCTATACCAATATCTAATAGCTATTATTGCGATAGATAATACGAAAAATTTTGACATTTCATCTTGTGTATAAAATCATCATAGATATGTGTAAAATTGTGTTATGATCTTGAAATTAATGTCAATAATGATTCACCATTTTCATGTTGTTTTAATAAAATTATCTATACGTAAAAAATTAAAGATACTCGTAAAATTATTGTGTTGCAAATAGTTGAAATATTGTTTCTCTTAACGTTTATATAACGTGCAGGTTTTAGTTAAATATAACTTTATTATTTACGTTGAAATAATGTTCAAAGCCACTCAAGCTGTTACTTTTTATTATAAAGTTTACGTACTTTTAACGTACAAATTACACCTTAAAATTACGTTCATATTTATGTTTAAATAATGTTAACAGTCATAGCTCAAATTAACTTGATTAACCAACGTCAATTTTCCATGAAAATATTACCAATACTAAGCAAAGTGTTGAAATATTGTTCCTTTTAACGTTTATCTCGTGCAGAAAATAGTTAAATATAACCATATTATTTACGTTGAAATAACGTTCAAAACCACTTAAGCTGTTAATTTTTATTATAAAGTTTACGTCCTTTTAACGTACAAATTGCACTTCAAAATTACGTGCCTATTTACGTTTAATTAACGTTAACAGTCATAGCGTAAATTAACTTAATTAATTAACGTTAATTTCCCATGAAAATTATACCAATATTAATCAAAGAGTTGAAATATTGTTTCTCTTAACGTTTATATAACGTGCATGTTATAGTTAAATATAACCTTATTATTTACGTTTAAATAACGTTCAAAACAACGCAAGCTGTTACTTTTTATTAAAAAGTTTACGTCCTTTTAACGTACAAATTACACTTAAAAATTACGTGGATATTTACGTTTAAATAGCGTTAACAGTCATAGCGCAAATTAACTTGATTAACCAACGTCAATTTCCCATAAAAATATTACCAGTATTAAACAAAGAGTTGAAACATTGTTTTTTTTAACGTTTATATAACGTGCAGGTTATAGTTAAATATAACCTAATTATTTACGTTGCAAAAACGTTACAAACCAATCAAGTCGTTACTTTTTATTATAAAATCTACGTTTCTCTAACGTTAACGTTACTCATTGAATTCTACTAATAAATTCACGTTTTTATAACGTATAAGTTACACCTTACATTGATAACGATTGTTGAATAGACGTGTTCTTAACGTTTGATTGAAAGTAGGTTCTTAAACAACGTTGGTTTTTTCAACGAGTAACGTTTATTCAACTACAGCAACGTTATATACACGTTAAAACAACCAACCTGTTCTCACTGGGTGGCACCTCATATAGAGTAGATTGTTTGCTGTTACTTTCAATTACCATCTATATGTCCAACATTAATAAAACAGATTGAGTTAATTAGTAGATATTGCGTACAATACTTTATAATTCATAAAATGAAAACCCCCTAGCATCCAGTATTGAATAGGGATCCAAACTCGCGATTTGCTGTTATTAGAATTATACATCAATTAATCAAGTGTAGAACACGTGTTTTAATTATCTATCATCAAGACGTCAAAAACACTCTTGAAATAATTAGAATACTTCCACGTCTTACCTATAAAATTATTAATGATTTTACGTCAAATCTTCAAACCTCAGACTGGTATTAAAATTACTGTTCGACTAATTAATTAATGTTATAATGGAACAAAACCAGATAACTTTAGAAGGAGGAGAGTCAGGCATTTCAACAAATATTTTGATGAATTTAAAGGTATAATGCGACAAGAAAATCGTAACAAAACTGAAGCTGAACTAAAAGTGGTATATACAAGGTTATGATAAAGTAAGGAATATATTTCAGCTTATTATGTATTTTTAACGCTTCGATTGCTTAAACAATGGGATTTCTTATGTCCAACAGTGGTTAACGGAAGTGTTGGATATGTCGTGCATTTTGCTGTTATACAATCACCAACCATTCCTCCAAATTGTACACAGCATTATTCAGCATTTCTGGTTGAATTGCAGCAATTTACTTCCTAATAGAGTCTTTTCGAGACACCAAATTCTTTAAATAAACCCACAGCCAGTGTGGCTTGAGACCATGAATTTACAAAATATCTGCTTATAACACGATTTTGAAAAACATCAGTTAGTAATCCTTTAACTGGTCGGTAAATATGCGGGGGTGCTCCATCCTGCATAAAAATCATGTTTTCAACTCCTTAGTGCTCGCTTTGTATCCGTAGAATGGCATAATCTCGTAATATATGCCGGTATCGTTCACCAGTAACAGTTACAGATACAGCCTTTCCATTCTGTATCCCCTCAAAAAAATTAAGGTCCAATGATAAAATTTGATGTGAAACCGCACCAAACGGTGACTTTCTTGTCATGGAGACCTTCCTGAATGATTTCATGTGGATTATCTGTTGACCATATTCGACAGTTTTGGGTATTGACTCCACCACTTAGAAAGAAATCTACTCATTTTTCCATACAATAAGGATAACTATTCGGGTTCAATTTGCATCTAAGCCAATACTTGTAAAGAAAAATCATACCATAGGAAAATATGCACCAATTTATTGAAACAGCAGTTTAAGTTTATAGGGATACATTTTTAGGATTTTGTTTACAATTTTCCAAACCGTGGTGTATGGCATTTGCAATCGTTTAGATATCTCATTCACACTACTGTTTGCTAACAGATTAGTGTTGGGTATGTGTTGATTTTTCCGAAGAAATTCTGCAACTTGGACATCATTAATCCTTGGTCTTCCTAATCTCGGTAGGTCAGTTAGTCAGTACGTCGGTCAGTCAGTCACCATGGTCTTCTAAATTTGCTAATCAAATTACGGTATGCTTTCATTTGACAGGACCCTGTCCTCAAACCCATTTTCATACGAAATCTTCCTAATCCAGCACTGTAATTTCTGCCGCATTCATAATAACATTGTACTAAACCAATTCTTGTTCTTATTCTTGTTCCAATTTACGTTTACATGAGTTTTATTTTGAGAACAATTCTCTAAATGATGATTGCGTTTGACACTTGTATCAGTAGTTGACACGGCAACTCTTTTGTAGATACAGTAAAATCCAATTATTATTAAAGCAACTAGATTCTATTTACTTTTGCTACTAACTTGATTTCTTAAAATTATATAAGACTTATCCCTTACTTTATGATGACCCTATATATCTAATAAATATAATACCTTGTACATATGTCTATTGATACACGATCAATTACGTAAAAGAGATAAATAGCGATGTAAATAATATTCAACTTAAGAGTGAGAAATGCTAAGTCCAAATTATTACTTTATTTTATTCAACTATCAGTTAGGATCTACCAGTTTAAATCGTTGTATCACTTGTATAATAATAAATTATTATTATTATTATTTATTTTTTTTGCCGAAATCAAGTCGACCGGTTCCCTTGCTCCAATTCTTAGGGTCGGCCGTTGGTGATTAACAGTAGTTATTATTATTATTATTATTATTATTATTATTATTATTATTACTATTATTATTATTATTATTATTATTATTATTATTATTATTATTATTATTATTATTATTATTATTATTATTATTATTATTATTATTATTATTATTATTATTATTCCGTGGCTGGTATTATTACTCAATCACTAATAGCAGCAAATACTGACATATATTTATTTCTTCGTCATGTGCCGTCACCTGCAGCTTCTTTCTTTATGTCTCCTATTGTTGAATCTGATATCAGAGAGGCAGTTCTTAAATTAAAGAATTCTCCGTGTACTGATTATTATGAATTAAATGCTGCAATTATTAAGTCATCCATTGATTTGCTGGTTGAGCCTCTTACAGTCTTATATAACAAATGTATTGTGGAGGGTGTATGGCCCAACTCCTTCAAAATTACTAAGGTATTACCTAAATACAAAAAAGGCGATGCTAATAATGTTGACAATTATAGGCCCATCGCTATTGTACCAATACTTTCTAAACTTTTTGAAATTATTATAAAAGATAAACTTTTAACTTATATTAACATTAATTCCATAATCTCTCCCTCACAATTTGGTTTTCGTAAAAACTTCTCTACAATACAGGCTCTTTTAGCAGTGATGGATGATATTGTAGAAGGCTTGGATCAAGGCACTTATACTAATGCAGTTATGTGCGACTTGACAAAGGCCTTTGACTGTGTTAATGTTGATCTATTGTTAACTAAACTAAATCACTATGGTATTCGTGGAAATGTTAATAATCTCCTTAAAACATATTTACTAGACCGTTATCAATATGTCTCTCTCAATGATGATGCTTCTGATTTGCTTAAAACTTCATGTGGTGTACCTCAGGGATCTGTGTTGGGTCCCATTTTATTCTTATTATATATCAATGATTTGCCACCTTCATTGGGAGACATAAAATGCATCTTGTTTGCGGATGATACAACACTGCTTGCTAGAGGTGCTGAAACGAATTGTGAGGAAGGGCTTGATAGGGCCAAGACTTGGTTTAATAATAATATGTTGAAACTTAATATAAATAAAACAAAAAACATTTTGTTCAGTTCTGACAGATGGACCAGTACATCGGTTCCAGTAAAATTGCTGGGTATTACATTTGATACCAGATTAAGTTGGGAAGCTCACATTAGTGACCTTTGTAAAAAACTTTCATCCCAATTATTTGCCATGCGTCAGTTAAGACCTAGCCTTGATAATGCGACCATGAGAATGGTTTATTTTGCTATGGTTCACAGTGTGTTGTCATATGGGATCGTCCTTTGGGGGAATGCAACTAACAGTTATAAAGTATTTTTTCTGCAAAAAGCAGCACTAAGAATCCTTGATTCGGCTCCATATGATGCGCACTGTAAACCATTATTTAGTCAACACAAGATTCTGCCATTGCCTTGTATTTACATCTTTGAGACATTATTGCTGATACATAAGAATGTGTCAAATTTAGGGTTCCATTCTGATGTACATGATCACAACACAAGGTTCCGGGGGAATTTAATACCTAGTTTTTCAAGAATTAAAATGTCACATTCTAATAAACTTGATGTCAACTTATACAATAAATTCTTGAATTATCATAGTCATGCTGACATAAAGTCCATGAATTGTAGATCATTTTATAGGTTGGCAAAGGATTTTCTCTTTGATCATTTGTTTTACAGTGTCAAAGAATACAATAGTTTTTTTAAATGAATTATTTGGAGCACATAATTTTTATTCAATTGACTCACAAGTATTTTGTCTTATGTTCTTTTATAGTGTACTGTTGTGACTTAAATGTACTGTTGTATATATGGTCAATAAATCTATCTATCTATCTATCTATTATTATTATTATTATTATTATTATTATTATTATTATTCCAACATCAGGCTGCGGAAGAGAAGGAAAGGCTGAAGCAGCAGCTAGAGCACATGGAGGAGACCCTTGCCGTCATGCAGAGGGCAGTAGGCAGGCAGAAGAACGTTAGCCTGGAAATCAAGGATGGCCTGAACAAGTTAGAGGCATCGCTGGATTCGGTGCGAGAAGTGTGCATGGTCACAGCGGAGATCAGCGGCATGCTCTTCGTTCACGCGAGAGGTAAGCCCGTGAGATGCGCCCCCGCGCAGACGCCACCGCCAGCTTCGGTGCGGGCGACTGCCCCGATGCAGGCAAAAAAGTTAGGCCCTGGGTCAAACAAAAAGAGGGAAAGAGAGGACCCGACATGTATTGAGAATGGCAGCCCGAACTCGACACCCCTAAAAAAGAAGAAACAGGGGAACGAAGAAGGGGAGTGGATCATGGTCAGACGATCTCAAAAATCGAGAGGTAGCGAGGGCGGCTCCAAAACTGATCCGCATAGGCCAGGAGAGGGGACCTCCTCCTCATCAAGAACTACCAGGCGGCAGCCCAGCAAGAAGCAGCGGGCGCCTAAAGCGCGAGGCAATGCTATCCTCATTAAACCTGGGGACGGAAAAACCTACGCGGAGGTTCTGGGGAAGCTCCGACAGACCATCAGGCCGGAAGAAAAAGACGCCGACATCAAGGCAGTTCGGCGAACGCAGGACGGCGGCGTCCTCCTGCGACTCGGTAACACCACGAAGGATGGCGCATCACTCCGCAGTGCGATCCAGGACGCGCTGGGACAGACGTATTTGGTGCGAGACTTGACAACCAGAGTCACGCTGGAGATACGGGATCTAGACTGCCTCACAACCAAAGAGGAAGTCGAAGAGGCCCTTAAACGGGAAACGGGAGAGGCTGGAGAGCCTAAAGTATTTGTTACCCAGCCTAATAAGCGGGAACAAAAAATGGCTATCGTCGAGATGGACGAGACAGGGGCAGCCGTCCTTCTTAAGAAGGAACGAATCAAAATCGGCTGGATTAATTGCAGGCTTAGGCTGAGAGTATCGGTCCCACGTTGCTACCGATGTCTGGGCTACGGTCACGTGAAGCGGAACTGTCAGGGACCCGATAGGAGCACGCTATGCTGGAAATGTGGCAAAAATGACCACAAAGCGGCGAAATGCACCAGCAACCCCAGGTGCGTCCTCTGCGAAGAGAGGAAAAAGCCGGCTAAAGAAACCGAGCACGTCCCGGGCTCAGGCGCATGTGAAGTATTTCGACATGCCCTCGAGCTGAAAAAGAAAAAGAACGCCGCCCGATGATCCGCATCCTTCAGTGCAATCTGAAACGGTGCAGTGCTGCTCAAGACCTCCTGTCCCAACTCGTGGTCGAGCTGGAGGCAGACGTACTAATCATCAGCGAGCAGTACCGAAACATAGACAGCCCAACGTGGTTCACTAGCACTACGAACACAGCAGCAATATGGGTAGCAAATACCCAGAAATTGCGAACAGAGGCACATGGCGCCGGGGAGGATTACGCGTGGGTGAGAGCAGGCAACATTACTTATGTAAGTGTCTACCTTTCGCCTAACACCACAGCTCTAGAGTACCGAGAAAAGCTAGAGTCCATCGAAGACGCTCTGAGGACGGTCACAGGCGAATTGGTGGTCGCCGGAGACTTCAACGCCAGAGCACTGGAGTGGGGCATGCCACAGACAAACGCAAGAGGCCGGTTGCTGCTGGAAATGGCGGCCAGACTCGACCTGGAAGTACTAAACAGGGGCACAACACCGACCTACAGGCGACCGGGGTTTGGCAACTCCATCCCAGACGTCACACTGGCATCGACTGGAGTGGCACCTCGGGTGGAAGGGTGGCGGGTGATCGAAGACTATACTGGAAGCGATCACCAATACATAACCTTCGACATCAGAGGAAGCAGGGAAACTGCGAGAAATAACGCCGAAAGACCACACCGCTGGAATTTAGCAAGGTTGGACAGGACGAGACTGGTGGAGTTTCTACAAAACGCTTTGGATCCCTCCTCGGAGCTTCCCAGGGGACTAAGCGGAAGACAGAGAGCGGAAGCCCTCGTGGATTCCACCATGAGCTTAATCAAGAGCGCCTGTGATGCCTCTATGCCAGCGAAAAGACAGCGGGGCAGCAGAAAATCGGTGTACTGGTGGACGGGAGAGATAGCCGAACTGAGAAGAACATGTCTGAGACTGAGAAGAAGGGCACAACGGGAGCGTAACGTCGTAGAAGCTGAGGCCCGTACAAATGAATATAAAACGGCAAGGAAAAACCTCCGCAACGCAATCAAGAACAGCAAACGACAGTGCTGGAGGGAACTGTGCGAAGAGGTAGACAGGGACCCATGGGGACTGGGCTACAAGATCGTAACCAAAAAACTGAAGTCTCTAGGACCGGTCGGAGCTTTGTCAGCAGAGACGATGGAGGGTATAGTCGACGACCTCTTCCCAAGACACCCTCTGAGGAACGAGGAAAATGGCGAAGAGGAGATCGATGAAGTCCCTGTGTTCAGCATGGATGAGTTGATGACAGCCATCGCCGCCCTAAAAAGCGGAAAGGCCCCTGGACCGGACGGCATACCAGCAGAGATCCTTAAGATCGTAGCGCACACGACACCTAATATACTGTTGGAAATGATGAACGCTTGCATCGAAGAAGGTGTATTTAGTACTCGCTGGAAGCAAGCAAGGCTGGTACTCATCAGTAAAGGAAAAGGTGACCCGAATTCTCCGTCGTCGCTCAGACCCCTGAGTCTGCTGGACACGGGCGGTAAGACATTGGAACTGCTGCTGAGGCCCCGACTGCTGGATGCCGTCCGGACGGCGGGAGATTTCTCCAACAGACAGTACGGCTTTAGACAGCGCCGCTCCACAATCGGTGCCATACGAGAAGTCGTAGAGACGGTGTGCGACACCCAGACGGCGAACCACCCGGCTCGGCCGATAGTGGTGCTTGTCACCCTAGATGTGAAAAACGCCTTCAATTCGGCGAGATGGATAGATATCCTTGAGGCGCTGCGGGGTACGTTCGGCATTCCGACTTATCTCCTTCGCATATTCAGGGACTACCTCAGAGATCGTACAATAAAATATGAAACGACCGAAGGGACGAAGACAAGGGAAATCACGGCTGGAGTGGCACAAGGCTCGATACTGGGACCGGACCTCTGGAACGCGCTGTACGACGGCCTGCTCCGAGCGGACATGCCCCGAGACGCTTTCCTCGTCGGGTACGCGGACGACGTCGCAGCGGTCATTGTTTCCCGAAACACCGAAATGGCACAACTGAAACTCGACCAAGTAATGAGGCGAGTCAACAACTGGATGAGTCAACATGGGCTACAACTGGCCCTGGCAAAGACCGAGATCGTGTTGCTCACGAGGAAAAGAATCCCCAAGGTCGTACCCATGGTAATCGGTACAGAACGAGTCCAGACGAAGGTATCGGCGAAGTATCTGGGAGTGATCTTGGATACGAAGCTCACCTACTGGCCACACATACAGAGCTCGGCTGACCGAGCCGTGACGAAGACCGCTGCACTGAGCGGACTCATGGCGAACGTGGGCGGCCCGAGGCCAAGCCAGCGCAGACTGCTGATGGCGACGACGCATTCGATCTTGCTCTACGGGGCCGAGATCTGGGCCGACGCTATGAGAGTGAATAAATACAGAAAGCGTATGAGCACCGTGCAGCGAAGGGGAGCACTACGGATCGCGTGCTCTTATCGTACAGTTTCCGAAGCCGCAATCCTGGTGATAGCGGGTGTACCACCCATCGACCTGCTCGCTATCGAACGGAAGCGAATCTACGACGCTAGCGTGGAAGTGGGCAGAGAACGGGCAGTAGCAGAAGAGAGAGCTCGAACCCTGACGGAATGGCAGGAAAGATGGACGATCGATTCAAGAGGTAGGTGGACGCACCAGCTCATCAGGAGGGTCGGACCCTGGATGGATAGGAAATTCGGGGAAGTGGATTTCTACTTGACCCAGTTCCTTAGTGGGCACGGTTACTTCCGACATTATTTGTGGAAAATGAGCAAGGTCAGGACACCGGAGTGCAAATACTGCGGACATGAAAGGGACGACGCAGAGCATACGTTTTTCGTATCCAGTCGATGGATCGACGAAAGAAGGCTCCTGGAGACGCTGATCGGTCAAATCACTCCGCGGAACATCGTCGAGTTGATGCTTGACAACGAGAACTGGTGGAACAGAGTGGCTGCCTACGTGCAGAGGCTGCTACGAACAAAGAGGGATGATGGCTGCTTGACAGACTGAAAAGAAAAGAAAGAACAGAGAGGCAATGCAAGCCAGAACGGTAGAGCTACTAAGAGCAAGAAACAAGACTCAGGCTGAAGTAATGCGAAAGCGGTCCCGGCCTGATGTTCTGCGTGGGAAAGGGAGGTGGTTTTTTAGTGAGGTCGCTGGCTTCCCGGCGGGCACATCTGTGAGTGAGCCCGCTGCGATTCTGGTAATCCCACACTATCCGGCAGTGCGGACCCTGCTGGATGCCTTTTTGAAGGTTTTTCCACCGCCCTCTTAAAAAAAAAAAAAAAATTATTATTATTATTATTATTATTATTATTATTATTATTATTATTATTATTATTATTATTATTATTATTATTATTATTATTATTATTATTATTATTATTATTATTATTATTATTATTATTATTATTATTATTATTATTATTATTATTATTATTATTATTATTATCATTGTTATTATTATTTTATCTTCCGATAAATAAACATGCAACAAACGTTGAGGTAAATTGATAGTACTTCAAGACAATCAAGTCTAAATTGATTAGAACGAAATAGTGTGAAGGATATAGATGTAATGAAATAAAAGCTGTAGTAAACTTTTCACTCAGCTGACCACATATATTTTCTACCTTAACCAATATTGCGGATCTGTAGTGAATTAAAACCAATGAAGGTAACGGCCTCAAGAGGTCTTGGAACAAGTTAATATAACAGAATGAAGTACATTGATTAATTTGGGTACCTATACAAAAAACAAATGTAGAAAGCTGAGTGCTTATTGATTAGGGCGGATTGATTTTATTTACATAACTAAAATTTAAAAGGGTGTTAGATTGTTCTTTTTTAAGAACTTAAGTTTTATGTGATCAGCATGGTGAGTTTTACTCATATTATAGACTAACTAGAACGTGTTGGTAAGTTTTCGGCAGCGTTTCGTGATAAAAATGAGTGAATATTCCGCAGATGTCTCTAAGACACCTTAGTTCAATTTATTGAAATCTAGAAATATAACTTTTGCAATTTCACTTTCTTTATTTTTTTTACATGAGTGTATCAAATATTTCAAATATTTTATTTCTACTTTTCACGATTTTCTTTCGTGAACTTCACCATAAATTTTATTATATCCTCATAACCGTCTGCTTCTTGTGCAAACATTGCAGTCGAATTGACTTTGTAACTTTTCTCATGACTAACTCCCTATAAGTTAATATCAAGATGATATAAGGCACAAACTGTTTTTTTTTTAAGTTTTTCTTCAAAGGAACACTAATAAATTCTTTAACAGTAATTAGGTCATAAACCCTAAACATAAACAATTTTATTAAATTGAGAGAGAAATGTGTGGCTAATATTTCTATAGACTTTGATAGCTGTTGATTATCAATTCTGAAAGAAGAATTAAGTCAAACCAGAATGAAAATCGCTTATTATCTAATATGCTCATGGAAATAGATAAACAAAATAAATTACAAACTGTCATATTATTTTGTACATCAGTCATACTTAAAGTTTTGATACCGAAAACGGATAGGTTTTCGAAACGTAAACGTTTTTAGGTGATGTGTTTAATGTTATATAATGTTAATCTGCTTTTAAGCACAAGATTTCTTGATTACGCAAAAATAGTTTTTAGAAAAACCAATCTTTAACTGATCCGTTGGCGCAGAGCTTGATTATAAATTTTTTGTATTTCTTTCAGTGGTGACATAAGACTCAAATAAATAACAGTAATTAAACAATGCCACAATTATATACTAAATATTACAGCTTCACAGTTGCGAAGCAAGCATTATAGAAAAGATGTAGTTATACAAACTTTTGTTTACCACTTATTTTTTTCTTGGGATACACCCCATAGCTGTTGAGCTGTAGAGGAAACCAGTATTAACTAGTAAAGTATCCAAAGTTTTTCTTAATAAATGTCCCGTATGAATTTCCAGAGTTTACCCAGATAACCCTGACGTAATTTTCCACATAACACCAAACCACTATACTGACTTCGACGAGAGTTTTTTCCAACCAAGTTGGCATCATCTAGAGATGATTAAAACTATTGGGCATCATCTGGAGTTGATTAAAACTTCGTTTCATCATCTCCAGATTATGTCTGGTCAACTTAGTTGGCGAAACGCGCGTCGAATGCAGTATAGTGCTTTGGTGTTATGTGGAAAACTACGTCAGTGTTATCTTCACACCAAAGTCCCACACCAATCCCTTTCAAGTTTAATCAGAATTTAACAATGTGGTTGGTCTTGTGGATACTGCAGATATAGGTAGTATTTTTATCAGCAGGCTGGAATATAGAAACAATCCAGGAATATCGTTGTTTTTAATCTCACGTTAACATATTTTTTAATTACTTTCAGATAGCAAACATTATTTCCTTCAGAAGCAGTAATCGTGAATAAGTCAGCTCAGATTCTAAAAATACCAACACTCTTAGAGTCTAGAGTGCTTGCCTTTAGATCTAGAGCTAGCGGATTCGGTTGACGGCAAACCTGATAAATTTTAATTAAACCATGTGTCTCATAGTTTCATACCTACTTCTGGGCTAATCTTTGGAATTTGAATGTGGGATAAAGATTATTAAGATTATTAATCGTTATACTATTATTACTTGTTTCTTTGGCTTGTCTTAATTTCCCTAAAATTCGCTTAAATAAATCACCTACGATTGGAACCTTCATTATTAATCATCATCATTTAAAACTCATCAGAAAATTTTACGCCACCTGCTGTAAATATATTTAATTTTTTAGGCTTGATCTCGTCATTCTTCCTATCCAAAAAAGAAAAGAAAGAAGGAAGAAAGGAAAAATGCACACTATAGGCTTGACGGACATTTGAGTATAGCAGAATTTTCAGAAAACTAAGGCCACATTTTTCGCTAACCGTCCTTCATTGGTAATACTCTCTTCTCGTGTAAATGTCTGTATGTGCTTAAGCTTGTATATCTACAAAATAAAACTAACTTAATAAGTAATTGATTATTTGTGATTAAACTAATCGTATTATTTGCAGAAACTAAGTGGATCCCATTTAGGCATAACATAGACATTTTTCATAAATACAGACAAAAAATAAACAAATGTACCCACCAAATCTGTAAATCTTTCACAAGGTTACTATTGTTGATCAGAATAGACGATTTCTATCGATGCGATCCGAAACCTTAAGTCACAAAAATCTTTGACTTGCATAGTGAACTTCAATAATTTCCAGTCCGTGATTTTGACGCATTATAAACATAAATTCAAGATATATCCTTTGCAAATACCTATATTTACTCCAGAAGTAACAAATATTTCTGATTTCACTATATGATTCATTACATTATCCTCATTACTCTTTAGCATACCTGTTTATAAACGTTTTTAGCATTCATTTAAATTATTATTAGGAAACTTTTTGGAGTATTAAAAATTAAACTTGTTCTCCAATTAGAAGGAAAATATTCGTCGAATAGAAACAAAGAAATGTTCAGATGATCCCCTAACAACGGTAACAACTTAGAAGTTTTAAATTACTATATATCTATAAAGTTTCAAAAGTTTTGTATCATGAATCTATTAAGTGAAGTTAAGAAAACAATTTCTTTGAAGATGTATAAATAAATTTATGCAATAACTTATTTTCTTTCTAATCTATGTAATTTCCTACGTTTATTTTTTACTTTTTAGTATACTCTTTGTTGAGAGCTTCTTGAACAAAAAATAAAGTACCCAGGTAGGTAACTTAAAACATTTTAAGCTGCACATTGTAACGGATCCCTGAAAATTGAAATTTTCTTCCTATAACAAATAGATAATCTGAAACTTCTCTTCCCCTGTTTTTTGTTCTTGGGATATGAAAAAGCAATGTCATTTCACCAGTAAAACCATCTGAAGATGACCCTATTCCTCGTTCTCTGTGAGAAGGAAATTCTCTTGGAAGTTTTGTTTCCACGTAATGTGCCTCTACATTATGTTTGGCTTCAACATTGAGGTAAAAGGTAGAGAAAAAAGGCCGTTATGTGCCGTGTACAAGCTATTTTGTATTATGGAAATTAAATATTAAACACATTTTGTCCTACATGGTTTCTTTAGGTATAGTTTTTAATGTAACAACTAAATCTTTTGTGGTGTCATATAATTAAACGTATTTTGATGTTTCGTTTTTAATAGAATAGCAGGTAATAATAGTAATCTTAATAGAAAAATTAAATTAATTTTCTAAGAGAGGTAGTTTGTTTTTTTGCCATTGAAGAAATTTATGAGTCGTTTTCCTGTTAAATAAATTTTCTCAAATATTTTACAGAGTTAAAGTAGACAATCGCAAATTATCAAAAAATAGGGAAAATTTAAATACTGTGTAGCGTCACAGTTCTTACACATATGATAAGTGTCAGGTTCTAGGTTAAGGTGGGAACTACGAAACGCACGATTCAGTGCGAACCACACTATACTGTGGTCATAAGTTCTGTAAAAAAACAATGATTGTGTCCAAAATGAACATACTACACGCCACATCGTAATAAATGTAGGATTAACGTCCTCAATCTGAAGACATTTGTTATTTTTCAGTGTTTATCGTCAACTTCTAACCCATCACACGTTCCTGCTATGCCCCGCATAGCAGAAACCCCTTGTACACATAGTAGTAGGACCCGTATTCATATAAGACAATTTATACCTAAATAACTGCTAATTACTTATTAGTTGTTTCAGTATCATCAACTGAATAATGAATTGTAACTAAATGTCAACTTAAGATAGTAGATGAGAAAATAGCATTTAGTAAACACTGGAGATTTTCGTTTTCCCAGAGAAAGGGTTCTTGGATTTGTAATATTTTATAATGCTTAATACTGCTTAATATTACTTAAGGAGAGATTTTAGTTAGGAATAAAAATTATTCTTGGTAGGTATCTGTATAGGTCCTACAAACTAATAGTTATTTATTTTATTGATAGAACTAATCATCGGATTAAGAAAATTATTAAGATAGTGAAACTATGTATGTCTTTCTGTTTTAAATATACTTACTTAAGCAGTAGTTAAGTAAAACAGCAGTTAATAAACATTGTGCGATAGTTTATAATTATCAACATCAGTATCAAAATTATTATAGTTTATTTCATACCTTTTACAACGTGAATTTTCTACTGAAAGTATTAAAATAATCAACAATTACAAAGTGTCAAAACTCATTTTATTAAGTTCTATATTACTTTATGACATCTTTAATAATTGAACCAGGCATTACTTTTGCACACACTATAAAATCGTAAAGACTGTAGGTATTGTTACGTTCTTAGTTTTAAAACGGGTTCTTTAAACAGAACCCGTTCAGATAAATAATAAAGTCTCAATTGTTCTACAGTCACTATTATAAACACTAAATATAACAAGAGTCAATAGATTTACAGTTGTCATACTACAAATATTTATTACGGGTATTTATATTCACAAGTATTTATTTAACTATCTCGCCGACAGACGGAGATACATCTAACTGCCTGAAGTATTTATATATTCTCCTCGGTGACTTACGCCCGTTCGAGAAAGGGATCGTTGCATCTCGAATACACCAGAAATGTTGATTGGCGGCCGGGAAGACCTTCGTCGTACATACTGGGCATCGTTCTCGATGCTTCGCGGCAATTCGCACAGGTTCTCGAAAGGGCTTGTCTCAAAGTATTCATAATTGTATTTATACATAATGAATATTCAGGATTTTAGTACTGACTGTAAGAGGAAAGTTACGAGGCAACTTATTCTCAATACCTATTTCAATACAGACTCTAGGTGTTCATGTATTATGTTCAGTTTTGCCTGAGGGTAATCGTGACACATTGACGTTAATAAAAATAGTTTTGCAAATAGTAAGAAGTCCTTGCAATTTTAACGTTTACGTGCATCGTTTTACGAAGCATGATTTACTGTAATGTCAATCTTCTTATATTATTTTTAATTAAACTTTTATTAAACTCACATATTTATTTTACAAAATCTTGCACGTGTCAATCTAAATATAAGAGCACGACCATAATTGAAATGCTAAAAATAAATTAAACCTGAGCAGTTCCTTGAAGCGAGATAACCGATGAGTTACAAGGCAAAATTAGTTTTAATTTGTCTAATACTGTAACTCATTGTAGCTCAATGGTACTTAAAATGTTTCTTATATTGGCAATTAAAGACTTTGCATTTTTCACTAGTAAGATAAAAGCTTTCGTAGTGGAGATATACGATGTAGATGTAATGAAATAATATTATCGTCTTTGAAGAACCATAGAATTGCCTTTTTTCTATATATGTACATATAAATATGAGTAGCTCACATAAGTTGAACCCTTGCTCGCGAGACATACATTCATTCAATGTACTGGAGACATATATAACATAAATATATTTAATACATGTCTATTTTCGAAAACTCCATAATTTCTAACATAAATAATGAATAGCCATATCCATCAATTCCGATAATAATGTCCATTAATTATTTCCCAAATTGATTTTAACGTACCTACTACATCAAAATTTTAATCAATCCAAATTAGTTATATATCTCTTGTCCATAAAGAGAGCTTATGTAATGTAAAATAATATAATATAGCATCTGTAAATTGTGTGATAATAACCTTAATACAATCTTCAGTACGGATTGTAAAAAGAACCCACATTTATTATACTTTTATCGTATAATAATTTAACCTCGAATTTAATACAATAATTAGTACAGTAATTAGTATATGGGTTGGGCAATAAATGATTTACTCATTAATTAATTCCATACTTCATCCGACAAAGATTGGGACTGCATGAAAAGTACGAGGAAATGTCATTATATTGACTGGTAGGAGAAAATTAGTAGTTATAGGAGTCAGTAACTTGGTTTTAGTGCGATACAATTCTCCATTTTGATAGTAACAGTGTGTGTTGTCATAATACAGCAAATTCTATATTTTTATTTAGTGCTCATCGCGGTGTAAATCCATAAGAAATAAAAATGTCTATTTAGAAATTATTTTTTCTTAATCTTAGGTGTAGGTTAGCAGCTGGTGGAGTTGAAAGAAATTATTTACTACTTGTAGCTGTCCCTTAGTCAAGATTGAATTTCACTAGTATTTACACTGTAAAAATGGTAAGTAGGTACCCTCAAAAATCAAGTAGATTGCTATAGTATTCGAGAATATTAACAAAGTCTCTTTCGATATATTATTATAAAAAAGTAAAAATATTTACACTGGAAATAGTGTAGTAAAATAAAACACTTAATTGTATGTAATAATTATCAGAAATATTCATATTTTAATTTTGTTTATTACTTTACACTTAATTTATTTTTTTAGTTATTTAAGTGTGGTAACTTCCGTATATCATATAGGGGGACAGTGTTTAATTCTCCTCAAAATATCTTTCAATAAAGAGACAATCGTAGAGTACTTAATACCATAAACTGATTCATCGTACATTCTCGTAAGTCAATTTCATTTCATCGGTTAACCTAAACCTAAAGTAATCATCGAAGTTATCTCATAATCAGTTTCTACATCTAGCGCTTGTGAATCGTTTATGTTATCGTATGCAAACTGCCAATAATGATATATTTTTGAAGTCAGCTGGAAGGGGTCTTTCGATTGGTGGTAAAGCATTCCTACGTTGACATTTAAAAAAATCCAAGACTGTGTCATATCTGTCAAAAATGACATCTGGGGAAACTTTTGAAGCCATATTTGGAATAATCGAAAAATTTCAGTTTGGAAACAGTTTTTGATTTTTCAAAATAGCAAATAGAAAAGTTGTGCAATTAGTGAACCGGTTAAAAATATGTCACTGTACACAAGTAAGAATGGTATATAGAGTTCATCCAAAATTTTATATATCAGCATTGTCTTTTTCAGTGAAAAAAAAAAAACGATGTACAACGAATCATTTAAATCATTTTCTAGTACTTCAATATCTGTTAGAAAACATAATAAAGGAATTATTTAGCATATTTATATAACTTTTGCCTTAACCACTCAGATTTTCCCGAAGTTATATATATTGAGGTTATAAAATAACTGGGTTTAGGGAAAAGTTGAAATACTTCATTTACTAAATTTTTATTTAAAAATGCTTGTCATTCCGGCCAGCAAAATATATGTTGGAAAGTAAATCCCTTTGAAGGATTGAAGTATTCATTTGTTCCGTTCTTTCTGTGAAGTTTAAAAGTGTTTTTTATGTAACTAATATTTTAAAAAGGCTTTCAGCATAAACTGAGAAGGGGTTAAATTTATAAACAGAGTGATGCTGACTATTATCGCGAATAACTTTGGTAGGCCAGTACTACCATTACAAAGACAAATATATTCTAGCCACAACTACTGTATAACAAGAACATTTTTTATAAAAATTGCAATAGTAAATAAAAACTTTATAAAACACGATGTTGTTTATACGAGATATTTTAGTTGGACCTTAATCGGACTGAAAAATTCTGTGCAATACTGACTTGTATTTACTCCAAATACCATAGTGAGTCGCTTTTTTCCAATGGAAAATATTTTTAATTACAGTAAATTAAAGAATTAAATACACCACATAAATTAGAAACCCCATAATCCAAAGCCAAAGGCTGTCTGGAAGAGAGTTACACATTGAAAAAACGCAAACAAACGCACCGATTGCCAGTACCGGAGCTGGGGAATCGAACCCAGACCGTAATAGACAGTGTGACCCAGAAATGCAGCCGCAACAAGCTCTAGCCCATTGCGCATATGGCAAGGTGATTGTCAAAAAAATTGAGACAAAGTCAAACTTGAGTAAGACATTTATTTCTTCACTGGGTAAGTCACTGCCCAAAATTTTCTAAAAATTACGAACTTCTCCGTAGTTTTCTGAAATGTCATGGTATGTAAATTTTATTTCTGCAAAATATCGCAATGTTTCTGGTATTTTATACAACTACCACATGCACATCTGGGCATCTACCATAATACCACAACTAAAAATTCAGTATAAGATTGTATGAAGGCATTAAAACCACCAAACAACGAGGATGGGTTGAGATGATACTAAAACCTCGATTATGGCAAACTATAAAATGTTATTCGAACTATTTTGGATTATACTGTGCGCTGGATTCATGGAAAGCTGATTCAACTCAGCAATGGATTCATAAGCTTTCTAATTTCCTCAGTTTATGTCAAATTCATTACTAGAATAGACTAGATTAGAATAATTAGAAATAAAAAGTGAAATAATTAAACACCTCTTTATTGAAAGAGTATAAATAAAATACTCTTTATATGAAATGGTCGTATTTATGTAGGTACTCACGGAACAGTATCTGTAGATTATAAATACACTTTCATATCAAAATTACCTGAATAAAATTAGTTATTGGATATTAATGAAACAAAAAATATATATCACAAATTGTTTTTATAGATTCCTCTGTTTAAGTAAGCCTATATTAAGTTTAAAACTCATCTGTCAGATAATTCGTGAGTAATATACAAATAACACACCAGTGCTGTAGTGAATTGTCGATTAAAATTCCACACTTTTCAAATTAATTAAAAAAGAAAAGTAACAGCCTTCATAAGGCCTCCAAATGTATTACTAACTGGATACTAAGCAAATATGTGCCCCATGCCCGCAACTAAAAGTGTGTCAAGCGATGTGATACCTGGTTTTCAACAATATTCTGTAATTTACGAAAAATGTTGGTATATTCATGAAATATTAAGTAATTCACTAAAATTCTACGAACTACCAGAAATTGCCACTTAGTTTAACGAAATATGAAGGATATACGAAATTCCAATAAATTCTGAGCACTTCCATTATTGGTACTAAAATACCACAATGATTTCCCTCTCGTTTCTTCATTATGTCGCTGCTTTAGCTTTACGTTAGCCAGTACTAATTTCAAATTGCTCATTTACAATCTGCAAAAATTATTTCATTGAAAGATATAAATTGCATGCCTAAAAGATAAATTTCTCCTTTAGCTGCATGGATTTTGCTAATAAAAAGGATTTTGATCCCTTTAACATATCTTATAATGCCGGTGGGATAAAACTCCAACATTTTATACTGCTAGCGTAGAACCATATGTGTACGATTTATACTCTTCCACTAGGTGAAGAATTATGTAATATTTTAGTAGCCATGTAGGCAATTACTTCTAATGCTATTCAGTTTTGAAATTCTTGGTCATTCATGGTCTATATATTTTTTTGCAGCGGATTTAACGTTGTTGTTGAAACATTGATCTTCAGCTGATCGATGAAAAGAATCTAAGTGTTCAGATAACTGGATGTGTCAGGAATTTCTTAACATAATATGCTTTCCAGTTAGAAGGCGATATCTCATAAATCGTATGATATATTTATATATTATTGAAAAGTAAAATATTTCGATTTCTGTAGACCATAACTAAGATTTGTATTTAAAAAATACAAATATGCTTCCTAACTCCGGAAGCTTAAAGTCAATTAAAATACTAAAAAATTCGATTTTACTTTAATAGCACGTTTTTACCATATTTTACTTTAATAGCACACAGAATTGGTCAAAATTCCAAAAAAATAGTACCAATTGTTTTGCCTTTGAAAAAAATTTAATTACGACTTTCTCATTCAACAGTTGAATTGGTCCTGAAAATTTAGCAGAAGAGTTCGCAGTAATCAGGTTGTACAGGGTGGGCCGTATAAGAGTGCGTATCCCCTTATCTCAGAAACTATGTGAGATAGAAAAAAAAGTTTTATATAAATGTTGTTTACGTTAAAGATGTCGGTACTTTTTTAATATAGTTATATTTGTAGCTCTTCAATATACAGGGTGATGAACTAAACTTATCTTTTTTTAAATGGAACACCCTGTATATTATTACATTTTTGAAAAGCTCTTCAAAAGACTTGTTCAAGGATATATAATATGATGGGTCTGTAGCCCACCGTTTCGGAGCTATTGACTGTTATCTTCAGGAAAAGGTTAATATTTATAGCGAGCTAGAAAAGTTACTGACTGAGGTGATAAGCTGTAATTTGGGCCAAGAAATTCTAATTTGGTCTATTTTATGAAACTTCTGTCTAATACTAAAATAAAAAAAATTGCAACAGTGATGCCAAGTTTCGTGAAATTTAATTTTTCATGATTTTTTTAAATGGAACACCCTGTATTTTATTACATTTCCTGAAAGCCCTTGCAAAGACGAGTTTATCGATATATAATATCAGGGGTCTACGACACACTTATAACTTATATTTTTTTATAACTTATATTGCCATCTCTTTTAAATTTGATACAAATATTTAGAATCGTATGAATATCTGGCAGTTATCTTAAATGATATTGTCTTACATAATCTCTCAATGTTAAAGCTGGACTTTTGTGATTAAATATATAACATTCTATTATGCCTACTTTTTCTTGCAGAGAATACATTACATACAAACATGCATAACTTATGTGTCAATTCCTGAAGAGAAACGCAGATTAATCCAAAACGGTGTGTCGTAGACCCCTGATATTATACAGGGTGTCCACCTAGTGCGCGTAAGTCCAATATCTGGGTTAATAAAAGAGATAACTTAATTTTTTTTTCTACAGGGTTGTCTAATATCCCGAGCTGCACAAAATGAAAATATATTTACATATACAGGGTGTTCAGTTTTTCCTGGACAGGTACCAACTTCGTTTTTCTAAATGGAAATATATATTTTTTATTGCTTTTTCGAACTAAACCCTTGATTTTAGTAGGACTTTCATCAGCCTTCCCTATACCTAACTTAAACTGTTTTTGAAATATTGATGGGTGAATATTGACATTTTTGCAACTTTGACACCCTTTAAAATCTAAACGGTTTGAGATCAAGCAAAACGGTTTGCACATTCCTATCTTAACTTTTCATAAGCTATCGTTTAGTACTAATTTCAGAATTATCCAAAAATTTAAAATTTTCTGAAAATTTTGAAAATTTTTTATTCCTGTATAAATTTGAAATTAGTATCAAACGATAGCTTATGAAAAGTTAAGATAGGAATATGCAAACCGTTTTGCTTGATCTCAAACCGTTTAGATTTTACAGGGTGTCAAAGTTGCAAAAATGTCAATATTCACCCATCAATATTTCAAAAACAGTTTAAGTTAGGTATAGGGAAGGCTGATGAAAGTCCTACTAAAATCAAGGGTTTAGTTCGAAAAAGCAATAAAAAATATAGGTTTCCATTTAAAAAAATGAAGTTGGTACCTGTCCAGGAAAAACTGAACACCCTGAATATGTAAATATATTTTCATTTTGTGCAGCTCGGGATATTAGACAACCATGTAGAAAAAAAAATTAAGTTATCTCTTTTATTAACCCAGATATTGGACTTACGCGCACTAGGTGGACACCCTGTATATCAATAAACTCGTCTTTGCAAGGACTTTCAGGAAATGTAATAAAATACAGGGTGTTCCATTTAAAAAAAATCATGAAAAATTAAATTTCACGAAACTTGGCATCACTGTTGCAATTTTTTTTATTTTAGTATTAGACAGAAGTTTCATAAAATAGACCAAATTATAATTTCTTGGCCCAAATTACAGCTTATCACCTCAATCAGTAACTTTTCTAGCTCGCTATAAATATTAACGTTTTCCTGAAGAAAACAGTCAATAGCTCCGAAACGGTGGGCTACAGACCCATCACATTATATATCGTTGAACAAGTCTTTTGAAGAGCTTTTCAAAAATGTAATAATATACAGGGTGTTCCATTTAAAAAAAGATAAGTTTAGTTCATCACCCTGTATATTGAAGAGCTACAAATATAACTATATTAAAAAAATACCGACATCTTTAACGCAAACAACATTTATATAAAACTTTTTTTTCTATCTCACATAGTTTCTGAGATAAGGGGATACGCACTCTTATACGGCCCACCCTGTACATCTCTCTTACTTGATACATCTCTCTCGAAATGTAAGTTATATGTAAATTTGACAGTTATTAATTCCATGTAATTTTTTTAATAAAAATCATGATGTCTTGACGCAACTTTGGTTTGGATGATATAGCGGTATGTGGGTAAGTTAAATACATACATTATAGCAAATTAGAGTTAATAAATACATTATAGCAAAGCATGTGAAACATATTTCATAAACTGGTTGGCTCTCATAGAGTACCAGAAAGCGACGTACTGGAAAATTTGTTGTGTTTTCTAAAAACATGTTACAGTAGAATTAAGTTTTATTAAATTTCACTAAAAGACAAATTAACTATTATCACTAGATTGTATCCCAGTAATGCATTGCGTTGTGGATAATTATGAAATATATTATTCACAACTTCTGGAGATGGTACATGTTGCTGGAGAAATTTTAAGTTGTAAGTTAAGTTTAAGTAAGTTAAGTTTAATACACAGTGTATAAAAATGATCTGATTGAGGGCTATAAATCCACATCTGAGTATTTCTCTGAAATGAATTCCTCTTTAGTTGGATTGTCTGCTAATCAAGAGGATCCTGACCTTTTCAACATATTTTATGATTCCAGGGGGATGTAGCTCTGACTTATTAAACTGTTGACGTGTATAAGCGTATTCATATGATTTACATTTATCTCATAACTGGAGAATTCAGTAATACGAAAGCTTTGAACCAACAGATACCTTCTCGTTTTTTAGTAACTATGTAGAGAAGAATTTTTGAGAGTAATAATATATTTAAAGTCATGTGTTTCTAGGGTTTTGACACATTTTGGTAGTAATAAGTATAATTTTCAAATTACGTATCTCAAAAGTGGCCGACAAAATTACAAGATTTTGATACTTTATACCTAATTTTGGTTATATGAATGTCACTATGAATGTTTCAATATGGGTATAGTGATTAGTAACATCAAGATTTTAGTTAGCACCAGATCTAGTTAGCACCAGATATACAGGGGTGGTCAAAATTGTTAAAAATATAAATATATTTAGTATATTGACAGTTCAGAATTCGTGTTGAATGTCAAACTTGAAGTTCTGAGTTCAGAAATATTTTCAATCATACTGTTTCAGGAAAATGTAAATCCCAACAGGGTGATTAAAGTCTTATCTGAGAAACTTAAGGAAATACGCATGCTGAAAATTCTGGTTAATGTCACGAAGAAACTTACAACAAAATTGTAAGAAAACTTGTGAATATGTTAAAAGTGTAGTATTATAGAACACTACTTCTACCACTACTATTATTAGATGGGCGAAATTATCCTAGACTGCCTTCAGGATTTATACTCAATAATCGTAGAAGGAAAAAGTTGAAAGTAAGGTTTAGATTATTTCATTAAACAGCCTTTAAAAATAATGTTGAGATAATGAAACTTTCGGTATGTTTGTAAACTCGTTTTAAAATTTTCATAAGGCCATTTGAAGTATAAACATTCTTAAGTAAGAGAACAGTAACAATATTTTGTTTTGATTTTATTATCACAATTTATCGATTTAACGACTCCAATCTCATTCAGTACACCAAGACCTATACGTTTCTTGTAATTCCCCTCCCCTTTCGTCGCGTACGATCTTTGGTTCTACGAACAATAATTTCGTAGAAAAACATAAATAACCGTTTTAATTATTAATAATGTGTTTAATATTTTTCCTGCTGCAATATTCGTATGGTATTATTGTATCTTCGCTAAATACTCTTCAGACAGAATCTGAGTCAACTTATAGGTTCTTGACATTTAAAGATGTGTTTGTTCATATTTGTGTGTTTATTTATTAAAATTTGCATTTCATTGGTTAATATGTTTTATTGCGTTAGTATGTGCATCGTGTATGTGCTCCTTTACATTATTCCGGTTGTGTTTATCAGAGTATATATGCTATATTTATTAATCAACAATTGACGGTAGTTTGAAGAGAAAATTAAACGCATTTTCTTACTACATCAGAAACTTTACTAATTTTAATTAAACATTATAATTTAAAACAATCATAATAGATATTGTAAAGCTATTATTACGGGAAAGTTTAACTATTAGATATAATGAGAGATACACCATTATAACAATAATACAATACCGTTTTTATTTATTCATACTTGTTTCATTAGAAAGGTATTTTTTTTATACATTTACCAAAGGGCAAGGACTAATTATTGATGTAAATATACCTATCCAATATCAGTCTAAAAGAATAAGATGCATAATTTTCAACTCACAGGAATTAAATCATATCCAAAACTGAATGCAGTTGCACATTAATTAACGTTTCAGAAACTGTTTCTATTTTCATTATCAGAAAGGCACAGGATAACCAACTGTATAAGATGATCCAAAAAACTATTTATAGTTATGAAATTATGGACTCTGTTTTATACTCGATGCTTGTATCTTAAAGTCTTGTAGCATAAATAAACAAGCGCAGATTGTCTTTGTAACAGTCATACATTTGTTTTATGCCAAGTAAGGTTTGGCGGATATTTTCTCAATTGCCATTTTAACGCCCTCAAAATGTATGTTGTTTAAATCAGTCTGCCGTTTTTATAAGTTAACACCAACTTCACAAGTTTTGATCAATCAATATAAATATACAAACGAATTAATCATCAAATATGAAAGGTTTCTTCGATTTTTCATATATTATTACGTTTCAATCAAAGCTGGTTTCTTGCCGATACATATTGTAAAAATGTGTGAATAAAAACTAGTGTAGGTTTAGAAATACCATGATCCCTAACATTTCATTTTTTCCATGCAAGTTTCATCAGCTTTCGCGTTATTTTAATTGTAGTTTTCAAATACATAAAGCCACCAAGCAGTGGAATGATTAAAAAAAAACTTTTATAACTGAAAGTCTGGGGGAACAATTTTTTGCAACGTTCATCAATCACACAACAGTTTCATATTATCTCAGGAAATCTAATCTACCTATAATGGCTTGTTAGTTATTATTCTTTTTTTATGAGAATATTATATAAGCAGATACCGGAAGTAGATCCATAATAACGAAATAATATATAACTTTGACATATACCACCTACCCAAAAATAATTCTATGAAACCTGTCATATTTTTTTCAATTTTTACTTTATTTTTCCTTCGCGTTTGATGGTAAGTATTTGGAAAGAATAATATATATTATGTATTATTATTATTATTATCATAGATACCTATATTATTTATGTTTGGTGATTCTGGGAAATAATAAAATGAAATATCAAGTGCCATGAAGGCTTAGGAATGACGTTAACACCAACATCATAAATCAACAAATTGCAAATCTTTTTCCATAACTGGCTATATCATAATTGATATATCTTGATTTTACTTGATTGGTTAAAAATATATCAATGAAAATTATGATACCAGAGGAATGGAACTCTCACTTATTAACTTCTTGACGTAAAAGCGTACAAATATGGTTTAAATTTATCTCAGAACTGGAGAATTCAGTGATATGAATACTTTGAACCGCCACCTCCACCATTTAATGAAAAATATGTTTAAGAGTGAATAAAATTATTGTATTTATCTAACGGCGTAAGAGGTTGGTTCTTGTGTTGTTATGCAAAATTATATTTGGCGTACGATCGGACACATATTGAGAAAGAAGTTTTAACAGAAGATGAGCAAATATTGGTTACATCGCGTTTCATAATTACGATAGCATGAAAGTATACTCAACTGTAATTTGATACGAAATCGCAGAGCGTCAACATGCATTAACTTTTGACAATGGCAGCCTTTTAAGTGCTTCGAAATATGATATCGTCCGGAGAACCTACCTCTAATTTCAAGATTTTCTCGTCCTTCCAAGACAACTTGATCCAAATTAAACAATCACTCACTAATTACACATTTCCCACTATTTCTTAAAACTCTGTGCGTTATTTTAGATTAGCTTCCATTGGCATTAACTCAGATTTAATAGCTTATTGTATTTTAGAAACAATTCATCAGTGGGAAGTTTTCTCATCACTAGTCTCACATAGTTACTTTTAAGTGAATTTTTATATTTTTGAGGGTGAAATTTTCAGACATAGATTTAGTTAATGAAACTATAAATATTTTTTCACTACTGCTTTGGAAACTTATTAAATAAACTATCAATTTATGTCTTTATTCAATTTGATTCACTATATATTGACATTTTGCACACTTTCGTCTATACGTTATTGTTTTTGTTGATTCTACATAACCTTAATGTTCCTTACTTTAGCAGACAAACCAAGCTGTTTCTTCGCAATTTTCCGACAAATTTCGCTAATAAACCTGATTAGCGTGTGACCGCTGTGGAAACACCGGTAACGTGGCCCACTACGTGAAGCTTTCGCGTAAATTCTCGCGATCTCACCGCGCGCGTACAGAGACGACTGCCCCGGATCGACAAGCGATGCCGGAGGGACACTGGCGGGTTCACGCAGCTTCCAGTAGGGGCGGTAGTGAGGCAGCAAAAATCGTTACTGTACGCGCAGGAATCTTAGCACTGGGTGTTGCAAATTTATTACTTGAAATGTGCCGAATGATTGTAATTGTGGGGTTTATATGAAAACGCATTTAATATCTTTATAATTTGTTTGATTCTTCCGAAACCACTATTTGTGAGTTTAGTTTCACCTGATTTATTGGGTAGCATGTACATACCTATGTGGGTCCGCCTGGCGCGACAAAGATTAATGGGTATGCGATATTTTACGCAGCATTAATTGTGAAAAAGTGAATTCGGGTTTGCGGGCTTTGTAGCGACATAGATACATATGTAATTAAAAACTGTTAGCTTATTTTAATTTCTGGTGCTAATAGTTAATGGCTTAGGTTAGTGAGAAATAATATAAAAGACAATTCCACTCGTATATAAAGAACGCCATATGCTAACAAAAAATATTAGTTTGCTATCGGCCAAATACGAGGGGACAGACATGCAATTGGATAAAGAACCGGATAAATTACGTTACCATGGTAACGCTTGCAATTATTGTTAATTTATAAAGCATCGAGCGTTGGAAGTTCGAGGTTCGGAAATATCTGTGAAGCAGAAATAATGAGCGAGATTAAAAATATCTCTTATTATTTATACTCATTATTTATAGTTTTATTATATAACTTAAATAATGTTGTCAATACAGCTCTCGTTAAACTGCCTATATGAAAATAAGTATTCAATAACATCTGTGAAAAATATTCGAGTAAATATGGGTTCCTATGGCGTTACTTCTGATAATCAATCTTGTTATAACTATTTATAGAGATCAATTAAACTTAATTTATTAGTAAATAAATAGTGATAAAAACCTTTTATTTAAATAATATATAGGAATTATTACATCCCACTCTAAATTATTAGTATTTATTGTTTACTATAAATGTATTGATATTCTTATAGTTGGAACCAGAATGTAGGTATTTTGGTAGTTAATCTTAGCCTACTAAAGGCTAAAATAATGTTCCAAGTAGAGAAAACAAAAGTATTATTTTTTAGTTCCTCCAATATTTGTTCGTTATTAGTATTACAATTTATGTGGCTGCATTATCCCAAGGTTGCATACATTGAATAAAGGTCTGTTGCCCTAATTGAGAAACACTGTAGACTTTACATGTTCAAAAGTTGAACAATTGGCAAGGACAAGTTGGCAAGCAGCAACAGTGGTTCCTTATTGTCTGTCTCATTGAGAAGAAAGTATAATACTCGACAGAATAATGATGTACCTAAGGGTATAAGTAGGTACATCCGTACAATTGTTCTGTAAAATACTATCTTACCTCTCTAGAAATAAATATACTGCGAAATTAGACCACATACTTTCAGCCATTTGTCATTAATATAAATAATTAACTTAAGTACATTCAAATTATTCCTATTATTACGCCTATATTTCTGAGCATTAGAGTTGCAGTATGTAAAATATGGTAGATACAAAAATTAAGTTACATAATAATACTCATCAACATCTTATTTTACCAACAGTACTGCGTTAAGTGAAATTATCACAATAACTTACACTACTATTTTATTGGTAAAAACCAACATTAGTAAAAATGTATGCAAATTCTTTAAAATAACTATTTTCCTATGTTACACATTAAGATACACATAACATTAAGAATTAATAATTTAAGTTTAATTCGATTATAAACTTCAATGATATGTCTATATGAATGTGCCTATCAGTTACACAAAGTATGTAATAAAATTAAAAGTAGACTAATTAATATAGGATAATTTGCACCATTTAATCAATTGCACTGCAACGGGTGTATTATTTTCTAGGTCAGTTCACAATAGTATCAACATCCATCTGCCAATAGTATCTAACTAATATCTAACATCTAAGTAACATCTATCAATAATAATAATAATGATAATAAGATGTTCTATGTTGTAACACTCTCTTAGTAGATTACCATGTCTACAATTTGGTAGCTATGAATGTCATCATTTCGAATTTTCGGGCTAGACAAATCTCCGTTCTTAAGGATTAGCACTGTCCTCCCTCGACAAACCATGCCAGAACTAGCTGCTCTCCATTAAGCCAGAAGGTGAATATTCTGGTGAAATGGTGGTGGGTTCTCGATAGTTTTTGCACCAAAAGTTGATGATCCCATGTGGACCAGGAGCAGCAAAGTTGGTAGAAACTTTGACGGCCCTTGGAACTTCTTCCGGGGTTATCCGCGGGCACACTTCTTGAGGCAAAAGTGGTATTGAGCGGTAGATTCTCCTCGTAGAGAGTATTCCAGAAAGTCTCTGGAAAAAGACTTCTAAATATAATATATTTAGAATTTATAATAATTGTTGAAATATAGTTTAGCAAATCATGTAATTGACGATCCTGCTATAGGAATCGGTTTATCTGAACCCGTCATCTGAAATTGATTGTCTCAGTGCCATATGCAATATAGGAAACCGTTCAGTTTCATTGAAGCTGGGCGATATGAATCGCTGCACAAACTTTACTCATATTTCAAGAACAGGTACATCAAGTATTGATGTACCTGTACGTAACTTGTATGTAACAAGGTACGTAACTTGTACGTGGACGTATTTGAAAATGCAAATAGTCATTTCCAAAATGAAAAATATAATAACTGGAACATTACTATAACATTAATTCTGTAAAGATATTTCTTTATATATATATTTGTACTAAAGGTTCCCCAAAAAGAAATGATAAATCGATGAAACGTAACTGTATCGACTAGACCACCATTTTCTATTGATTATTCTTGAAGCAGTGGGTTTAGAAAACCCCTGACAGGTTTGCAATCGTGTGGAGATGCACCACCTTGCTGGAACAGTCGTGTTGTAATAATATACCTGACTGAATTTCCTGCATAAATTTCCAGGTTGATACCACGAGATCTAACCACAAATTCAAAGTGTATGGGGCTGCAGTAACCACACATGTATAAGTTGAAAAAAATAATTTGAAATGAATACATTTTTTGAGAAAAAGTGTCTGAAATTCGTACAGGTTGGCCAGTATGTCACATTGACATCGTGGAGACAATAATAAATGTAACGAAATTTCCAGATGAAAATAACGGTTATGATACCTACTATACTTGATAGAAGAAAAAAAGAGTTACTAGGGAAAATGTTTTTCGTTTTTCTCTTCTCAAATGACACTAAAATGAAACAAAACCGAAATCAGAAATTTCTGTATCTCTTCAAATAACGAGTTATCAAAAAGTGTTTACGTGGGGTGGCCTTAAATTAGAGAATATTCAAATTAAAAAAAAAGTTATATGTAAACGTGGAACATGAATACTATCCCATGTTCTTACGTGTTACATCGCGTAAATCTTATTTTGATATTTTAAATTAAATATAATTTTAAGAACATACGAAATAAGCACCAATAAGTAAAATAAAGTTTGTTTTTTAATTCAAGTCCCATTGTGAGCAAGACATTTTTTGCTGATCAGTAGTTATCTCAGAAATCAACTCTATTAGCCTTGATGATTCTTAGAAGTCTCTAATAACTGATGCCCTAATTTAAGCTATACTGAGACCTTTATCCATTTAAAAATTCTATAATAATAATAATAATAATAATAATATTTATTAACCCTTCAAGACACATATATGTAAAGGACAGGTCACAATGCACAAGCAAAACAAGACAAAAAGTACATATATGTATGCATGTATAATAAATTACAAATTATCGTTTACAAACTCCTTAACACTATAATAACATTTGGCAAGTAACAATTGTTTAATGGATCTTTTGAATGCTTGCTTATCTTTACTTATATAACAGGATGGTAACTTATTGTAGAGTTTAATTCCCTGGTACAAGACAGACCTTTCAAATTTGGCTGTTCTGTGTTTAGGGACACTCAACAAATTGGAATTTCGTGTGGTATAATTGTGAAAATTAGAATTCCTAGCAAACTGGTGAATGTTATCCCTGACATATAGCAGTGCTCTATAGATATAGATACATGGGAACGTTAAAATTTTATTTTCAGAAAATATAGTTCTACATGATTCAAGAGGACTAACGCCAAAAATCTTCCTGAGGATTCGTTTTTGCGCTAGGAAAATCCTATCACTGCTGACCGAATTACCCCACAGTATGACATTATATTAAATGTGACAGTATACTAAACTGTAGTAAATATTCAATAATACACTCAATGGCATAGTGTTCTTAATACGAGAAATTGCATAAAAAGATTTATTTAGTGTTCTACTAAGAACCTCCACATGTTCAGACCATCTTAACTGACAATCAAGATAGACACCCAAAAATTTAGTACATTCAGAAGAGTGTAATGTAGAATTGTTAAAATTTAAGTGGAGTCCTGCATCTGCAGCACTACAAGAGGGAAAGTATAAAACTTTTGTTTTATTAATGTTAACAATAAGATTGTTGGATTTGCACCAGTTTGTGAAGGAAATAATAAAATCCTCACAGCTGTTAGTGAGTTCCTCAGGAGTCCGAGCCGAAACCATGAATGAAGTATCGTCCGCAAAAAGTGTTAACACTGACTGGTCAAGATGCTTTACCACATCGTTAATGTATAATATAAATATTAGTGGGCCCAGCACGGATCCCTGAGGTACACCCAGGCCAATATTTCTACTTTCAGATATATCCTCATTTATTCTGACATACATTGATCTGTCAGTAAGATAATCAATCAACCAGTTCAAGAATATTCCTCTAAATCCCATATTATATAACTTGCTTTTGACGAAAAAAATATTCAAACAGTCAAATGCACGGGTCAGGTCAAAGAAAATTCCAGCAACATGCATGCCCTCATCTAGCAGTTCATAAACATGACTGGTAAAACTACTTGCGGCTGATTGGGTAGATTTACCTTCTCGAAATCCATGTTGGCAATCCGACATAATACTGTACTTATCAAGAAATGCGAACACTCTGTTGAATACTATCCTTTCATAGATCTTAGACACTATGCTAAGCAATGATACAGGCCTGTAATTAGCGATATCTTCCGGATCATTACCTTTATAAACAGGAACTACTGTTGATGTTTTCAAAGCTTTTGGAAAATGGCCACTGTTCACAGACAAATTTATTAAGTAAGCAATATGGTCGGCTATATATAAAGAAACTTTTTTAATTACCTTTACTGATAATCGATCTGTAGCTGTGGTTACTTTATTTTTTAAATTACTTATAACTGAGTTAATCTCAGTTCCGACAACAGGAAGAAAGAAAAACGTATTATTTAGCATTGCATCAACAGTACAACTGGTAGATCTATGATAACCGAAATGGCTTTACAATGTTGTTTCAGTAATTCTAGAAACTATTATAAGAAAGATAATAGTATATACTGCAAAGGCTGTCCCAAAACCATATCGACAAACCTTCAAGGTTTTAGGAACCTTAAAGGAACATCAAAACATTTTTTATTTTGATGTTCCGAACAAACAAACCAAACTAAACATACAAGGTACCTAGTACGCGGAAGTTCAATACGTCAGTTTATAGTGTTTCCACTATTAACTGTCTAGCTTCATATTTTTGACAAATTAATGTAATATTTAAAATTTTATATAAGATCTTAATTATGTACTGCAATGCTTCAATTTTAAAAGCAAATAAGTCAACTTATTCAAATGGAACACCTTGTATTTTATTATAGATCTATAAGAAGCACTAATTAATGCTCTATCAACTTCTGAGGTTTTCCCTATGGTGAAACCAAATGACCTTTCTTAAAAATACAAATTTACAGAAAATTATAAGTTTTCTGCATTTCATGTCAAAAATCATAATGGTTTTTGATAGTGGTCGCTTTGAATATTAATAAAAACACTTTCATGAAATCACACAGAAGCCTTTAATCACACTGAGTAAAGTCAGTTAGTCACATTACTATGTGACTAAGTGACTAAAATACAGATACAGACTAAGACCAGATAATATTTTTTGATATTAATTATCACGAAAAAGATTCTGCATCCTCAAAATACACCCGTAATACATTCCAAATCCGTAATGTTTTTTTTTTGTAAAATCAAAGATTAAAGAGTTAGTAAAGGGCTATATCAAAATATACGTGCACACCCTGTACTTCGCATCACTTATTATTCTCCGAGGTATCTCTATTGAGAGACGAATTGGTAACAAGTCTTTCATGTATTCAATTTCGAAACTACAAGAAAATGTAATATTTATTTGAAGTGGGTTTAACTTAGCATTAAATACATTTTAAAAAGTCTGCAGAGACAATGTAATTCATAAATTTCAGAAATCATAAAGCTAAAGCCTATACATGAGATGGGATCTTAACATTGATTATGTAATAAAAAGAGGGTGAAAACCTGAATATAAAACAAACATCCTCAGGATAACTGGGGGAAGTAAATTGGAATTATGAAACCAAATTTAAAATCAACAATCTTTAATGTTTTCATTTTGTAGCATATCCACGTTATTTAGGTAAGTCATAAATATTTAAGGACATTCGTTTTATATTTTATCAGGAGAAACATTTTAAATTCTGGAAGAATAATTTTATAAATATAGACGGGACTAATAATGTACTTCAGTTGCCGCTGATTCCTGAGAGGTAAATTTTAAAATATCTGGATGAGGACTTTATTGGTAACCTGGTTTACTTCAAATTTAATCGAAAAGCTGAAGGGTCACCAATTATTTAACTCCAATAAAATCGAGCATTATCATTTATAGCCGCGCATTGAAATTTATGGTGGATATTTTCCGACCTAAAATTGTATCAGTTAAACTCGTTAATTAGATCGTGGATACCCACTACAAAGTTTCTGTAAATGTTGTTTTAGTGAAAATATCGATGCTTGCAGCATGATGTTTAGAATTGGCATATTTATAGATCATCTACAAAATTAATAGCAGAGGTAAATGGTAATTAATTTACAACTATTCATTTCAATAGGAAGGACACTTAATATTTTAAAGGTAACCAATATTGGTCATCAGATTACTACATATCTCCTTTTGTAGGTATACACAGTGCGCCCACAAAGTAATGCATAATTTTCAGAAACAAAGGAAACATGTTTTATAAAAATCGTTCAGACCCGTCGATTTTGTTTCGTTTTTCGTCACCTTTTGCGTGTATTCAACTTTATACAGGGTGTTTTAAAAACGTTGTACGAAATAAAATTTTAATTTTTTAAATGGAACATCCAGTATATTTTTACATATTTGGATAGAGCTCTTCTTTACAAATGTTCAAAGTGACCACCATTCATTAACGACAATGACCAAGTCTAAATTCAAATTCGTCTAACACATTGCCAATAACTTGCTGATTTATTGCCCGAATCTCCATGCGAATTCTTTCTTTCAGTTCATCTAAATTACCTAGTGGATTTATATACACCTTTCTTTTAAGGTAACCCCACATGAAGTATAAGTGGAGTTGTCAGGTGACCTTGCCGGCTACTCTATTACCCCTCGTCCACCTTCTTGTGGAAAACAGTATCCAAACAATTGGTCCATGATGAGGAGCTGCCCCATCCTGCTGAAACCACATCGCGTGTTCCGGTATGGCAGGATTTCCGTCATTAAGGTACGTCTGCGCTATCGCAGGAATTAGCTCATTTTGAAGAAATGCTAAATACCGATTACCTGTTAAATTTGTATGAAAAAAATAAGGTCCTATTACTGTGTCACGATAAATACCAGCCCAAACATTTACTTTCTGTAAATTCCTCTGTAATCCAATGTGGATTTTGTCTGGTGTGTGCCTCTGTTATCCAATGTGGATTTTGTTCGCCCCAGTACCGGAAGTTGTATCGATTTACGGTACCATTCAGATAAAAGGATGCTTCATCACTAAATAAAATTTGTCTTGAAAATTGTGGAGTCGCACATTTCCATAAGTGCTATAAAACTGTAATCTACGATTAGCGTCATCCTCATTTAATTCTTGAGCTAACTGAATTTTGTAAGCTTTAAATTTTCCTTAAGATTTTCCATATCAAGCTCTTACTAACGTTATTATCACTTGCAAGTTGCCTAGTAGTAACATGAGAATTTTCTTCTACTCCAAGTAAAATTTTTAACTAAGTGTCTTCAGGAATACTTGAGCGTCCTCACTTTGGAAGATTTTTAACCGTCCATGTGTCAAACATGTATGTACTATCCTTGAAATAGCACATTGAGTTATGGGCTGATATCTTTCATTGAACAGAGTGCAACCTGCTGTTGTGTCTTTTGGCGATCTCCATAGCCATACATCATAAGAAGTTCAACTTCTGAGTTTCAGACGAACGTACCATTTTACTGTTATTAATTAATCGACAAAGAATAAAAATTTTGCCTTAAAGTGACATTTGGAAACTAGACGTTGATTGTTACAGTCACTATAACGGTGACGGTGTCACCGTGACAATGATGTATTTTATTTTCCAAATAACGATTTAATGGTATCTTTTTTCTGTTCCTTACCATTCCAGATAGGCTTATCAAACTCTATATCGCCATATTTGTAAAGAAGAGATCTGTCCAAATATATAAATATATACAGGGTATTATATTTAAAAAATTTAAATTTTATTTCGTACACCGTTGTTAGTATACCCTGAATAAAGTTTAATATGTGCAAAAGACGAAAAAAAAAACGAAGCAAAATCGACGGGTTTGAGCAATTTTTTATAAAACATATGTTTCCTTTGTTTTTGAAAATTATGCATTACTTTATGAGCGCACTGTATATATATATTTACATATTCTTTATATATAGATAAAACAAAAAAGATAGAAAAGATAGAGCTAACTCTAGATAAAGATAGTGACTTAAAAGTTGATGAAAACGTCCTATATAATTTTTTTGCTAATTTGAAGGAAGTTATGCAACCGACAAATAAAGAAAGGGCACACTTTTTATACTGGGTGATTTTAGTGAATTCAAAAAATTGTCATTTAAATACGCAACCCGAATTCATATCAACTTAAAATTGCAGTGTTTGTTTATATGTAGAATAGGTAGTTTAAAGACATACATAATACTTGTAGACTTTAATATTTGAAAAACATTCATTTATAATTACATTAGTTTATGAAGTATCATTTTCATAATAATATGCAATACCTAATGTTTAGGGAAATAGATCCTAAATCCTAAATATTTGTGTATGTATATTACATTACATTTACTGATGATTTACACGATGTAAAGTACGGTTTACACTAAATATTACTTAAATATTATATATTGTTAAAAAGTTACAATTTAAGGTACTGCTATTGTAGCTAATACAAGTAATGTAGGTATATTTAATTTTCCCCATTTTACTTGCATGTAGGTACGCACTTTCCTTTGGTTTATTCATTAAAGATAATAAATTCTTACTCCTTAGGAAGAAGATCTTATATATACAAATTAGCCGATATTTATTTTAATCCACTATTTTAATACTTAAAGCACTATAATTTGAAATATTATGGCTCATGTGTTAGGTAGAAACTTATTTTTTTTTATACCCGGTAAGAGTAATTATTTACTGGCGACTTCGCCATATTCTCGACTAAAAATCTGGTGGAGTAGCCGGCAAACATTTATTAATGGAAACAATCCAGCAACTAAGCGTTCAGATTCCTTCAGAGACATTTTGTAAACGAGTGTTATCATATTATATACCCGTAAGTTTTTAATACCTATATATTCATTTTATGTTCACATTATTCGAAGCCTTTTTACTCCTAAAACCCAATTACTTATTTTTTTCAGTACTGCTATTAGCATTTTTATCGAATAGGAAATACATTTATTGTTATTTTCTATAAATTTAAACAATTTCCTGCAAGCAATGCTGTACTGTAGATGACATTGGAGGAGTCTAATGCTGTCTACTGCGTTCCTTGTAGAGATTGTGATAAGAAATCTCAAAGACCGCATAATATATCAAAAATCCGGTATCCGTTGCAACAAAATTTTATATAGGTACTCTTTCTAAACAATCAATTCAGCTTGATCATAACATTCCATATAAGGAAGAGAGAGTGCTAGACACTAAATTTTAATAAAATTTTATTCTTGATTTTTAGGAGAACAAATCTATCAATTCAAAAAAATATATAGAAAATCTCAATATTAGTTACTTTTATCTCTTAATAAATAGTTACAATAGAGGGGTCAAATCCGTGAATCGTACAATTGGAATTTTGAATCTTAATAGTAGGAGAAAAATAATTTGAGTTTATTTAAAAGAACTTTTTTTAGAAGTCTATGGTAGTTGCATATTTTCTTATAGTGGCACATGAAATTTATTACCTATGCTCAATTTTGGTGCAATATTGTAATTCATAAAATTTCAAATTTACTCTGCACATAGGAAATTACTCATTCAGGCGTGAGTAGATACACTGTAGGGGAATCAGACCAAAAATGCGTGTATTTTTAAAGGGGCAACCCTTTACGCAACCCTTGCGCTTGCGCAAGTGTTGCTTGAGGGGTTGGGAGGCGTGGCTTGTCTCCAAAAGGAAAGTGGAGGGGGTAAAATTACTAACTTTTTTGCAAAATTTAGGCCCCTTTAAAAAAACACGCATTTTTGGCCCGATTCCCCTACAGTGTATTTACTGCGGTGTGTATAGAAATTGAGACATTATTGAGTGTGATTTGAGTAAAATTTCACTCACTTTTATTTACATTGTGTTATGAAATAACAACAGATGTCCTAATGAATTCCGGTAGTATTCCTAAACACAAATATATAGATACTTTATAGTAATTAGTTAGGCGCATTCAGCAAATTTAGGTGCATCACGAGTTTTGGTATTTTTGATAACTCTTCCAGTTATTCCTTCATCCGGTCCTCTATTTGCTGCGTGGCCAGTTATAAATAACATTCGAGGAGCGCCAGAAATATAAATTTACAAATATAAATGGAGTCTAAAAAAAATTCAGCAGTTTTAGTTTTTTAAAAATATATCGGACAATGTAATATTTGTGTTTACATTTCAAATACAAGTGTTACATACTTAAATAGACAGTTGATATGAAACCGAAAGTGAATAAAATATTTATTGATCAGAAATTTGACATTGAAGAAAAATAATGAGAGTTCTTACACGTACCATGAAGAGTGGGTAATAATAATACATAGTGCAAACCGTGTACTCCTACAAATTCTCATTCTATTATTCTAAAACGAATTTATAACTTATAATACAGTTAATTATTAAGCTTATTATATCATTTTCTGACATCTAAATATTCCAAATACTATTTCCATACTAAATAAAGCAAACAGTACGTTCAGTATATAAATATTGATATAATTAAGTAAACATTCTGGGAAGTTTTAACATTGTATACCTACGAAAATATAGAAAAACGTGAAGACCTTTTTTAATAACACCACGTCCTCATATTTACATAATACACTTTTTTATATCCGACCCTAAACTTTGGATAACTATTGGATCAAGAAAATGCAACGAAACTATCAGATGATAAGAACTTAATAGCCTTCTACCTAGGAGAAATCGATAGACGGCAAATGGCTAAGGTAGTAATACTTTACAACTTTCTTTTGCTTTAACGTCTTCCAGTTTTCTATCATAATTTGACTTAAAGCTTAAAACATGAAATAATCATGAATTTCATCATAGAATAATAAAATATTAACTATAAAATAAAATTAAAAAACATTAATGAAGATGCATAGAGAAGATACAATATAACAATTTCGCACTATTACTCGAAAGATGAAAAAAAATATCCTATAAAATGGCATGTTACTAAAAGATTAAATGGTAACTTAGTACAAAATACTTTGATATCAGCAATTCTGTTAGTGCGATTACAAATAGGTATACTTATAAAACAATGACTTAGTACGAAGGGCAGAAAAAATTGTAGATATACAGGCTGTTTCACGGTGACCACCCATGAGAACATGTCAGCGACTACTTAGATTTAAAGAGTGAAAATTTGGACAATGGGGTTTTTGAGTATGCTCTCCTCAAATAAAATAATGGCGTCCTCGCAACATTTCCGATTACGCCGGAATTTGCCGTTAACTTTGTTATTTTAAATGGAATACCCCATGTATTATTACATTTTTGGATTTTACGAGTTAATTGAGGAGAACTTTAATAAAACTTCCCTATACGAATTCTCAGCCGTTAAATTCCTAAAGTTAACCGTTGTCGAGAAATTAAATATAAAAATTCTAGCTTAATAATTTATCTTCACAATTATTGTTCCGTGTACTTCCAAGCATTTTAAAAGACGGGAAGGAACTCCATTTGTCGTACTGGTCCTTATTTCAGCAGGATCCAAGTTCTGAAATCCTTTGAATCAATCGGTCATCTAATTACTCTCTACTGTTAACTCGTGTGCGAGACCTTGACAGTAGGTCACATTTCTTTGACAGTAGGCCACAAACAAAAATCACATGGTGGCAAATCCGGAGATCTAGGAGGCCAATGCCATTGGCCCAAACACCTCAATCAGCTGTCCTCATAAAGCGTAGTCAACTCCACACTAACTCTTTGAGTACAATGAACCTGTGTACCATCGAGCTGATAAACGAAAACTAAAACATTTTTGTATTATTTCCTATTGAACCCATACTTAAAATATGACTTTAATATTTTATTTATTTCTAAACACGCACGATTGCCTGATTACAAGGAAATTTTGTTTTACATACAATTCAGCAAAAGTACATATTCTAACTAAATTATATAAAAAAAATAATTAAATCAAAGCAGAATAGATAACTCAACACAGTAGGTATATACATATCTAGCCAAATCAGCAGTTAAAAAAACCAATAATATTATACATAATTCAAGCTAACTATTGAATATTATCAATGGAATATATATTTCTAATAGTTTTTAAAAACATATTAAAACATGAACTAACGTCTATGAGGCTTATTATTTATTTATTTTCAACTTTGTAATGACAAATCCTATATCCGTATTTAAAAATAAAAAGTGCAAATAATGATTTAGTCTAAAGTAATTAATAAATAAAAATTATATTAAGCTCAAATGTATATACCATTGGGCGAAGGAAACCTAGGTAGGTAAGGTAATGCGGGTTAGGTCGTGTAGGTAAGTGAGGAAGGCAATCTAAATATACTTACAAGGTAATGGTTATAAATTTGTTGTTGTACCTAGCATTAAATTTTTCTAGTGTAGTAGTTAAAATAGCCAATGTATGATATAAATTTTTAATAAAGGTTGCAGTATTGGCATACCGTTTTAAAATTTTAATTTACTTTTAATACATAAACGAAAACATTAAAATGGGATTTGGAGAGGAATTTTAATTGTTTACCATTTCTAAACAAAATGAAAGCTTTACAGAATTTTACATATATTATTTAGCTTTCCATTACATAAAAATAAATCAACCAACGGATATTTACGTATGGAAATAGTAATCTAAATATACAGGGAGTTTCAGTTTCAATTCTCTGACGGGAATCATGAATACCATAAGAGCTACCGAATTTGTCAAATTTAAATACCAAGCCGGAAATATAATGCATCTCATCAATTTTGGTTCCGGATATCCTTATGCAAAAAATCTCAATTGACATATGATGTAGGCATGATAAATTGACAAACTTTGGGAATCAATAGAACTTTGGAAAATAATGTCACTTCCTCTTATCAGATTTATCAATTTGGAGTTCTCTCTGGGTAATCTCTAAGCTCTCTCTAAAATAAGAGCTCTCTCTCTCTCTCTCTTATTTTACAGGTGGTGTAATCCCAAAAGAAACAAACTTTGAATCAAGGAAATGCACCACAAATAAGTTACAGACATTATCTCTCTAAGGATGTTAAAATTCTCAAAAAAATTAAGATATTTTTTAATATCTTTCAAACTAATAAAGCTATCCAAGCCAAATTTGGTACAGTTGTAACTGATATCGGTTGCCAGAAAATAGTGAAGTATCGACCTGATCGAAAAATCAGTGGCGGAGATATGGATACTTAGTTATGCTAATTGAAGAAAAAAGTAGACCGGCCCTGTGCAAAGTCAAAAGAGGCATTAATTTCGAATATCCCCTTTTATTTCCCACAAAAAAAGTATTCCACATGTTTGTTCGTATCTGCTACGGTTTCATGGCAATTTTATTTTTTTTTTCAATTTATATCTAACTACATATATGCTTTTTTTGGAAAAAAGACATAGAAAGTAAAGCAGAAACGTTTGTTTCTTTGAAAAGAAAAAAGAAAACGAAAAGTTTTCTTTTTACAGTACAGTACAGTTACATGGGTACCAAATTTGGTATTCGATAGCTTTTTTAGTTTCACAGATATTAAAAACTATCTATATTTTTGCGAACTTTAACACCCTGTAACTTCCTTAAGGAGCTCCAAAGGGATAAATTTTATTGGAAAAAGTGGGATTATTTTTCAAAGTTCTATTGGTTTCCAATTTAGTTTGTCAAATTAAAACTGAAACACCCTGTATATACAGGGTGTCCATTTCAAAACTTCCCACTTTTTTCGGTATCTGTATATTTCATTGAAAAATCACGAAACACGTGAAAATTTTATCAAGGGGGACAACTTTTCATTGGAAAATTAATGCGCCCCCTTGTACCCCGCTATCGGGAGCTACCACCTTAAAAATTTTAAATGGGAAAAGGTATCAAGTAATACCTCATTTTAAAGGTCTTTTTAATCCTTACATGTCGGTGTTCTTTACTTTTAATTAATCAATCCATTGTCGAGATATTTAAGAAAACCTTTTTACTCCTTCATACATTTTAAAAAAGACATTGTAACTGCTTTTTCTCATTCTTTTTATTTGACAAGTAAATTACAAATATTTTTCACATAAAATAAATAATTGGTGAAAATAAATTTAATAATTGGTGAAAATATTGGCCAAACAATGGTATAACTATAACCGTTGTTCAAATTCGCGGCGCACATTTTATAAAACATCTGTTTGAATTGCTTAGCATTTTTCAGTAATTCTTTGACGAAGCTCTTCTAAATTGTAAGAGGGAGGTGTATAAACAACAGACTTTAAATGCCCCTGTAGAAAGAGGTCACATGGCACAAAATTCGGGGACCTAACGAGCCACTTGATATTCCTCGGGGTCCTCTTCGCCCTATCCATTTACCAGGAAATACATTATCTAACCATTGCCGGGCTGGAGGAATATAATGGGGGGGAGCCCCATCTTATTGAATAACACATTCCCCATCAACAAAGATATTTATAAACAATGTACCAATTACTTGATTCCCTAAAATATCGCCTACATTAATTTTTTTAGGCTACCCTTCTACAAATACATGGGAATTTTCATTATTCCAATATCTGCAGTTATGCCTATTGACAAATCCATTTACATAAGAAGAACATTCATCACTGAAGCAAATAGTTTTAAAAAATGCGTTATATTAATATTCGTAGTCGTTCGTTCACAAATCTCAACTCTTCTGTCAAAATTGTCTTTACTTTTAACTCTTAACATATTTTCATTTTATATAGGAATTTATTCATTTTTGTAATTTTGTGGACAGAGCCTAAGGAAACTTCAGTTGCAGTAGAAATGGTACGTAATGAAGAATTCATGCCGAAATAACCCAACATCTCAACTTCAGTGGCTTAATTTAAAACCCTTAGCTCATTACGTTTTAAATTTGCAACAAATCTAGTCTGAGTAAATTTGGCAATAAGGCTTAGGACATCTGTGAGATGTGATCTGATGCCACTATTTCAACTTTTTGGCCCAAAGTGTAAACCATTTTTCTTAATTTACTTCATTAATCACACAATCTGTCACAATTAGCAATAGTATATAGTCGCTATAGTATAGCAACTCATAAAAATTAATTCAATAGGTATCTACTTTTAATTTTTTTCAACGAGTAAATATTTTTTTGCATACATTCATGACATCATTTTTTGTGCAAAATAATTGATAGTAATGAGTAAAAACAGTTAAAATGTTTTATTTAAAAGGTATGAAGCAATAAAAAGGTTTTCCTGAATATCTCGACAACATATTAATCAATTAAAAGAAAAAAAAAACATTGACATGTAGAGATCAAAGATACATTTAAAATAAGGTATTACTCGATACCCTTTCCCATTTAAGAATTTTAAGGGGGTGTTTCTCGCTAGCAGTGGGTAAAAGGAGGCGCGTCAATTTTCAAATGAAAAGTTGTCCCCCTCGATAAAATTTTTCACGTGTTTCTCACCATAGTGTCCTCTTTGGATCTTTGCTACTATCCTCCTGATAATTATTGTCTAATTGACAAACAGATAGTGGCCTGGTTTTCTGCAGGTGCCATTACAGTAGTGACCTCTATTGTCTTTAAGAAAGACATATATTTTTTTATTTGAAGATGCCGAAAACCATCACTCCACGGCCAATATGCCTCGACTGGCGTTGTATTACTCCAGCATGTCCATGGAGGTCGTCGCATCGAGACCACCAATACTAACATTCACGATCCCCCTTAGGCAATCATGTCGCAACATCATACATAAGATACGTGAACCTGAAGAAAAGAAAGGCTCACGCGAAAATAGCGGATTTTTTATCTCATTATTTCTTTCGTTAGTCTCCCACTTACTAATAAAAATATATGAGCACTTTGGATTGAAGATAACCCTGCAAAAAGTACCAACTGATTCATGAAAGATGTTCCATTTTAGCAAAAGGTGCACATTTCCTATTTAAACTTGTTAATTAATTACGAAATTGTTCGGGTTTAATCATTGAAGTGTTTGATTTAATAATAATAATATCTCTACCCCTCATTCCAATCGCAAGGATTAGCCCGAAAGTCTGAGACTTGTGTGGGAGAGGGGGCGGCATATTATTATTTCAAGGGCCGCATTTTCGCCTCAGGAACGACTTACGTTGGTAGGCCCTAACCACCATTCAGTGCTGGAATGAGGGAAACCTGGAAAACCTCATTAGTTAGGGGGACAAGTCAAACATCAACTGATTTTAATCTCTCACATTAACACCAAATTGACATTCTTGCCATCCCTGCGAATAAACCTTGATCTACGAGCAAACAATTTAATGATTAGAACCCACGACCTCTGGGTTGAGCGATCGAGACGCTAAGCCCTGAGCCACCGGCCCGATTTTGGCTTGTTAAATGGTTTTATTAATATTTACTAATATGCATGTAATTGGTGTATATTTTAAATTATATAGTTCCTCTCAAAGAAACTAATTTGTATTAGAAAATAGTTCGTTCTAAGTGATTCACCATTTTCCCTATATGCAAAGTTTTGATTTTTTCCATGAAAATCGTTATTTTTGCTGAAATTTTGTGTGGGAATGAATTGAAATATTCAAGACTAATAGAAAATACTAGGTCGTATGTTCAACGGAAGGAGCTATTTTTTTTACTACATATTAATAGACATTCTCAAACGTTTCCTAGCAGTTTAAAGAAGATAACTATTAAAACCAATAGAATTCTCTTATTTATGTAGAGTTAAGTGCCGTGGAACATGCATTTAGCAATCCCTTTCAGTATTCAAATTATGAGTTATCCAATTTTTCACAATCGTAATAAAAGTTCTTTAAATAAAAAGTCCTCTCTCTGTACAGAAAGTGGAAAAATTGCAGAAACATTAGTAACATCCAGATCTATCAAAACGAGAAAACGATGACGCCTTGAGTCGGTCTTCAGGGAGCCATCTTTTTCAAACGATCCACAAATGTGTTGTAGTGAGTTAAATGTAACATTGCAGCTAAATGATTCCGCAGATAATGCTATTATAACCATAAAATTTAATTACATAAAAAGCAAACGAACAGAAGTTTGCAGAAACCCGTGGGGAATGAAAGACGGGCATTGTGGTTAGTTGAGTTGTTAGAAATACAGAAGGCTCTGGATAACGAAGGAGGGTTGTTTTGTTTTTATGGATGCTCTATCTATAATTGGATCAAGCAGACGCCGGGCTTAAATGCGGACCTGTCACTAAAATGTATATGGTTTAAGAATTTGTCAATTAATAGATTTCCAGGCTCAGCGGATGATAGAATAAAATTCGACTACTGGGCCAAGGATGGTGTCTAAAATGAATTGGCAAGGGGAGCATTACAATGTCTGCCTTGAAATCTTAATTAAGGAAATATTACGAATTTGTCGAAAGATAGAGTTGTATGCTTCATCCTCTCAGTTTCAATGATTTTCATTCAATTATGGTGAAATATATTTTAAGTATAATCATGCCCATTAACTAGTGTCAAGTAAATGGCATTCTAACTCAAAGTCGTTATATGGGGTGGCCGATTTTTGAGCGTCATCATTGCGATCTTGGAAACCATAAGGGATACGGGGTCGATTAAATTATAGTAAAGTTGTGCAATTTGATGATTATCAAAATACTGTGTTGCAATATGTAAAATTTCGAATACTTTCGGAAATATCCGGAAGAAACCTATTTCATAATTTTCTTTTTTATTTTTTCCGACTTTATTTGAGAATCAATTTTAGAACGAAGAACACTGCTTCGTCATTGCCACTACAAGATGGTGCTGTTAAATTTAAAATCCGACATATCGTCTTCCAGATACCATCATCAACTTATTTTTTTGAAACACGGACCTGGATTTTTTATTTTATTTTTTGTTACCCTTGGACTCCTTGAGAGCTATGACAAATTTTCCAATAATTTTTTTGCCGTCATTTCCATTTTTCGTTAATATCGCAGAAATTAACTCAATATAAACGAGGTGGACGGACACATTGCAATGAAACTATTATCAACGTCAGATTGAATTGTCAGCAATTTTAATAAGGCGTTAATACCCTATTTAATTTTGTTCATGTAATAAGTACTACCAAATACTTAATGATGCAACTATCTGCCAATTACATGGTTTGCAGAACCATGTTAACATATTCAACACATTCAAAAAGCCGCCATGTAAATTAAAAAATTAAAAGAGAATCATTTAATTAGAGCATTTAAATTTTTGTATGAAATACGGGATGATTTTATCCCCCATACTGTTTAAAAAAATATAATTTTTAGTTGCTTTTAGTCATCTCTGTATACTTTAGTAAATACATTTACTACTACTACTTTCAATTAGGAAACTGTATCAGATTTAACATGTAGATAATGTCTTTGGACTATATTTGAAGTAGTCTTTAAATAATAAATACTTTACTGCAGTCCTCGGCTGTAAATTTGTAAGTATGTATCAAATAATTTAATATCTTTGCTATAAAGTTTTTTTTTGCTATAAATAATAGTAATATTAATATCTCTACCCCTCATTCTAATCACAAGCATTAACCCGAAAGTATAAGACTTGTGTGGGAGAGGAAGCGGCATATTATTATTACGAGGCCGAATTTGTGCCTGCGCAAGAACGACTTAAATTGGTAAACCCTAACCACCATTCAGTGCTGCAATAAGAGAAATCTGGAAAACCTCATTAGCTAGGGGGACAGTCAAACATTAACTGAGTTTGATCTCTCACATTAACACCAATCTGCCATTCTTCCCATCCAAGTCAATCGCCAATATACAGGGTGTCCACCTAGTGCGCGTAAGTCCAATATCTGGGTTAATAAAAGAGATAACTTAATTTTTTTTTCTACAGGGTTGTCTAATATCCCGAGCTGCACAAAATGAAAATATATTTACATATTCAGGGTGTTCAGTTTTTCCTGGACAGGTACCAACTTCGTTTTTCTAAATGGAAATATATATTTTTTATTGCTTTTTCGAACTAAACCCTTGATTTTAGTAGGACTTTCATCAGCCTTCCCTATACCTAACTTAAACTATTTTTGAAATATTGACTGGTGAATATTGACATTTTTGCAACTTTGACACCCTGTAAAATCTAAACGGTTTGAGATCAAGCAAAACGGTTTGCACATTCCTATCTTAACTTTTTATAAGCTATCGTTTGATACTAATTTCAAATTTATCCAAGAATTAAAAATTTTCAAAATTTTCGGAAAATTTTTAATTCCTGGATACATTTGAAATTAGTATCAAACGATAGCTTATAAAAAGTTAAGATAGGAATGTGCAAACCGTTTTGCTTGATCTCAAACCGTTTAGATTTTACAGGGCGTCAAAGTTGCAAAAATGTCAATATTCACCCGTCAATATTTCAAAAACAGTTTAAGTTAGGTATAGGGAAGGCTGATGAAAGTCCTACTAAAATCAAGGGTTTAGTTCGAAAAAGCAATAAAAAATATATATTTCCATTTAGAAAAACGAAGTTGGTACCTGTCCAGGAAAAACTGAACACCCTGAATATGTAAATATATTTTCATTTTGTGCAGCTCGGAATATTAGACAACCCTGTAAAAAAAAAAATTAAGTTATCTCTTTTATTAACCCAGATATTGGACTTACGCGCACTAGGTGGACACCCTGTATGTTATTATTAAAAGCAGGCAATAATTATTTTACATTCAAAGTTTCAGAAATACTCTGGGTGTTCAATTTCCATTTGAAAAAACTTATATTTTTAACGATATCAATTTTTTATAAGTTTGAGGAGAGTGTCTCTGGTTTTAAAATTGTAATTAAAACTTTCAAATTGACTGCAATCTTGAGTAACAATATATTTTGTTACTCAGCGCTGAAATAGAATTTTTACCCGGGTTCATTATATAATATATTATATAAAATATGTAAAATATACAAAGCAATTATTGTAATATTGGTAAGATTACTACATTGGTATAGAAATAGTAATATTTCATTAGATATTATATTAGTACATGATTTATTTTTTATGATACTATTATTACAGTTAGTAAATATTCTTATTGATTCTTAGAAACATTTCAAATGTAATAATTTTTTTTTCATATGTACATTTTGAGCAAAGGTGGTTGTAATCATATTATACATATAGAATTTGACAAAACAGGAAATTTATCTACATCAGTTTATTCATAAATATACTTAGATACGTATAATGTCAACATGGTGACTATTCGGCTCACTTATTATATAATATGTTTAATGAAATAATTATATATGTAAAATGATCTGACATCTGATATTTACAAGTAACGTTCCTCGTCTTCTGTCGGGCATATTAAAACCATGATTATATTGTTTGAATTTGTGTGTTATTAGAATAACTAGTAGTAGGTTGCTATATCTGTACCAGTCAGTTAAGATAAGTAAGTTTCCTGTAAAATTTTAAGTAAAAAAACAAAACTGAAACATATTCAGCCATAACTCCATCTTTAAGAATCTTATGCAACAGACATATTCCTTATATAAGTGTATAAAGGGTATCTACTTTTTGAAGAAGAATACATATAACGTTAACTGTAAATCTCATACGTAATGTAAATCTGCTTTCGGACCGTGAAGGTAGATGGCAACAGTATATTCAGAATAAAAGAGCCGTGAATAGGACCAGAAATAATATAATAATTTATTATTAAGTATTTAACCGCTAAGAAAATCATTTACCATGTACCCTAACATTCATTTACTTTATTTTATTTATAAAAAATAATATTTTTGTATTTTACGTTTTATGTTATATTGTGTCGATTGGGTGTAATTGTATTATTATATGAATATTAGAAACCTACTTTGTATTTTTGTTATGTTATAAGACTGCGAACTGCGTTGTGTCTTATAATTAATTGTAAATAATAATTTAACATTTATGTTAATATCATTCATTTTCTATTATTATCTACTAAAACAATTCTTATTATGGTAGATTATCAACATTGTCTTCAACAACAATTTACAGTTAGCGTAAATCGTACCAAAAACATTAGTTGAAGATAAGAGTTTATATCCCTATTAAATTATTATAGGCATAATTACAGTAGATATAATATACTTTGATATGAAACTTGCATTACAATAAAGCAATTTGTTCAATAGGAGAGAATAATAATAGATGTATATATTTGAGGCTTGATCTAATAACCTAGTTTAGCAAACAAAGAGCCGGTATTACTAATTTATTGACGATGACTGGAACTTTTGCAACAAATTTATCGATCACGATTTGTGTATCAAAATGTCTATTTTCAAGGATGTTATGTCTTGTCATACAATTCTTCAAAATAAAAACAGTAAAGGTCAAATTTCTCCCGACATACCTAGTTATTTAAAATATATCGAGCAAGAATTTTAGCTGTACATACTTTTTTTTGTTGTACCTACATAAACAAAAGACTTTTGTACATGACGTACCAGCTTAGATTGCGATGCCAGAATCCAGAAACGATAGGACAGATTTTTAATTTAACTAAAGACAAGCAATGAAAATTAGTGCACAGTAAAAATAAATAAATTGGCTGCCTAGATCTAAATCATTTTGTAAGATAATTGAGCAACATATTTTCTTTTAAATCATGCACAACATTTTTTTATTCAGGGATAAGTAGAAATTGGAGCTATAATGACGAATTTTCCTTTTTTGTGCGCGTGATATACTTAATATTTTTTCATTGTATAATTGGGTGTAAAAAATGTCTGTATTTTTGTATGCTATGCGCATGTTAGATATTCTGCTAATGCCAAAAATAATTTGGTTCAGGGGAATTATTTGGTCTTTTGGGACTATAACATATTGTTTGTTGGCAGTGACTACTATTCTGTGCTCCCCAAATATTCATTGACATAGAGGTGGACCCCATTCTTCACCAACTCCGATCACAAAAAGTGATAGGTGTGGGCGATTTGTGGGGTCTCCTCCTGTCCAGGGGTGGGGTCTACCCTGCAGGCTGGGTAGGATCTTCTGGCGCTCTTCTGCCTTCTCTTCTTTCTTCGCCTGCATGTCTTTAGGGTAACCACGAAATTAAAAAAAAATGTATGTCTTTTGGGGTTACAACATATTTTTTGTTGGCAGTGACTACTATTTTAAATTTACTGTGCTCGCCAATATCCATTGACCATGGTCATGACCTGGATGGTTTGGGGCCGAGCGACATTATCGCTCTTTACCCTCCCTTTCCTGTAGGCCTGGACTGCCTCATAGAGGTGGACCCCACCCTTCACCAACCCCGATCACAAAGAGTGATAGGTATGGGCGATTTGTGGGGTTTCCTCCTGTCCTGGCTCTACCCTGCAGGCTGGGTAGGATCTTCTGGGGCTCTTCTGTCTTCTCTTCTTTCTTCGCCAGTATGTCTAACCCACCGGCGATAGTCTATGTCTGACGGGGGGGAGCAGGTGCCGCTCCTGTCCTGGGTGGTGGTTTGGGGGAGGTCAGGTGTGGCTGTGTAGCCGGGGTGCATCTCTAAAGGAGCCAACTCCCCCTTTAGCTTTGTGCAAGGTAAGGGAAGGGTACTCGAAGTGAGCCCGCGACCGCTGTCGGCGGTCGCGGCTTCGAGGGGAGAAATATACTTCAAAAGAAGTTGTTATAACATGTCAATACTATAGTTGTTATTAGAATAATATATAATGGTATGGGCGCTTCTAAAAATTTGAGAGATAAATAAATTTATTTTGAAAAGTTGTGTACCTTTCAAAATATATTGTTTTGACTGCAGATGAAGCGTCTGAGCGATATTTGGAGTTTTGATAAAACGACTCATAGTTTATAAAATTGTCTGGTTATCTTAGAAAATGTTTCTTCAAACGTAGAAAACTGATAGGCAGATGAGATATGTTTTCTGAAATAGCCAAATTGTGTATCCTCTAATATGAAATAGTTTTGTTCTTGAACTCTTCAATGCAATAATTAATTTAAGAATGAAATTAATTTAAAAATTTAAGAATGTAATGATACCAAGATACCAAAAATGATTTTGGTGGTCAAGATATAGAAAACACCCGCCTTAGTTAAGCTCTTAAAGTTTGTCAGGCTGTGTTCCATACAGGCATTATAAATAACATGAACAGATTTGAATAAATCTCGAAATAAAATAAAAGACAAAACATATTGGCATAACGCAAATATTACTCTGATAGTTATTATAAAATCCATGGCCACCATTATCCAAGATTTTGGGTACAAAATCTAGTAGGTATAAAACATCGAACAAGTTTTATATTTCAGGGATAATGTAATAAATATAGTTATTTTAGCACGACATAAAAGTAAATACTATTTCTTGAAACAAGAAATAACTAGTATTCGTTATATTATTTTATTTCATATATGTACCTATCACCACTGAAAAATAAAAGCATGAAGGAGGACCATAACCGAAGCCTAAAATAAATAGACGTGTACTGAACGTTAAATTATTAATTTCAGTCAAATTATATCTAATATATCTAGTATACATATTGGTACTTCTTGAAACGAGTTGGTACCTTTGATATGACGCACTAAATTGACGTAGTTTTTCACATAACGGAAAACACTATACTTCACTAGACACGCGTTTCTTCAACCAAGTTGACATCATCTGAAGATGATGATCCACTGTCCTATTTATACTTAAACTATTGCTACGGTTCAGTGAACCGCCGCGATGAATCAGTTAATCATGATTTATTAACCAATAAAGTGGCCTATATGGGATTGGCCCTCTGCCACTATTCTTACTTTTTCTATTTTTAGTCTCTATTTTTTCACTTTTAAATTTCCAAACTCTCAAGTGCATCCAACTGACTGGGATTTGTTACATTCCTAGTCTTAAATTGCTAGTATCTATTTTATATGGTTGGGCAAACCAATTGTGGGCGACACTAGACTTATATGTTCTATCATATCTGTTACTACTAATCATGATCATATTAATTATTTTTATAAGACAAATAAAATACTGCTTTTGCACATTTTAACTAGAAATCATAATATCAAAAAATACGTGTCATGGGGGAACATTTTGACAAAATATTTTGAATTTTGATCTTGCTTGCCTTACGCAGGTCTAATTTCCCACCTGATATAATAAATAACAATATAAAATTCAAGTAACTAACATGCAATGGTTAGGTTAGCTTAGGTTCAAGTGAGAAGGCCGAAAACCAGACCGTCGTGTCTATGACGTCTAGTTTGTTTCGCGACTAATTATAATAATATGTCACTCGACACATTCAACACCTTAATTAAGCCAGTCAGCTTATTAATTCAGAACTTTTCCAGAACCTCTGAGAGAAGTTATCCCTTTCCAAATGATAAGAATATCCGTTTCATCATTCTCTAAGCACAAGAGTACTCAACGCCTTCCGCTAGGCCAAATATATTCAGATGATATTTTAGACGGTAGTATTCAGTAATTTCAATTTGCTGGTGTGACCTATTTATCTCTCAGCTTCTGCTTCCGATTGATTGTTACCAACGCATCCTTGGAATTAAAAATTCTTGGTAGTTTTTACAAAAGTCCTGCATCTCCTATATAAAAATGATATGATTTATTTACATTTTATTAATATTTTACTTCAAAAGTAACTTGACCATTCTACTGAAACTGCATTATCAAATGCATCTTGAGATTCGTTGAATTTAAAAGGTTTCAGCAAGATACAAACAAGAATAATTAGAGTAATATATTTATATTTATAACTTGGTAATAAACCTGCTCCAATTATACATTCCCGCACATAGACATAATAATTTCATAATATATTATGTGGAAGTTCATAATCACTGACTCTTACCTCAAATTGTGTAAATTACTACTTATAATTTGTAAAAATTACCGTCTAGTAGCGCAAACAGCATTTTTATTTGCTATTAATTGAAAGTGGTATATACTTAAGCCTACGCAAAATGGTAAGTCCTCCTTAATTCATGCGGAATCATGATAAAGTATCTGATTATGTGAGCGACGAAAACGTCGATAAGCCAGATTTGCCTGGTGGACATGTAACGAAATTATAATAAGTGTAAATTATTAGCATAATTTAACGGATATGTTTAATGTAATAACAAACACGTATAATTTGCCAATATGTCTCTAAAATAATGCAATTTATTAAAGTGGATACTGGAAGCGGATGGTTCTTTAAGGTTTTCCTGTAAAATATGTAAGTACTTCCAAATTATAATTTTATGCACTTTCAATTATATTATTTTTAACATAGTAAATCCCAGAAGAGGATAACCTAAATGTTTCTAAATTTTGCAGTGGCTGCGTGTGTTCCTCAAGGTCTCCCGACATAGGGATGTGGTTCTTATCCATCTGGCAGTTTAGAACGAATACCTACATCTGCCCTTACTAATGGAATCAGGATCTAAAATTGGTATTACACAACGAAATACAACGCACGACAGCAGTATTACATTCATATAAATAAAATCATAACTTAAATTATTACTCCCTTAAATAACAGTTCATCTTGTGTGTTATTCTTGTTTTTTCTTGAGCTTTTTCTTCAATTCGACAGATAGCTAAAGCAAATATTTTGTTTGCTTTATCAATTTTCTTAACTTTTCGGATTGGATCATCTGGTTCAACCTGATAGACTAATTTATTTTTTAAAGACAGTTAAACTTTGACTTATTGTGCTGCTGTAATCCCATATTCCATATTATGGGGGATTGAAAATTAGTTTTTGAGTTTCTTAAAGGAAAGTTAAAATGTTTATTGTTTTTCTCTCCTGTAGTAATTAGTTTTCTATAGTCTCAGTCATACTACCCTACCCAGAACTATTTTCAAGCATAAAACCTTCGTTATCCAACAATTCAATATCCCATTTAAATTTTTTTGCTGTCCAGCGTTGTGTCATTATCTCCAATTGCCAACTCTGTTCATCCTTTGCTTCTACGATCATGTCAAGAGTCAGAAAGTGTTTGATGGATTTAGAGGGTGGATGAATTTCTTTCACTACGTTGCGGAATGTGAGCATGCATATACTACACTCTGATCTGTAGCCACTGTACTTTACGATATGTTGGGACACATCAATGAATAAATATGGCCTTTTCATATTCTAAATATATTATATTATCATTTTGACCACCACCCCAGAGACTATAAACTTAGTAGACCATAAATAATTGTAATAATTATATAATTGTTTAAATAATTTTGAAACTTTTTAAGGTCCCGTTTTTCAATATAGAGTTAATTCACAAGTTAAAGTGATCTCTGGGTTATTTCCAGCTTAAAGTTAACTCAGAGTTAAGTTAACCCGCACATGAAGGTAGAGTTATCTATAAATGTCAAAGTTAAATATAACCAAATAGGTCTGTTGTTTTATGTTCAGTAACTCTGTGTATTTTCTATATAAAATTCTTATAATGGATTATGAAATAAATGCATACAGTAGTGATGAGAATTGGATTTGAAATATTTAAACATATATAAAACAATTCAGAAGAATGGGTTCAGTATGTTGTTGTGTACCTACGTTTTTAAACTGTCGAATTTTATAGACTATTGTAGTCTTTATTGTACTATCAACATTTATTTATGTAAATAATAATTGCAATTCGTGATTAATACTGGCCTCTTTTTGTTTCCAGCAAACTATTCTACTTTTTGGGTTCGATAGTTTTCTTTCAACTACCTGCCTATATATACTCTATTAACTAATTGTTTTGAAACATAAAATTTGTTCTACGTTTTTTCTACCTACCTACCTTATTCATTTTTAGTAACCAATCATTAAAGATCAAAATTTATCTCTTAATACTTACACAAAGGCAATATTGAACTTTATTGAAATAGAAAATCATCTCATATTGCTTTTAATTTAAAATTTTTGTGCAAATGGCAGATGACAAACTTAAAAAATCACAAGAGAATCCCGAAAATACTACAAAATTCCGAAAACCTCATGCCAATTCAATAAATTTTTTGGCAAACTTGAAATTTCGGAACTCAAGCCGGTATTTTCATTGAAAAACACTTTCAAATATATCTTAGAGTTAACGTAGAGTTAACACATAGGCATGAGTTACTTAACTCGTAGTTTAACTTCCAATTGAAAAATCGGGCCTATAGGTATTTGGTAGGGCCTAGGTATTTTGTAAATATAACTTAAGAGTTAGTTTTGGGGATAAGCATAAGAAAAATTGCATTTGTGTAAGCTTCAATTTCAAGTGATTTGGTTTTGGCATGATACTAGTTGCACTCACTGTATTTATCACACAATTTTTCTGGGTATTACCACAGCAGTTGATTTGTTTATGAATTGAGTAAAAACAAGCAAATTTTGTTTATTAATATATTCAACCGCAGGTTGACTTTAAAAATACTGTTTGAATATATTAGGAACTAATCAGTTTAGCATAATATATACTATTACTGACATTCGACCCACCTGTAGGTATCTGTTGCCACAAATTTATACTCGATATGTACCTGGTTGTTGACTGTATCAATTAAATCGTTACGTTATTAAATTTCGATGCAAATGCTAGACATATTTATGATCATAAAATAATTATAGTATTCAGGTAAGTTAATGATAATTATTAGCAGATAAATATATCTAAAAGTATCGGCTTCACTAGCAGTTAGACAGGAAACGCACAAAGGCCGTAATTAAAAGATCTCTATTAAAGCCGTTTACGTGAAGCCTGTTAACTTAATAGGATTTACTTAAAAATGTCTTTCTTATGTTAATACAGAAGAATTGAGAAATATATACGAGAAAGACGTGGCTAACTATCAACAATTAAACAATTATTGGGGCGCACTTGTGACATTTGTATGTAATATCAAATATAAAAGATACTTAATAGTGTAAAAAGTTACAATCCAATAAAATTGCAACATGATTGAACATTATATTTATGTATCTGGTCAATAAAAATAAAAATTTAAATAATTATTGCGTCCCATTATTCTCTTGATAGTTAAGTAAGGGTTGTTGTTGTCATTTGGATGTCATATTAAAAATATGAATTACTTGGTTTGTAGTAATATTATTTTTGGTCCTCTTCCCAAAGAAGAAATGTATGAGTGAAATTTACTTAGTGACCAGTTAGTGACTAGATCATAATTTGCCAAAACAAGTATACATTTATGCTTATGTAGTGCATAGGCAGAAATGAAATTTTATGACTCCTCTAAGATAAGAGGACGCAGAAATATAATTCCTTTGCCTTTTTTAACTCTTAACTGGCGTTGTGACGTCCCTGGGACCCACGGCAATACATTTTGCTCTGTATCGCTACCATTATTAAAAATTTTCAGCTGTGCGTCTCAGTACCTTCCAATCAGTATGGTCTCGACCAGGGATCGTTAGTGTAGGTGCGTTAGTATTTCCAATTTTTACGTGACAGTGTGATCGTGGTCCCTGGGACGTCACGACGGCAAGTACGTAACAAATTATATATTTTTGACTCCCTGGACAGTGATGTAGATTTATCAGACCAAGAGGATGATCCTGTTCTCGAAACTAACTCGAGAACAGCATCCTCCTCGATAAACTAGATCGAAAAGACTAGGAGAAAGAAAAACATGTTCTTTATGTCCTGCCAAAAAGAGAAGGAAGACCGCTTACCTTTGTTTCTCGTGCAAAAGACCAATATGTTTAGAATGTAGTAAAAAATTGTGTGTAGGATGTGCGACAGGTGAAGAAGCGTTCATAGACCCTTGCACGTTATTTTTCTAGGACGTTTAATTTTAAGTTTATATATTTTTTTGTTTCTTAATGTCTCAAGAGATAATGCTTCTTCTGTTTTAGCTTATTTCTGTTATCAAAAAAAAATTACGCGCTTTTGCTCAGAGCTTTGTTATATTACTTATTTGCAAATAAAGTTTAGTTGTTTATAACATCTAAAATTTTTTTTCTTTGGCAAATATATCAAGGAAATTTGAATGTTAATATGTTAAATATTGCAACAAAATTATAAAAAAAAAAATTTTGTTGTTTTTTCTGGTTATTAGTTATGTCGTCCCAGGGACGTCAGGACGGTATGAACGCATACACACTTTACCACGCCAGTTAAGGGTTAAGCATTAATACGAAAAATACATACTTCTCTTACCTTGTCAAAACATTTATTGTAGCATTTGTAAATTACAAATGAAAGTTTTTCTAATTTTGTATGATCTAGTGAATATGTTCGTGTGAAGTTGGTACTATGAAATAATGTCATTTCCGTAAATTGAATGCTACCAATCATTCTGCTCAGTCCGCTGACGCAGATTCTGTTTTTCGCCGTTCTTGACACTCTGTTGTTAGAGAGTGGGGAGTAACGAGACGACATGGCGACGATCTAGTTTTGAAGACAGGTCGATGAGAGTTATTAGCTGCTTTAAGCGATTTGTTTGCCTTATTTAAACCTCTCAATAACAATCATTAGTCGTTCAGTGCTAGGATTTCTTTTGTGAAGTTTCTGTATTCACCGAGTTGAAGAAAAGCCTATTTTGTATGCACGTGTCGTACCTCATATGAATTTGTGGTAAAGTTAATCTGCGGTCATCCTTCCCTTATATAGGTAAGACATTATTTGTTTCATAAATCTCGATTCTTCACGATCTTATTTCACAGATTTTGATGTAATAATTTTATTACAGGGTTTTAGGATATGGTTTTAGGATATGGTTATAAATCTTAGAGTATTACTAAGATGTTGATATGGAATAATTTGTTTAACTGATATTTGAGAGTTAATTCCATGTTGATAATCGTTCGTTATACGTTTATGGTATTTTTCTGCTAAGTACATAGTCCACTGGTTATGGCATATGTGCAAGAATAATTAAGTTATTTTATGGTACATCCACATGGGTTCTCCGTTAGAATTTTAGAAGAATTGATAAAATAACGTCCATCCCTCACCTCACTGTTTTCATCTTATGGTTCCCTTTTTGATTGTTGTTTATTCACCGATATCTGCTTATCTACTTTGATATGAAATAAGAATTACACCGTTAAGCAGAAGAGAGAGTTACACCGTTGTATCCAAAGACAACAAGAAGTACCTACATCTCACCAGTGCAGTCATATTGTGGCTGAGGTTGTATCTTTACAAACTATTTTTGATTTAATTTTAAGTATTCATTTATTTTAAATATCATTCATTTCCTTTCATTTAAATCACTTGATAAATATTAGTCAATCACATAGTTCAATATACGAAATACACCTACATTCTATATAGAAACAAATATGTAACAACAAACTATTATATGAAACTATTTTGTTAACTTTGTAAACACCCCAGCGCTTGAGTGTACACTTTTCATATCATTTATATTTCAATAGGTAAATTAATAAGGGTTTAGTAAATTGACTATATTATAATTCTTATCAAGAATCAGCTGTTCCACTTTCAATAATTGTAAATTGTACAGTAACCAGAGCTTATTATTAAAATAGGTTGTAATATTTATGTTTCGTTTCATTCACAGCCACTCTCTCTCTCAGTTATAATTGAAACAGGTATAGTACATAATATAGTTTTTTTATAAGTTTTAGATAACTTTCGATAGATATTAAAATCTTGTAGTTATTAGTCCTTGTGATCTTTAATTCACTGGCCTGGTTGCACGGCTAGCTAGGTCGCATATCTTTTTATTTAATTTCGAGTCGTGTGGCGCCCTTTTAACATCTTGAAAACAAACAAATTAGTTGTTGACTTAAATACTACTTTTAACTAGGAGGCCACTATAAAAAAAATTACAAAACCGAACCTACATTGCTCTACCGGCGAAAAGCTGCCGTCTGCTATGTGTAGATATAACATCATAAAAACAACGCTACACATAATTACACCATATTACTTTATTTAAAAAAACATAAATTGTAATATAGAACGAAGATTAAAGTCTACTTTTACATTACAGAAGAGTTCCTGAATACATAGAAAAAAAAAATACTACTTACAATCAATTTGTAAGACGAAAATGTAGGCACGAAGCGATCGTCAGGAAAACCAAATTTTCGTCCACTAGAAATGTTATATTGTACTTATACATTTAAATTCGTTATATGTATAGTTTATAACCAGAGAATATATATGTATACGTGAATTTTATAATAGTGTAACATTGGATGCTGAATATCCATCATTCTCAACAGTTTTATGAAGCTGTCTGTTCTCTACATCTTGAAAATTGTGATTTGATATCTCCTGCAACTCAGGATAGAGTAAAATGGTTAAAATGTTTGAAGCTTGTAGAAGTAGATGGCAATACTTGCATCTTATGTATCCCTGCGTATACAATGCCTGGTCTTAAATATACCTAAGAAGGCACTATCTGCGTCTATATTTAAAGATAGGTCTAAATACACTCTTCGATGGTACACGATTTATTAAATGACTACTGACTATTACCTTAGTTTAATTCAGGAAAAATCATAAGTTATATTACATCCTTTACTATATTTTATTGTCGATGCTTTATATAAAAAATTGTTTGGACTTGTAAGTGTGTAATAAAATTTAAACTAGAAAAGTTTATAGATAAATTGTAAATAATGTGTACCTACACAAAAGGTTGCTTAAACTCATATACAGTTGGGCCGCTGAATCTTTGCACACACGTGACTAATATGTGACATTATCAACGACAAAGTAGATGATTAATTGTAAGTAACATCCACTGTTATAAAACAACAGATGATACGGTTCATGTGTCATACATACACTGACATTAGTAACATTCGGTTTTTACTATTAATTCATAATATGCCTGATCACGTGTGTGCGAAGATTGAACGGAGCAACTATACGAATATATGCATATTTATTTTCGAGACACCTCACCATATACGATGAGACGAGTTATATTACCTAAAAAGCCATTCGTAATTACTTAGCTTAGTCAATCAACTTGTCACGCTCTCATTTACGTTAATTACTTAATTTAAATATGAAAATGGACTTGGAGTTAGCAGTTGTATCTAAGAAATTAAAAAAAAATAAAAGTTTACCAATTCTCATAAAATTGTGGCTAATAATATGATTCTATACCATTTTTATTAAAAATTCTAAAACAAAATTTTAGTTAATGAACAGAAATTTATTACACACGTAACCTAAACTGACATTTCGAGTACAAATATTACACAAATGAATAGTGCAACATGAGAATATAAAAACTGCTGGCATTTTTCACTAAAAAGCAAAGTACTTGCACTTCATCTCAAGTCACCTTACGTTGCAAACCGTTCACCGTAAGCAAACGTAATTAATCTACAATAATTTAAATCTTGTTGAGTCCACACCGAGAAAAGAATTTAACTTAAATAAAATTTCTTATCACCAATAATTAAATTATTTATAGGTATTGACGAATTAAATATTTATTTGATATTAACATGACATTTAGTACACACTTAATTTAGTTTACTATTGAAAAATAAACTTTTAAAGTACGGCTTGGAGGCAGATGGGAAAAATTATTTACTTTTTTAATATAATTCACATGACCGATAATACATATAAAACTTTTCACTTAGTTTCAACATCACTTAAATATACTGGGCAAGCGGTATCTCGTAAATATCTATACATCGATATAATAATAACAAATATATATTGATATAAAAAATTGACTGGAAGAACAATTACATTGTGACTGAAATAAGCAAGAGTTATTTTAATTTATTAGTATAAAAAGATATAAGGTACTTATTTTTATAAATTATTTGAGTAAATACTTAGTTGATATATAAAAAACAATCAATTAAGTTAACATAAATTTATTGATTATATATAATCTATATAGGTATTTTGAAATAAATAACAGTTTCTGAAGAAGCCACATCCATTGCTACTTTAGATCATCTGGCGTAGCTTTTCAAACCTTCATGCGATCAAAAATACTATAATGAATACTAAAACATTGCACAAATACAATGTAACATGCCTACGGGTGTCCTACTATAAATAAATGTAGTTATGCAAAAAAAAATTGTATTTAATCAACAGTACTGGTCTAGTGTGCGTGTGTCCTGCCCCAAGTGACAGAGGATGCGCTAACGGCAGTTGCAGTGGAGAAGGGTTCATGGTGGTAGAAAACCAACAATATATATTCATATGCATCAATAAAATTGCCAGCTGGTTGCCATTATCCTGTGATTTATGTCATCCAAAACTACTAACATTCTAACAAAATTCTAACAATCTTAACACATGACTTTACTAGAAATACAAACATCTATATACTTTTGTCCAGTTTATTTACAAAAACATTGTGGCTACCATAAGGGGTTCATTTACCATGGTAATTACTAATTACTTACTATTACTACCTAATACTGATTTACTATACTATAAAATATATACTAATAATTTACTGCTACCAAAAAGGAAAAAGAAATGTACACCTAACTGTAAGTATATCCAACTTATCACCGCAATAGATATATGATTCTTATACCAGACTTTACCAATAATATGCTGCCGGTAGCTTATATAAGCGCGAGGCCTTTAAGTTAAACCTTATCGTACTCTGAAATTATTATATAGCAAGTCGTTTTCCTCCTTTAACCAAATTACTACCCTATTTCAAGTTATATAAGAGTCTACAAAGTTACCTATATATAGATGTTAATCTGAGTTGTAGCACTTATTGGTGCTGTTAAAGTAAAAGTAATAATCAGGTTAATTTATTCTCTAAAAGTAAGATATATGTATAATTATTATTCTTGGGACCTCGTCAACTCCTTCGCTGGCCAGTATATATTTAATAGTCTTCGTAGAAAATGCGTAAATCACAATATTCATGGAACGAACTAACCTCAGATATACTTCTTTTATTGTACACCTCGTTGGACCATCTCCTCCCGAGAGTAGCTCAAATTTTTAAGGACAAGAACAGCCCTGGAACTGGTTTTTGATTCAAGGCGTGGATGTCCGTTGGTTCGCAGTCCTCTCAACAAAGGTTACTTCACTCAACCAAAGACTAACCAGGAAAACCCTGAATGACACGAAACAGTTACAATATCACAGACTAAACATGCGAGGATTGCAGGTTTCCGATGAACACGTGGTGTCTGGAACAGGTGAATATGGATCCCGAGAATTATCGGCAAGTTCCCAGGCTATTATAACTAAAATATCGCCTCCAATAAGGACCAACCGACAACAAAAGCCACAGGAACACTTACATATCTAGCTAAAATATATCCCGTTACGGATGATTGTTGAAAATCAAAATTAAATTTAGCTGACACTTCACCACGTTCTTGTCTACACCAGGACAGATATGACAGGTGGAATTTGAATTTTCCAGAATAAACATAAAAGAATTAAGAAATAGTATGTGAAGGACAACTATAGTGTCCGACCATAGAAGTTCCACTTGGATGTAACAAAGTTTCATGAGGCACGTACTTTCCTCAATTAAATTATATTTTGTTGTTAACATTACCATTTCAATCGGTCATCAATTTTCCACTACTGTCTGATTATTTATGTGTTAATAACCTCTAATATTTGTGCGAATAGGAATCCTAGAATAACAAAGTGATTCCGATTAACTCGCCTGTCACCGGTCGAATTCTAAAAGGCCAGGCGCTTTAGTCCGTCTTCCATGATGGGTCAGTTTTCAGTGGTACATCGGATCATAGGTTGACTACAACAGGCGGTCAATTCAAAATGTAAACAAATATGTAAACAACTGAATTAGAATCTACGAGCTTTTGAGAAATTTTCAACGCGCAATAGATCAAGAACGGATAATTTAATTGACGTATATTAATGGTAAGACTATGGTAAGTTTACAGTTTCATCAAGTATCCAGTAATCATCACAATTACTACAGTTTTAGGTAATTTATATTCCTATATTTACCTATACACACACCCATATATGAACGGCTGGGTAAGCAGTGGATAATTTGATTTGGTTATTAGAGTAGGTATTCCAATCACTCAAGTAAGTAAACAAAATCCCACATTTATTAACTAGTAATTTTTTTAATCTCTTTCAGGGTACTATGAAAGCCGCCACCTTTCTTTCTCCTTTATATCCTCTCGAGTATCCTCTATAACATATCTATGCATACTTTATATCTATTTTCTTAATAAAATCTGATTATTTTAGGAGTTACATTTATTAAAATTAAACTAAATCGTTACAGTATACAATTATTATTACACAGACACACTATAAGTTAATTTATTAGAATGAATATGTTTGTTGAAATTTATATAGAGCACTGAAAGTGTTATTCACTACTAAATATTTTGTAGGTATATAATTCTTTAATTTTTCAAAATACCTATATATTTTAGAATTATTTGAGACTAGACTTATAGACTTATAAGAGACTACAGTTTTTTATTTGGAGGAGATGCTGAAAACAACTACTCCACGGCCAATATGTTAAGGAAGACAATCCTACTTATTTATTTGAAGGAGATGCCGAAAACAACTACTCCACGGACAATATGCAATATGTATATTGCCCGTGGAGTAGTTGTTTTCGGCATCTCCTTCATATAAATAAGTAGGATTGTCGTCTTTAAAGGCAATAGAGGTCACTGCTGTAATGGCACCTGCGGAAAAGCAGGTCGTTATCTGTCTGTTAATTTGACAATAATTGTCAAACAGACAGTATCACAGACCCAAAGAGCGCACTGCGGTGTTTCTCACCACTACTATCAGACTATACCTACAGTTTTTACAATTATATAAATTCTTTGTGTATTCTCTTTACAAAACAATTTTGAAAAGTAATTATTTATCTATAACAAATATAATATGCTAAAATAAATAATTAATAATTTCAAAAAACTAGCTGACTAGAGGTGTTATTAAGAAAGATTTTTCCATCAGTCCATTGCGTGCAATAATTAAAACTATTTCTACATTATACTAACGCTATACTGGCATTTACCTGAATTAATTATTGCCTACGTCAGTGTGATTATACATTTTGTAGTATAATCACACTGATTCAGTTTTCCATCCCACCAGTTCCTTATGGTGCAATGATAAATTAGGTTATCTGCATTATAATAAATGTAACCAAACTATTAAACATTAAAGTCAGTCTTCCCTGGTATGTTCTTTCAATAATCGCCTCATTGCAAGTGTCCACGTTACTAATTCAACATTTACACCTAGTATAATTTTCTATATTATTTTTATCCTTTTCTAGAATGATTTTCATTATTATATATAATCTTTGCTGTATAATTTCAATAATTGTTTAGTAACGCTATTGGTTTGCGTAAGACAAAACGGTTGGACGGACAGTTGCATATTGTTCACAGATTGGTATTAAATATATCACATAGTATTCCGAACTTCTGTGTCTTGCATTTCAGCATATTTTCTTTAAACTTTATTGTTTTCATAATGTTAATTTAATTTATAAATGAAAAGTAGATTTTCTTAAATATACAACCTACTTTAATTTGTGTGAACTCCGTATTCCTAAATTTGAAATTTATTATAAGAATTGTGGAATGACCTAGTAAATAGTCCAATCTTGTCACAGAGTATACTGATAGTTGATTTAACTAAACTAAAATACTTAGTAAGTATGACTTGCACATTCCTTGAACTAAATTTTGGTTCATTTCAAGGTCTGCTGTGCAGCAAGCAGAAGTTGCATTTTTTGAAATGACTACAAACATTTATGGTGAAGCTTGATTTTATTAAAAAAAAAAAACATTAGATATATATTATACAGTATATTCATTGCTGGTTTTACAAAATCTGTAAAATAATAAAAAGACAGGTAACCATAAGTTTTTAAGAGATTGAAAGCTAAACTTCTAAAGTTAGCCCAAAAAACACTATAATATACAATAAAAATAAATATGTGATAAACTAACTTAATTTCATCAGTGGTTTTTACTTTAATATAAAATTCTGTATTATAAATGACATCGAATTTTGTCTAAACCTTTAACTGACAAAAGTTTGTCACTCAACGGTCTAAACAAAGACATTATAATAAAATTTAAAAGAAAATAAACACTCAACTATCTTTAGTCATGAGAAACACACCGTAGTTGCCCTCTTTGGAAAGATTACAACAACGTTCATCGCTTTCACTACATACGGCACGCTGACGAGCGCATAATAAGCGCAAAACCGGTCAGTATCTGGTGGTTGATCATGATGAAGGATGTAGCAACTTCCATGGAGATGCCGGACTAATGCAACGCTAGTAGGGGAACATTGCCCGCGGAGTTGTTGTTTTCGGCATTTCCTTTAAATATACTTAACTATCTTTGTTGTAAACTTTTCCAGTCGATCTTCTCTTCGTTAGTAGAAGTTAATATATGATAAAAAATTAGCAGATTGGTATTTTAATTCGAAAGTCGCATGCACTTATCACTATGTTATTATTAATTTTCCACTGGTAACAACCTTCTGGAAAAGAGGAAGCCACGTTTGATCTAAGAATATTGTTTTGCGACGCGGCACGGTCACTGTATCTGTTATCACCAAAAAGTTTAATAAATGTGCTTTCTTTTAACTGATTTTTCTTCTTTTTGTATAATTGTAGCCGGTACCAAATAAACCCGGTGATTGTCACTTATATATTTTACTAATATAAAATGATACTTAATAAAAATTATTATTATTTTACTAAATACTACAATTTTTAGGATCGACTGGAAACATTGCTTGTTAAGTGGTGCCCTTTTCTTTTTTTAATTATTAGTATTTTGCTTTAAATTTTATTATAATTTTCTGGTTTAGACATAATTCAAAATATCACTGGTAAAATTACAGAATTTTATATCAAACTAAAAACGACTGATGATATTTAATTAATTCGTCATATATTTATTTTTATTGCATATTATTATACAGTGTTTTCGGGGTAATTTAAAACTTTGCCTTGATACTACACTTTCAACCTTTATTTTTAATAATTCTGGTTCCCTGTTTTTCATTATCTTTCAGTTATTACTCAAAACATTTAAAAAACACGAAACATCAGATAACTGTTGTTTTTTTTTTTTTTTTTTTGAGGAAATATACCCTTATAATACTTGTTATAGTAATTAATATCTACGTTTAGGTGTAATTTAAAGTTTGTCTTCGTTTGATTTATTTACTGCAGTTTTTTATTACTTTAAACATCATCATCGGTATAAATAGCCATTATATCATTATTGGATATGTCGTACATGCCTTTAGCAAAATAATCTCGCCTCTGTGTTAAACAATTAATATATGTCTAAATATTCCTGTCAAGATATGCGAAAACAATGCACTTGAAACAATATAATATAACACTATAATAGATAATAAAATATATTTTTTGCGGTCCTGAACCTACGAGCAAAAGGTTAATATTATTTAAATTCAATTAGAAAACATAGTGCAAAACACTCCTTCATCAAGATACAGAGTTAGGTATCTTTTAAATAACACATAAAGCATATAATAATAAATTGTGTACAGTTAGAGGCATACAAAGGAAACTAGAAAAAGGAAACGCCCTCACAATTTTTGCAGACCTAAGAATATAATTATGCAAATAGGGGCACGACGTTGTCATTTTCCAAATGGCTAACACGGCCTTACGCAATCATACTGAATAAATGCATTTTAATTTTGTCTACTACCATGAATTTCAATACACTTTAACCAGATAAATTACACCGTATTGTTATATTCAAACTTCCCACTCAGATGTTGCATATCGCGCACTCCTAATTTTATTATTAATACGAGTATACCTTGTAGGTATTTTAGAAAAATGTATATTTAGATGTGAATAGTTTAATACCCTGACATTATTTTTTGTACTAATTTTCTCTATTACGAAATGTAGTATAGGCATAGTAAGTAATATTACATAGAAAAAAAATATCCAGGTTATATCAATTGATATAACCTGGAAAAATCTTATTAACTTATTATTACTTTTAATACCTACATAATTTTCATTGTCATTGTCTTTTGTGCAAAAGATTTTTGTAACGAAAAATTCGTAAACATCGCTAAACTGTTATTCTATTATTTAAACTAGACATATCTTCACCACTGCAATTTATAAATCTCCTGGTCAATATATCTGTGAAATAAAATCACGTAGGAATTTTTTCTCGGAATTGTAATTATTATTTGACCTTAACCAAGGTTTCTTAAAGACATTTGTTTGATAAACACGTTTGTAATGAAGATAATCTAAAATTACTTAATTTATCGTAAATGAGAATATCTTCCTGGAATCCTTAATAAATAATAAAATATTACTTTTTTCCTCCTTGTTCAATCATTCAATGCAGTCAGTATGTTATTGAATCATGTCGTCTTTTACTGAATAATATACGATACTGTAGTCTTGAACAGAAAAATACATTAAGTGAATACCTACCAGAAAAAGTCTATATACTGTCCTTGTACTATAAACAATTGTTAATAATTTATAACGATTCATATTTCATCGTGAAGTCGTATGTGAAGAGTTAATTTTATTACTGAGACTCCTTGTTTATAACTTTAAATTTAAAATATTTTCATATATGAATTCAGCTAGTTCTCTGCTTACCAACTCAATATGGTTCTTATAGACTTCTTCCACAAAAAAGGGATTTATGTGCAACCCCTGTATTGCCATGTATAGACTATGAATCGTTATTATCAATAATAATTAAGCTCAAGAAAAATCGAATAACAAGGAGATAAGAAATCTACTTAATTGTTTTACTTAATAATAATAATATCTTTATCTCTCATTCTCATACTGATGATAAGCTCATAATCACACATAACCATATAAGAAATTCGAATATGAAATAATTTAGATGTATGGCTTACAGCGATTGATTGACCAACGGTGAAAATATCCTCATCCCTTGGCAGTTATGCAACTATATTTCAGGCAGAAATTTATGCCATCGAATTGTGTGTACAGAAGCTGGAACAAAGGCAACTTACACGCAAATCGATAAAAATCTTCTCAGACAGCCAAGCAGCTCTTAAAGCTCTTGGTTCCTACCGTTGCAACTCAAAAACGGTATAGAGCTGCCAGCAGGCACTTGCTCAATTGAGCAGGAAATATAGAGTAACTCTGGTCTGGGTCCCAGGCCATTCTGGCCATGAAGGAAATGAGGCAGCCGACTCTCTAGCTAGGGAGGGTGCTGCTTCTGAATTTGTCGGACCAGAACCGGTGCTTGGCATATCCTCAAGTACTGCCAAAGCAACGCTCCTGACCCGGGCTGAGGAGCAAATCCTCCAGTACTGGCAGGAACTACCACGATTAGTTCATTCGAAGGCGTTTATAATAAACCCTTCAAAAACAAGAACTAAAAAACTTCTAGAGTTAAGCAGGTTTCACCTACGAACTCTAATTGGCCTATATACGGGCCACTGCCGTTTAAAATATCATCTGTGCAAATTCGGCCTAGCAGAAGATGCTGAGTGCCGCCTATGCTTAGAAGATGATGAAACGGCAGAACACATATAGTGCACTGCCCCGCTGGGGAAAGGATCAGATAGATTATTTGGCAAAGGACAACTTCTGCCAGAGGATCTGAACAAATTCTCACCCAATAAGGTGATCAGCTACATTAAGAAGCTGGACCTGTTGGGTGAAATATAAGTAGGTGTGAGCCACGATAGACCACATGGTCGCGGTGGAGGGTCTGGTTTTCGGCCCACTCACTTTTGAACCTAACCTAACCTAACCTACAGCGATTGACTTCATTGATATTGATTATCACTCTGATATTTTCAATGGTTCAGTATTTTCCAAACCATGGTCAAAGACTGTTTGTTTAGTAGTACTCCAGGAGTAACAATCAAAATAATTGAGGCGCGGACATAAGTCATCGAAGTCCAACATAAAAATCCATACCGACTAATGCACCAGATAATAATACACATCGAGTAGTAAAAAAGTCCTCAAACATATCCATTCTTCTGTATCTTCCAAACTTGCTTTCCCTAGGCTTGGAAAATCCAACGGAGATTTTTGCAGTTCCAATTACGAAACTTCACAATCTCTAGTTCTGTCATTTTCAAAAGCTTTCACTATCGAATCGGAAAATGATAATTTGCCTCCGCTATATATAGCTCGAGCTCAAGCATCGCTTACTAATATTTATTTATCCCAATATGAAGTTAAAAAACATCCACTGAAACTGAAGGCTACCAATCTTCTTCCTAAAGAAATCGCAGAAGTTTTATCTCTTAGTAGAACTTTGTCTTAGAACAGTAGTCAAACTTAGAACAACTTTGTCTTGAAATAGAATTTATCTTAGTAGAACTTTGAATTTGGATTATTTCTTTCACTGTATCAAATACAGACATTGACACAAGAATAAATTAGAAGTCTGATATGGAAAAAATCATAGACTTTTCATTCGTATTTTCAAGTATTGAATTAAAATTAATATTTACGACGGTGAGTTGAGTATACTATAATAAGAACTATTTTATTATAATGTATCAAATAGTTACATCGTATCCATGCTGAGTGAATTCACCTGCTGAGAACTAAAATCATCATTAATCGTCTCAGCGGGCTCTGAATCTGGATTAGGTATTTCTCTAAATGTAGAGTCCATGCATGTGGAACATACCTATAGCCTTTTATGTGGCTGCTATGCACGTATTGTCTGCATATTTATTTCCATTAAATGTAGACAACAGATTAGTGGGCTGTGACTGACATTGGCTCCACCGTGATATATTCCATATTGCGATGGTATGGCGGAAAAAATTCGATATATGTGTTTATGTTTCGTGTTTGCAATTACAATGCAAACAGTAATTGTAATAAATGTTATCTGCGATTGTCAATGCTTATATAACAGGTAATTTGTTGAACTAAGGAACTAACACTGAGACAAGTTCAAAACCAGGAGACTACAATGTATTTGTGTATAAGGCTCACGAATTATAAATAAGCAATAGTTTTAAAGCAAGAGTTATGTATATGTGTTATTGTAGTTTCCATTGGGATTACACCACCTGTAAAATAATAAACAACTAAAAATAAGAATTAGTAACAATAAATAATAATTCATTGAAGTATTCAAAAGAAATATTGAAAGTCTAGTATTAAAGCAAACTTCTACAGTTTGCCTCCAAAAAAACCGTTTTTAGATGGAAATATCATTTGTAATTTTTTCTGGTATATTTTTAATATTATTTACTGGCTTATTTAACTGTTCACATCTTTCTTTATATAACAGTTAAGCCAAAAAGTTAACTAAGAGATAAATTATTAATGAAATTAACAAGTATTATGGTCGAATAAAGTTTTATATTTCCTCGTTACCTATAATCCTAGGTATGCAAAGGAATAACCTTATTATTTTTAAGATATATCGCAAACAACTATTTTGCCTGCAGTATGCTCCCAACATTGAATTACAGCAGCATATCTTGACATAACCTCAACTTATTGTCTTTAATACATTTTTCTTTTTAATAGTGTTAACTACATTATTTAAATAATGAAATATTAAACAAGCATCATCATTACATTAAAAATAATTATTTTTATTTACGTACCTTTTTTGGAAAAGTTTAGTTGCTGTGGTGTTCCACAAAAAGACAGATGGGGACATTACCAATAACTTGTTAAAGCTTTAATGTATTTGACTTTGTTCCAGATCAAATGATCTACTTCATGATCTACTGGAATACATAATATTTCAGACTACTGCTGTACGTCAATGCGTTTAAATTGTTTTTGTTCTTTTGGCAAAATCCATCGAGAATATATTAAGCAAAAATAGATTTTTATGGAACATTTTTGCACTTTTAGCAAATTTCTCATACCTTGGCAACTATAAAGACATAAATAATAAAACTGTAACGAAAATAGTAAAGTATTTAGTCATATTAATTACATAGTCAGTCGATATTGTAAACAATCACAATATAAAGCTTTCTACTAAGCCATATCTACTAGCTAAGTTTAGAAATTCCTTTTGCAACTTGTCTCATTTATATATTAATTAATTTAGTGTTTAGAAAACATTTAATATAACTATAGGTTAAGTGCTTCTAGAATGGTTATCTTTAATTTAGTGTCTTTAAAACAAATCAACATTTATTTGGTGGTTCTTATGGATAGCATTCATTTCCTATAATTAAGCGCTTAATAGAAATTTTCAGTGTGTTATTAATGTATTAATTTAATTAAGCTTCACGCCATCTAATAACATAGCTAGCGGGAACGATGAAGAAAATTTTCCAAATACGTACATAGCTTTTAAATATTAGAATTCCTTATTGGTTTTAATTAGCACTGTTTTAAGAAACAAATTCTATTGAAGGCCTTATAGGTTGCAGGTCAGGTCCTTGGATTCCCTTTTTAGTCCTCTATTTGAATGGACAATTTGGTGTTAGCAATAAAAAAATATGTTGGAATTTAAAATTTTTGTATTTTTTTAATCATATAGGTGCTAGCTACATTATCTAATTCTCTATAACTGATACTTTGTTTCTTAAGAACATTGCATATTTTTTAAGATAGTCTTATGTAAATACCTACATCGAAGCCATATATACACACCAGAGAATAATATTTTCCTGAAATCGGAAATAGTTATTTTTGATTCTGGGTTGCGAAGTAACGCTTGGGATTTGCGTTTTTGGCCAAGAATCGAGTATTTTAAAAAAACCATTTGAGAATGCTAAAGCGTCTTCGCAATCTTGACATCGAAAAGGCATGAAACAATATTTTTTCGAAAACCATCGGTCAGGTACTAGGATGCCATAATAAACTAATAATTGACACAAGATACATACAGTATACAGTCATTTGGTCGCCATTTAGTCGTGTACCTGTTGATAGATTCTGTGAATATTGAGAAATTAATGTTAAAATATTACGACTCAAGTTTTGATAATTATAAATGGACTGGAATGTGAAATGAATTTTTAAAGAAAATAGCAGAAAATGCAGTATCGCAACTTCTTCCTCAAAAACCTGCAAGACGATATGAGATATAATTAATTCAATAAGTGGTGTAATCAAATTAAGAAAATATCTGAAAATGGTGGTTACTGGTTTATTTTGAAAACAAGAACGTGAAAGTGAAACCTCCAACATTATAGTCAATTTACTCTATATTAAAATGTACATTGAATGTTAAAGGAAATATTAAAATAAAAAGAAATTAAGATTGGTGCCTTACTTGAAGAATAAATCTGTTGGATATCGTACAAAAAAGTCTAAGATTTTGACGAAAGTAGAAATCGAAACATTTATGTAAGAAGCTCTTGATGAACAATTCTTATTAATGAATATAACAGAACTCAAGTTACTCTATATGAGCGCGTATTAGCTCCTTAGTTATGTTTCTTCAGATTAGTTATGTTTATTAATGGGTGCCTAGGTACTCACGGAGCTCGTAGAAGAGAAGAATTGCTAAACATGACAATATAAGATATAGAAGACAAAGATTGTGTGGTCATCAATAAAATTCCTGGCTCTCAGACACATATTCAGAGGACATATGTTACTTCAGATGTATTTCATGTCATTTCAGACATAATATGTCATCTCAGATGTTATTTCATAAATAATATTCTGCTTTGCGCCTTAACTTTACTAGACGTTGTGGATTTTTCATTAGATATGATAACACTGACGTAGTTTTTCATATAATACCACACCACTATACTGCACTCGACATGCCTTTCGCCCACCAAGTTGGCATCATCTGGAGATGATTAGATTAGAGATTAGTTTTAAACATCTCCTTCAGTTATGCCAACTTGGTTGGCGAAACGCTAATCGAGTGCAGTATAATAGTAGTTTGGTGTTATGTGGAAAATAACGTCAGTGTTATCTCAACCCCCTTCAAGATTAGATATGCTAATGGCAAATTTGTCAATTTAGATGACATTAATAAAACAAGAAGCACTGCAAGATGATTTGCTGCATCTTGATTTTGGAATCACATTCGGAACACTGTTACGAAACTATACATCCCAATGTTTCAGACCTTCCGCGACATCTTGTATTAATCTCGGGCAGATATTAACTTCATCAAGAGACTTGGGTGTTGGAAGTTTAAGTGGCAGAAAGGCACACTGAAGAGCCTATTGATATGAAAACTCTAGTTTCAAATAAAATATCTTCGAAAATGGTTGGTTTCTGGTTTAGTTGCTTGGTTACCATCGAAACATGGTAGTACATCGAAAAATAATTCCTGCACCATAATTGGTGCTCCAAAATAAGATATGGTTTTAAGAAAATGCCTTGCCTTTATGTCTGGAATAAAGTTGATCAATCAATCTCTTGAAACTCAATATGAAATTCTGAACAAAAAAAATAATGGTAGTTTTTAGTTTGAGTGTAAAACTTGTCAATTAAATTATTAAATTAAGTTCATTAAATTTTGTTCTACACCAAAAAATTGTCTTTCGTTCTGGTTAACTAAAGTGATATTTTGACACGTTCGTCTATTAGCAAAATTTTATTATGAATTTTATAATATGAGCTAATTTATAGTCCTAAAAAGTTGATGCTGGAGACCAAAATTGATTAACTGTGCATATCTATAAATATAAAATCTATATTCTTAAAAATGTTTTAATGATTTTTTTAAAATATTTTCAAAATATTTGGCATTGACTAACACTGGGTTAAAGAGTACTCTTTGACTGGGTATTGTAATATCTATGAAAGTATTTGGTACTCGAAGAAAATTAAATTTTGACGGAAACGACCCCGGCCATATACAAAAGTCGCACATTAAAGAGTAGTTGGTTTTCAAAAAATAATAAAACGACTTGATTATTAAGTAAAATAGTTCTTGATGTAAACAATGTTAAGCAGAGAAGTCTATCGAAATCACCAGCCACGCTTAGATAACAGTATCATAAGTAAATATTTTTTTGTATTAAATTGTAGAGTACATTATAACCATAGAATAATTTTTTGGTACATTTTATCATTCAGTTACTGCATGTCTTTATAAATTTAAAACCATAACTGACATATATGGAACTTATCACCTATATCACATTCCTATACATTTAGTTTCAATAAATATTAACTATTTCATAATTATATTTAATTAACTGCATTAGATATAAATTATGAAAGCTAGAAAATTCCCAAAGTACGCTCCATCAATCAACAAATTAAGAGCATCAATCAAAAGTAAATGATATATCCCAAGCTGCACCGACGTGATACGTTACAATAGTTATTGATTTCGACCATAAAAGTGACTGACCGCTGACCAATACATGAGTTATTAAGTTCACGATTATTAGAGACAACTGAAATATAGAGGAACATACTTACATTATATTTCATGGTTAAATTAACAATACTGTTTTCGTTCCCATGCCATGGTGCAATGCCCAGTTGGGAATATTCCGAACAGTTACCCATCTTCTACATGAAATTTGAAATGATAGATAGGTATAACTTATAGTAAATTTGCATGTAAATGGTCCAATTAGAAACTTACTTCTTGTGGCAACTTCCCTCATTGTCGGTTGTAAAAAGTAAAAATTTGGTCGATTTGTAAAAAGAAAAACAAGCTTGTGTAAATAAACAGTTATTATTCTTTGGAAAATGATAACCATGTCAGACTAAAATATAATGATTCAAAACTATACACTAACTATATGGTTATTCTTCATATGTTTAATAGATCATATCACATTTATTTATTACGGTTCATGAAGTTAACCTTTTTTGAATTTATATCTGTATTAGTTCATAGAATGAGGAGATTACATCTAGTCGATCAATCCACTACGATTCATACATTTTACCAACCACTTCATTCGGTACTTGATAAGACAACTAAATATCTACAAGTACATTTTTGGTCGGCATGCACAGTAAAAAATGACAAATGGTAAAATTACTAAATGGTAATCGTAATTTGCTGCAGTGTTATTTTCAACACGAACTGGGTAGTATAATAACTAAACCTTTAAAACTCATATTACACTAACGATATATCCGCCAAATTTGTAGAAGTACTCATAAATTGTAGTAAAATTTACAAAACCCTGTGTTAAAAATGAATCAATCCGCTATAAAAACGGAATAATTACACGGTGAATAATTAACTATTACACATTACCTTGTAAAATCTACCGTGTTAAATTACTTTTATGTAATGTAATAATACACCGATATGTCTAACACTGCCAAGTGTGGACTATACAGGTACACACTGATGAGTGTGGATTCAATGTTAAAATCAGTCGGATTTTTTTACTGTGTGTAAGTTTCTATATTATTCAGTCACTTGTATTCTAACTAGATTGAATCTTCTTATTCTTATCCGCACTCATTTACGTTTGTTTATTTATGTTACAACCTGTTTAACTGAGGAATTGAGTATTATTATTTGTCACCATGGGATACTAATAGTGGCCACTCAGTGCCAGCGAAGATCAAATCTATTTGGCTATATTATATTGCATTTGGATTTCACGTTAGCAGATGTATCATTTAGTCAAAAATCGTTATTCTACATTTTTTATTGTAGTCAAGGAAGTTATTTCAATTTATACACCTAGAACTAGTAAAACATTTTAAGCAATTATTAAAATGTATATCAATCAGCGTGCAAACCAAAAACCAAGTAAATTTAACTAAAATTAAGAAACATCTAATTAAGGTGAAAATCAATCGATTTAGATTCCAATTACCACAGGGTAGATTTATTGCACCGTATTATTGCATATGTTATTTTACGGTAAACATAATAATATTATGGTGACATATAAGAGAGATTATATAACTCATTTTTAAATAAGCCAATAAAATTCATGAATTTTGCATAGTTACCGCGTATTGATATGTGAATATACCCTTGAGGACGTTGTATAACCGTTTTGGCGTTTCGCCTCCTGTCAAAATGTGAATATTTTCATAGCGATGATTTTTTGACGTTTGTCAAAAAAATTAACAATCAAGTTTAGTGAAGTGTTGTTTAATTTGGTTGTAGTTCTGGCGGTGAAACAGATCAAGAAATTCTTACATCATCCATCCACCTCTAGCTCCACAGTAGTACCAACACTTCAAGTTCCCAAAACGATAATACAACAAATATTTATTATAATAATTGTATCTTTAATTTTAATAATTAATCAATAAAAAAAATATGTTTGTCTATTTTTTATATAATCGTAACGAATACCAACTCGATCAAACGAAAATAATTGTTATACTGACCTCTTCACTGGACGTATTTTCTTAAAATACCACTCGAGCTGCGCTCTTGTAATGTTTCTCAAAATACATCTCGTGGCTCAGAAGTATAATCGATTATTTTCTATGCTCTTGTGATATTATAACTGATGACATACTAAACTCACTGTCCTGTAAGTGCATTCGTCTTTAGATCCATACGTAGTAGATTCGAGCTCATGTGGAGTCTACAATTTTTAAATAAATTGTTACTTGTACAGTTAATTATGGTCATACAAGAGATAGTAGTAGATATAAGTAGTTTACGGCCAGAAATACTGAACACTGACAAATTTGCTTCCAAACAATGCAGCTCATAGTGCATTTATAATACTTGAAATTTAAATTAAACTCATAAGTGACCAGAAGTACCTACACTAGCATATTATATAACTTACAAATTTTTCCGTAGGATTCTTTATCAGAACCAATCCATCATACCATTGAATAAAATTATACAGTCAAATTTTTTGATGAATGAAAAGTAAAGCAATTAGGAAATAAGATGACTCGCAATGATAGGAAGAGCCGACATCGAAAGATCAAAAAGCGACATCGCTATGAACGCTTGGCCGCCACAAGCCAGTTATCCCTGTGGTAACTTTTCTGACACCGCTTGGTGAAAACTCTTCAAGCCAAAAGGATCGATAGGCCGTGGTTTCGCAGTCCCTATGCGTACTGAACATCGGGATCAAGCCAGCTTTTGCCCTTTTGCTCTACGCGAGGTTTCTGTCCTCGCTGAGCTGGCCTTAGGACACCTGCGTTATTATTGGACAGATGTACCGCCCCAGTCAAACTCCCTGTACATTTTGGTGTTTGTTGCCATTAATTTACAAAGGAGTTACACTTTATTTATAGTATTCAAATTTTCCACGAGAGAGATGAAATTCATATAACCAGAAGAATTTTTGTTGATTTACTTAATACACTGGATGTTGCCAAAGTAACCCTAAATACTAAAGCAGACATTCCTCTCGTGATTTAATAAAGAAAAGGTCTGAGTTGGTGGCTTAGATTCTGAGTAATTTTGATAAAAATAAACTCATTTATTTAAGGTGACTACTCGTAAAAATATATTTAAGGTGACTACTCGTAGGCATGCCCCTAATAATTCTGAAATAGTTGCTAATTGCAAATAATGGCCAAAACATGCCTTCTACCAAGGAGTGGAAATGACCACAATTGAAGCAGAAAATTGTATCCAGAGATTTTCCAAAAAAAAATTACAGTTAATCTTTTATGCCCATTATCACAGAAACCAAGCCAATTACGAAATAAACGTTATATGACCTTTTTCACTGTATTACAGACTCCTTATAACCTATTTGAATCAAGAAGATAAACTAACTTTTATTTTATGGTTTTACGATTTTGAAGTACAAGAATAATTACTTTCCTCCTTCGCAACAGGTTGAGAAGCGCTTTACAATACGTCAGAGAAAGTTATCAGAATTGTTGGTGGACTGACGGTTTTGCATTTTATTTGTAACGTCAAAAATGAACAATGGGTTGTTCATGTTGATATGTCTATAAAGTCAACACAATGTAATCGTGACGGCCCAAGGCCACCTGTATCTTATTATTACTTTAATTCCACCAGATTTGAGGAATTTTACTTTAAATTATTCCCTGTAAAATAACTTATCATGCCTTGATTTCCTTATTATAAATCAGTATGTATTGTGCTATTCATATTCTAATGAATTGTACTACAAGGAAAATTATACGACTCCTCTTTCAATTATAGTTATAAATCTGTCATCCTTCATTTACGATTTAGATGCTCGCTGAACATATTACACGCCAAATTTGTAATAAACATATTTTCAATTTTCTATGCTTAAACATACAGGGTAGTTCAAATTTGGTATCAATTCGAGGGTTACCAATCTGTAATAGATAGAGCAAATAGGATGGACTAGCCCTATGCTCTTTTTCGAAAAAATAACAATGGCGCAAACCGCATCTCTCTATCTCGTACTGTTTTTTAGTAGCTACAGGGCATTTCTCCAATTTTGGCAAAACCGACTGATGGCCCTTTTCTCGTTTCCCTTTGAAGATGCCTCAAAATGGTTTTGACAGATGGCTTAAACATGTATATATTAAAACTCCAGAAAATCGAAAATCTCTTATGGAACACCCTGTGTATTATTATATTTTTTTGATTCTCTATTAAATTTTAACCTTACTCTATATAACGTTTCCTATTCTTATTTTGCTTAGTTTTCAAGATATTGACGAAAATGTTTGGTGCGCTATTTATAAGAGATACATTTTAGGCCCTGTCTTTCTTGGCCAATATTTAAATAGTCCCAGGTACCTTAGGTAAAATATCAGGAAATGGTATTCATTACAAACTTGCATTTTATCTTTATTCGATGCCGAAGAAGATGCCAATGAGATCATCTATTAGATGGATGGAGTTCCGTGCCACAATACTGCAGTTGTAAAGAATTTTATTAAGAACTATTTTGTGGAATGGATAGGGCCAAACGGGAATATCCCATGGCCGCCGAGGATCCCAGATTTAACTCCACTTGATAACTTTTTATGGGGTACATTGAAAACCTGAGTTTATCAAATTCAAAGTAATAATGGTGATGATTTAAAGATTAAAATCAGGATGGAAATTGAAGCGCTCAATCAAAGTGATTGCGCTGTAAGAAAACTAGCAGTTATAGGTATACACAACATGCATAGCTGAAAATTGAGGACATATAGGACACTTGATTTAATTTATTATTTTTATTGTTATTTGTTAATTATTGTTAGTTATTGTTCAAGTTACAAACATAAATTTGTTTATATTAGTCAATTAATGAAATAATTTAAAAAAATATTAGATTTGATAAAATAATATTCTTAATCAGTATTAAGGCACACTTACTCTAATATACCAAAAATAGTATAGTGGTACCAAATAATAGTAGATATATTTTTAATAATAGCCGATAATGAACATTTTTTCCACATTTTCGTCAATATCTTGAAAACTAAGCAAAATAAGAATAAGGAATGTTATATAGAGTAATGTTAAAATTTGATAGAGAATCCAAAAATATAATAATACACAGGGTGTTATACGATTTTCTGGAATTTTAACCTATACATGTTTAAGTCATCTGTCAAAAAGACCCTGTATATTAATCAGGTAATATTGATCCATAGAAGTAATTTCTGAGTCTAATTGTCTACGAAATAAACCCTATTTAGCTTTTTTTTGGATGTCTTACTTGTTTTGCCGAGATTTTTTGAGCAGGTGTTTTTTACAAATTTTTTTCTTTAAATGATAATATCTTCGTAACGGTAAATGATAGATATAGGGTACTCTTAACAATCTCGACCTAGAATTTTAAGGAGAGTTCAAAAATGTGATTGAATATAGGGTGTCCCGTTTAAAAAAAGAAAGTTGATGCCTGGATCAGAAAAACTGAACAACCTGTATTCAAGAATGTTATAAAAATGAATAATTCAGGTAAAAACAAAAAACTTTCGTATTTAACATTTTTCTCTATCTTTTATACTTTCTGAGATAAGGGGATAGAGGATCTTATTTTGGACACCCTGTACAATGTGTATAATGTAAATTTATAATGCAATTTTTTATGTATTTTTTGAGCAGAAATAAAGACATATTATTAGTATTATTATTATTATTATTTTTATCAATGCATTATGACTTGGTCAAGGAAAACTAAATAGAAATGAGTGGACAACTCAGATGTAAAAATGTACTGGTTGTTTCATGTAAAAAAATCAAGTTTTACCCCTAGAAATCAAGTTTTTTCATGTGTGGTGAAAGTCCTGTATGGAATATCTAACTTTTAATCGTATGTGTAGATAGAGCTAGATCCTGTATACACTTGTAGAAAATTTCTATTTGCTATGATATTATAGTAGATGGCTGGCGTAGATGGCAGGGAAAACAGAAAAAGTTCACGTTTTACATTGCCAGAAGTCATTTTGTAGAAACAAAAAATGGCTTGCTATTCAAATGAACACAAATACAATTTGATAAAATGTTTTAATAAAAGATATCAAAATACAAATTTAGCAAAGGTTCTCTATTTCCAATTGTGAGTATTTAAAGTTTGAATGTAGTAAAATTAACATAATATTTTACACACTTATTGAGTTTTCAGGTCTAGGTCTAGGTCTAGGTCAGGATCTAGATGAGTCACAATCATATTTTCCGGAAATTGTGCCAAAAAACACCCCGTAGCTGGAAAACATTAAGAGGACCTTATATAAGATATAAACAGAGAACAAATGTCTAGGATAAATACAAATTTTTATAGTATTTACAGTTTCTATTTTGCGTTATAGTACTATCAGGACCATAATATCAGTAACAACTATAATAGTTAGAAAATTTTATTACAATATTCTACATCACACCCAGGTTAAATTTTAATTACACAATGAATCATAATGAGTAAAAGTAAGTAGTTATCGCACGATTGTGAGTATTTTAATTTACAGTTTCGATGGAATTATAAATTACGTTGCCCAATATTCAACGAAGTGTATCAGAATAATAAGTCTTGAAGGTGGTTACCATTAGGTACTTATAATTTCAAATACGTTATAAAATGAATTAAATGTTATTGCAATTTCAAGAATGGTTGAAGATATGGCCTGATATTGGGCCGACTGTTACAATAAAATCTATTAAAGTATCAAAGTAGCTCCCAAAGATGAAAAACGACTTAGTTACAAATATGGGTGTTTCGGAGTTTTTGTTCCTCTTAATGTACCGTAGCTATAATAAAGGATGTAGGGCATGCAGATCTAAAACTAAACTTAATTAAATGTGGAGGATACAGTGTTTTAAGTTCTATTATATTGCAATTCATTTTATGTATTGGGAATCATATCTAGGTGTTCGCTGTCAACCAACACAATAAGCTCTCGCAGCTTTTCTTAAGAGCCCAAGGCTTAATATTTAAACATTATACTCGTAGGTAGTTAAGAGGAAATACATAAAATTAGATACAAAAAAGGATTCTTGCCATAGTAATCAAAGGCAAACAAAGGCCATACAGCACGAAAATGAAAACAGGATTGATCTCAGAATTTTACTGACATTACTTCCAAAAATGTGGTGTTTTACATTATTTCTTTTCGCTATAGTGTACTCAAAAGGTAGAAAACTACTAAACATCGATATCTGTAGCTACGTCCTTCTTTAGAACTCTGAATATTTTTTTTTTATTATTTTATTGCTATAAATACTTTTGTTCTAAATTATTCTTCCGCGAGTCTCGTTTTTGCTCTTATTGTAGGTACACAAAATCGTATTGATTCAGAATGCAATAATTCGTATAGCAATTTGGGCTGAAATATATAATGTATAGAATATGCAAACAAATTTAAATAAGATTTCTTCTTATATCAAGCATTTAATTTACACAAGTAAATAAGGCAATGAATTTTTAAATTAAGGTGAACATGGAACAGAATAGTAGCACACACATTACCTAAATAAGATTTGAAAGTAAACAAATGACTATGACGCAAGGGTATTTTAATGAACCCAATTAACTACATTAGTATAATTTAAACTTATTATATTAATTTGTAAAATTCATGGCAGTTTTTTCGACTTCTGTCACTTTTGTTGATAAAAATAATAATATAATAAACGCACTTAAGTAAACCTAATTAATACAGCGTGAATATGCCAGTGTTAAGAAGTAGGAGGAGATTTTGCTCCCAAACTGTCAAATTGATTCGTAATTAAAGTAAATACATGAATTTTAAACGCTTTTAAAATTACTGCACTGGACTTTTCGTAGGTATGTAAATATGTTGAGCAAGACACGTTCATGAACTTCGTTTTAAAATTAGTTATTAGGTTAGTATATTTTGTAAGTAGCTGTGGTGTACAATGCAGAAGCTTGAGCCTGGTTACACATTTTTGTGTTTAATTTAAATGTAAAAGTTGTGTACTGAGATTTAAATTAATCAACATTTTGTTTATTTATTTGCTTTTAATATTTTGACGTCAATAATATTACTGCAGCGGTTAAAATTCCTCTAGATGCGAACATGTGTTGCTATATTTTGATATGTTGAAATAATTCTGAAAAAAAAAATTTAATTGGTCAATTTGAATTTCAAAACAATGACATTCAAGATAAGTTTGTTATTGGGAAAACGATTTTTTAAATTTAAGTGTATAATATGTTTCTAACGCGATACTGAATGGTTTGTATTCTACATTCCTTCTGTTTAACCTTTATACCTCCTGAACTATACAGTATATAAAAATCTTAAAGATACATAATACTACTTCTTGCTAGGCTTTATATGTTAAAGAATAATAATGTTAAAATAAGTGATAATATTTCACATTTCTGATATTTATAAGTACGCAAGTACATATTAAATTCATTTTATTGCAGTTATAATTTTATCCAAAAAGTATATTCTATAAAGGATATATACATCGTTATATATGTGGATATAGGTATGACTGAAAATGTGCCCTAGATGTAATCTTATGTCAGGATACGTATTTTGCGTCTTATCGTATATTATTCAATATATAGTCAATATACATAAGACATTACTTTAATTTTATAGTTATATATTATACAGGGCGCCCTATTTCTTGACCCGTTGCATGGGTAACTTTTTTATTAGTAGAGATACAAAAACGCTTAAATGAGCAAATTAGTGCAGTTTCGTATTAGTAATTCTACGGTAAGGCGAAAAATTATATACGGGGGAAGGTTGAAAAGTTATTGACAAAAAACGAAAAATCCAACTTTTCTATTATCCCTCGTAGCTCGTTCATTTGAAAAGTTAGAGAAAAATGCTTCACATGTTTTTTGCAGTATTTTTCATGTAAAATGACATCCACTTGCTACTTTTTATATATCTCTTAAAATGGTTGAGAATCACAGTAAAATATATTTTTTTTAAATGTAATGGATAGGTGGCTGTGACATTAACCGAAAGTCCTCTTTTTTCTCTTTCAGATGATATAACATAGTCCATATTTTATCCTTACAAAAGTAATAATAATCGTTGTTTTTAAAGAAAGTTTATTGTCACATCAAGAATGCTATGGATTATGGAACAAAAGAATGTTTTGAGAACAGAAATTATTAATTAATTAATTATATTGAAGTAAATGTTCGAAATGACCACCATCCTGTTGGATACATAGTAAGCAACGTTTCTGGATACTTCTTAAAACATTATTTATTGTATGTCCATGTATGCTTCTAATTGCATCTTAAATCCTGACTTTTAGATCCTCTATATCTAGAGGAGCTGTCACTTAAACTTTATCTTTCAATAACCCCCAAAGAAAGAAATCTAAAGGGGTCAAATCAGGTGTTCTCGCTGGCCAGTCGATTATCCATTCTATTTCCTATAACATTATCAAACTGTTTATGTAAATATTGTTTTACCTCGCGGGAATTATGCGCAGGTGCTCCATCGTGTTGGAAGTATTTAAGATTTCTAAAAATATGAAGTGGTAATTCATTTAAATATTCCTCTGTTAGAGTATTCCTTAGAAAATGAAGGTAATTATTCGCATTCAAATTATCTTCATAAAAATATGGGCCAATAATTTTGCCACAAAAAATTCCACACCACACATTTATCCCAAATTGACGTTGATTTCTTCTTTCAGAAACAAGATGTGGATTTTCTCGGCACCACATTATGTTATTATGGCGGTTAAAAATACCATTGTTGGTAAATCTACTTTCATCACTGAATAAAATCTTTTTCCAGAAGTCTAGATCCTCTTCGCATTTTGAAATGTACCATCGACAAAATGTCATCCTTCTTTGATTATCAGCTGGATATAAAGTATTGCATGTGGAATAATGATAAGGCTTTAAATTGTTACCTTTTAAAATAGCTCTTACAGTTTCCTTGGAAGTGTTGCAGTGATGTGCAATTTCTGCAGTTGAAGAATCAGGTTTAAAATTTACATAAGCCAAAACATTTATTTCAGTGTCTTCATTGAAGTTTCTTTCATCCTTAGGCTTTGAAAAAGAACCGTATAATCGTATATTATTTTCCAGCTGTCTAAATATTCTATGATGGGGTTGTCTTCGTTCCATGTAAGTTTCAAAATAAAGATTCGCTGCAGCTTGTCCATCTCGATTTTGGTTATAATAACAAAATAGCATATCATTTTTCTCTTCGTTGGTGTACATATTTGCAACACTATTATTTTGTATGCAGTATTAATAATAAACAATAAACTACTTAACAAAAACTAAAAATGTCACTTATGATCTGTCAATAATTAAATACCAACTAGACGTTTTTAAAAATATCAGGAATCTTATTTTTTGTTTTATTTCCATAGCATTCTTGATGTGACAATAAACTTTCTTTAAAAACAACGATTATTATTACTTTTGTAAGGATAAAATATGGACTATGTTATATCATCTGAAAGAGAAAAAAGGGGACTTTCGGTTAATGTCACAGCCACCTATCCATTACATTTAAAAAAAATATATTTTACTGTGATTCTCAACCATTTTAAGAGATATATAAAAAGTAGCAAGTGCATGTCATTTTACATGAAAAATACTGCAAAAAACATGTGAAGCATTTTTCTCTAACTCTTCAAATGAACGAGCTACGAGGGATAATAGAAAAGTTGGATTTTTCGTTTTTTGTCAATAACTTTTCAACCTTCCCCCGTATATAATTTTTCGCCTTAACGTAGAATTACTAATACGAAACTGCACTAATTTGCTCATTTAAGCGTTTTTGTATCTCTACTAATAAAAAAGTTACCCATGCAACGGGTCAAGAAATAGGGCGCCCTGTATAATATATAATGTATAATTACATAATAACACTAGATTACTAAACACATTCGCAAAATCTAAATATGTAAAATACTCTTGGAATTAAGTGTCGAAAAAACTGACTCAGCTTTTCGTCAAAACGAAATCCATCCGTAAGGTTTTATGGTAACTTTGAAGGTAGTTTGCCAATCTTGTTACAATATCTTGCAAGGTAAAAAAAAATCAGGTTGCGCACTATACATGATCACGGATAGAGGATGGCTAGTTATACTTTTTGGATAATATTGGATAAAACTAAAAAAATGTATTTCTAATGTAAGTAATCAGAGGGAAAATACTGAGATACTTTATAGGTCAGACTAAAAATTGTATAGGTGAGTATTACTTAACAAATATTGAGAAGTAGTACTAGTTAAGTAACTTTACTGAAAATCTAGATGTAATCTCATGATTAATAAGTTATCTAGAATATATGTAATATAAAGCTTTACAACGTGCATTTTCGGCTATAAATATAGTTGTCTTCGGCAAGCAGTTGCATAACCAATTATTATAATTATATCTTAATATATTATCCTTTATGTGATTTATGGGTAAAAAATAAAAAAAGTGCGCTGAGTAGACGCAATGAACCCAGAATGACCGCCTTCTGCATTCTTCTGGCTAGAACATATGCCGAATTTCGACATGCCGGTATAATCTTCAGTTCCGAAAGCAGTGTATCTCTTGCTCCACCGAGGGCTCCTATTATCAGTACCACACGCTTCACAGTATGTTCTGGATGGAGTCTGCGGAGTTCGAAGAGAAGGTCTCGATATTTCGTCCGTTTCTCCTCCTCTTTCAAGACAATGTTGGTCTCGGCAGGATACTATAAAAGTACAAAAGGGTAACATTATTGTTTTATTGAAATCGAATGTGAAAACTAGCAGATTTTGCATTCCATTCTGGCTCAATTATATATTTTATTCCAGAAATCGACTTTACGACAAAATAAAAAAAAATTTCATATATTAGTAATTAGTAATTAAATAATAGTAAAGTAAGTAAATAAAGTAAGTGAGTAAAGTAACAAGTAAGGTAGTAAGTCCATTCAGCAAAAAATTAATCCAAATTACTGTATTCGCATTTCAGTATGTAGAGGATCAATAAAAGGCTGAGCATTTAGCCTTTCTCATCACCTGAACAGAATGCGTAAGAATATTTACACGTTGACGATATAACATGACACAGTTTTTCTTTGAGATTAAGAATTAAAAACTGACTGATTTCATAATGGCTTTGGCATTGACAAGGACTAAAATAACTGCATAGTGTTGGATATATATATATTTGTATGTGTAGGTATTATTCGAACTGTATTTTCTTTCATTCACCATCTCTGTCTACATATATTTATATTGATGATTGCTGAAAACATTTTTCTAAGGAACGTAGACATAATTATATTTAAATAAAAAAATATAATAAAAAGTATTTCGCTTGACGTGTATGAAATTATGTAGATTTATACTTTTCGTCAATAAACTTTCATGAAAAATTTTAATAAATGTGAGTGGCAGGTCGTGATTAATTAAGGAAATATAAATAAATATATCGTGGTTCATTTTTCCTCTCCTAGATTGATGTAAGCAGCATGAGGTCCAATTTATATAAAGGAGGACACAAGAACCTGAAAACATCAATTTTATAAGTCATATTTCTACTTGAGTACACTCCGAGTAATATATTTTCACAAGTTTTTGCAATTACCAATGAGCAGTAATAGCAATACCAATAATTATAGATAGGTACTTCAGACATATCAACTGATCACAAAATAATGTGAGACATCCCAAAATTGTAGACTGCAGTACAAAAGAACAGGGTAGTGTCTTAATGTTACATAGTAGTAGTGCAATATTAGAAAAAATGTCGTGCAATTAGAATTTTTTTTCACTCTAATTTAGGGTTCCTTATCACCATGTACACCGTGTTCCACATAAAACGACCCACTATACTATCTGGAAATCTATAAAAGATGTGGAAAAAAGTTAAATACAAAAGTTTTTTATATTTTCGAGTTCTTTTAAAAATTTAAATGGGACACCCTATATTTTTGTAGATTTTTGGATTCTTTGTCAAAAATAAACCCGACTTGCCTATTTAAACTATAGTCGAATTTTGCGTAGTTTTCGAGATATTTGAGGTTATGTGTGCGTTTTTGAAAAATCAAGGTATTTTTCAACACGATATAAAAAAATTATCAAAAACTAAAATTAGTCGTTTGGGTGGTCACTTCCACTTACAAAGCGTCAATGCATATACAGAATACAAAATTTTTGTTAACACTTATACAGGGTGGACATACTACGAAATCAATCTTGCAACTTTATAATCTGAAAAAAGTCGATTTTTTTAAATGAAACGCCCATTATATAATTACTCTATGTTAAAGACAATGGAAATACCTATCATTCCATATACATATGTCCTATACATAAATTCAATGGTTACAGAGAAAATCCCAATTTTATAGAAAATCACAATGATTTCTGGTATAATGGTATTGTAATGCTGCATGCTCTCAAAAAAGCTAGGAGGCTATGCAATGAGTAATATTGAAATTTGTTTTAATTTGATAGTTCTGCAATTTATTTGTGTTTATATAGTGGTAGTTGCATTCCTAAATGATTTTAAATTCAAAATACCTAACTATGTAGGTATCTATTGTAATTTACCAGCAGAAACCAACAGAAATAAACATCTCTGTAACAAATAATATTGCAAAAGTTGCAGATATTATTTGTTTTATAAAACGTTTATGTCTTATGTTATGTTTATGGCTGGTGCATTATGATGTGCATGTGTGTGAACACGCGTGTGCATAATAGCTTCGTATATAATGTCTGTCACTTATTTGTGGTGCATTTTGACGATTCATAGTTTGTTTTTTTGTTTGGGATTACACCTCCTGTAAAATAACAGAAAGGAGAAAACCAGAAGCATACAAATTAAATATTCAAAGTGTAGTAACAATAATTATCGGTTAAAAGAAAATAAAAAAAAAGTGCTTTCATTAAACTTAATTGTAATAGTTGTATCTCATCAGAAACAATTTTCATAGATCAAACATGGCTTCCTCTGCTCCAAAAAGATGTTACCTATGGAAAATGAATAATATCATAGTGATCAGTGCATGTGATGACAATTTAAATTAAAAATATCAATCTGACCAAAAGTACTTTTTTATATAAAAGTTCTTATCGTAGAAACAGTCTACAGAAGAACAGTTGAGGATCAACTCGAAACGTATAGAAGAAAGCTAGTTAAGTGTTTAATTTCTTTTAAATTTTATTATAACTATTTTATTTAGACATATTTTAAAATATGACATGTAATATTATAGAATTTTGTATAAAAATAAAAAACCACTCATAAAATTTAGTTAATATATCAAAAATTATTTTATCACACGTTATACAGTGGTTTTTTGGGACAAACTTTATAGAAGTTTGCCTTGTTACTACACTTTGAATGTTTAATTTGGATGCTTCTGATTTTCTGCTTTTTGTTATTTTACAGGTAGTGTAATCCCAAAAGAAACAAACTATGAAGCTTCGTATAGTCATATTCCATCATAGTATTATACAGAGAAAACCGCTAGGCATTCCTACATATATTTTAAATTATAAATATTTAAGAATCAGGTTAGTTAATTAGTTGATAAACATATATAAGCCCCATTGAATGCTTTTATAATTTATTCCATATGGCATATCCCACAATTCCTTTGGGTTATTATATCATATATCAAACGTATCGATTAGGTAGTTATCAAGCAATCAATCATTATTTTATTGCTTATAAGACATTACTTTATAGCATTAGTTAATCTTAACATAACTTAAAAACTGAGAAGAATATTCGCACAAATTATAATAACATTTACTTACTAAATAGATAACTTTTTAGCACCGCATAAAGTCTTTCATTTTATAAAACATTTTTATTTCACTGGGTCAGTGATTATATATTTTGGCTACCAAGTAGCGTGACCCCTTACAGGTGGAATTTCCTAGCTGCGTCTGCGATTGGCATTGACTATATGCTACTAGACGCATCGAAACTGTGGATTTCCAACAACTGCGATCAGACGCATTGAGATGCGGCGGACGCATGCGATTCTCAATCGCCTGCTTCCAGACCAGTCTAGTCGTGCGTCTCATACAGTCTCGATAGAGTGAATACATTAAAAAACATACCCATTCATACCATGACTATGACAGTGAGTTTTAACACGGTAGAAGATGAAAAACTTATTGAATGTGTTGGAAACTGTCATTTGAAAGCCCTTTACTGCGCCGTTCTTTATATAGATTTCTTGTCACATTTCTCTTACAAGGAAGTGCCTATCCACCTATTTAAGTGGTGGATCCTAATCCTTCAACAAAGAAGAGCCCATCTTGACATTAGTAATATCATCATCGTCGTATCTTCTAAGACTAAGATTGACAACATACTCATTTCGGATAGGTACCTATTCCCCATGAATCGCAATTGGAATCGCATGTTGGAAAACATCTCCAATTTATAATCGTGGCGTTCAGACGCATGCGTCTAATTGCATGCGTCAATCGCAATCGCAGACGACGCTGCTAGGAAATTCTACCTTACTAATAATACACATTATTTTTGTGAAAGATTTGCGGTTTTCACTTTTTGTCGGGTGTAAAAATCATGAACATCAGTATTTACACAAAACACAATATGGTTTTTAAAAACGTAGAGACAAATCAATAAGAAAAACAGATGTATGTACATGAATGTAAACTATACAACCCGAGTATACAGCGCAGAATAATAAGCTTCTGTAAAATAAATACTAGAAGTATACGTTAATTAATTGCAACCCTGCTAATTACTCCCTCACATTTTTAAACAAATAATTCAGATTTGATGAAGTAGATATAAGATACAATGTTCCTTCCAGTTGAGACATAATAAATATCACGAAAATTTACATGTCCATCATGATGCATATCATAATTATTTGAATAAACTGTTAGTTTATTACAATTCCTTTATGAGGTGTGGAATCCTATCATATGAGTTTTATGAATATTAATGTGAAAACCATTACCATAAAACCGTGTAAGTACTTATTAAATTTACAGTGGTACAACATTTACTATTAAAAATATTATCCTCTTCATTGGAGACAACCAGAGCAAAATCGTCAGCATACATAGTAAAGAACTGATTTGGAATACGGTTTCCACCTGACTGACATAAAATATAAAGAGTACAGGACTTGTGAAATGCCTGTTTCCAATGTTAGTAGTGGTGAGAAATACTGTAGTAGCCTCTTTAGGTCTTTTGTACTATGTCTGACAATTATTGTCAAATTGACAGACAGACAGACAGCGACCTGCTTTTCTGCAGGTGCCATTTCAACAGTGACCTCTATTGCCTTTGAGAAAGACAATTCTATTTTTTATTTGAAGGAGATGCCGAAAACAATTACTCCACGGGGAGTATTCCCCGACTGGCGTTGCATTACTCCGGCATCTCCATGGAAGTCGCCACATCCTTCATCAAGACCAACAACCAGACACTGATCGATTTGGCGCTTGTTATACGAAAAAAGACGGATCGAAAAGCGGACGGAAAAAACCGGTCGCTAGCTGTCTGTCAATTTGACAGTAATTTTAAGACGGATAGTAGCAAAGCCCAAAGAGGACACTACGGTTTGTTTCTCTCCACTACTAATAATCACGATGCTCATTAGGCAATCATGTCAATGATTCCACTATCTATGGCACTCTAACGAGCGCATAACAAGCGCGAAACCTCGTAGCTCGTGGAGTAGTTGTTTTCGGCATCTCTTTCAAATAAAAAAATTGTAGAGTATTGAGTTGCCGATTGTTAATCGGCTTTTGGCTGTTAGCTTTAGACGCATAAGGGAAACTTTTGGACGCATGTATGCGTTGGACGCTACAACCGCTGCATGTGTCGGACGCAAGTTTCCATCGCACATGATACCAGTACCATGCTGTACAAATATCGATGATGATTCTTCGATATCTGTATTACCTGTTTTTTATTTTTTCTGTTTGTAATTTCTGAAACCGTCATGTCATGTACTAATCATTATTGTGCTCTGATGTTAACAGAGCACAATACTGATTACTCCTTCATTAGTTAATACTTAGCTCGTGTTTTTATGTACTGTTATTTACTACTACTTATTGTTTATATACATTATTCAATATAATTTTTCAATTACTATGTTAAATTTGTTACAAACAAATATTGCCTAAAGTTTTTTATAATATTAAATGAGTTCCATTTCATTTTCTACAACCTACTATCATAAACTAATGAATTATCAAACAGGAAAATTTTAAAGGTAATGCATTTTTTATACAGTGGTTAATTTTATTCTAATGGATTACAAAAAGATAATTATTAGTTGAAGACATACAATATTTTCTTTTGATTTTCTCTTTATTATACCTAGCTGTTAAAGAAATATATTCCTTTGTACTCTATCGCAAGATTATTCATGGTATTCTGTCAATAAATTTGCCATTAATAAATGGAACAGAATATATAACATTCAGTTAGGCAACCATTAGTGCTATATGATTGACAGTTTGAATGAAACCACAGCTAATAGACTATTAACTTCACCCTTTTATGGACTAACCGCTTTGGGACACTGCGTACGCTTTGCTTCAAATGAATACAGTGTATCTAAGACACGTGCCTAGGAAAGTGGTGTAATATTTTTTGTTGCATCATTAGATTATATAAGTTGGAAACCAATAAATAATATTTTTTAATGAAAATAGAATATGTATATGTATAAAGTATTATAAAACTGATATTCTGTTGAAATTAATAAGTTCCTTGATTCAATAGTTTCGATAAAAATATATAATTTTTCGCTTAATATTAGGCTTAGTAAATTGAATATATTCCTGCCAATATACGTAAACTCACTCCGCTTTCTATGATGTGTCAAATTAAATAGATTATTTAAAAATAATAATAATCACAACCTCCATTCTGATTAGCTTCTCAGATTATCACTGGTTTATTTTTCTTGCAGACGGGTAAATACCAAGTCCAACAAGAAATTATTCTTGTTTTAGAAACGATCTTACTATATTGCATGTATAAAGTATGGCTGCTTTTTGTGACTGGATATACTTTCTTCTAGGCTAAGTTGAGTGATTGGATTTATGAATGACTGTGGAGTGATACCCGTCACTGCTATAGCGAATGGAACGATATGAATTTGTTTGTGTTTCCATATTCTTCCAACTTCTATTGCTAGTTGCTGATATTTCCCTTTCTTTTCTGTAAATTTTTTTGCTATGTTTTGTTCAGAAGGTACTTTGCACATCATATAGATAGGTGACCCTTTTTTATCTTGTCTGGACTATAAGGAAAATACAAACCGATAAAACGGTATATCAGTTTGTATGGTTAGGTCCCAGTATAATTTATAATACTTGCTTTCTATTATAGTTGGTGGTGAATATTGGTAGTACGTTTGGGGCTCCGGCTGCATATTATAACGCAGGGCTATTGCTCGCTGAATAACTTTTGCCACTGCATTATGTCTACTTGTATATTACACACCTGCTAGTAGTTTACATCCGTATGTTATTATGTTCTATTGCTTTAAGAAATTGATGGCATTTTCTGCACCCATCGCTCTTAATTGAAGTATCCTTTAAAACATATTTTTTATATAGCCAATAACTACGAATAGTAAGGGCACATCATTGGATCCTCCATCTGTAAACGCCTTATTTAAATAAGAACTAAAACAAATCAAGCCAAAAACAGCTATTCTCCTGGCTATACGCCACGCCGAGCGCTGAATTACAAGTATTTTGGTCTAAACACATTAGAATCAAAAATACAAAGATTCGGATTGCAACGAAAGCTACGAGGAAATACTCAGACCACACATTACACATCGTAGGATGCCACTAATGGCAGACCGGTTTCGACCTTTTTATGATCTCATTAATGCAATATAAGTGAGCATACCCACGAATGCGAAGACCTGAGTATTTGGCACAATCGGTAAGCCTTGCGTACGCAAGCCCTAATGGTGTCACCTCTTGGTAGCTCTCGCAAGACAATCCAAATCAATCGTATGGGGTAAATCCAATACAATAACAGTAGTAGAAACTAGTTCTACTACTTGCCAGGTGGCATGTACATAGCAAATAACTACGAATAGTAAGGACACATCATTAGATCCTCCATTTGCAAACGCCTTATTTAAATAAGGCCTAAAACAAATCAAGCCAATACAGCTATTCTCCTGACTATATGTCATGCCGAGCCCTGAACTGCCAAGTAAGATTTGCAATATTTTGGTTTAAACACAGAATCGAAAATACACAAGTACAACGATTCGGAGTGCAACAAAAACTACGAGGAAATACTCAGACCACACATCGTAGGATGCCACTAATTGCAGGCCGGTTTCGACCTTTTTTTGATCTCATCAGTGCAATATAAGTGAGCATATACCCACGCTTTGTCGCTATAACTTGATTTTGTATTGCAAAAATAAATCCCTCTATTTCAGGTTACAATTGGCCTGTTTATAAGAACTTATTTGAAAGTTCTTTGTTTATATGTTCTTGGTTTACACTACTATAAATCTACCATGTAACTGTTTAGACCACCATACATTTGGATTTGGTACAGGGACATTATTTGGTTAAGGATTCAGCCTCTTGCATTGATAGGTTTAAAGGTCTATTGCTATTGCTCATTGCCCCATGTAAGGATGGTATTTGTTTTGAAAATACATTTTTAATGAATTTATCTGTTTACAAGTGTAACTGTTGTATGTCTATCATTCCTCTTCTCCCTTCTTTTCTGCTTATATTGATTCTCTTCTTACATGAATTTGGATGTAGCATTATATTCTGTGTTAATTGCTAGTATTATTATTAGCTATTATTATTATTACCATTACTATTGTAATAATGATAATAATAATAATTATTATTATTATTATTTTTTCCAGATCCACATCCACCCATCTACATCTAAAAAAATATTGATTAGTGTAAATATTAATTAACATACGTTTCTGTACAATATATTAACAAATTTTTCTGTTTCTCTAAAATTAATAGTAATTGTTTTACTTTACATCTCTCCCCGATACCGGGAATAATGACATTTGATTAGGTAATTTTTATTTCTTTTAACCTGAAATGGACAGTTTCTTGCAACCCACATGGTATAGACATACTTATACAATGCGGGGTTTAAAAAAAATTTGCTATCTTTTCCAGAAATGCCGATGACCATAAATACCTCTCAATATCGGAATTTCATGCTGTAATTAGAAGATAATTAAGCAATTACAATGTATACGCTTCAACTGACGTCTTTGCATGTTGGAAGCATGCAATGTATATACGTTATACGATTTTCTGCCTAACTAACGAGTTGATTACAAATTAGTAATACTAGACTAGGCAGACTAGATCTTTATAACACATATTTTGATCCACATAAGACAGACATAAATAGACTTGTACTATTTACATCTTATTACTGTTATTAAATAACACAAACTATATTCAGCTTCTATAAATTTGTACGTGATTCGATTTTTACTATTTATAGTTCCTTTAGTGTTTAAAAATTATTATAATAAACTGTAAAACCGTTTATATAAATATCTAGAAAACCAAATAAGATAGGCACTCAGTTAAAAACAGTCTAACAATTTAGCACACAGTAAATAGAGAAAATTTTTGTAACTGAACTGTGGCACTAAATCTGGAATAAAGTTATCAGTTTTTATCCATAACAAATTTTTTTTCGCATAACAGTTGTCCCATATTTGACACTACTATCTTTTTCAGAATAACACAAAAATTCCAGTTCAATTACGTGTTCTACACAGGTATTTTTTTATACACACATTTTATCAATATATCAAATAAAACTAAATGAATAAAAAATGAATAGCATTAAATTATTCAGTTTTTTTTCTGAATTAATACAATAATTTCTAACTGCTGAAATTATGTATATTATTGAAGTTACACAAAAACAATTAAAATGTAAATTTACAATTGCAGTATTCTCTTAAACACTTAAATTCAGCATATTTATCAGCCATTATTTTCTTTGTCTTCTCAGGTTAATACTTCCACTTTTTATACTAAGCACGTATTGGCATATAACTCTTATTAACATTGCGCGAGAAAGGTAATTTATCTTCCTAAATACATCGAACTGAATTATGTATTTTGCTTTTGTACAGATTTCTATAAGCGAGTTAGTCAGAACTGGTATCGAACCATCTTAGGACGGGCTATTTTTTTGGCAATTCAGTAACGAAATGCTGGTGCATTTAAGTCAGCAGACCTTAACTCAAAATGACTGCCACATCATAATTTATTTATTTTTCTCTTCATGAGTATACTAAATTAAGAATGATTGTGAAAGCTACAAATCAGCTTTTTTCTTGAATATTGAAGTTATATATTACGAGCAGATTTATAGAAATCCTAATAAAACAGCCTTATTTTGTGATTAGTTGATGGCCATAATGGCTAGAAATTATGTCTCCTCAGACTATATTTTGACCTTCTACTATGAATATTAAATAATATCTTAATATTTTTTTTCTACTTTCATGCAAAAAACAAAACTTTATTGAATTATATTTAGTGAAAAAACTGGTTCTTTATTGCACTAGTGCAATAAAAAATTTATTGCACTAGTGCAATAGTGCAGCGTTTTGTGATCATGACAAACATAAACGTCAAATCGACGTGGCACTTGGTGCCACCTAAATAAAACATTTTTTGGTTTTTAAATGATCGTAGAAAAAATATTGTATGTAACTCGTACAAAAAGTGTTTATTGAACTTGACGTGTTGTCCAACTCGGCCTGACGGCCTCGTTGGACAATTTCACGTCGCGTGCAATAAACACTTACTTTTTGCACTTGTTACATAAATAACTATTTTCTACGTTCATGCAAAAAACAAAACTTTATTGAACTATATTTAGTGAAAAAACTGGTTCTTTATTGCACTAGTGCAATAGACATTTCATTGCACTCATCTGTCATTCTACTACAGCGTTTTGTGATCATGACAAACATAAACGTCAAATTGACGTGACACTTAGTGCCTCCTAAATAAAATATTTTTTGGTTTTTGTATGAACGTAGAAAAAATATTGTATGCAACTCGTACAAAAAGTGTTTATTGAACTTGACGTGTTGTCCAACTCGGCCTGACGGCCTCGTTGGACAATTTCACGTCGCGTGCAATAAACACTTACTTTTTGCACTTGTTGCATAAATAACTATTTTAATATTACTTATAAGTTATTTAACAAAATATATTTGGAAGATTTTTAAGCTTCTTATCCTTGCCTATCTATCAGTTCGGAAATATGGAATAATAATAATCTAAAAGTCAGCATTTCTGATATGCCTATATAATATTTAAAAAAGAGGATTAATCCTAGCTTTGATCTGTCACTTTATCTGAACTTTGGACTATTTTTAAATATTCATCCTTGAGGACAACTGGTTATCTGAAACATATTACTGTAGTTTATTATTTCATTGAAAATATATTTGGAAGCCTTTGAGGTATAATATTTCGGTGAAAAATTATAGCACAACTAAAGGACCCTGTGAAAATGTTAACTTCTGGTGTGGTAGTGTTCGATAATATCTCGAATATAGATCGCATATTTATAAGTAATTTGAAACTATACAATGTGCCCTAAAAGATTGACCACCCTGTATATTTATATATTATCTTGTGTATGGTTTTACGTGGAATCTAAATGAACATAAATTTATTGTGTTAGGAAAATAGTATCACTTGTTTTTTTATAACAAATACTTTGATAAAATGCATTTAATTTCTCACCTCCTTCTTAAATCAAGAAACAATAAAGCAAACAATAAATCAAGACAATAAATCAAACAATAAACAAAGTAAACAATAAATCTCTTTTTATTATTCTAATATACCTAAACACCTGAAATAAAAATAAATTATTCCAGTAAAATCTTGAAAATGTTGACACCTTCAGGAAAAGTTAATCACCGCCACCTTGTGTTGAATTGAATACTTTTTCATTCCGCATACCTTAAAAAATGTTCTGAGACACTTGCTCTGGGATACATACCTTTTACTCTCCGATACGTTGTTATGGTAAATGTTTCACGTGTGTTCAATTATAAGTCTTAATAATTCAGCTAATTATAATTAACATAAATTAAAAACAGAATACAGTTTTTTACCCTGTGACATGGAATGTTATTAGTAGAAAAAACTACCAATTCAGGGTGTCCAAAAGAACATACTAACATGATTTAGTTGAATGCAGTCAGAATAACATTTTTTTCCAATTTGATACACATCACTCATCATTAAAATTTATTTAGCCATCTGGGATATAATTAGCAACTATAAATTTTTTGGTGGTAACGGTTGTTCGCGATAGCGCAGTTATTCTACATTTGTTCTAATGAGTTCCTCGTCTGGTTATAAAAAGATAAGATACCTATCATCATTAATATAGATGTACAATAATAATAATATATATTTATATATCTATTGCAACTTTTGTTTTGCTTAGAATCTCGCAATCAATTATTTACATCCATTATTATCCGTAGAAGCAACGAGACAGCGTTGAAAATTTAATAATAAATAAATAATGTATAAGAAATTAACGACGCCTTCCATACACCAATCAAGTTATTTATTTTATTAACAGGCACTTTAGAATTTTTGCTCTGATGCGTATAGGCTCTGACGCGTTAAAACATTAATAATTATATACTATTACGTTTTATATATACATTATTCACATTGAAAGTTTATACATGCAATTTTTCAGTTTTCCCAATCATTGTATGCATGTTCATACCGTCAATCTATGAGTGCCCAGATTAAACGAATGAAGGCTATCTCCGTCAACTGACAAATCCGTAAAGGATTAATTATTATTGCAATATTATTAGTTATATTGATACTCCATGTGTAGGTAAATTTTTTATTTATTCTATTTATAAAAAAAATACTGAGCTGAATAACAGTTTACTTCGTCGAACTTCCAGGATACAGGAATATATAGTACAGGGATAATACAGGATATCTATTTCAGACCTTCCAAGGTGAGTACTTGTATCATATTCATATTGGCATAGACTGTTGTTCAATATCCTTTTATTTATTTTTCCATGTGTTACTTTGACCATTTGTACAGGACGCAAAGGATAAAAACCTTTATTATGAAAATTATATTTGTTATAAAATAAACATTTTTTCATGAAACATTTTTTGAAACAAAATTTATTTTAGGGAATGCAGAACGCAGTACCGTAGTGAGATGCTGGACAGCAAACAAATAATTATGATAAGCTGTGTTACATAAACATAAATTGACATATTCTGTGTCATACAATAATCTTTTGCTCCACCTTTTAATAAAAATCAAATCTGATAATAAATACATTTTTGAAAGGGTGTTTCCATATTAAATAAGTAAGTACTCGAACACAATTTGCATACTATTCTAGTGTTGAGACGGTTCGTAAAGAGCCACCCTGGTAGAACTGATTGAATTCTGTTATCTTTGGATACAATTTGCTATGTAACAAGACCAAATGGGAAGGCGTTGAAACTTTCTTCCCTTGTTATTAATAAGTAATAAGTTAATAAGTAAAGTAATAAGTAAGTAAAAGTTAATAAGTAATAGGTGTAGGCCAATACAATACAGTAATTACAATAAGTTTCGTATGAAGTCCGAAATATGTTGTGTGTAAGTAATTCACTATGCTTTTCCTCCTAAGGATAAACTTTCTAACTAGCAGTTGATACTGATATTATTAACTCTCTACATTTGACATACAACGACTAAACCTTTGAAAAATAAGATTATAAATAAAATAAAATAAATCCATGCCTCAAGTATTACTTAGGAGTTTGTACTTTGAAAAACTTAAGAAAATGTGTTATTAATCAATCTAACTGAGACGTATCTTAGTGAATAAAATCTGTCTACCTATTTTCTTTCAATATGAAATACTTAATTTGAATTAGGCAAAATTAAGCCTTAAAAAACTTTTTGGGCTAGAAGTTTATTTCCTGAATCTTTATATATTTTCATCAATAGGGAATACTGAAAGATGCAATAAGTAACAAAATATTTATATACCTTTCCGTTCACTTGTCACCTTTACGTTTTACTTTTATAGAAAATTTCATGTACTTTTAAAACATTAGATAGAAGACGGGCTTAATGAACTTGGAAACTATTGTTGTTTTGAATTCACCTCGAACCATGGATACGTGAATATTGACATTGTCACAATTAACTTCAGATAAGCTAGGGATGTGCAATTCCACTAGCTTAAGTTAATTGACATTAGCTCCGGTAGCTCAGGGAGATTTATGATACTAGGGCGTAGTATTCGTAGGACTGCTTTGAAGGTTGACAATTTATTTGGGCACCAGGATAATTTTTAGAAATTAGAAACAAAAAAGAAACAACTATATAAAATTTAAGTGAATACAATATAATCAATAAACAAAGATGATTACAACTTAATACTAATGAAATTACTATTAAACAATAATTAAAAATGATGTATAGTTACTAGAAATGAAGAATATTATATGAAATTAAAATTTTAAGCTGGGCTCAGTCACAATACAAAAATTTTATGAGGTTAGGGGTCACTCTGACAATCTCGTTCCTTCTCTATGAGATCAGTACTGTCACCCTTAACCTGTTGCTGATGATTGGATCCAGGTGGACTTGCGGTGGCAATGTGGGGGAGCTAGAACTCTAGTCCAGATGACGGTCACGTACTGGCTAAGTCCAATCCTCTTATCTAGGGATCTGCAGGTGGTAAGCGTCCAGAGTTCTTCAGCAGGTTATAGATCTTGCAGTCAGGTTACAGCAGCCTCGTCTCAGAAGAGTACATACAAAGAATTGTTTGTGTTAAGAGTGCCCCAAACTTTACAAATATATAAATGAACGTTGACGGCTAGTGTAGCCAAGATTAAAAATTATAAATAAGTATGAAGGGCATGTACCAGCAAATCTGGTTTGGTAAAATCCTCTGTGATTCTCACAGGGAAAGTAATTAACAAATGAAAACAAAACCTGGAAGGTGTCAACCTTTAGTGACCCTACCCAGAATGAAGCAAATAAAATTACCCAAAAAATTGCATTCAAAAGAACTGATTACAGTTCAGCCACTCGACAATTTTCTTAATAAAAACTCTAATCGTTAATATTTAAACATACTATAGTTCAGAAGGAACAAAAATAAATTAAATAAAAAACCCCTCTATCATCTGACCCAAAATTCCAAAAACAACGGTTTCATAACCGGTTAAACAAGGAAATATTACCACTCTAATTAGGTAAAAGAGAAAAATTATTTCATTAATATTTCAAATACTGAGTTACAAGTTATAAAAATTCGTATTGATTTATTGTACAAATTTGTTGCCAAAGAACAATAATCAATGAATTTACAAATATCAGGAAACAGGTTCCAGTCTTCTAATCGGCGTGCATGTGAGTTATTAAAATCTCTACAAAGTAACAAATTACTTAACCTAGTGCAGAAATTACGATATTAGAAATTTTCTATAGCTCCCAATCATATATTATAACTATAAGATAAGAGAAGATAAGATAAAGATAAGATAAAGGAACTTAATTCCCAAACAGCACGTGGTTTTGAATAGTAGCAATCCGATTCAAACAAAATGGAGGCAAGAAAACTCAAATTTATTGGTTTAAAAAATTATATTTTCTATAATCTCCTGACTAGAGCACAACTTCACAAATTTATAAAATAATATTGAAACTATATTCTATTGTTTCGAATCGTACTACTTCTAACCATATAGGGTGACAAAAAAATCTCACTGACCACGCCTAAATAATTTACCTAAAATCCAGGTAAATCCTGATTATATATGAAATATAATTACTTAATAATAACAACAAATCCCTATGATCGTATTTCTGTACTAATAATTATAATCGCAACCAATAATGAAAGTGGATAAATTATATATATCAAATAGGTAAAATAACTCACATGTGCCGACTCTCGAAGACGGGAACTGTCTATCCTTCCTACCTAACTCACACCGGCGCTTTGATTTTTGAGGGCTACCGTTTACTAGCCAATCAGCGTCTTCCAACGCAGAATATTTGAAAAATGAAAAACTTAAGCTACCAACAATTAGGTTGGGTGTTTTACGGGGTGCATAATAGTCAACCTCATGGAACGACATTAAAATGTACGTTACAACATCAATGGTAAAATAAGTTAGTAAGAAAAGTTGTTCGAGTGTCTACTTGCTAGTATTGTGTCATTCTTATTGCGTTTGTGTATTTATGGAATACATTAATAAATATATCGATTAAACTTGTTGCGCTTAAACAATTTAGAACATTATTTCTCGATTACATTGCGCACAACTTCGGTGTAAATACAGTAATAGAGTGTATGTGTACCGAGCTCGCGAGAGTATTACCCACTCCACGCACCAACTTAGTGAAATATTCTCCATAGTGTACATAATGTGTACAAACTGTAATAAGATCGAAAATAGGGTTGTCCGATTTTCATGCAACCTTAGTAACCTCAAATCTATTTATTTATTAAAGCTTATCATTTGATTTATATTCAATACTTTTATTTTTTACTTTTTTTGCTACTTATTAACATATTGTTATTTTTCATTTCCTCCTGTTCTATATATAGTAGGGTTACTATGCTGAACAGTGTAAAATAAAATAAAAACAATATAAAATAAAGTTGTTGTCAACTAGTTCGTGGCCAGCCTCCACATCTTTTTGATTTTTTTTTTCCTATAATTTTCTTATTTTCTTTGACATCCTAATTATATCCATGCTTTCCATATAACTTCAGCCTATCATCTCATCGACGTGTAGTAGCTGTATTCAAATAAAAAACTGTTCTTCTAAGTTTTAGGATATACCTAATTAACATATAATGACACATAACATATAACATAATGACAATGACTTTATGAGGTAGATATATGTATGTTTGCAAATCGCAAGGCAATTATTTAATTTTATAACTTGTGACCTACAACCAACGGTATTGAAAAAATCATTCACAAATTAACTGCCGCTAGCCCCAAGGCAGAATTATAACATTATGCGTAGGGTTTAAGAATTCAAGGTAATATAAATCCGCCAACACTTGTACTGGGAATATAACTTCAATAATTATTTTCGAAGTGACCTTTGAGAGGTTCGAAAAAGTCACTTTTCTATAGTTTATGGGAAATGGATTTAAGTAATTTGAATAAAAGGAATGTAGTCAATCAAAGATAAGTCAATAATTTCTGATAACTCAATTATTACTTTATATACCGGGTGACACAGGAGACATGTAACACCCCGCAGCATGTTTATTTAAAAAGATATTATTTTTAATTTTTGATACACTAATATAATGCGTGATTGTCCTTTTTTAAGTACAAAAAAGTTTTGTCCACCACTTCCGGTTTCACCGGAAGTGACATCTACTCTGTTATTTTTAAGTGGCACCCTGTATATTTTTTTTACCTATCTGATTCGTCTCTATATTCTCTTTTCAACCATGTATCGGAACATGGCATTTAAAATGACAGTTAATATCAATTTTAGTTTGTTAAGTCTAGGTGGCCCTGATATGATATGATATGATAAGATATGAAAGCAAAATATGATAGTATAAATAAAAAAGAGAACTGGAAGATAACTACATATTCATAATAAAAAGAGAACTTCATTTTTGTTCTCGTTGTATACTGATAGCTTAGTAAAAGAAAATTATACAACTGCCATCGGTAGAAGAGAACACAACTCAACTTAAATTCACAATTAGCCGTTATCTTGCAGTGAATACCTTGGACATGCACAATACGTTCATATACAAGAAATTTACACGTGTCTCGAAGGTGTATAAGTCTCACAGCTCAGCATTAAAAGACTTACACCCAAGTCTTTAAATTACTATTATCCATTATTACACTATAAATAGTATATGTTCGGCACTGGTAATAATTGCCTTAATCGTTAACCATATCGTTAGCGTTAACTTTAACTTAGCATTATCATTATCATTAGCATTATAAATATCAACATCAATATCAATATCAATTTCAATATCAATAATATCACTATCATTTCCCATTACCATAATTGTAACCACTACGATTAGTATTATCATTGCCATTGCCATTATCATTAGCATTATCATTATAATTATCATTATTATCACAGTGTTTTGTGCATTATGCCATTTTTAGTTGTTCGCTGGTTAAATTTCTTGTAGACGGATTAGCACCAAGAAATTTATTGTTGTTTTAAGAACGTTCTTGATTCATTGGATTTATGAAGTATGACTCCTTTGGCTTGATTGTGAATGGGTATGTACTGTCCCTTTAAGATTAAGAGCTATGCAAGAAATTTGTTGTGCAAATTGCACAATAAATGGTGCAATTTAACTACACTGTTAAGATTAACAGTGTAGTTAATCTTAAATTTAACTACATATGCATATGATTGTATACTTGGTATCGGTTTTGAGGTGTACACCACTGGAATGCATTTAAGTAGAAGCTATATAGGGTTGCGTAAATTATAAAGTTTTAGTTCAGTTCCTAAAGCCCAGACCCTTTCTTATGGGCGCTATATATGTCATTACACCACTGAATAGAGCTATTTCATGCAGGTCCTAAAGTGGAAACTGTAATTTTATTTATAATACAGGGTGTGATATTTAAGATGGATTCTTGATATCCCTCTTATTTTAAAAGATGCAGTTTTGACATTTCGTGGGCATATGTTTGTGGATAAGGTAAAAGAGAATGTCTAAAAGAATAAACAAATAAAGTGTTTAATCATGTTGGTCTAATCAAACGACTGTCTCTCCCAATTTTTAAACATGGTGCAGGATTTTCTTGATAGCTACACTTTTAACCTCTGCACTGTCTGTGAAACTGAGGGGTTTCTAACAATACACCTGGTGATATAACAATATAACAGTGTCTATAGGCATCTGAATATAAGAGTAGCGCGCTCTAGCGTCCAGTCGCAGAACTATAAATATTGACATTACAATTTTTATTGTATACGTCGTATAACGTGTTCGTTGTGTCGTTTTATGTTTAATTTCATTTATAACATATAAAAAATTGTTCTATTATGAGTAAATCAAATCGGTATTGTTCAGTACCTCAATGTTCCTCATGGGAAAAGAAAAACCGAGATGTTAACTTCCATGCATTTCCAAAAGCTGGTGATAAATATCGTGTTTTGGTGGAAGGAAAATCAGGTTCAAAAGTGCTTATGGAAAGACAAAAAGCTTGGAAATTCAAATTGAAGATTGATAAACCGATTACCCAAAACATGAAAGTTTGTTCTCTGCATTTCATGAAAGAGGATTATTTTTATCGCGGTAAGTAATAAAAAATGTTTAGGTTATGTTTGCTATTATCCTTGTATATATATAGATATATCAATATATTATTAATTACAGACCCTGATACTTCAACCCAAAGAAAATTTTTAAAGAAGACTGCAGTGCCTTCCAAAAATCTTCCTGTTAGAACGATTTTATCTACCAATGTTCAAGCTGGTCCTAGTACTAATAGAACTGAAAGATTGAAACAGAAGTGTCTTAAAAAGGAGGTTTTGGAAACTGAAGAATGCCCTTGTGAAGAAAATGAACTCGCACAAAATCCTTCTCAGGAAGAAATTGATGCTGCAGAAGGTTTGCTGCAACTTTTACAGCTGCAGCCGAATTATGAAGGACCCAAAACTTTTCGCGATTTCGAAGTGCAAGTGAACACTCCGAAAGTGTGTACACTATGTGATCTTCTCACAACAGATACTGCTCTTAACAGTTTTACGGGTGTAGGCAATACAAAAGTATTATATGCCATAGTAGACGCAGTGCATTCCGTTTATAGTGATCAAAGGTCACATCGTTTAACAATAAAGGAACGTATTGTGTTACTATTAACCAAATTAAAGTGTGACCTATCTTATATAACATTGTCTGTGCTCTTTGGCATTTCTCAAGAATTATGTAAAAAATACATATATGAAATGCTACCCGTTTTATGTAAAGTTTTAAGCACCACCATAAGGTTCCCAGATTTTTCAGAAGTACAAAAAAATATGCCAAAATGTTTTGAAAACTTTCAAAATGTTAGGGTAGTGTTGGATTGTACTGAAATCTATATACAAAAACCGAAGTGTCTTTGTTGCCGTATTAGATTTTATTCACAATATAAATCTAACACAACCGTTAAATTTATGACTGGTGTATCCCCTGGAGGTATCATTACCTTTGTTAGTGAACCATATGGTGGACGAGCTTCCGACAAAACAATATTCGAGCAAAGTGACATAATTTTGAAACTGGAAGGTGCACGTGATGCTATTATGGTGGATAAAGGTTTTTTAATAGACGATATTTGTGATCGGTTTAAAATTGAACTGATTAGACCACCGTTTTTAAAACAACAGAAACAATTAACTGCCCACGAAGCGGTATTAAATGCTAAAATAGCAGCTGCCAGAGTTCATATTGAGAGAGCAAACCAAAGAATTAAGGTTTTTAAAATTTTAGGAGGAAAATTGCAGTGGTCATTAGTAAAAAAAATTAAAGATATTTTTACAATTGCTTGTGCTATCACAAATTTGTCAAGCTCCATATTAGCAGACAGTAGATTTATAAGAGATTAATTTTATAGAATGGAAAAATATACTTGTTCAATGAATTATGTTTTTTTTTTTAGTTTTAAATCGGTACTTTGCAGTTGGTTCAAAATGCTTTTTCTGAAACATGAATAATAAAGTTGTGTTTTTTTCAGTGAATGTTTTATATTTCTTTTGGGCTGGTCAATAACTAATCTCTAAAAATTTATTATTACATATTAATATACATGTGAACCAACATTTTATTTTCAAGCGTGGATGTAGAACACATAACAACTGTCATTATTTTTTCTTACTTTGCTAAGTTTTATCTGGTTTGAAAGGCATAGTAAATTTTAAAATCATGTAAAGTACTGAAGACAGAAATACAAGATATTTGATTTAATATATAATTTTGCACCCAACTTTGCATAATTTATTTGTGTTATATTATGCATCATTTGATTTTAATGGGAGTAAAAAACATCGTTTAGGTATAAACTAAAGTTTATTTGAGGTACAAATTGTATGGAACATATTTTCCAAAAAATTTTTTTTTACTATAGATAACATTTGTTTTGAAAAATTGTAATTGAAGCCAATTTCAATTATCTCTACACTCTTATCAAAAGAGGCATATAAAACTAAATAACATTTTGTTAGATTTAACATTGCCAATCCCCAATTGTATTTGCCCATAATATTTATGTTTTTGTTTTAGAAAGTATTGATTACCATCTGTTTCCAAATATTTAGTTTTTTCCAACACCTCAGTTATCGTCTTGGTAGCTCCGAAAATATAGAAATTGAATTCAATTAAAGCACAAAAATCAGCAAGTACTATACCTAAAAAATAATTATATAAATTGCAGATTGTGTAAACAAAAAAATGAAAATTATTTATGTAGTTACCTTCATATAAACATTTTATTTCTAATAGAGCAACGGGCTTGTCTCCCTCAAAAATTATTCCATCGGGTGAGTAACCCAGCCATGGATTTGAATGAGAAACCACCATACCGCATTCCACTACATGAAAGGATGTTTGTTTGATAAATGCTTCTTTAGCATCACCCTCATATGAGATTCCATGCTTAGTATACTTATTACTAAAACTTTTACTATAAAAATACTTCATCGATTTATTCTCCCATTCATTTTTGGAATAAGAATATAGTTCGTATATACGAGAACTTATAAGAAATTTTTTAGTTCAAACAGGTTTGTTTTATAATATAATTCTACAAATATTTTTTAAAATTAACTTTACCTGTAACTCTATATTTCCTTTGTATATGCCAGTCTTGAGATTGCTGGGTAGTAGCAATCACCATTTCAGGAAGCATATTGAAAAGTTTCGAAAACCACTCTTTACAACACTCATTTTCGTTGTTAATTTTTAGAGAAGAGGTCTCCAACATTATCACCGATTGACAAGCAGTGTTCAAAATCTCCTCATAATAATTATTGTCTAATATTTTATTTTGACTTGGTATTATGTTGGCAAAGGTTCTTCGCCCTAACCTACAAATTTTATTGGCTTTTGCATTAAATTATTTACCTGAACCTTTTGTATTTATATAAAATGAAAAAACAAAATATTGTATAAAAACAGACTTATGTTTGGCTATTGCAGATTCTGGCAACTTCTCTATAAAAAAATTATACAGTTTATCCTCATCAATTTCCATCTGGCATGGCTCGATTTGATTCTTGAAACATGGTATGTCTCTTATGGGCACAGCACTGTATTTTTCTCGTGTTAAATTTTTTTGTGCGGCTCAAACACATTTCAAATCAGTCTGTGAAATAATCTCAAGTTCCTGAAGATTTCCCCTAAAACAAAAAAAACCCAACAGCAGAAAAGATACAAAAAATATAAGAAATTATTTCATTCTTTTTAAAATTGCCTTGGCACGATTACGCCTTTTTTAAATTGGTAACACTATACACCTTATGCATTTGATCAAAACAGCTGAAATATGTTTACATTTGCCACTATTTCCTGCTTTACAGGAACATGACATGGATTTAATTTTAATATTTCCTGTAAGACAAATTATAAATTCTCCATTTATTTGATGTGGGTCTGAATTAAGTGCACTGCTTTGAAGGCATAAAGCACATATATTAATTTTCTCAGGTGTTGAGGAACTTAGCTTTCCACATAATATTATATGCCCTGCGTTTAATACTTCCTCTCCTTCGTAGACACACCTAGAAGAATTTGTGCCTCCAAGATAGTTCATATATTCCACTATACTAAGACTTGCCATTTGCACCTAAAAAGAACTGTTATTAGGTGGGTAATATAATCAATGATTTAGTTAGTCGTAAGATCTACAGGTGGATAACTAATTAGTAAGTAATAATCATTAATTAAATGACAAACAAAATAATTTCATTAGCACTTCTAGTTGTCCTAACCTCACAATACAACTTTGTTTATTGTTATATTATCGAATATTAAAGTGGTGATACCTACCGAATTTGCTTATATATAATTAAAAAAATAGTTTTTTGAAACACACACGGTCACTTGAATGCTCTACTGTATTGTCACGTTTATTTAGGGAGAGTTAAAATAAGGTAAATATTCACTTATTTCAAATCACATTAACAAGGTAATGTCAATATTTGTAGTTCTGTGACTGGTCACAGTGGCGCTGTAATCTTATTTTCTGATGCCTATAGGTAACTTTTTAAATGTTAATTTTATAAAAAAAAAAATGAAATAATAATTATTGTGACTATTTTTACCACTTTTTGCTGACCTTCAATTATTATTTTTAGTAATGGTTTTTAGGTGTTTTCATTTCGTTGATATGGCAACGAACTTTGAAATTTCAAATGGCACCATAATATGTTTTTTATTTGTTTTTTTTTAGAATCAGCTTTTATTTTTGCATTCGGCTATATCAAATATGATTAGGGATAATTACTTAGGACAACGGGCATTAAATAACTCCACGATTTCTTGTAGAGTTCTTTTTCCGTCTCCGTATCCAACTATAATAAGGATATAAATTCCTTCCTTTTCCAACAGGTGCACAATTTTTTACTTAATTTAATATTTGCACTTTGACACACGTCAGCATCAAGTAATAAATCACGTGTGCCTAATAGGTATGCAAAAATACTTCTTAATATTAGCTGTATGTATATATTATAATGATGGAAACTAATATATTCGCTTATCTCACGAACCTAGTTAAAAGATATTATCATTCTAGAAAATTCAATAAATAATATAAATGGTCACTAAGATGTTATCATGTCCCGTTTGGCATTTATTCTCATGTCCTATATCGTATGACAAGAATAAGGAAATTGCTGTTCTCTTGAGAAAATATGGGACAATCGATATGATATACAGTAATACATGTTATACATATTGCTGAAGTTATCATTATAAGCGCCATCTGAAAGTAGGTATAGCAATGTATAGTTTGTTCTATTTAAACAAAGCAACTTTATCTTATGTATAAATAGGCCAAATAAATGAACATATTGAATGAAGGTAGGTACAATAATTTTTCAGCTGAAACCTGAACTAGCAGAAAATACAAGGCTGATGAAATAAAAAGCATTTTAAAATATTAACAGTTTTATTTTAATAAGATCTATATTGTACTTGTATGACTATGTATGTATGTTAAGTCTTTGGCATAATTTACTATCGTATATATTTGTGTGGAGTTATACTTTCCTCCCAAATATAAAGTATTTGTTATTATAGTACCAACATTATACATACCACATACCACATAGCACATACCACAAAGCACAAACATACATACAAACAAAAAGAAACATACCACAAAGCTTTGCCCGAGCGGATGTAAGATTATGCTTCTTTATCTAACATAAATTACCTACCTAAGTATATCTTTTATGTGATGCTACAAGGTACAAATAAAATTTTACGGTTTACCTATTTTCTAAAAAAAGATAATGTCTATGAGCAGTCCTAATTATCTCCGCCATTAAAGCAAATTTATTTAAACAATTTGAATGCCATGTTTCTTGCAACAATGCCAATTAATCGCTGACCAATAATTTATTTTAACGAATTGTCTTCACGTGGTCTGATTACAGACATTCACGGTTCAACAAACACATATAAAGTCTCGCTCTATTTGCAATTCAAGCAATTTCAGATAGATGATACACTTTATACTCACATTTTTTCTATCAGGATCAGATCGGGTGTCCATAGCACTTTACGGCTTAAGCACCGTTTTGTGGTACAAAAGATCGCATTCTGATAAGCATAATTTTCTTTTATAGATTTTCGAAAGTGATAGCGCTGCTTTATTAAGGTGATTATAGAAGTGACGGTCTAGATACCTACAGATTATTCGGAGGTCAGAGATTTTATATTAGGATAAGGAGATTTAGTTGCTGTACCATCTCGTTAATAATCTTAATTAAGTTATGCATCAGTGTAAAATTATAGTAATGGTGTCTTGCTTTTATTTTAAGACAAGAAGCATGAACTGAAAGTGATGTTTTCGATAACAAACTGATCGTGACGCTTCATAAACTCACGTAATTTGATATTACTCTTGTTTTATAGTTTTAGTAACTATTTTTATTATATAAATATATACAGGCTGTTATAAGCTTGTACGCTTCTCACTACAAATATTTGAAGAAAAAAGCCGAAATTTTGGATATCCGTTTTTTTTTTTCATTTCAACCTTGTTTGAGGTGATATTGAAAAAAGAAGAACACTTTCTCATGGCAACTTTTTGCCCTCTATCGAATGGCATAATCAATTTTTATATGTAACGTTCCGTCTTTCCAGGACCATCATCCACTTCATTTTTTTAAATACGGGCTTGGAAATTTTATTACATTTGCAAGCCTTCATGATCCCCAATGCTGTACTGTCTCAGCCCGAACCATATTCAGACGTTTTGTCTCGAACATTAATCTTCTATGTATTCGTTAAGAATTTATCTAAATTTTTTTATTTAGATTTCTATGTTTATTGAGTTATAGTACACTTTAAGTGTCGCTAGACTCTGTGAAATCCACCTGGTTATTTAAACTATTACCATTAGATCAAAAAAATTAGATGAGAATTTATTTGAATTTTAAGCACTCGAGAAACTTAGAAATAAATATGGACACGAGATGAAAACTCTAATAATCTTTTATTATAACGCCTGATGGTTTAAAATATAATTTAAATAACCAGGTGCATTTCACAGAGTCTAACGACACTTAAAGTGTACAATAATTCAATAAACATAGAAATCTAAATAAAAAATTTAGATACATTTTTAACGAATACCTACATTGAAGATGAATTTTTCGAGATAAAACGTCTGAATCTGGTTATAGCATTGGCGGTCATGAAGGCTTGCAAAAAAATGTAATAAAATTTCCAGGCCTGTATTTAAAAAAAATGAAGTTGATGATGGTTCTGGAAAGACGAAACGTTACATATAAAAATTGATTATGCCATTCGATAGAGGGCAAAAAGTTGCCATGAGAAAGTGTTCTTCTTTTTTTAATATCACCTCAATCAAGGCTGAAATGGAACAAAAACGGATATCCAATATTTCGGTTTTTTTGAAATATTTCGAAAACTATGTTATGTTAACCTTGATTTTTTAGAGGCATAAGGTTGGTTCCCTGATTAGCCCCATTACCCCATTTAAGCTAATTCGTATCTCGTACCGTTTCCGAGATCCCTGTAGTGAGAAACGAATTTGTCAGCCTATTATAAATTAGCAAAATTAGGCAGAATTACAAGAGGAATTCAGTGTGTCCTTCAGATTTAATTATAATATTCAACTTTTCGAGATATTTTGAAAAAATTGAAAATCGCCAAAATTTTGAAACTCAAATATTTCGAAAACTAGAAAAGATACAAATAATATAAAAATACTCTGTGATAGTGTCTTTTACATGGAATTAAGCGGTGATATTGAAAACTTCACGGGCATCTTAGTTTCTGAGAAAAAAAATAAAGTTATGTTTTTTTAAATGGCAACCATAGTTGGCTTATGGTATCAATAAAAATCTAATTTTTTTCTGATTTCAAAAATATAATATTTAATAAATCGGTTTTTCTTCGTTTGTGTACATTTCACAATAACGATTTTAACATGAACGTTTAATTTTGACGTGTATAATGTGATTTCAGTGTGATCTAACATTTGTATTTTATTGCTGTTTACTGATCTACGTTGGTTTTTCAAAGCTGACTATGTTAATAAATTATTTATTCATTACAGTAAACGATTTTTTGTTCAAAATATAAAAAAGAAAAGAGAAAGGTATACTAAATATACTAAATATTATTAAAAGGATAATCAAAAAGACACTAATGCTCATCGATTACTAGGTACCTAATTATAATGAATCGTAATCTTCAAGTTGGAATACATATTTGTATGAGAAGACATTAATCAACAATAATTTTTTATTGATACCTGAATAATCCACACGAATAACTATTGATGAACATATTCACATGTCCCTGTTGTAAGTACATCTAAAATACATAACAATACTTATGAGAGTACCTATAAAAAACTTGGTTCCTGCGTAGCTACAACTAATGGAGCTGTCAGAGTTACCTTTGCCGTAAAGCAACATCAAAAATACCAACCACTTTTGTTGATTTACCCCACAACTTTGAAAAATAATTTATCTACGATCGTGTAAAAAGTAACAATTTCTTACATAATTTCCAGTGTAAAAAGTGGACTTTTACAAGAAAATGTGCGACAATAGTTATTTGTTTGACTAGTACAAAAGATACACGTTTTCGGGACGAGGGAAAGGGTTGTCGGACGACGCGTAGCGGAATATTGAGAGTCAACAATACTTTAGCCTGCTTTCATGATCAAGTAGGTATCTTTTAATTTATTCATTTTCTTCTTCTTTCTTCTGCTCGTCGGTTCCTCTGTAACGAGTCCCAAAGCTCTAAGGCCACATCTGAGCCTATTCTGCATCCCGCCGATTAGGTCTTCTATTCAGCGATCCAACTTTATTATTTGCATAAAGTCCAAAAGTCTACTCGCTGAATAGATCTTTCGCACGAAAGAGAAAATCGCTCGCGAGATCTTTTAATTTACTAATATTTAATATTCGGCAAGAGAGGTGAAAACCAATTTAAGAACATACTTTACTTGGATCTGTGAATGTTATGTTTTCAGAATTTTTCTAAGACTATGTAATTATAAAAATTTGTTTGCAGCCTTCACGTACCCATACGTCGATAATCGTTAAGTAATATCCTAAGTCCTAAGTTAAGTAAGTTAAGTAATATCCAAAGTCCTCAATATCTTTTAGCCAGAAAGCTATATTACACACCTTTGTATTCAAAAATGCATAAAAAAGGATTACGAGGTGCAATAATTTAGATCCTGAGACATCCAGGCTGCATCTAAAGATTTATATTCATTCAGTGTAAAATAATGTACATCAATACTGAGGTACTGAGGTTCACTGAGGTTCAATAGTCTGGTGCATTACTGCATTCATTGATTCAGTAATTGAATGGCAAAAAACAATATTGCCACCTGGATGTGAGTACCAGAACATGAGGATATGGAATGAGATTACAGACTTTTTGATGCGATGTACAAACATTGTAGCAACCATTACGTGGAATACTAAAACGTCATAAAATGAAAGAGGTAGTAAGAAAATGTTGAACGGGAATCCTTCTACTGGAGGTTTACTACAAGTAAATATAAGCGAAAAGGTTTATTTCTTATTTGCATAAAGAACCAAAGAGCTAATCGCACTCAGCTAATTGGAGATCAGGCTCAGGCTATAAACAGTCCTTTCACATCAAATTGCCTATTGAGATATAATCTCAAAAGGATAATTAAAGCTTAAGATGGCATATGTTTCTTATATAACAAGGTTACATATATAGTGGAACATCTATTTTGTTCCTGCGGTGTTCATACAATCCAATAGTTTAGTATAGGGTAACCCTATATCAAATTAAAGAAGTTTTAGATAAAAATTCATTGGACTAAAAAAATCATAGTGGTCTCATTTGAAAAAAAAATATTTTCAGATGTAAAGATTCCCATATTGGCTATGTAATAACATATATCCCTGGTAACATATTCTAACTAAAATCTCTACGAGTAAGTAGATCATAGGTTACTCAGTGATGAAGTTCATCACTGCAGATAATTAAAACTCAGTTTTTAAAAAGAACGGTACTATCATCTGCATAATATGATGTAATCATTCTCGCATTGTTTGTATTCATGTTTAACAAATCATTTAAATATATTATAAACGAAATTAGATCGTCGACGGTCCATTGTGAAATGCCGTACGTTCTAATTGTTTCTGCGCTAATTTCAGTTCTTATTTTTGTATATTGGTTCGTACCTTACAGATACGATGAAAACATAAATTTATTTACTAAACAATTCGTGTTTTCGTGTTTGTAGATCCATGTTATTAAAGTTAAAATCGTTTTAATTTACGTATACGTGAGTTTTATTTTGAAAACCATTCTCTAAATCGCAATTATTACGTTTGACATCTACCTGTATCAGAATTTGACTCGACAACTCCTTTATTTTCCATAGATACAGTAAAATCCAATTATGGGAGCTACTAGATTCCATTTACTTTTTGCTACTAGCTTGATTTCTTAAAATTATATAAAACTTTAGAGTATACCCTTACTTAATGATGACCCCATATATTAATAGAGAATTATAAGTGTATGTGTGTTAGGAAACAATCAAATTAGAGAATAATGAAATGAAAAATGTATCATTATTTAAAATTATTAAAAAGGTAAATTTGTTACAAAATTAGGACGATGTATTTGTAGAGAAGTTTACGTTTACCATCGGTATCGAGAAGTTTTATTTGACAATACATTAGAAGACAATAATTTATACAGGAACTATAATAAACTGCGTACATCGTTTACCTACTCAAGCGTGTAATGTGGCTTAGCTATGTTTTCATCCTAACACTTGGAAATCAGGAAACGACCCTAAAAATGAAAATATTCATTATACTATTAAGTCGTAAATTCAAGATGTATGCTAATTTGAGCCTTGCTTTTATCTGATTCAGAAATTGTGAAGACTGTGGAATATTAAACGACACCATGCTTTAAATTCAGTTATAATTTATGCATTATGTATGATTTCGACATGGTAATTACACAGTCTACGTGTGTTCTTCATATTCCTGCAACTATTAATTCAATTTGTTTTACAGTTTGATGCTCCTAAAGCCAGAGGCGGAGATGACATTAAAAATGGTTCGTTATACTTTGACTTCTGGCTTTGGTATTCCCAAATTTTTCATTAACTAATAATAACCAGCACAGATACCCATACATACAGATGTATTAGCCTAAAAGCATTATGTGTTTTTTATATAGTTTCTGATGAGCGATTTTAGCTGTAAATAGAAAAGGAAGAGATTAATTATTTATATTCTTACTTTTAGATAAATCATAAACTAGAAGAGCAACAGTGCAAATATTCATTCCAATCAATTCGTCTAATACTTATTTCATTATCTCAGTGTTTGAGATTAAAGGCGCATACATTTGCTTAGTGTTATGAAAAAGATAGAGACTCCGATAAGGTTCTATTTTCTATTCCAAGATTCCCACTCGTAGGTACTTCAAAGAAAAATTATTTATTTTATTCGGCGGGTTGAATCGCCCAGATTATGTTTTATCTGTACGCTGTTTGACTATCTTGCTCAGCAAGTCTCTAATCTAGTTCTGGAAAAAGCAATTCTTGTCAAAATGTCGATATTAATAAAGCAGGTTAAAGTTTTTTTATCCACGTGACGGCGAAAGTAAACAACGATAGGAAAATTGGTACAATTGTAACCGACCTAACAAAATATATATATATACCTACCTATTGTATTGGTAATGCATTAAGAGAGATTGGCGTTACTCTTAAACTGTCTATCTATCCATGGTTTTTTTGAAACAAATGCAATCAGTAAACTTTGACAAGTCATAATGCAACGATATACCATTCAAGAAAGTGAATTGTTCTGAAAATGTTTGTTCAATCGAGGCAACTCATCGCGTATTATTGGAAATTTATGGTATCCATGATCAACCTTCTTCTTTCGTCGAATTATAAGATAATTTGAAAACACGGGGTCCTTGCAGAATCAAAAACTCGTCGAGCCTGTTCTAGACCAAACATTGATGCTGTCAACCAAAGTGTGAATGAAAATCCGGAAGTTTCCATTCGACAGCGTTCACAATAGTTACTTCTTTCCAGAAGTTAAAAGATACTACAGCGTTTTATGGTGAGTGATCTATTTCTTCATCCTTACAAAATCCAATTAATACAGAAACTTAAGCCAACAGACCATTTAGCGCGTCGTCGATTTGCTGACTGGATCCTGGAACAGGTGCATGTAGATGAATTTTTTGATAAAAAAAATAATTTTCAGTGACAAGGCACACCTTAATCTGAATGATTTCGTAAATAAACAAAACTGCCATATCTGGGTAACAGAAAACCCTAGAGCCATTCACGGATTACAAATGTATCCTCTGAGGCTCACAGTTTGGTGCAGGTTTTCAGCACACGGCGAAATGGGGCCATATTTTTTGAAGATAAGGCTGGCGATGCGCTTACCGTTAATGGCGAATAATACTGCGGGATGATTACAAATTTTATGTGGCCTCGGTTGGATAATTTGAACCTAACAAATAAGATGTTCCAACATAATGTGGCGGCTACAACATGTCGCACAGCTCGAGCAATAATAGCATTACTGTGAAACAGATTCTGATAACAAATTGGTGACGTGCCTTGGCCGCTGCGGTCATGTTATTTAATTCCACTAGATTTCTTTCTGTTGGGTGAAACTTAAAATCTAAGGTTTATTCTAACAATCCACAGACCATTCAGCAATTAAAGAACAACTTGATTCGAGAAGTTATTGCTAGGATTGAACCCCAATTATGCCAAAATCTGATGAGGAATTGTGTAAAAAGGATCACAGAAGCTCATAAAAGCCGAGGCGGTTATTTAGCAGATATTATTTTTCACGTTTATTGTCATATATAACATTTTAATGTACAGTAAAGATATTTAGAGTATACCATGCTAATCAGATTTTATTTCAATTCAAAATTGTATCATTCTTATTGAGACACCCTTTATATGTACGTAAACAGTATAAGCCAAAAAATATGATACGGATTAATTTCCTTAGCTTATATATTACAGACTAAACGAATATTATGGCTAGTTTACTTCCCTTAGGAAGAATCATCGGCTACGGCCTTGCTCTTAACAACTTCTCAATGAATTATGCTGACCTTAATGGCTAGGCGGCCGTGCATTTAGCCAAAACTTCGTTCCCGCGACCTCAGGGTCAATCTAGCTCATCTAATTGATGGACAGCCATTATGTTAAATCAATTTTTGTTTAAATATTGCCACTTAGTTTATTTTCTATTAGACAAGCATGTAAAAACTATAGTAAGCAAATAACTCGGATTATTACGCCCTATCTTATGGTTAGCTTAATATTCAATTTGGTGTCTAAAGAAGTTAAAATTTTTATTTTCTACTGTCGTTATTTAAGTTGTTTCAGTATTGATTATAGTTGATAAAAAATTATTGATTATCGGTTTTTTAAATAGAACAGATAAACTAAAAATATACTGAGAGATTTGGTAATTGTACCAAGTATTCCGTTTACTTTACCAAATGGTAGATCTTAACACAGTGAATTAGATATGTGTCTGAATCAGCTAAATGGTTTTGGTTTACTAAGTTTGATCCTGATAATGATATTATTTCCGATTAATGGTTTAAGAGATAATCCCTTGAAATATTGTAATAAAATGTACATACAAATTTCATAAGTTTAATTTTGTAATATTATTGATTGACTTATTAACTATTCTCACATCTATTCATAGAGATTTAGCCAAATAAATTTAACTAAGGTATATATTATTAATGAAATTATGAAAATAATAAAACACAATGAAATTGTTTAATGATTGTTCAATAATTTTCCTTGTTACCTATAACGAACCTTGTCACCTACGTACGCAAAAATATCCTTCCTTTAACATCTTTAATAATGAGGATATTCCTGATGAGGATAATCGTAATGTTTCAATAAAACTCATTATTGATATGTATCTTGGTTTATTTTTTTGGCTCAATCCCTATAAATAACGTGTAAACAAATTTTGTTTTCCAGAAACTAAACTTTATCTTGTATAGGCTAAGCAGAAAGACATGTTATCGTTATATTTTTGTATATAATTCATGTTCAATGAATTTCCACCTCAAACCCAATAAAATGAAGTTCGATGTGGATAATTAAAAGCATAATTATATACGATTATGTGTTTCTCTTCCTCTAGAAATTTTTTCAATAATCAGCAATGGTTTTCCATAAATCGGATAAGAATGTTTGATTCAAAGTATTTACTTGTAATGGTAGGTAATAACTACAAGGTATAGACGAGAAAATGTTGCTTTTAAATAAAAATTTTCAGGTACAGTCTATAATTTTACCGAAGCTAAAGTGCAAATATAACCTTGTTAAACCTATAATTTTACAATTTACACTATCATACTGACTTACGTCTTCATACCTATGTAATTATTAGTTTTTACTTTGCTCAGAATCAGAGTTTAATGCTAGTCTCGAAGAAAAACGATTATACCTTCTTCCGGAATGAGGGTTTCACTTATTGGCATCCTGGAATAGAAGTTGTTTTTTAAATTAAAAATAAATTATTAATATACCTATATTTATATTTTTTTCATTACTTTTAGTAAAATCTATTTCTATTACATAGGATATATTCAAATACAATAAAAGTTGTCTCAATCAGTGAATATTTTACTTAAAAACTTTAATAATTAACATTTCGTACAAAGAAGAGTATTTAAGTAAGTCAGTTCGTGAAGTATTTAAGTAAAATAAATTTAAATTTAAAGACCTAGTATGAAATGAGGGTACATGAAATTTTACCATATTTTAGGATAGTCAATTATTGTATTATGCAGTAATTTGTATAAAAACGCTCATGAGTAATATTTTCTTCTGCAGTTCAGGTCAGTTACACCAAACATTAAATAATTCCTCTTGAGCAAAACCGCTGGGGGGGGGGAGGATAAACCTCTAATTCTTTAAAATATAAAAATTTTTAGAATCTTCTTTGAATACATTCAATATCACCCTTATATACATCATAACTTGGGTTCCATATAAAGGAAGCCTATTCTAATTTAAATCTTACAAATGCATTGAATAATAAAATCAAAGTATTAGCATTAACAAAGCCTTTAGAGTCCCTTAAAATGAAACCCAGCTGCCTATAATAAGTTGCCGCTATTTCAGATATGTGGTCAGCGAAAGAAAGTTTGAAGTAAAAAGTTATACCTAGATCCTTCTGTTTGTCAAATAGTTGTAATACCTGACCATTAGTATATAGTCTGTTATTATAGGACAATGTAGCCGGGCAAAAAGTCATAGCATTGCATTTGATAATATTGAGCGGAAGTTCATTAACGTCACAACACGAGAACAAAGAAACTAAATAATTCTGTAAATTAACAATGTCATCTCTGTTGTGAATATGACTGAATATTTTTAAGTCATCTGCATATAGTAGCGATTCACAGCTCAGCTTAGAAGCGGACCCAAGGCCCTGAGGTACACCAGATGTTGCGTAAATTAAGTAGGTAACTCAGAAAAAGCTCAATTTAAAAAATATACACGGATGTTTGTTCTGCCTGACATGATTTTTTTACTGCCTATTTTTAACTATACATTTTGTGATGTAATCCTTATTCCGAAGTGACGTCATTGATATTAATTAAACTATATTGTTCTTTGTTGATAATGACAGAATGAAAGAGCTTACTACGTACAATAATGTTTAATGTAATTTACTGTTTAAAAACGCGTTCTTTCAGGAATACATTAGTATTTATGAGTTTGTCGAATAATAAACAAAATATTATGAGTACATAGTGACTTCCTTTAATAATTTACTATATTCCTTGTGATGACTGACAGGCATAAAACAATAATTTAATCAATCTGTAAGATTATTTAAACTTACAAATGTCATGTCTAGAATGAAGGAGTGTAGATTTCTTCAATTTAATAGTGATTCATGGTGCATATGACAAAGTTGAATGTGAAATATTTTCTGTCAGATATCCATATAAATCAAAACTTCTATGTGATACTATGGCATGCTTAAACTAATAATAATTGTAACTAGAAAATATCAGATTTGATTGTAAATTCAAAAAATTTGTTTTTCGTGTAGGTATACCTCTAATTTGTGTATGTTTTTTAACAAATCTGACATAATCTACTTAAAGTATTAATCAAGCGCATTCTGGTATCTGACAGAAAACGACAAAAAAATCACTGTCCAATTATTATACGCGACACTTCTCAAGTTTGAATTGCTTAACAGGTTGACTAAACCATTACTCTATATAAGGCGATTTAATTTTTGAGTTTTTAATAGATTAGGTATATGCCAATTTTAAAAAATAAAGGAAGACAAACAAAGGCACTCTTCCAAAAAGTTTCCGTATGATCGAAAACCTTTTAATCTGTATATACACTACGCACGCACTTCTTATAAAGTTTTAAGTCATTGAATAATATCGCCGTTATTATCATGTTCTGCCTGTTTCTCAAAACATACTTGCGTCTTCTACCAGTTGCCCACTTAGTAATAACTTTTCCTTATTGGTATTATGATAGTTGTAATTCAATGTTAGGGGTTGTATATTGCACGCAAAGTAGTTGTTTTCGAAATTTTCGACATATTAAAAATAATAAAGTTATTCCTTTACGTACCTAGGATTATAGGTAACGAGGAAAATTAAAAACTTTATTGAACCATAATATCTGATAATTGCATTATTAATGTATCTCTTAGTTAACTTTTTGAATTAATTCCTATACAGGGTGTCCACCTAGTGCGCGTAAGTCCAATATCTGGGTTAATAAAAGAGATAACTTAATTTTTTTTTCTACAGGGTTGTCTAATATCCCGAGCTGCACAAAATGAAAATATATTTACATATTCAGGGTGTTCAGTTTTTCCTGGACAGGTACCAACTTCGTTTTTCTAAATGGAAATATATATTTTTTATTGCTTTTTCGAACTAAACCCTTGATTTTAGTAGGACTTTCATCAGCCTTCCCTATACCTAACTGAAACTGTTTTTGAAATATTGACGGGTGAATATTGACATTTTTGCAACTTTGACACCCTGTAAAATCTAAACGGTTTGAGATCAAGCAAAACGGTTTGCACATTCCTATCTTAACTTTTTATAAGCTATCGTTTGATACTAATTTCAAATTTATCCAAGAATTAAAAATTTTCAAAATTTTCGGAAAATTTTTAATTCCTGGATACATTTGAAATTAGTATCAAACGATAGCTTATAAAAAGTTAAGATAGGAATGTGCAAACCGTTTTGCTTGATCTCAAACCGTTTAGATTTTATAGGGTGTCAAAGTTGCAAAAATGTCAATATTCACCCGTCAATATTTCAAAAACAGTTTAAGTTAGGTATAGGGAAGGCTGATGAAAGTCCTACTAAAATCAAGGGTTTAGTTCGAAAAAGCAATAAAAAATATATATTTCCATTTAGAAAAACGAAGTTGGTACCTGTCCAGGAAAAACTGAACACCCTGAATATGTAAATATATTTTCATTTTGTGCAGCTCGGGATATTAGACAACCCTGTAGAAAAAAAAATTAAGTTATCTCTTTTATTAACCCAGATATTGGACTTACGCGCACTAGGTGGACACCCTGTATAAATATTTTAGTACATCTTTTTCGCCTTCCACGGACTGTGCGGTGGACTATGTTGATACGTTTAACAGTCAGTATGTGCATATCAATAAGTTTGAGGAAGAAGATGTTCTTGAAGCTTTGAGGCATGCAAAGTCAAAATTAACATCGGGACCTGATTCTGTGCCTGCTTTTTTTCTTAAAGACTGTGCCTGTGTACTCGCTTCACCACTAACTGCTCTCTTCAATTTGTGCCTTAGAACGTCAAACTTTCCTAGTATCTGGAAGATGTCGAAAGTCTGTCCCATTTATAAGAAAGGTGACAAACTGGATATTGAAAATTTCCGCCCTATTTCTCTTATATGCAACTTTTGCAAAGTATTTGAACATTTGCTTCATAAAACTTTATATCAAAGCATTGGCAACAGAATTTCATTGCTTCAGCATGGATTTATGAAGGGTAGGTCTACTGTATCAAATTTAGTACAGGTGACACAGTTCATTGCACGATCCATAGACAATTGTACTCAGACCGATATAGTTTATACAGACTTTTCCAAGGCGTTCGACAGACTTGATCATAGCATTTTACTAAGTAAACTTAAAGGATTTGGCTTGTCAGAGCCACTTCTAGTTCTTCTAAATTCTTATCTTCGGCATAGAAAACAATATGTTGTTTTCAATGGTTTTAAGTCCGTCGAATATCTGGCTACCTCAGGGGTTCCGCAAGGCTCTATTCTTGGCCCTCTATTATTTAACGTATTTGTAAACGACATTGGTGACGATCTGGATGTCAACTACCTCTTATATGCGGATGATCTAAAGTTATTTGCTGCAGTTAAAAGTGCCAGCGATTGCGAACGTTTACAACACAACCTTAATAAAATAGTTAGTTGGTGTCAAGTGAACAATCTCCATTTAAATGTTAAAAAATGTAATATCATGTCTTTTACGCTGAAGACTTCCAGAACAACATTTAATTATAATATTGATGGAATTCGGCTAGAGAGGCCTGGTACGTTTCGTGACCTTGGAGTAATTTTTGATCAAAAGCTTTCGTTTACCAGTCATGTTGAGTCTATAGTTTCAGATGCATTTAAAACATATGGTTTTATTGACCGCAGTAGTCGAGATTTTACAGAGACCAAAACCATCAAAATGCTCTTTAACAGTTTCGTAAGATCGAAGCTGGAATATGCTTCCACTGTTTGGTGTCCTCATTACGACGTACATATTAACAGCATCGAGTCTGTACAACGTAAATTTTTAAAGTTACTGACTTTCAAATCGGATGGGGTTTACCCGCCGATAGGTTATCCGCAGAGTGAACTTCTGAAGGCACATTCTGTAACTAGTCTGTTGGACCGACGCACTTATCACTCTGTATTATTTCTTTTTAACGTATTACATAATAAAATTGACTGCATACAGATACTTGAGGAATTATGTCTGCATTGTCCTAGAACTTCTTCCCGCGATAATGCGACATTTTACTTAAACACCCCTCGTACGAATGTCCTAAAATTTTCACCCGTGCATGCAATGTGTAGTAACTATAATAAGGTAAAAAATCAGGTTGATATTTTCTCGTGCAGCATTAGTGACCTTAAGTCTGTTTATTTAAAATAATTGTTTGTGTATTGGCTGCTTTTCATTTTTTGTTCATATTTGTTTTCTTTGTGTATTGTGTTGCCTATATTATATATATATATATATATATATATATATATATATTTTTCTTTTTTTTCTTACCCTCCTGTTCTGTAGTTGGGCTTTGCCTGTAGAACAGTGTACTTTCAAAATAAATAAAATAAATAAATAAATAAAGAAAGATATAAAATATTCTTTAAATGAGACAGAGATGAGACATATCTCTCATCTTGACTGTTGTATGTCGTATGTCTATTAATAAGATTTTAAGCGATTTTTAGAGACGAGACAGATTCATTGTCTCGTCTCTTCTCATCTCGCGTCAACTCTATTACGAGGTTCTTTGGGTTCTTGTTCAGTGTTTTGAAGTATTTCTTCAATATGTTCATATTTTTGCGTCATTATGTTCCACTAGTTGAATATATTATCTACTCAATATCAAAATATCAGTTATTTCCGAACTGGATTATACTCAACCCAACTTGTCTTCCTAAGGAGCCAAATGTTCGATAAATTACCTTCTAGGTATCTCATTACTCTTTTTTTTTCAGGTTTTCTACTCACGTTTCTTATGAATTGGGCCACTAATTTTTATTTTTCTAGGTAAATTACTTTTCACTGGGGTCAACCTAGGTTATTCCCTGTTCCCGCTATATTTCACACATAATATTGAAAATTTGAATACTTTATTTTCATTACGATATAAACTACTAACCTAAACTTATATTAATATACCCATATGTGGGTCGCTGAGTAGTTAGTGACGTCAACAGATTCTTTTTATATATTGGAGTTATGGTAATTTTGTTATGAACTCTACTAATCGTTTTATTGCAGGTTAGAATTTAATGTCTTTGGATAATTTGCAAAAATAAACTTTAGCAATAAATGAATCTAGAAAAATATTCTTTCTGTAATGTAGGTTGAATTGAGCGTGTGCATTATTATGAGGAATAAATCAGCATTAATTACTAGAGCTTCGTACAATGTATAAAGCAAGATACAGAATATACAAGTAGCAAAAAAGCGCATAGATATCTCAGTAATTTTAAGTGGATAGGTGACTATGAGTTTCTTACTGCGTTTCTTTCTAAAAATACAAATGTGCGTTTCTTTGGTGCAATGCACTAGGTTATGATAATTGTAATAGCAATAATGTTATTCTTTAACATACTATATGATTGCTTGCGTGAGTTAACACTATATATAACCACATAGTTATATATAGTTTTATTTTGGGTGAAGTACAAACGAACGTATATTGACTGTAGTTAATGAAGACTATTGTATTGATTTAGATTTTCCATCATCTGTTCGTTAGTCCGAAAGACATTCAGTTATACCGTACACTTTATTTCATGAAACAGTTTGAATAGTTTTGCGAATTTGTTTAGAATGTTATCTCACGAACGTATTGGTATGAGTTTGGTATCAATATGTCATAATAATGCCAAATCAAGTCAAGTCAAAAATAGTTTTATAAGAGATTTTAATAATTTAAGATAAAATGTTAACAGTTAGCCCCTAAAGCTTCTTCTTCTAGGAAACAGAAAATTAGACTGATTAATTAGCTCCGGAGGTATTGTAAGGAAATGTATACATACTATAATCCAATTTTGCATTTGTTTCATTATGACTTTATCCAAAAAAATACATATAAAACGAAAAATCTAAATCATTCAACTAATTATAAAATCCAAGTGAAGTATTAAGGCAATTTTTAAAATTACAAGTAACACAAAATGCTACTGTATATTATGCAATAAATAAAATATTCGATGAATTTACTAAACTTCATCGATTTTTTAGTTTAACAAATCGTATGTGATATTTCAAGTAATACTTAGTTACTTATGTTAGACCGGAATACGGCAAATTTTGCTTTGTAATTCAGCGCTCGCCATGGCATATAGCCAGGAGAATACCTGTTTTGGCTTGACTTGTTTTAGTCCTTATTTAAATAAGGCGTTTGCAAATGGATGATCTAATGATGTCCTTACTATTCGTAGTTATTTGCTAATACTTAGTATTAAAATAATATCTCTATCCCTCATTCTCATCTTAATGAGCCTGGAAGACAGATACTTGTATGGGAGAGGGAGCGGCATATTATTATTTTGCGGGCCTCAAGTGCGCCTAGGGACGATTTACGATGTTATAACTTCAACTAAGTACGATTTAGTGCGAGAATAACGGAAACCTGGAAAACCTTATCAATTAAAGGGTACAGTAGATTGTTAGCCATGTACACAGTAATATTAAGAACGCTATCAGTTCTATGCACACCGATTTAATAATGGAGCAATTAGAAAAAGTTGACCACGATGAGATTCGAACCGTCTTCAACCTCGCAAAATGATTAAAAACTTGAAGTCTTTAACCGCGCGGCTACGGAGCTCCTGTTTATTATTGTGTTATCATGTTATGTTTCAATAAAAATTGTAATAAAATAAATAAAAAATATGCCCTAGCTCCTTTGGACAGATTTCTTCTAAATCTTTCAAGTTGACACTTCGGTTGCAAAATTGTCGGATTAGCTTTTTTCATTAAATTAAAACAATAGGTATATTCACTATGTATTTTTATTCATTATATTTATTTTATGCGTTAACTGCTATTTCTAGTTGTTTCTGTCCAATTTTGGTGAATATATCTAAAAGTCTTCCTTATTGAACTTGCATTGAACTATTTTTCTAATACAATATTGGAACATATAAAAAAGGGCAAATATTTATCACTGCCTCATATATAATTCGTCAATATTCCTTTGGTGGTTGTCATGTTGACACCAAACGTATGAATACATATTGTTTATTTAAGTTTTTAGTTATTGAAATGAAACTAAAAGAAGTGTAGTTTTTGAAATTATTTACATATTGCCATTAAATGAAGTTTCCGTTTTCCTTTCTGTTCCGCCTAGATATGAAAAAGAAATAACATTGAAATTGAAATAATAGGAAGCAGTCACAAAAAACATTGCGACAGTAAACAAGTAAACAAATACCGCAGCCATCAAATAAACATAATTGTAAACATGCATCGGTTGATAATATTTTGTTAGAAGACATACATGATCTTATAGCTTGAGAACCGCAAAAAAATTCTGGAATTTTTCGTATATTCACACACTTTAAATGAAGATTTCAAAATATATGTTAAAATAAGAAGAACCTAGCGATAATTATCTTGTCTTCGCTGATGACTAAAACATATAACTTGACCCGACTGAATTTATTTCCATTTGTGGTATTTGATACAGCATATCAAATGCCGTTATTATAGTTCTCCAAATTTAACAAACTGTAACAAATTGACTAAATTAATATCAAATCGCTAATTACAGTATTAAATTACAATCCAGAAGCTCATATTTTTTCCTTTATTTTTTGTTGAGCAGGTGTGCACGCGTTGAAAAAATGATACCAGAAACTAAGGCACCAAATATAAGTTGAATTTCATATAATTTGTATGTAATTAGATATTTAATTACTGTAAAGTATTATGGTTAGTTAATTTTTCAGAATTATCTATTTTTTCAGGTTTTCTATTTTACTCGTTTTATACCTATATAAGCAAATAAAAATCAAAAGAAAATTGAATTCTCGTATAGGGATTTTTATACATATTCTAAAACAGTTGCTGTCATTCACGTTTATCAACTTTTCTTTGCTTGAAAGCTTAGGTTAGGTTCTGATTTATATACTATTTGTATGCCATTACCATAACAACTATAGCACACCATAGAAAACAAAGGATGTAAGTTCGTTGCTACCAACATTTAAAAATAAAAAGCTGACTGTCGAAAATGGTTTCTTTCGATACGCAATTGCGTTTCATAATGACTTGATTATAGACGCAAAATAGAAAAAAGTAATTATTATGTAGATGGACATTGCACATACATGTTATGTTACTAATACAAGTCATTATTCAGAAATTAAAAACTAATGCAAATAAAGCCGAATGGTTTAAATTCCTGGGACTTTTCAAAATAACTTCATAAAAATATATCGTTTCTTCCAAAGATAACGGAATTAGCTTCCAAGTTTGTAAATGGAATAGTTTATGATTTTTTGATATATACAGGCTTATTCAGCACTTATCCATAATAAAATTTGGGAATGTTTAACATACATGTAGAAATGTGGTAGTGCAAAAAAAATTTTTTTTGGCGGGGTCTGAAAACTATTTAAAAATTTTTCATTGCACGCCGCTGGATACTGGTCCACCGTAATGGAGTGACCTTGGGACTGACAATGCAAATTGGCTAGCACGAAAAAAACCGGCGCACCCGGCGCAAAAAAGATTTGCAGCGTTTTTACTTTGAAATAAACTTAAAGATAGATAGATGTAAGTAGATAGTGATGTGTCTTTAAAATGAATAAAATTTTGTTACACTAATTTTGAAGAATTGCGCTACTTGATTACTAGGTATTAGAAACATGAAATTTATAAAAAATTTACACATACCTTGTTACAAAAGCTGTTCGAAATAATATTCCTCTACTTGTACATAATTTTGGGCACGTCTTATCCAATTTTGCCGAACTAAATCGAATGTTCCTCCTGGTTGCTTATCTTGTAAACCCAAATTATTAAGTAAATTGGGGATTTTCAGCATTTTGCTGCAACAACCACTCACAAAACCTAACTGTCGATGTGTCGGTGTGTCGATTGGGAAATCGTTCCGCATACAAGCGCGAAGCTGCCAATGAATTTTGTCCAACTTCGCCATAAATAAGAATCATGTCCATTAACTCAGCATTACTGTACACATGAGCCATTTTGAAAATTTTACAGTTTAACACTTAGAGATATTATCCCCACTCCAACTTTATTCGGTCGGTTTTAATCAGGCGTTCCAGACAAAAACGTGTTTACTTTTTTTATCACATTCTTAGGAAGGTGGTAGAAAATTATCAGATGTGTTGAAGTACAGTTGCCCAGCTACGTAGTCCTTTATAATGGTATAACTTTAAACATTGTTTACGGGAAATCCTAAGCCTTTTATTATAAATTTTTTTGGTGATATCGATTTCTTATTTAAGGATGCACATATCCTCAAAGTTTTAGAGATAAGTTCTGAATAAGGCTGTATATATTTTTTATTTCTACGGAAAATATATGTACATAAACCACTTTCGCAATGTGGTTTAAACAATTGTGATTCTTAAATCAGGTACAATTTTAGATAAATATGTAACTGCCGAAAATTGAAAAAGTGTTCTATAGCTTCTTGTCAATTACATAAACCCGTAACAGCGTACTGATGAATTTATATGTGGGACCAGATATATACAGATCTACTTAACGCACCGTGAAAAAATAAAAAAAATAATTAATTACCATTTTTTATGATATGATTTTTACTTTATAGCAAACAAAACTTTAAAAATATTCACTGCAGATTATGAGCACTATAATATGTGGCTAATAAAAATTGTATACCATTTTTAGTGTATTAACTTGTTTCATTGCAGTTCAATTAAAATACCCTTTGATTAAGTAACATTGAAAGTTGCTACTTACTAATTGGGTTATTTATGCATGTGTAAAATATATTCCAATTGTGTAAAAGTAGGCATCAAAAAATATGTTTCAGCAAAGATATGTTTAAACTTACAATCAAATAGTTAACGCATTCTTAGCATCTAGAATATCTTGGCAGAATAAATCTTCATTAAGTGAGTTACGAAAGAAGTTATAAATAGTAGCGCGAGCAAGAACTAACATTATATATTGAGCTTTAAGTGCAATTCACGAACTGTGATGTGTGCTTTTCATACAGGGACAATGAAAATAACAGCTGTATATATAGGATTTTTTGTTTTATTAATGTATATAATTGTTTAAGTGATATTTATTGTTGAGTATGAGGAAGTGAATTATGTTGCCAATGATTTCTTAAAAAAATACATTCCTTACTTAAAACCTGCCCTAAGTACCTACCTATTGTGAATTCTGTCCAAATTAAACAGTAGGTATGTGTACTGTTAACAACATTATTTAAATTTAAACAGTTATCGTTAATTATTAAATCAATAAACAAGAAAATATAAAGCAATATGAAACCCAAAGTGTAATGGAAGTAGATATTTCACAGTTAACTAAATTTTATCACCGATAGAATGAACCTTTTTGTGGCAAGACAGAACGTCTTACTATTAAAAAATTGTTGAATTACAAAAAAATATGCGACCGTTAAATTTATTCGAAATAAATTTTCAATGTCAACATTTTTAGTTTGTTGCTTCAATAAAAATTGGTCGGGGATTTACGAAATTGGCTATAAAAACTGCCATGAAAAGTATGTTGGACAAATTAGAAGGTCAATTCAAACTAGATTTAAGGAACATATGCGTCATCTCAAATATGGTAGAACAGATAAGTCTAGTGTCGCCCAACATGCGTTTGAGAACAACCATAAAATGGTTAGTAGACTAATTAGAAATGCAACAAATTCCAGACAGCTGAATGTATTTGAGAGTTTGGAAATAGCAAAGTGTGAAAATAGTATGAACGGTGGTGACACAGGGCTTATGGTATGGGCTTCCATACAGCCCGCTCTATTGGTTAGTGAATTACGGTTCATAGGTGTAAATAGAACATAGTGTTAGCAAAAGTTCGGTTTAATCATCTCCAGATGATGCCAACTTGGTTGACGAAACGTGATATGAGTGCAGTATCGTATTTTGGTGTCATGTGGAAAACTACATCAGTTATCTTCACAACAAATGTTCCAACCCCTTTCAAGATTATATTTTTTACATTATTTATTGGTTTATTTACACTCTTACTTCGTGAGATTGTTTTACTAATTTATACCATATTTATTAATTCATTAGACCATGTTAATGTTGTAATCGATATTCGGATTACCACATCCACCATTCTAACCATTTAACATTATTTAGTTATTGTCGAGGGTATTGTTTTTTGGGCCATTTAAGTTATCTCGGAATCATATATACAGGGTGTCCACCTAGTGCGCGTAAGTCCAATATCTGGGTTAACAAAAGAGATAACTTAATTTTTTTTCTACAGGGTTGTCTAATATCCCGAGCTGCACAAAATGAAAATATATTAACATATTCAGGGTGTTCAGTTTTTCCTGGACAGGTACCAACTTCGTTTTTCTAAATGGAAATATATATTTTTTATTGCTTTTTCGAACTAAGCCCTTCATTTTAGTAGGACTTTCATCAGCCTTCCCTATACCTATCTTCAACTGTTTTTGAAATATCGACAGGTGAATATTGACATTTTTGCAACTTTGACACCCTGTAAAATCTAAGCGGTTTGAGATCAAGCAAAACGGTTTGCACATTTCTATCTTAACTTTTCATAAGCTATCGTTTGGTACTAATTTCAAATTTATACAGAAATCAAAAATTTTCAAAATTTTCAGAAAATTTTAAATTTTTGGATAATTCTGAAATTAGTACCAAACGATAGCTTGTGAAAAGTTAAGATAGGAATGTGCAAACCGTTTTGCTTGATCTCAAACCGCTTAGATTTTACAGGGTGTCAAAGTTGCAAAAATGTCAATATTCACCCGTCAATATTTCAAAAACAGTTTAAGTTAGGTATAGGGAAGGCTGATGAAAGTCCTACTAAAATCAAGGGTTTAGTTCGAAAAAGCAATAAAAAATATATATTTCCATTTAGAAAAACGAAGTTGGTACCTGTCCAGGAAAAACTGAACACCCTGAATATGTAAATATATTTTCATTTTGTGCAGCTCGGGATATTAGACAACCCTGTAGAAAAAAAAATTAAGTTATCTCTTTTATTAACCCAGATATTGGACTTACGCGCACTAGGTGGACACCCTGTATATGAACTAAGAACATAGGTATTTGACAAGTATTTTATCAGAACGATGATATACCACCACACTATTCCAAAAAAATAAAAAATGATGATGCATGACTATGGATAGGTGGCCTGACATCTTTTACGAGGATAGATAGGGTGGTCCACGAAGTTTTGGATAGTCGATATCTCGAAAATTATTTTGAACTATGATTTTAAAATTTGGCGTTTTAAAACTGTGGTAAGCGTTGTCCGTTTCTGATATAAAAGGACTTTATATTACACATTTCCGGCAACGCGATATCAATTTAAAATTCTATAAATTATGATCAATACCCACAAAATAGAATGCATTTGGATCCTATCTGGATTTGGACTTGTATATGAAAATTTGTAGATTAGTTTCATTCTTTTTATTTTCATCTGTTTTAAGCCGATACACAGCCTTCGACTGGAAAATTTAAATTATAGAAACACACCAATATCGAATATTAGAATTTATGTAATTTCGCCTATACTTATATATCAATATTTTATTTGTAATTATCTACTTTCAACGTCCTTTATAAAATGAAGAAGTCGTGTTTGATGCAAAACTGTTTTCGTGGAGATACACCAAAGAGATACAAAGATCGTCCATAGATCTTCCATAGATGTTAAATTACAATTATTACTGGCATTTGCTCATGATTTCCTCTTATTTGATTTTTCTTCGCTTGGAATTATTATTCACATCGCGATCTACTTAGTCTTAGAGACCCGCTAATTTCTAATTTCACAATTTTGTGTTCATTTGCTTAGAATTTTTTCATAAAAACGCTGTCTCTTATCTTATACTATATATATTATTATTTTCTTATTATATCTTATTATAGTGTTTATTATCTTATAGTTATATATCCTTTTATTAAGTATTCTCAGTCGTGAGATATTTCTGAAATATAAGGAACATGGAGGAACTACCGCAACTAAAGATCGTATTTTCAGTATATGGTATATGGTTTTTTCTAATATGCTTTCAATAATGTTTTGTCATATAAAAATTGTATTACACCTGATTTTCTACATGATAGAAATTAGAACTTAAATACATCTTTCTACTATTGTTAATTTTAAAATTAGAACTTGATTTCATGTCTAGTGTCATTTTTATAATTTTAAAATTTATAGTTGTTTCCCTATTACTTTCTAGTAATATTCAGAAAATATTAAAAATTATGGTGAGTATGGGGCTCATATATATCTCCAGCAATTATAGACCAATACGTTATCTGCTAGTTTAACTCTACAATATACTTACTCGTATGTATTTGTGTGGCTGTTAACTTATCTTAATTAGCAAGCGTGGACTTGTCAACAGCATTTCTAATAAAACATCAGCTCTCTTAAATCGTGCCTACAAGAAAGGAATGCATAGGAATCATGGAATACTAAATACATTCATTAACTTAATTAATATCTGCGATGAGAAGTAAATCAAATTTATTGCTAAACGTAAAGTATTTTAATGAAATGCGACCTTTTAAGGCAACACAAAATAGCTTTATGCTTCCAACTTGTTATGACTACAAATAATTTATAGAAACAATAGATTATGAAATATTTTAACAGGTTTCTTTTCTTTTCTTGGAAGATAGTAACTGGAATATGCATTAATATAATTAAGGAACTATTATGTAATCTAAACAAGAATAATAAATTTACTCACCACGGATAACAAATAGTAAGCAAATAGATTATGAAACACACATATGAAACACACACAAGATAAACAAAGAAAATAAATTTTCTACTACGGTGGTAGAGTATTTACATTAAAATTGAAATAGATCAAACAACCGCACAACTAGCACCAAAATAATTCAATTTTATTTCTTACTCCAACTCAGAAATGGTCTATTCTATATCGAAAATGCAAGAGACTCTTCTTATTAGACATACGACAGTAAATTAAATACGTCCATTAATTTTCTGAGGAGCAAGTGGTGTAGATTATGCGAGGTTCACAATGACAAGACTCCTTCATATCTTCGCCAGTGGTTGATACATTTGTGTGAAAAAATACCAAACTGTTCCCTTTAATCAGCTAGATCATTTCTCCTAATTTTGTCAATTTATACAGCTTCAGAGATAATTGAAAAAATGCATCTATTTTTGGATTTGGTGGTTGTCTAATTTATGTGGTACTTTAATTTAGTATTTTAATCAATACCTATTTTAATTTTCTGTCAATGAGATATATACATAAGTAAATTGATAATGTGTATTACTTAACTTTTCCTTAATTTTCTTGTGATGCTAATTACTTTATTAGCATGGAAAATAAGATTGCAGCATATACAGTTAACTAAATTACGTTAATTCTAAAGAATTCCTAGAGGACAGCATTGACAAAGCTGTTTACGTGCCAATAAAAAGAAAAACAAAGTTTAAATCGCTTTATTTTTCTTTTAGGCATTTTATATTAACATAAATTATTCTATCATAATTGGGCCTAAGCGCGCAGTCACAGTCCGGGTTGCATATTTACATTTTCTACTGAAGTTATGTATATTACCATAGAAATTACTTATTATTGCATGGTATCTGAATACACATATCAATAGTTAAATATGGGTAAAGAAGGAACTTAAAGTTATTCAGTGTAAAGTTTATTACAAATATTTGTGCTATAATCATTATACAGGGCAAATTAACGAAAAGTTCCTTCTCGAATACATAATAAAAAACACAACTTGTATTTTTTAAATGGAACACTACACTATAAAGTCTTTCTTCAACATATTGTTTTTATAGTAACCATTTATGGTCATATCACCTTCAATATTATAGCTATATTCATGAAACCTTATATCAATGAATTGTTAAGAGAACATTTTATCCAAATCTGTAAAAATACACAGGGTGTTTAAAAAACCAATAAACCAAACCAATTAAAAAATGTAAATTGTGGTAAACCTCTCCTTTTTGAGACACTCTGTATAAATGCCAATAATATAAAAATGTGTGTATTAACCCTTCATATAAAAGGCGAAATGTCTAGCATTTTCCATGAAAACCCGTCCTTTGTTAGATAATCGAGGATGGAACTTTTTGTTGGCTCTCTCTGTATATATGTTACGCCCAAACATCGAAAACGCTCAGTGAGCGAAAAAAGCGGCCACAACGCGTTGTGGGCTGTGCTGAACGACCGAATACCGAAATCAAATCATTTTTCGCGTTGTGGCCGTTCTTGTTGACCATGACGCGTTGTGGACAATCCTCAAACGGCCACGACGCGTCCTGGATGATTTAGAAAGCTCATAAACCGATATTTCTTGTTTTTCCAAGATTTAGAGAAAATCTTGGATGGGATGGCACTTGAAACAGACCGGGAAGGGGAAGAAAATCTAATCAATGCAATATCCCGCGCGGTAGCATGTTCCATTTGCGAATATTTTGGAATCATCCAATCATGTAAAACATGCAGTTTAAAAGTGCACATGAAGTGTGGTGTGGTCCCGTAAAAAACTACCTCCTGCTGAGGTCGGTCAAAATGTCGTAGTCACAGTTCCGGATGTCGACAGAGGGAGGGTTGCCCCTAAAAGTGTTCTAGCTGTAGTTCTAAGCGTAAATGAATCTAGCGTGTATAAGTTGGGAACCAAAGAGGGAGTGCTGGAAAAACTTTATAATTGTAATGAATTCATCTTCGCTGATTCTAATTTTATAAACTCATCAGATGTTGCGAGTTGTTCATTAAATTTGAGAAAAACTTCAGCTCTTTCGTCTGGATCAAAACAAGGATTTATCATGTGCCATTGTAAACGTTATTGTAATACAAGAAAGTGCAACTGCAGGGCCAATGAGGTGACGTGCCACAATAATAATAGTGTCTGCAAGAACAAGTGAATATCTCTCTCAACTACCTGCGGTTTAGTTGGTTATTATTCTGTTATTTTCCTTTTAAATCAATAAAGTTTCATGCAAAAATAAGCATACAATAAATGTTTTCAAATTTTCAGATATTATTTTTGTTAATCTAGTTAAATATTAAAGCACAATCGGTTTATAAGCTTTCTAAATCATCCAGAACGCGTCGTGGCCTTTTGAGGATTTACCACAACGCGTCATGGTCAACAACAACGAGCACAACGCGAAAAGTTATGTGATTTCGGTATTTGGTCGTTCAGCACCGCCCACAACGAGTTGTGGCCGTTTTTTTCGCTCACTGAGCGTTTTCGATGTTTGAGCGTAACATATACAAAACAGCGAATTATGTACAGCACCTAGTTTTAGGATCAACATTAACCACCCATATTTTGCTGAACTGGTTACTGTAAAGAAGTTTTTTTGGTCGATTTAATTTTATTGAGATTTAACCTTCAGAAACATAGTTTGGGATTCGGATATCTTAATTGTTTTAATTGGAAACAATGGAAAAACGAACGTGAGGTTATGTTTTTGTCCAAATTTAGATACATTTCTGGATATTTTCAGAAATTATGGAAGTGTTGTTACAAAAACTTACCTGTAGAGAATATCTCAGATTAACAACAATTCTTGCAAATTCAAAAAATTAAGATAACCACCTCCTTAGATTAAGTGGTTAAAAAATATGGGCAGTTAAACTTAATCCTATCGGTGTTGCACTACATTCGCCGTACAGTATGTTTGGTACAAATAATAGTTGTAAATGATTTTAAAGAAAAGAAATGAACTTGACGGAAAAAGTCAAGTACTTATGTCTGCAACTTTATGAGAAAATAAATGTGCATAGTGTCTGTTGTTGCCATACAAAAATAAAACTGAAGTCTACTTCATTAAATAAATAATAATAATAATAATAATAATAAGAAACCTGCAGTCACTTCTGATTGTAACTTTTGTAATATAAGATGCAGTAATACCAGAAAAATACATTTAGACTTCATCCACGTTAAGTTTAAAGTGACGTCATTTTCAGTAATTAATTGTTTTCAATAGTCGATAAACAAATGACCAACAAATTAGCATAGCATTTGCCACTTACAGAGAGTTTTATATTTGGCAACCCTTCTCTGCGTTATCAAGTTTTTATTTATTTATATAAACTAAACTTAAAACTTAAAAACGTCACTTTAAACTTAACGTGAATGAACCTTCCCTTACTTTGTTGACAAGGCATATACCCGATTGGATTACTTCTCTTACAGTTCCTTTCTTGCGAATATTAATAGATTTCAGTAGCCTGCTGCCAACTTATACTAGTATGTAAATATGCACCCTGGTTCATATTACGAGTAAATCCAAGTGCCCACGCGCTGTGTTAGAATTTATACAATTTTTGCAGCAGTTCTACTTTATTACCTACTTTATATGTTATTGCATAACAGTAATTTACATCTTCTTGTATCGGATATCGATTTTAATAATTTGTGAGTAAGTTTATTACAAATAATTCCTGTGTAATATTTCATTCTGATGTTGGTAATTACAAATGAATCATAATTACTGGAAAAAAGCCGATCTGTAAAATGCACAGTTAATATTTTAAAGAACGGCTTTTAAATCAAAATGTACTATGAGTGGCACATCTCTAGGAGGTTTTATGTTTGTTTAAAACATAAGATTCCTTGAAACTTTTGTAAAATGAGTAACTGGACCTCAATAAATAATTAGATTTTAGTTAGAACTAATTTTGAATTAGAGCTATTCATTTATGATCAACCACCTTCCACAAGAAGTTTGATTAGCCATCTAGTTCATATAAATATTTGGCTTAGGTCAGTATTTTTTGTTTACTAATATTTTCATGTCAAGTACTTGATCTGCTTTGCTCATAAGGGAAGGAAATTGGCCATAGCGCGAATTTTTGTAATAAAATCATTTATTTTTCTAAAAGATTCATGTACAAAAGTATTGGAGTACATATGTCATACACAAAGCAAAGTACTTACACTAAAGCGCTACTAAACAGTCCTTACGTCATTCAAACACATTTCCAATAAGGAACATTTTAACTTACTTTTAAAAATAAACAAATTAGTGGTATCTTTATTTCTTCTGGCGGCTAACTATTAAAAACTTAACAAAGATTTAATAGGAATGTCGTATCTAGAAACGACTTGCATGTACCTTAGTAAATAAAAATCGTTTCTCTGCCTTGTATTATTATGATCATGCATGATACTAACTTTAGCCAAGTTACTTCTGATATTATAGACCAAAACACATAAGCCAAGCCAAGCCAAACACATAAACACGTAAGGTTCAAAAACCAAAAGACTACGAAGTGATAAAATTCTATATTCTTAGATATAAGACTTGTATTGCAATGTTCCTTCGAGTTAAGGCATTCATCCAATTTCAACCCTAAAAATGTCGGGTTAATACAACTACTAGAGAAGGATGTATTGAAAATATTAAGTATTGATTTTAAACATTAATTCTGCCAACTATGGAACCTCAAAAATGTGTTTTATTGGCGTTAGAATATAGACAATTATCAGAATACCAGGTTGTGATGATATATAATATGTTATTCCTCTTGGACTCTAAAATTTCATATGTCTCAAATTAAATTTGTTCGTTTCAAAATTGACTTGTCAGTGACAAAGGCATATCATCAGCATGGATTGTCAAAGATGCACCACTGGTGATTGTATAAGTTCATTGATATACAGGGTGTTATACAAGCTCTATGACAAACTTTGACAGATGATAGCTGGGTTAATTCTAAACATTTTTTATTAATGAACATGGGTCCGATTCGTTTTTGTTTAGAAGTTAAAAGCATTTAAAGAATTATATTTTCATACTGCAATCAAAAGTAGGCTGATAAATAATAATGCCGGTGGATATGACAATAATTATTGTTTCTGTCATTTTAATTATTTATCTGACACTTCGTGTAAAAGTTATAAATAAAAAGTGCATTTATTCACAACTGAGGAATATGGAGATATTGTGTTTGTATATGGGTATTCCAATGTAAACGCTAGACAAACAGCTCGAGAATATCGACGCAGGTATCCAAATAGACACCAACCTGCCCACATGGTGTTTAGTGCATCATTTCGTAGACTTCGAGAAGCAGGTAACCCCGCTCCAAAAAAAGCCATTCGTCCTACTGAAGTAAATATACAAGGTGAAAAAGATATAATAGATGCTGTCCTTGGTAACCCTTCAATTAGTCTTTGGTGTGTACATAGTAACCTTTATATATCACCGAATTTTGTATGGCGTGTATTGAACAGAAATGTTACGTCCGTTTCATCGCCAAAATCTACAGGCGGTGCCTGCTGGAGATGCTCCACAACGATTAGAATTTTGTCGCTGGTTACTTCAGCAACAAGCACAAAATAATAGATTCATTTCGCTTGTCATGTGGTCTGATAAAGCGTGTTTTACTAGGGACGGCATAAATAATAATCATAATGAATATGCATGGGCGTTGAAAAATCTACATGCAATTAAACCAAGACGATTTCAGCAACGATTCAGTGTCAACGTTTGGAGTGGCATTTTCAACAATAATTTTTTACCTGTGCATGTTATAAATCATCGTTTAAATGCAGATCTGTATAGACATTTCTTAGAACACGACCTTTTTGAGTTCATTGATGACGTAGAACTTAATATTATTCAGAATATGTGGTATCAACACGACGGTGCACCACCACATAGAGGAAGACAAGTTACTGCTTGGTTAAATGAACATTTCCCGAATAAATGGATAGGTCAAGGAGGTCCAATAGCATGGCCACCTCGTTCCCCCATCTGAATCCTCTGGATTTTTATTTATGGGGACACATGTAGCAGACGATCTACCATGTTGAAATCAATTACTTGAAAGAATTCAAGATGCAGCTAACCAAATAAAAAATGATCCAAATCTCATCGGTCGAGTGACCGAATCTTTAGTTCGTCGAAGTGAGGCTTGTATTCAAGCCGAGGGTGGACATTTCGAACAATTGTTATAGTCTTAAGTTTTGTTATTTTTATTTATTTTAATTTTTATTGGCAATTGGCCGCGGCGATAGCTCAGTCTGTAAGGTGCTGGGTGATAGCCTGTGACTAACAGAATGGGTATATTCAACACCACCTATAGACAAGGCCTGCGCGCTGACTCGTGACGTCAGCTTAAGTGGTTTACTATTGAATGTCGCACTATGAATACAGCGCGAGTGTTAGTTGTTATAACATATCTAAGCCCAATTAACTAGTTTGTACACTCGTTTTTAAATTTAGGTATACACTTATATCTGATGATAAGATAATAATGAATTAGAAAAAAGGAATGGAAACTTGACTTGGTCAATAAAATATAAAATTATTTCTGTAGTTATCACAGAACTGTCTTCAACGTTTTCGTGGAATGCATCTACTGAAATATTTCCAAATGTTTTTGATATAAATCATTTAGCCGTTTACCTTTAAGAGGAGTCTTGACATTAACAATTTTCCACCAAGTTAAAATAATATTAACAAAATTAGATGTGTCTTGTGAATGATCTATTTTATTAGCAAAATGTGAAAGTGCCTCGACTACGAATGAATTAAAAATTTTTAAAGCAAGTTTTACGTTTTGCCTTTCTAAATTTGACGGAAATAAAGCTTTCAAGCTTAAAGAATAACCAAATTTTAGCAACTTGTCATTTTCGTGGGCATACAATTTTTTAAGTGCCTGCAAGTCTGCAATTTTTTCGATACTAGTTTCAATATCAGGATAAGTTAATATTTGGTTTGGCTTTAAATTAATCCAATTATTTCTAATGCATTTTAATAAGTGAATCAAAATAAGAATCAAAAATAAAAAAAAGAGGTCTCGTACTGTCACTAGGATGTGGATAAACAATATTTAATTTTTTCTCAGATGAAAAATTACTCATAGTCTTGCCATTTATAGCATAATTATCAAACAATACTTATTACACAAAATACTTTATAACCAATTTCTTCCAAACCTACAATTATTTTTTTAATGAAAGAATATAAAAGTTCATGATTAAGTTTAGATGTTGGAGCAATATGAATAATCTTTAAAAGGAGAATATATACTTGTTATCATAAATGCATAAGCCGTTGTTGCTAAAACATTAGAATCGTTTAAAGCTGTACCAACAATATTTCCGCCTTTATAATCTAGGAAAGGTTCTATATGAATCTCGTCCATAAGTAACATGACATATTTTTCCCTGTCTGTGAGATAAGAAAAAATACTCTTAGCGTATTACAAAAATGATTGTCTCTTTTCTACAGTTGGATCTGATAAAAAATTATTACAAATACTTTTTAATGTTTTTGTATGAGGCAAAATAATTTTTCCATGGTTTCTTAAATATTTGTATGCATGTGGACTGATTGTAAAAATTATTGAACACAAAATGAAAGTTTCTACCGAATGTCGGTATCTTTCCTTAGGAGTGCAATATAATTTTAATTGTTCAGTTATAAATGAAAAACTAACGTTGGCAACATTCTTATTATTTAGATCTATATCCTCAGGCATTTCGTCGATTTCTTCTAATGAGTTTTCAAAGCTGTTTAAAATATTACAAACATGATTTATCGTTTTTTGTTTACAATTTAAGGAATCTGTAGGTTGCAAATTGTGTTGTACAATTTTATCTATTAGGTATTGAATTTGATGAATATTAGTAATACTAAAAGGTGTTTTTAATTTGTCTATACTTATATGTATATTTTACCATAAAGAAATGTTTCGACTTCAAAATTTGATTTTATTACAACAGCGTAACTATATATAACAGCGTATATAACAGGACCAGGCAAATTTTCTATTTTAAACAATGTAATATGTGAATCAGTCGATATATTAAACCAATCTTGCTTTAATTCAATACTTTTAATTTTTTCCATTAAATCATTATAATCTTTGAAAGTTACTAATTCCTCGCGAATATTAAACTCTTCCTTACTCTTTTCAATGGCATCTAGAACCTGTTGCTCCTCAATAGTTTTTAACTTTTCATCACGACTTTGACGGAAATTTATAGGTTTTGACAAATATTTCGGGCAATTCGGAAAAATACAAGGTACTTCTAGCGTTTTCATTTAATTTTGGATAAGTTAATGGAGCCGATATTACTTCCCCGTTTTGGAATCTTCCCACGATATAGACCAAATAATATGATCTTTTATAAAATGTAGTTCGCATACCTTAGAACTTTTTGACGGTGTGAAATCCTTTCTAGGTATTGCCGATACCCATTTTTGTCTCCTAGCTGGCTCATTTGGGAAACTAAACATGTGCACTTTCGGACTACACTTTGTATTTCCATTGCAATTAACTACACAACACGTATGCGCCATTTTACATACCTATTTTATTTCACTAAACAAAACACTATTTTAATTATTTATTCACTGAAACTGAGAAACTAATACACACGAAATGCGATTCATGAAATGCAAAGCAAGAATAGACTTGTAGGTTATGTTATAGTACGTATAAACCTGGCAGTCAGTGCTGCTGAGGTTTAGCACGCCTGGCGCAAACCACTTAAGCTGACGTCACAGCAATTTTCGAATGAGCGTGCAGGCCTTGTCTATAGGTGGTGTTGGTATATTGCGGCGCGAGTTCGAATCTCGCCAGGGGAGAAATGGCACCTCTCCCAGGGAATGGTTGTGTGTCTGCGTTTTTTTCATGTGTACCCTCCCTCTACACAAGCCTTAGGCTTTCAGTAGGGAGGTTGTCCATTTCTGTGGTGTGTTTTATGTTTTATGTTTAATTGCTGGTTTTAGTTATAGGGGTGAGCGACATTTGAAAATCATCCGGTATGTAAATAAAAAATGTTTAGAATTAACCCAGCTATCATCTGTCAAAGTTTGTCATAGAGCTTGTAGAACACCCTGTATAAATAAACAGTACAAGTTCCAATACTGAGCACTGTGAAACTATCCTAGATTTAGGTAGTTTTATCTTGCTCATCATATTAATTATATAATATGCAGTGTGATCATAATGCGTTGCCTGTTCTAAGTAAAATCCGAGGGGTAAACCGCAGACATGAATTTTGTACACCAATTGCTTTATTGCTCAGTATTACATCAAAATTAACTGCATTGCTTCAATATTCACTGAATTTTGCACATATTGCTCATATTTTTACTGGTGTGCCATGTATTGCTCATATTTTCTTAGTATTGCACAGCATTGCTCTCATTTTTATAAAATATTTGCATTGCTTCGTATTGCTTTTGAATTGTTTCGTATTGCTTTTGTGTTGCTTCGTATTACTTTGAAAGTGCATGATAACTGTATTGGTGAAACACACCTACATTTTCTTAGTACCTATATTGCATTGCATTGGTCGTATTTTTATAAGTTGCTCACATTGCTTTTAAAGTATAGTATTGTTACTTCTTCCGGGGTTCAAAAGATAAGTGAGACTTATACAACAGTACAAATCTTTATTTAACACTTCAGACACAGTACAACACTTTTTGTACAATATCTAAATAATTACATACCGAAAACACTTGAAAAATCGCCCTTATTTCACTGAAGTATTGCTTCTTCTCCTGATCGCTCTTCTATTGAGACCGACTGACTAGCCGGCACGCAGCGGGCTTTATACAGTGTGTACAAGATAAGGATGGGATAGCATTGGGATTTTGGAATCGGTAAGAGCTACAAAGTTGGTTAAATTATGAAAAAGTTGAGCAGTTTGAATACCTTGATGTATCACAAATAATTAAACCATTACTTGTGATGCATCATTGAATTGATAATAAAAATGGTATCAAAATTTCTATTTAAAAATACAGGGCCTTATTTAAAAAAAAAGAAGTTGATGATGGTTTCTCGGAAACGAAACGTCGGACAAAAACTTGATGAATGCCATCTTATTAAGCTCAAAAAGTAACAATGGAAAAGTATTTTTTATTTTTTGATAGCTGTTAAAATAACGCCAGAAATAAATAAAAACAAATATCGCAAAAAAATGTTTTTCCAAATATTTCGAAATCAAAAAAGGATAAATTATTTTGCAAAGTCCATGTAAAAGGTATTCAAACTGCTCAACTTTTTCATAATTTAACCAACTTTGTATCTCTTACCGTTTCCAAGATCCCAATGCTATCCCATCTTTATTGGACACACTGTATAGGTAAACTAGAAATTCACGGATTTTATTGGCTTATTTAAACATGAGTTATATAATCGTAGAAATTTCCATCAAATACTCACGAATAATCCATACACCAGGGCAGTTCAATAAATAATCGCAATTTTTTTTGCAGTTTCAATTGAGGTTATAAAGACTATACAAGGCAACTCATGCTATTAGGAATTGAAGGCTCCTCAGTAAAGCAACTCTAACATCATGAATGTTAGTAGTGGTGAGAAACACACCGCAGTGCCCTCCTTGGGTCTGTGCTACTATCTGTCTGACAATTATTGTCAAATTGACAGACATATTGTTTTTTTTTTGTTTTCGGGATCTCCATCAATCTCCATCAAATAAACTCTACAGCAAACATATATCACAACTTATACCAAACATATTAAAAACAAAAATAATAGAAACAACATAACTTAGGATTATCACTCGGAAGATCACGATACACACATAATTTGGCGGTTAGCCTTAAGATCTCGAACAGAATTTCCGACATTGTCACACCTAACAGAAACACTGTGCGCAGGTATAAGCCTTTATAATCTCAATTGAAACTGCATAAAAAATTCCGACAAACGACACACGTGCGTAAACAAAGGGGCCGCCGTCGAGGTGCAGGTGTTTCTTTTGTCGGATTTTTTTTTACAGTTTCAATTGACATTATATAGATTATAACGACCATGAGTATTGCTCTCGGTATTGCTTTATTGCTTTTATTATTTCGCATTGCTTCATATTTTCTATGCCTATTTTTACATTGCTCCTCAATTTTCTTGCATTGCTTGAGTATTGCTAACATTTTCAATACATTGCTCGAATTTACATAGTATTGCTCGCATTGCTTTTACATTTTCTCATGCTTGTACACCACATTGCTTCAGCGGTTTACCCCTCGGTAAAATCTAAAACTTTTTAGGCCTCTCTTCTCTAAAAATCGTTTTATTGTGTCTAGTATTTTATTTCAAACTTAATTCCAACGCTAGTCACTATCGAACCTTTGCAGATTTTCCTTGTTTACTTTTTCTTTTAGCACTTCCAGTGTGCTATTGAATTTCACCATTAATTCCACAACGATGTAACAGGTCGTATGAAAATAGCAAAATCTAAAATAAGAGGACAAGGCTACATACATGAGACAACCTAATTAAATAAACAGAATCGTCACAATACATCTTTTTTGATAACTGGGTATCGATCAGTTGAGTGGATTTTCATTATGAATTTGCTTTTGTAGCATTCAATTTCCTCCTGTTTTGAATAACCTTGTTCTTATCTTACGAAACACATGGGTAGTACTTCAGACATTGTTGAAAAAAGTTAAAACTTTTTCAAGTATTATACTCATATAATCGGCATACTAAAAGCAAACATAATTCAGATAAATGTATGGGAAACCAAGACAATTAAGAATGTTTTTTCAGTTCTCAATCGACAGTATATGTCTCCATATGCACTAATATATGCCATATGTTAAATTAATAACATCACTAGATAGATCAATAAAATATTCAAGTCTTTTGTCAAATATGTTACGGTTTACTAAATAGTCATTTTTCACTAGTCCTGTTAGTTATTATTTTTCAGAATTTTTCGATTATTGGCCTCTATAGTATTGCATAGCATGTAATCATTTACATCATGAACTGGTGCTTCTTCACAACATTGTTATTGTCCACTCACATTAAGATAAAGTGTTAAAAAATAAAAAAGTGTGTAAAAAATAAAAAACTCACTCTGTGCAATTTACCTTAATTTTAGTAAGTAATAATATATAAATACCGTTTGTTAAAGGATGCTTTCTTTTAAAAATAAATGGTAGTAATTGGATAAAAGTTAATTTCACTGATATTAATACAAATAATGAATTCCGGTTTGCAATCTGTAACAACCGTCAATTAACATATATTTTTATTTCACAAAATTACTATAATTTGAAAAGAAAACGTGTGTACATTAAAACATTATGCAGTTTGCCGTCAAGCACAATTAAGATATTAAATGTTGAAAAAATAAAAGTCTTACTACCTTATTTTGGTAATACATATCCAATTAAGGTGGACTACCTGGATTTGGTGGAAGGTTGGTACACTTATACATAATGTGTATGTGAATTAAAGAAATAAATCAGGGCATATTATATCGAAAAATTCTTCTCTGAAGTGAAAGTACCGCCAACAGGAATATGTTTTTAATACAGACGGTTATCTTGAATCTTAACAATGTATAAAGTATGCATTTTGAGTGGAAGTTGATCAGTAAGTTAAAAGAATGTTCTTGCATATGCAATGCAATGCGTCTATACAGTGTATTCAGGACAAGATTGAGAACTATGGAGATCTATAATAAGAGAAACTATAAGAGATACAAATTCATTTAAATGGGAAAAAAGTTGCGCAATCTAAGGCCCAATTATTTTACACCACTTGCATACATCCTTACGTACTATAAGAAAATAAGAGATACAAATTCGGTAAAATGGGAAAACAATTACGCCTCCCACTTGTATAAAATATTAAGTAGTATGATACATCATTGGCATCGGTATGTTGGAAATTGAAAGGCCTTTGCAATGGTAGTCATGGCTTACTGCGGTCGTATTTAAAAAAGTTAACTTGATGACGACTGCATGGAAATGCTTTAAATTTGTGATTATCACCTGATGCACCATAAAAAGTGACCACGAAAAAGTGTTCAGTTTTCTTCTATCTCTTCAACTAACCTCAGAAAATTTTTAAACGGTTTCTCAAAAAATCAGTTTTTTCCAAACATTTCAAACATTTCCAGCACTATTCAAGATGGCTGTGATTTGCAACTAGGACACCACTTAACCGCATCTGTATCTTCCTTTTTTCCCATATACCTGAATATGTATCTCTTATAGTTTCCGAGATCACCATACTTCTCATCATTATCTTTGACAGACTGTATATTTGGTTCAAAATTACCTAATTATCTGTTTCACTAGAAATTAGCCAGCCGCTCCAACATTAAGGAGACAACACACCGTCTAGCATAAAATGTTGGTTTATTAAAACTCATTGCAAATAATCACTACTTTATTAAAATAATGTTGCTGTCTCAATGGAATTATTGAGCCTTTTATTTAAGTGCACATTCTGGTTATTTATTCTCCAATTTCATATACGCTGTAAGGCTAACAAAAATATATTCATATCCTTAATAATACATTACTACTAGTACTTTGTATAATATGTTGTCGTTATGTCTATAGTTATTGAATTGAACATGGCTGCAGTTATTGAAATTGTATAAAAATTAGGCAATTAGACCACTCCCTGATCCAAAGACCAATGGAATAAGGATACACATTGAAAAAAGAACCCCATACATACCGACACCGCCAGTGCTGAAGCTATAAATCAAACCTAAACCATAACAGGCAGTGTGTCACAATACGCTCGAGCTCACGGGGCATAGATTTCGGAGATACTTTGAACTTTTAACTTATCTTAATAGTAATTATTTCAAACCCCGTAATCTTATAGGTTCAGCCGCTATATACAAGTCACGTGACTGCCGAGTATAGGCAACCAGCATTGTATAATTGGCAATGATTAATTAAAAACTCTCTAGATTGTGCCCTTCATACACTTTCTACGCCACTCACTGAGCTATCGCAGTGGTTGAATAGCTTTAACAATTATTAAATCTTTTTAATTTAATATTGAGAGTAAAATAAATTTTCTGAGTTACTGGTCATGTGGCTTATGAACATTTATAAAGGCAAGGTGTACATATTTTCATGCAGACATTTCGGAATGTCGTTTGTATAAAGTAAATACCTATAAAGACAAACAATATATTATTATTTCCATAATAATAAGCAATAATAATAATTGTTATAATAACAGTAGTGCCTTATCATGTTATGGTCAATAACTATCGATAATAGTTGAATTTGGATAACCATCGGTAATTACCGATATTATTACGGTACCGCACCGTAACGTACTGTACTGATTACCGTAGGTAAGTTTATATCAGCAATTTCTCTACTTAAATTTTTAAAAATCTACGGAAAGATTCTGCGCCTGTATTCAGAATTTTCAATTTTTTTCTATAAAGAGTTCTTATCGTACAATCAGTGTACAGAAGAAGAGTTGAGGATCAACTCGAAACGTATAGAAGAAAGCTAGTTAAGTGTTTAATTTCTTTTAAATTTTTTGTCATATTTTAAAATATAACATATATTACTATAGAATTTTGTATAAAACTGAAGATCCACTGATAAAATTTAGTTAATATATTAAATATTATTTTATCACACGTTATACAGTGGTTTTTTGGGGCAAACTTTAGAAGTTTCCCTTGTTACTACACTTTGAGTATTTAATTTGTATGCTTCTGGTTTTCTGGTTTTTGTTATTTTACAGGTGGTGTAATCCCAAAAGAAACAAACTATGAACTTTCAATTTCTTATCACTCCTGTCAAAATCATCTTTTTTTAAAATATTACTTAACGGCTAACTGGTATAATAAATAATGGTACTGAAAAGAATTATCATTATTTTAGCTTCAAATATATATTAGACCACCATTTATTTGTCCGCTAAGCTGTTTCTACATGGACTTTTATTTTTTAAAGTTAAAGGCAAAGTAGAAAAGATAGTGTGTAATAAGTTGTACTTTTTAAACCAAAGGGACGAAATATTGCATTTGGGGTAAATTTAAATGTACTTATGTAATATATAGCGATTTTGTTTTTCTTATTTATAAAATTATAAACGTAACATTCAAAACTAAATAAAAATATCAAGTTTTTTGTGGAAGTCATTTAACTTATCTACTCTCCTAAATCATTGGAGGCTTCTGATCTTATTGCATTACATTTCCAATTTTTCTTCATATTCAGTATTCTAGTCCTTTACGGTAGGTTGTAAACCTGAGCTTGTAACATGTCTAAGAAGACCCTCTTTCGGAGGGTTTCTGTTGTTTCCTCTTGCGCAAAGCTATTATTTAGTTATTCTTGTAGATATATTTATTTTATCCACTAGAATTCACACAAAAAACAATAAAACGCATATGTTAGAAAAGGTTCAATTGAAGAAAACACTATTTTTTCTGTATAGATTTATGAAGATGTACTGTCTACAAAAATTTCTATATTCTTTAATTCACAAAATATGTTTTAGATGGTCCAATATTGGATGTCTTGCAAATATTTTTTTCATATTAAATATTAGAGACAGATTGAGTTATTTATTATATGCCTTGTATTTGGTTAACGAAATTATTAAAATTTGGAAATGTCTATTTTAAAAAGGAGTTGCTCAATAGCACTATTATTTATGATACGATATGATGATAAAGAGATTTGCCAGATTATATTAAGTTGTTAGTTTGAATCAAAAGCTATATTTTAACCACATCTAAATCACATTTAGCCAGTGTTTGTTTTCTGCTTATTCTGAGTCCTACAATGATTGCTTAAGATATGAATTATGTTTTATTATAAGATCATTACATTACAGCTCACGTGCTTGGATATACAATTAAGGAACAATAAAAATGGATATAAATATATAGATTAGCAGAAAGAATCTGGAAGTATACAATTCGATCGTGGAGTAGAAAAGCACCCACATGCAGAGGCGTGCGTCAGAAATTGAGATGAAAGAATTTACAACGGTTGTCTTAGTTTCAACAAGCAGGGATTAAAGGCAACAATTATGAATTTTTTTAATTTCAATATCTCTAAAAAAATATTTTTTCTGAAAAGGTGTACTGGGTGTTATGTAACGAATGGGTCATATCAATCTTCATTATCAGATTCTATGATGAAAATTAAAGAGATAATTCATCTTAAAATGTGTCTATAGATCATTCAGTAAAGAGATACATAAAGTTGAAAAAATTAAAATAGTTTTAGTTTTATGTCGCATACCAATTATAAGCAATTGTTTTCAATATTTTTATGATGTCCACGCAGTTTTCATTGTCGCGGACTAGTTTTTGAAGAATAAGACATCCGTTCCGTAGTATCGCATAAAAATAATTCAATAATTCTAATCCTAACCATTTTGATAAAAGAAAATTGGTCTTGCTTTAATTTTTTGTTGCTTAAATTTAACCTTTTCCTAGTATTTCATTCTACCTCAATTCAGTGTTATGCATGCGGAATATATATAATAGTAAGCATATAAATTACTTAAAATAAAACCGGTGTATGTTTTCCGATGGACTTTATAAAATCAGAGACACTTGTGGTAGTTACGGCAATCAATAATTAGCGAACTATAAAAAGAGATGGGTCGATAAGCACTTCTCTTGATGTATTGATAACAACGCTGGCTGATAGAGAAAGGAATTGTGGATAGTGTCTCTTTACCATGTACAGCGACAGACGATGTGTATGGAGGTCCTTGCCATGGCGTAGTGAAATGTGTTCTACACAAAATCTGTACTTTTTAGTGAGACTAAGGCTAATAGTATTTAGGTGCTTTTTCAAATGTCCATGATATGTTAATAGTTCTGTGACAATCCTAATGCTGTTACGACTTGGCGTAAGTATTGATCGAGTTGCATTCGACCAGGGCCCTTCAATTAAGAGACTGATTTGTCGCAGCCTAGTCTCGTTCGACCATTCTTCCTCAAATCTCTTTGATCTAGTACAATGGACCTCCCCACATAACTGGGTGGAAGCCCGAGTACTGGTTTGACCCCATAAACTGAATAATTGAGCCTCTTCTAGCCAGTGCGTCGGCCTTCTCGTTTCCAGTTATCTTGTGATGACAAGCAACCCATATCAATTTTACTTGACTGTTCTGACCCAATTGGGCCAGAACAATCACTCTAGGACCGCCCTGGAGGTGATCCAGGAGGAGATCAAGGCATATGAAGCCGCCTGACTGTCAGTGCATATCTGGATATGCTGATTAAAATATCTCCTTTTGAGACTTTCCAGAACACAGGCAGAGATAGCAAACACTTCCGCCTGAAAGACCGTAACATATTTACCCAATTTCACTCTTGGATGACCGCCACGAACTCCTACATCTGTATCCTGGTGTGTCTTGGACCCATCTGCTAACCAGAGTCCATTCGAGATCTGATCATCGGGAATTTCGAACTATGCATCCCTGTCCGGTATCTCTACTGTAAAAGGTTTATGAAACATATAAATTGGAGATATCCTGTTGCTGGGTGCGTTACTATAGTTAATAAGACAAAATGTTTATGGTTTCTAATCATAAAATATAAATACCTTATTGCCAACCCTCCATTCCAAATAGATATTAATTCCAAATACGAAATCTGAAGTGAGCTAGCTCCTAAATACTAAGTCAAAGCCAAGAACCAGCTACTACATATAAATACAGTTCTATTAAAAAAAACAGTAACATGCGGCAAATAATGATAACAATAATATCTTACTATAATCATCAGTGTATTATTCAACTTTTTCAGAAGTACAAAAATAAATATAATATTAGATATTGACTGTTTTTTTTTTGTTTTTTTTTGTTGATGGGCGGCGCGGTTACCCGCAGCACTCAGGTCTTTCGACCCATTGTGCCTACCGCTAGTTGGGAGCTATTGGAAGAGACCCCCACTGTGCACATAGGCCAACACCCGTTGTAGGGGAAGCTCCCTAATGTCCTGAGGCAGAAGAAATGCTGCACCCAGGTGTTTGTGTCTCTTGACCATGAGGCAGGCACAGCGACATAGGATGTGAATAGAGTCCTCGTCATCGTGTCCGCAAAACCTGCACCTTCTAGTGTCACTAAGACCGATAGTGTTAAAGTGCTTGTTAAGATGTCCGTGACCTGTCAACAGTCCTCTGACAATTCTTATGCTGTTGCGACTTAGCGCAAGTATTGATCGAGTTGCGTTCGACCAAGGCCCTTCAATTAAGAGCCTGGCTTGTCGCAGCCCAGTCGCGTTTGACCAATCTTCCTTTGATCTTACCTTGATCCAGTTTCCAATGGACCTTGCTACATAACTAGGCGGAAGCCCCAGCACTGGTTCGGGCCCTGTAAACTGTATACTTGAGCCTCTCTTAGCCAGTGCATCGGCCTCCTCATTTCCTGTTATATTATGATGACCCGGTACCCAGGTCAATTTTACCTGGTTGTTCTGTCCCAATTGGGTCAGACCATTAACACACTCTAGGACCGCTCTGGAGGTGATCCTGTAGGAGATCAAGGTACGTAATGCCGCCTGACTGTCGGTGCATATCTGGATATGCTGATTAGAATATCTCCTTTTGAGATTTTCCTGAACACATGCAGAGATAGCAAGCACTTCCGCCTGAAAGACCGTGCCATACTTTCCCAAGGAGAAGGATAGTCTCGCCCTCGGGCGCACGCCCCGGACTCCCGCCCCTGAGCCCTGGTCTGTCTTGGACCCATCCGTAAACCAGACGAGCCCATTCGAGACCTGAGCATCAGGATTTCCGAGCCAAGCGTCCCTGTCCGGTATCTCTACTATGTAAGGTTTGAGAAACACATAAGTGGGAGATATCCTGTCACTGGGTGCGTCCAGTAGACTGTCTCCTCCCTCAAGTTCCCCAAGAATACTTGTATGTCCACCATCGTGGCTTTTACCTAGCCACATATTGACTGTTACTAGCATAGATGTCGATTTACACTAGTAAATAAAAAAGTAACTCTTTCTAATGGTATGACTTAAACGCAAAAAACCTTTTTTGTACTACGATGGCAGCATAATCTATTTAAAAGTCCATTTAATGCAGATATTTTCTTGAGGTTATTCAATTGCCATTTTTGGTTAACAGAAATGTCTTCAATTATGGTTTCAATAAATAACGCCATGTGTTTGTTTCGGTGTATGTTTTCCTTCTCCTGAAGTTTGTCTACAGTTTTCGTGAACCACCTTGTAAGCACATAAAGTAGGATGGTCCACATGTGTCCATAGAGGAAAGAATAGTGTTAAAAAGGGCATAACCGGCACAACAAAGAACAACAAACACAGCGACTACCTTCAAGTAATTAATCAGTGTTGAGTTCGCTAGTGGTATGGTATGTCTTGCGAACTGAGTGATTTATAATGGAGAACACCTGGCCGAAGGGAACTAAGTACTGCCTCTGCAAAGCAGCAATTACCAACATTTAGTTATGATGAATAATTCTCGTTAGGCAGGTTCACACATACCTGATTATAAACATGGCCGACACGAACAATCTAATCATGATTATTACCCACCATTAAAAATGAATAAATTGATTTTTTTATTAAAATTAATTTGGTTTACGCACTAAAACCATCTTCCCATATAATTTAAAGTAAATTTTAAAACAGAATTTGTGGAATCTGGCCATGAGGTCGAATTTTTGTTTATTTTTTGTGCGTTAATCTGCTTTTTAATATACTATTCTTGGCAGCTAGTTAGCACATATAACAAATTAGTAGAAAAAAAAATTACCGTTTCAAATTACCGATTATTTTTTAAAGAGCGTTTATAGCGAAAAGCAGGTAGTTGTTATTTTGCACTTAAAAGGTTGCGTCATATTTTTGAGAAAATTACAGACCAGACATTGCATATGATTAATGGAGTATAGAAAGAAGAAAGCCTGTAATCAATTTTAATTATTAAAAGGTGTGATGAAGTTCAGGAAGCGAAAAGTGAATAAAGGAAGTTAGAAATACCTGTTTAATTACAAAGCATATTCCAAAATAAATTTCAGGGTACGAAAATACTGCGTCGTAAAATACTTGTAACTTATATGAAAAGAACGTACATTACCGTTCTAAATAAGTTGAAAAAATTGACAGAACTATATAGAAACATATTTTTGAGATATTGTAACACATATGTTCTTGCAAATTCTGAAATAATTTTCCGAATACAATACTTACAATCTGTTTTTATTAACTATTGTTATTATTTATTGTTATTGTTATTTATTATTAAATAATAAATAATAAAAATTTTGTTATTATTTATTATCGTTATTGTTATTTATTATTATTAATATTGTTATTAGTCTAATATTATTATTAATATTAGACTTTATTGAGAGTGATGGTCTTGTTACTCTGAAGTTCTAAACAAACCGAATATGCTTTCAAAGTATAGGGAATATTTATTGTATATCAATTTACCATTGTTTTCTCAAAAAAATAACATACTCAGAAATAACTAATTTCATACACTGCTTCATAAGTTTTAGTATAATGTTAATGATTTCTTAATGCAGCACAATGAACAGACAAGAGGATTATTGGATTAATATCATTGGATTTAGAAAATGAGTATACATTTCTTCTTGATATTTTTAAGGCGCCTAAAATTTCCTATTTTAGACTGTTTTTTTCGGTATAAAAATATTGTAAACTTTTGATTTAACGCAAGAGCGCTATTAATACTTATAATTTAATAGTCTAGTTTGAGTTACCTGAGTTTGGATTATGATACTTAGATAATTAAATAAAACTTAGTTAGGATTAGTTTTTTTGTAGAAAGTATGTTAACCACGTGTGTTCATTTTTAATTACTAACGGAATAACTCTTATTTTAATTTTCCCTGAAAAATAAACAATTTGTCTTTATTTTGGTACGGCGCGGCGCCCTTAAGAATATGAACACATTTCTTTTGTTTTCAGAATTAATTAAAAACTTAAGACTAGAGATTATTTCGAAAAATCTCGACTTAAGGTTTCGTCAACAATTAGATGAAGGAATAAATAAATAGAGAAACTACAGTTTCTATGTTACTCATTTGTATTAGCAGAATTAGCTGTAAAAATATTAGAAAACAGTATAATTACTTTTTTCTGAAAACACTAGCAAATTTTGTAGTAACGAAAAACAGCTCCCTCCGACTTCTATTTGTTTATGTATAAGTAAAAAACTAATATGAACTATATCTGCTTGATTACCTTATTTAGGTTGAATAGTAGGTACCCATAATATTTAGTAATATTTTTTCTCCGAAATTCTATTCCAAAATCTGAAAATGACAAAGCATTCCACCGTTTGCTGAGGATGGCTTTCGAGGAGATCGATGATTCGAGGAACATACTTTTGTAAAAACGCCGCATTCACCCATGTTCGTTTTGCGGCTTTATGGCTGATCTATGTTTATTAATATGTAATCAATTATAAGGTTAGAACACTATACTTACTGACATAAAACATTCTCTTGATAGGGGCAGTAACTATATGTGCCAGAAAAAGCCCGATTTCTAAACGGATATTAGTTATACTCTCTAAATATGCCTTGGATAAAAGAGACGGTCGCACCATATATCAAAATTAAATAGGGTTACGCCTATTACAGGAGGCCGAATTGATAACATCGTAGTTAGTTTTAATACTAACGCTGACAGGTCATTGAACATTTACAACAAAATTTATTGTTCTATACTGAAACTATTCAATATAACCTATAGAATATAGACTGTGGTAAACCAGTACAGATCTTCTAGCCGGAAGAATGCAGAAGGCGGTCATTCTGGGTTCATTACGTCTACTCAGGGCACACGATTCCAGGACCCAGTAGTTATTCACCCCATTGACGTGGGGAGTAGCTACTGGTAACTAACAGCGCCCCAGGAATCTAAGGTAAGAAGATAACTACCAGAATCGGAGCCAGCGTAGAGAACCGGTCGACTGTGTTTTAACAAAAAAAAGATAATAATAATAGTGCATTTATTACCAACAGAAGTAACAGTCAAGTACACAAATAACAGATGATGGAATTGGTAAAGTGCGACAAAGTCCTTTTCTACAGACAAAAAAACGGAGAAAGCAAGAGAGAGTTAGCAAGTAGTTTTATTTAACGAATCCTAGAATTAATGATATATTTTATATAATTATATTTTGACTTGTCGTTAAATACGTTTAGACTATTAGAAGCTTTGATCGTTGGAAAAACCTGATTATATCTTAGCTGAGTTGTAACAGCTGTTGAATTTTTCAAAAGTGAGATATTGTGCCTTGGAACATTTTAAAAGTGCCTAAAACATTCGATGGTGAATTGAAGAACATTTTATTATTTTTCAAGTAAATAATTTGAAGATTTTTATAACTTTGTTTTATATATGTTGGGTCCAAATCCCGAAAATGGCCCATAGTCGTTTTTTTAGCACAATCTGGGGGTTGACGATTTAGAGGAAGCAAAGCCCGAAGATTAATTCCATTTCGGGCTTTGACCGTTTCCAAACAGTAAAACCTAGAATTGTGCTATTACAAACAACCAAAGTTTGACGAACATTTTTAGTGAATCGATATATAAATCACTTAATTAATTAATTTAATTGATTAATTAAGAACCTTTACTGCTGTAGAGTCTTCATCTAAGCAAGATTTTGTGAGATGTGGTTGTTTGGAGACGGCCAAAGTCCGAAATAGAATTAAACTTTGGTCCGAGCTTTGGCCGCTTTAAAATATCTCATCCTGAGGGCGAACAAAAAATATCGGCCATTGGCCATTAAGCCACTTGGATTTTATATTGTTATTACAAATATTATTACTTCTCTTCATATTACGCAAATGTATTTTAATCCCTTATTAAATAGTATAACATATTTATAAATTTTGTATCTGATACAGATACATAATTATATTATTGTAATAATAATATATAATTATATTATAAGTACACATTCATTACACTATTACTAGTACAAAATAAAATGCAGGTATTTTTATAATAGATTAACCTAAGTAAATGAACATGTGCGACTTAATATTATAGTAATGTACCATCGGACATACTTTAATGACTTAGTATGTGTCTCTTTATTCTCAATTTGTATTTAACATATAAATTTTTATTACTTTTTCCCCTTGCTTTTTCTCTTGGATAGCCTATGACTGCTGATATTTTAATTTGACGGATAATACACGCAACATTTAATTATACAAAGTGCCGCATGTAATATCTATACGAAAATATGAATATTATAATAGCCAATTCAAATTCATTTATGAATTTCTAAAACGGTATCTAATACCTTACAACCAACTATGCACATGACAGGGCATACTAGTTATTTATAACTTCATGTTAATAAGAAATTTGACAACTAAATCCGACAGAGCATCCAAAAAGGTTAAGTGACGGGTTTTGAAATTTGGTGAGATGAATATCGCGGGAATATTAATTTTACTGCAGCAGGCGGTCATAAATTTTCATACTTAATTTGTAATTTCATAAGAATAATTTATAACATTATACATCTGTAAAAAAATAAGAAAGGGAGAAATATATTTTTCTTTTTAAATAATAAAATATTTAAATATATTTTAATTTAAATTTATAAAAGTTAAAATATACTACAATTAACGCGCGTGGAGAATTCAATACTACTTTACAACTTTTGTACAGAGAAAAAATGATTGTTACAACCTACATTAAAAGAAAACTATTTTGAAAACAAAAATGCTTTAAACATGTTATTGAGACATTTTGTCGCTGTAAATAGAGATGAGAAACATTTCTGTCATTTTACAGAAGACTGATACATATGTTACTTATAACAAATATATTAACCAACGATATAAAATCTGAGAGTATGAAGTGCCCCTTGGTATGAGAGAAAATTTATGAATTAATAAAATGGCCTCCGTGTTACTAAAAGAAACGAATGTATTTATCCAAAATAAGCAAAACAAGCTACGTTAACCCACATGGCCACAATAATTGTCAAAAACGGAAACATCCACATCAATGGATGAATATTTAAATGATGTATTATCAAAATATATTTAAAGAGAATGTGTTTCCACCACCTAAATATTTTATTGCAACTGTTACCAAGTTTTAACTCGTGAATATGGAAGCGTGAGGTGATTGCATCTTGAAATTACTTTAATTATATAAATTCCTTTAATTATATAAATTCCTGCTTGCATAGAGAGATAATTATATTCACCCTTACTAAAAGTTATTTATGCGTCGCGAGTAGGTACTATGTTCTATACCAAAGATGGTATAGAATATTAACATTTTTTGAAAATGACACATACCAAACAAATATTTAAGTAGATTTATTTGTTTTCTTAATGTTAATGTATGTTAATAATTATTGCAGAGTTAGCGTGGTTGTTATGGTTCGATAAACGAAGTCTTTGCATCGGTCTGCACATTATGAGGATGATTTAGCCATTATTTCTCCACGTTAAAAGATATTTTCAGAAATAAATAATTTTATAAGTTTTTTAAAAATTTATTTAATCTGATCTTCTGCTAGGACTGATAGTTGCATGCTGGAGATGATTTCAGATGTTATGCCTGCAACGACCAACCATGAACTGCCCTTTAACATTCCCTTCTCAGGAAGCGATGAATGGGATCGGAGAAAAGATGACCTATTGAGGACAGATAGTTGTTGGTTTAGAAATGGCTCCAGAACATCCATTGGTGTTGGGGCCGGAGTGTATAGTTGCAACCCAACAGGAAAAATATCCTCAAACCTTGGTAGTTATGAAACTATATTTCAGGGAGAAATCTATGCCATCAAATTGTGTGTACAACGGTTGGAACAAATGCAAGTTACGAGCAAATGACTAAAAATCTTCTTATAGACAGCTAAGCAGCTCTTGGTTCCTACTGGCATATCCTCGAGTACTGCCAAACTCTCCTGACCAAGGTTGAGAGCCAAATCCTCCAGTACTGGCAAGAACTACCAATATTAGTTAATTCGAAGGTGTTAATTCAAAAATAAGAACTAAAAACTTTTCAGAGGTAAATAGGTTGCACGTATGCCACTTTTAATTGGCCTATATACTGGACACTGCCGTTTAAAATATCTGTACAAATTCGACCTGGCAGAAGATGTTGAGTGCCACTTGTGCTAAAATGATAAAACACCAGAACACATATTATGTACCTGCTCCACTGGGGAGAGGATCAAATACTCAATATTTGACAAAAGACAACTTCTGCCAGAGGATCTAAATAGTTCTTCACCCAACAAGGTGATCAACTTCATTAAGAGGTTGGACCTGTGCGGTAAAATATAAGTAGAAGTGATCCATAATAGATCATTTGGTCGTAATGGAGGCTCTGGTTTTCGACTGACTGATACTGATCGTTAAAGGCCGGATTAAATTGAAATAAAGCTTTTCAGAATATGCGCGTATATAATATAAGTCAGAATTTTTCTAAAAATATGCATATTACTTATATGTAAAAAGTAAGTGTAAATATGTATGTATACACTAATATATTATGAAATATATGCACCACGCTGGATTATAATAGAATTCTATATATACGATTAACTGATATTTCTTTATGAAAATTAATTTGTTGTGTAAAACAGTAAATTATTTGGCAATAAAACACAATGTTTATGTTTGTAGATTTATCGTTTATTCCAATGTAAACAATATTTACAATGCAATAAAAATTAGGAATCACAATCAGAAAAGTTGTAAAACGCACTGGTTATAATATGTGCACTGAGATTTTTTAATAAAAAGTTGTGCTTTTTACCATCGGTAATGTAAATATGTAAAGCGATAAACTTATTTTTGCATCTATATGTTGCGGGACAAAATTCTAATTTTGGAAATAAATTGAAATGAAAATTACCTAATACAATACAATTTTTCCTCTGGCATGTACCTACCTAGCTACCTACCTTTCTGTACTATAGAATTAAGAAACAATAGTTTATATTTTTTAACACACCCGAATCATCCCCTGATTCAGAAACTAATTCTGTTAATTGATGAAAATTATCTGCATAAAAAATAGCTTTTCCTAAATTTATGCAGTGACCAGTCTTGGTTAGAGCTCCGATAAAATAATCCCTTTGTTGAATTATAATTTACCAATTCTGGTACTACTTTCCTCAATTTTACAGATTTTAACCTTTTACTAGTTTATAGAATTTAGAATATACCCAAATATGTCAAAAATTCATATACATTGTGTCATGCTGTAAATCCAGTCATGCTGTAAATTAATACTATGTAATTGGTAATTTCACAAAGGGACATTGTAACCGTAATTCTGTTCCCTTTCAAAGAACATCCAGAATATAAACGATTAAACGCGAAAGACATAATTTCGATAAGCTATTTATCGAAGTAAATACATTATAAAGAAGGCTAATTCATATTTGATATGATAGTAAAATAATATAGTAAGGTAAGAAGAACCCCACTCTGGAATATGATGCATTATCTGCCCGCAAAGTAAGAAATTTCAATTTGAATTAATTCCATTTTTACATAATACCTACATTAATATTATTTAAATCTAATTTATACTCCTAAAGTTCTTTTCCCATTACCATGTTATTCTTACGGGCCTTACTTATCTTGCATATTAATGTTTGACAGTATAATACAGAGCCCTATTGAGAAAAATCATATAAGTAATTTAGTTGTACATATAATCTAAAAACGAAACATTCGAAGTTGTTCTACCTATTACACAACACCTTGTACCGATTCCCACTTAATAACTCCAAAAAATTTTTGTCTAACTAGATTAGGTTTTCAAATATTTGAAAAAATTTAAATTTTGGAAATTTATTTTTATTTTTTGCCTTATTTGAAGACAGAAGGTCTTATTTGAGCAGATATTGAAAAATGAGGAACACTTCCTCAAAGCAACTTTTTGCATTCTATTTGGCAGGATATTTTGATTTTAAATGTGACGTTTCGTTTTTCCAGAACCATCATCAACTTAATTTTTTTAAATACGGACCTGTAATTTTGAAACCATATTTTGTTTGCAAGTATTCTTTACCCTTAACAACATGTTACCCCAGAATAAATCATATTCGGACTTTCCGAACAAAAATCCATTTTTAATGTTTCCGTTCCGAATTGTGCAATTTTTTATCTACATACCCACTTTTTGCTCATTTATCGTACACATAAATGCCAAAATGTGAGTTGATGTTACCACATTCAATTAGGCCCGTACATTTTTTAATTGTGTTAAAAATGAAAACTTTTTCTTCTAATTAAAACATTACTTAATGGGTTCATTTTGTTACAAAAGTTTTTGAAAATGGCAATGATACACTAATATTGAAAATTTACGTTAAATACTCAAAAACATTTACATTTTGAGCTAGATATAGAAAACCTATTCAAGTTATCTTAGATTTTTTACAATGCAACTTTGCCCTCAATTAAGTTTCTTCGTATCTTTTACATTTTCCGAGATCCGAACGGAAGCGAATTTGTAGCAGCCTGTACCTATATAGTGCAATCGCCACTTATATACATAGATCGCTTACAGAGAGGGCAAGGTATACCCCTCTACATCTTTACTCACCTTATTATCTATCCAGAGCTGTAGAACTCCAGAGTACGATTTTGTGAGAATATCTAAGCATATCATCAGGTCATACCAAACCTTTTTTACCAGTATTTCAAAGTTAAGAAATTCCAATAATAGGGGCACTATAATTTGAGTTGAAAAAGATTTATGTGATGATAAACATTTTTATATAATTTGCCATACTACTCTGTACTGTTATAAGTGGAGTATACCAACTGAATTTCTTCAGTCGGTCACATTATTTTCACAAAAAGGGACTCCATACAGAAAAGATAACTTACCAGCAATTGATACACAATCAACTATTTTAATAACATTTTTACAATATCATTCTTGAGAGTTTTATTTTTACCAATTGATTTAACGACGACGTTAAATTCGATTGAAAGGTTTTTGAATTAATATACCACTTCACGAGATTAGGAGGATGAGTATCAGAATCACCTGTTTCGGAGGTCTCTTTAATGTATTCCTCTGGTTATTATGAAGGTAGGAACTATCAATGGGACACACTATATACGAATTATTTCGTGTACGTCGTACATATATATTATGTGAAAAACACTAAAAGTAATTATTATTACAAATGCACAGTCACGAAACCAAAAATCTGAGAAATATATTAAAGTTGCCGACTGTTTCATGTTGTCGTCTTGTCAACAAATGTGTTAATATTACTGATTATCATAAAACAGTAAAATACACCTTGCGCAAACGGACTAAATAGAGCGGCATGCTTTAGTAATTATTTAGAAACCTATAAAATATCAGTAAATTTATATAACAAGTTAACGTATCATATCATTATAAAGATATATGTAAGGTAAGTAAATTTTTGGTAAAATTTATCGATGTAAAAATACTCTTAAATTAAGCTTCTGTACTTTGTCTAAATTTAGCCCTTAGGCCTAAAAGTCAAGATAAATTAGTGGTTGATTTCATGGTTTGTAAGGAACCAACATTGGCTATTGGCAACGCTTGGCTATTCCTCAGTTAACATAATTTATAAAAACGAAACCTGATTTATCTAGACCTTTAGAGTTTAAGAACAATAATTAGTACACCACCTACAAAATAATAAAAATGGGAAATCAGAAGTAATCAACATAAAGTGTAGTATCAAAGCAAACTTCTAAAATTTGGCCCAAACACTATGGTAGTTAGTTTAATAGTAGCACTGTACTATAGTTTTTTAGTTTACCACAAATTATTTTGCAATTTGTGTTTTAAAACCTTTCTATTTTGTGGGCGGCTTGGAAAAACCATCTAACTCCATCATTTGTCTTTTCGTTGTACGGAAATTGTGGTGAACACCTTTTAGCAGATAAAGTACCACAATGCAAATTTTTGTGAAAACCCTCACGGGTAAGACAGTTACATTAGAGGTCGAGCCATGGGATACAATTGAAAATGTTAAAGCGAAGATTCAGGACAAAGAGTCAGACTACAGTATCCAAAAGCAGTCCACTCTTCACTTAGTATTACGTCTGAGAGGAGGTATTATTAAGCCTTCTCTTAGAATTTTGGCTCAGAAATACAACTGCGATAAAATGATCTGCCGCAAATGTTACGCTAGGTTGCATCTAAGAGCTAACTAACTGTTGTAATGTGGCTACACAAATAATCTTCGCCCGAAGAAGAAGCTGAAGTAGATAAGTTATTTTTTTGGGACAGATGTCATTTTAATATCAGACTATGAAATGAAAATGTTAATAACATAAGCCCTCCATATAAGGTTTACCAAAAAAAATGGTATCCGCATCCAATATAATCGCAAACCGCAAAATCCGCATCCAATATAACCGCCGCCTAACGCGGCGGTTGCATTGGATGCGGATTCGTACGAAATTTTATTCTTACGAATTGATACGAATTCGTACGGACTCGTCTGAAGTAAACAAATAAATGCTTCTTTATGTTGGAGGTTACAGTGCATAAGAACATTTGTTACAATTTCGTATGAATTCGGACGATGTTCTGATGCGACCAAACTATTTTGTTTTTTTCGTCAGTATTTGTGCGGAGTGGAAGAGTCGAAGATAGATTGCGACAAGTTTATAACTTTAATACAGGAAAGAAGGTCTTTGCGGGACAAAAAAGTAAACAGTATCATAATACCGACTTAACTAAAAAAATATGGAGGAAAGTGGCAGAGAGATTTTTTATTTGTTTCTTGTAAGTTATTGTTGTTGTTGTTGTTGATAGGCGGCGCGGTTACCCGCAGCACTCAGGTCTTTCGACCCATTGTGCCTGCCGCTAGTTGGGAGTTATTGGAAGAGACCCGTGCTGTGCGCATAGGCCAACACCCGTTGTAGGGGAAGCTCCCTAATGTCCTGAGGCAGAAGAAATGCTGCGCCCAGGTGTTTGTGTCTCTTGACCATGAGGCAGGCACAGCGACAGAGGATGTGAATGGAGTCCTCGTCATCGTGTCCGCAAAACCTGCACCTTCTAGTGTCACTAAGACCGATAGTGTTAAGATGCTTGTTAAGATGTCCGTGACCTGTCAACAGTCCTGTGACAATCCTTATGCTGTTACGACTTAGCGCAAGTATTGATTGAGTTGCGTTCGACCAAGGCCCTTCAATTAAGAGCCTGGCTTGTCGCAGCCCAGTCACGTTTGACCATTCTTCCTTTGATCTTACCTTGATCCAGTTTCCAATGGACCTTGCTACATAACTAGGCGGAAGCCCCAGCACTGGTTCGGGCCCTGTAAACTGTATACTTGAGCCTCTCTTAGCCAGTGCATCGGCCTCCTCATTTCCTGTTATATTATGATGACCCGGTACCCAGGTCAATTTTACCTGGTTGTTCTGTCCCAATTGAGTCAGACCATTAACACACTCTAGGACCGCCCTGGAGGTGATCCTGTAGGAGATCAAGGCACGTAAAGCCGCCTGACTGTCGGTGCATATCTGGATATGCTGATTAGAATATCTCCTTTTGAGATTTTCCTGAACACATGCAGAGATAGCAAACACTTCCGCCTGAAAGACCGTGGCATACTTTCCCAAGGAGAAGGATAGTCTCGCCCTTGGGCGCACGCCCCAGACTCCCGCCCCTGAGCCCTGGTCTGTCTTGGACCCATCCGTAAACCAGACGAGCCCATTCGAGACCTGAGCATCAGGATTTTCGAGCCAAGCTTCCCTGTCCGGTATCTCTACTGTGTAAGGTTTGAGAAACACATAAGTGGGAGATATCCTGTCACTGGGTGCGTCCAGTAGACTGTCTCCTCCCACAAGTTCCCCAAGAATACTTGTGTGTCCACCATCGTGGCTTTTACCTAGCCACCGCCCCCACTGCTTGACCCTATAAGAGGCCCTCCTTGCCTCTCCCTCAACCACTATATGCAGTTTAGGGAGAGACAGGAGAGCCTCCAGAGCCTCTGTGGGAGCCGTGCGTATCGCTCCTGTCGTGCTTACACACGCCAGGCGTTGTAGTTGATTTAGCCGTTGCTTGATGGTAACCCGCCGGACGGCTGGCCACCATACAATCGACGCGTATAGAAAGGAGGGTCTAATAACCGAGGTATAGAGCCATAAGGTGGCTCTCGGATTAAGCCCCCACATTTTTCCAAAGAGCCTCTTACACGTCCAGAAAGACGCGGTGGCTCTCTGTATTTGTCTGTCTATGTGGGGTACCCATGACAACTTTTCGTCTAGGATAACTCCCAGAAATTTGACCATCTTTGAACGCTGGATGGTCTTATTGAAAATGGTTGGTGCTTTAAAACCATCCAACTTCCTTTTCTTAGTGAAGAGGACTAGATCGACCTTAGAGGGGTTAACTCTCAGCCCTTGTCCTATACACCACTCTTCTACGATTCTTAGGGCCCTTTGAGTGAGCTCACTAACTGTATTTGCAGATTTCCCCGCGATTAAGACCGTAAGGTCGTCTGCGTATGCTTGAGTCATAATCCCTTCCTCATTAAGCCTGCGAAGAAGACCGTCGAGCACAAGGCTCCATAGCAAGGGGGAAAGAACCCCCCCCTGCGGGCACCCTCGGCCCACAGTCGCTCTAACTGTGACTTCATTGAGAGAGGTAGAAATCGAGCGGTTTGAAAGCATGGAATAAATCCACCTAGCTATGGTAGGTGGGAATCCGTGGTCCTCAGCCGCTGTTAGAATTGAATTGTAGGAGGTATTATCAAATGCCCCAGCTATGTCCATGAAGGTCCCGATAGCGAACTCCTTCTGGCTAATCGTTTTCTCTATTTTGTAGACCACGGAGTGCAATGCTGTTTCCGTAGATCTACCCGTTTGGTAGGCGTGCTGTGAGCTATGTAATGGTATAGTCACTAGCGGGCCCTCTTTCAGAAATCTCTCTATGAGCCTTTCTTGTAGTTTCAGTAGAAACGATGTTAGGCAGATCGGTCTAAAGGCCTTCGCTTCATCATAAGAAGCTCTACCTGCTTTAGGAATGAAAACCACTCTCGCTGCTCTCCAGGGTTTTGGAATATATCCTAGAGCCAATGTTGCTATGTATAGATCACGCAGATGCTGGATGATGTATTCTGACCCTTGTTGAAAAAGAGCCGGAAATATTCCATCCATACCCGCACTCTTATATGGGGCAAAAGTGTTTATGGCCCATCTAATTCGCTCCACCGTGGCAACATTCGAGGCCATCCTCCAATCCATAGCTGCAACCTCTATGTGGGGAGTCCTCTGGTGTTGAATAGAGCTGGAACTTTTGGCAGAACCAGGAAAGTGGAAATCCACGAGGTGCTCCAACGCCTCCTTGGTGGTGCACGTATATGTACCATTAGGAAGCCTAAGAACATCGATCCTTGATTCGTGGTTATATTTCATGATTTTATAAATCCTAGATGTGGCAGGGGTGTCTTCAATGCTTTCGCAGAAGTCTTTCCATGCCTGTCTCTTACTTCTTCGAGTACAGCTCTTAAATCGACGTTGAGCCATTCTATATTGGTCCCAATCAAAATTCGATTTTGTGTTCATGGCCCTGTTAAAGAGCCTGCGTGCTTCTTTCCTTGTTTCTTGGAGCTCAGAGTTCTACCATGGGACTGTATGTTTACTCCTAGTAACTTTTAGCGGGCAACTCTGTTCATATGCTCGGACCATGGCCCGGCTAAGAATATCATTGCTTTCCTCTATCTGATAGTTTGTGCGAGGCCTAGAATGAGGTCTCACATTAGCCGACAGACTTTCTTTGTAGATACCCCAATCTGTGAGTTTTGGGTTTCTATACTCTTGTGTCGTAGGGATTGTGTCTATCTCTAGACTAAAGCAGATGTGGCGATGGTCGGACATGGACACCTCCGACGAAACATGCCAGTTTTTGACCCAGTGCGAAGCCCAAGATGAGCTGACAGTGATGTCTATAACCTCTTGCCTAGCTCTTGTAACAAAGGTAGGTTTCGAGCCTCTATTGAGCGTGTCCAACTCATTAAAGTTGATGTACTCAAAAATTGCCGTGCCTCTAAAATTGGTGTCGCTGCTCCCCCAACATGTGTGGTGAGCATTTGCGTCACACCCAATAATCAGCGGTAGACCTTGATTCTTGCACCACGTGACGAGATCCATGAACTGTCTAGATGGTGGATTTTGTGCTTCATATGGTAAGTATGCGGAGCCAACGATGAAGCTCCTACCTCCTATGTTCACTCTGATGACTACCATGTCCCTGTAACAGAAATTGGTTAGTTGAATGGCATTAACATGCTTAGCAGTATATATACAGGCTCTTGGGGTTTCCGCGTCGGAGCTCACAAATATGCGTCCCCATTTACGACTAAGACCCTTAATAGAGCCTTTGGTCACCCAAGGTTCCTGTATCATTACAAGTAAGTTATTACAGAACCGATTAATATAAGTAACAAAATTGATGTATTAAAATAATTATTTATTGAAATCGAAGAAGAAGAATGTTTGATTGTTTTCTTTAATTTCTGTAAACGATTCTCTAAACTCATCCCCATTCTGCTTTATACTTAAGAAGTACCTAATCGTCAACACAAGTAATACAGTTTTACAACTGGATTCATTGTCAGTGCTGTTAAAGTATTTACATATGCAGAGTATGCACTACTGAACCACTTTTAATTACGCATTCGTACGAATAGATTTCTTACGAATTCCTACGAATAAAACCTTCGTACGAATTTGCATCCAATGTAACCGCCGCCTAATGTGACACAGCGCTTCGTTGAAAGTTGTAAGTTAATGATTTTTTTAAGCAGGTCGCTATCTGTCTGTCAATTAGTCAATAATTGTGAAAAACGGATAGTAGCAAAGATCAAAAGAGAGCACTACTGTGTTTCTCATCACTACTATCTACAGCAAGATGTTTCACAAGAAAAATTTTTCATATTCCGTCAACCAAAGTACAAACATGTAGCAGATAAGGGCAAATCACAAGTTCTTACTCATGGATTTATAAGCAATCAAACTAGCGCCGTTTTTGCCACCTGGTAAAATATACTTAAAAACAAAATTGTCTTGTCATAATTTTACCACATTTTACTTTATACGATCTTGCCACTCGCGATGTTATTGAAATGTTGTAGGTATAAAAAACTTGTTATTGTTTTTAGAGGATCAAAATAATCAATTACTTCCACATTTACCTCTTGCATTATAATTTTTTTTGCACAAAATTGCTTGACACTAAATTGTCTATTGGTATAGACAACTGTTGTCTATACCAATGTGCAATAGTACCCTTATACTTTATAATTTCTAGACTTATTTAAAATATAATAAATCACAAACTATCACACCATAACCTACAATAAAATTATTCGATTTGATTTATAACATTTTATTTAATTTGATATCTACTTATTGACATATACAGGGTCATTTAACTGGATTTAACTGGACAAATGAGTTTTTCTGGGAAACGGATGAGAAAAACAAATGATTTTAAAAAGTATCGCATTTTTACTTAAAGGTACCGTAGAAATACAAAAAATATCATTATGTCGCGACGCTACAAAAATGTTTCTTCCAGCAACATACATTTTTTATTATTTCGCTCCAATGATCTTTTAATTTTAAATATTTTTCGTACTTAATATTTTTTTATTTTTGCATTATTTAGAAACTTATAGACAATTCCTAAATCGTTACTTTATTATTAAAGCACCATCTTAAAAATACATAAACCTACTAAATGACACCCTATAATTTAAAATCTTTGGGGTAACCCTCCAATACAACTAAAAAATGAAAATCATTTGCTTTAAAACAAACTTTTAAATTATAGGGTGTCATTTAATAGGTTTATGTATTTTTAAGATGGTGTCTTATTAGCCAAGTAACGATATAGGAATTGTCCATAACTTTCTAACTAATGGAAATATAAAAAAATGTTATATAGCAAAAATATTCAAAGTTAAGGAATTCGATAAAAGAATTGTCCATAACTTTCTAAATAATGGAAATATAAAAATGTTATATATAGCAAAAATATTCAAAATTGAGGGATCTTTGGAGCAGCATATTAAAAAAATCTATATTTCTGGAAGAAGAATGTTTGACGAGTCGCGACGTCTGGCATTGTAATGGTATTTTTTGCATTTCTACCCCACCTTCTTTCAAAAACAGGTAAAAATGCAATACTTTTTAAAATAACTTGTTTTTCTCAGCCGTTTCCCAGAAAAACTCTTTTCTCCAGTTAAATCTATCACCCTGTACTCTTTAAAAGCCCGCTTTTAATATTAAACGTTAATTCGTTTTTTTTTTCTTTAAGTTACAGGTATGTGTTTAGTAGAACTGAAAACATTTACGAGTATTATAAAAATTCATAGATATAGATAATATATTAGATGGCCATACCAATTCGTTTAAAATTGGACAAAATGAACATTTAAAATTGATGATGGACTCTAAATCATCCTTTTATTATGTACCATAATGATGACTGGCAAAGGCATTCTAAATCTAATAGATTTTATGTTTCAGGGCTCATGTACTAATATGGTAGTAGATAAATTAATAGTTAGATAAGTAAAATTGACTGCGAGAAATTTTAATAAATCAATTTATTTAGTGTTGAAGGTTCCCATAGCAAGCAAATTAACCTTTATGTATGCCTAAATTGTTTGGGTCGATTAAATAAAAAAAACTATTTCATTCATGTCTTCTAAGGCGAAATGGATACAAGATAAATATTGGATTTTTAATACCGAGGACATTTAATATATTATATAGATGCCAAACAGGTTATTAGAAATATCAGGATACTAGAAATGAAAAATGGTAGGTGTTAGTAGTAATCATTGTCTGAGTAGCTGAAATATTTACTGTATACGTTAACAATTTCATAACTGACATGCATAAAAGATTCACAAAACGAGATAACTACTATATATCCTTTATTCAATATTCATATGTTTGCATGGTGGTGGCTACCTTCTAGGATATACTGTATAAAAGCTTTGTGTAAAACTCCTGTGAGTTACTAATATTTATTTATGTAATTAATGACACTCTTCGAATAGGGGTTGATTTTATCACGATATTAATTTTATATAATATAATTTTATTTTATAAATAAAAGCAAGATGGAAATGCACTTACGTTTCGTTTTCCTTTAATGCTTTCGTATCTCTTCTTCAATTGACTATACGCGTGTGTGTCTTTTGTGGTGGTCACAATGGACATCCAAATGATTACTTGCACAAAAAGGGGTCTTACACTTCCAAACTTTTCCTGTCAACGGCAAAAATTATCGTCTTCGGTTACAATACACCATTGTTCGAATTAGCACTCATATCCAACCAATAAAACGCGGTGTTGAGATAATCAAAAGTATATGTAATTTTTATCATCATAGGGTATCAATTTATTAAATTTGGACAGTTGTCCAAAGGCCAAGGGGTTTTTAAAGGACAACCGATGCCACCTTCTATATTATAGAAGGTGGCATCGGTTATCTATAACAGTATTTTAATACAGTTCAGTTTAAGATCTCTGAATGTCATTCTCAATTATATGCCAGTTTACTTGCATATAATTGAGTATGACATTCAGAGATCTTTAAAGAGCAAAAAAAGCAAGAAAGAGCTTAAGACAGCAAAATAGATCAAATTAAAACATTTAAAAGGCCCACTTGTTCATAAGAAGAAAAATTTCCTATTAGTAACTATAAATCTTGGAAGAATTTGGTTTTCGTCTGTAGAATATTGATAATAGATTCGATAGGATTTACTTCAAAGAATTCCTCAGAATTAAATTTTGTAGCACGACTATCTGGCATGCTCCAACTTATCCCATTATAATTTCTACTTTTGTCACGAGATATATATACAGGGTGTAACTTTAAGTGGGGGTCATTTTTTTATGTGTAATAGTACACGTTCCCCTGAGTACCAAGCTGCAATTAGTTTTTTTTTTATTCAGATAACTAGCCGAGTTATAATTACTTTTTTAAAATGCACCTAAATGCTGGTGCACGGCGCTACTGAACATCACCTCGTCCAAACAATATTTACAATACTCTGACAGGATACTAGGCGTTTGCGGGGTTGCCATACAATTAATCATATGTGACACAATGAACCAAGTTTTGTAGCCAAATTATTTTTTACAAATCTGCGCTGTTATTTACCATAGTTTTTGGTAAAATTGATTAGGATACGTTACTAAGTTTAAGTACGTAAGATTTTAAAATAATATTTTTATTATGTTTGATAAATTGTAACTAAATAATAATGAATGTATTTACTTAATCTCATAGAACTAAATTGAAGTTTTCAATAAACATGTTCTTACATTTTTTAAAGCACAGCTTAAAGAAAATATCTATGTCAGTGTCAAAATTGTGTAACATTGACCTTGACCGAGTGGAATATGCATATGCACTTTTTTTCCTAAATAGCGCGGGTATAGTCTTTATAATCTAAATTGAAACTGCATAAAAAATTCCGACAAACGATAAAGTGCGTAAACAAAGAGGCCGCCGTCGAAATGCAGGTGTTTCTTTTGTCGGAATTTTTTTCAGTTTCAATTTATAGACTATAACTGAGAGCAAAAAAGGGTCTACGCATTGTGTGGACATCAGACGTGTTTTATTAGAAATAACAATTTTTATTTCTCTTCAGTCTTCAGTGTAAAATGAGATGTGGATGTGAATACAAGTGATTTGTGCCTACGTCGAGAAATATTGAAATTATTTAAATAATATTAAAAATATTATTTAGTGGAGTGTAAGTGTATAACCTAATAAGTTGTTTTTGGTGAAATATTTTCGTGTACTCCTGTGTTATTTTCAGTGTTTATCGATAGTGAAGTGAAGTGATATTCTGAAAAGAAAATGTATACGATTCAAGAGAAGGTGGATATGATTAGAGCTTACTTTTTGTCCGGAGAAAGTGGTGCCGCCGCTAGAAGAAGATATCAGATGGATTATCCAGAGCGACGAGTACCCAACAAAAAAATATTTGTAAGATTGGTGCAACATTTGAGAGATCATGGGAGCTTCGATCGTCAATATGCCAACGTTGGACGAGAACAAACTGAAAGAGTGAGAAATTTGGAACCCGAAATTTTAAACGCCGTTGAAGAGGATCCCGGTACCAGCACTCGAAGAATAGCCACAAGGTATGAAGTATCTCATATGACTGTTCAACGAACGTTGAAGATTAATGGATTATATCCCTTTCATATGCAAAAAATACAATCGTTGAAACCCGAAGATTTACCAAGGCGTGTAGAATTCTGTGAATGGTATCAGAGAAAATGCAACGAAGAGGGAGACAACTTTTCTAATTGTGTATTATGGACCGATGAAGCGGGTTTTACAAGAGATGGAATATTTAATATTCATAACACACATTTTTGGTCTGATGAAAATCCTCACGCGACGAGAGAGATACATAACCAAGAAAGGTTTTCAATAAATATTTGGGCAGGAATAATTAATAATACTCTGATAGGACCCTACATAATGGAGGATAGACTCAATGGTGGAATTTACCTTAATTTTTTAAGAGATGGACTGGAAGATTTACTGGAAGACGTACCATTGAATGTCAGAAGAGATATGTGGTATCAACATGATGGAGCACCACCACACAGCGCACGAATTGTTACCGAATGGTTAAACGAAAATTATAATAATTGGATAGGACGTTTCGGACCCGTACCTTGGCCACCAAGATCGCCAGATTTAAATCCTTGTGATTTTTATCTGTGGGGACACATGAAAACTTTAGTTTATGCATCGCCAATAGAAGATATTGAAGAACTACGTCGAAGAGTGCGTAATGCAGCGGATCACATAAGACAGAATATGGATCTTAATAAGGTAAGACACTCCATGATGCGACGTGTTGAAGCATGTTTAGATTGCAACGGAGATAATTTCGAACACCTGCTATAGGTAAGTTGACAAATTCATTTATTACCATTTACCGTTATTTATTTTTTGTTTTCTGTTGAATGTTACTGTTTTATTAGTTACTTGTATTTAAGCAAATTGCATTTTTATTTATGTGGGACAATAGGGCTCCTGGCTAACACCCACTAAATAAAAGTAACGCACCAAAGAGCTATACCTCATAGGTGGTGTGGAAATTCGCTTTTTAACGAGAGATTTGACAACGGTGCATCTCCCAACTGCCTGAGAGCGGGCACCGCTTTCTTTAGGTGGGGTTCACTCGGGTCGGATTAAAGACATGTTGAGCGCTGTTCAGTGGCGGGGTATCACGATACGGAAAAAAAGGTTAAAAAAGATATTCAATTTTCACAACAGAATTTCAAAAAAAAAAACTGTAGTTATGCGCTCATACACTTCAAAGGAAGCCCCCATATAAATATGACCCCCATTCAAAGTTACACCCGTATATAATATCGAAAGGAAAACTTTTTAATTCACTGAGAAACTCTTACAACTTTTCTTTAGTAAGCATTTTAGCTATATGTTTGTCATTATTTATAGAATATTATTCCTATACCATTTGGGCAAAGCAAACTTTAAAATAAGATATTTTGAGAGGAGAATATGTGGGTGAGGCATGGTGAGGTTGTCTGATGTCTAAAAATGATTCAAAATTATGACAATATTTTATGCAAGAGTTGTGTTTCGTTTCAGTTAAATTTTATATGTTACAAAGTTTTGTTATGATCTTGTTCTCCTTTCTGTGGGTCGGCTTCTCTAAGACGAATCCTAAGTCACTGAATCCCAATAATTGTGTATTGATTACATTTCACCCATATTTTATGGCTCGATTTTTATATAGTAGGTTGTATTTAAATCCCTGTTACAAGAAAATTAGAAAATTGGAAGATATACTGTACAGCAAATGAAGCGCAACACCTATTTCTAGGGTAAAACTTTACTGTCCATATTTTTTGAACCGTTTAATTTAAAGAGGTTATTTGTTTGATTTACAAAATATAGATTTAACCTTCTGAAACATTAGTCTTGGTTTTAGAAATCTTCATTTTTTATTTAAAACATTTGAAAAGGTAATGCGGGATGTTTTATATCGTATTTTAAATATATTTCTGCATTTTATCAGAAGTACGGAAATATTAACAGTAGAATAGCTATGGGCGTGCGGAGCTAAAAACGCGTGTATTTTTAAAGGGACCTAAATTTTGCAAAAAAGTGAGTAACTTTACCCCCTCCACTCCCACTTCAACCCGTCGAAAACGTCAAAAACGTCACACAAGGTCGACCTAGCGTCACGCAGGGTCGACGCACCGTGACGCAGGGTCGACGCACCGTGGACGCCGAGTTGACGCAGTTGACGTCGAAAACGTCAAAAACGTCACACAAGGTCGACCTAGCGTCACGCAGGGTCGACGCACCGTGACGCAGGGTCGACGCACCGTGGACGCCGAGTTGACGCAGTGTCGACCCTGCGTGACGCTAGGTCGACCTTGTGTGACGTTTTTGACGTTTTCGACGGGTTGAAGTGGGAGTGGAGGGGGTAAAATTACTAACATTTTTGCAAAATTTAGACCCCTTTAAAAATACACGCGTTTTTGGCTCCGTACACCCATAGCTATTCTACTATTAACTAACTTAAAATATGCCAAAACTATCCACTGAACCCTTGAATTAAATAATTTTTAATTTAATTTTCGATTTACTATCGATTTTTCCCATGTAAATCGTCAATGCGTGATTAATCGTGCCTGGAGAAGATTTCGAGAGTGCGGAGTGCGGGAGAGCAAATTTTTTATATGCTTGAGATCGTGCTAGGAAAATCACCATCAGAATTTATTTTTCTGAAGTTTATTCAATTGCAAGCAAGAAGGCAAAGAACTATGAATTGCTATTATAAGAGCAGTAGCAATATTACATGCTACTGAAATGTAGTTTTACAGTTTATGTTCTACTATTATTTTTATTTTCGAATTTATTAAATTACTTGTGTTTTGATGCAGTGTTCAATTTGATCAATTTTCAGTGTATCAAAAATCAAAGGGTTTCAGAAATATCCTTATATTTATTAAACTAAAAGCGATAAGAGAAAGGAATAAAACTTACATATATACAATATACCAGGTTATCAAATAAAAGTGTAACAACATTTCCATTATAGTATATTTTTAATATTATTTATCAGCTTATTTAACTGTTTATATTTTTCATTATATAGGAAAAATTAAAAAGAAACATGTATTAAAGACAATACGTTGGGGTTATATGAAGATATGCCGTTGTAATTCAATGTTGGTGGCTGCATATTGCACGCAAAGAAGTTGTTTTCGACATATCTTAAAATAAAAAGTTATTCCTTTGCGTACCTAGGATTATAGGTAATGAAGAAAATTAAAAATTTATTGATTCCTAAATATTCGATAATTTTATTAATAACTTATCCCTTAGTTAACGTTTTGTCTTAATTGCTATATAAAGAAAGATATAAACATTTCCATTATTTCCGAAAAATCCACAAACATATTTAAAATTCGACGAAAAAACATAATCCAGCCCAAATAATCTACGCAGCATTATTTTTGTCTCAAATAAAAAAAAATTGATTACGTCGCAGAAGGTAAAAATCTATAAAACAAAAAAATAACCTCTTTATATGAAACGGTTGAAAAACATATGGGCAGTTAAAATTTCACAATAAAAATAGAGTTTCACTTCATTTGCTTTACAGTATATTTCGATTGTATTGCAAAACTGTCGAGAGAACTGAAAGGAAATGACGTAAAATAAGTCTTATGCTAACGAGTTTTGTTAATTGTAATTGTAATGCAATTAATAATAGGTATATAACCAAATTACTGCAACTTTTCCTGCAAGTGCTATATAAGGGAAATCATTAAGGAGCCTAATTATAATTTGATTTAAGGTTGTGTATACCCGCTTACCTTAAAAGCTGGTAATACTGAAAATTGTTAATTATTAATCTTAGCCGAAGTAAAATGATCAGTATATTGCTTAAATAGAAAGTTCGTCGAATTTACTGCACTTTAAGAAACAACTGTCTAACACATAGAAGGTGAAAAAACGATATAATTAATTTAAAAAAACATACGTAGCTAGGTACGTACGAGTTTAGATTATTAATTTACAAACATTGAATAAATTGGTGACACTTACGAGGCACTTTAGAGGAAAACTATATAAGAGTTTTCGTCATACTTCGGCTTGCCCTACCTTCTCCGAAATTTAGAATAGGTACTCATATCGGAAACACCTTATATACAGTATATTCAGTTCTACACTCTGTATAACATTTTTTACCAAAAATCATTATCCGCCACACAAGATACGAATTTCAAAATTTGTTTCGATTAGAATCGGCTAAGACATTTCCGAGATGCAGCCTCTTAAGGATGATGAAAGAATTACCTACCAACTCATTCCACCAGCAGTTTATACTAGGAATAAAAAAATTGTTATGAGTTACTCAGGCAAATTAAAATAATCAAAATTGCTTCCCCTAATGAGTTCTCATGTCTGTTTCGCTGAAAGTGTTACTTAAACTCCCAACTTTTTTCTTAACTGGCCGATAATTGGAACGTTCACGTTACTAGACCTTTCATTCATAAAATTAATTTCATCAGATATTTTATCTGTCACAATTTGTGGTGTGTTATGAAATAGATAATTTCATGAATATTTTCTCATATATATCATTTTATTTAATTTCAAGTAAATACGTTAAAAAACGGTTTGAAAACTAAATGCATATTTTATTCGAAACGGGGGAATTAACGGTAAAACATATCCATTCCAATTAACTTAACGCATCTTTTCAATAAAGTGCTTTGACATCCGTGTATAAACTGAATATAAATAAGCATGAAGATGATTAATGTCTCGTTTTATGCAAGTTTATAACTTATAACTAATATATAGCTTTGCACATTTGACCTTGATGCTAAGATTCAGAAAACTGGAGTGATATTTGCATAACATGTATGGCAATAATTTAGACTAAATTTTGATGTGATCCTAGCAATTACTTTGATATTTAATTAATTTCAAGCCAGAGTTTGGCGTTTTCATCCCGGCAACAGGGACGAATTAAGTACAGGATGATTCACTAATTTTGACCCCCTTTTAGCTTTTTTGTTTACAGAATTATAAAAAACATGAAATATAAAAGTTATACGATGTTTTATGAGGTTTTCGAAAATGATAGTAGAAAAACAAATAAAGCCCAAACAAAATGGCCGCGGATGTTAACTTTGTTAATTTAAATGGAATACCCTGTATATTTTTTGCTTATTTGGATAGAACGTTTTCTCACGAATACAGTAATATAGATCTTGATGCGTCTATCCTTAATAATAACGGAGATATGACAAAAAAAGTGAACCACAAGAGCGATGTGCTAGAAAGAGAATATCGATTCCTTGCCAGACACAGTCTTTCTCCAACACATCACTGTTATGGCGCACTTTTTGGTAGTAATTATGTATATGATTTCCAAGTAGTTGTAAGCATTTTTAATCTCCTATTAATTATTTAAGGGTAAATGTGGTTCGGTAACTAAAATATTAAATGTTAAATAAGGTCTTTTCTTGTTCGGAACAGGAATTTTCAAGATGACATCTAAGAATAGATAGAGCATCTAGTGAGCAACTTCAACAGGCTATTAATCAAATCAATGGTATAGTATGTCAGTAAATAGAGCATTTAAAGAATACAATATTCCACGACTTTTCGTAATAATTATATTCGAACGGGTAAGAGGGAGAAAAAGTTAGGTGGGTGCCTGGATGGTGTCTGTTACTTTGACTAAGTTGGAAGAAAATGAGCTGTGCTCTAAAATATTCTGATTAGTAGAAATAGGAATGCCACATACTCTGGAAATTTTCCGCAGAGCCAATGGTTTCATACATATGTTAAAGAGAAGAAAATATAACTTAAATGTATTTTAATAGTTCTATAGCAGACAGAGAGTTATTTCTAAATAGGCAAGATATCTGCAGTAAGAAACCACAAAATACTAAATTACAAGGACCAGATCACAAAAATGTTATTTAAGAGTCATAAGAAATGCGCAGTATTGTGTAAAGGCACAATACACAGAATATCGTATGTATACCATGCATGTTAAGTGTAATGTTACCGTTACGTATCATTGTTGTAAAAACCTTGTGGCCAAATTTTCACATTTCAAATTGGAGTAGTCTCTGATATATTCTAGATATTGGTCACCGCGAAACACTCTGTATATTCACCTATATATAAGTATACAACCAAACATTTTAAATAACAACAGGACATGCCATCTAGACAAACATATACTATTATGCTGTTGTTATTTCACTTTTTTGCTGTAGAGCTAATTAAGTAGGTACCTTTTATAGATTTTAGATTCCATCTAAAGCCGGCTCTGTATTATTAAATATTTAATTTTAATATATTCTGTTATTATCCCAGTGTCTCGTAAGGTGATACACATTGAGTGTCAACAATATCGAATATTAATATCTAAATTATATAACCATAATGAAAATGGATACATAAATTAATATATATATATGTATATACATTTTCTCGTTCTATTAAATTTAAAGTGGAAAGGAAACACGTGCACTAATTTAATATCACAATATTTACAGCTCCGTTGTCACATTTTTAACATAATTATATGTAGTTGAATAATGGGAGATGTATATATATCTTCTAGTGCCTGTACCTACTCATCTGCAAGTTCATAAAAATATTATTAATGAGCGTACATTCCTTTACGTATGAGCTATAAATGCAAGGCATCCTTTTAGCAAACTTAGTACTACATTTTACCTTTAAGTTCTCTTCCACACAGTAATCGAAATTAAATACCACGCTCTTTCAGTTTTAAATGTGCTTTAGAATACTCACTGTCTATACTACATTTAGAAATATTATAAGAGAATCGCCGCGCAACTTTTTGAAATTTTAATAAATTGAATGTCTAATTTATGATTCAATGCAGTTGGAAGAATAAACGATACAGAATGTTTCCTAAGAATCCTAAGTAATCTGAAATTCTAAAGAAGATATCATAGTATTCATAAAAAAGTAATCAGATTCAAGTATTTCATAAAATAGAGTATATTTCCTTATTTGTCCTTTCGAACTTATTTCATATGTGGATTAATTTTCGAGATACAAGGCATTGAAATTAAATTTTTTTTAATCTCTGGACAAATTCAAAATTCCCTTCTTAAATTGCATTCATTTACAGACCTTTTGATAGAAGGCATATTTTGACTCTCACCATTTTTTTCAGCAGTATTAGGGGCAAGCGTACAGGTAATCATATTACTATTTTTATGAAATAATAATGTACGCCACTGCTCCCCTGGATTTTTAATATAACTTTTTGAATTATTTCTTAGATGCATATAGATACCTAGTATCTTAAAAAAATTATCTTGACATTTTTTGATTTAGATTTAGATAGAAAATGTCATTTTAAAATTAAATGCAGTACTCCCAATAAAAATCATGTGGAATTTAAAATAATTTTGTAGTAGCTCATGAAATGAGTTTATTTTATCAAAATTACTTCTGTCACGTTTTGTTAGCGCAATTAGTTGTCAAATGTAGATATCTCAAAAAAAAAACATGTAATTTTAAAATTAAATACATTACAATACATACAGGCGCCAATAAAAATCATATGCAATTTAAAATAAGTTTTAGTAGCCTATGCAATGTGTTTCTTTTACTTCAATTGAGGAGGCCTCCTTTTTCACTATTTCAAATTACTTAGAAAACTCCTTTAGGAAATAAGGTTGGTTCAGTATATACAATATAAATCACATTAACACAGTAGTTGTTTTTATAAAATTTTCACTTATAATTGCACAAGAGGATTGTACTTTACCGGATAAATTTGGATTGTTTAATAAGAAGCTGTTGCATAGCAATTAGACGAGAAAAACTGTCAACTATTAAATACGCGACACCGAAGGTGGAGCGTTTTTAAGTTGACAGTTTTTCGAGTCAAATTGCTAAAGGAAACAGTTTAGAATTTAAACAATACAAATTTATCCGGTATCAATACAAACATCGAGTGTAATTCGGTAGGACAATTTAATGAATAAGAAATTTAGAAACATATGAATGCAAACTTTATTTATGAAACACTAAAAATAAACACATTTATATTTAAGCATCACCGAATAGATTATTGCTAGTGTTTAATAATTCAATAACTTGTTGACCGAAATGTCAAACTATTTATTTTGGCAACAGACACCGCGATAATTTATTAAAAAATGAATAAGTGAAGAAACCACTAATGCATTTGTCGCTGTCAAAGTGACAATTGCACTGTGGCATATGCGATTTTTTATATATAAATTAAATTGTCACTTTAATTTGTTAACATAACAATTGTTTCGCCCCACAGTGGCGAAACAATTGTATTGAACAGGTATTGTATTGAACAATGCGAATTGTTCAATACAATACCAATACGCAATACCAATTGTATTGCGAACAATTCGCAATACAATTATTGGTATTGTATTGCGAAGGTATTGTATTGAACAGTATTATAGGTGTAAACATATTCGATAGATAAAATTCGATATTCGATACATAAAAAGGGATTACGGCTTTCTAAGAAATTCGGTTATGGGTTATTCATTAGTAGTTTTTAGTATTTAAACTAATGTGAAGCTTGTGGTACTGATAATAGGAGCCCTCGGTGGAGCAAGAGATACACTACTTTCGGAACTGAAGGTCACACCGACATGCTGAAATTCGGCAAACTTCTAGCCGGGTGAATGCAGAAGGCGGTCATTCCGGGTTCATTACGTCTACTGACGGTAGACGATTCCCAGACTCAGTAGTTATTCACTTCGCAGACGTGGGGAATAGCTACGGAAAACCATGAAAACCATCAAAATAATAAAAGTAATAATAATATCAGTAATACGCAAACTGGATAATTCACAGTTATTGTTGTAGAATTCGTAGTTATTTAATATTAATTTTATTTTTGTGAAAAAAAAATGGAATTTTTGGCTGACCTTTGTTTACTAAATGATCAAGTAAAATATCACACCTTACAAAAGTGGGTGTTCGACAACATTTCCAGGATCAGTGATGATTGCCTCCAGGCATCAATGATTGGCCTTAGGCGAGGAATTAAAGTAACAAAAATCATATAACTAGATAATCAATTCTAAGCTTTAAAGGGTAGGTACATTTTAGTAAGTTATGCAATTTTTTAGTTTTGTAGCAACGTAATTTTTTAAACAATCGTATATTTTAATACATTTAAATACACACATTGAGTTCAATTATTTTAAAAGAACGTACAAAATATTGTGAAAACTGTATTTTAAGCCCACCATGTATCAGCTGACATAAAAGAGTGCACGACACACCTTAGTTGGAAAAAAGTCATTGAAATTTTGTACTAATAAACTAAAATACGTCTACAATAATCAGAATATCCAAATACTTAATAATTAATGCAATAGAACAAAGAACTTAGAATTTTTCTAAGTGGAGCAAAAATGTGTGACCGTTAAGTCCTTAGGATGATGTAATATCTATTTATAAATCAAATAGAATTATGAATTACCTATGTATATAATGTATTTATTTCTCTCTGTTATAATATATAGAACACTTTTCAGAAAAATTATTTCAGAAAACAGCATTATTCTATTTAAAAGGTACGTTTTAAAAAATATAAAAAGTGGAAAACGTATACTTAAAAAGAAATTGATCAGGAAACTTTTATTTGTTGTGGAACAAGAAACATAATAGGTGTATAACGCTAGAAATGAGTTGGATTAAAAATCCAATAGCGTAGGCTTTATATTTATTTATTTGAAGCTGTTCCGATCTATTGGCCCTCCTCACTGTCGTAAAGAGTGAAGAAAACTGATACTGGTGTTTCGGAAGGGACATACCCTTAAAGTCAGTGTTATTACAATCGGTGAGATATATAGTACGCCATCTAGGATCAATAAATTCAATATAGACACGATTGCATGTCCGCAGGAAATAGAGTGGTGCTTAATATCCTCATAGGTTATATCCCCAAATCTCCGTCTATCATTGGATGTTAGGGATAATAATTAACATTCAAGTGCCCTTGTGCATATATTTTACTAAGTAGTATAACCTGTCTAATTCTAGGGCAGTTTATAATTAAGTGCTGGTGAAATATCATAGTTTTATGGTACAGGTCTGTGCTTTCACAGAGCAGCACTTTTACAGACCTATGTTTAACCCGGGTCTGTATTTTTACAAACTTGTGAAACAAAGACTCGTTGAAATACAGACCTGTAAAATAAGTTTAACATGCCTTTAAAAGAACAAACCTGTACCCTACGTCTCTGTCATTTTATCAATATCGATTGTCGATCTACCGTAGTATGTCAGAATTAGCTACTGATTTACTGTTGTAGCTGTGTATTGAATTTTCTAGAATACCTATATATACCATATACAAGCATTTATAAGTCTTTAAAGAGCATGTAATGTAGTTGGTTTGCATCGAGTATGTGAGCTCACTTTACATCGAGAGACAAAGGGATTCCAGATCCAAACTGAGGCAGTGCGATAATGACCTATTATAACTGTATTGTTGAATTCGGTTTTTTAAGTTGCAGTTTATAAACATAAAGTATTTAAGATATAGAATTAGTTGCACTTACTTATTACTCTTGCTAAAGCACTCGCAGGTGCTTATCAATATTTGCCAAATCTTGACACACTTAATTTTTTAAAATCATGAATTATGTAAATTTTTAGTGTCCTATTTCATAACATCATGTAAAATTTTGTATCAAAAAGTTTCCTCATATGCAAATAAAAACCAATACCCAACCAAAGCAGACAAATGTAAGTCCCTATAATTATATATTCGTAATTATAAACAAAACCATACGATATTATTATTACACCCGTCAAGAGCTTTGTAAAAATACCTTTCTCTAAAATGTTGACAGAGGCTTGTATGTAATTCCCCCATTTGTCATACACATCAAGCGCAAATTCTAAGCAACACATTCCTAGATCATTTTTTAAGTCACCACCCATTCTGAAGCATTGCTGACAGTGCCTTGCAATTCGTATATACTCAGCCCATCCATTATCTCAGCAGAGGCGAGTTTAAAAAATTGTGGCGACCGTAACTCATTCGACAGAAAACGCTGTCTAGGAACAATGGAGCTTTGCCATGCTTTTGCACAGATGGGTGATTTGAAAATTAACGACTGCTACGTACCGTCGCTATTTATTATTTTCGATTGAAATTCTTTACGGATTAGTTCTGTTATACGTACACAAGACAAGACGGGAACAGGAAAACTATAATTTGTTGATCAATATAATTGAGAACTCACTTCTGAGGCGAGAATGGAAAATAAAATAATCACTACTGCGTATCCGATCTGTCACTGTAATAAGTTTAACTAAATAATCTGTTAGTTATTTATTACTTTGCCTATTGTATTGAGCTAAGAAATGGGTTAAAAGCTTCTGCATCCACGATATTTAATTGGCGTACATAATGTGTTAAATAATTTAATTGACAATTTATTATATCCGTATTTCTATTACTCTCATCTGACTACTCACTAGTTCACTCCCTATTACTGCTTTGCTAAATTCTTGCTTTAGTACGCCGTAGCAAAGGAGATGCCTGATTTATTGGCACTGCTCTTTTCCCACTGTCAGGCAAATAGATGCCAGTAAGCCAGATGTAGTCCTCCTCAATTAACAGCTCTATACAATATTTGTTATACAGGGTTATTCAGAACCTATCCATAATAAAATTTGGGGATGTTCAACAAACATATAGAAATGTGGTAGTGCAAAAAAAAAATTTTTGGCGGGGTCTGAAAACTATTTAAAAATTTTTCATTGCACGCCGCTGGATACTGGTACACTGTAATGGAGTGACCTTGGGACTGACAATGCAAACTAGCTAGCACGAAAAAAACCGGCGCACCCGGCGCAAAAAAGATTTGTAGCGTTTTTACTTTAAAATAAACTTAAAGATAGATAGGCGTTCCAGGTACAAAAAACTTGTTTACTGTTTTTTGTCGGAATGTGGTATATCCGATGTCGTTGAAGTACAGTTGCCCATCTACGTAGTCCTTTTTAATGGTATAACTTTAAACATTGTTTACGGGAAATCCTAATTACTTTTATTAAAATTTTTTTGGTGATATCGATTTCTTATTTAAGGATGCACATATCCTCAAAGTTTTAGAGATGAGTTCTGAATAACCCGATATAAAGTTCTCGGCACCTACTGAGTATAAATTTTACTTAAAAATTGAGGAAACATGGACAAAGTATCTGCACTTTGAACTTCACTTTGAAATAATTACACTATTAAACTAATGGTACTGATCACTGGAGTCCTTGGTGAAGATAAATACACTGATGCCTATTTCTGGGTATCCTTTATTTAAAATGAAATTTAAAACTAGCATCTTAAAAGTCAGTATTAAATTTGTAAATATTGGTCTAACTTGGTATTGGCATTATTATTATTTTTATTATTATTTTTTTTTTGTTTAAATCCAGTCGACGGGTTCCCTGGCTCCGATTCTCAGGGTCGGCTACTGGTGGTTATCAGTAACTACTGACTCCAGGAGTCGTGTGCTCTGAGTAGCCGTAGTGAACCCAGAATCACCGCATTCTGCATTCTTCCGGCTAACAGATCTGCCGAATTTCGGCATGCCGGTATGATCTTCAGTTCTGAAAGCAGTGTATCTCTTGCTCCACCGAGGGCTCGTATAATCAGTACCACAAGTTTCACAGAATGTTCTGAATGGAGCCTGCGGAGTTCATAAATTATAATATATGTGATGTGCAATGGCAATATCAAATTACTTTTATTCTACAAAAGTGCAAAAAGTTACTACTTTTTGCACTACCTACTGTGCCAAAAGCTTAACTTTTTGCACGATTGCAGAAACAACATATTATGTGTGCAACATATTATGCAAAAAGCATATCTGTTGCACTCAGCATGATTGCAGCTCTCGATTTTGTCTCGAGCTGCAAACTTTATGCATCGTGCAAGAAATACACACTTTTTGCGCTAGTTGCAAAAATAACTATTTGGTACTCTACAGTAATCTCTTTCTTGTGCAGATGCTATGATGAACTTAAACAGACCCGAAATGGCCTTCTTTTATACAAAATAATTTAATGTTATAGTGTCTTATTTGCGTGGATGAGAAAAAATATATTTTTTATCCTACACTATCAGAAAATCATATTTTCTAGAGCCTTTAGCGGCGCGAAAGTAGGCATTTTCACGGCTAGGCGCGAAATTTTTTTAACTTTTCTGTCAATAGGTGGCGCCTCCATTATTTGTCATCGTAGCGTAATTTAATTTCGCATTTTAAAGTAATTTTAAGTGAACACATCATTATTGTTACCATTAATTATTAAACAATGGACGAGACAAGTATCCCGGAGACATTTCAAGCTTCTGAAAGATATGAAAGCATGGAAGAAACTGTATGGAAACTTCACTTGTCAGAGAACCTCCAGAAGTGACATATCATCAAGAATATCATGATTTAATTTAAACAACAGTTTTAGAACAAGCCCGGTTATTGAGTTTATGTGAATAAGGTATTGCCTTTGCTGATTGCACTATTCATAATCCTGTATTTAATATCAATATTTCAAAGAACTAATTTTTTTTATAAATTATTTATTGTTATAAAAAACTTTTGAAGTTTATCCCGGGGACATTTCAAGCTTCTGAAAGTGATGAAAGCATGGAAGAAACTGTATGGAAGCTTCACTTGTCAGAGAACCTCCAGAAGTGACATATCATCATGAATATCATGATTTAATTTCAACAACAGTTTCAGAACAAACCCGGTTATTGAGTTTATGTGAATAAGGTATTGCCTTTGCTGATTGCACTTTCATAATCCTGTATTTTAATATCAAAATTTGACAAATTTTTTTTTGTAAATTATTTATTGTTAAATAAAAAAGTTTGACGTTTATGATTTTTTTCTTGTGTGGGATAAAAAATGTTGTGTGCACCATGGTGGGAAAGTGGTTTTCCGGGCTTCTAGAAGTGGCCAGGCTCGGCTTCGCCTCGCCTGTCCACATCTTCTGTCAGCCTCGGAAAACATTCACTTTCCCGCCTAGGTACACAATATCCTACTGTTAAATACATCAATACTCGGTTTTTTGTCATTGAATTCTTGTGAATTTGAAATATCTTGTAAAATTTGAAATTTTCTTTCGAACTTCTGTTTCACAAAAAATAACAGTTTTATTTTTAATTTTCCGCAGTGTCTATCTCTCTAAATAAGAGCCCAGTTACGTTAAATCCAATGTGTTGGGTAGTTTACACATTTTAACTTGACACAATTATGTGTCCCACTTCTACTGTAGTTTTTTTCTCGAACAGGTTTTCTGGACACTGAATATTTAACAATGATTTAAAGTTTGATAATTCTTTTTCAGAAAACGAAGGATAAGCTATTTATGTTACTAAAAATATTTAAAGAATGTTTTTAGGACTTTAATCGCATTAAATCAAGATAACTATAAAGCAAATAATCGTAAATTGTGCAGGCATTTACCTTGCAAGATGTATACAAGTTTTTCATTACACGAATGCATGAATTATTTTATTTCTCCTTGAATATAATGGCAAGATTGATTGAAGTTCGGAAATATGACCTTTCATGAATTAAACAGTGTTATTTAGATATATAAAACAATTTATTTTATTGTTTACAAGTACGTCAGTAACTGTATTTTGATTTAGTAGAGTGTTACCATCAACGTACTTAAAAATATTATTTAGTCTTCATATGTTTATGTCAAATCAGAACAAGATAATATATTTTTTTATGTTCATCAAGTATCTAGTGTTATAACGGAAATAATTACATATTTACATAATATCTGATGAAATCAATACCGTTTTGTTCTTGGTAACAATTCCGCATTATTTTGGATATTCCAGGCATGCGCAATTCATTTTACTTGCACTGACTGATTTGCGGCCGGTAAATGCAACATTACAGTACCTGATATTGTAATCTTTTACCGGACTATTATTAGGAGTTGTGTTTTTTATTTTAAAACAATTCTTGTTATTTATCCGCTTTAATTTAGTAACACTAAGTCAGGCAAATATAAATAATGCTTTTCTACCCATTTCAGTGAAGCTACGATGTTAGGGAATTTATTTAAAATTTCCTAAGCACTTCATTATTATAATCTAAAGAAAATTATGACACCTCAAAAAGAAGAAAATAGTTATAATCAGTAGATGCCACTGAATGTTATCTTGCATGTCAAGGCTGTTAAGATGGTGATGCTATTTGAATATTGTGAGATTTTATTGTATTGGTTTAAAATTTACAATAATTCATTTTTATTTCAAAACGGCGACACTATAAAATAGGATTATTATAAAATACACTTCCGATAAGTGTTTACAGTACTCGTTTATACTTTCCGGACTCAACTCCTAAAGTCTTGTCCGTAAAAAAACTCGTATTGTAATACCTCACTACCGGACTTGACGTAAAATATTATTTTGTCACTCGTGGTATAGAAATTAAGAACAAAAAACTATGCGACGGAAGTATCTATGTAATTCAAAATTTATTTCTAACACATCCGATTGATGGTCTAAGCAAGAAATTTAGAACTTTTTTATTCCACAGACTAGAAACTTCCAATTTCCTTATAATTCCATGTTATTGTAACAAAATGCAATGTATTTGTATTTTTTGTATTTTTATGCAGAGTATATGTATACGAAAATGTGTCAATAATTAAGTTTTGAAAAATGTCTGTTGTTAAATCATTTATTTTATTGTATACCAGAAACAGGGAAATAAAATATAAAATTAAAAGAATACCAACGAGACAAATTTAATTCCTATAGGGTGTTTACAGTTAGTGATTCGTAATTTATAAGTAGTTTAAAATACAGACTTTTGCGAATATGTAAGTTAAAAATTTAAAAGGTTCAGCATTTTACCAATTATTTTTTTAAAGATAGCTCGATATTTTCTAAGCTCCTCTAATAGTTTTCAAATTATTTTTAATAAATGTTCGAATTAAAATGAATTGTTTTTTATGTGTTTTTCTATTCTTGCTAAAATTGGACTCTATAAACAGCAACTGCCAAATAAGTACTATTACTACTCAATTTTCAATACATTTTCTAATTAGGATACATCTTTCTCTCATTTGACTGTTTTTTTTTCAATTTTGCTAATACAGGACGTTAATAAACAACAGCGTCAAATGCGTAGGTACTATTTATGTTTATAACCCTCTATAATTAACCAGTGTTTTGTTATGACCGTAAATCAGTTCCAATCATCTCCAGATGGTGGCAACTTCCTTGGCGAAACGCGCGTTGAGTGCAATATAGTGTTTTGATGTTATGTGGAGAACTACGTCAGTGTTATTTTCATACCAAAGGTCCCAACCCCTTTCAAGAATTTAAGTTTGTGGAGGAGATAATTTTTTAGACACAGTGTAGAATATTCAATGAAAGTAGCGCTACTTATATTGTTAAATATTCCACAAAAATGTATACTTATCCTAAATTGTGAATCGCTAAAACTTAATATTAATTTAATAGTTTAACCAGCTGATTGCATACCTAAGACTTAAAGAATTATTAGGGAATCTAGTCACACTAACCAAACTCACAAGTCCTAAAATATATATCATATAGTTACACTTGACTATTCTAGTGAATATTAATGTTAATGAGGAAGATTTAACAAAAAAATATTATTTAACTTATAATCTATTTAAAACTAAGGATGTTCTAAAATGAGACAAAAAAAGATTTTTAGTACTCAGTTGCTTCCATTACTCCACAGCGATTTATTTCATTTTGTATTTTTATGCTGAGGGTCTTCACTAGCCGTTTTTGTTTTTTAAATGAAACACCCTGTACATTATTACATACTTGAAGAACCCATTACTTCACGAATATATCGATCTATAGGGTTTTATTCATATAGAACTTATCTATCTTTAATAGCAAGGGAGAAACACTGAAGCTTCTGTAGCCAAGCTCCAGCACATTGCTCTTACGGCACACTTTTTTAGTTACACTCCCTGACTATGGAAGATAGTCATAAAACACTGAATGACACTATTCGTGAAGAAACTGGTTTTCCCGTAGTAGATATTTATATCTCTGTAATGCGATGCTGTATTGCTTTTTTGATAAAGGAATTGAATTCCTTGCCCAAAATTAGGAAACACTTTCTACTTTTCCGATATCTTCATATAAAACAAAGTTACGGTTTGACCTAACATTTTCGTATGATTATTCGTACATTTAGATACTTAAGTTTCAAAGCTTCCCATTGAATAAAAAATAAAACGTTAACATGAAGACATCCATTTCCTTTGGTTTGAAACCTTGTATGTCCTTCATATGAACACTGAATAATTATTAAGGTAGGTATTATTTGATTAAATACAAAAATGTTTGAATATTGATATTTACACAATTCAAATAGATAAATATTTCACATTTATTAAAAAAGTAATTATTTGTAGTACTCAATACCTAGATATTCTTCCATCGGTCTAATTACTTTAGTAAGTTATTTCTTTGTGAAACCTAAGTTACTCCCGCATGATTTTACATATTCTAAAACAGAAATCATTAATATGCACATATTTTAAGACCGTGTTTAATAAAATGTAGCAATGTGACATTCCTATAATTTAAAGTATTTTATTAGAGAAATAATAGAATAGTTGTTAGTGTTGTCTTTAAGAAGTAAATTAGTAAATTAACAATTTTATATTACCTTCATTTACTAAGACATAAGTGACGCATTTAAAGGAAAATCTTAAGAAAAAATTGCTTAAACGGAAGACTCATTTATCTTCTTCTATATGTACCTACCTAGTAATATATTATTACCTGTCACTGTCAGTCTAACAAAGACTAATCTGTTTTACAAATCTATTAGTTATTCATTAGACACAATGAAACGGAATATATTTAGCTGTCACTAGATTTAGCTACCATAAAAAATAATCTTAAGAATAAGATATTTCTTACCACATAGTTACAACTCATTCGGAAAAGTTTTAGGACAAATCCTATTTAAAAATTATTAAAAAGAGGAAATTAAAAATACCTAAGAATACCTTGTCTGAGAATTTTTAATAAAAGAAGGTGGATATATAAACGTGTGGAATTCAGTTTTGACTGAATTGAATGCATTCATTTATATTTATGTTGGAATGTTTGGTATCTTTATGTTTTAAGAGATTTTATCCAAGTAGTTGCAGTCTACAGAAAGATGGAGCTGATTATTATCTACTTACTTATGGCAGACATTTATTTGGCTCAATTTGTTAATATCCGAGTGTTTCAAGTAGCTGTTTCTACCACATTTTACTTTAATGATGAAGTTTAAATGGGCAGAAATTAATCTGAGGATGATATAGTGCAACCCATACGTTTACATGGGGCTAATTTAATAAAATCCTTTTCCACTGATACACATGGCAATATTAGTAGTATTCGTGATAATTTTAAATTATCCTCATGCAACGCAAGTCTAAGTAAAGATATTTAACATGCGGATACACAAGAAATATTAAGCACAACATATTTAATTACAGAAATAGAAGTGAGTATGGGAACATATAATTGTACTCAATACTCAATATTAATACCCAAAAAAAGCATTGCTCTCCGTTATTAGTCAAAACTGAAGTAAAATTAAATAAAATGTGATGGTGGATCATAAGATTTCGTGTAACTATGTGCCATATCATAGCTATTGTAATTTTTTCATAATACAACTAAAATTGCAAACAAAAAATACTATTGTCTGTTAGAAAATAGTGCAACATAGAGAAAATTAATCATTTTAATTAGAAAAGTGTCTTACTGTTTGAAACAGAATTTCATGATCTTGTATTAATGATAATTGAAAACGAGTTATTGCGCAAATTACAAATAAATGCTTTTCAGATTTTACAGGATATTTCAGGAGCTATCCAATATATTGTAGATATGCTTTTAACATAATGTTTGATATTTTTATATCTAAAGACTTCCCTCTTCCTTGCAATTGCTCCATTTTCATAAATAATCAAATAATATAGTTATAAGTTCATTACAATGTAAAAGACAAAGGAATCAGGATATACTTCCACCACACATCTCAAAACTATTTCACAGATTACATAACAAAGGAAACCTCTACGCCAGACGTAGTCATATCAGACAGACAGAGTTGGTTTTTCTACAACTCATATGAAGTGGGATAACAGGAAATTATTTAGGCAAATTTTATAATTTCAACTGCAGTTTTAATAACGGATATATCTAGATCCATTTTCCTAAACGTTGAAGAAATAGTCATGTCATTCTGGTTTAAAATTTACCCGGTTTCTTCAATATGAAAATTGTATTTTCTCTTAGGCAAAGTCAAACTTGAAATAAGGAGCACTGATAGGATTTTTTCGCATAGAAGACGATTTCCTTTATATTTCTGTTGTTTTTAAAATTAGGCTAACATACCTAATAAAAAAAGAAATACCTCGTTAAGGCAACAAGTAATTTTCATATTTAAAACAAATACAAATTGATTAAATATTTTTTCTTTTAACTCGAACTTAATGCATGATTCAATATTTTCATATCGGTTACATATTTTTCAATTGTAAATCCAGATGCCACTACAGGTGTATTCATAGATGCGCACCATCACCTTTGAGGTTAGAGGTCACGCGTGCTTTTGTTTGTCAAGTGGGTTGTTAACACCGTCAACTGATAGTTCCGAAGCTTATTAGTTATATTGTATAAACTTACACCATAAAAGAATATATTGTTTCTAAGAGGTAATTGAAAACTTCTTCAATAGACAAACACAAGTCATTAACAGTTAGATGTATTGGATACCCAAGGTTATTAAATTTGTTTCCACTGTCAAGCAACTCATGCATTGTTATAAAAGATTTAATTGATAATAATTTCGTTAGCATTATTCAAATAAGTGACACCCGAACCAAAGATCCACTATTTTGCAGGTGTGGAGTTGTGGTTTCTACAAATTTCTTTTTCAGGTTCAAAAAAATAAGTACCTAGGTACCTACATATATTTTTGAAAATTTTCGTAAAAATGCCGTTTTGCAAAAAATGATGTTTATAATGGGCAATAATGTTTTAATGGAGATTGGGCTTCTAGTCGAATAAAAATTATGTCCATTTTAATGGATGCTACGTTATGGTACATTTGGTATGGTTAATTATAACTCACAGAATTCCGAAAGTCATTACTTTATTATTATTTTTGACTATGGTATAAGTTAAAACAATTACGGTCTGCCATAATACATAAAAAAAATTAAAAACATGTATAAATAAATTTTAGTTTTTTATGCTTTCAGGCAGTTTACATCTGACCGAATTTTTTAAGTTACCAGCTAGGTATCTCAGGTACTATATGATGAACTATCACCCTCTAGAGTTCTTCTTAGTTTCATCACCAATTGCACAGTGACATTTTTCTTCTTGCAGTTCCTTTGAAGTAGAAAGTAGTCAGTAGTTTTAATTGTAAAATCCAGAAACTGCAGAATGTCTTTGGAGTTTTCCCTTAATTTTATATGACCTTGGCGGTACAGTAGAATTCTAGCATTAGTCATAGCAAAATCAATGAAATGAAGAATTGTCTGTAGTCTACTTTTTAGTTCTTGTAAAAATTCTATAGTGTCTATCCCACCTATACATTCATTATAACACTTATTATGTTTGATCTGGAAATTTGTAAGAATCTTTTGTCATCTTTTGACCACTTCTTACATTGATCTTGTGGTTCGAGCTCCAACTTTGTAGAAGCCATCAAGATACTTTTTTTTGTTAAACGACTGAACATTTTTAGAGACAAAGAAATTGTAGCCAGAAACCTGCAGACCATTTTAATAGGCATCGTATCTCAAAAGGGTATTAGACCAGGGTTATTATAGGATAATTATAATAATAACTTTTGATAACTTCGAAATAGAATCTTCTAAATCAACTCTCAAAATCTTTGCTGAAGGGAAATGCTCCAGCCCCGGCAAGAACTACCCAGATTAGTTCACTGGAAGACATTTCTAAAAAATATGTCGAAACCAAAAAACAAAAGACATTTCATTAGTTTGTATGACCCCGAATTTATTATTTGACAGCATAAAATTTTGTAAATATAATTTCAAAAAAGTACTCAAACTAATTTTACCCGTTGAGACTGATAGAATAATCAAACGAGTCTCTGAAATGTCTATCCTGGTATTTCACAATGTCATTGCGCGTAGAGGAGCAGGATGTATTATATAAGTTGTTCCTGTGGAGCGTCATAATTTCTGCAACTATTGACACCAAAGAATCCAGGCTTGTATGTAAATAGACCACGATCTATTAACGAGTCTAGTCGTCAATCACAGCGCGATTAGATCCGCAAATGTGTAAATTACTTTTGTTTATTTGCCATTACCTTGAATAACAATTAATGCATTATTTCTGTGACTATTAATGCTACCTGCAGTGCTTTGTTAAACAAGTGCTTGGTGTATTTTTATCCATTGCTGCATTATCGTTAATCAACGTTTGAACGCCTATATCAATTTTAATTACTTTAAATATTTTATTATACGGATGCAGTGCGTTTGATGAATGATGCAAAAACATTTTACGATCGAAATGTGGCGTGTGATACGGATATTTAGTTTATGTCAGTCATATAAGGATTTGCGAACAAGCCATATAAATTTAGTATTTGCATTCTAATTGGTTCTACATTGTAACAACGAAATGAAAATGAAAGTTATATTAAATAAATAATAATATGTGCTTTATATGAATCTAAGTACATCTAGAATGTATTTCTTAATATTGATCATGACCGAACACTGATTGGCATAGTATTCAATATACTAGATCAATAGTGGCATCCTACGATGTGTGGTTTGAGTATTTCCTCGTAGTTTTCGTAATCCGAATCCATGTATTTTTGATTCTAACTGTATTTAGACTAAAATACGGCAAATCTTGCTTTGTAATTCAGCGCTCGGCGCGGCATATTGCCAGGAGAATAGCTGTTTTGGCTTGATTTGTTTTAGTCCTTATTTAAATAAAGCGTTTGCAGATGGAAAATAATGATGTCCTTACTATTCGTAGTTATTATTTGAAATATATTTTCTTAAATGCAGGCGACCAGTTGGTGTTATGCTTATATTTATAAACTATTTCGGTTTACGTAAATACGTCAACTATTTCTGTCAATACATCAAAATTTATTTAATTAGAACTTGAATAATATTCCCGCAGAAAAAATTTAATATATTATGAAATATATATTTTACAATTATCACTTATAATATCCTATAAGTGCAAAATTATTACAGAAATTTCTTTCTGGGTGGCGAATAATTTGAAAATTAGCCCAGGTCGAATATGAGGGATAATTTTTTAAAAATATTCGCCACCTCGGAAAAAATTCCCGCAATTAATTTGTGCACTTGGGATATTCGGTAATAAAACTTCACACCGAGAAAAATTAATCTAGTATTTCAGTATCATTATTTTTTGTTATAAAAATATCAAACTAACACTACGAAGGAGGCTTATGTCATAATATATTTATCGAAGTTTGAGAGTATTGGTAGGGGAGACCGGGGCTAGTTGGCACACATTTCATACTTTATTTTTTATTTAGCACTACAGACAATTGAACTGAATTGCAAAATATGTAGAACAGATTTGCATAATTTCTCTACACTTTAGGATATTTAAAGTGTCTTTATAAAAAAAAGTTAAATAGTTACAATTTTTTAAAGACATCAGTGTAAGTGTGCCAAAATACCCCAACTTGGGGGTAGATTGGCACACGAACTGGGGTTAGTTGGCATATTATGTAAGTTATATAGAGAAAAACAAGTGTTTTTATAGTTTTTAAAATGTATTACCTACTAAGAGAATACAAAATAAAATAGATTAGAAAAACGTCTTAACTTTATTTTTCCTTTTTCATTTTTATTTTCAAATACTGTCTTTTTTGCCTTTTCGGTTGCAACTTTTTCTTTTTAGAAGCATTCTGCTCTTCTTCCAAATCATCTTTGATTGGGGTATCCGTAAGAATAGCTGTGGACCTTCTTTTTCGCCGCGAAGTGCCAGTTTTTCTTGGTGGAGCTTTTGGGAGTGGGGGTATGTCTTCCGGCGTAGGTAGTGGTGTATAGTATTTCTACCTTGAGGTAAACTGGGTTCTGGAGAATCTATGTCGGGTGTAACCAACTTTTTCAATTGGCGAATTGTTTGCTTTTTGGCAATATTTGGCTAAAGTTCTAAATGCTATGTCCAAGTCTTTGTGGCAACACTTCGCATTGACCTGCCTTCATTCTTTACCATTTCTACAGTTCTTGCAATTACATCAGTGGGTGTTGTACCCCTTACAGTTTTTTTTTTGTAGATTCTCATATCTAAAACTGTTTTTTTTTATTAATTTTAATTTTGTTCGTTTATTTTTAAATCCGGGGTTAGTTGGCACACTGTGTCAACGTGCCCCGAGACCAATGTGCCAACCTGCCCCGACACAGGTTTTATAACAACACATATTTTTTCCAAAAAAACAAACAATAATTTGATAACTTTGCCTAGCATAGTATGTCAACTAGCCATCTAGCAACGAATTGCAGTGAAAAAATCAAGTTAATAAGTTATATTAAACAGATTATCCATAAATCTATAAGGGGACAAAAATTTACTTACTGGTATTGAAAACAAACGAACACAACTAACAGGTGTTCACCGCGTGACTTTGCGCGCGCAACGATTTACATGGTTGAAGAGAGTGGTCGATTTTATATTTTAATGGTATTTGCGTTTATACATCCACACCAATCGCAGATATAAGCATTGTGCCAACTTGCCCCTGAAGCCAACTTGCCCCGGTCTCCCCTACTGCTGGTGGAGCTAGAGGTGGATGGATAATGTACGTTTTTTATTTTTTCAATAATCTTTCTATGGTCAGTAAGTGTTAGATACGGTTTCAGAGATTCAGATGTTAAGTGGCCTGTTATTTTTGTAATTTCTTGTAAGTTTGCTCTAAAGTGTACCAAGATACTCACTGCGGAGGAGCGATTCGAATGATTAGTTATTTTTTGTTTTTTTATATCTACTTCAATTCTTTCGGCTGCTACAAGTGCCATTTAATTAATTGATTTACACCTACAGGACAGTTTTTGTACCATTTTTTTGTTTTCTACCAATCAATATTAGGTGTTAAAAAGAGACGATTGGTTGTAATATTTGGCGTTCTTTTGCTTAACGTTTTGCTCCAAGAGGCGTACTGGACACTGACCTTCAGACTCTTTATTCGGTGTCAACCATTTAGAGTGAGTGGTGCGTTTTTCACCACCTTCTGCTGTTTTCCGCTGTTTTCTGCTTGAACTCTTTTTTGAAATAGTCAACTAAGCAAAAGGTTGCTTCATTTCCACGCCACGCCAATTCCACAGCACAAATTTAATAAAACTTTTTTTGCAAACCGTCTGGTGTGTTTTCATCAACACTTGAAACAATTTTACTAATTTCTTTCTCATTAAGAGCGGCTGAACTTGTTTTTCTTTTTTCGGGAATTGCTTGTAACTTCTTTCTTTTAACTGCCCGGGCCTTTCTTGCGTTTTCAAAAATGACATCTTTGAATGGATTTATTTCTCGGTTGAACTCTTCATAAAACTTTTTCTGTACGAGTTTAGCCGAAATATTCCAAATTGTTTTCACTGTACCTTCTTTATATTCTGTGCCGTCTGCACGTTTCATGTTAAACGCCCAATCTTTTAGGATATCTACTAATTGTTCATTTGAAATATCAACATAAAATTTGTAATTTCGATGTTCATAAAACTCCGTAAACTGTTTCCAAACATACTTATGAGTTTTTGTGGTATTTTCTGGTGTCAAATTTTCAATTTCTTGATCTATTTCACCGCCAGAACTACAACCAAAGCGTTGCATATTGAATAATTAAACAACACGTCACTAAACTAGATTGTTAATTTTTTTAACAAACCGCTGTGAATAGCTGTGAGTCAAAAAATCGTCACTATGAAAATAATCACATTTTGACAGGAGGCGTAACACCAAAATGGTTATACAACGTCAAGGGTATATTCACATATCAATACGCGGTAACTATGCAAAATTCACGGATTTCATTGGCTTATTTTAACATGAGTTATATAATCGCTATAATTTTGTTTTTGTGAGCCTTAAAATAAAAAAATATCCGCTGAAATTTTTTCGTTGGCATGGCAATGAGCTAAATTTGACACACCTGATTGGCTAAAAAGTGGAGGTGTGAAATTTTCAACGTAATATTTGACAATTACAAATGTAAGTTTTAAGTTTACATTTATCAGTATGGCATATCAAGAAGCTGTTTGTGAGTCAGAAAATCCGTATTATCCGAAGTTCTTAATATTTAGAAAGGTAAGTATTGGCAGATCCATGTGTTATTTATACATTATACAGTATAAGTTGTTTAATGAGGTTAAAAATTATGTATATGAAAATAATCTGCCTTATAGAAACAGTGAATTAATAGTGACGATTAAATTTATAACTCCTTAATATTCATTACTTTTAAGTATTATTTATTTGTCTTTCAGTCAGGTTTTGACATAAAAGAAAATTAACACAGCTTTGTACCGAGATACCAGTAGAATTTATATTTTCTATAATTGCAATTATCGTTTAGAATATTAAATAGATGTATAACATATATTTAAATAATTATCACTGTTGTTATATAAAAACGACTTGCATAAATTAATATAGGTATTTTTTAAATAGGTATCATGCTGTATCTACTATTGGCATATAGATAAAAATGTCGCAATATATTCAGGGCTTTGGATTACAAGATATTTAATTTGTGAACTGCTTACACCTTAATAAAATATAGTAGTTATCATTATTGATTGAAGGAATATACTCAATAAACTATAGGTAATAATAAAAAAATTGTAGATTATCTCTTCAAATATTTTGGACAGTGGCGTATGGTAAGATATCCTTGTGCGGAAGTGCCTAGGTATGTTTTACGGGGCCCCACAAGGAAAAGCGCAGCAGGCAATTCGGCAGGATCGAAAAAAATTTTTCAAGTAAAAAATGCGTTGAAGACAATCTTATTTTTGAAAATAATTTATTTATGGTGTCAAAAATAAAATTGAAAATGAAATGGCAAATGGTATTATGAATGGCGAAAAGTAAATTAATTTTAATATAATGCACTATCTTGAAAAAGGTTGGAACGTTTGGTGTGAAGATAACACTGACGTAGATTTCCATATAACACCAAAACACTATATTGCACTCGACGCGCGTTTAGCCAACCAAGTTGGCACAATATGGAGATGAATAAAACTCACCTTCAGTTTTAATCATATCCAGATGATACTTACCGATACTTACAGCACCGAAGTTGGAAATCGAACCCAGACTGGTATGTCATTATAATCAAGCATCTTGATTGGCATATCGGGAAGAAAGAAAGAAAATCACTAGTTTTATTCTTGTTGTATGACTATTTTAGTTGTTCGTAAGGCATCTGGTAGCAGAAGCGGCTGCGATTTTCATACAGACCATTAAAATTAAGTACTGAATAAACCAATTAGTATTTTGTTTCAAAAACATCCTTGACTTTTGTTTTGAGTTAGCGCACTTTAAAGCATCTCTTACTTCTACATAAGAGGTAATAATAATTACATTCTTAAGTCTTACCTGTTAAGGATTTAATGAATACCTATAACTTTAATAATAAAAGTATATCAAAAAGGGTATACCATAAGCGTAGTGGCATAGAAAGATGTCGTTTCGTTGTTTCTTTACCAGCACGTGATCATTTTGTCCAACATATGGCAAGACACCTTCTTTTGGGAATATCAACATTATTAAAAGAGATAGAGCATATATACCCATCATAGGTACATGTAAAAACATAAAAGTTTACTATTCAAATAAAAATAATTTTGTTTGATTTCCTTTATTTTGGTTCACACACAAGCTGTTTCGCGGAAGACTCGTTATCAAAGTACTGACAATTATATAGGATAAATGTCAGTACTTTGATACGGGTCTCCCGCGAAACAAAAATCGAAATGCCCAAGAAGTTTTTTGAAAACAGGACAAACACTAAGGGAAAGCAGCCTAATATATTTTTAGAATGTCCAGTATACCTTTTTATTATCATCTCTTGACAATTTCACCAGTGGTGGCGCTGTATGTATACAGGGTTATTCAGAACTTATCTCTAAAACTTTGAGGATATGTGCATCCTTAAATAAGAAATCGATATAACCAAAAAAATTTATAATAAAAGTCTTAGGATTTCCCGTAAACAATGTTTAAAGTTATACCATTATAAAGGACTACGTAGATGGGCAACTGTACTTCAACGACATTTGATATACCACATTTCTAAGAATGTGGTAAAAAAAAGTAATCACGTTTTTGTACCTGCAACGCCTGGTTCAGACCAAGCGAATATAGTTGGAGTGGGGATAATATCTCTATTGTCTATCACTCATCAGTCTGTGTGTTGCTCTCGCAGTGTGGGTGTTTTATTTATCGTAGGGCTGTTAAACTGTAAAATTTTCAAAATGGCTCATGTGTACAGTAATGCTGAGTTAATGGACTGTTACCAGTGGATTATCAATTACGAGTTAAGTTTTGTGAGTGGTTGTTGCAGCAAAATACTGCAAATCCCCAATTAACTTAATAATTTGCGTTTATAAGATCAGCAACCAGGAGGAACATTCGGTTTAGTGCGGCAAAATTGGATAAGGGCGTGCCAAAAGTGTGTACAAGTCAAGGAATATTATTTCGAACAGCTTTTGTAACAAGGTATGTGCAAATTTTTTATAAATTTCATGTTTCTAATACCTAGTAATCAAGTAGCGCAATTCTTCAAAGTTAGTGTAACAAAATTTTATTCATTTTAAAGACACGTCACTTTGGTCACATCTATCTACCTTTATGTTTATATTAAAAACGCTGAAAATCTTTTTTGCGCTGAGTATACTCTCAGAACTTTCGAAGTTTTTTTCGTGCTAGCCAGTTTGCATTGTCAGTCTCAAGGTCACTCCATTACAGTGGACCAGTATCCAGCGGCGTGCAATGAAAAATTTTTAAATAGTTTTCAGACCCCGCCAAAAAAAATTTTTTTTGCACTACCACATTTGTACATGTATGTTGAACATCCCCAAATTTTATTATGGATAAGTTCTGAATATCACTGGATAAGCATCTCTGTATAAGTTATAATAATTTATATAATATTGGTAATACTTACCCAGTTAGCATTTAAAACTCCGGTTGGTAAGTGATGTGAGTGATGTTCGGTGGGTAGAAAATGTTTGTATATACAGGGCGCCCTATTTCTTGACCCGTTGCATGGGTAACTTTTTTATTAGTAGAGATACAAAAACACTTAAATGAGCAAATTAGTGCAGTTTCGTATTAGTAATTCTACGGTAAGGCGAAAAATTATATACGGGGGAAGATTGAAAAGTTATTGACAAAAAACGAAAAATCCAACTTCTATTATCCCTCGTAGCTCGTTCATTTGAAGAGTTAGAGAAAAATGCTTCACATGTTTTTTGCAGTATTTTTCATGTAAAATGACATGCACTTGCTAATTTTTATATATCTCTTAAAATGGTTGAGAATCACAGGAAAATATATTTTTTTTAAATGTAATGGATAGGTGGCTGTGACATTAACCGAAAGTCCCCTTTTTTCTCTTTCAGATGATATAACATAGTCCATATTTTATCCTTACAAAAGTAATAATAATCGTTGTTTTTAAAGAAAGTTTATTGTCACATCAAGAATGCTATGGATTATGGAACAAAAGAATGTTTTGAGAACAGAAATTATTAATTAATTAATTATATTGAAGTAAATGTTCGAAATGACCACCATCCTGTTGGATACATAGTAAGCAACGTTTCTGAATACTTCTTAAAACATTATTTATTGTATGTCCATATATGCTTCTAATTGCATCTTGAATCCTGACTTTCAGATCCTCTATATCTAGAGGAGCTGTCACATAAACTTTATCTTTCAATAACCCCCAAAGAAAGAAATCTAAGGGGGTCAAATCAGGTGTTCGCGCTGGCCAGTCGATATCCATTCTATTTCCTATAACATTATCAAACTGTTCATGTAAATATTGTTTTACCTCGCGGGAATTATGCGCAGGTGCTCCATCGTGTTGGAAGTATTTAATATTTCTAAAAATATGAAGTGGTAATTCATTTAAATATTCCTCTGTTAGAGTATTCCTTAGAAAATGAAGGTAATTATTCGCATTCACATTATCTTCGTAAAAATATGGGCCAATAATTTTGCCACAAAAAATTCCACACAACACATTTATCCCAAATTGACGTTGATTTCTTCTTTCAGAAACAAGATGTGGATTTTCTCGGTACCACATTATGTTATTATGGCGGTTAAAAATACCATTGTTGGTTAATCTACTTTCATCACTGAATAAAATTTTTTTCCAGAAGTCTAGATCCTCTTCGCATTTTGAAATGTACCATCGACAAAATGTCATCCTTCTTTGATTATCAGCTGGATATAAAGTATTGCATATGGAATAATGATAAGGCTTTAAATTGTTACCTTTTAAAATAGCTCTTACAGTTTCCTTGGAATTGTTGCAGTGATGTGCAATTTCTGCAGTTGAAGAATCAGGTTTAAAATTTACATAAGCCAAAACATTTATTTCAGTGTCTTCATTGAAGTTTCTTTCATCCTTAGGCTTTGAAAAAGAACGGTATAATCGTATATTATTTTCCAGCTGTCTAAATATTCTATGATGGGGTTGTCTTCGTTCCATGTAAGATTCAAAATAAAGATTCGCTGCAGCTTGTGCATCTCGATTTTGGTTATAATAACAAAATGGCATATCATTTTTCTCTTCGTTGGTGTACATATTTGCAACACTATTATTTTGTATGCAGTATTAATAATAAACAATAAACTACTTAACAAAAACTAAAAATGTCACTTATGATCTGTAAATAATTAAATGCCAACTAGACGTTTTTAAAAATAGCAGGAATCTTATTTTTTGTTATATTTCCATAGCATTCTTGATGTGACAATAAACTTTCTTTAAAAACAACGATTATTATTACTTTTGTAAGGATAAAATATGGACTATGTTATATCATCTGAAAGAGAAAAAAGGGGACTTTCGGTTAATGTCACAGCCACCTATCCATTACATTTAAAAAAAATATATTTTACTGTGATTCTCAACCATTTTAAGAGATATATAAAAAGTAGCAAGTGCATGTCATTTTACATGAAAAATACTGCAAAAAACATGTGAAGCATTTTTTTCTAACTCTTCAAATGAACGAGCTACGAGGGATAATAGAAAAGTTGGATTTTTTGTTTTTTGTCAATAACTTGTCAACCTTCCCCCGTATATAATTTTTCGCCTTACCGTAGAATTACTAATATGAAACTGCACTAATTTGCTCATTTAAGCGTTTTTGTATCTCTACTAATAAAAAAGTTACCCATGCAACGGGTCAAGAAATAGGGCGCCCTGTATAGAAAACAACCATTCGGCGTCTACAGGTGTAATATTTGGATAGGGAAATAGTCTATGAACTTATTTAACGAATCCGTATCAGCATTGTTACTATAAATATGGCGTAGTGCAGTGAAATCTGGATTTTTCCTTTTTACGTTACATTACATTACTTATGTGTCAATTTTTTCAGTCACAAATAATTTTCTCGTCATTTACAGTCTGAAGCACTTGCTGCACGTCATCTGCTATTTGCAATGAAGGACCTAAGAAAATGAAGTAGGTATTTTATAATTTGTTTCTGTACAAACTGAAGCGCTCTTCACCGAATCAATAGTCAACACAGGTGCCGTACAATTCTCAGTGTTATCAGGTCGTCGAAAGTCTCTCTTAACGACGGCACTGTGTGCTGACTCTTAGTGGACAGAATTATTTATGACTATGAGTATTTTTATTATCATTCTTCTTTTTATCTTGATTTGTTTGTGTATGTTTCCGGTTGATATTTTGAAGCTATAAGTGTCTCAGTTTCCTACACTAGAGTATGTGTCTGATGTTATTAAATTCCTTGAAGTCCTTGATAATATATGAGGAATGCAAATTGTAATGGAGACTTTGTCCTTTGCAGGTTAGTTAGAAATTTCAAGAGTTTGGGTGATTCTTAAAAAAAAAATCTGTATGTAGGTAAATAGTCAGCTATAAGGTAAGTAGGTATGTATCTATTGAAAATTATTTGATTGTTGATCGACTTCTAGTTATTCTAGTTATAAACAATTAATACTAAGTCCATTATTCCAAATGAAGTCATGTGTTTCTATTGTATTCGATTCCACTCATTTGACATTTGTTACATAAAAAGTATTATGCGTCTTGTAAAATACGATTATAAAAAATTGGTACGGCGGTGGCTATTTATAATTGAAAAATATTTTCACATCGCTAACAACGACTAAGTCTGTACGAAGTACAATTTGAGATAAAGTAATTTAAATGCTGTTCATGCAATTGCTATTATCGAGAACAACTGCGAACTACCAGTGGATATTGCAGAACTCTGAGTTATCGATATAGTAAGCACGCAGCATGTATTATTGATGGTTTTGTCATTAATCCGTGCAAATATGGAATTGTGCAGGCGGAAACTGCCCGCTTTACACATAATTCAAACATTTACCTGTTTCAAAATCAACCTGCTAATCGTTAAAATGATTTAAGTATCAACGTATTTATTTCACCTCAATCGACAATAATATATTATACCAATGTATTCAATAATACCTAATTTCAATGTTTCCCGATTTTTTGCGACAGTGCTTCATAGTGCTGTAATATTTTTACAACTATCTGCTAACATTAATTTTCAATTTGAAAATAATCTGTCAAGCTGGGTGTCATATAAGGTAATTATCAATAACTGAACTCCTTTCAGATGCTCATATTTACATTATTCATATATTAATATCCGGTTTTCGTTAATTCTATTATTATTCTAATATTTTTGGTTTGGAATCTGTCATTTCCAGGTAGTATCGTATCTGGATTCCGGGTAATTCCGGTCTTGTAGGAAATAAAGCGGTTGACTTTCTAGCCAGGGACTGCTTCTAAGTTCATAGAGTTAATAAGTTCTAACTATTTAAGACCTTAATTGAATGATATTGATTTAACTAACATCTGGTTCCAACCACGCTAGGTGCCACCCAGCCCCTGAAATAATTGATTTATTAAAAAAGTTTGGTCATTTGATTATTACCACAAATCGACCTGCCCAATGGTCTTTATTTAACACCTTTAGACTTCTTCTTGTGGGGTTATGCTTATCAGAATAAATCAAAGACAATTGATGCATTAAAATTGAATATTCAACGCGCTATTAGTGACATAAGACCTAATTTATTGAATAGAGTGCTTAAAAATTGGGTTAATCGAATTCGGTCTTGCAGGATAAGCAGAAGAGGTCATTTAGATGATGTTATTTTCAGAACTTCATCGATGCTCTGATGCATCGATGACACTTCAAAATGAATATTACTAAATAAATTTTTGGTCTGTTTCTATTTGTTGTTTTTTATTTCAATTTAAAAACATGTCAAAACAAAAATTATTGAATGCGTCATATATGCCTTATGGCAAAGCTATAGCGAGAAAAATGAAATTTCTTGAGAGTTTTCAAAAAAATATATAGTTTTTTAAATACATTTGCTATTATATATTGTTGTAGTTGCTGCTCAATAATTGAATGTAATTCTTAATTTGATATAAATTGCCTAAAAATGGGCCCTAAATGGGTTAAAATGTTAAAAGGCTAAAACTTTTTTTTGATATTATGATTGTCTTATAAGGGTTATGTTCCTATTTTTACTTTTTAATAAATAGAAATAAAATAGATCAGAAATAAATAAAAATCGTTTCGGTGTTTTTTTCGTGTCTACTTTAGTTAGATACTTTTAGTAGAACACTAGAAAAAACTATTAAAATAGCAACAATTCTTCAAGAAATAGTTTTGGCTAATCTTGTTCTTTATACAATCTTAATTGCACTGGAGTGCATCTTTATAAAAACAGAAACTTACAAGAATCTAAAAATAATTTATGTAGATCATAGCTTTGTTAACTAATCCAAAATGTCTTAATTTTTTGCCTTTATATTGGTAGCAGGCTGTTCCCATGATACATTCTTCTATACCTATACATACGTGCCCGTTGAAGCAAGAAACAGTCAAGTTTTTCAACCATATCAGTACAAAATTATGTTCTAGCAATTGCTTGATATATTGCAAAGTTACGTATCTTCTAAATTAAAATTTTACAAAAAACTAAGGTGCGTGAAACGAAATAATACCCCTTCAAAATATATATACTACGAGTATAAACTGTTTTAAGACAAAAAAAAAACTGTTTTGGTGAATTAAACTCTTTAATTATTTCACATCAGTTCCTACAAAAAAATATTATCAAATCTTTAGATAGCAAGACGAATATGTTTAAGTCAATTTCTGGAGCGTAAAAATCTTACTAGCTCCTTGTAACTCTATAATACTATATCAAATATCCTCAACGATTTACCTGCACGTAGGTATGTAATGAATAACAGAGTCATTAATAATTCAATACCGTCGTACATTTCAAGCGAATATTATATTGTATTCAACCTACACCTAGGATTTAGTTTCGATTATACGTGCATCCTGAATAAGAGAGAAGTTATAAGTTCTTAAATTTTAAATACTTCTGTAAAATGCATTTTTGCTCTTAAAAGTGGTTGGAACCTTTGGTGTGACGATAACATTGACGTAGTTTTCCACATAACACCAAAACACTGCACAGCACTCGACACGCGCTTGGCCAACCAAGTACTCTTGTACTCTTATACTCTTGTACTCTTGAACTACTGTACTCTTGAACTATTATACTCTTGTACTCTTGTACTCTTGTATCCTCGTAGTTTTAAACTCCTGAACTCGAATCACCAGGAGATGATTAAGACTAAATCTATGGTAACACTATGTCATATTTACACCTTTACTATTGTTGCGGTTCAGCTACTCTGTACACTGTACATACGCAACGCCCTGTACATTCAGTTTAGTATTAGTTGAGTTGACTCAAAATTATATCTCTATATTTTATTTAAATCACTGTAATAATTTGAATAGGTGAAGTGTGTTTTAATTCTACATGTAAATATTTTGCCGCAATTGGCTCTTGGCTCTACTGCTCTATTATGTTTTGCCCTTTACATCCTGTAAATAAAAGAATAAGGAAGTGAAATAATAACGATAACAGACTGAAATACTTTTCTTGTTTTCGATTGGAAACAAATTAAATGTTATTCATGTTTGAATATGGTTAAATAATAAGGGTTAGGTTGAAATAAAAGTTAATTAAATAATGGACTAATAGGTAATATCTAAAATACAAATATTGGCGATAAGTTTTTGCGGAGCGTAAAAGCGCGGAGAGAACGAAAATGTAGAAGGCGTAATGACAACGGTTGAGTTATACTTATGAGAAGGCCTTAAAACAACTGAGGTCTTTAGAGTATCGGAGACATACATACGGAGACAATTGGAAAAATGCGTTACTGCCGACCGCATACCATAATCAGAAACTCCACAAGAAAATAACGTTTAGCTCAAAGTTATATCTCAACTTACCACCCGCTAGCTGTATGGAAAATTAGTGCCTCAAGAATCTACCCAGACATGAATATTATGCAACACTTACCTTGAAGGGTTCCTTTCATACTAGATATCTACCTGTATAGTCCAGTGCAATATACTTGAGAAGCAGCTTAGTTTTCAATTGAAAAATCTATCCTAAACAACATATAGGTAACCTACTCGGTCTCGGTTATTTCTGTGAGTAGCTTTTTAATTTTTGGTCGTTTAACTAACTTCAGTACGGGCTCAGGTATAAACAAATTTGATCCTGAGCCAACTAAGCTAAACTACTGCTGCCTGAATAATTTACATTTATGTATAGTTAGTAATTTTTATATGTTTTGTTAGTTAAGTAATCTGTAAACCATATATCAGCTGTTAATTGAGTATGTTAAATATATTTTTGAGTATATTTACCTTCTATTACTAATTCCACTATTGTCTACTATTTTGAAAAGGATATATTCTAAACAAAGCCTATGAAATTAGTAGACATTGTGATAAGTGAGTCTACCGTGTGTATTAAATAAACCAATGTGTATTGTTGTTTATCGTGACAATCGTATGTTGATTGTCATCGATAAATCTCGACTGGCGCCCTAGCTTGCAAGCTAAATCACCCATGATCTTGATGAAATAATTTTGAACCCTTAGACAAAGAAGGGTTACTTACAATCTCCTATCAAGAGTCTCTGATAGACATATCTTTGATATTGAGATATTTATGGCTTTAGAATAATGGTTTCGGAGAGGTTAATTGCACCCTACTACCTGCGGAGATCCGAGTTATACCGGGACCTCGACTACGTCCCAGACTTAAAAGTCATCAGTAGGCACGGAGTCAAGTCCTTCGCGCGTTCCGACACGAACAGCAACCCCTAATCCGGGAAGCCGTTGAATACGAGCCCGATGCGGCCATTGTACGTACACAAGCGATCAGGACTCCAACTGCTGGACCCAGAATGAGAGTAAGATGTTATGTTACTTATGTTTTAGATTCTACCCGGAACAAGCGTAGAGGGCTACGAAACGACTAAAAAACAGACTCAGATCTCCCTTCGAAGCCGCGACCACCGACAGCGGTCGCAGGCTCATTTCAAATACATCAAACCCTTACCTTGCACAAAGTTAAAGGACCAGTTGGCTCCTTTAGAGGTGCATCCCTAGCTACACAGCCACTCCTGACCTACCCCCAAACTACCAAGGACGAGAGCGGCACTTGCTGCCCCCGCCCGAGACAGACTATCCCCGATGAGTTAAACATACAGGCAAAGAAAGAAGAGAAGACAGGAGAACGCCAGAAGATCCTACCCAGCCGGCAGGGTAGAGCCAGCAAAGGAAGAGACGCGACGAATCGGCCACACCTATTACTTTTTGTGATCGGGGTTGGTGAAGGATGGGGTCCACCTCTACGAGGTAGTCCAGGCTTACAGTCATGGGGAGGGTGAATAGCGATAATTGGCCCCCAACCATCCCAGGTCATGACCACGGTCAATGGATATTGGTGGAAAGGTTTATGATTCTTCCTAACAAATGCAATCGCCAAGTTTGGTACAGTCCGTTCTGGCACATTACTTTTATGACATACTGATATAGCACATATCTTCTGTTATAGGATAAATTATTGGTGATACTTAATACTAATTAGCAGATTTGTAAAAGGACACTTTACATAAGAATGTACTAGCGCTAAAAATACAAATCATTTAGGGAATACGGATATTGGTCGATCTTTTATAGTACCTGTAGGTACAGTCTGTACTGTAGGTACTGTACCCTTTGGTACAGTCCGTTCTGGCACATTACTTTTATGACATACTGATATAGCACATATCTTCTATTATAGGATAAATTATTTGCGATACTTAATACTAATTAGCAGATTTGTAAAAGGACGCTTTACATAAGAATGTACTAGCGCTAAAAATACAAATCATTTAGGGAATACGGATATTGGTCGATCTTTTATAGTACCTGTATGTACAATTTCTTCTTCTTTTCTTTTGTTTACAGCAATCAAGTCGTCTTGAAAATTAACATTGCTTTGCTAATTTAGACGAATTTGTGATTCCAGTAATAACGTTATTTGAAATAATAAATAAATAATTTTGGACTCAGAGTGTAGCAGAAACAGTGCGATAAGGAATCTCGATATGACCATTTCCTATTGAATTGCCTGACATTAGACCCGTGCATGTTGCGCTGTAAGAAAGCCATTAAAATTAACATAACAGTTATTGTAAAGGTAAATATTTAGTGTATACAAACCTATTCTAAAAATTATAAACTGCTGAAAATACTGGTGCCAATGGTTAATTTATTTATAACTTCTGCATCAAGGATTCTTATTATGTGTCGGCACAGGGATCAAAGAAATTTATAGAAGAAAATATTTATTACGTCATAAAAGTATCCTATGAAGATGGTACAAAGGATAATTTGGGTTACGTATTTAATACTTTTGCTACAATGTGTTAAATATGTTGGAGTTTTATGTTGTTTATCTATTTTTAGCGTCGTCATAAATAATATAAAATTAGTTAACTTAGGTAAACGCAATAAATTCAACTTCCAATTAAGCCAGCAGAAATAAATTTCATACTGACAGGGTAAAATTAAGCAAATTCGTATTCTGGTTTCGTAAAAGGAAATATATATATCATAAAAAATTAAATGTTATGGTAAACTTGCAAAAAATATTAATATTGCCTAGACAAATAGCTGAGATCAGTATTTTCTATTACGTCTTTTCATTTTTTATAAACCTTTTAAACTTATCTATTTGTTTGGTACTTCTCGTTTCAACATACCAGAAAATGTTTACAATTATTGTAAGAAAACTGTTTGATTCAATCAATAATACTATTATATCTCTACCTTACATTTCAATTATAAAAATTAAAGCGGTAGTCTGACACTATGTAAGAGAGGGGGTGATATATTCATGGGTCTTATGGAATTACAGTTTGAGAGGTCTGAACTACCATTCAGTGATGGAATGAAGAAATCAGATAATTTTCATTAGTTATGGGACGATGAAACATCAACCAATGTTAATATTCACATTAAGTAACACCAAGCAAACATTCTTCTCATCCTAGTCATGCACACAAAGATTAAACTCTTAACCCAGGATCTCTGTGTTAATCGAACCACGATGTATATGTATGTATATTTATTGCCGTGGCGATAGCTCAGTATGTTAGGTGCTGGGTAGTAGCTCGTGACTAACAGAATGGTTTATTGGGACGCGTGTTCGAATCTCGCCAGGGGAGAATTGGCACCTCTTCAAGGAAATGGTAGTGTCTGCGGTTTTTTCATATGTACCCTCGCTATATGCAAGCCTGAAGCTTTCAGAAGGGAAGTTGTCCATTTATGTGGTGTGTTTTATGTATCCTTAACAACATATTAATAAGGTATTGATGTATAAAATCACAAAACATTTATCTCTTCCACCTACTATTGAAGAATTCATTAGAAAAAGTGTTCATAATGAAGCTTCAGTACCAAGTACAAACGAAAAAATTGTATACTGCATAATAAGAATATTTTTTTTTCAATAATTTTATATTTCAAGAAGTTCAAGTAAAATTTCAATCTACACATAAATAATAAAGGGTATATTTCTTTACAATAACAGTTGCAGAAGATAAAGAAACGATTAAATTAGAAAAGTTTTGTAGAATTTTATTCTGATTGTACAACAATTTTCTGATTTCTTTTATTATCTTTATAATAACTGAGATAGCAATACATTACCATCGAGTTTTGGACAGTGTATACTCAAGTCACTGAATAGTAACGACCATTGGGATTTAAGAGCCCTTAAGGCTAGGCTTTGATAAAAATCCTAATTTCTGTAGCACTTGTTTTTTATAGCTCCATTTTCGAGATAGTAGGTCAAAGTTTAGTCTAGTTTAAAGCTACAGGACGACATAGGGCGAAGAAAATGAAAATGTGTGACTATTTTCCAATGCACTGTTTGCGAAAAATGAACAATTGGATGGTGAATCGGTTGCCAGTAGATTGTTAAACGTCCTTTACTGGCTGACAAGGAAAATTATGTCGGTTAGTGATTTTTATATTCCTGAAAGTTAGATGGAAAATTTAGAAAATCAGCCTTGAAAATTAGAGAAATTTGACTATAATTATTTTACTTATTTCAATATGGTTAGACTTCAAAATTGTATATAGCCTGTAGCCAACCTTACAAGTGTCTTGTTTCAGCTAGACTCGTAATTTTTTTGAACGGTGCTTGCAAAATTTGTATGTAAACCCATATAAAAATACACTGTCAAAGCATGGCAGTAAACTATTTTACAGGTTAGTAGTATTTTGGCAATTTATTATTATTCTTCTAGCTTTTCTCGGAATTTCCCGGCTTCTCTCTAGACAGACAGGTGTGTACCAAGTCTATCTAGGTGCTATGCTTGTCTTGTTTCCATATTGGTTCTACTTCTATTGCCAAAGGCGTATACTTTTCTATTTTCTCTGAATATTTTTTTGCAGTGTTATCTGTAGGTACTGCTATATGTCTATTATATATGTGGCCTTGTTTATTTTATCTTGTAGCGTGATGCCTGGTCTGTTATGAGGTATAGTTTTGGGTTATGTCGTAGGTAGTAAAGTTTAAATTTGTTATTTTCTAATACGTAGTTTGGTGTGTAGTTGTAATATTGTCTTTTCATAGTTATCAGGTCAAATTCCATTGCTAATGCCTGCATTATCTTCACTGCTATGTTGTGTCTTTCCGTATAAACTGTTAATGCTAGCATTTTGCATCCTCCTATAACATGTTCAATTGTTTCCTGGTATTGTTAGCATTTTCTGCACATGTTATGTTTTCTTAAGTATGTGTTTTTGGTAATTTTTAGTTGCTATCACTTGTTCCTGTATAGATAGCATGAAACCCTCTGTTTCTGGGTAGGTCTGGCCATATTGCAACCATTTGTATAAGTCTTGCTTATGAACATTTTCGTTGTTTATGTTGTATAAGTGTTATCTATCTAATTTCATTTGTTTCCAATGCTTGCCTGCTTGTGTTGCTGCTGTATACAGTAAAGTTTGTTTGTTGTGGAAGTATTCTCTGAGTATCTGTATCTGTTTTGTGTAGAGTGTATGAATGTCTATCATTCCTTTTCCCCCTTCCTTCCTATTATTATTATTATTATTATTATTATTATTATTATTATTTATTATTTTTCTGTAGAAATCCAGTCGACAGGTTCCCTGGCTCCGAGTATTAGGATCGGACGCGCTAATGGTTACCGGTAGCTATTCCCCCACGTCTGTGGGGGTAAATAACTGCTGAATCCGGGAATCGTGTGCCCTGAGTAGACGTAATGAGCCCAGAATGACCGCCTTCTGCATTCTTCCTGCTAGAAGTACTGCCGAATTTCGACTTGCAGGTATGACGTTTAGTTACGAAAACAGTGTATCTCTTGCTCCACCGATGACTCCTATTATCAGTACCACAAGCTTCACTTCCCATTCCCCACAACGGACTCAATATCCCCCGGAGCATACGGCAGCACTGGTGTTTCGCCCATCTACGAGTGCCGTAGAAAGTAGTAAAGCACTAGTAAAGCCGCATTTTATTATTATTGTTGATGATATTACTTGTTATTAATGTATCATCAGTAATAGTTTCTATAGTCGTGTAGTATATACGCTTGGTATAGTCTCATTAAATATTTTTAATGAGACTATATACCAAGCGCCCGTCTTTAAAAATATAACCTACATATAATACGGACGAATACTACTACGGAAAAACAAGCAATCGCTATCATAATACGTCGTGACCGAAGTTCGGCACGTAAGACTCTTTTTAAAAAACTTCCTTAAGTAGTTATTGTTCTGTAATAACCCCATATACAATTTCCCAAACCGCAGAAAGCCGCCAGAGATAATGTTGGGTTTTCTCTTAATTATCTTAACAACTTTATCAATGTATCCAATCACATATGCCTGCTTGAGTAATAAATTATATATGGCTCACCGTAGCAGACAACATTTTGTGTGAAATTACTTGTTTAATCCTCCATAATTTATTTCATAAATTTTTATGGTTGCATGTTTAGATACAATATTGCGTTTTGAGTGATATACCATCAGACATTGGATACTTTTTTAACAATAATTATCCAGACATCATGGTGGTAAATATAAATTAAATTATAAACAGGTGGATATCATACTTGTGTAATAGAATACATTGTAACACTCATACTTGTTTGATAGAAGTCAGATTGTTAATGTAATGTTAATTGTTGACTGTATTTGCGAGATAACACAAAAATATAAATGCGGAACAAATGCAAGATTAAACCAAGTAGGTAGTGAAGTTAGACTCACCCTTAGTCTAGTTGAGGGAGGCGAAAACTTCTTCTATAATTTGCGATGCGCGATCAGCTAGCTAGCATCCGGCACTCGCAGAAGTCAGAATGATAATCCTCGGGTACGTGGTGAACACTCATTGCGACAAGAGCTATAGTTCCAACTTCACACCGGTGCCGTACAAAATTATTTTAATTATCAGAAAACAGAGGAAAATTGAAGCTAATGCTAATAAAACATCCTTCACAATTAACAAATGAATTAAACGAAAAAAAAATCAAAATAAAAAACACTTAAAAACTAATACTATGAACGGAACACAGATAGTTATCTTAATAATTATAAATCTAAACCAAATAGTGTAGAAGTAGGTGTGCCACAAGTTACTATATTAGGGCCCCTTCTATTATTGGTATTTTTTTTAATGATATATACTATCTATTGCTATAATGCTATTGTCCTTCGGCTGATAAGGGAATATATACAGACGATACAAATTTCTGTTTGACGGTAAATCATGAGAAGTAGATTTTGTTAAAAGCTGATAGAGTAATTCAGGATATTTATTTGAAGGAGATGCCGAAAATAACTACTCCACGGACAATATGCCCCGACTGGCGTTGCATTACATCGGCATCTCTATAGGAGTCGCCACATTGTTCATCGAGACCAACCACCAAACACTGACCGATTTCGCGCTTATTTTGCGCTCATCAGAGCCCCTTAAGTAGTGGACTCGATGAACGATGTTGCGACGTGATTGCTTAATGGGCATCGTGAATGTTAGTAGTGGTGAGAAACACACCGTAGTGCCCTCTTTGGGTCTGTGCTTCTATCTGTCTAACAATTATTGTCAAATAGGCAGACATATAACGACAATAATCTGTCTGTCAATTTGACAATAATTGTCAGAAAGATAGTACCATAGACCCAAAGAGGGCACTACAGTGTGTTTCTCACTACTACTAACATTCACGATGCCCATTAGACAATCATGTCGCAGCATCGTTCATCGAGTCCACTACCTAAGGCGCTCTGATGAGCGCAAAATAAGCGCCAAACCGGTCAGTGTATAGTATTTGGTATCGATGAACGATGTGTCAACTTCTATATGATGCCGATGTAGAGCTGCAGAAGGCAGAAGCTGCAGCTTTCTTGGGCTTTCAACTGAACGGGTCCCAACTTGGTGACAGAATCTGGATTTCTCCGTTCAGCGTCGAGAATCAGACCATACAGAGAATAATTTATATAATATAAATAAATATTTATATTTGAAGGAGATGCCAAAAACCACTACTCCACGGGCAATATGCCCCGAAAAAACTATTATTATTATTATTATTATTATTATTATTATTATTATTATTATTATTATTATTATTATTATTATTATTATTATTATTGTTATAAGTGAGTCCACTTAAAGAAAGCAAACATGTAGGTACGGTTCACTGAAAAGTTTAGTTTTAGTTGACATATCCCCCTGCCCAATTTATGTAGTCTGTTGAACACATATTATTTGTATTTCTCAAATTCCCTCCTTTGGTGAGTATGTTGACTCGCTATCTCTAACCCTAAGAACTTCAGCCATAGGCATAACCTTTAATAACCACTAGAACAGTTAACAAACACATTTGTACAGTATGGTCGGAAATAAACAGTCCTGAAATTGTTAATTCTTATTTATTAATTAAATATTTATACTTGAAGGAGATGCCAAAACAACTACTCCACGGAAATGTGCCCCGAAAAAACTACATTCCCGTGGTGTAGTTGTTCTCGGCGTCTCCTTCAAATATACATGGTCACTGATATGTATGGAAATGATCAATATTTCCTAAAGTAAGATAGCTAGCAAAAATGTTAAACACAAAAGTTTTAAGGTTTTTTAAGATCTACTATTATAGAGCAAAATTAGGTATACAGGATCACAAAAAAAATACTTTTGGGTCGTTGAAGTTAGTCAGTATCAAATTATTTTTTTGAACACCATGTAAATCATAAAATTGAAATGAAATTACACATAATCTGAAAGCTTGATGGTCCGTCTAACCATACCAACTTTGCTTGTCAGTCGATGACAAGCATTAAGGTACCACAAAATAAAATCTTTTTAAAAATATTTAAACATCTAGGAAACTATTAATTTCTGGTATAGGTTGTCCCACATTAAAATATGTAGATTTTAGCGTAGAAATAAAAAATGTTAAAAAATATAAGGTATTCCATTTAAAATACAATACAATACCCCTTACAAGAAAAGAGAAAGCTCCGAAAAGTATTCTCGAAGAATTATTGCTTGTATACGGGAATAATTATTGTCCTACTAAGTCAACGATTTGAAAGTGGTAGAAATTGCTTAAACAGGGTCGAAAATAATTAAATGATCCTAAGTTAATGGTCCTGGATGATCCAGGTCGCCCTACTGACGTGATTTCTTTACATATTGTTTAAAAACCCAAGTGTTTGGTACTGAAGGAGAAATGGACAATTAGCAGCTTTACTAGTCAGATACCACGGTTTTCAGAATTCTATATGAAAACTTTGGAATGACAAAGGTTAGTGAAAGATGGGTTCCGCGAATATCTTCGCCATTTCAAATGTGTGTTCGAGTAGAAATATGTGAACAATTCCTGCGGCTTGTGGAACTTTGTGGAGGCAAACCAAACTTAATTATCGGCCGACTGGGTTCATCATTATACTCCATGAATTGAAGCAATGATAGAAGCTGTGGTACGTAAAGGGGGCTTCAGGCCTTTCAGTAAGTTTAGGGCCACTCGGCCTGCAGAAAAAAATAATGGCATCCATTTCTTGGGACTGTCACGAGATTTTGTTTGATAGATTATCTAAACAAAGGCAGTACCATAGCGAAACGGGGCAGTATTACGCGTCGTCTAAAGTGACAAGACTCAGAACACTAACCCAAGATGTGTTGTTCCAATGACAATGCACCAGTACGCAAGTTAAGATGTTTTAAAGCTGCTCTTGCTGATTATGGCTTAAAAGAAATTGAAGATCCATCGTATAGTCCGTATTTACCACGTTGCAACTACTTCTTACTTCGCAATATAAAAAAACACTTTGGAGTACACAATTTAGGGACAATGAGCTTATAGCGGCTGTTGAGGGTCATTTTGTAAGCAAATATTCACAAAGGAAATTGAAAAGTAGAAATTACTGAAAAAAATATTTTGTATGTTGCTTTAGTATTTTGTTTTCATGCCTATTCCAGAAATATAAAAATAACTCCTGGAAAATAAAAAAAAATGATACAGCGAAAATATTTTCAAAATAAAATTATTAACTTATATAATAGGTATACCTATATAAAAATGTGAATTTGTTCTTAACCTGAACTATTTCCCTTTATGGTACTTACTGCTGCAGATGAAAGATAAGAGCATTAGCTCGCGAAGGAATGTGTCATTAGTAGAAAATTATTGTAGTTTTAATTAATTGTTATCTAAAAAAGTAGTGAGACTAAAAGAGCTACGAGTCTGTAGTTGCTGACAGTGTGCTGTTTTATTACATCAGTCAGCTGAATAAGTACCTAATTACGGTTATGTAATGTTAAATAAACTCTAAGTATCGGTAACAAGTAGAGCAGTGGTTTGCTGTAGATACTAATAATTTGTGGCACTTTGAGATCGAGTTATATGTTCACCAAGCGAAATTAACAATATCCAACTGCTGCTAATTTGCATATATATAACCTCTATTACATTACAAGATTGTGTTTTACTCTGCTCATTATATAAGTGTCTGTTCTTGTCTTACTTTTGGAGAGAATTGCAGTTTCCGAAGTGTATTAAGATTTGTGTGAGTAGAGAAAGAAATTACTGAGAAAGTTTATGTGCCTGTGGAGTTAGTACTATAATTAATTAATGTGCACGTAGGTTTTCACTCTTAATCTCCTTATATGGTAATGTGTACAGTTAATGTGCATCTGATTGTTAACTAAAGATGAAGTATTAAAAGAAAACTATAATTTGAGGCTCTATAATATTACAATAACTGATTTTTTTTTTATCGATAAAATTTAATTTATCATAGGTACGTGTTTATTTTGAAAATAACTTTGTTTCGTAGATGCATAAGCTACGTTTATATTAACTTGGATATAGAAGCGGTTTTAAAAGGAAAATATAATGCTATTAAAAAAGACAATAAAAAAGTTATTTTATTTTTTGAAGTTCTGATTAAGACTTCAGGCTATCTCAGAAATACCCACAGATTAGTCAAAAGCTATAACCGTTAAGGTAGTTACTAAACAATAAAATTTTTATTGTAGTCTCTCTTGGGATTACACCACCTGTAAAATAACAAAAAACAGGAAACCAGAAGCATACATATTAAAGTAGTAGTGTAGAAGTGTAGTATCAAGTCAAACTTCTAAAGTTTGCCCCAAAAAACCACTGTATAAATATACAATAAAATAAATATTTGATAAAGTAACTAAATTTCATTAGTGGTTTTTCAGTTTTATATACAATTCTGTAATATTAAAAATCATATTTTGAATTGTGTCTAAATAAAATCATTGTTTTAATAAAATTTAAAAGAAATTAAACTAGTTATTTTCTAAAAGTTTCAAGTTGATCCTCAACTCGTCGTCAGCAGAAGCTTTGTATGATAATTTTTTTTTTTGAAGTACCTAGTATGAATATTAATAAATAATATAAACACCACTGATGAAATTTAGTTAATTTATCAAATATTTATTTTATTGCATATATGCAATGTTTTTTGGGGCAAGCTTTAGAAGTTTGTCTTGATACTGCACTTTGAATATTTAACTTGTATGCTTCTGGTTGCCCATTTTTTGTCAATTTACAGGTGGTGTAATCCCAAAAGAGACAATGAATCGTGAAAACGTTCCACAAATAAGTAAGAGACATTATCTACAATAAAATATTTATTTATTTTTTGGGTACTGCAATAGTTTGAGGAAAAATAAAGAATGTATTAATATTTTTCAAAAATAGAGTTACAGAAATTTGTATTATTAAAGTTTACTTTCGTGAAATATTTTTAGCTATTCAAAAATTCAATGTCTTTTTGTTTTAAAACTTAATTAAATAAAATAATTATAAATATGTAAATTATGTAATAAATAACCTAACAAAAGACATAGGAAAAAACTAGTCGGTCTGCCCGCAAAGGAAAAGTAAACCGTGGTTAATGTTTCCACAAATTGGCTCACTGGGCTTTTTGTTTGTATTGGCGAGTAGTTGACCAAACGTGTAGTATTCGTCAATATATTTCTACAGTATGTAGTATACTAAAAAATAGGTCCGATATTATTACTCTAGCAGATTGACCTGACGTCTGCCGAGGTAACTTATTACCTACAATAATATCGATTGAAAAGATTAAAATTAGATAAGTGCATAAATTAACCCAACTGAGTACCAACAAATAGGATGTTATTTCTCAGATAATGATTGATGACACAGGTAGACACTGATCTTTTTAAACTCTGTGTAATATCAAGTAAAATGAAAGAAGCTCATGTTTTGGATAAAAAATATTTATGTATGCTGCTTTATTTATAGATAGGCTAATAGGTATAGGTAAGGAAACTACAGACATTTTAATATAACGGTTTTTGGTAAAAATATCGCAAAATAGGGTGTATCGAAAAATAACGCTTTCTTGGAGAATCAAATTTCAATTTTGAATAATCAACAAAAAATTTAGTGTACGTACCTAAACACAACAATAACTAGTATGAGTTACTTTTTAGTGCACTTCGCATTTCCCTAGCTAACAGCAAACAAAATTATTAAATTGAGTTAGTGTAAGACCTACTACACGTTTCAAAAGCATTTTCCCTAGATAGGAGAGCGTGTAGAACTGATAAAGGGTGTTAACTTACTTAAAGATGAAGCAATTCTGTGTATGTAACATGCTAAAGCTTTGTGAATAAGTATGCATTTTACAAAATTAATGAATAATTAATTATGTAAACCAATTTGAGGGGCAAATGTTGAATTTAGGTTAATTCGTAGTTTCGTTAATATAGAAAAACCTCGAGAATAGAGTGGACGGACCATCTAGAACTACTATTTTTTTCAATTCTCTGTGTTCATTATTCACACAAAAGAGGGGACCACACTTTTTGTCTAATTACTCAACATTTCCTGAATTTCTTTTGGGCCATGTACTATGTTATTATATTGAAATTTTAACGTTTATTAAAAAATATCGTTGTAATAAAATAAACGATAATAATACATATAATTTCAAAACAGTTTAGTCAAGTTAGTGTCTGATGAGGTATTGCGGGGAAGCAATTAATAGCTCTAGTACAAACCAGACTGGCAGTGTTAAAGTATGTAGGCGCACATTACCTGTTTGTGTAGCACATACTTATGCTTCTGACTGATTAATATACTCGAAACAAAAATCCAAGCGGTGCATGTCATCAGATGTAAAAGTAGATATATTTATTTATTTATTTATTTATTTATTTAATTGAACACAACACCCTACAGGATAAACCTAGTTAAAGGGTGAGGAGAACAGGCAGAGAGAAAAAATATAATAAGTACAAGTAATATCTATACCTAGGTACTCACAACTTCACAGGAAAGTACAGTAGGTCAGACAAATAAGTACAAAAGTACAGAAAAATTTGAAAGATGCAAAAATAAACTTCAAATACAATTATCACAGATAAACAACTAAAATATGCATATATACATATACATATATATTTACACATATATACACACATCTACACATACATACATAAATCACAACAGGAGACAGCGATTAATGTAAAAGTATTTTGTAAAATTACAGATTTGGAGGTAAATAATTATTTTTCTTAATTTGAGAAATAGAACAAAAAAGTATATCAAGCGACTCCTCTATATTATTATAATTTCGTATCATTTGAAACATGGGGGATGAGGTCATCCTATTAGTTCTGGCACATGGCAAAGTTAACAGATGGTGATTTCTTACATTAAACTGTGGAACCTTAAAATACAACATAGATAGAAGCTGTTCCGATTTAATAAAGTTATGTAGTATTTTATATAAAAATAATACCGAGGAGTTAGTTCTACGGGCAGCCAGGCTTTGAAGACCAAAGCGTTGTAACAAAAGCTCATTTGGCGATCCTCTAGGTACAAATGTGCTGTCAACTTGGAAACTGGCAGATTTCATAAACCGTCTTTGAATGCGTTCAAGGGCATTAATATGAACATTATATATAGGGAACCAGACACAAGAGGCGTATTCCAGCTTAGAACGGACAAAGGTCTGATATAGCAGCTTGAGAGTATCGATGTTTCGGAAATCCTTACAGTTACGTAGTACAAAGCCTAAGCTTCTGTACGATGATTGAGTAACAACCTGAATATGTTGATTAAATGTCATCTTTGATTCAAACGTCACGCCGAGGTCTTTAACAAACTCAGGTCTAGAAAGAGAAATATCATCCAGCTTGTAGTCATACGAGATCTTGAAAACCTTACGACTATATGACATAATATTACACTTGCTCGCATTTAATGGTAATTTGTTAGTTTGGCACCATTCGCCAATCTTAACTAAGTTGGACTGAAGATGTAAAACAGTCTTCCAGAGATTCGACATTTATAAAAATCTTCAGGTCATCCGCAAACAGCAAATAATTTACATCTAGGTCGTTCACTATGTCATTGATGAATAAAACAAAGAAAATTGGACCAAGACCCGACCCTTGAGGTACACCAGAAACTTGGCTAAATTCGAAAGATTTATGCCCCTGAATTTGTACATATTGAATTCTGTCCGTGAAGTAAGAGTCGATTAAGTTCAGTATTGGGTTAGAAAATCCATATGAGCGTAACTTACGTAGAAGAATTTTGTGATTGATCCTATCAAATGCTTTAGAGAAGTCAGTGTAGAGGACATCTACCTGACTTCTCCGGTCTAAAGCCTCACTGACAAACTGGGTTTTGCAGACAAGGTTCGATACCGTAGATCGCCCAGCAACAAACCCATGCTGAGCTTCAGAAATTAGATGTTGAGTATGATACAAGATGTGTTTTTGCAAAATAGTTTCAAAAGTCTTACAAAAGTTGGATAGTATTCTGGACTTTTTCCATAGATCAGGAAATACAGAAGTTTTCAAAATCGAGTTAAATAGGATGCTAAGCGGTTTACTGAAAATATTAGCACAATCCCGTATTAAAAAAGCTGGAATTAAATCAGGTCCTGAGGTCATATTTGGTTTCATTCTTTTTATTGCAAGTATGATGTCACTCTCGGTTATCACCGATAGTGTAAAGGGATTTATATAGTTGTTATTTGAAAAATCAGGTGCAATAGGGTCATCAGCAACAGTGAATGAGTCGGAGAAATACTTAGCAAATGTGTTAACTATCTCAGAGGGACATTCGATATTTTCGTTGTAATACGTCATAGACAGTGGTATAGAAGATGGCTTAGATTTACTGTTTATAAATGTCCAGAACTTATTAGGATTCACCTTTATATCATCCTCGACAGTCTGAGTGTATTCCTTATACGCGGCGGCAGTCAGTGATTTAACTAGAGCTCGGAGTACTTTGAAAGCATTGTAGTCATTTAGTGCTTGACTTCCTTTGTAAGTTTTCCACGCTTTATTTTTTAATTTAATGTTATGTATAATATGCCCATTAAACCACACTGGATATTTTGACGTATTACTTCTTTTTTGAGGAACATGATTAGTTAAGACAAGGTTGAGTGTTTCATAAAAGCTCGACAACGCTTCGTCGACAGAGCTAACCTTTGCAAGGAAGGACCAGTCTGTTAATATATGACAATAAAGTGTCAAAAATATTTATTTCCTTGTAATTATGTAATCACTCTAACTCACACTAGTGTAAGCTATGCTGAGGTACATCAAAATTATATATATTTTTTATATTTCTGGTAAACAATCTTGTGGATCCTTTATGACATACACCGCTTGAATTCTTGTTTCGAGTTTGCAAACAAATTTGAATTGAACAAAAATAATCGTATAAATAAATAAACATGGAAACAAATAAAAATGGGCAGCAGATTTTCATATTTGGTACATTTTCAAGCATTAAAATGCATAATTTTAAACAAACTTAACTAAAACAATAAAACTTGTGTCATATCCTCAACAAAAACTACTTGACAATAACTTAATTGAAATTTTTCGTATATAACTTAATTTTTTTTTTTCGGTTTTCAAAGTTAGAGGCCCAGATTTTATATGGGTAATAGTGCCATTCTTGGAAGATGCATTTCCATTCTGATGACTCAGTTTTAAGAATACTGAACAACTTTACCTCGACAGGCGCTTCTATACAGTCCGTCCCTAAAATAACCTCTCCCCCCCCCCCCTTAACTTTGAACAAATTGAGGTATCGACCTCACACAAAATGTAGGATGAATTGTATAAAAAATACTACTTTCTACCCACAAACGGAATCTTGACTATTCATAGATAGGACCAGAGTCGCCGTCGGTAGATCATTTGAAAGATATTTCAATTATCTTCACACCAAAAATCATAATCGAGTCATTCGTTTTTGAGTTACAATAGTTGCTATACTAACTTAAACTATCGTTTACTGTAAATATTTAAATGTTTAAACCAAACAATATTAATGTGATGTAATCTAAGAGGTTTGCATTATCAAAAAAATCTATGGGTGATAAATGGGGGGCTTTCAATCATTTTAATATTTGAAAGGTAGGTGTATCAATTCTCGATGTAGTATTTGGTCAATAAAGATCCTATAACAATAAGTTGTTCCTATTCTAGTTTGGCATTCAATTTATTTTGCGTGCTACAGTCGTTTTTATTTACACATCCTGAATGTGTTCTTAAAATTGCTAACCATATTAGTTCTAAACCATTGGCAGTTAAACACTTTACATAGTGTTAAATCTGCCCTATACATGCAGACAATAATAGGGAAGTGGAATAAATGATGCTTGTGCTGCAAGATCAACTTTTTATAATTAATCATAATTATTATAAACTCCATTACCTAATGCAAAAATTTTCCATTGTTTATTATTTTTATTTATCTGAAGTAATAGTGTGGAACTAATGCAAAATTATTATGCAGGTAATTAAATTATATTTGTACTTACCTACCTGCTTTAATGTCTCTATGAAAAGGATATGAATAGTTTCAATCTATTATCTTCCATCAAATAATATAAATACTAAGTATATTAATAATTGGTGATAGTTCAACACCCTGAAGTGTTAGTCAAACTCAATGCCAGGTGTTTCTTTCAATGCACTGAGATAAACGTTTCGTAAATAGTACTTATTTATTTATTTATTCAAATGTAATTTTGAATATAGGGACATAAATATTTAACTGAAACAGCCATATGGCTTGTTCCCTATCTTTGACTGTTATAGTTTTGTTATTGCACTATTTTATTATATATTTTGCTATATAACCAAAGTATTTTCTTATACTCCAATTTTCTAATTTGAGAACTATGACCAAACCACTATTTAATAATATAATAATAATAATACTATCGCTATCCCTCATTCTAATCACAAGGATTATCCCGTAAGTCTGAGACTTGTGTGGGAGAGGGCGGCACATTATTATTTCGCAGACCTCATTTTCGCCTCAGGAACGACTTATGTTGATAGGTCCTAACAACCATTCAGTGCTGGAATGAGGGAACCCTGGAAAACCTCATTAGTTAGTGGGGCAGTCAAACATCCCATCCTAGGCCTTTGCCAGGATGGATACCAACCCAACCCTGCGAACAAGCCTTGATTTATGAGTAAACAGTTTGATAAAAAATTGTTTAGTGGAATGGGGATTCGAACCCACGACCTCTGGGTTGAGCGATCGAGACGCACTAAACTCGGAGCCACCGACTCGCATATTAAGTTTTTTGCACATTTGCTTACATATATTAATTATATACAAACTATTACTAAGAGTAAAATCGAAATTACTTCATCTGATTTGATATTTGATATCAATTACTAAATATCTGACCTTCATATAAACCAACCATAACCTGAGAGTAAAATTAAATGAAGTGAATTTTCAAATGTTGGTATGTAATGCTATACCATATTCAATTTTGCTTCATATTATTTACTTACTTGAAAACTAGTAAATTATTATGTTATGAACCATGTGGTGAATATGAATAACTTACACTTGCTTTTAAAATTAACAAGAAAGCACTTACATTAAACATATCTATAAGGATCCAAATTTTAACAGCAGATGATAGTTGAGATTAATGTGAAATTATCATTAATATAATAATAATTATTATTATTATTCTATCCTACTTTGCTGGATATTTTTATAATGAGTAAAAGACGAACTTGTAAGAATAAATTATAAAACATATTTCTTGAGAACCACGACTTAATATTTCCACTTCTTCTTTAAAAGTAAAAACGGGAGGAATCCTATTTTCACGGTAAGAGGAATACTATTTTCAGGAATACTTCAAGTAGTTACATAAAAAATGCAATATATCCCAGTAATTTTGAAAACTGTGGACACACTGTGTGTGTCACTGATTTTCTAATACTATCAGAAGTGGCAAAATATCCATTTAAAGATCTTGAATCTTGGTAGCCATAATAATTATTGTTGATTGCAATTGGTTGCTCTCTTTCAAATATTATAAGCAATAGCTTTCATTATAACTTCTCATATAAACTTTAATTTTACAAAACGTGCCACTTCTTCCTTAGTTTGTGAGTTTTTATTTCCATTAAAGTCAGACGGAATAATTCTATACGGTTGGCAGTAATTACAATTTTACTACCTTTAATGTTGTTAAAACATCACGCCAACATGTTATTGGAGTTAATTACGTCTATAATAAAAATTTACCAATTTTTATTATTATAGTTTTCACCGTAATAAATGAAAAAATGATACGCTGTTGGGTTCTTAGGTATATTGTAGTTTTTTAGGTGTATAACGAATTAACTCAGTAATATAAATTTTACAGCTTCATAAAAAGTATGAAGTAGGTAGACTGGTATAGTTAACTATTGTGTAAATTATTTGTGGCACAGCTTCTATTAGTCACCGAAAATTATTCTGGGAATATGATTATACCTTATGTAAAATACAGAAAGTATTCGAAGACCACAAGTGCATCAAGACAAATTTGGTCGCAAAAAAGAAACTATGATATCCAATGCTTTAATTTATTAAATAAATATTATAAATTACAGTGATTTTATAGTTCAGTGTAACTCTAGTAAATTTTATTAGTGGTGAGAAACACACAGTAGTGAATTCTTTTGGTCTACTTCTTTTTTTTGCTACTATCCGTCTGACAATTATTATCTAATTGACAGACAGATAGCGACCAATTTTGATGGATAGTAGCAAAGACCGAAAGGTGGATATTTAGTACTTTATCGTTTATTATTTGCTTAGTTATCGTTCTATCGTATATTTGTTATCATTTATTGATTACTGTATTTATTTATAGTGTTTTTCTATTTAAAATACGTAGGTACTAATTGAAGAACGTGTTTTTGCTGTTAGAAATTAATTGAAAAAGAACACATTCCCCCGATTTAACACCTGTAGATCATATTTACATCTTTCTTTATATAGGAATTAAGCCAAAAAGTTAAGAGATCAATTATTAATGAAATTATGAGATATTATGGTTGAACAAAGTTTTTAATTTTGCTCCTTACCTATAATCTTAAGTAAGGAAAGGAATAACCTTATTATTTTTATGGTATGTTTAAAACAACTACTTTGGGTACAATATCCACCCATCCAAACATTTTCAATATTTGCATATTGCAACAAAGTAGTTGTGTTCGACATATCTTAAAAATAATATGGTTATTCCTTTGCGTACCTAGGATTATAGGTAACGAGGAAAATTAGAAATTTTATCGAACTTTATCGATAATATTTGATAATATTATTAATAATTTATCTTTTCGTTAACTTTTTGGCTTATTTCCTATATAAAGAAAGATATAAACAGTTAAATAACTTTAAGCATCGAGTCCATCACCTATGCCGCTATGCTGAGCACAGGATAAGTGCGAAAAAGGTCAGTGTCTGGTGACTGATCTCGATGAAGGAGGTGGCGACTTACATGGAGATGCTGGAGTAATGCAATGCCAGTCGGAGCACATTGGGCGTGGAGTAGTTGTTTTCGGCACAACCTTCAAATAAATAATGTAGTAAATTTTGTTGCTTTCTCGACTTTGAAACTATTAAACTATATTCAAACCCAAAAATATGGGTTCCAAACATTTGAAGGAAACCTTAAGAATAGTTAGTTAACAGATCATTACTAGATTTAGGAAATTCTACAATGTCACAAAATAACTATTTGTAATTTTTGTACAAATCCGGCTAATTGAGACAATGAAATTTTTAAGTTGACAGAGAGTTAACTTACTTGGATCTTTATTGTTTCATAGAATTTCAAGCGATATAGGTACCAATCAAATTATTATCTGTCTGAAATTTTAAGAGTCTGTGCAGATTTTGCTGAGCAATTTTAGAGAATCTGAAAGTATTGGAAGAAGAAGAAGAGTCAATGAGGAGAATACGTGCTTAGATTTGAATATTCTAAAAAACTTGCAGTTAAATTTAACCATTTTAACGCACGAAGATTGATTAGAAGCCTTTCTCTGAAATTCTATTGATCTACAAAAAATAGATATCTAACCGACATGTTACTTGATAAACGACTTGAAATTTATAACTGAAATATTACAAAATGTTGTTGAAGGAATGAGAACATGAGTTCAATCAAAACCATTTGAAGAAACAAGACACAAATTTCATCATATGTTATAATTGCATTATTTCAAGTTCATGTATTTTTACTGTTGCATAATGTGTAATTTCTATTATTAAAAATTACTATTGATTACAGAATTATAACCTGAAATTGACATTACAAATATTTCTAATAATGGCGATACTTCACAGCCCGCTGAGCATCTGATATTCTTTGTATTTGGATATAATAAATATACCTTAATATATAAGAAGTAATTACTTCCTTCCTTCCTTTCTTCCTTCCTATATCTCCAATCAAACTAAAGTTGTCTGCTTCTTGTGCAATATAAATAAAACTCCTAGATGATTCCTTAGTACCGAAGCATGTGTATTATAATCAGTACAAATTTGTATTAAAATAGTTCTTATCTATCTTGTACCATAGAATATATATATGATATAAATATCTGTACCATGTCACAGTCCACTTCACTTATAAACTTTGATAAGTGACAGCTGGTAAACAACTAATAATTGATAGGCATCTTTTAAATAAAAAATGTCGCTACAGTTTTTTATTATTGTCTGCATTTATTAAATGACATTATTCTACAAGAGTCACCTCAGGCGGGATAGTCCAGTACGTGGACAAGTTCTTGCTTTCCTTATAATATATTTTTATTTTCTTTTGAGCGTTGAGTGACCAAGTTTCATACTTGATCACTCAACGTTCTCGGGTATTATATAGATCACTATTGGCATTTAAAAGCATGAACAGTATTTTAATGCAGAGGTGCCGATGAAATTTTACTTTTATCAAATTTAATATTTGTGGCCTGGCATAATGCGTAACTGGCCATTATTTTTGCTAAGAGATCTTCCTTATTCCGAATAGGCGTTTCGTAGACTAAAGATTTCAGATGACCCAAAAGAAAAAAATCCAGGGTGTTGAGATCGCCGGAACGCGCAAGCCAAGCCCCGGGACCTCCTCTTCCTATTGGCTCACGTTCAAACCAAAACGTGGAGGTGCCCCGAAATGTTGGAACCACATGTTATTTCTAATGTCTAAAGGGGTATTTTCTATTAATACAGCCGAAACATTTTGCCGAAAATGGAGATAAATATCTGCGTTCAAATGAGCAGGTAGCAAATGAACTATTATAATCTCTCCAACAATACCAGCCCACATGTTTACAGAAAATTGTTGCTGGTGTCTTCTACAGACCACAGCGTGAGGATTTTCATCATGCCAAATGTTGCTGTTTCTACCATTTGAATAATAATAATAATAATAATAATATGACTTTATTAAGGTGGGGCTCAGTCAAAGACTGCTTTTGCCCAACCTGAGAAAATAATTACAATAGAACATTAACAGCAAATTTACAATAATGTAATACAACTTAAAAATTACTAACATAATCTGACACCACACTTCTAGTATAGAGAATCTAGTATAATGTAGGCCACATATACATGTATGTAGGCATATCTATACTACTGGTAATGAAGTTTCGGGAAATAATTCAACGATTATGCATGGTGAAATAATGCTTCACTTTTATTTTAAAAGTAGAAAGGTTGAATATTGATTTAATTGATAGAGGAAGTGAGTTATATAATAACGATGCAAAATGAGAAAATGAGCCTTTAAAGGAAGAAGTGAAATACCTGGGCACTTGCACAAGAAAAGGATTTCGTCTGTTTCTGGTTTGTACTTCTTCAGCAAAACGGATCTTACGTCTCAAATATACTGGTTGATGTGTTATTATGATTTTTTGAATAAAACAGGAGTAATGAATTTGTCTGCGGATGTTCATTTTAGTACAATTATATTTAACATAATATGGCGTAATATGTTCTCGCTTTATGGCATTAGTACAAAATCGCATGCAAACATTTTGTATCAACTGTATTCTATGACAATCCCGAGCTGACAAGCAAGGTCCATACACCACATCGCAGTAATCAAAAAGCGGTAAGATTAGCGATTCTACTAACTTTAATTTAACATCTACATTTAAAATATATTTATATCTATATATTGATCTTAAGACACCAAAAGATTTTTTAATCACACTATCAATATATGCGGAAAATGATAAATTTTTGTCAATCAAGACTCCCAAACTCTTGCATTCATCCTTAATTGGTAACGAGTTATTATTCAGAAGTAGTTTGTTAGCCAAATTTACTTTACTACATTGCACCTCACTTCCCGCAATCATTGCCACAGTTTTTTGTGGATTTAAAATTAAAGAATTTTTAATAGACCAAACATAAATACTTTGCAGATCTTGATTTATGGTTGTAATCGCTAGATCTTCCTGATCAGGGGGAAATGAGTAGTATAACTGACTATCATCCGCGTACATATGCATATTCGAAACAATGACTGAAGGAAGGTCAGCAGTATATAAAACAAAAAGCAATGGGCCCAGAATTGATCCCTGAGGAACACCACTGGAAATATTTAAAGATTGAGACAAAACCCTTTCAGCGCCTCTAGAGACCTTCACCTGCTGCTTACGATTCTGCAAGTACGTGTTGAACCACTCCAAGGCACCTCCACAAAATCCATAGAAGTTTAATTTAGCTAATAGTAGTTTGTGATCTAGGGAGTCAAATGCCTTAGAATAATCCAACATAACAACAGCTGTAATCATCCTTTTATCAACAGCACTAAGCGCATCATCTATGATATCTGCCAAAACTGTACTTGTACTATAACCATTTCTGAAACCTGATTGTTTACTAGGCAGCAAGTCAAATCTGTCGACATGCTTTCTAATTTGTATATAAGCTATTTTCTCCAGTATTTTGGAAAACACGGAAAGTATACTTATTGGCCTTAAATCATTTAAACTCGAAACGTTTTCCTTTTTTGGTATAGGAGTGACTAAAGATAGTTTCCAGCGCTCAGGAAAAACATTATTTGTCAAAGAAAAATTTATTATATGTGTTATTGCACCCAGACTGTATGGCAAACATAATTGAAGCATGTCACAATTTATTTCATCTACGCCCATTGCCTTCGTTTTTATACCTTTTATTATTTCTAAAATCTGGTTTTCAGAAACTTGCTGAAACTGAAAAACTTCTGTTACTTTATCGCAACGATTTACATTAAAAAAAGAAACTGTTTCATTATCTGCGTTGACTGTATTTACGGAATCAATAAAAAAATTATTTATTCTATCTGGATCTTTCAGTTCTTCAGGAAGGTTGCAAATTTTTACTTTTTTATGAATATTTAGCTTATCTAAAGTACTCCAGAGAATTTTAGAGTTTCTATAATTTAATTTTAATTCATTTTCTATAAAAGCTTTTTTTTCTCGACGCATAGACGCTGTTACAAAATTACGCATTTCTTTATAAAAACTCCACTTAGCCTGCACTTGTTGTGTAGTTATATTTAAATCTTTTAGAAATTTACGATAATCCGATAAGGCCCTGTCTCTAATTTGCATCATTTTTTTAATATTTGGTGTTACCCAAGGATTAAACTTCTTTGTTATTCGTATTTTTCTTAATGGTGCGTGTACATCAAGCAAACGTTTAATTATATTTTCTAAATACTGTACCTTAGCATCTATATTACTAAATATTTCAACCCTTCCCCAATCAGCCCGTCTAGCATGATTATCAAATTGAACGAAATCTATATTCTTTAAATTTCTAGTATAAATAAATGTTTGCTGCTTCTTTCTTTCTATTGGTAAATCCAGCATACAAGATATCGATGAATGATCGCTACGAAAATCAGAAAGTTCAACTACGGTTGTATTTATCACTATATCAGTTTGACTTATCCATATATGATCTAACAATGTGCCACTAACTAAACGAGTAGGCTCATCAATAATTTGCTGCATGCTAAACGAATTCAAAAACAGTGAACGTATATATCTATATTCTATAGTGTCGGTACTTAACAGGTCTACATTGAAGTCACCTACACAAATAACAATATCTGTAGATACCACACAATCTGCTAAGGTATTTTCTAAAATTTGCAATGACTTATAATTATTACTTGATGGATTATAAACACATCCTATACTTACAGATTTGCCATTTATTTTAGCTGAAATCCACAGACTATCAATATCACATTCTGAAAAATTACTTATAACCTTTATTTCCTTTATAAAGCAACAATTTCTAATATATACCGCTACACCTCCTCCTCTACTAGGTCTATCCTGTCTATATAGTACGTAACCTGGAACATAAATTGACTTATCTGTCATATCTTCAGATAACCATGTCTCAGATACACAAAAAACATCACAATTGATTTTTAAAATGTGTTCTTTAAGCAAATCAAATTTATTTATTAAACTTCTTATATTGAAATGACAAATCATTAAACCATGCATATCGCCATCTTCATCACCACCAGCAATATCAAATTCATTTAAGGCCATAGATAATATTTAGATGTAGTGTAGACATACATATATACTAGCCCCAATTACCTTTTCCATCAATCGATAAAAGTAGGACAATATTAATATTTCTTCTGCTTACTAGACATAAAAAAGAAGAATTCATAGCTCACATTAATTTGACTTAAACCTTAACTTTCCCTTTTCCCCCTGCCCCGTATCTTCAATTCAGGTGCTGGAAAAGTATGGGAGCAAAAAACATTAGCCTCTAAATAAAAATAGCATATAAATAAAAAGGTCAAAAAGAGAAAAAAGAAAGCATACAATTCATTCCTTAAATCTAGATACAATATTAAATATAAAATTGTGATAGTTCTACCATGACAATAAACTGATAGATATAAAAACCTAGAAACTACTTAACTGGCCACTGTTATTTATAAGAACTTTGACTCCATTTTTTGCAACAAAGACTCGCCCATCTTGCGTCCATACATTAGACAATCCACATTTTTCAATAGCTTGTTTCATAAGCTCCAAGTTGATCTTTGTTAGATCCTCTTTAAAAACAAATCCAGACTTTTTCAAAAGTTTCTTTGACTTGTAAACATTTGCTTTACCTTTGTAAGAAACAAAACTCACAAGTATAGCACGATGCGTATTCAATTTACGTTTGCCTATTCTGAAGCACTTATTTATATCAGATAAAAGCATATTTAAATTTAGTTTGTTATTTATCAAATTAATGACTTTTTCCTCTGTACACTGATAACTTTTGTCCAAATCTTCCTTTACACCATCCCGCGTGAAACTTGCCTAATCAGAAAACGATACTATTCTCCCGAAGTGAGGTATTATTGTGTTGTGACCACAAAAACTATTGGCAAAAAGATAATCTATGTGGATAATCTTCAGAATTTGTTCATGCATGACACTTTGTACCGTCGACTTGGAAGATCCTATTTGGTGTGAAATTGCGCGAACACTTGTGCATTGATTTTCCTCCACACGGTGTTGGACTCATTCTTCAAATTCAACCGAACGAGCTGTTCTTGGACGACCACTACCACCAGCACGCTTTAGGTTCCCAGTTTTTCTAAGAGGACGATGGATGGATGGATGGATGCAAAGGTTGTACCATGAGGTTGCCGGCGTTCCCGATATATCCGTCCATACAAACGTGTAGCTTTTCTTCCATTACAATTTACTGCACCATAAGCAAGGTGCATATCGGTAAGTTCTTGAAATGAGAAATTATCGTCCATTATCGTTTTAATACAAATTTTGTAGTTTCAATATAATAATTTCTCCGATTTTCTAGTGTACGAATTTTTTTCGAGATGTATTTTTATGTTATCATGTGTGCTCACATTGTATTAACAATATAGTAACTCACATTTCAATTATTTTTGTGAAGAATAAGCAATTTGCGTTTATTTTTACGACGACCCTAAACTTATTGTACATGTACTCTTTTGATCAATGTCTCTGGTTACTGGAGACAGAAATCAACGTTCATATAAATGTGTGCAGAAAAAATTACTAATTGCAATTGCAAAATATGTATAAATTTGATCTTGCTCTATACTAGAATACTCTTCGTTTCGAAATAATGTTAAAAAAACTCCAATGTACTATTAACTATTGGCAAAAAGATAATCTATGTGGATAATCTTCAGAAGTTGTTCATGCATGACACTTTGTACCGTCGACTTGGAAGATCCTATTTGGTGTGAAATTGCGCGAACACTTGTGCATTGATTTTCCTCCACACGGTGTTGGACTCATTCTTCAAATTCAACCGAACGAGCTATTCTTGGACGACCACTACCACCAGCACGCTTTAGGTTCCCAGTTTTTCTAAGAGGACGATGGATGGATGGATGGATGCAAAGGTTGTACCATGAGGTTGCCGGCGTTCCCGATATATCCGTCCATACAAACGTGTAGCTTTTCTTCCATTACAATTTACTGCACCATAAGGAAGATGCATATCGGTAAGTTCTTGAAATGAGAAATTATCGTCCATTATCGTTTTAATACAAATTTTGTAGTTTCAATACAATAATTTCTTCGATTTTCTAGTGTACGAATTTTTTTCGAGATGTATTTTTATGTTATCATGTGTGCTAACTTTGTATTAACAATATAGTAACTCACATTTCAATTATTTTTGTGAAGAATAAGCAATTTGCGTTTATTTTTACGACGACCCTAAACTTATTGTACATGTACTCTTTTGATCAATGTCTCTGGTTACTGGAGACAGAAATCAACGTTGATATAAATGTGTGCAGAAAAAATTACTAATTGCAATTACAAAATATGTATAAATTTGATCTTGCTCTATACTAGAATACTCTTCGTTTCGAAATAATGTTAAAAAAACTCCAATGTACGTAGGTAACATACGAAGTAACAGAAAGTCCGATAAAGAGAAAAGTCGAGTATTCAATTCAAACAACTTATGTAATCGGCAACATGGGGCACCCTGTATGCCTTAACCTTGCATTTTAGGAATTCGTCACGGCAGCCATGCAGACTATTTTGCATTCAATTAAATTGGACCATTAAAACGATATTTATAGCAAAGGATATTAACCCAGAAATATGAGTATACTACCTAATAAATAATAATTTGCATTTTACAGAAGATTATGTGAATAAATTTAGGAGTAACAGAGTTAAAATGCAGAGTTTTTTTAATCATTAATGTAATCTGTGATTTATTTATCTTATAGAGGATATAGGACATGACCTCGAGAAGGGTTAACTATCAGTCCGCACTGTACTAAACAAATTACTAATACTCTAGTGCAGAATGATTTGAATGAAAAATAATCACAGTTTTTAACCTAATTTGGTTTTAATTTAATTTTATTTTGATTTCACATTACTAACAGACACCTCATGTTTTGCCGAGAATGGTTCATGTTGTTTGCAATCCCAGATTATCTGAAAATTATTATTTCAGTTAAATACTTTGTGGAATGTATATGTATACAACTTTTATATTAGTACATATTTTGTAACTATTTGATTAAATTTTATTGTGCAATTTATTTTATAATTCATAAGTACCTCATTGACTGCAAAAGTTTTTAGAGCATACTCCATAAAACATGTTTGAAATTGGATAACATTAATTGAAAATTCTTGTAGAATATTGTATGATTGATAATAATTATATTTAAAAATATGTCGGAGGATTTTTAGGAACAAATTTGTATTTTTTTTTTTAAATAAGATAGGGAGTTACTCGAGGTAGCATTTTTCAAAACTATGCTCTGAAGTAAACTTAATTTCAGTGTTCATTAAAACCGTAATGTATTTTGTTGGGTTTTTTGTATCAAATTGCGTATGTCCTGTTCACGGGCAAGAGATGAAAAAACAATCTTTAATACAACACAATGTACACAAAAAAATCAGGCAGGTGGATCAGAGCAAGTGTTTCACTGCGTCAACGCAATGTATCCCATTATGCTGCGTGAAATGAACCGAGAAGCCCAGCCCACTTGCATATTAATTTATTTAAATAGAAACACTCCCTCTTCCTCCTTCAATGTTGATTTCAGATTAACAACTCATTTTAGATTAAGTTTAACCATAGATGTTTACACTACACACGACGTTCCAAATATTTAATTAATTCCTGCTGGGCAAATAATGACTTGAACATTTTTACATGCAGTTTAAATCTAGTTAGTAATTTTCGTATCAACTTATTTTTAAAACAAGCCACTATATATTATTATAATGTAGAGGCAACTAATTGCAGAAGTGAAGACGTCAAAAAGTGAATTGTTTTATTATTTAAAATAGAACTTATCGACTTGTGCAAAATTGGACCAAACTAACATTTAGCACTTTATTAAATCTCATCCTGGTAGGCATGATAATGATTTACTATTCGCAACTTTTTCTCCTGAAAACGCAACCTGTTCTATTTACAGAATTTTGTCTCATTCTTTCCTCTGAGGAAGCAGTATCTAGGAATGAACGTCTCTTCAACCATATAGTTGTTGTGTCAAGTAGAAAAACCAGTATCGACATTCCTCTATTTCAGCCTATTCAGCCAAAGCAGTACTGTGAACAACGCCATAAGCCGTTGGACTACACTGTTATTATTCTTTATTTATTCATCTATTTATTTATATACAAAATACAACAGGTTAATGCCCAGTCTCAGAATTAGGTTACCAAACTTTAAGGGGCAGCAGGGGACATGAAAGCAAACCTTTTTTATTTAATAAATATATGTCCGGAAATGAGCCATTTGGGCTGTAGAGCAATAAAATGTTTAAAATCATACCCAAATAACCAAATTAATTCTTGATTTAGTTGAACACCACTGCATTTTGTTCAACATTTTTTGTTTCAACTAGACTTCTTGTTGGGAGAAAAAAAATTGTTTATCACAATAAACATGCCCAAGATGCCAATGTTAAGACCGTATTATTATTTGTAACTTATGTAGTTGGCATCAGAACATTAACTGGCCGTTGGCATTAACCGATATGCACCTTGCTTATTTTGCAGAAAATTGTAATGGAAGAAAAGCTGCATGCTTGTATGGACAGAGATATCCGGAACGCCGGGAACCTCATAATACAACATTTGCTTCGATCCATCGTTTATAGAGAAAATCCTGGTGGTGGTGGTCGTCCAAGAACAGCTCGTACGGAACAACTCCTCTATACGCCTACCATTTACAACGGGTACAAGTTTTAGATCCTGAAGATTATCCATATCGATTAGCTTTATGTTAATGGTTTTTGGGGCACAACTTAATAGAACCTCACTTCTAGAGAATAGTATGGTTTTCTGATGAGGCATGTTTCACGGGTAAAGGTTGTTTTAATGGTAGAAACAGCTACATTTGGCATGATGAAAATTATCACTCTGTGGTCTCTAGAAGATACCAGCAACAATTTTCTCTAACATGTGGTTTGACATTATTGGAGAGACTTTTAATTGTTCACTTGCTGCCTGCTCGTTTGAACGCAGATATTTATCTCCATTTTCTGCAAAATGTTTGGCTCTATAATTAGAAATTGTTCCTTTAGATATTAGAAAGAACATGTGGTTTCAACATGACGTGGCACCTCCACGTTTTGGTTTGAACATGCGCCTGTATCTGGACCAATAATTTCCCCGCAGATGGATTGGAAGAGGAGGTCCCGTGGCCTGATCCGCGCGTTCTTCCGAAATCAACCCCCTGGATTTTTCTTTTGGGGTCATCTGAAATCTTTAGTCTACGAAACGCCTATTCGTTATGAGCAAGATCTCTTAGCAAGAATAATAGCCAATTGTACAAATGTAGAAGCTATTCTCAGATTATTCCATAGGGTCCGCGAGTCAATGAACCGACGGTGCAATCTTTGTATTGAAGCAAATTGTCAACATTTTGAACACTTATTGTAAACCATCATTTATTTATCAATGAAACAAAGTCCAACACGAACAAGAAGTGATTTAGGAATCTCCCCCTGAACATTTTTTGTAAATGAATATTACTTATTATTTATTTATCACTGAGATAAACAAAACTTATCAAAACTATTTTTCCTTCTTTGTCTTTGAAAATGTTTGTTTTTATGTCTCCAACCACCCCTTAAAGTTTACCTATATGTTTTTGGGACACCCTGCATAGCATACAATTAGGTAAATGATCCATAAACATGATTAACTTAAACGAGTTAACATTATTATCAAAAATATGATTTTTTATAGATCACGCACTAAATCTGCTGAAAAATAGATCACAACCTGTTTCAACCAAAAAATAATTAACTATTTACAAGTCTTATTAGAATTTAAAAATGTTGGTGTAACGGTTAGTAATTTGTATGATACACTAAATTTTCCAAGCTCTGGGTAGCTTTGCCTTTGAATAAGTTCAATTTCTCCAAGTCCAATTTCAGGTCACAGTTCTCTGCCTCGAAGTCTGAATCAAAAGATTCATCCTCATCATATTCATCCTATACCCTATTTATTTTAACATGATGTTTATTGCGGAAATCCGATACAGTAACATTTCAAACCAGCTTCCTGGCAACCATACGCTGTGTTCCTTGCTATAAAAACGGAATCTTAATCCACGTCCAGTTGTGATATACCTATAATTTTTGTGTTTGCTATTTCCTTCAAACGTATGTAGAAATACGATTCGTCAATACTAACAAAAAATTGCATTGAGAATAAAAAAGTTAACTTTAATAGCTGTAATTAAGTCGAACGAAGAGAATATTTGAAATATTGCATTCACAATTAATGTATGTATCTGCAACATCGTTAGTCCGTTCAATAGCCAATTTACTTTCTTCGACAAAGCGAAATTTGTTGTCATTCTATCTACTAAAATAAAAATAGATCTATAGATAGTATTGACCTTTTGTGCTAAAAGAAGCAAAATGTTCTACTTATTTTCTGATCATTCTTGAAAATAATTGAATACTGCCACTGTTACTTTGTAGAATGTAATATATTCTAATATGCTCTCTGATGATAATATTAAGTCAGAAGCAATTAAAATTACAGGAAGAATGTTGGACTATATTTTGCACAACATTTAAGGAACATTAACAAGCATCTGCTTCATCGGGTTGTTTCATATCTAATTTATTATCCATTTATCATTTACTTTGACTATATAATAAAGGAGCATCGATTAAAAAAGTATAGGTGCCCAGAAAAATAAATATAATAATTAGATTAAAGGTAAAAAATATAATGGACTAGAATTTTTTAAGAGCCACGGCCCAAATATTCTGATATGCTGGAGGCTTTCTCTTCGATTAAACTGCTGATTTATTCTGGAAAAACCCATCCTCATAATCTACGGCAATTAATTTCGTTGTCGCATGGTCCTCCAGCCTACCATTTTCTATAAATAATTAGGTGTAACTGTAACATTTTATTTATAATTTGCCACCAAACCGATGCACAGGTTTATATAAAAAGTGTAGGCTAAATACGAGACGTGTGCCTCAAGAAATTTCCGGCTGTTAAAGTGTGCTGTAAATTAGTTTAAGGCCAATTACATACAAATTAACTATTAATAACTGTTCAACAATTACAAGTTTACTTTAGGCACTAGTGACTGGTTTAGAGATAAATCGTCATTATCAAGGAATATACAGGGTGGTCCAACTTATAATAGCAGGACTTCATCAAATGATAGATAACGTTAAAATAATAGCAGTTTCTCAGTACACTTATATCTGGGAAAGCTTCCTTTTCTAGATACAGGGTGTGAAATTTTGGAAAAAAAGTATATTATTTTAAATATTGCCAAAACGGCTGGTTAGAAAAATTGGAAATTTGGAATACAGTGTCAGCTAAGGATCCTTCACGATTTAAGGCTTATGGTGATAAATTACGAAAACCAGCGGCGGGGTTATGGGTATGCCATCATCCCTTTTCGAAAAAATCTTTTACGCCACCGACTTTATTGCAAATACAATAATACGTAGTTCCATGCCCCATGCTTTTTAGAACAAAAAAGTATTTTTTAATTTTTTTCATACGGCGCACCGTTTTCGAGATATTTGAGGTTTTATCAGATAATGTTGGGCCATTTACATTTAGAAAAGGGGTGATGGCATACCCATAACTCCGCCGCTGGTTTTCGTAATAAATCACCATAAGCCTTAAATCGTGAAGGATCCTTAGCTGATACTGTGTGCAAAATTTCCAATTTTTCAAACTAGCCGTTTTGGCAATATTTAAAATAATATACTTTTTTCCACAATTTCAACACCCTGTATCTAGAAAAGGAAGCTTTCCCGGATATAAGTGTATTGAGAAACTGCTATTATTTTAACGTTATCTATCATTTGATGAAGTCCTGCTATTATAAGGTGGACCACCCAGTATATTTAATTACGAATAATAATTCTGTAAGTGTGAATACTATAATGACATGCTTTATTGGACTTATTGGATATTAATCACAGAGTTGAACAATAAACAGAATTATTGTAATTTTACATACTAATACCAGAACTAAAAAAAAAAACACATTATTTCGTGCACCCGAAGTAATTTATATATTTTTATTATGAACGTTGACCAGTATTTAAGTGCAATACTCTTTTAATCTTAAATTTTCAATGAAATTTAAGATATATTGCTCTGCACCAGGTTTGGTTTCGCAACCACCATAACTTCCCTCTGTTAAAAATCTGCTCCGGAATGTGCTGTAATACGGATTCCGATGCCTCCTAAAGCAATGGCCAGTATACTTTGTCGTAGTGGCAAGTTTCGGAAAAGTAGAAGTAATTTTTGGAATGTTCCCAAATATATTAATCTTACTGATTGTTTCGTACATCTGCTATTAGTATATGAAACTAAAATACGGCATTTATCGGTGTGATTTGGATGCATTGTAGCGTAATATCTTAGAAATATTCACCCCTTCAATAATTCATATTTGAAAGAAAAAAGTCTTTGCAACGTTCATTTCTGTATTGGGTTAACAAATCGAAAAAGTTTGTTTCCACCTTTTACAGTCTTTAAACTGAAATCCTTTAGCACTTCTTTTTTACAAGATCCACACACTTTAATAATATCCGTTAAATAAATAAAGAAAAATCTATGGAATTTAAAGAAAATATCATCATTAAATTCTTTGCATCTCCTACTTCTAATAGAAAATTTCCTGTCTGATGAAAATTCTGGATTTCCTATTTCTGCATTCATCTGGTTTAAAAACCACAACCAATGTAGTTTTTATAACTTAAAATTATTATAAGAGAACCAAAGCTTGATATTAAGTTATACGACTGAACAAAATATGTGACTTTTGCTTTTTGACTAATTACTTCTCAAAATGTGTCAACATGACTTATCACTGACAACATTCATCTTTATCTTAAAAATATACCAAGCCTCATAATGAAATTAGCAAAATTAGAAATTAATCTATAGAAAGGGAAAAGCACATTGTTATAAAATAATTATTAATTCTGAACTTTTCTGGTTTAGATTTAAATGTTTATCTTGAAAGGGATAACACTGACGTAGTTTTCCAGATAACACCCAACACCCAAATGATTAAAACTAAACGTATGGTAATACTATGTCCTATTTATACCTAAACAATTGCTCCGGTTCAGTCACCCGTTGCGACGGCTCAGTGAACCATAGCGACGACTCAGTGAACCATTGCGATGGAGCAGTAAACCGTGATTTACTAACCAATAAAGCGGGCTGTATGGGATTGGCCCTCTGTCACTATTCATACTGTTTTTACACTTTGCAACTTCCAAACTCTCAAATGGGTCGAACTGTCTGGAATTTATTAAATTCGTAATTATAGTCTTAAATTGCTACTATCTATTTTATGGTTATTCTTAAACGCATGCTGAGCGACACTAGACTTATCTGTTCTACCATATTTGAGATGAGCCATGTGTTCCTTGAATCTAATTTGAATTGACCTTCATGTTTGTCCAACATACTTTTGCATGCAGTCTTTAGAGCTAATTTCGTAAATCCCCGACTTCTCCGACTAGTTTCTATTTTGTCTTTTGAAATGCCTAAAAGTTGTAGTTTATTTGCCGATAAATAACCACTGACATATGTACTTATATTTTAAACAACCTTACCAAAACCACTGGTGGAACGAGGATCGCAAGGAATAGTTATGAATTTTGAATTTTCTCTTTTATTTTGAAATGTAGAGGAATTTCGAAGTGTCTCTTTAAATTTACGTTTCCTAATTACTTTAGCAATTAAACTTACTCGTCGTTTTTTAAATGTTTAGTTCAAAATCGAATGCAAATTTCATTGATGTAGCGTTGCTTTCAATGTAAGTACTTGTTATTATTCAGTCTATTACTAAAACTAACGGGGTTAACATCTATTCCTTTTCTAGAACTACTAAATTATCATGCACCATCTAGAACAAAAATTCTCCAAATTCTTCACAAACACACTTGTTACAGTAGAGGTAATTATACGAAGCGTTAATATATTCTGATTATATTCTACTCTAATGGTTAATTTATAGATACTATTCTTTAAGAAGTGTAAACTGGATTAATCAATGTTAGAAAAATATTTTAATTGAGGAATAACTGGTTCTCACAATTCTACGGACTTCAAAATATAGAAAGCGTTTAAATAATTTAGTCAATTCGACATTCACACATCCTTGCTACTGTTTGGACTTTGCGCCTAGTAAGTTAAAACCAATTTAATGAGTTAACAAATATTTTGCAATAAACAGTTTAATATTTTCCCTTAATAGAGCTTAGCCGACTATGTTCGTGTGTAAATTTTCAGAAGAAAATAATGAGTGGTTCTCCTAATACTTCTAATGGACGGTTTCAACCAATCACCCTGTATATCCTATCTAAAAATAAATCTAGGCCATGTAGAGCATACCGACTCTAAAAACAAACATGTCTTAAACTTACTGTTAAATATTTAAAAAAAGACTAATGACGGTTCCTAAATTTACAATGACTATTGACATGTGAAAGATATAACCAGTATTATGTTCAGTGATTGACGTTCTTTTTCATTTGGAATAAGATGTATTGTTATTCCTTCGATCTGAAATCTGATCTATTTGCCCAGGCAGCCAAATAACTGAATAGAAGTCATTGTATACGCAAATTAATAATATCGTTTAGTCAGTTTACAGTTATCTGTACTATTATGTGTATTCAAGAGGGTGAAAAATCAGCAAGAAATACGATCCGTAACAATAACTTTTATTAAAATTCTTCAGCAACTCAGTCTTCTCAATGTAATAAGTTTTCTATCATGATGCATAAAAAAGTAACCTATTAAGATACATTTTTGTGATACATCTGCTCAACCCATGGTTTAATTAGTTTTAGAAATTTATTGCCGTAATTATTCTGCCTATAATATAAATACCTACTAAGTACTACCCAATAAAAAAAGTGCAGCTAAACAATTTCGGTAATTCTCAAAATTTTTAATTAACTATTAATATTAATTTTATTTTCCATACGATAAATCATCAAAAGATTTGTTTAATAATGGATGAGTATATTTTATCATGATATTAATTTATGACTATTGTTTCTTCTTTGTAAAGTTACATATGACATTTTTCAGGGGTTATAGCAAAAATATTTATTAATTTCATTAGTTACTAAGTAATTTAAGAAATATTAGTCATAGAGGAGGTTAACCTTCGCTTAATTAATCACTAAGTTTTGTAAATAAAATTAAATGCGGATAATAAATAAACAACATTAGAGATATTGTACTATTTTCAATTATTGAAAGTCATTTAAATCTATTTGTTGTAATAATTTGATAATTGCCTATTAACTACTGTCGGTGTGGTTATTAAATATATATAATTACAGTGTTATTATAGATGAGAATAATTTCACCATCTTATTATTCATTGATGTAGTGCAAGTTTTTCATTTGATAGCAATAGTCGAATTACTCTAAAGAATTAAACAAGTTTGATACTAGTTAAGTTTGTATGTAATTCATTTTTTAATGACAACTGATTCTTCCCTTCGAGAAAGTTCATTAAACATTTTTCTTTTCACAGAAGAGACTGACTTTGTTGATATTTCATATACATTTCAATGTCCAGGAATTACATGTAATTTTAAAAACGTATAAAAACTGCAATGAACTTTCGATAAGCTAGGGATGTGCAATTCCACTAGCTTAAGTTCACTGACATTACTCCGGTAGCTCAGGGAGATTTATGATACTAGGGCGTAGTATTCGTAGGACGGCTTTGAGTGTTCACAATTTATTTGGGCACCAGGATAATTTTTAGATATAAGAGACAAAAAAGAAAACTATATAAAAAGTAGTTGAATACACTATAATCAAATAAGCAAATAGGATTACAATTAAATAATGTGAAGTTACTATTAAACAATAAAAGTTAAAAAATGATGTACTAGTTATTGGAAAATGAAAAAAAAAATATGTGAAAATTGAAATTTTAAGCTGGGCTAACTTTACAAACTTTTATGAGGTTCGGTGACACTCTTACAATCTCGTTCCTTCTCTTTGAGATCAGTACTCTCACCCTTAACCTGTTGCTGATGATTGGATCCAGGTGGACTTGCTGTGGCAAAGTGGGGAAGCTAGAGCTCTAGTCCAGATGACGGTCACGTAGTGGCTAAGTCCAATCTTATCTAGGGATCTGCAGGTGGTAAGCGTCCAGAGTTCTTTAGCAGGTTATAGATCTTGCAGTCAGGTTACAGCAGCCTCGTCTCAGAAGAGTACATACAAAGAATTGTTTGTGTTAATAGTGCCCCAAACAATATTTACAAATATATAGATGAACGTTGACGGCTAGTGTAGCCAAGATTAAAAATTATAAATAAGTTCCTGAAGGGAATGTACCAGCAAATCTGGTTTGGTAAAATCCTCTGTGAATTCTCACAGGGAAAGTGATTAAGAAATGAAAACAAAACCTGGAAAGTGTCAACCTTTAGTGACCCTACCCAGAATGAAGCAAATAAAATTACCCAAAAATTTGCATTGAAAAGAACTTATTACAGTTCAGCCACTCGACAATTGTTCTTAATAAAAACTTTAATCATTAATATTTAAAGATACAAGGGTTCAGAAGGAACAAAAAAATATAAATAAAAAAACCTCTATTATCTGACCCAAAATTCCAAAAACCACGGTTTCATAACCCGTTAAACAAGGAAATATTACTACTCTAATTAGGTAAAAGAGAAAAATTATTCCATTAATATTTCAAAGACTGAGTGACAAGTTATAAACGTTATTATTGATTTATTGTACAAATTTGTTGCCAACGAACAATAATCAATGAATTTACAAATATTAGGAAACATGTTCCAGTCTTCTAATCCGCGTGCATGTGAGTTATTAAAATCTCTACGAAGTAACAAATTACTTAATCTAGTGCATAAATTACGATATTAGCAATTTTCTATAGCTCAGAATCATATATTATAACGCTAAGATAAGAGAAGATAATATTAAGGTAAGATAAATGAACTTAATTCGCAAAGGGCACAATCACGTGGTTGAATAGTCGCAATCCAATTTAGAACAAAATTGAGGCAAGAAAACTAAAATTCATTGATCCAATACAACAAAGGGTTGTAGAAACTAGTTCTACTACTATCAGATGGCATGCATATAGCAAATAACTACGAATAGTAAGGGACATCACTAAGTATCCTCCATCTGTAAACGCCTTATTTAAATAAGGACTAAAACAAATCAAGCTAAAACAGCTATTCTCCTGGCAATATGCCGCGCCGAGCGCTGAATTACGAAGCAAAATTTGCCGTATTTTGTCTAACACAGTTAGAATCAAAATACAAGGATTCGGATTGCAACGAAAACTACGAGGAAATACTAAGACCACACATCGTAGGATGCCACTAATTGCAGACCGGTTTCGACCTTTTTTTGATCTCATCAGTGCAATATAAGTGAGCATACCGACGAATGCGAAGACCTAAGTATTTGGCACAATAGGTAAACCTTGCGTACGCGAGACCTACGCAAGGCCTATTGGCGCCACCTCTGTGTAGTTTTCGCAACACAATCCAAACAAATCGTAATGGGGTAAAAATCCAATACAACAAAGGGTTGTAGAAACTAGTTCTACTACTATCAGATGGCATGCATATAGCAAATAACTACGAATAGTAAGGGACATCACTAAGTATCCTCCATCTGTAAACGCCTTATTTAAATAAGGACTAAAACAAATCAAGCTAAAACAGCTATTCTCCTGGCAATATGCCGCGCCGAGCGCTGAATTACGAAGCAACATTTGCCGTATTTTGTCTAACACGTTTGTTTGCTTCGTAATTCAGCGCTCGGCGCGGCATATTGCCAGGAGAATAGCTGTTTTAGCTTGATTTGTTTTAGTCCTTATTTAAATAAGGCGTTTACAGATGGAGGATACTTAGTGATGTCCCTTACTATTCGTAGTTATTTGCTATATGCATGCCATCTGATAGTAGTAGAACTAGTTTCTACAACCCTTTGTTGTATTGGATTTTTACCCCATTACGATTTGTTTGGATTGTGTTGCGAAAACTACACAGAGGTGGCGCCAATAGGCCTTGCGTAGGTCTCGCGTACGCAAGGTTTACCTATTGTGCCAAATACTTAGGTCTTCGCATTCGTCGGTATGCTCACTTATATTGCACTGATGAGATCATAAAAAGGTCGAAACCGGTCTGCAATTAGTGGCATCCTACGATGTGTGGTCTTAGTATTTCCTCGTAGTTTTCGTTGCAATCCGAATCCTTGTATTTTGATTCTAACTGTGTTAGACAAAATACGGCAAATTTTGCTTCGTAATTCAGCGCTCGGCGCGGCATATTGCCAGGAGAATAGCTGTTTTAGCTTGATTTGTTTTAGTCCTTATTTAAATAAGGCGTTTACAGATGGAGGATACTTAGTGATGTCCCTTACTATTCGTAGTTATTTGCTAAAATTTATTGGTTTCTAGAACCTATATTTTCTATAAATCCCCTGAATAGAACACAGCTTCCCAAATTTATGAAATAATATTGAAACTGTAGTCTACTGTTCCAGATAGTATTGCTGTTCACCGTATAGGGTGACAAAAAAAAATCTCACTGACCACGCCTAAATAATTTACCTAAAATCCAGGTAAATCCTGATTATATATGAAATATAATTACTTAATAATAACAACCAATCGCTATGATCGTATTTCTGTACTAATAATAATAATCTCAAACAATAATGAAAGTGAATAACTTATAGATATCAAATAGGTAAAATAACTCACATGTGCCTACTGTCGAAGCCTCGAACCGTTTCCTTACTTCCTAAATCACACCGGCGTGTTCGCTTGATTTTTTAGTTTGGGCTACCGTTTACTAGCCAATCAGCACATTCCAACGAGTATATTTGAAAAATTGAGAACTTAACCCACCAACAATTAGGTTGGGTGTTTTACGGGGTGCATAATAGTCAACCTCATGGAACGACATTAAAATGTACGTTACAAGACAATAATTCTAAAATAAATATCAACACATATTTGGATGTTGTATGATGGACACATATTCAAATACATACCTCTACCTCGAGCGCGCTTAGGCATGATAGACCATTATTAGTCGTACTATTACCGAGTTTAATTTTACTATTAGCTGGTTACAGGTTCGCCTTCCTGGTCAGTCATCCATCAAGAATTATCTGGAACATTTAAATTTCACTAGCATGTGGTAATTTATTTAAGCCATCTATGTACATTCATGTTTAATTTAGCAGTGTAGGTATTTTTCTGTCTATTGTAAAATCTCATTATATTAGTTTTTGTGGTGTTAAAATAAAGATAATTATAATCAAAACGCACTCACATATATTCTTCAGTATGCTGTTGGACATTATTTTCAATGAATTGCCAGAAAGATCAGATAATAACAATATGTGCCATCTGCATACCTGACAGATGACGATTGAGAAATTAAAATTTTAAACTAATGAGTGTACATTAAGAAGGGGTAAACTGTAAAACTGCAATACTGACATAAATATAGTTTGAATTTATTTTTATAGGAGGTTGACGTCTGAAAATGTTGAACTTAAAGTAAGTAGTGTTTACCACCTAAAAAGACGCAACCCATTCATTTGTCATTTATCGAATTCCATGTAATTTTGAGAGCAGTTTATCATTATCTCACGCAAACTAATTGCCTGCAGATATCTTAAAGAATACGAAAAGAACACTCATACTCATACGCCTCCATATATTTAACAAATCTTTGATAATATAATAACAAAGCTGTTAGAAAATAATGTAGATATTCTGTGGGAATTTTATGACTTTTTATAAATTTTAGGTGATGATCCGGGCAACAGTACTAAACAATTCTGGAAAACACAAAAGAAATTTTCTATAAAATATAGATTACGTGTTCTTGGGCTGACTTTCCCTACCTTTAAATTTTTTTGGAAACTGCCTGTTACGAAGGACAAATTAACAAGAAACTAAAATAAATGAAGCAGAAACATAGGTATTTCATCTAATCCAGAAAGTAATTTTTTATTCAGTTTATTTTTATAGGGGACATTTCCCCCTTTGCGAAAGATTCCAAAACACATTAGATAAGGGAGATTTATAAAATAATTATTTAACATGATGCTACTGTATAAGGATCCTCGTGTATTTTACCATATTCCTCGGCATTTATAGATATGTTTAACTTTCTTTTTATTTGAGATTTTGTATTATTTTCTCTAACCATTCCTAAAAGTTACATGGCACTGTTTCATGTTATTTGTGGCTTCTTCTTCTTAACCAGAATTTTTCCTATATTGTTACTTTTGATGGTTACAATATCTTCCCATACATACTATGTGACACTAACAACTGTAGAACTATTGCCTAATCTGAGAAGTGATTTTTCACCTAAACCTCCAATGTTTTCTTTTAAATTTCGAAGGAACTATTCACTCATTCTTTCACCCAAAAATCAGTGCTGGTTTGTAGTCGCTCCCTTCGGTATTTCTTTGTTCAATTTATTCCACAATCTATTCCAGTCATAGGACATACGATCGCTAACCCTTCGAATGAATATAATTTAAATTATATTCTGTATTATTTTTTGGTATGTATATCATAACTCACTTAATCAAGATTTGTTGATATACCTAGTATTTTCTGTTTAATAGGTATGTACACTGAAAGAAATGCCCTGTATCCATTACTAATTGGAATTAGAAAATCTGTTATAAGAACGTTGTAAGGTTAAGGTTGAAAGGTTAATAATGGATATACAATATGTATTGCTAACACAGCTGTATAGTGATTATAAAGTATTTTCTTAATTAAATGTAATTATCACTAAAGTGTTTCTTACTCTTTATTAAAAATTCTAGTAGTAATTATAATTGACATGAGCTTCTATATTTAACTATTTATATCCGTTATAAGTTAATACCATAAGATGTACCGAATTAATGAGCAATTCTCTTATATCTATTAGAAAAAGCTATTAAGGAAGCACTTCTAATACAAAAGTTGCAAGTAGGACTGAAAAAACAACGAACAGGAGAATAATTTCGCACACAAAATATAGGGTGTACAATGTACAATTAAAAAAAGTTAAATTTAAGTTGTCCTGCTTTTGTGATGCGCACTTTATAGTGGCAAATATTTTTAAAAATGACATCATTAGCTGCTATATTTAATAGCTTACCAGATATCACAGAGTTACGCACTAAATGGACACACTGTACATATACAAGAAGTATACTGCACTGAAGAACTATACTTAACTACATTCAAATTAAAGCATTATCAGTTTTTTTTTCTAACAACAACTTAATGTGCACTGTGCGACAACAACAATTCCCAAATTGTCAACCATGTCGCATCTGAGAGTTTGATCATAATGATCTTCTCTTTTGTGTTGCTTGTTTAACGAAATTAACCTAATAATGCTGAGCGGGCCCGATCGCTTAACTACTACGAAACGAGTTTTATACGTTAAAATGCGAAATATAACCATTATGAATGAGTTTAGTAGTGTTAGTACAGGGGTTATATACAGATCTGTGGTAACTGGCTTTATACAATAAAACTTATCTGTTATACAAATGAAATATTATAATAGATATAAAACAATATGTTTAAAAGTTATTACTTATAGTCCCTATAACACCTATGCATAATGTATGATGTTAAACCAATTTCCGTGAAACTGATTGAATAACGAGTATGGATATGACTTTTGAAAACAAAATAAAAGTTGTATACTTACTATAAAAATTTTAATATGCAATATGCATGTTATTCTAGTGAAACAGTTTAATATGCCCAATTCTTTCAGTGTATATTGCTTAAAGGTATGTATTTGTATTTCAAATACTTATTCCAAAGTCAGGTTTATGGAAACATGAGTGTTCGTAAAAGTATATCTATTAGAAATTCAAGAATTGATAACTTTGTAAGGAAATTTGAAAGACAATAAAATACTCCGTAGCATAGACCTTGTATAGACAGTATCTTAATTATATTATGTATGCGCAAATTACATACAGATTTATAACAGTTAGTTGAATTAGAACTAAAAATATTTCGGACGTGTGTTAACCATCGCCATTTTGTTAGATTAGGAAGCCACGCCCACTGCTGAATTTTAATGCACTTATCTATTGTTTACTTACCTCAGTGGCTGGAGTAACATAACAGAATGTTTATTAGCCTATCCTAATTGCTTATCAAACATCTAGGAAACTATATTAAAAATGACAATAACTCTCTCTTTGGCATATAGATATTTTCTAAAATTAATATTCAGTGCCTGGGTAATTTGATTAATTAATCAAGCAAACAAAAACTGAATTAACACATCTTTTGTTTATAGTTTATGAAATTATATTTAAAAATTAATCAATGCGGCTTTGTTTCGTATTTACCGATTGTAAAAAAGTCAGCTTTACAGAATGGGTGGGCCAGAGAGCAAATAGAAAGGGTACAAAGGCGGTCTAGATGTGTCTTCATATAAAATCACCTGATTAAACATCAGTTCTAATGTTATTAGATACCAGATAACATTAAAACAGTGTAAACAATTTTAATTCATCTATGTTTCTTTGTCAACTGAAGCATGAGTAGCTAGCCATGCACCTACGACCGAATACCGGAAGCTCTAGGTATTTAATCGACGCATAAAAGATATATTAGAGATAACAATCAACATACCACTATCGCGTTACTGGAGGTTTTCTCTATTGATTTTTGTTACATGAAATGAATTCGGAATAACTAATATTGATAGTAAGTGATTGAATATTAAGTATCTATAAGCCGTCAATAAAAGAAGCTTTCTAAAGTCACAGCGATTGAGTTACTTAATTAGTTAACTGTATCACGGAAAAAATATATTGTTTATTATTATGGGCTAGGTGATCTTGAATTTTTTTTTGTTGTTATACTCTATACAGGAGAAAGGAGTAATATACTGAATCACTTATAGTAAAAAAAAATATAGGAAAAATAAAACCAAATAATTAACATAATATAATAATTAGTACTTCAGACCTTATAGTATAATATAATAGTAGTGCACTGTTAACCTGTTAAAAACAAGATGATTATATCGTAGATAAAGACATTTCACTCAACTGATACGGATCATGCGAATTCAATTAGTGTATTCAGACAGGTGTATTTATTTTTTTTATATACAGTGCGCCCATGAAGTAATGCACAAATTTCAGAAACAAAGGAAACATTATTTGTTTTATAAAAAATCGCTCGAACCCGTCGACTGTTTCGTTTTTTGTCACCTTTTGCATGTATTCAACTTTATACAGTTGAATACATTTATAGTTTAAATTTTTTAAAAACGGTGCAGAAATAAGATTTTAATTTTTTAAATGATACACCCAGTAGGTATATTTTTCTATATTTGGATAGACCTCTTCTTTACAAATACGGTGATATAAGGTTTGATAAGCCTATCTGAAATGATAAGGGGTAGACATCCAAAAGAGGACGCCATTGGTTATTAAATCGTTATTTCGAAAATAAAAATGTATAAATAAAAAAATAAAAGACACAAATACGGCAATATAAGGTTTGATAAATTAGCCCGTAATGGTGCTTATATATTTTTATTAAACTAATAATAAAGGAAATAAAGAAGATGGTAAAATGAAATAAGTTTAATTATTAATTTGATAATAAAATTATAAAAGCTATTTTACTGGTGTTGCAATTAAAAGGGTTTCAACACTAGCATTACAAGAAAATAGTTAAGGAAATTATAATGAAATAACTTAGATTAACGTAAATGTTCAAAATGATCACCATTCACTAACTGACAATCACTGACATGAAGTCTGAATTCAAATTCATCTAACACATTGCCAACAACTTACTGCATGATTTACTCCCCAAATCTCTGTGTTAATTATTTGCTTCAGTTCATCTAAATTACCTGGTGGAGGTAATATATGCTAGGTTCTAGAGCCTGGCTACCCGACTAAATAAACATTTTTTAAAAACCGATTTTTCCCGAGATACTATTTTAATATTTGACAATATTATAAGCAATTTTTTCTTCAAGGTATAATAATACTTACATTATATTATGAAGGACATATTATAGAAAGGGCCTATATTTCTTTACTAGTAAAATTATTTTACTAGTAAAGAAATATTCTCATTTTTTACTAGTACAAATAAGTAAAAGTGTAACCATAACAACGAATACATAATTTCTCAAAACTGTCAGTTTGAAATTAAACGTCACGTCTGAAAGAAATAAATGTCTGAAGAAATACAGTTCCAATTTTGACGCTTGAAGAAAAAATAGTATACGTTACTCGGAGTATAAAGCTCTTTATATGTTTCGCCCAATTTACCGAGCCTTGGCTAATGCCTCGGCTGTGTAAGCTTCTGGGCTCAACAAATAATGTTCGCCTTCTACTCCTGGTATAGTCTATAATGTCAATTGAAACTGTAAAAAAAATTCCGACAAAAGAAACACCTGCACCTCGACGGCGGCCTCTTTGTTTACGCACGTGTGTCGTTTGTCGGAATTTTTTATGCAGTTTCAATTGAGATTATAAAGACTATAACAAAATATACTATTATATTAACACCCTTTGGGAAATAAGACTTCCTGTCTGTAACTGTTTTCGGCGATTTAGATCCTGAACTGTAAAAAGTCAAGTGGGAAACAATATCAATATCAATATCTGAATCATTACTGTTGAAAAAGTTACAAATAACTTTAAAAGTGATACATTAGTAAGACCATATTCTAAACGATAAATAAAAAATAAATAAAAAAATTTAAAAAAAAATAAAAATTAAAAATAAATAAAACGATAAATATTGAAATCTGCGCTAATACTACCTTCAGTCCTAGATACAAGATTTTTCTATGGGAATTGTTTATCGAGTTTCTTTATAAATTATATTCAAATATTCGTTGGAATTTTTCTAATTTTCCTGAGTATCACTTCATAACCACTTCATCTAACACAGTATTTCTGACTAAATATCTATTTATACGCATGTAATTGGGAATCGTGTATCGTGTCTGTTTATCGACACATCGACAAAATGATTGCGTTTACACAGAGATCGAGGCTATTTTCATTTGTTATCGGCCTAATGGGTATAAAATTGCCGTTCCTACAGAACATGGCTCAGTAATTGACTTCAGAAAGTCGGCAAAAATAATTATCTACATAGCTTAGTTTGTCTTCGAACTGTCCCAGTAAGGGTTTCTCTACGGAAATAGAAACAGGTTTTCTTACCGATAGAGCCCAATCATTGTATCAGGTATGACCTTAATTTGATTACAAAATTATCGGAGTTAATCAACTAAGTTGTATGGTCAGGTAAGATGTTATCTGTAAAAATGCTATGAATCTTTGTAAAGGCTGTTTTTTTATTAATGTTATAGCAATGAAATAGCTTAGTGAAAATGTTAGGAATTAAGCCAATGGAATAAATTAAGAAATATATTATTAAGGCAATTATTTAAATATTGATTCAAGAAGTTTAAATTATTATTTTAACTATAACCCACGTACGTAAAGGTATATATATCTTCATTATCTGAAGAAATATATCGTAAAAAACTACTACTGTGCGTGCTATATGTACCCGGCACCATTGGGTATACCAAGGCCATACCTTGTATAACTTCACCTTATTTAGAAAATATTTTTTTGTCAATCCTGTTTCAATTTTTTTGCTGACAAAACTGAAATTGTAGCAGTCTTCCTCATCTTACATATTTCTGCTTCTGTCGTTTTAAGGCATCCGGGTTGTAGCAGGTTTTTCCAAGTAAAAAAATAATAATTTACAGTTTAGAAGATATGTAGTTAAACCATCAGTTAAAATTACATATTTGAAATACTATTAAAGGGGGCTTTTACAACGTATTTTTGTATGAGTTTACAAACCAATTTTGTAAACGTTGTTAAAAAAATACGCGTGTAGCAGAAACAAAACACTCATCATTCGATTAATAAAGGTAGGCTACAGGCTGTAAATAATTTTATTTGTTACTGATTTGTAAACGTCAATTTATCAAAATATCGTATTAATGAAGAAAGTTTCTTTTTACCAGCTACTAACTTGTCAGTTAACTGTCAGTTTTACAAGTTAGTAGCAATCTTTACATTAGATAATTCTGTTTTCACCAAAATAAATAAACAAAGCTTTCAAAGCTTACGATAAATTATTGAGGCTTTTTTTGTAATCGAAATTTGAATATCTATCGGATATATTTACAAATGAATAACAAATAAAATATATAACACACGCAAAGAAATTTTTGTCCGCCTTTGGTCCTTTTATATTCGCCAGTAAAAACGCTTTTACCATGCTAGTAGTGCAATACAGGGTGTCCCAGTGTGAGCGTACAAAAATTTACCGGGGGGTGGACCAGACCAAAATAAGAATAAAACTCTTATAAACAAAATTTCTCTGGTGCTCTCCTAATGAGTTACAGGGTGTTACTTTGAAGAAAAAAAAACTATTTTCCGTATAACTTAAAAATCGTTTCGTAGATTTAGGTAATTTTTGGGTGACGTGTACATCTATTAAAGGTCATTAAAACTACGTGGTGTTTGTTTATCTCTTACACCTGTGGTGCCCTAGGCCTATTCTTCCTTATCAGCCTTGTCAGCTGTAGATTACTTAGATATTTTAATAAAATTTGTTTAATTTCTTATATAGGTACTTATTTAACCTATAATTAATCAAGCCTATCAGTTTTGCATTTTTGGTTTCATTTAACTGTTATTTGTAGGAATTGTGCCAAAAATAAATTAAGAGCTAAATTATTAATGAAATAAATTATGTAAATATGATGTTTGCATTTTTCTTGCTACAATAGTTTCAATTACATACATATATTTCGTTCGTATAGAATATAGTTTAGATTTTGAGGTAGCTCAAAGTGTTCATGGCTATCGAAGTGTTGTTAAACTTTGATATCTTTATTATTACTTTGTTTTGCATTTGGTTTTTCTACTTTTTTGGTGTCATGATCCCATTTCAAATATTTCTACTCGGTAAACAAATCTAAAACACTTAGTTTCACTTAAATTAGCATAACTTTAACATTAAATAAAATTTGTTTGTGAACTCAACTTATTTTTATCTTTATAGCTATTACTACCACGTGATAAATTAAAAATAGCTTTTTAATGGATATGGCAATAAAAAAGGTAAAACTTCATTCATTAAGTTCATTAACATCAAACAAAGTGTAACAACATGCTCTAGTGAAATTAATACGATATTAATAACGCTATACGGTGGTGTTCAGCATCGCACAGGTGAAATTTAATTCAAAGGAAATAAAACCAGTTTTAGTTTCCTGTTCGAAAAACTTTAGTTTGCCCTAATTCTTTCGTTACAATGTGCATTTCATTGAAATTTTATATGACGTATAGTATTACCTTTATCCTACACAACTCTTAATCATTGTGCTGAGAAATGATAAAAGATAGGTTCCTTAGCCTCTAGTTTTGATCTTTATATCTCCCGAATGTTTAAATTTATACTATTTAAGGATATTGGACTAAGCACTACCTCTTTGCTTCTATTTTATAGACAAAATAAAAATATCACTTAGAGATCTTATATATGAGTAAAAAGTGGCACACCGAATGTAGATTTATAATGTTGCCATTAAAACTTTATTGCTGCGTGAAATGGCGTAAAGTTAAAGTAAAACATACATAAAAAATAAAGGGCCGAAAGAGGACTTTAGGATCTTACCACTACTAAAAATGTTTCAGCTATACTCCAGAATTGAAGAGTGGACTTATTTAATTTCTAACTATTGTTTATAGTTAGGCCTAGCTAGATTGAAGAATACTCTGACTAGGCTAGAAGAAATATAGAAGAGTCACGTCAACTCTCGAATACGGGTAGAAGAAACAATATAAGACTCGACGAACCAAGCGCGCGGTTCAGACCAGTTGTGCACAAATACAGAATAGCCCAATAGTGTGACAAAGGAAACTTCTATGCCGTAATAAACAAACAAAATATATTTTAGGATCTCATGGTGCCTAAGAGGACGCACGATTTTTGTTTTTTTTTTTAATGGAATGACATATTTTTTATTTGATATTTGACTCATCTTTCCGAACTCGCCAAAATAGGATTTACCAATATTATACAGAGTAATTCAGAAGATATGATCATTTTTCTATCTTAATCCCAATGAATTGAGTACCCTGTAGGTATCTCTTTTAATAAAATAAATACTAGATAATTTTTGGCTTCATTAGTTATGCTATATTGTCTAGTTTTATTTTTTATAGAATTTCCTTTAAAATAACTTTACTTGTATACAGGGTGATTAAAAACTCGCAATCACACTTTTCTCACCTAATTGCAACGGTTTTTGAGATATTTCATGTTTTATACTCTAAATTCTCAGTTTGTTTAGAAGTATGATATGCACTAATTATTGTTTAGTCAGTATAACTATTTAATACAAGTAACATTTCAACTACATGAGAAAATAGTTCAAATAAACCATATTATGGTTTATTTGAACTGTTTTCTCAGTCCGCCAGCTCAAGACAATGTTTGTCATCGAGTTCTCGGCTCCTACCGGGACCAACATTGTCGTGATAGAGGAGGAGAGATGGACAAAATATCGAGACCTTCTCTTTGAACTGCGCACACTCCATTCAGAACATACAGCCTCTGGTACTGATAATAGGAGGCTGAATTTATAGGAACTACTGATTTAATACCCTCAGGCAGATTCAAGCCATTAAGCCTGATGTAGTCCTTCTCGATCACTAGCTCAAGACAATGCTCCTGCCGAGACCCACATACTGTATAGGAGTCCTCGATGGAGCAAGAGAAATACTGTTTCGGAATTGAAGATCATACCGGCATGTCGAAATTGGGCAGATGGCAGATCTTCAAGCCGGAAGAATGCAGAAGTCGGTCATTCTGGGTTCATTACGTCTACTTAGGGTACACGATTCACGGACTCGGTAGTTATTCACCCCACGGACGTGGGAAATAACTACTGATGACCATCAACAGTCGACATTGGTCACATTTGGTAATAAAAAATGTTTTAATAGAATTTTTGAATAAAATAGTGTCATTATTTTGTAAATCTTTGGTACTTTATTATAGTTTTATTTCATGATACAAGAAAGATGTTTGAGATTTTTTTGATTTGTGCTTTGAAGCGAATAATATTTTCTTCAACGTAATAAACATCTGTAAATATAATAAACATCTGCATGGGGAGTGTTAATATTTATTAAGGACAAATACGCTCCTACAAGCTTCATGAGGGCTTATTCCAAATATATTGCTAATTATTTGTTTTTGAGCAACAAGGATTCTCACAGAATTTCCCTATAAAATGACATTGTATGAAAGGTGACTATATACTAAATTATAATAAACATTAGTAAAGCACAGAAAGGCATTGTTTTCCTTATTCGACCACTCGAATTGGAAATCGATGTAAACTACTAAAATTTTAGTACATAGAAGAGTATCGATGACATTAAAGTATAATTTTGTATTTATACCATTCAAGGAAGTAAACAACTATTATCTTACAATAAGAACATCTATACAATAAGACTAATGGTTTTACGCCAATTAGTAAAACAAGTAATACAACTTTCGTAGAGTATTAGAAGTTCCTTAGGGGTCTAAACTGAGATCACTAACCAGCAAATAATTAGCGCTGATGTCGCAAATGGACTCCTGAATCTTAACTAATATTCTGCCGTATATACAATCATTTGTGCAGTCCAAAAATATAATGTCTTTATCTCAGGAGACAAATTGACGTTAGTAGCATATTCTTGATCTTTCTATTAAATAAAATAAATGAGACATCATCAATCATCGATGAGATATCAATCAGGGACATCCACCGGCTGTTGCAGAGGTAATGTAATATGTAATTTTTGGAGAATGAGTTTTGTAAATGATAACTTTATAAGTGCAATAATTAATTAAGCAAGGCATAGTCAAGATATATAGTGATAGTGATAGATAGATAGATATATAGTCAAAAGTAGTGTATATATAAATTAGATTTAATCATATTTTTAAAAAGATCAAAGACGAAAAGAAAACGAAGAGGAAATAAATTACAATTTATAGTCTTTAAAATAACATCATCTCATCATCATAATCATCGTTAAAATACATCTCTAAATATGCGCTAATACCACATCGAAAACAGTTATTTTTAAAGTCATTATCTGGTTCACGTAATCCTCAATGTCAACGTTTTCATGACAGCCTTTTCTGCTCTTGACAATGTTAGTATATTTGTGAAACTGAACAAATTTTCCCTTGACTTTTGCCAAAAGGTCGTGGTGCATAGCAATTGTGCAAAAGCGTTTCCAAAGCAAATTGATAATATACTTACGTTTCTTAGTACAGTAACTAGAGCATAGTTATCTATTATCGAAAAAGTGTCATTTATTTTTAAGTTTATTAGGTACCTGTGCTAAAAGCTCGTTCATTCATAACGAACAACACCTCAGAACTGGCATTTTCATTGTAAACTACTAGAGCGCTAGGCTGATTCAGAAACATTTTGTCATTGACTTTAATGCCTCAGTTAATGGGTTCATAGATATTTATAGAATATATACTATCGGCTGTATCGGCACGACTTCAATATTACTCATAGTGATAATAAAAGTAAGAGAAATATTATAGCGCTTGTAATGAAGTAAAATACTAATAAGTAAAGAACACTATTGCTAGTACCTTGAAGTACCAGAAAAAGGTTACATAAAATCTAACAATGATATTTTTGTACTATACAAATGCAAATTTCGACACACATTTTACCAGTCGTGTTGATAACATTGAGATGACTGAAACTCGAGAGCAAAATTCATTGTACACTGAAAGAAATGGGCGTATTAAACTGTTTCACTAGAATAACATGTATATTGCTTATTAACATTTTTATAGTAAGTATACAACTTTTAATTTTTTTCAAAAGTCATTTCCAGACTTATTACTCCATCAGTTTCACTAAAATACGTTTAATATACATTATTCATAGTCATCCATTATTCAGAGATACGGACTATAAGTAATAAATTTTAAACACATTATGTTTTATATATATTATATTGTATTTGTATAACAGGTAAGATTTGTTGTATAAAGGCAGTCACTATATATCTGTATATAATGGTTGTATTAACTGTATTACACTCGTTCATAATGGTTATATTTCCTGTTTTTCGTTTCATACTACTCGTTCCATAATAGTTAAGTAATCGGCGCCGCTCGGCATGTGTTCGGTTAATTTCGTTAAACAATCAACACGAAGGCGAATCTAATTATGCTCCCACTCTCAAACGCAACATGGTTTGGGATCTGTTATTGTTGCAGAGTGCACATTAAGTATTTGTTAGAAAAACAAAAACTAGTAATGCTCTAAAAGTGAAAGATGGTTAAGTATAGTTTTTTACTGCAGTGTAGATAATTCTTGTATTGTACAGTGTATCTAAATGTACAGTGTGTCCAATTAGAGTATAACACTATTATATCAGGTAGGCTATCAAATATGGTAGCCAATGATGAAATTTTTAAAAATATTTGCCACTATAAAATGTGCTGTAGAAAAGCGGAACAAATTAATTTTTTTTTTAATGATACACCCTATATTTTGTATGCAGAATTGACCCTCCTGTTCGTTGTTTATTCAATCCTACTTGCAACTTTTGTATTTAAAGTGTTTCTGCTTTCTTTAGTAGATATAAAAGAATTACGCGTTAAATTGACAAACTATATAAGCTGCTATTTTGGAAGGAACGAACGAGCGGTTTTTTATGAAAAATATATTTCGAAAATTTTCTAATTATGCGTTACGTTCTGGATACATCAACTATTTAGTATATCGTATAGTCTTAACTTATAAAGAATGTAAAATAGTTCCATAAGATTTCTACTGGTAGGTACTAGAATTTCTAATAAAGAGTAAGCAACACTTTATTAATAGTAACAGTTAATATGCCATACAGGTTAACCAACGGTTGTATACCTGCTACTCAATACTTTAATTATGAAAATTATTTATAATCATTATAATACACCTGTACTGGCAATGTATATTGCGTATCCGTTACTAGCCGGTTGATCATATAATATGGTATACAACGCTCTTATAACGGATTTTAGAATTCTAATAATGGATAAAGCGCATTTCTTTCAGTGTATATTTTTAATTAGTAAAAAACCAGAAGTATATTAAAACCAGAGTATTAGTAAATATAGAGCAAATGTAATAGGTCATTTACTTATATTTGACGGCATTTACCAATGTAGACAAATTTTATTGATTAAACTAAATATTTCTCTGAGATAAAGTACCTAAAATCATTAATTCATTATCAGCCCTCCTGCCATCTCTACAATAAACCAATATATTGGCACATATCTAATAATATGGCGTCTTTGTTCTTATTTTGAAATTATAAAAGTAATAAATTACACATGTTTTCTTATAATGTAGAGTGCGTGAGTTTACCATGAAATTTTCGAAATATGTGTGTATTGTCTGTATGTCTGTGTGTGTTGTGTGTATGTCTGTATTTTAACTATGCCGCTAATTCCCTAATTTTAATTTTTATATTAGCCTTAACATAACTACTGGAATTAAATAATTTTATTTATCTAACTTAATAGTCTATATATAAATTATGTAGTTTCCTCTTTCAAAATACATATTTTAATTCTATCAACACTGAATTAATTCTCACTGATGTTGAATAGAATGATATAATTCAATTGGCAACAATATTAAATATTAAATAGTCAAATAAATTATCTAATTCGCTAATACTGTTCAGTTGTGGGCCATGAGATTTCTTAAAGGAATTAATAATAAATTAGGGAAAGAAAAAATATGATGAAGGTAGACTTGAAATAACTCAATTAATTTATGAAATTAAATTATTCCTTATGTAGAACAATGAAACGTGCTTCTATGTATTTTGCCACAATATTTTTTATAAAATTGGTGACTGGCAGTTGCGACTTACAAAGTAATTTTGAAACAATGATTCAATATAGAATGAATTACAACCGTTACAAATTAGATGCATCAGAATCCCTAGAAATTCACAAATATCAGAGTAATAATAATTTAAATTTGTTAAATGATCTGTTAGATCTTATATACTCAACCTTATTTGCATCTGGGAAACCCTGTACCAATAGTGTATAAATTACTTTATGTTATATATTCATAGTTAAGTTCCCAAAATTGTAAAACATACCTTAATATACTGACTCTTTTTACTTGGTACTAGATATATATTAGATAATTTAAGAGTTTTCAAAAATATTGACACACTGAAGTCATTATTTTCCACATTCGTCAGATCCAAACTTAAATTTCCATCTGTGGCCTGGAGTACCATATATACGACACATATTATGGCCAGTGAGAAAGTACAAAGTCGTTTCTTTAAGTCTGCAACTTTTGTATTAGATAATGTTTATCCACCTAGAGGGGATACCTGCTGAGGATTCTTTTTTCCAAAGATTTAATATGAGTAGCCTTGTTGAGAGAAGAAGTATGCTATCTGTGATTTTTCTTCACAAAGTGCTCAACGGTACAGTCAACTGTGAATCTATATTAGCTCTACTTGATTTCCACCTAAACTAAACGCCAGAAAAAGTAGCTTGCTTTGCACTAAGAACCATAGAACTAATACATATAAGGGTTCACCTATACATCAAATGATTCATAATCATTCTAAAGTAGAATCAGAGCTTGATATCCTGTCTTGTAACATTTATGATATAAAAAGAAAATTTCATGTTTGTAATTCTTATATTGTAGTAGATTTGTTGTTTTTAGTTTTTTTATGTAACCTTATGTTTAACATTGTTTCTATGTTTATTTTGTATTATGTGATATGTACAGGGTTATTCAGAACTTATCTCTAAAAATTTGAGGATATGTGCATCCTTAAATAAGAAATCGATATCACCAAAAAATTTATAATAAAAGTCTTAGGATTTCCCGTAAACAATGTTTAAAGTTATACCATTATAAAGAACTACGTAGATGGGCAACTGTACTTCACTTCAATGACATCTGATATACCACAGTAAAAAACAGTAAACAAGTTTTTTCGTACCTGGAACGCCTGGTTAAGACCGAGCGAATCGAATTGGGGTGGGGATAATATCTCTATTGTCTATCAGTCTGTGTGTCGCTCTCGCAGTGCGGGTGTTTTCAATTTTCAAAATGACTCATGTGTACAGTAATGCTGAGTTAATCGACATGATTCTTATTTGTGGCGAAGTTGAACAAAATTCATTAGCAGCTTCGCGTTTGTATGCGGAACGATTTCCCAATCGACACACCGACACATCGACAGTTAGGTTTTGTGAGTGGCTGTTGCAGCAAAATGCTGAAAATCCCCAATTTACTGCTGATGTACTAGTTACAGATGAAGCTTTGTTTACTCGAAATGGAATACAGAACATTCACAATACACACGTTTGGCCACTCGAAAATCCGCACGCAATTCAACGAAATCACTTCCAACACCGTTTTTCGAACAGCTTTTGTAACAAGGTATTTGCAAATTTTTTATAAATTTCATGTTTCTAATACCTAGTAGGTAATCAAGTAGCGCAATTCTTCAAAATTAGTGTAACAAAATTTTATTCATTTTAAAGACATGTCACTTTGGTCAGATCTATCTATCTTTAAGTTTATTTTAAAGTAAAAACGCTGCAAATCTTTTCTGCAGCAGTGTCGGTATACTCTCAGAACTTGCTAGCCAGTTTGCATTGTCAGTCCCAAGGTCACTCCATTACAGTGGACCAGTATCCAGCGGCGTGCAATGAAAAATGTTTAAATAGTTTTCAGAAGCCGCCAAAAATTTTTTTTGCACTACCACATTTGTACATGTATGTTGAACATCCCCAAATTTTATTAAGGATAAGTTATGAATAACACTGTATAATGTAACTCAAAGTATTGTAGCAAACGGAAACTTATCATTTAATTGGGTTTTTTGCTCGTAGGATATTTTAATAAAAATAAATAAATAAATAAATAAATAAATAAATAAATAAATAATTTGCCATTTGTAACTCATTCTACGTTGAATCATTGTTTGAAAATGACTTTATAAGTCGAAACTGCAGTCACAAATTTTGTAAAGAATACAATTCTAAAATACATAGAAGCATGTTTCATTGCTCTACAAGATATTAAATTACCACATAGTGATGGCTTCCTCAATCAACTTTTTTAAATTACTGCTTTCAGTGTGTCTACTTTAAGAACCAAAGTGACGGGTAGCTTTCGGAGTGAAGCAAATAAAAACGCTTTAGGAGCTTTAAGAGTCTGCGTAGCCAGTCTTATGCTAATAATTATGGTCTGACGGAAACACAGAAATAAAAAATAATATATCTGTAGTACTCTGCCCTAAGGCAGCAAATGAAAGCAGACAACATAAAAAGTTGACTTGACCAGCTAAAACTGAAGCTAATTAATGTTATTTCAGATCAAATAACAGAAACATATCATTGGTTTGAATGAATGCCACAAGTAATTTGGTTCAAATATATATCTACCTGGCTTCAATTATTTACTGCTTGCATTAAGATGATGGTACAACTACATAATTGTCCTAAAAATATCAATTAATAATTATTATCGTTGATATAATCGCGCTCGTTAAAGCACTAATTAAAAACATGTTAATAACATCTAATTTAAAAACTTTTAAACAGATTTATATCGCGGAGTAACAATGACAAAGATTTATTTGATATTCTATCTTGGAAGCCCTACTTGGAATATCTACAGGCGAGAAAGAATTAAATCTTTTATGGTTTAAAATTATACAAAAAAATACATTTTAACATGGGCAGCATACCAACTTTATCTAACTATTTAAGTATATTTATATCTTGTCACTGTAAAGTGGCTTCATGCGAACATTCCGACGCCACCTACTTTTTTATTCTTGGAGATAGAAAAAAATATTAAGTATAAAAGTTGTAGATGGACTCTAGACGGTAGATATTATAGACTAGGTATTTATACATATATTAAAAAATATACAGGACGCCCCATAAATGGAGGAGAATAGAAATATATATTTTTTAAATGGAACATCCCGCATATTTAGTGATACCTTGAAAGAGCAACTTTTTCTGATTTTAACGATGCAGTTATACAGGGTGTTTCATATATATGCGCATGACTTCAGGATGTTATAGCTCGTCCAAAAACATGAAAAAAAGTTTCTATTAACTTACCCTCTAAAATATACCATTTTAGAGATACAGGGTGTTGAAATTGAAAAAAAAATTTCGTTATCCGCCCATTATCAGCAGTATTCTTTTTAAAACTTTTCCATAGTCGTTGGTGAATGCGTTGAAACAAGTTATGGCGTGGTACTTGGCGATCAGGATGTCTTTCTTGATACAACCGCCTTGCTTCTGCCGAAAGACCGCTCGCCATTACGAAAGGTAATGCGTTTTGCACATTTCAGCGTTTGTGTAATTCATTTTTAATTTTGTAATACAAATTTACCTTTTGCAGGTACAAACTAATTGTTATTTTGACAGGAGGTAGCTTTTGTTTTGAAATTTAAAGCCTACTTGATAAAAAAAGTATAAACGCTGAAATGTGCGAAATGCGTTACCTTTACGGTTTGGGGAATTTTGAAAAGACAACTTTTATATAATTTTTCCAATTTTTTTTAATTTTGCAATTATGAAGTTAACGTTTGGTTTTGTTACTTGTTCTAACGTTTAAATAAATTTTGTTTAATTAGTAAGAGAAAAATTTTATTTCAAAAAATTTACCATGTTTTTCAACATAAAAGTAAATTTTTCTCGAAAACGATCGACTTTAGAGCTTATGACCAAGAAGTACCTTTTTTGTGGATAAAGACATTGGCAGTTCAAATGGGCGTCTCAAAATCGTACTTTTTCTAGTAGCGTAGAAGTTGGGGAGAAAAACACCCACTACCCCTTCAAAACCTTCACCAATTATGACTTTAAAAAAAAAATTCCCGCACAAAACATAGTTTATTATGAGTAGAAAATGATTACAAAAGCTGTTTCCTGTACGATAAACGGTTCCGGAGATATTCGCAAAAAACGATTTTTTTTTTCAATTTCAACACCCTGTATCTCTAAAATGGTGCATTTTAGAGGGTAAATCAATAGAAACTTTTTTTCATATTTTTGGACAAGCTATAACATCCTGAAGTCCTGCGCGTATATTATGAAACACCCTGTATTTTATTTTTATATTATATCATATTAGGTAGGTATATATTATTTCTTATTCTTATATTATATTTTATATCTATTCATTATAAGGTATATTTTTTCTTGCCGTTTTTAAAATATAAGGCACTTTTACATGTAGGACGAAAAAATTACAAAAATTCGATTTCCGCTCGAAGTAGCCCGTTAAATAAAACAAAACTATTAATAAATAAAATAAATGCTCAAATCACGTCCACTCTCAATCTGTACGTATAATTTATCCTTTCTAAAATATTTATTTATGTTTAATACTTCATGCTACTTAGGTGAAGTTTTAATTATATTAGAGGTTACTATATCTATGACACAATTGTTTGTCATAGATATAGTGCTTAGCTGTCAAAGTTGATATACTACTTACAGATACTATACCCATACCCATGATACAACTTTGTATCATGACCCATACCTACGTTACTGCACTAGAAATATTTTTTTGGAATCATCTAAAAAATAATTTTTACAGAAGCCGAAAGAAAGAGTAGAAGAAATACAAGAAGAAATTACTAATAAGGTTACCTAACGATTTAAATATGTAACAATAATCATATCTTAGAAAATGTTGTGGAAAACGCTATACAAGAGGTATGTTTGAACAACGTAGAGTAGACAGACATTTTTAGCACCTTATGTAATTCAATATAAATTAGATTTGGACCTTTCTTTCTTTTAACCGCCTACTTCGATCGGAAATCGGATTTTGTCATTTTTTCGACCTACATGTAAAAGTGCCTATATTTCAAAAACGACAAAAAAAATATAACTTATACATCGTTGAAATCAGAAAAAGTAGCTCTTTCAAAGTATCGCTAAATATATGGAGTGTTCCATTTACAAAAATGTAGGTATGTTTCTATTGTCCTTCGTTTACGGGACGTCCCTTATATTTTTTAATATAAGTGTAGGAAAATTCTTAAGAAACCCTACAAATAATTTTTACTTAATATTTTTCTCTATCTCCAAAAATCCAAAAAAAAAAATATTTAAGAGGGCAAATGAAGGCACTGTACAAATGTAACGAAATTGATTTAAAAAAAAATGTCTAAAGAATTTCTTACTAGACAGAATAAACTTCCTATCAGACTCAAAACGTATTAGTAATGGTGTTTTTATGCCCAATCAAACAACACATGTTTAATAATTTTTCTGCTTATTGGAGAAAACATTTATTATATATTATTTGCTACATAAATTCAAATTTGGTTAAATAAGTGATAATTTAGTTTCTCTCTTTATATAATCCAATGATGTGCAATGAGTTTCACTACGTATTATGTGGCTCCACATGAAGGGGGTTAACCCTGCGCATCTCAAAATCTATGAAGGGTTTATTTCAAAAGATACAAAAAATTGCTAAATAGACATTTTTAGGATTAAAAGCCAGAATATGTTACAGTATAACCAAATTAGTTGTAATATATTTGTTATATATTTCAAGCGTCCTTTTACTCTTAGGTATTATGATATAAAGATTGGTGAGACGATCGTTAATAGTTTAGTCCATTACCGAATAAAGTACATTTCAAAAAAAAACCTCACATATGTGACAGATATTTTCAGTTTTTTTTCTAATTCATATTTAGCTTGATGAGACTAAAACATAATTGTCTCCTTTAACAATTTTGGTAAATAACCAACTTCAAAGTATTGTTAGAAATATTGTAAATCTCGTCTGCTTTATCACAGACCCGGCGTACCGGGCTTTCTCCCAATATTAAATTATAGAGATAGATAGCATTGCCCTGTTATGAGCCCTGTCATATTCCACATCCAAGTTTTACTCATGCCTGCATCTCTACAATTCTTTTCTGGGAAGGACTTTCCATCGGTGCCTTCGTATGATTTTGTCCTGATTGTAAGACACCAAGACACGTTCAGTTCCACCGCTAAAAATAACTCCACATGCTAGTTCTGGTCGTTTGGAAGCCTTTTGAAATCCCTTTCTAGCAAGTACATCTGCACTAGTAAGTAGTGTATACCTTGTATATAGTTTATTTAGTATATAAGTATACAGACTTCGGTTTTATATTATTTTATGTCATACATAATAAGTATAATATGTTACAAGATATAAATGATTAATCTCTGACAAAGTTTGGAAAATAACAGATTAAATAATTGTTAAATACAATACAATTTATTTTAAAATAACACAGTTTGTAGGTATATAGACAATATTTACGTGATAGATTCGTTATATATTAATATTTAGTTTGATATATGATGTGAATTGTTATTTGTTGTTTGGGCTAGTTATTTGGAGTTTAATTAATAAATTATTTTAACATTTATCTTCTGTACAGTTAATTTATAATTTTAATCTGCCAAATAACATATTTGTGGGAGAAAACATTCCCTGTCTTTAGAAAAATACTTGGTGGAAAGAACATATTACGGTGTATCAAATTATAATGAAAAATTATTTATGTTAAATAGTTTAAATTAGAATGAGGGGTTGGTGTGCAAAGTAATTTGTAATAAAAACATAAACTGGGTATTGAATTTTCAAATCCAAATTTTCTTCAGAACGACATGCAGAAAATGTATCTACAGCAACACTGGCTATTCCTGAAAAGCTGCTTAAAGTGTTTAATTAATTTTAGTATATAGACAAATATAGTAGTTACCAAGTACAGATAGTGTTTTTATTATATAGGGAATTGTTCTAAAAATGTATTTAAAATAGAAAAATAACACAATAATATGTTAAATTTATTAATGAGAATGGGTATACTTCATGACATTTATTTATTGGTTATAAAACTTTCTATTTTTTGCCATTTTTTCGCAATTTGTCGTCATAAGGTGTAAGTAATATGCATACATGGGTGCAGTAGCATAACAAATGGAGAACGAATATTAGTCACATAAGTAGCACAATTTTGACATTGCAACTATTCAATACTATTGATATTCGCCCATCTACTGACCGTAAATAGTCGCTTGCCAACTGGTTCCTTCCTCAGTATTAAAAAATGCATTTGAATTTTAGAAATACCACTCGGCCAGTCCATGGGCGTTGCCAATAAGAGGCAAAGGGGCGACCACCCCTCCCCCGGCTTTCGAGTCGAAAACGAAGTACAACGTCACAGAATTTAAAAAGTAGCCATAATTAATATTTACAAATAAAAATATGGTAATTTTTTAGTCATTTATATAAAAAGTAAAATATCGAGTCCCATTCGCTTTTTTTTAAATATGCCAGATCTGTTCCTCGTATGGTTAGAATGAGACCATACTATCAATAATTGACCATTCCTCCTGCCCCTCCGAAGCGATGACCAATAATACACTCCTATGTCGTCTGTGGGTAAATGTCCTTTCAAATAAAAACGTTATACATCTGTGTAATATCCGAATAAGTTCTTTGGTTAGATTTTCGTTTTACTGTTATTTTATGATGCAATGAGAATGAAGTGACAAATCAAGTTATTCATTTTATTTTTTAAATTTTACTTTGCACCTTATAAACATCTACATAATGATACTTAATTTTTATTTTATTTAAATAAAAAAATTAGTATGATTTTAAGGTGAATGTTAAAATTTCAAGTTGTAATGTAATAAAGTAAGAAAACACTTTTGGATTAATTTTAACATCACCTTCATTATAACTTAGCCATTAGGTACCACAGTTTCCAGAACAGAATCTGTCAATTATCAAAGGATACATAAGCACAGACGAAATAGCAATATATAAGGTCTGACCACGAAACGCACTGTTAAGCTGTTGCGTCGTTGCTTTATGTCTGATTTTCCCAGAACACTAAGAAAATCTAAGGCGTTATGCAGATGTTTTTTCATTGTCGTAACGTAACTAGCATGTTTATTGGCCCGATCATTTAAATGTTTTAAAATAAAATTAAAAATGAGTTATGGAGTATTTTTTATTTTATTGGACATTTATTTTTCTGACTTCATTTATACCTATGTTTGCTTAAATTTTAAATAACATGTTTTCAATAATTTTTGTTTTTTCAACAAAACTATTCACTACTATTCACTGCGATGCGGATAGAAAAATAATATATTTTGGCTTGAAGGCACATTCTAAAAAAAAATTATTTCCCTTCCCCCCCTAAAGATTTTGGTGGCGACGCCCATGGGCCAGTCCAAAAGCATTACATTCGGTCGGCGCTGATTAAAAAAGATTTCTGGATCTGGTTTGGAAGTAATTTTTCATGCTGCCAACTTCAAATGTCCAAAAGTCTTTTGGAAAAAAAATTCTTTTTTGAAGTAAAATTACTCGCTTATTTTAAATACCCTATGCATTTTATCATCGTTATCAAGATGGATTATTTTAATTTTTAGAAATATCTATATAAATTGTGAATATAATAAAACTGACGTGGTTTTCCACATAACACTAAAACACTATACTGCACTCGACGCGCGTTTCGCTAACCAAATAGGCAGCATCTGAAGATTATTCAAACTGGAGATGATTATTCCCAGTGCAGTATAATATTTTGGTGTTATGTGGAAAACTACGTCAGTGTTATCTTTACACCAAAAGTTCCAACCCTCTTCTAGATGAGAATATAATATATGTATATTCGGGATGTAAAATTCAATTCTTTGGCGGATTTTGTGTATCTGGGTATAAGAATGACCATGACCCTATGCCTTTATGGTATGTAGGTGTAACCATGGAAAACCACTGTCTGCTTTTAGAATACAGACAAATAGAAAGAAAACTGCATCTGATTTCTTGACTAATATTTTTTAGATTGAGCAAGTTAATCCATTCACGTATACTCAGTCTCCGCTTCTTTTGTTTCGCCTCATTCTCATGTAATTAATAATTATGAACCTAGAAATTAAAAACTTATGTAGGAGAGGGGACGGCATATTATAATTTCGCGGGCGCGGGCTGTGAAAATACTATAGCAATACTACCAAAACAATTTAAAAATTTTCTGAATCATCATGTCCATATCGCATTTTTATGTCAATTTAGTAATCAAGTTATTAAGCGGTATGTCAGACTTTCAGATGGGAGATCCTGTATTATTTACTCAATTTTTTTTTAAAGATCTTAAAACATTATAAATGTAAGAACAAACGATACAATATTTAGTTTAAAAATATTATTTCGAAACTATTCGAAACTAATAGGTTGCAGCAGTGGGAAGCTTCATTGATAATAGCGTCCAATCTTACGAGACAATCAACGCCTTGACATGAATGTGGTATTTACATAAACACAGTTGGAAAGATTATCTCTCAGAGATGACGATCAGGGTAATAATAAATTTATGCAAAAGTGTTGGCGTGTTAAAATTACTGTTTTTTTAAGTCATAGTACTCAGTAGCTAGTTTCATTGACGTTTATTTGAATCAATAAATTAATATCTACTTTCTACTCATAAATCATGAAGATATTGAATCATCCAAAAATTACACGCTGTTGTTGCCGACCCTAACGCGTTCGACTCTTGTACTTACTGAAGCTTTCCGATGTACTTATTTGCTTTTCCTAATCTAATTCAATAAGCAGTTATGAGTCCCAGCAGTAGGGTCGGAAATAATGTATTAGAAATGTTACTGACCTTGATATAGTTTAGAATGGGAAGAACATCGGGAAGCTTTGGCATGTCCAAGATTTGAACGCCTATAAAGTAAAAATGAAAAATGAGTGAAATAGAATTCATATCATTAATAACTTTTAGTCAATAATAGGAAAATTTAAAATCAATTTGTCTAGGATGTGAAAAAAATACTGAAAAGCATAACTTACTAACTTCATATATCCAGATACGATAGAATTAATCTGTGACTAGAAAAATTTTAATTCAAAATTTTATGAAGACTTAGACCAATATCCATTGACCGTAGTCATGACCTGGGTTGGTTTAGGGTCAAGCGGGATCATCGATCTTTATCCTCCCCATCGCTCTAGGCCTGGACTGTCTCGTAGAGGTGCACCATATCTTTCACCAACCCCGATCACAAAAGTGATAGGTGTGGGCGATTCGTGGGGTCTCCTCCTATCCTGACTCTACCCTGCAGGCTGGGTAGGATCTTCTGTCGCTCTTTTGTCTTGTATTCTTTGTTCGCCTGCATGTCTAACCCACCGAGAGTAGTCTGTCTCGAGCGGGGGCGACAAGTGGCGCTCTCGTCCTGGATGGTGGTTTGGGGTAGGTCAGAAATTGCTGTGTTGTCGGGGCTGCATCTCTTCAATACCCAACTGTTCCATTAGTTTCGTGCAAGTTAAGGGAACGGTATTCGAAGTGAGCCCGTCAGCACAGTCGGCGGTAGCAACTTCGAGGGAAGGTCTGGGGGTCTAGTCTTCAACGCTTGTTCCGGGTGGAATCTGAAATATAAGAAGATCCTACCCTCATTCTGGGTCCAGCAGTTGCAGTCTTGACCGCTTGTGTATAGCATGTATGACTGATGGTCATACATGCTATATAGTGTATTGGGACGTAGTCGAAGTTCTGATACTCATGTACGCCTTTGCAGCAGTCGCCCATGCTGCGGACGCATATATCAACTGAGATTCAATGACTGTCTTGATCAGTGTTCGTTTATTCTTTAGGCTGAGTTCGCTGGTGCGGCACAACATCGAGTATAGCTTGGCTCTGACCAGCTTTGCCTTCGCTACGGCTTTCTCGATGTGGTGTTTCCACCACAGCCTCTTATTTAGGGTCACCTCTAAATAAGTGACAGTGTCCCTCCACTCGATGTTGACCCCGTTCATGTTGACTTGTCGAACCGTGTATCTACGAGAAAACAGAATAGCATTAGACTTGTCGACTACTTACCTTCAAGCTGTTCCACCTGTCCTCAAAAAAGAGCACCGCCTGTTGGAGATACCTCGTCATCATTTTGGCCTGGGCAGACTTTGCAATTAATGTCGCGTCGTCTGCGTATAAAGCGAGCGACGTATTTCGAGTCCTAGGCAGGTCCCACTTAAAAATGGCAAACAACAAACAAGTGGGGTGACAAGACACGTACCTTGGGGGACTCCGGACTCTAACGGATGATACGCCCGTTATCTTCATCCTAAGCTCTCCTTCTCGAAGGTACGCCTGGATGAGTTTCGCCATCATGGCAGGGTAGGTAGTCCGCGTCGATCATCTTGACGAGCAGACCGTCGTGCTATACCCTGTCAAAAGCTTTGGCGACATCCAGGAAAATCGTGCCTTGACCTGTTTTCGGCTGAATCCTTCGATCATATATTCTACCAACCCTACGACTTTTCGGTGGAGTGTTCTCTCCTGAATGTGAGCTTCTTGTCGGGGATGACTTGTAGTTCGTTAGAGCACTCTTGGAGTCTGGCCAGGATTATCATTTCCACCACTTTGCTTATTGCCGGAAGTAAGCTAATGAGCCTGTAACTTACGGGAAAAGTTAGGTTCTTACCTGGTTTCGGGATGAGTATCGTGTCGGCCATATTGCTGGATTGCGTTATCCATATTTACCAACACAGTTACGCCCTTGTGGGCTTGTGAGGTCTGGTGTCTATGGGATCCCTTGAGCTCGTCACCTCACATTCTCGGCGTGATCCTGGTTCTCGTTCGGCGGGTTGTTTTCCCGCAGACTCTGCCAACTACACTGCAGTTAAAGACTGTCAGCGAATGTTGACATGAATGATTTGTTGCCATCTGACCTGATCATCCTCGTACAATGCGGCTTTGATTCTCCAGTTCTACTGGTTTAACGCCTGCCTATCCAGGAAAGCCCTCGTCCGCTGAGCGCCTCTCTTGGCACTGCGTTGTTCGCTAATTAAATGGATTCTAAATGGATTACAGTTTTTTTTATTTCATTTATGAAGTCTAACAAATTAAATCAATTGATCTGACCCATGAATTGATCAGATTAAATGAATTTATCTGACTGGGAGAAGATCTGGATTTACAATATACTTAAAAATTTCAGTATCAATAGACCAAGAAAAATGTATATACAGCCTTAATATAAAATTCCGAGGGCATCTAAAGTTGACGAAAACAAGTTCATAGTGTTCTACAGGGTATTTAAAAAATACAGTTGATAACTTATTTGACAAGGACTGGATTTTTTTAATGGCAAGCCTATTTTTTTATACTTCCATTCAATTCCTCAAATTTTTCGGAAAATTACTTAAACACTGTTCACTTTAGGTATAACAAACTCTTCATATAATTCTATTATTTTTAAGTGTGAAATTTAAAATTGAAATTATGGAATTGAAAATTAAGATGAAAAATTTAAATTGAATAGAAGAATCGAATTGAATTGAAGAAACCTGGGTTCTTTAATTAAAAAAACCATGTTTCAATTGAAACAAGGAGTTTTTAAGTTTTGGTGACATTAGTTCAATTTTAGTTGTCGTTGGCATACTGTCCTATCAAATTTTAATTCAGTTTTTTTTTCGCAGTTACTTAATTGAAAATTTTAAATATATCGCAAAAACAGCACTACCTAAATTTTAATAATATTTAATATTTCAAAAACGGTGCTTTATATATATTCCATCCTTAATAAAATAACCCTTTATCAATTAATTAAAAAATGTAGAATTCCATTTAAAATAAGGAAGTTGGAATAATGTTCCGGTATAATCAGGATGACAGAAAGTCAAATATATTTTTGAAAAAGTCAGGGCCATTAATCAGCACAGCATACTAATTTTCAAAATTGTACCTCTAGTGGTTCCTAATATACAGATAGATTCAGCTCATCGTACCACACCCTTGATCAATTTGTAAAATTCATTGAACTAGTTTTAAGTACACCGTTATGCGATTGGAGATATATTGTAACAAAGATACAATGAAGATGAAACTGGTCGGTATTTCTTTAAATAAGACAAATATTCTGCATATTTTTGCTGGATATACCCTTGAAGACTTAAGACTAGGCTGATAGAAGTGTTGATATATCTATTTTTATTATTCAGGTATATGCGCTCAAAAGATGGTACCAGGAGAGTAATGTGTAGCCTAATAATAATATGAAATATTAATATTACACTTACGTAGGTGCTCATCGTTGGATAAATGTACCATTCGATTTAACAGGGAGTGTAAAGCTATTACCTATTTGTCATTATTTATTTCTCATTATCAATATATTCTTCCTTTGAGGGGGAAGCCATTCTTAATTTGCCAAATAAATATGAAATGATTTCTGTTTCACAAGAATTAGTCGGAAATTGATTGTTTGAAGGTTAGTTCTGCGTAAAATGATTTGTAATATATACATGTAAACATGTACATAAATTTGAAAAGTTCAATATTTACAAAATAAATGTCTCCTCTACTCTAAATGTATTACTCTAGGAAATACTAGTCATATATTGTTGGCAAACATTTTTGAGGAATTCATAAAATATTTGCTTCAGTTATTTAGTTATAGTATACATATTACAACAAAATAAAAGATGATAGCTCCTTTTATGTTACTAACATTCTGTAAAGAAGTTGGGTTAGAAATGGATTAAGTTATGATATGATTGATGTATAGGTATGGTAAATGCTGATAATTATAGTAAACAAAAATATTTATTTCTGTCTTATTTGAATAATATATTGTTTTAATACTCATATCCAGATGTCTTCTTTACTTTTGAAGAGTATAAAATATCTTCTTTCTGTCTAATTAAAATCTATATAATTTCTTCATAAATTACTATCTTAGTCAGTACTCGTTCATCGGCAGGTATAGTCAATTATCTGATATGTCTGTGTTCCTTGTCTTAGCATTGCTTCAAGTTTCAAGTCATTCTTTGGCATCAATCTATTTTAATGAGATACCAACATGCTTGCTAATTATTCATATCCTGAAGACCTGTGATATTCCTCACTGATTTGAATGATAATTTATGGTGGACTTTACTGAGAAATGTGGAAAACATTCTTATAATATATTCTTTATATAATACTTTACTACTTTTCGTTACAAAGTCGAAAAACTGTTTTCAGAAATTCATAGTACTAATTAAAAACGTTCGATTAACAGTATGTCTGTATTTATATTAGTGAAAAATTAAAAATAGTATTAAAAATCAATCAGAATAGTGAACTATGGGTTATACTTTATGATCTTAGAAAAGTGATTGGCTGTTTAAAATAGAAAACAAAAAAGAGGAATTTCAGCCAGATACATGAACAAATATCCTACGTTTCGTTACGAACTTCTTCAGGGTTTAGCTACCTAATAGCTAAAAATAATGGTTTTACGTAACTATTAAATTAGATTAGTGACAGAATAAATAAATAAGTGTTTTCTTACCGAATATCAATTTGCTATTTTAATTTTATTGTATATGTATTGTGGGTTGATTTATTTTATTTTTCATCTTTTTTATTGCTTAAGAATGCAATGTACGTGTAGTTTGAATAAAGAATGATCAACAGTATGATGATCAGTATTTGGTGTCCCCGTTACCGTGTTTCTTTTCGAGAGAATGTAACTAAGAATTAATTGTAGGTATACTGGACTGAATGATAAGGGTTATGAGAGGAGGGAATGAATGAGTTGTTTTTCCACTTAGTAGTCCCACCAGTTTACCATAGTAGTAGTGCAATTATTTTATTGCTCAGTGAATGACGGTGCCATTAGGTAAACTCGAGGGGTAAGTCACTAAAAAAATGTGTACACTGAAATTCCCCCTGCAGTCAAAAATCCCCGAAATTCCCAAAAAATTCCCTGAGTACCCCCAAACGTTTGAAATTCCCATCAAAATAAGAATTATGTGCTACTACTATGTGCATTATTATGTGCTACTGAAGGACATACACAAATTAAGTTTTTGTAACATTTATTTATTTATGCCATATTGAAAATAAATAAAGCACGCATATGCCATAGTATATTTATTTATACTATACATATACCAACAACAAAACATAAAACGTTCTTTGGTAAAAAATAAAACTAAACTAATGTAAATATATATTCAATCATACAAAAACTGTCTCAAAAATATAATATAAAATATAGGACCCATCACAAAACATTTTTAAGACACCCTATAATCCTATCAACAAAAAATGTTTTCGTAATTTAAGACGTAGAATGAAATCTAGCAAAAATATAACGTAAAATATTACTAAAAAATGTCGAGGATTAAATATAACCTCAGGTCGGGCCTCGGATATAACAAAATATATATTAAATACCCAGAAATTCCCCAAAATACCACAAAATTCCCCGCAATTCCTTGAAATTCCCCAAAATTCCTCAATTTTTCTCGAAATCCCACCTGCTTGTACACTAAAATACACCAGTGATTAATCCCTCGGGTAAACTCCAGCATTAAACACTATAAAAAAGTCTACAAATATTGAAATTTGTAAAATTTTACTATAGCTATTCAATAAGATAAGAATATTTTAGAAAACCTGACCAATTCAGCGAAACCTCCTGGTATATTCAGCAAATCACAAAAACGCACGCAGATTATTGGACTGCACAACTGGAAAAGACCGGAAATTAGTTATGTAGTAGTTATTTCGTTAATTAATAATGAATTTATGGCAATTATTGTTAAGGTCAAAGCATACCTAGAATACGCAATGCAATTACTGTAAAAAATAAAAAAATACTAAACTGATTTGGACGGTAGAGGTAAACCAACAATAATAATTTTTCTTAATAGAAATATATAATGTAAAACAGGTTTTTATAGTTGTTTTTCTACCACCTACGTAAAGAACCACGCCCTTAATTATATACATTATCATATTTATTTATAATTATCATACTATGCACATGTTTCCTTCAGTTCCCACAGTTGCTTTGCTATTTAATGATTTATTACGTACCTACTACAAATAATGAAAATTCAAGGGTTTGAATATTTTTTATGGGAGGGCGATAATTACACACATTAAAAAGATAAAATCAATCAATTAGTACAAAAATGCAGAGAGTAAGTCATAATTATCTAATGTGTCAGTCATTATAAGAAGTAATATTTATAATAATACGATATACAATTACCAGTTGCTCAACTATATGCATGATTGTAAAACTAAATAAATTGTACAAATTTTAGTATAAGACGTCTATATACTTGTAGTGGCGAGATACAGTGAAATACACTGCAGTGCCCTCTTTGGGTCTTTGCTACTACCTGTCTGACAATTATTGTCTAATTGACAGACAGATAACGATCTGCAGAAAGCAGATGCCATTACAGCGACCTCTATTGTCTTTGAGGAAGACAATCCTACTTAATTATTGGAAGGAGATGCCGAAAACAACTACTCCACGGGCAATATGCCCCGACTGGCGTTGCATTACATCAACATCTCCATGGATGTCGCCACATCCTTCATCAAGACCAAATACCAGACAATGACCGGTTTCGATCTTGTTATGATCTCGTGCCATAGGTATTGGAATCGATGAATGATCTGGCGACGTGATTGCCTAAGGGGCATAGTGAATGTTTGTAGTGGCGAGATACAGTGAAATACACTGCAGTGCCCTCTTTGGGTCTTTGCTACTACCTGTCTGACAATTATTGTCTAATTGACAGACAGATAACGATCTGCAGAAAGCAGATGCCATTACAGCGACCTATTTGGTTATTATTACTATTTGGTCTTGATGAAGGATGTGGCGACATCCATGGAGATGTTGATGTAATGCAACGCCAGTCGGGGCATATTGCCCGTGGAGTAGTTGTTTTCGGCATCTCCTTCCAATAATTAAGTAGGATTGTCTTCCTCAAAGACAATAGAGGTCGCTGTAATGGCATCTGCTTTCTGCAGATCGTTATCTGTCTGTCAATTAGACAATAATTGTCAGACAGGTAGTAGCAAAGACCCAAAGAGGGCACTGCAGTGTATTTCACTGTATCTCGCCACTACAAACATTCACTATGCCCCTTAGGCAATCACGTCGCCAGATCATTCATCGATTCCAATACCTATGGCAGTCTGACGAGATCATAACAAGATCGAAACCGGTCATTGTCTGGTATTTGGTCTTGATGAAGGATGTGGCGACATCCATGGAGATGTTGATGTAATGCAACGCCAGTCGGGGCATATTGCCCGTGGAGTAGTTGTTTTCGGCATCTCCTTCCAATAACGTCTATATACGTTTCTAAACATAGGTACTGTGCTTTCGTAAAGTAGTGGATAAATTCATTATTTTATAAATTCAAAATTTTTTAAAAATTTCTCTTACCCATCGATTTCTTCTGTTTTTCCCTTATTTTATATATGTTAAATTTTTTACAGGGTACTCAATGGAGCTACGTCGATATAAATTTTAATATCCTTAATAGAAACTTGTATTTTAATACATTTTTTGAAAAACTCTTTTTTTACGAATACAGTCATATAAGCTTTTATGGGTATATATCTAATAATAAGCGAGATAGGTTTAAATAAACTGACAATGAACTGGGAAATTGATTTAATTGAGATAAATAAAATTTCTTACCATCAAATAAATAATTTATTTGTAATTGGCGAATTAAAGATCTAATTGGCATTTATTTTAATGGTAATATTAAATATTTAATATTATTATTGAGCAGGTGGCTCAGAGCTTAGCGTCTCGATCCCTCAACCCAGAGGTCGTGGGTTCTAATTCCCATTCCACCAACAATTTTTCATTAAATTGTTTACTCGTAGATCAAGGCTTATTCGCAGGGATGGCTTGGCAACTAGGATGGGAAGAATATCAACTTGGTGTTAATGTGAGAGATTAAAATCAGTTGATATTTGACTTGTCCCCCTAACTAATGAGGTTTTCCAGGTTTCCCTCATTCCAGCACTGAATGGTGGTTTTGGCTTACCAACGTAAGTCGTTCCTGAGGCGCAAATGCGGCCTGTGAAATAATAATATGCCGCCCCCTCTCCCACACAAGTCTCCGACTTTCGGGCTAATCCTTGTGATTAGAATGAGGGGTAGAGATATTATTATTATTATTATTATCTAATAAATTTAATTACGAAGGAGAAAAATATTTAATCTGCTGAATTAATGTACCTATATCCTACAAATGATATTGAAGTAAAAAAAATAATTAAGAAATTGATGCAAAGAAAAGCACCAGGATTTGATGGTATAAAATCGGAAACATTAAAAAAAGTATCAGAAGAAATAGTAACTCATTTAACTTATATTATAAATAAATGTTTTAGTACAGGGTGTCTTCCAGAGTGTCTAAAAGTAGGAATCATTAAGCCATTGTATAAAGCAGGCGACGTTTTAGAAATACTGACCTACCGACCAATATCACTGATATCCAATATTTCTAAAATCATTGAGAAAATTATAAAAGCTAGAATTACGCATTTTGTTGATAAATTCAAGATCATGTCACCAAAGCAGTACGGCTTTAGGAAGGGCAAATCTACAGAGGATGCTATTCTTGATTTGACATCACAGATATATGAGGCGCTAGATAAAAGTAAACCAATTTTATGCATCTTCGTAGACCTTGCTAAAGCATTTGATACTGTCTGTCATAAAAAAACTTCTAAATAAATTAAAAAGTTATGGGCTCAGAGGGAAAATATTCGATCTTTTAAATAGCTATTTAAAAAATAGAATTCAGTATGTAAACATTGATGAAATAATAGGCTGTGTGGGGGAAGTTAAATACGGAGTTCCTCAAGGAACTGTATTGGGTCCCTTACTGTTTTCTTTATATATAAATAATTTATTATCCCTAAATAGTAATGGTAAAATTATTAGTTTTGCTGATGATACAGTGATATTGTTCGAAGCGGAGTCTTGGACCGAACTTAAAGAAATCGCTGAAAGAGAATTTAGAGTTATAAAGAAATGGTTTCAGTATAATGTAACGGTTCAATTTTTGTTGTTTGATATTTTGTATATATTTCTCTAACATATAGGTGAACTTTGCAAATTAGATTCCCTACGTACTGCAAATCTCTACAACCAGTAATACACCTGTCAATGTGATACATTTAATTTTCTCATAATTTTGTTTTATAGTAGTGTTAGAAAGATAAAATAAATATACCAAGGAATATCATTTTATTCAGAAAATAAATAGAAAATATTAATATTAATCCGTTTTAATTAACACAAGTAATCTTGTGTATTCTTATGGAAGTTAGCTCCGTTTACTTATTTTCCTGAATAGGTACCGCCTTTTCAATTTAGGGAATTTTAGAATGTCTTTAGCTCCTTCCTCCTAACGTTAAACCAAGCATGCCATAGGCGCGCATTTTACGTTTATTCGGCAGTTTACTTATAAATTGCATATCAATGTTATTCAACGCATTTAGATATGCCGAATAACTTCATTAGGTTTATCATTAATAGTTCTTAAGTTACTAGTCGATTTTGACTATCAGTTTTCTGATTTTCACAATTATTATTCCAGTTTTCTTCACGTTGTTCCGTCTATGTCCGTTGCTTTCGATAAACTTACATTCTAGTAATTTTATATTTCTAGTTGTTGACTAGTTTCAAATTTCGTCGACAGTTTTTTTTTTTAAATAGACTTTTTGGGGTATTAGGAAAAAGAGGTCTTCTGCTAGTATGTTTCGAGGAAAGTTATTGCTGTGAGAGTGGAAATAAATTTGTAATCATCCTTCGGGGATTTATCCATTTTCACTCAAGGTTTTGGGATTTTCATGGTTTTGTTAGGAAGAGTATTTCCTGTGTTGTATTTTTTTGAAAATCCACCGATTAAGGGATTTAAACCAACCTCGGACCACGTGGGCGAAGCTATACTAAAAAGGCCTAAACTACCAACATTTCAACCCCTAGGCTATATTAACACCCTCGAAAAGAGGTATAATTCAGGTATTCTTACATTCTTATTACAATTTTACATATTCCATTGTAATTTTAGGGTGTTTTGTCCTCGCTAGTAACTTGGCGAGATCCTATATAATTTTTGCTGCACTTGAAGTTCATTCTGTTTAAAAATTATCCTACAAGAAGCTGATGCTAATTTCTGCGAACAATTTCTGGATCAAGGCTATTTTGATTGTTAAAATTACCTCTCTATATTAACAAGGACGCCGCAGAACCAGTCACCCTGTTACATAATTCCTGGAGATTCTGACAGTCGGTTTGTACAAAAAAAAAGGAAGACGATAGGACAAACTTTCGAAAGGTCAGGTACTCTGTCAAATTTTAGTTTAAAAATTATTTTGAGTCGCCTTCATTTATATAATATGTGATTCTTAATAGAAATCCTCAACTCCACCTACCTAATTATAATATTCATAATATCAAGTTCACCGTTTTGGTTATCCTTTAGTTCTAATTAAGAACATTATTAATTTAAAATTTAATTCTGCCGAGATTACCAATTGATCTTAAGTGTTAATTACATTTCTTTTTATGTTAACAATTTATTAGTGCAGTTTATATCTTTTTTTTTTGAGTATACGCTCATATGAGGCTGCAATTTTGTATAATTCTAAATTTATAGATAAGCATTGTGAACCCATAATATAGCTATATTTACGGGGAAAAAAAATAGAACATGTTCATATTTCTCTTAATTCTATTGAAATTTTATAAGTAGACAGCAGCAGTGTGAATATTATACATTTATAGTTTCCAAAATACTTTCGGCTTATTCAATATAACCTTTATGTATTCTTATTTACTGTACTCTTTCATTTTCCTTGTTCACCTTTTGTTTTATTATTTTAAAATTTTATGCCACAATTAGTGACCCTGATTACGTTTGCTAGCCGGAAAATTAGCACGATATAACAAAAGCAGCATAATTCCATCTTTAACCACCCAACTATTATTGTGCGATAAATATTAAATTTTGAAGCGTGGCAATAATACCCTTACTTTAAATTATAACAAAACATTACATATCTTACACTTTATATGCTACTCACTTGCCTACTTTGGGACCCTTAAATATTGACACCGAAACAGTTACTCAGGGAGCGCGGTCAGTAAAATATCTTGGCATCCACATTGACCAGCATCTTAGATGGGACCTGCAAATAAATAGTTTAGTAAAAAAAATTAGGGGCTTATTACAAAAATTTAAATATTTAAAAAATATATTACCAATAGATAACTTGAAGACTTTATACTATTCCTTAGTTCAATCACATCTTACCTACGGAATTATGGGCTGGGGGGAGTACAAGATTGTCACCTAAAAAATTTGAATGTAATTAAAAAGTGGATACTTAAAATCATATATGGAAAAGAGAGAAACTACCCCAGTAATGAATTGTATGAAGAAAGCGGTATATGTGATGTAAGGCAACTTTTCTCTCTAAACATTTTAAAGTATATTTTTGAAAATAAAATTATAGTGCAAAAAAAAGATCATAGTTATGAAACATGATACAGAGACGAGTATCACACTCCATTTTGTATAAAAACAGTTGGACAACGAAGCGTGCAATACATCGCACCTAAATTGTATAATTTATTGCCAACTGAAATAGAAAATATACAAAAATTTGCGAGATTCAAGCAGGGATCGACCGATATGTTTTTTTTTTTCGCCGATACCGATACCGATACGATATAACAGTTTAGAATGCCGATACCGATATGCGACCGATATAAAGTCGGCCGCACTCAGAGCCTTATGTTTTTGCGTTAATGAATAACAAGTCGCAGCTTCGCGGCATATCGGCACTGCGCGCGTCCTGTTTTGTTTTGACGGCGATTTCTGCCTGAGGAGCGACTGAGCTAGTTGTGTCTTGCTTGTTCTTGTCATTTCTTTTATATCTTGTACATACAGAAATGTACCCGAGAATGCAACAAAGTGATAATGATATGGACGTACCCCTAAGTCAACTAACCGAACGTGCGTCTTGTTCTACACAAAATATTCAAGGTGCTGAGAATGTGAGAGGGGAAGATAAAATGCCTCCAGTTAAAGATGCTCATCTTTTGTTTTGGGAATCGCATGATAAATTGATTCTGACTTCAAACGGGACTAGTCCACAAGGAAGGGCTAAGGTTGAGTCACATCCCTTGGATGAGGAAATTATTATGTATAAATCTCTGTCAATAGTCAAGAAACATGAAGATCCCTTCAGATCGTGGGCTTCGAAAAAGGATCTGCTACCTGGACTACTTAGTTTAATGCAAATATATATGTCAGCTCCTGCAGGAAGTGTGCCCAGCGAACAACTATTCTCAGAGTCTGGCATCGTTTACGAGCCCAGAAGAAGGCTAAATCCCGACAGGGCTGAATCTTTAATGTTTCTACACCATAACTTGGAAAAACTTAATTTTCGTTACTGATTGTAGATTGTATCAGTACCATATTTTAATTTGCAGTGTTAAGTGTTAAGTTAACTTCATAATTTCAATTTCGTTCTCCCAAATAAAAAGAGATTTTTTTATTCTTTTATATTTTTATTTTAAGTTTTTCTGACATTCGAAGTTCTCGATTGTTATAAATTTGTTTTCTATTTGAATATATTTTATAAATTTTGTTATGCGTTTATGAAACATAAACATAAATTATGTTTACTGTCCTATCTTTTATAAATATTAAACATATTTAAAGTACTAATAATTTGCTTTGCTCAGTCTCCTTTTCTTTAAAAAAATGGCATATCGATCAAATTAGCGCCGATATGCCGATACACCGATATAGTAAAAAAATGCCGATATACCGATATACCTACCGATATGCTTAATCGGTATCGGTCGATCCCTGGATTCAAGCAACAACTCAAAACATGGGTTCTTAAAACACCGAGGCAAGTTATACATAGTGTAATAAATCAAAAATAAGACTGCCCTCATACATATAAATATACTTACCCACAAACTTTATACAAGTGGTAGGTACTTATGAAAATACATAAATCTATTAATGTTATTTAAAGGTCACAAATTTATAATGATGTATTCTTAATATTATGTAGAAGGTTAGTTAGAGTATGTAAAACTGTGTATGTAGCTGTATGTAAGTTTATAGACACGTACAGGGTGAGTCAACCATAGAGTAAAGTTCATTATCTCATTTGTTTCGAGAATTACGAAAAAACGTTAAATACAAAAGTTTTATAGAATATTAAGGTGCACAGTTTAAAATTATTTTTGAGTATACTGGGTGGTTCAAAAAAGCGTGGCGAATATAATATAAGTTTTTTTAAATGGAACACCCTATTTTTTAATTTATTTTTAGATTTTACATGAAATTCTATAACTTTTTTGTTAATAATGTCATATACCTAAACCCAGTAGTTTTTCTAATATTTTAATTTTTTTAGAAAAATATTAGTTTTTACTCTTATAAAAAACTGACAGTACAGCCATTGTTTCTGAAGGTGGAATACTCAAATTTGCTACAAACGTTCTATAAGGATGACAAAAAAGGTATGTAAATAAATTTGAGTTAAATGCCACAGGGCCTTCAAAATAAATTTACACATTTCGACTATTTTAACTTCAAATATTTCAATTTTTTTAAATGGCACACCCTGTATATTATTATTTTTTCTGATAGATTTTACAAAACCCTTCAACTTTTATTGAGTATGTCATATACCTAGTTTTCATAATTTGCGAGTTATTTTGATTTTAATCTTTTTTACACTTACCTACGCTATTGTGGAAACATAAACTAATATAAATAATAATAAGATCCCTACTAACTAACTTGTTTTTAATTATTATGGAGTAATCAATGATCAAAAATATGCCCGTCTACTTAGATACACATGTTTAGTCTTGTTACTATATTTTCTTGCGCGCTCCAGGTATCTCGTATCCTATTTTCGATATCTTCTGGTGTTGTAGGGGAATTCACATAAACACGATCTTTAAAGTGGTCTAACAAAAAGAAATCTAAAGGTGTTAAGTCACATGATCGAGGGGGCCACCCAATGAATCCATTAGTGTAATAAAAACAAGTGTAAAAATTAATAAAATCAAAATAACTCCCAAATTATGAAAACTAGGTATATGACATATTCAATAAAAGTTGAAGGGTTTTGCAAAATCTATCAAAAAAAAAAATAATATACAGGGGGTGCCATTTAAAAAATTTGAAATTTTTTAAGTTAAAATAGTCGAAATGTGTAAATTTATTTTGAAGGCCCTGTAGCATTTAACTTAAATTTATTTACATATACCTTTTCTGTCATCCTTATAGAACGTTTGTACCAAATTTGAATATTCCACCTTCAGAAACAATGGCGGTACTGTCAGTTTTTTATAAGAGTAAAAACTAATATTTTTCTAAAAAAATTAAAATATTAGAAAAACTACTGGGTTTAGGTATATGACATTATTAACAAAAAAGTTATAGAATTTCAAGTAAAATCTAAAAATAAATTAAAAAATAGGGTGTTCCATTTAAAAAAACTTATGTTATATTCGCCACGCTTTTTTGAACCACCCCGTATACTCAAAAATAATTTTAAACTGTGCACCTTAATATTCTATAAAACTTTTGTATTTATCGTTTTTTCGTAATTCTCGAAACAAATGAGATAATGAACTTTACTCTATGGTTGACTCACCCTGTATGTAAGTTTATAGACACGTACAAGCAGTAATAGCTGCTTCTGTGTATTTTGTTTATTTACATATTTTGTTGTTTGAAAATGTATTGTATTGTTATGTTTTAATTCTAAATAAACATTATTATTATTATTATTAATTGTTTAGTTTTCTCAAACAGATATATTTGGCACACTTAATTTAGTTTACTATTGAAAAATAGAATTTAGTTTTCCAAAATGAAACAAGGCCCGCGTTACCTCTGGACTTACAGTCACAGGCTTTAGGCCCTAAGCTATCGACTCAATTAGACCAAGATGTATTCGTTTTAAGGGTATTTTTTTAGATTTAGCAATTTATTATGTTTAATTGTACTGAAGTACGATTTGTCTCGTAATTAGAATAGATTGTTTGCCATTTCATGTCATTTAAACGGAGATACATCGTGATACCTTATTATTTCCCATATTTTAAAACATCTTTAATTTTAAAGTATATTTTAGATAAGATCATGAACAGAGTTGGTAAAAGGCAGTAGGCATCTTTTTAAAGAATGTACTTTTTTTCTTACAAAGAATGTTTTAAGGAATTTCAGGATAAATTTTCTTATTCTGTCTCTAATGTAGAAAATTTTAAGTAAGTCCCTCCTTTTAGACTCTACGAGATCCTAAAGTATTATTTATTTTGTTTATTGCGACATAGGAGTTATGGAAATTTATTACACTATTGGACCACCATGTATAAATGAGCAGTTACCGGTTGGTAACTGCTCAACTACCGTGCCAGTAAACATGAATAAAAAATGATTAATCTTAACAGTTATAGTTTGTACTCTATTTGTATTTTTAACAACTTCTTAGGTACTGCTTTTTTTCGACAGCTGCTTGCTTTATAGAAATATCCTCATATGTAGGTTAATCCCAAGATTAACGTTAATATTAGCGGCCTACATATTTTATATTCTAGCGTTTGACGTTCAAATAAATTTCAAAATTCATTTTTATGATTTCGGTACAGCATCCTATCAATCAAAGTAGAAGAGAAGACCACCTGGACGAAAACATTCTTATTTAAATATCAAAAGTCCCTTTAAATATAAATCCTAACTTTTAAATATAAATCAGTCTAACCTTTAATCTAACCTTTAAAGCTAAATCAATATATCTCATGAATATAAGAAGCTGTCGTCACTTACTGCAAAGAACAATACATATGTGTTGACTTAATAGGCATGTTGTACTTAACAGCGGTATAGTATACGCATAAAACACTCTACAAACAATCATAATTGTGACATTTTAATGCTAACAATCACGTTTTATATATGAGACGCTTAATACTTTATTACGTGAGTGGGACAAAAATTTGTTATTAATAATTCAACTTTAACTTCTGTGAATCAGTCTGGATAATGATTGTAGGTATTTTCAATCCAAAATTGGATTTAGTTGATACACCCACTATGATAATAATTTTATTTAATATGTTAACTGATTTGGTTGTATTAATATTATAGTAACAGATAGTAGTCTGAGGCCTGGAAGAGGATATAATGAGGAGACAAAACGAGAATTAAATTATTGAATGAATAGAACAAGTCTTCCGCTATCCTAAGCCTTGCATTTGGAGGTGAATAAGGTACGCTGTCTCCTTTACCTTATACATCTTAACACTGACGTAGGCTTCCAAATAACACCAAAACACTATACTATACTCGACGCGTTTTGTCAACCAATTTGGCATCATCTGAAGATGATTAAAAACATAATATATATGTTTACTTTATTAAAAGGTGTCAAAATTTGATCTTCTAATTGAAATTGACTCCCATTTATACCCCCAATCTACAGTTTTTCTATAGTGACAGATATCAGGTGGAAACCAATAAACGCATATTTATTGTGAACACTCATTACCAAGAAGGAATGTGTTTTGACGAAATTGCAACAAGATGCTGTACGCATTTTTGAAGAAATTTACTGACCCAGACTGGTCAAATTTCCTCATAGAATTTTCAAAAACTTTGCAATCGTCTTGCCCGATTAGAAGCAAACAGTGATGCGCTAATGGCTAAGGTTGATCAGAATCCGAAAATGTCGGTTCGTAATCGTTCGCAACCAGTCAATGTTAAAAGATCCAGTCTGCACATCATTTTAAAGAAAGATCTTCATTTAAGAGCTTGAAAGAGACAGTTGACTCATGAATTAAAGCTAAGCGATCACGTGTTACGTCATACGTTTGTTAATTGAATCTTATAAAGATGGCAAAACCATAACGATTTTTTTCAAAAAACAATTTTTAACGAAGAAGCTTATTTCAAAATTAGTGGATACGTAAACTAGCAGAATGACAGAATATGTAAGTAAGAACTTTATTATAGCAAATGCTAACAAAACAAGCTATTACAGAGTATAATAACGTACCCTAATGTATAAATACACATACAAATATAAATACAAATACAATTACAATTACAAAAGACAAATACAAAAGTAGTAGCAGCGCATAAAATCACATTAATAAATCATAATAAATATGTCTATATAATACCTACCATCTAAAATCTAATTAAAATTATTTAAAAAACATATAAGTCTCTTTTTGAACATTATAACATTATTTGCTTCTTTAACTAAAACTGGCAATTTGTTATACACTGCCATTCCTATATTATAAATATTTTTTTTGTTTTTAAAAGGTTTGTACTTAAAATATTTACATGATTTCGTTGCCGTGTATTATAATGATGCACATTATAGCGGAACTGTAGGTGTGCAGAAAGATATCTTGGTAACTGGTTATTAAGCAACTTGTAAAGAAACACTAATGTTCGGAATTTAATATCTACTTTTATGGGAAACCAGTTCAATATTTTTTGCATGCTTACTATACTCGCATATCTATCAAAACTTGGAAGGAACCTCATACATCTATTCTGTAGCAATTGCAGTTTATCTAAATTGGTACTATTGCACATAAACAAAACAGTAGCACAATAGCAAAAGTGTGGTTTAATAATACGGGGTGTCCCATCGAAAAGTATCACATTTCGCCGCCTTATATCTCGAAAACTAAAAGAGATATCGGGATGCGGTTTGGACAGAAGGACTTAAGATTTTTGTAAGTTTTTTTTGGCACTGTTGCCAAATCTCCAAATATATTGGTAAATTTTTATTGAATACGCTCCTCTTTGGAGTAAAATTACTTGCTTATATTAAGTGGAACACCCTGTACATTTTGCCATAATCAGGAAGCCTAATAACTTCACTTTTCAAAAAGGTATACATTGTTTATATTATCTTGAGAATTGGAGCCACAAAATTCAGTTGAATGGGAGCACCTCTTACTTGAACAGTTTGTGAAGCTAATCTTCGTTTTCACAGTACCCATGAAAAACAAAAGGACAATAATAAACTGTATTGTCAGTTGTGTGAAATATTTGAAGTATAGATATAAAAATGGTCACATTAGAAGGATCACATACTTTTGATCATTTACTACTAAGGATGCACAAATGTATATTGAAGTAAATGGGCAGTTAAAACAAATTGTGTTCTAAATTGTATTCAAGTACTTTTTATTTATACAGTTATTTTGATTATTTTATCTGTTATTTTTATTACTATCATTGTGCTTTGTTGTTATTTTTAACAAATCTCGTTCCTACCGATTATTAAAGAATTATTCTTTTCTCCCTATCTGTTTTCATTTAAAAAGCAAATGCAGTCAATTCCACGTCAAGTTTGATCAGATATTTTAAAATGATAAAATATATAGGATATTTTATTTAAAATAAGTGTACAAAAACTTAAAAATATCTTTACAAAGAAGGAGGTATTTTTTTCATTCGTAATAACCCAAATAAGAGTACTTCTAACAAACTTAATTTTGTGGCTCCAATTCTCAAGATAATGTAAACAATGCATTCCTTTTTGAAAAGTAGACTGATTAGGCTTTCTGATTATGGCAAAATACACAGGGTGTTCCATTTAATATAAGCAAGTAATTTTACTCCAAAGAGGAGCGTACTCCATAAAAAATTTACTAATATATTTGGAGACTTGGCAACAGTGCCAAAAAAAACTTACAAAAATCCTAAGTCGTTCTGCCCAACCCGCATCCCGATATCTCTTTTAGTTTTTGAGATATAAGGCGATGAAATGTGATACTTTTCGATGGGACACCCAGTACAGTTATAAATTAACAGTTCTGTTTATGGTGTTAAGTGTTTTCCTATACGATAAGCAAATCCCAGCTTTTTCGATATTTTCTTGCAGAGATAATCAATGTACTCTCCAAAATGTAGCCTTTCGTTTATAATAATCCCCAAGTACTTGATGCTAGTAACACGTTCAAGCCTTTCAGAATTAAACTTAATGAACTCTGTTATATTCTCATTTAAACGATTTTTGCATCCTATTATCATATATTTTGATTTTTTTGTATTAACTACAATGTAGTGTGTATGCTACACCCCTCCAAATCCATATACAAAATATCATTAATAAAAAGTATAAAGAGCAGAGGCCCCAGTACACTGCCTTGGGGAACTCCATGCTTAACAATGATTCTATTAGATTTGATATTATTAATTTTAGTCTGTTGATATCGATTTTCGAGATAGGATGCAAACCAGTCATATGATTTATTTTGTACACCAAAATAATAGCAAAGTTTATAAAGTAAAATTTCTCTATCTACGATTTCAAACGCTCTACGGAGATCAAGAAAAACTGCAACCACTACTAAGCCCTTATCTACGCAATATTTATACTCACTTATTATTTTTTGTAGTGCAGTCTCACATGAATAACCATGCCGAAACCCTGATTGATTTTCACAAATTAATGTATTTTCATCAAGATAATCAGTAAACTGTTTGTGTACAACTAGTTCAAGGATCTTTTCTAAGCAAGGCAGTGTATTTATAGGCCTGTGTTCTTCAACTAACTTTGTCCTTAAAACCTTAGGTATCGGAATGACAGTGGACGTTTTTAAGTTTTCAGGAAATATACCTTTTTTTAAAGATGAATTAATAAAATGAATATGGGGTGAGGAAAATCCAAGAGAAATTCTAGAGAAACGATTATCCAGAACAATTTACTTTGTGGTGTGGTTTTTGAGCGGGGGGGCTTGATTGGTCCTTATTCTTCCAGAATGAAGCTGGTGATGCTGTTACTGTAAATGAAGCTAGATACAAAACAATGAGAACAGATTATTTGTGGAATGAATTGGAAGGTACCGATGTTCAGAATATATCGTTTCAACAGGATGATACCACTTACCATACAGCGAATTAAACACTAAATCTTTTAAGGGAGACATTTGGCTATAGAACAATTTCTCGAAGAATTATTAATTGGCCGCCTAGGTCGTGCGACTTAAGGATTATTTACTGTGGGGCTTTTTGAAGAAAAGTGTTAACACTAACAATCCTTAAACAACTGAACAGTTTCGAGTTAACATTACTCAAGCAATTGGAGAAATTCGATTGAATGTCTGTGAATATGTTATCGAAAATTTTGGGAAATTAATGTTTAGCATGCCAAAGGAGTAGAGGGGGGCATTTGTTGGATATAATTTTTCATTACTAACCGGTACATTAGTACTTTAAAATAAAATAATAAAATCATAACTTTTAAAATGTTTTGTGAGGTCTATTATGAAATTAAATCAAAAGGTCAAATATGGACACCCATTATTTTCTCTAAAATTTTACTGCAAAGAAAGGAATGAATATCTGATGAAACGAAGTAAAAGAAGAAGAGATTGTGGAATTTAAGATGTTGCAGTGAACATTGATTTGTAGACAGATAGACAAGTAATTACGTATAGGTACCTAAGAAATATGAAAATCTGGTATTTAGTAATTTGACTCTATTACTTTATGACCAATATATGTTATATATTTTATTATAAACATTGGCTAATTTGCGTTTATTGAGATATTATTATTGAATGTATTTGGTACAACTCCTGCATAGCTACAATTTATTTCACCCGTAAAATAGAACACGTGAGTTATATTTCAAAGATTTGTTATAATTAACAATTTTGCGTGTATTAATAGAGGAAATAGAGCCACTTCTGACCAATGTATTGTCTATTAATCTTATAACAACTACTGGAGTTTTGTTATTTACGCGCAAAATTAGACTTGCTCTTGTTCATTATTGAAAACTCGTTAGCTACGAATAAGTATACCGTTTTTGCAATACATGTTCCACTTAATTAATCTAATATTAATTACAATACGTTTGTATAATAATAACAAATATGACATTCCCCAAGCACAACAAATACATGTTTTTAATGGCACACAATTAATTTAAAATTTTAATGCTATTTAAATTATTGATAATATTTCAAAATTAACATGTACATATTATAGGAATAAGAGAAACCTCGACTTGGAAATTATATCTAAGTACTTAAATGATTTCTCTTATTTTTTAACCACTCAAATATTTCAGGCACCTGCTTTCCATATATAAATTGAATAAATAAATTCATAATACCAATGAATCAAATAAATTCATGAATGAATTAAATATCATTACGCCATAGTTACGGTTACGTACATACAGTTGCGGTTGCACAGTTACATCGATAAGATTTTGGATATGAATGTAATAAATTTGATAACGGTATACATATAAATATAAAATAATTTCTTACTAATAACTTTACGCGTCTTCAATTAAGTAATCAAAATTCACTTGTAGTTTAATTTGTAGGGTAATATCAACTAAAAAATCAACTAAATAATTTTGAAACAGATTAACAGCCAACGGTGTTGATACTGTGATCTATAATACTAATACTTACTTGCAACAAATTTCCTTTATAATACATGAATTTCGGAAACGGTCAGATATACGACGAAGCTTAAATATAAGCAAAGGGATGTACCTAGTTTCAGATCAGTGTTTATTAAAAATCGAGACGAACATGATGAAGCATATGAAGAAATAAAAGTTTTGGACCTCCGTTTTTGTTTAATTTTAATCTTGCTTAAGGACACATGGAAAAAACAAGAACACTTTCTAATGGCAACTATTTCGTTTTGTCGAGGAGCTTAACTATACATTGAAAGAGTCATTAAACCCTGAAGGATCCACTTGGTTATTTAAACTACTTATTAAACTATAATTTGGTTATTTCTTTTATATAACTACGTTATGAGTTTCGTAAGTTGTCTTTAATTCTTAAAAATGTTTCTAAACAACTACAAGTTTTTGTCTTGATATTATACACTAAAATAACACATAAAAAATCTTCAACAATATTTTTCTTTCCTTCTGCACAAAAACTTCGCATAAGTTAATTCATCTCACGGTGTTAAAATATTAATTTAGAACAAAATCCAATGCAATGCTTTTAAGAAAATACTAAATTGCACATTGTTAAAGTATTTGATATAATCATTAGAATTTCACCTTTTATTGAAAGTTTGTAACAGGACAGGACAAATACACTACAATAGTTAGCCCAAATAGTTAGTTCCAATAGCCCATTATAAATTTCTCCGTATGTCTTCTTTCTGGGTATTGGCCGATTCCCTTATGTCAGCTATATTTTGGTTAGCCCGATATTGTTTATAAAAAACTGGAACGCCTTGAATTCACGCTCTCGTTTCTCAAACGGAAAGTTCCTTAGCAATATATATATTGAAGACAAAATGTCTGGTTTTGGTTAGGGCTGGGGCACTAGAATACCGCATTGGTAACCATAGACACTTGTAAAAAAATATAATGTAATTTCCAGGCCTATATAAATAATAATGAATTGGTGATGGTCCTGGACAGATAGAGTTACAAACAAATTTATTTCAATCGATAGAGCAAAAGTTGTCACGAGAGGTTTTTCTTTTTAAATGTAACTCCTTAATTAAAGCTCAAAATACACAAAAAAGTTAGTTTTTTTAAGAATTTCGAGAACTAATGTCAAAACTCTTACAGTATAAAGCGAATTTATTACAAGCAAATAAGCAATATAAATTTAGAAGTTATGGAAATTATAAATATCTATTAATGGCATTAAAAATTCTCCAAATACAGAATCATATTGTTAACACCCTGAAATCTTGAATCCCAAGAAAGCTGGTTTTATACTTTGGAGTGACAGGCTGTTTTTGGTTCAAGCAAAAGTATATGCTATCGGAACGACAGCATTCTAAGAAAACTCATCTAATGTTTTTAGATTTCTTTTTAATAAAATTTAAAAAAGGATTTACATCAAACAAAATTCTAGATTGAACCGTTTGATTAACAAAAGTTTTTTAAACGGCTCTAAAGTTATTTAGCTTTTTAAAGTTTTTAGGTTCTTTAAGGAAATTAAGTTAAATAGTGTAGAAAGTAAAAGTTATATAGAGTTGTGAAAAGACATCAAGAAAGAAGCAAAATTTGTCGGCTTGCTCATTCGCTTTTTTTCCTAAAAACCAACTGAACGCTTTTCCTTTTGTATATCTTATACTATATATATATAAGGTTGGTAGGGGACATGAAAACAAACCTTGTTTGTATGATAAACATATATCGGCAAATGAGCCGTTTGGGTTGTAGACAAGTTTTCTGTAAACATATGGTCTGGTATTGTTGGAAAGAATCTATTCATAGTTCACATGCTGCCTGCTCATTTGAACAGAAATATTTACTTTCATTTTACACATTAGAAGTTACATGTGGTTTCAATGTGACGGAGCACCTCCACATTTTGGTTTGAACGTGCGCCAGAATCTGAACCAGCAATTTCCCCCCGATGGATTGGAAGAGGAGGTCCTTTGGCCTGACCCGCGCGTTCTCCCGATCTCAACCCCCTGGACTTTTGTTTTAGGGTCATCTGAAATCTTTAGTCTACGACACGCCTATTCGTAATGAGGGAGATCTCTTAGCAAAAATAATGGCCAGTTGTACACATGTAGAAGCTATTCCCGGAATATTCCATAGAATAAACTATATTAATTTTATCTTGATGGAACTATTCAGCGATGCAGCGGAAAAACTATATGCTTTACCGCTTTAATAAAGCGCTGCAGCGCTTTGATACAGCACTGCAGCTATTTTAATAAAGCGCTGAAGGGCTGCGGTTCCCTGAATGCGCCCAATGAACCGACGGTGCAATCTTTGTATTGAAGCAAATTGTCAACATTTTGAACATTTATTGTAAACCATCATTTATTTATCAGTGAAACAAAGTCCAACACGAACAAAATGTGATTTATTAATGTCCTCGTGAATATTTTCCGTAAATGAATAATAATTATTTATTACTGAAATAAACAAAGCTTACCAAAACCATTTTTCCTTTTTTCTGCCAAAACCGCTCATTTGCGGACATTTGTTTATTAAACAAAAAAGGTTTGTTTTCAAGTCCCCTTTTTTTTTTTATCCGAGAGGAAATCGCATGACCCCCGGGCCTTAGTTTCTATCAGCACCGGGGAGTGTGGGGCGCAACTCCTACTAAAACCCCTCCTTTTCTTCTCTACCTCGGACTCGGGACTGTCGTGGGACCTGGCATCAAGACCCGAGGTAGCTATTCTTTTCCTTCCTTTAGTTATCTCCACCACCTCTCTCCCACGCACCTCCCTTCTCTTAACTCATTCCGTGATGCTATTTTCTATTTCCGTCCAGTTCGCTTGGGACTCTAGCATCAGGTTTACCATATTATGTTTCGTCACTGTTACCCCCATTGCCGCTCTCCAGTTACTTCTAACGTTCTCCCCATATCCGCACTCAAACAGGGCGTGCTCAGCAGTGTCAACCTCTCCGCAGTCTTCGCATAACTCGTCCATAGCCTTGCCAATCGAGTGTATATACGCCCGGAAGCATCCGTGGCCTGTGAGAGCTTGAGCCAGATAGAACGTCATCGCTCCGTGCCTTCTATTTACCCAGGGTGCCAGGGTAGGAATCAACGTCCTAGTGCACTGCCCCTTGTATCCCTCCATCCATTCCCTCTGCCATTCCTGTAGAGTGCTCTGCCTCTCCGCTCTAGCCGCCTTCGGATTCTCTAGATCGCTCTCCCAGATGCGTCGTCTCTCATACACTAGCAGATGAATGGGGATCATGGAGGAGAGCACCATTGCTGCATCGAACGAGACCGTCCTATAAGCCCTACATATTCTAAGCGCCAACTTTCGTTGGACGCTTTGCAACGTGCGCCTATAGGCCGCCACATCCATTTCATGTCCCCTACCACCCATTAAAGTTTGTCGGGTATCTTTGGGACACCCTGTATATGTTACTATAAGTTGTCAACATACATTTTGTCCTTGAACATCTTAAGATTCATCTATTCTTTTGCAGCAACCAAAAGATATGTTTTATAGCACCACAAGCATGCAGAATTCTAAAGTACTAGGAAAGATAGGCATTCTGGAAAAATATATGGCTCTATATTAATCAATAATATTAAAGAAACATAGCCAATGCATTGTTTAAATAAATTGTAGTATATTTGAATTTTAAGATCAGCATTTTTAGAACTGACCTACGTAATATATGTATTTTGACGCTGAACACCAAGTACATTTACACTTCTCCAAGGTGTTGGGCATTACTAATGAAACTGTATATTTTCAAACACCTAAGCTATATATATTAAAAAACAATAGATTTGTATGTCTCAGTTCATCTATAATACCTAAATGTTCCAAATTTATGTCAAGTTTGAAATTAGTTCTAAAAGCAGCCAATGTCTTTTTTACATTTTTTTGCTATAAATTCACATTCTCAATTATTTACCAAAAAATACTATATATTTCTGTTTTATTTTCATAGTTTGAATATCAGTCTCATTGCAATTATGTATCCCTCCTTTATTTTCACTAAGGTGCACGGTCGGCGGAAACACTTTATGAAGAACGTATTATTAAATGCAATGAAAGACTTCATTATCCGATTTTCCATAATTTTAAATAATACAATATATACAACCAACTTAATGGTAAAATCGTGAAGTGTAGTCAATTCCTAAAAATTAAAAAAGTTAAACCTTATTTGATTACACATCGTTCTATATCCACAAAATAAGTAATGGTCCATTGTAATATATCATGTATATCATCACGACTTTTATATAATACCCATTACCGCTTAACGTTAAATTTTGTTTAATAAATATAGGCACGGAAACCCTATAAGGCATGGCTCATTATGCAACTGAATATAAAAGCGTAAAACTGTGATGAGTTAGACAATAAATAAGTAATAGATATAATGCCTGAACATACAAAAATCATTAAAAATTACACTTTAAATTTCTTACCAGCTCTATTACTTTTAAATATTTTATAATGTGTAGAAAATAATGCATATAATTTGCTTGTTTTGGTTCTTAGACGAACCGGTTTTGAATCGTACTGAGCACGCGCAATTTAAAAATTCTAAGGATTTTTTCAAACTGCACACACTCAGTACAATTCAGAGCTGGCTCTTATTAGATTAAAAACAAGCCTATTGCTATTTTATTTTGGATATGTGTTATTTGAGATTTATTACTATTTTGTTTCATTTATTAAAGTTATTTATGTCAGTTCTTTGTATGGAAGCGTTGTACTTGTATACAGGGTGGTTAAGCGAGGGCTTTATGTAACTAAATCAAACTCAGTGACCCGGAAATTCATCGAACTAAGCACTAAGAAGATCTTCCTTGTCTTATATCAAAATTATTATAGTATATTTAATATAGTTTATACTCGTTTACTATTGATGACTGTAATGACGTAATATTCAGTATTGCCAGAGTAAATTAGTTTAATCATATACGGTCGAATCGTAATTTGAACTGTTTTAATAGGTACGTACATGAGTATGTACAGTCATTAATAATAATAATAATAATATCTCTATCCCTCATTCTCATCTTAATGATGAGCCCGGAAGTCAGAGACTTGTGTGGGAGAGGGAGCGGCATATTATTATTCTGCGGGCCGCGAGTGCGCCCAGGAACGACTTACGATGTTATAACTGTAACTACCATTTAGTACGAGACTAAGGGAAACCTGGAAAACCTTATTAATTAAAGTGTACAGTAGGTTGTTAGCCATTTATACAGTGATATTGTAGTACTAGTTGCATATTAAGAACGCTACCAGCCTTATACACACAGATTTAATATTGGAGCAATTAGAAAAAGTTGACCACGGTGAGAATCGAACCGTCGTCAACCGCGGAGAACGATTAAAAACCAGACGTCTTAACCGCTCGGACACCGAGCTCCGTTATTAATGTTATTTATCATGTAAAATCCATTTATATTAAAAGGCGAGATTCTGTCTCGCTTTAAATTCCGTCGCCAAATCGACAAAGTTTCTGAATTATCTCCTCCGAGCGGAGATCGCGAAGTGATTCCCGCGGGCGACCGAAGGTCGCCCCAAGCCTTTCTCCTATGCCTTTAAAAAAAAATGCAAAATTTCGTCGATCGCCGTTCGGCGAGAGAGATGCGGCTAGCACCGGCGTTTGTTCTCGTCTCTTGCCGAAATCCCGACTTTTCGGGGGACCCTCTCGACCCTTTTTCTAATTTTTGCAGCTTTGAGAACCGCTTCACAGGAAACTTCCGTCCTTTTTCTAATCCTTTAAACTTTTTTTCGAGACCGTACCACTCCTGCGTCTATTTCGACTTCGAAAATCTGGAGTCGCATCCGTCTCAACTTCTTTCACATTTTATCTATTGACGTGAGATTGCACTAACGACAAGCATCTTCTACGAAAACTGTCAAATTAATTAAACTTCAGAAAGGATTCCTATGAGAAATATTGCTAACGGAGTCGATAGTAATGACAGCCAAACACTTCTGATTGCCAAAATACTGAAACTAAATGCTTTTCTAATTAGAATATCGGTAAAAGTTAATTTTAGGTTAACACGTACAGTTTACATAATTGTCTCAGCGTCAAACAATAACGAGCGACGCGGTGGCGAAATGGTATAAGTCGCAGGATTTCAAACATCGAAGTGCAGAATTTCGCAAGTTCGAATCCCGCTGGATGCAACTTTTTTACTTTTTGATTCCAATTATTTATTAGTATTAGTGTTCAGTTATTCTATTTCATTGCCCTTAGTTTTTATTCCTTCTGCTGGTCCAAGTTTGGAATTAATTCGTTCATTTTAGCAGTCTGTAAAATTCATTATTTTAGCTTACAAAAGTAAATATTAATTTGCCGCAACAATTATGACAGCAATATATTTTTTAACTCCGACGCTGTATCTTTTCGAAGGGCGGGCGGGGCTCTGTACTGTAACGTAGGGCCCCATTCATAAAATTGATAAAAATGTTTACTAAAAAATTAATTCTACTTTCAGCACTTAAAAAATGATGATGTTTTACCATCAAGAATAGAGTACCCTTACAATTATTCATCAACATATTATTAAGAAAAATCATTTCAATAAAATAAAGCATTCTAACAGCACGTCTTGATACCTATAACTTCAACTTATTGTTTTATAATATATTTTTAATATAATTTTTATCTGGATCTGCACTTAGTAAAAAATTATTAGTTATGGTTAGATACAGGGCGTATCACGTAGACCTTCAATTAGCCATTTCTAGAATATTACGCGTACCTACTGAAATTCTGAAAATTTGTATACGGGGGTTTCTCGCAATTTTCTATCGATTGAAAATATAAAGCGACTTCCGGTTCCACCGGAAGTTGATGTCAACTTCTATACTTTAACTATACCTCTTTTGAAACTTATGTGATGATTAGAATTAAAATTTAGATATCTATTTGTATTGGTCTTTTTTCTATATAAATCAGTTTCAAAATTTGATTGTGTTTTAATTGTTAACAAGTCTAAAAATGGTAGTTTATTATCATTTTCAATTTCTACTATAAAATTTATAGTTGTTTCTTTGCTGTTAATAAAATTTAGAAAATATTTTAAATTATCAAAAATGAGGTATATTTTTTATAAATGAGTGTATATTACCTAATAATAGAATTAAAATATTTGGTAAAAATTTCGCTAAGTTTTGAAATGAAGAACCAATAGAGCTCTAACTGTAGGCCTAAGTGGATTGTTATGTTTGTGTATTTTAGGTAATCCATAAAAATGTGGAGGTTTACTATTATGTGGTGTAAGTAGTTTCCTTTCTCTAACAGTAAAATTGTGTTTATATTTAAAATTGTTTTATATAATTTACTTGCAATTGATTTCGTTGAGTCTTTGTTTAATTTTGTGTAATGACCTTCATTTATAAGATTTAAAAAATAAAAAGAAAATTACATCCATGACATTACATTACACAAAATTTAGGTCACTGCTATAATGGTACTTGCACACTAGTAGCAAAGACCCAAAGAGGGCACTACTCTGTGTTTCTCACCACTACTAATACTTAGTAGTATCCTAATAGTATTCCTACTATTAGTAGTTTTTTTTGTCGGGTGAAGAAACTCATGTTCTGCTCCCAGTGCTTGTATCAATCGCAGCTGGGAAGTGTGGGACTCAGAGATTGAGCGCTAGTCTCTGCCTACCCACCAAATCTCACCTCGGGGCCTCTTAGTCTATTGCTCTTCCTGGGACTGCTGGGGCATTACTTCGGGAAGAGTTGAGGGTATAATGGTGGCATTTTATTCTATCCGTGAATGTTTTCCCTTTCTCTAACATCTCTTTCCTTGCGATCTATAACAATTTTCACGAAATTTGCGATAACGTCCCAGTTTCTCGTATTTGTTAACATTTTACCTATTATATTCTCTGGTGTTACTTCCCCTAGATTTTCTTGGATCAGGTATCTTTCATTTTACCATCTGTCACAGTGGAATAAGGTATGTTCCACGGTGTCTATTTCGCCACAGTACAAGCACTAATCTGATGTGCTATGACAGAATCTCTTACGGTATACTTGAAAACACCCATGGCCTGTCACCATTTGGCTCATATGGTAGGTAATCTCTCCGTGTTCCCGCCTTAGCCATGGTTCCAGCCGTGGTAGGATCCTCTTAGTCCGTGCTCCCGTGCCTGCATCCTTTTCCCATTTGTATTGCCAGGCTTCAACCATATTTCCATAGGCATTTACATTTCCTTCCCATTCTTCCTCTTTTTGCTTAATGAGCAGATCAATAGGCGGAGTCCTTGCTATAAGTAGCACAGTCTGCGTTGCAGCCGTTCTGTATGAGTCAGTTATTCTTATGGCTACTTTCCTTTGTACACCGTATATTATTTTTTTGTATACTCCTTTCTCCAGGGTGCGCTTCCAGGTTGTCTACACATAGAGCAGTATATACTGCACCACACAGTCGGTTACCTTCTCTCGGCTCTCCTATATTAGGCATTAAACGGCAAATGTTTCCAAGCGCCTTTTCAGCTTTTGTCGCTACTTTCCTAACATGGGTGCCCATTCTCATATTTCTATCCAGGTGTACTCCTAGATATTTGACGCTTTCTATACTTGAAATTGAACTATCTCCTATATCAACCGTTAGGGTTTTCAGCTTTCTCCCTGCTACTAGCAGCACCATCTCGATCTTACTAGGGGACAGTTTTAACTTCTTCTCCGTCATTCATCTTTGTATCATCTGTAGTGTCTGGTGCTACTATTAGTAGTAATACTAGTATTAGTAGTAGTTTATCAAGTCCGCTACCTATGGCACTCTGATGAACACAGAATAAGCGCGAAATCGGTAAGTATCTGGTCGTTGGTCTCGATGAAGGATGTGGCGACTTCTATGGAGATGCAACGCCAGTCGGGACAAATTGCCCGTGGAGTAGTTGTTTTTGGCATCTCCTTCAAATAAATATTATGCTACTATTTTTCGCTGCAAATAATTTCTATTATGGCTAATATTATATATTCTATATAATATTAACTTGATATACAATATCAAGTTAATTAGCTGTGATCAGCAACTGTGTTATACATAGACTGTTTTAATGCAATGCAAATCGCGATAGCATTTTAAAATAACGCCTGTTGAAAAATACTAATAACGGATAGCAACGCTATTGATAAATCGCGATTTAGTTTATCAGCACTGAAAACGAGCTACACAAAATATTAATATCCAGCGGCGTGCAATACGGATTACAAAGCCCTCCGATGGAGTTTCAATTAAGTTTAAATTAATATCGTCGTGATTTCCATCAGATATCTTAATACCAAGAGAAGCCTTTAATGAGGTATATGGTTGCAGAAATGTATAATAAAAATAATAGATCGTGCCAGTAATTGTGTCAGGGTTTTGAGATCAAGTTATTTTCTAAGGATAACTAAGTCACTATCCATTACGTTATACGTTAAATAATTAATTACGATACATGAAACACTTTGTTTGGTAACGGTTATCACAGAATTTAGCAACGTTTTATCTGCTTCAGTTTATCAGTTCCTTACATATTTCCTCACCTGTTGCCGATGGCAAATAACAATGAACTTGCATAATAACATGAACAAGTTGTCTAGTTAAAGCTGGAGCATTGTTTAAAGAAAATGGGTTGGTCGGCTTATTAATTCACATCGTAATGTTCGGTTGTTCTAACAATGTTCAAATATATTTTTATTAAATTCATTGCTGCACATTGTAAGTGACGTGTAAAACAGTTAGTTATCTGCGGACTTTAAGAGGGCTCTTTATTATTTCAACTAAGCACTTCATCAACAATAATAATTTTCATTATATTTACAATTCTTCTAATAGGTACTGAAAATGATGGCCGACTTTTATTGTGATCAAGTGACAGAAGCACTCAAATGATATACTTAATATAAATGTTGGCTTTTTTAAATCACTCATCATAAAAACATACTGGATATATAAAAACATTAAAATTCGGTACGTTGCCTCTACTAAACATGCCAAAAGCATAAATATATTCTCTAAACTCGCAGTTCAGTAAAATTATAAAATCTCATTGCTATACAAAGAAACCATGCTAATCTATTATTTATCTATAATTTATTAATGGCACACCTCTATTATTCACAAAAAATGTTTAGAAAGTAGGTATGCCACCTATAAAATCAAAACAAGAAAGCAGAAAGTATTTTTCTGCTTTTCTGTTTGAATACATTTTGCATTCATATAATCCTAATTATTTGCTTTAACTTTGAATATGTACTGTAATTTTTTTATGTAATACATAAGAAAAGATTTACAAACATTATCTAACTGCTTTTAATACAGTAACGTTAATATCTACTTCAGATTTTTTAATCCGATTTGGAGAGTTTACTCTGATTTTTCAGAAACGCATTATGTTTTAATTTTTAATGATACTAATTGATAATTATCCTGAAACTTACTATATTATACACAACGTCCCATTTTCGATTACTTTCTGGGGTATCTCTGTTGTTACTAGGAATAGAGATCACCACTTGACATATAACGTTGGAAAGAGGAGCAAGGACAGCAGCATATCGAATCGGGAACAGTAATGATTGGTACTTTCCAAGGAAGAGGACACTCCAAGAAAAGAAACACATTGATGTCAGAGCCTATCCTAGAGATGATATATGACAGAATGATTGCAAGGTTTAACTTCTGTAAGCCATTCGAGGTACAAATACAGGATCTCAGTGACTGGGAGTTGAAGATAACTTCTCTGGAGGCTTGGACCCTTATATGGTTCACAGATGGCTTCAAAACAGACAACAGAGGAACATGAGCTGGAGTATGTGGGCTAAGACCTAGATGGCGTACAAGTTATAATCTGGCGACATCCCACGGTATTCCAAGCAGAAATTTTTGCAATAAAGACATGTTTGATGGAGAATGTGAGGAGAGGGTAGATGCGTAAATTGTCTACATATTCTGTCATAGTCAGGTCGCAATAAAGCCTCTGAACTCAAACAAGATCAGTTCGATGCTTGTGAGGGACTGTTTGCAATTGCTGGTGAAACTGGCAAATGCCAATACGGTGAGACTGTGTTGGGTGCCAGGTCATAAAGGCATTGAAGGCAATGAACAGGCAGATGAACTTACTAGAAATGGATCTGAAATGCCTTTCATGGGACCGGAGCCAGCTTGTAGAGTCGCTTATAATGCTGCCAGAATAGCTCTGAGAAAATGGATTGAGGTAGAACATAGGAATTACTAGTTTTTAAAACCAGTACCGAAGCATGCGAATGTACTCATGGAAGATCCTTTGCAGAGAAGAACTAGAGAGATGTTGGGCATGAATAAATCTGGGCTCAGAAGCATAACGGGACTCATAACAGGGCACTCCTACCTCAAGAAGCATCTCTATTTAAGATTAGCAGACAGCCCGGTATGTCGGGGCTGCTATGATGAAGATGAGACTGCGCTTCACATTCTAAATGAATATGAAGGATAAAGCTCCTGGGTAAACCATTTTTGGAACCTTGCCAGCTAAGAGAAATTTCAGCGAGTAGACTTTTGAACAAAGAATAAAGTTGCTCGCTGAATAGAAGATCGGCGGGATGCACAATAGGGCCAGATGTGGCCGGAGTGCTTTGGTACTCGTTACAGAGGAATCGACACGCAGGAGAAAGAAAAAGAAGATGGATATAGCTTTCACTAATTTGGTCACATCTTTAAAGAAACTGGTAGGATCAAAAATACTAAAAGAGGTAGTAAAAATTGATACTTCTATATATTATTGTATTCTAGTTTTTTTGCTATGATCAACCGTTTTTTATTTACAGGCCGAAGTTTAATTTTTAATAAAAACTATAATTGGAAAAGAATTTTTTTATGTATTTCAGAAATATAATATTTTATATATGCATCTTTACGTATAATAAAGTTATTGAGGTTTCGTAAATTTAATTAAATCTAAGAAATTGTAAGATTACGATTTAAAAAGCTGATTATAGCTGAAAAAAAAACCAAGTAGTAACCAAACGGATAGAACATTTAGTTTTCAGTGCCATTTTATTTCGAAAGACTAACTAGGCTTACTGAAACTGGCCTTCCTCTATCTCTGACAATAAACGAAAGCCATATCATAGAAAGTCGTCGACAATGGGACAACCCTGTATATAGAAAACGAAAAAATATGTAATTACCTACCCATACATTTAAAATAACCAGTTAATGATGTCTACAAAGAAACAAAACTATACGAATATAAAACCTGGCCTATCACCAGGTGTATAATATGTGATGGATCAGGTAAAAGGACCCTAAACCCTGTTTTAGTGTGTACATATTAATTCAAATAATCCAATGAAATATCCTCTTGATGCTATTTTTACTAGATTAGGAGCTTAAATACTAAAATGTTAAATTTTTCCATAACTGAAACGAGTTGGTTCCACACTGTATGATCCTTAACAGTGGAATTTTTCTTAAAAAATAATTGCATATAGGTATTTACTCTAGAGTATAGAAAGAAGACCATGCTAGCAATTACTGTAAAATGCTCGTAAAGCAGACTGTTGCAATGGATTAATATTAATTGGGCAAGACGAATGTAAAATGAAAATAATTTATGGTTGCATTTAGTAAAGTATCTGTTAATAATATAGGAAACTGGAGGCCGGTCTCTTTTTACCATTTCTCGGAAGGCATAGCAAATGAGTCACTTCCGATTCATTCACTACAAGACTGTAATTACTGATACACTTGGTGTAAAAAATTACGTGTAAATGGATTTATGTAATATAATATACATGGTGAGATATTCTAGGTGTATATGAATAAATTACGAGAATTTGTGACAAGATCAACAACGTTTCTTGGATGACCTCTTTTTTTCAGTAAAATTTTATTTTATAAGTAAATAATTATTTTTGAATTCAGTGTGCTATCTTGTTCATAGTTAAACCATTTTATCAGAATCCTTTTATTATATAGGGGAACAATGGCCTAAGGACGGTCCTATGTAGTGCGGGTGATTTTATTATTATATATATATTTTCTTAAAAAAAAAAGAAAATATCAGGTTGACTGCTTAACATTTCGAAACGAACCTCATGTTTAAATCTTATAGCAAATATGATTAATTTATGTGTTTTTTGTTTATAATACACATAATTTATAAGATATCATACTGGTTCGCTGTTGTCTTATCTTGACCGCCACTAAGTTTATGGAATAATTGGAAATACTTCAGAGACACATTTTTTGGTTTGCCTTTAACAACATTATTGCCGAGTCCTAGAACTAGAATTCATCTTTGCATATATGTTGTAGTATTCTTTTATGAAATTATTTTGGAAAAATGTAATATGTCCATATAAATAACAGAAAAAATTGCAACTGGTCCTAATGCCAAGTAAGATAATCGTTATGGCATGATGCAGCACTTATGCCATTATTGCTTAAGTTTTTTGATGTCAGGAAATATTTTTTTCAAGACTATTATGATTTAATTATAGTAATAGTTATTTAAATTATTTAAGAGATTTTGACAATCAACATTTAAATTGATATTTCTTTTACAGTAATAAACAGATTCACCCCAAATTATATTTAGGAAATGGCGATTCTGTTACAAAAGTTTAACAAATCAACAGTGATATCAAGAAAAAAATTTAAAAGAAGGACTTTTAGGACTAGAAAGGACTACAAAAAAGAGAGATATTTCCCTATCTCGCATAATATTTACCACACGCACACCCTGGATACTATATGGCACCCACCGCAGTTCATTATTGAAATCAAATCAAATCAAATCATTAAAAATGTAGAGAGTGAGACGTATTGTTGACCAGTTTAATTTTATAACACTTGGGGTATGAAAATCTGCTTACCTATTATGGGAACGTATTTTTTTATTGTTTAAATAAATATTATTATTTATATTTTGTCAAAGACTATTAGAAGAGCAGTATTTTCTTTGTTTTATGCAATGGTATTTTATTGAAACTCAGACTTTTCAATATTGTACACTTAATTATAAAAAAATTGCGTAGTTCACTGCATATCACTGAAGTACTGTTAAAAATTTGTCATTTACACTATTTCTATATCTCCCAAAATAAGAAAGATACAGGGCCTTGTTGGAATAGACAAAATTTAAAATCACCCTATAATTCAAAAACATGTGACAATAAAATTGATCTCATAGTGATATGGCGCTATGAGATCAATTTTATTGTCACATGTTTTTAAATTACGGGGTGATTTTGAAATTATACAAATACCTGACCTTAAAAAAGTAGTTCCAGATTGTTCAACTTATTTGTCCGTGAGTTTAACAGTGTGAGTTGAATTCTCTGGATTCCCATAAAAAAATGGACTGCTCTCTACTTTAAGTAAATCAAAATACTTTATTGTGAGTTCCTTATCTGAAATATTACCTAAATTTTCGTGGGACAAACGTTATTTAATTAAATATAGAAAAGCTAACTTCTAACATATTTCCTTAAACTTAGTTACTACTATTCTAGGCGGCACAATTCCTAGCAACCACAAGACAAAGGAAATACGCAAAATTACTACGTGTGGACTTTAAATGTTTTTTTATTTAATTTTATAATGACTAGCGCGCCTAACCGCGGAATTATAACTATAGTAATTTTTTAAATTATATATTATTACTCCTAAACCTCAATTCTTTTGTCTAGATAAAAGTAGCGGCTCTAAAAAATATGCTTAATCACTTGTCGTTACAATAATTAAAATTGGATTATTAATACAGTTTAGAAACATAATAAATCTCATTGTTATTCTTATATTGGATAATTATATTTATAAAGTAAAGCAACTAGTCAACCTTGTCAAGGTCGAAAATAAATCATTTCAGACGTGTGTTTCGTAATAGTAATAACTTTGCTTTATACCACACACCACCTGGGAAAATTTGCAAGAACCGTTTGGTCATAGTCATTACGTGTAGGTGTTAAAAAATGGAAAACGTATAAAAATAGCTACAATAAATGTAAATATGCTACATGGGCTTGTGGTTCCGTGTACCATTTGACCCGTCATGGGTAATTTTAATGGAGTCGAAGGATGACTACTACAATATGAATTTCCGGTTGTAATACGTGTTACTAGGGACAAATGTTCCGTAAGAAGTTAGAGATTCTTGATTATGTTTTTAAGATAAGTTGTGCTCAGATGTGTCCCGTTTTTAGTTTTTGAATAAATGCAGTTATGTTTCTTTTGTTGTCTAAAGTATGAGTTGATGGCCATTATTCAATTATATTCCATAACATTTCAGTTCCTTGTTTTTCAGTTTTCTTTTTAAGGATGCAGCTATAAGTTTCTGAGAAGTTCTTTCACCTATGTTATGTTAGGTTAGGTTCAAAAGTGAGTGGGCCGAAAACCAGACCCTCCACCGCGACCATGTGGTCTATTGTAGCTCACACCTACTTATATTTCACCCAACAGGTCCAGCTTCTTAATGTAGCTGATTACCTTATTAGGTGAGAATTTGTTCAGATCCTCTGGCAGAAGTTGCCCTTTGCCAAATAATGAGTATCTCATCCTTTCCCCAGCGGGGCAGGTGTACAATGTGTTCTGCCGTTTCATCACACGTATATATAACGTACAGTGACCGAAAGGAATTGGAACAAATATAGGAAATTTCTTTATAATTTTATTCTTGGCTAGAAGTTTGTGAATGGCTTCAAACGCAATATACATTTTAAATTTTAAATACTTCCTTTTATATACAGAGTAAATTAAAAAATGTGAATATTTAACAAAATACACAAACATGTTATTCAAAAAAGCTGTTTAGAATTGGAAGGTGTCAAATATAAAGTCAAAAATTTATTTGAAAAACCATTGGTATTCAATATATTGCCTCGATTACCCTGTTTATCACGGAAAATCAGGTATATCAAAATTCACATGTTATAAGATATTATAAGGATATGAAAAGACACAAACGAGAAAACTACATTAATCAAAATGGCTACCATGAAAATCTATGTTTACTTACTACTACAGTATATTGGCCGTCGAAATTATCGAGCTAAGGACCGTGGTAGGTGCCCCCTGGTACCTACGGACAGGCGATATATACCGGGACCTTGACTACGTCCCCATCCTAGAAGTCATTATGAGGCGCGTAGTCGGTAGACGGTAGACGGTAACTCGCTAATCCGTGGACTACACAAGTCGTGTAGTCGGGAAGCCGTGGACTACACAAGCAGCCAAGACTCCAATTGCTGGACCAGGGATAAGAGTAAGATCTGCTTATGTTTCAGATTCCACCCGAAACAGACGTAGAGGGCTACGAAGCGACTAAAAAACGACTCACAGACCTCCCCTCGAAGCCGTGACCGACGACAACGGTCCCGGACTCATTTATTATCAAAGCAAGTGCTAAAGGACCAGTTGGCTCCTTTAGAGGTGCATCCCCGGCAACACAGCCACTCCTGACCTACCTCAAACCGCCATCCAGGACAAGAGCGGCACTTGGCGCCCCGCCCGAGACAGACTACCGCCGGTGGGTTAGACATGCAGGCGAAGAAAGAAGACAAGACATAAGAGTGCCAGAAGACCTTATCCAGCCTGCAGGGTAGAGCCAAGCCAGGACAATACCCCAACGAATCGTCCACACCTATCACTTTTGTAATCGGGCTTGGTGATGGGACCTGCCAGTACTATTTCAGATTATTGGAAGGAACTCTTTTTTACGAATAAGGGTCATATAAGCTTTTATGAGTCTCCAATAATGAGGGAGATATGCCCAAAAAAGTGTGTCATAAGAGCGATGTGTTGGAGAAAGACTGTCCCTAGCAACGAATCGATATTCTATTTCTAGCACATTGCTCTTATGGCATACTTTTTTTGGCATATCTCCCTTATTACTAGAGATAGACCCATAAAACCTTATAATGACCGTACTCGTAAAAAAGAGTTCTTTCCAAATATGTGAAACAGTACTGGGTGTTGTATTTAAAATATTAAAGTTTATATCGACGTAGCTTCATTGAGTCATGCTGTAGAAATTAAATATATGTAAAATAAGTAGGTACAAAAATAAAAGAAAATAAATATGTCAGTGATTTTTCAATAACTACTGGGAAAAATTTATGCGGGTCTTTATGAACTCACTGTACATATCAGTATATACTTCCATTTATACATACATTTAATCAGAGTTATTTTGATTTATCTGAATTTATATAATGTTTGAGACTGAATCCAATTACATCTTGTGAAGCTTAATTTTAGTTAAACTAATTAATTGAAAGTGTCCATTGATTGTACATCGTCGTCGTACATTTTCTCAGGTTTTATAATAAAAATTTTTTTAAATGTTTAAGATAGGGAATATTAGAAAGTCACTGCATCTGACAAACCATCTTTTTACCGTCATTTTTAATTAATTCAGAAATTATGAGGTGTAATTAAACAAATTTAACGGTTACCACAAATTTACAGCACCATTATTACACTATCTGCTACTTATATATTTAATGATTCGTAGTATATGAGAAAGATGTCAGACACCACAAAAACCCTCCGACAAATTATCCGAAATTTTTAATCTCCTTATTGGTTTTTAACAGCACATAAAATTTTATGGGGTTACAAATCGCATATCTACACTTAAAATGTACGAAAGAACTGGTCGCGCAAGTTTTCAGCTCCCAATAAATAAGGAAATTGGGGACGTACGTTTTTTATGTCAATTGAAAAGATCGGCAAACTGTTTTAAGAAGTAACGACTTTAATTTATCGTACGTTATTTAGATTACTGCCCTGCCTCTTTTTGAACTGTAAAAAGCGGCGAGGACGGACCGCATTTTCTTTTGTAAATAACGAGAGTGTGATGTCAGACTTGCAAATGCAAATATTCAAGTCGTTTATTAACATTACACCGATTTCAGCTAACAGAAATTACATTTAAAATGGTAATACAGTTTGTACTAAAACAAGTTTTTGTATTTTAAAGCTATAGGGTGTCCCAGATTTAACGTGACAGCTGATATCTCGATTACGGTGAGTTTTACGACAAAATGACAAGAGATGTCTTTTGTTGTAAATTTATCAGGGCACATTTTGAATATATACAGGGTGACTCTTTTAAGGGCAGGGGCAGAATGTTGGGAAATATTAAATAGAACACCGGGTATTTTTTTCGTGTCATTAAAGTTGCCTTTAATTTTGCTCTACAGCAGTGTTTACTTTTTGAATTTGAATGTTGCCTTATTGAGTTATTTAGTAATGTGTGAAGAAATAACCAGCGATTTCCATGTGATTGACGTAAACAATAAAAATATTAATAGTGTTGGAAAGCAGCAAAACAGCAACTTCTGTTGCTGTTTTGAGGGTCTACTGACCCTCAAAACTGCAAGCATAAAGCATTTGTGTAACTAATTTTTGTTAGCTTTTGTAAGTATATCATTACAAAAATCTCATTGTGAAAATCACACAATTATCATGAACTATTTAGTTATTAATCAAAATTTCTTCCAGGAAGATGCCAGCACAAGAAAATTAAAGTGTTATATCAACTCAACTACTTTATGGATCATGTAAATTTTATATGTGGCTTTTGTACAACAAATATTAAAATATTTAAACCAAGTATAATTAAATAAATAACTCAACTGACTTGTTGTTTTCTGCTTACATTTACGTATTTAATTTGTATTAAATCCGAAGGCTCCCGATAAAATTAATTACGAATCATTATACGTTACACTAAGTGTAATTTTTGATAATTATACCTCTGGTTCATGTTACCAAATGGCGAATTTAAATGAAGGGAAATAAATATTTATCTGAATAAGCTATAACGTTTGTTTACTAATTTTGATTTTTATGATTTTATTTCGCCATTACGAATAAGTATAACCAAAGTATTGTAAATCTACATTTTTCTTTACTTGTTAGTTATGACCAAATAACAATTTGGGTTAAATATTTTGTCATTCTAACCAAATCTTTATTAAAGGCAGAACTAAAATTAGTTACAAAATCCAGTATTCATATATCAATTGTAATGTTAGAGTAACATTGAATGAAATGAATTGCAAGTGATTATATGTATTGTAGTAGTAATATGAGAAATAACTCGTCAACTTCGGTGATCATTTCGATCAACTACCCCTTTGTATATTTTGACTCTTCAATTGTATTTTCAGCTGTGATTTCTCAGGATGTGATTGTGCAATTTCAATCTAAAGGTAGGACACATTCTAAACGACAATATTGAATCTTATCAGAGACGTATGATTCTTATATTTTATGGTGATATAAGGTGATACAAATCCTAATACCTATAAAGCAAATGAGATTTCATTTTACTGGGTATGTTTCCATATTCTTGATAATATATTAGAAATTTTAAATTTTCTAAAGTTGTTAAAACTTAGTTTTACCTAACTAAAAATGAGATTCTTTCACGAATTTTGTTAAACAAGGAATAACTTACGGTCAAATAATGATAGACATTGGACCTGAAATGAAAGAATGCCATAAGTATTTTATAACATTTTTTATGTAGTTACTTATCTCCTTTTAGATATGTGGTTTTCATGGTGACCACATTTTTCAATGGTGTTTTCTTTTAGGTTACATCTTTAAGAAGTAGTGTTTACTTATAAAATATGGGGAAACAATTTAAAGCTACTTGTTAGCTCTGCATTGGCTTAAATATATTTACCTTGTAATGTAGTAATGTAGTACCTTTCAATGTAGTTCTCTTTGTAATAAATATCAAGTACCAAATTCTTTAAATTATAGTTTTGGCTACCTAAGGAAACTAAAATCTGAAACAAATTTAAATTTATAGAATACAATATGAAATAATTTCTACGCCTCTACAAAATAAATTGTCTTTTTTTTGGGATAGCCAACACCTAATATCAAAAAAATGCACCAAAGGCCAAAATTGATAAGGTATCTTGTATACGATTTAATCTACATCTACCTATCCTTCCCATTACCTATACATATAGGTAATATAATGATGGACAAAATTTTTACTTTTATTGTTAATATGGAATCTTACTTAGGTAAAGTAACGAGATGACTTTCGTATAATAACTGTTACACTGTCTGAGAAGTCTTTTGTTAAGGTAAGAACCCCAATGCGATTTTTACTATTTTTTAGAGATCTAAAATGTCGTCAGATTCAGCTTACAAGAATATGTACTAGAATAAATAATACATTGAATTTATATAGCTGAAATAGGAATTGCACGCATGCTATCATCTCATAAAATGGGAAGTTTTTATAAATAATGTTAAAGATTTTCCTTTTTCACGTATTAAGCTATTTAGGGTGTGGATGGTAACATTCCCAGTTGGTGGAATATTTTCAATTAAAATAACACGTCACTTATTACTGCTAAGCCATCTTTTAAGAGATGAAATATTGTGTTCGGAGATACGCACGATAAAAGAAGATTTATAAGTTAACATACATGTTTATATAGTATTTATAGTATGAAATTGCAATTTATGTTGGGCTTCTTTTTCACCATAATCTAAATACAAAGCTATTTCATCAAATAGCATTTCTATACGTTGTACGATTATTTACAAACATGAATGTATCATGTATCTAATATTATTTAGTATGTACTTCAGATTTAGATTCACACCGAATATTCTTGAATGGATCTGGATTTTTATATAATTTGAGTGAGTAATGTTAAAATGAAAAATCCTTCACAAGAGTGTATTTGAAAAACTAACATAAGAAAGATAATTAAGTGTAACCAATAACTACTATTTTATTTTGTAATTGCTATTGTTTAAATATGCCTCTAAATACTTATAACTTATATTTACATATTCATTTGCAGACAAAAAATTTAAATAAAATATTAATGCCATTCCAACTCTGGTACTGAATAGCTATAACATTTATTATATAATTATAATTGTTTTCTCATTTTTACTATCGATAATAATTTATGTTTCCTCTCATAAAAATTTTTTCTTACACTTGGTTTTTACGTCATTGATATGTTAATGACGCGGCCCTAATGGAAATTGTGGGTGCAACTTTCGTGTATTTCTCCGTCTTTGATATACGAATAACGCTTATTATGACTTTTGTTCCAGATTCTTAACTCAAAAATTGTGGTGGCAAGAAAAACAAATATAGAATTATATGGGTTATCTGATGCTGACCTTAAATTATTAATGAGAAGAAGCGTATTCAGAAAAACCTAACACTACAGCAAACTTCATGAAGTTTGCTGTAGTGTTAGTGTTTTGTTTTCATTGAAGAAAAACAAATATAGAATTATATGGGTTATCTGATGCTGACCTTAAATTATTAATGAGAAGAAGCGTATTCAGAAAAACCTAACACTACAGCAAACTTCATGAAGTTTGCTGTAGTGTTAGTGTTTTGTTTTCATTGAAGAAAAACAAATATAGAATTATATGGGTTATCTGATGCTGACCTTAAATTATTAATGAGAAGAAGCGTATTCAGAAAAACCTAACACTACAGCAAACTTCATGAAGTAGAGGCAAACGAATATGGAATGAATGAACAAGACAATACGGAAATGGGCAATATAAACTGAAAGGAATATTTGAGAAGACAGAAGAACTCTCCATTTATACATTACATGGTATACAAAAAAATAGTTCTCGTGATTCTTCTCCTTTCCTTCTATCCTTCTTCTCCTTCCATCGACTCTTCCGATTGAAGTGAATATTGATTGATTGAAGTTGATTTATGTAAACGTCAGTTTATACAAATCAAGTTTTATGAGTTCAAAAGGTAAAGTGAGTTTTATTTTTCATGGCTTGCTATAATGTTAACTGAAATTTACGCGACTCACACTGTCGGGAATTGAACTGAACATCTCAAAAACAAGTCCAAATGCCGACAAAAACTATGGTGTGCAGCTGTTTTATTGAAATTACGTTCTTTTGTTGAAATTTTAGAATAAAGTAAGAAGGGGATGCACATAAAATACACTTCTAAAAGGGTTGGTTGGTCCAAACTTAAGAAGGTTATGCTAGATCATAAGGAGTTTTTATGTTCCGAATTTCACTTCAATCGGATGAGTGGTTCAAAAGTTATGAGGGAAAAGCGGGAAAAAAATTTCTACTTCAACGCGGTCTCCGAAACGATGTGATTTACGAAATAAGTTTATATCATGAATGAACATTATTTTAACATATTTGAAGGAGATGCCGAAAACAACTGCTCCACGGGCAATATGCCCCGACTGGCGTTGCATTACAATAATTAATAATATCAATTTGACAGTAGCTTTTCCTTCTGTATTAATGCAGATATTTCTTGTATTTCATTTGTGTTTTTTCTTTGATATTTTTTTGTATAATAATTTTACTATTTTATACATTTGTTATTATCTCCATTTATTATTACTTGTACGTTTATATATCTTACTTATTCTGTTATTGCGCCTTTTAAACCCGTTGAATATTTTACAGCAATAAATATAAATAACTAAATATTGATTTTTTTATTATCGTTATATGGAATATCTCTGCTATTAATTTGTATTTGACGTATTGACATAAGTATATTTTGATGAATCTCGGAACTGTACCACAAATTAATAAAATATGTATGTATGTATGTAATTCAGTACAGACTAATTTGTATTTACCATAATAATTAGAAACGTAAACTACCTATGTAAAATATAAATTTACATACTTATTTCAAAAGTAGTGCCCATGAAGAAATAATACCAAATATCTAAAATACGAGGTTTAAAAAGCATCACATATTTCTGTAATACGAATATATCCTATTATAGAAATACATACTTAGAGAAAATGTTAAACATCCAGTATCAAGATTTACCTATATTTGTATTGACCAGAGATCTAATAACTACAACCTCTACTTTACTAATAATCCAATGCGTTATCCAATCATTGTGTAATAACAAGGATATTGTATGCATGTTATTAAAATTACAAAGCTATAAACTTTGCATAGAATTAAATACAGTGACATATTCAACAAATAATGCTACAAGTATATAGTTAAAAAAAACAATAAAGTAAGAATAATTACGTTGTTATTCTAAGAAAACTAGATTACAGTTTCATTAGCATTCCCTGCTAGCTTGTTTCGTAGTCAATATAATCTATATATTTAACAATCAATAACTTTAATTTCCAATCAGAAATAGAATTGATAAATATATATACATTACTTGTAAAGAATTTTGTTTATTTAGCATCTAATTTCTAATTCCTGTTCAAAAATGCCGCATAAAATATTTTGAAAAAGCTGAATCGCCGAAATTTAATATATTTTTATTTAATAAATTTTTTTAAATTATTTCCGTGCAGATTCATTTAGAAATATTTTTAGTTATTCCTTTAAACTCTCAAATTTTCACTTAAAATGTAAACATCAGAAAGATACATTAAACTGTCAATAGATCGAGGGAAACCGCGTTGTAACATTTTCAGTTAAAAAATTATTTCATTTCAGTATTTTTGACAAATAAAATGGAACAGATTTTATTTTACATTGAAAATGACAAGAGAAACAGGTAACTTCTTATTTTTAGAAATGTTTAGTAAAAAAGTAGCCCTTGTTTAGTAATTGCTTTTATGAATATTTTAAGTTTCACTTTTCATAATTGTGACTGCTTGAACATAATGGAAACAGGTTATTCTCGACAGATAATATAAATTATTGTGATACGAACTGGGTGAGTTATATAATTCATATACAGTACCTATTATATACAGTGTGAATCAATAAGAACGATGTGTTTAATAACCCTTCACAAAGGGATAATCGGGAAATTCACACTCCATAATTCAAAACTTTTTTATATATACAAGGTTATCATAAAGTAAGGGATATATTTCAGCTTATCATGTATTTTTAACAAACTAAGTTAATAACAGAATGTGAAAGAAATTCGATTGCTTAAACAATGGGATTTTTTATGTCCAACAGTGGTTAACGCAAATGTTCGATATGCCGTCTATTTTGCTGCTCCCAATAAACATTTTTGTTTGTATAATAGTTACCGTAAATGCTATATCACCTATCTTAAATAACTTAAATTGATTTAGTTTAGTAACAGAAATGTTTCTGTTACCCTTATAAACACCTTAAAGACCTTAAATGGGGCGTTTATAAAGGTTACGAATACCTATATTTAGTAACGCTAAATATCTTTGGGTTTTGTAACCGAAAGTAACAGAAACATTTTGATAACCACTATATAACTTCCTATATAACCGCGTCTAGGCACCTTCAGTGATGTAATGTAGTTTTATATGTGTTTCGGTTACAGTTATATACATTGCCTATAATGGTGTCGGTAATATTTCAGTTACCAAAATTTTGTTACCATTTTGGTATACCTATATTTCTCTCTCTGACACATGTATTTGTTATTATTATGCTATTTCTCTTATACCGAGCTTACAAGTTTATATACTTATATAAATAAAATGAAAATGAACAGCACCAGAGGCTGTAGTAGGTATATAGATTTCTGACAGTAGACAAAATATTAGTACCTATTTTATTGGCGATTTATAAGCACTTGTATGAGTGAAAACTTAATGGGAAAGATTTTTTACTGCAAATTTTTACAATGTACTTCGAAAAAACGCAGGGGCTTTTAATATACTCAGTAATAATGAATTTAAAATTAGGTTGTAAAAATTACATATATTTTTTTTTACATACCACGAGTATTATGTACCAAAGTTGTTCGCCTTGTGACCATTTAACAAGGTAGTATTCATTTTGACTTAAATTTTGAAAAAATAAGTTATATTTGGCTCTAAATGTAAGAGCCATATAAAGCGTCCCTGCTTTCATTTGGACAAACAACATGGCCGAATTGGTGAAGTCTATCTAGTGACTTTATAAACACTGAAGTGATCTTGTACCGTCTAATGTCACTACTAGTGTTGAAATAGATCTTGAATGCCTTCAAAACGCTCTTATATAAATTATAGTGACGTAAACGTACGTAGTTATAAGCCTTCTTATTTGGACATAAATTTTCGGATCCAAACGCATTATGATTCGAAAATCGACCAATAGGAAGTTAAGTAGCTATAAAATACTATATTACTATTGGCCCAGAGTCTATCGCATGGTAATATCCTACGAACATGTTCTGCTGATTTCTCATGGCGAAAAAAAGCTGACCGGGATGAACATAACGTCTCTGACATAACCTTACTTAAGATTTCAGTGTGTGTCGGTTTTATAAATACATGGTGTCATGCTCATTGCAGTTTATGTACAAGGTTTATATACCTATCTATTCTGTGGTGCTTTTTATCATTTTTATCATTACTTTCTTTCGGGGGCTCATTGTCTGTCACATAAGGGGCCGTTGCATTACTACTGCTACTATCATTATTATGCCCAGTAATTTCTGTGTGGATCCCGTGTTCTGTATTTCTGTCTGGTTCTAGTAGTAATTCATGGATATTGGATGGAGATACATATTCTGCTTGAGTATTGATATGATTCTTTAGTGCACTAGGTATTTATTTTACTACCTGACGATGCAAGGAATTGACACTTTTTAGGTTAACAACAGCATCTGTACTGAATGCTGATCCTGCTGGTACGATATTTAAGATTTTGGTAAAGTTTTTTGTAACTTTGCGACGAAAAGAACTGCTGCTATTAATTTTTTTCCAGTTTCTCAACATTCTAATTTTTATCTGATAGCTGCACTATAGCTGAAGGACAATAAATAAAACGTTCAATATAAAGTAGGTATCAATATAACTTTTATAAGGGGTAATTTCTTTTACTACGGGTAACGGAGTTTTATAAAAAAAACAGTAGTTATACAAGATCACCAGAAGTTTTATAACGTACCTAATTAGTAAGTACTTACCCACAGTTTTTATAAAGGTGATTAACAATACTAGATACTATATAACTCAAAATACATTAGTTATATAAATGAAGTAATGGCAAACCTTATATAATTTTCTTATAAATATATTGGTAATGATTACTATAAGTTTTATAAAATGGGTGATGGAAATATTTATATTACTTCATTATATACCAAGAGACTACAGTAATTTTATAAAACCCTAATAAGACTTGGTTACTAGAAGGCAAACTTATAAAACTCCACAACCTTCTTATATACTTTCATTACCTTTATATAGTCTTTATATAACTGACTGTTACCATATGTCACGAAAAATGTTTATTGGGCTGTACAATCACCAACCTTTCCTTCAAATTGTACAAAGCATTGTTCAGCATATCTGGTTAAATTGCAGCAATTTGCTCCTTAATGGAGTCTTTTAATTCTTCCAGCGTTGCTAGTCGTATTCTAAACACCAAATATTTTATAACCCCACAGCCAGTAATCCATTGGGTTAAGATCAGGCGATTCTGGAGGCCATGAAGACAAAATGTCTGCTTATAACACGACTTTGAAAGACATCAGTTAAAAATTCTTTAACTGATTTCAATTCCTTCGTGCTCATTTTGTATCCGTGGAATGGAGAGGGTACTGAAAATTTAGTGTCAAGTTTCATTAATTTCAAGCTAAGAAAAGTAGATTCTTCAAAATAGGACACCCTGTATAGTCTTAATAACGTAAAAACAAAAAAGGTGGGTATGCGGAAGTGTAATACAGATTGGCAGAGATTAAAATTCTACGTTATAATATGCTATAATATACAGGGTATCTTTTTTAAAAATATACTGGAATACTTCACACTACATTTTCAGCACCCTGTATACATTTAAACAACAGTTAAGGTACAGCTAGAAATCTTAGATATTCTTAGAAGAAAGAATATCTTTGATAAATATTACTTTTTTAGAGAAATAATAAATTTTGAGTAGCACGGAATTTTATAAATATTTAAAGAAAAATAAATTTTTTCAAAAACGGGCTGAGAATTTGTATAGGGAAATTTTATGAAAGTTCTCCTAAAATAAGGCGTAGAATCCAAAAATGTAATAATATATGAAGTGTTCCATTTAAAATAAGAAAGTTAACGGCAACTTCCGGTATAACCGGATGTGTCACGGGGACGTCATTCTTTTATTTGAGAGCATACTCAAAAACCCAAGTGTCCAAATTTTCACTCTGTAAATCTAAGTATAGTCTCTGACATATTCTAATGGGTGGTAACCGTGAAACACTCTGTATATCTCTATTAACAAGTATGTTAACCTATAGATTCAGTGCTTTAGGCGGGTTATTAATTATGAAAACAGCCTAAAGCTGGAAATTTTCATTATAATATCGTATAATATTACGCATAACTACTAATCCGTTTATATTTTAATTACCAAATCTGTATTCAAAACTGTTTCGCTGTCTCTCTTGCTGTCTATAGACATTTTCTGAGCGTGGGTGCTACAAGCTGTGAATTACTTTGAAATTAATGTATGGAAATGATATATCTCTGATATCCGTCGGCATTTGTTGCTAGGAAAAGAGCAATTTGCAACATTTTTTTTAGTTTCAGTATGCTAATCAATTTGTTTATTGTGCATAACAATTTATGAAAATTTCTTACAGTTCTTAACATAGGCATAGTGTAGAACGATTTATCAGAGAAAAAGTTGAAAAGAAGAAAAAGGATCATAAAGTACCAGAATACGGGTAAGTATTCAGATATGTGATTACCTATCTATTATTTTATATAGGTACTAGATATTTTCACAAGTATCAAACGTAATTTCCTTCTAACCAACAAGCAAACAATCTAAAGTTGACAAATGAAGACAATGAATTTATCGTCAATGTGATATAAAACTGTAAATTGAGCTAATATGAGTAAGTATTTGAAAAATCTTAACAGAAATACGGAAATATTCTCGAAACTACGTCGTCTGAAACTGGGGGGGGTCTTCTTTCTATCAAAATTATATATGCACCATCTATCTATCTGGTAAGAAATACTTTTTTTACTCCCTGTTTGCTCCTTTATTATCAAAAAAGTGATAGTTAGATAGTGTTAGATTCTCAGCTTGCTTCTTCTGCCAAAATGATAATACGGATACAGCTTGACTGTTGGATATTTTCCCACAGTTCTCTTGAGTAAAATATATTATTTAAGATAACGTTTACAGTAACGTTACGATTAATATTTTGAACTAGCAACAATTCAGTTAGTATTTAACAATCCGTGTCCGCATAAAAATAAAATAAATCTGATAAACTTTAAATCGTGAACTATTCTAACAAACATCGGATTTAAGAAATACTAAAAGGATATTGACACAATATTATAAACTTGATAATATTAAGATATTATGCAAATAGTTATGGCATTCATTAAAATATGAAACATTTATAAACAGATATTTCAAAGTAATACTAAGTCGAGGAACATTTCTCTAATGCAAGAATCAGGTTCTACTTCTCTCTCATCCAGCCCCTTCCATCGTGAAAATATTGTACAATTTTTGGAAGAAAATAACTACAAGTTAGAAGATTTAGTCGCAGTAGAATGTGACGATACACTGGTTAATACTAGATTTAAAAAATTAGTTCGCGCTTTACAATGATTTATTTGCCAACTTTATGGAATACACATCTCTGAGACATCTCATTTCAACTCTATTCAATACCAAATTTTCTGTACCAATATTTCTTGATCAATGCCCAATCCGCGTATTGGATCGCAATCCCGGAAAATGAATCGATTTCCGATGGCTTATTTTAGATTTCAATAAAATATCTCACTTCAAGTTTAAAAGAACTCGTACATTTCATACTAAACGTTTATGCTCCAATGAAATGTGGCCAAAGACATAATTAGAAACAGAAACAAGGATCAGGTTTTTACAATGGACCAAATTAATAATGTCCAAAGAGGTGGAAAATAGCAATGTGCGATTAGCAACAAAAACATGATCGAATGCGAAACTTCAGATTTGCAAAAATTCAGCGGCTAAGGGATTGAAAGTGGGTACCCTATCTTTGGTAAAACTGAATACGTCAATATAAACTCCACAAAAATGTAATCACTTTCAAGTTTTTGGCTCGATCAGGCTCTCGATCGACTCTGATCGATCAGGGAGCGATCTACCAAAAAAATACTAAAACTAAAAAATGACAAAACCACCAATAAGTGGAATAACCAGATAACACCAATATATAAAATAATTATAAAAGTTAGACATTAGGCCTTCAATACCTTGAAAGGCCAGCACAGAACTAGGATATTTTAGATTTGTAATAGAACATTGTTTAAACTAATTGCTCTTTTCTAGAATCTATGGATATGTTTGGTTTAACCAATGATACAGTAGTTTCATCTACTTAGAACCCGAATTTTTGCAAATCTGAAATATTTTAGTTTCTTTATTATGAAGCGATTTTTACTGTTAAAATAGAAAATATACGTGTTTATTCATTTTTGCACATTATTGATTAGTTCACTGTAAGAACTTGATTCTCGTTTCCGATTATGTTTTCAGTCACATCCAATAAGGTTCATTATTAAGTGTAATACATATTTGCAAATGGATCAAAGCATGTGTGGAAAATGATGTACTTAAGTCAGTATATATAAAAAAGACTTGAAAGACATATTTCGTTAAAATTCAATATATTTGAGTCACGGTAGATGGCAAAAGAAATATCGCAATGAAAAAGTTGTAAATAAAACGTATCTTTGTTATATCAAACTCAAACCTTTTAGTGGTATTCCAAATCATAATTTAAAATTTGGTTATACCATTTCTTAATATTTTTTTGAGCTCCGTAGAGGGCAAATGACATCACACAATAAAAAAGACAAATAACAATATGTAAATAACAATTACTTTTGTTTTGCTTAAAGGCAACTTTTTGTTGCTATCCAAATCTAATTTTAAGTTTTTTATAGGCCAATCCTACTATACATCCCAAACTAATTTTGTTCCTGTTAATGTCCTGTTTATATACACCTATATTTCATATTTTTGTATTTTCCACAACAACAGAATAATGGAACTTTGTCAAATAATTAGTCCATCCTGGATGCTCGATACGAGTGGTCAATAATTACTGAAAGAAGATTTACTGAAGTCGATTCATCAGCGTACAACCAAGTCACTGAACATAACAAGTAAGGTATTAGTGAGGTTTTCCTCGAGAAGAAACATTAAGAACGAATTTTTGACCGTTGATTCTGAATATGATAAAAACGAAGATTTATGGAACGATCCATTTTACGATCCATTTTAATCACGTTCAAAGTGGAAAGGCCAAAAGTAACAAGAGAGGTGGATCCTTGAAATATACACATAAGGGACATTCCTAAGATCAATATAATAAAGATTTAAGGGGTGGAAAATCAGTTATTGATTTTACTATTAGATACACTATATTTAATAAATTAATTGATAAGTATCTCAGAATGTTGTAAATACCTATGTGCATAAATCTAATATATATGAAACTTCTCATACTTTAATATTATGTTGCTTCACAATATTTTTTCCTGCAAGGTTATTATTTTAATATTTAAATCAAATATTAATTTATTTATTAAATTAATTTCTTAATTTATTAAAATTCTTCATAGGTTACTTACAAAAATTATGATTATCCTCAAATCAAAACTGAAATGCAGCCTACCTACGCACATCGATGTTTCGGAGTACTTATTTGTCTTCAGTGAGGTAAAGAGGAAGCTCTAGGGCAATAGAGAAAAAAGCAGAAGCCTTCTGACGAAAAGAAAAAGCATTAATGATTAAAGCTGTTGACTCTATTATAGAACAAATCTTTTCTGTTTGTATAAATAACAATAATTTTACCAATTTATATTTGCCTCACAAGTACCACATTATACAACTGCGTAGTTCAATCTATTTTTAATTTCAGATAGTGTTACATGAAAAAAAGTTGTTCTAATGCCTCCTAACCATACAAGTTTCTTAATAAATTCTTAATAGCTATATTTCACAATAAACGATTTAGCAGTATAAAAAGTGTAGGTACCTGTATAGGTTTTATAATTAAGTACTTACTCTTAAGTTTTGTGAACTGCGGCGCACTAGATTTGATATATCGAGATAATTATCTACCTTTAAACTTAATGAGTATACACCACTATTAAGCAATTAACTATGTGCCGCTTTATTTACAATACTTTATTAATTATTAAAATTAATATTTACAACCTGTACATTATCTAAAGCCAATCAATTACAGTTATTTTTTAATCGATACGTATCAAAAGCATACACCAAATGAGTTAACTGTTACGTTTTTTGCAAACATGATCAAAAAGTTATGCCGCAGTAATAAAAGAGTGATTGATTAAAATAGCAATTAGCATTGAGACTTATGAATCGCTAGGGCAGACTTTGTATTTTTTACTTTATAAAATATGGTATACTTCAATCTCTTATTATACAGACAGTGTAAAATGAATTATTGACGAAATGTTCTCACAGTTAAGATGCATCACAGAAAATTGCACGTAAAAAATTGGCCAAATGTTTCAATAATTACCTGTGTAAAAACTATATTACAGTGATATCACAGGGAATAAAAATTATATTTATTTTTGTTTGCTTCCAGATAAGTTAATTTAATATTTCTTGACATTTAGAAATTCCTTCGTTATCTTGTTTGTAATAAAACACTTTTGTCGATAATAGAAAAAAGTGTAAAACTTAAAATTTTGCAGCTGCCTTGATGTTGTGTTTATTATAGCAGTTTATTTAGAATTAGTGAGCTATGCTGTTTTTAAGAATTTCAAAAATTTTATAGCAAATTTAGCACAGTTTAACTAAATTAATAGTTCTAGTTTTTTAGTTACATAATATTAAGCGAGTCTAGAGATCAAACATTTAGGAGTATATTTTAAACCTTTGCACTGATGAAGAATATATGACTAATAAAGAATATTAAACAAGTACCATAAATACTCAACATCTATCCTGAAAACCCTAGGGTTGTGTAATGGGAGGATAGATATAAAAAAAAATCATAGAATCTGGTGGAGGTGCCAACTTTCCGGAGACAGGACTCAAACCCGCGAAGCAATACTTACTTTCAGAAATACAGAGTGAGCTACAAATGTGACAGTTATCAACGGGTATCAGTAATAATGATGAATAATACTTTCTTGAATAATGGCTCAAAAATATTTAAAGAAACTGTAGGGCTTAAAAAACAGTTTTGATTTGGAAAGTGAAAGTTCAAAAAAGTTTATTTAAACAGTGCGTATGAGCCTCTGAAAGACCTCCACTGTCTTATGGCTTCCCCTCAAATCGTGAGTCATATGTGATTGAGTCTCTATAATAATTTGAAAAAGGTTAGTTAGTGAAAGTTCAAAAAAGTTTATTTAAACAGTGCGTATGAGCCTCTGAAAGACCTCCACTGTCTTATGGCTTCCCCTCAAATCGTGAGTCATATGTGATTGAGTCTCTATAATAATTTGAAAAAGGTTAGTTACTTTTAACAGCAAATGAATAAAAACTGATGCCTTTAATTCTTTAAGGTTTTCTCGTAAATACCCTGATGTTATTTCTTTTGAAGTTGCTCTGCAAATGCGCAGTTTCTAATGGAGTTAATTCTGCCAGAACTGTGTTTGTGGAATAGAGTACCATTTCTGATTCCTATCATCAATGAGATGTTTGTTACGTCTTCTTCATTGCCAAATCCCGGAATTGCTTCATTCTTAGTAAAGTTGTAAGTGTAACTACAAGAAGCTGAATTTTTGGTTACAAATTCGTTAATCACTGGGAAAAATTGGAGTACATGTTCAGGAGCACGTTAATAAATAACTTTTTGTTCGTGTTGGGCATTGTTTCATTGATAAATAAATAATGGTTTACAATATGTGTTCAAAATGTTACCATTTGCTTCATTACAAAGAATTCACCGCCGGTTTCCGGGAATAGCATCTACATGTGCACAATTGGCCATTAGTTTTCCTAAAAGATCTTTCTCATTACGAATACGGGTTTTGTAGACTAGAGGTTTCAGATAACCCCAAAAAAAAAATCCAGGAGGTTGAGATCGGGAAAACGCGCGGGCCAGGCCACGGGACCTCCGTTTCCAATTCATCAGCGAGGAAATTGGTCCAGATACTGGCGCACGTTCAATACCAAAATGTGGAGGTGCCCCGTCATGTTGAAATCACATATTATTGCTAATATCTAAAGGGACATTTTCAAATAATAGACGCAAACATTTTGCAGAAAATGGAGATACATATCTGAGTTCAAACGAGCAGGCAGCAAGCGAACTATTAGAATCCCTCCAACAATACCGGCCCGCACATGGTTATAGAAAATGGTTGCTGGTGTCTTTTAAAGATCATAGCGTGAGGATTTTCATCATGTTAAATGTGGTTGTTTCTATCATTAAATAACCATTGCGGGTAAACAAACATGCCTCATCAGAAAAAATATTCTCAAAAACCATTGGCAGAAATCTAATCCATGTGGATAATCTTCAGGACTTCAGGATAATCTTCTCCTTGTAAATGGTAAGGGGTAGAGGAGTTGGTCATGCATGACATGGTGTACCGTCGACTTGGAAAATCTTATTTGGTGTTCCATTGTTCGAACCCTTGTGGATTGATTTTCCTCCACGCAATGTAGAACTCCTTCAAGTTCAACTGTACGAGCTGTTCTTGGACGACCACCACCACCAGGACACTTTAGGATCCCACTTTCCCTAAGGCGACGATAAATGGAAGCAAAGGTTGTATGTTGAGCTTACTGGCGTTCCGGATATCTCTGTCCATACAAGCGTGCAGCTTTAGTTCCATTACAATTTGCTGCACCATAAGCAAGGTGTGTATCGGCAAGTTCTTGAAAGGAGAAACTATAGTCCATTTTCAATACAAATTGTGAATTAAAAATCAATAAAGTTAGCGTTCTGATGCGATTTAAATAAGTGACAAATAATTTACGCTCTTAAAATTAGCATCTTTAGAATGTTTGTGATAAGGAATTTTTTTTCTCCCAATAAGTAGCGTAGCTGAAATAAAAAATGTTGAACGAAATATAGTGGTCTCCAACTAAATCAATAATTTAGTAATTTGGTACTAATTTAAAACATTTTATTGCTCTACTGCCCAAACGGCTCATTTGCGGACATATGTTTATTAAGCAAAAAGGTTTGTTTTCATGTGCCCTACCACCCCCTAAGGGTGTCTGTCGGTATCTTTATGCATCTCCAGTTTTTAGTTACATCTTAGTTTATATTTAGACCTTCACCTCTTAAAGTGCTGCCAAATTCTTCTAGATGACCTGCTTCCATATAAGGAATTTGAATTTTATGACGTACTGCAATAAATATTGTACAGCATTTGTACCTGGAAAGCACATAATTTGAATTTATACCATAAGTAGAAGAACAATTACGGGCTCAAAATTAATATTTTTGTTGTGAAAGCAATACCCCAAAATTTAAAGTGGAAAATTGTTGTATTACAGAAAGTAAATTTTACATTAGAACATTTTGATCAATGCTATTTTGAAAGTTTATTAATCTCTGTGGGTGCTATAAAACAAAATTAAACGGTTGTGGTAGAGAAATCACATGTACTTTTATTATAGTAATAAATTTGTAGATTTTTATTACTTATAAGAAGTATAAGTCATTCATGTACTGCGGTCAGATCAAAAGTCTTGTGTTCCATGATACCTCGCTAAGCTGCCGTACGTTAAGTATTACTATTTTACATATTATGTGAATTTCCCATGCGGTTGAAGAAAATCTAACTATAATTAACGGTTGATTTCACCATCTTGGTACTTTATTCCACAAGGTAATTTACTGATCCCACTAATAAAAACACTATTTCACGTAATAAAAATGTTTCAAGTAAATAACAACTCAAAAAGAAGACAAATAAGATACTATAAATATTTTCACTAATTTATTAATTCACTAACATATATAAATAACTTTCTTCATGTGATATTTTTGTTAAGAGGTTTCTAAATTGCAATCACTTTTATGAAATTCGTAATTCGACATTCAAGACTAACTTAAGACAGTCCAACATAAATTTATCAAATATATTACTTTCTTCTATAATTATATACCTAGATGATCCATTGTAAAGAGAAGAAGAAGTACCAAAAGAAACTACACTGAATCACATTTGCACCACAGATAAGTTACAGACATTATATACCTAGATAATATAATATTTTCATACCTAAACATAGGAAGTAGTAATAATATTTCAAAAAGATCAAGGAAAAATTATAGACACGAAATTTACACCTATGTAGACACCTATTTACACCTATGTAATACTAGACTTATTTATTTCCTAGGAATACTTTGTTTATAAAGGATGTTTAATGTTTATATAGAAAACGATTTTCCTGCATAATTTTCTCTTATTCCCAATCAGATCTTCACAAGATACTTAAGTGTATTATTTAGTTAAGTAGTTATACCTGTTTGATTTACTCTGACTTCTTTATTTATCAACTTTATCAACTTAATTATAAACTGTACCTTTTATTAAGTTCATTCAAATTATTATTACATTGACATCAATATTTAGTAATTTTCTTTGTTTTATATTTTCATTAAAAATAAATAACGTGTCAATCAAATTATAAATTCATAAATAGCTGCTTATTTGCTTACTACCCCATGATTCGGTAATTGGAAATATACATGGGAGTACCACATGGCTCCATTTTGTGTCCTGTTGCTCCAATTACTCATATAAATTAAATACACGTAGATTCAGGATAATAATTTATATTTCAATGTAGATAAAACTTATTTGGTTGTATTCCAGTGTCATCAGAGAACGGATACAAGTTTAATTTTAATTATGATAATGCTGCTGTAGATATTGAGACTAAAGTCGGAATTTTATGGGTTGAGTTTGATCAAAATTTATCAATGAAACAACATTGTTCAAGTTTTTGCTCGAGGTTTAATTCAATCTGCTATTTATTCAGAAATATACAGAATATGCTTACTGCACAGCAAGTTATAAACTTGTATGATGCCCAGGTGGGCAGCAAAATATGTACGTCTGTTTTTGGGGTGAGTCAATTCTGCTGATGTGTCTACTGGTACTGGTCTACTTTTAGCTTGGTTTTGTTTTTATGTAGTAATAAATCAATCATGTATAAAATATATCAGTGCACTGCAAACTCCAAGAACTCCAGGAAAACACATGCTTGTTTTATATTGCAATTTAAAACCCTTAAATTCACAAAATCCTTATCTCTTATTATTAATCTTATAATTTTTAATTTGACATTGACTATTATTATCATTTCAATTTCCTAGTCTTCCTACCTGTCAAACGAAGATATTAAGATGTATTGCTATTGCGACGCCAGTCGTGGCACATTGCCCGTGGAGTAGTTGTTTCCGGCATCTCCTTCAAATAAATAAGTAGGGTTATCTTCCTCAAAAACAATAGAGGTCACTGCTGTAATGTCACCTTTAGTGTTACTAGATAGACAGTCACCTTCGGAAAAGCAGGTGGCTATCTGTCAATTTGACAATAATTGTCAGACGGATAGTAGTAAAGACCCAAAGAAGGCAAGTACGGTGTGTTTCTCACCACTACTATATACATATTGCTAATGTTTATAATGTACACGCATTTATAAACATTTTTGGAGCTTATTGTATCTTAGTAAGTATTACTTTGCATTTTCATTTTTGAATAGTGAAATTACGTATTCCAAAATATACTTCAAAATAAAAGTAATAACGGAATTCATAAAATATACACGTCAAAAAAAATATTTTCATATAAGTACCATTTTTAGCATTAAATCTTACGATGAACTTTCCGAATTGCCCGTGTCTCAAAATATTTAATAAACTACCGAATGTCATAAAAAATGTAATATATCGAGTCCTATTAAAAAAAAACTTAAGCTTTATTTAATTGATGTGTTCGTACTCATTAGAAGAGCGTTTTAATTTTTAACGTGTGATTTAATGTGTTTGTACATGAACTTTGTTAAGATCATTAATCAAGATCAAGATCTTGTTAAGTTTTTTTCTTTTGACACTTCCTTATACAGTGTGTGTAAAATGTCTCATAGGAAAAAAAGTATTAATTGTAATGTTCAATAATAAACTCAAAGGAAAACCTGATACTATAATCTTTCACATTATTTTGCATTCGAATATTATTATCACAGGGTAGGTACCTATAATATTCTTATACATTCTACCCATTTACAATGTAGTGATCTATCCTATTTTACTATTCTCGAGACTTTTAAAAACCTATACTTCAAAAAATATTGTAATTCTAATAAAGTAAGTGGTAAAGTGTAATGGATCACCCCTTTCGAAATTTGTTATAATTGAAGAAGATTGAAAAGAAATGCAGCCCAAATACAAGAGAAAGATTGTAGCAGGCTGCAGAAATTTGTATTTCTGTAAAAATCCATCGATAACTCCTCAGTTAGCTTCTGCATATGCTGAAATAAAGTACCTTCTCACTAAAAAATATATATAAATACCACAGAAATAAAGACTATAGAATGGAAAAGTCTTATACAAGTAGTGTGATATTTTGAAGACCAGAAATCAACGCTACGGTTCGGTATGGATTCTGCGCACGTTTAGTGTCGAAACTCGGCATTTTGCCTAGAAATTCGGATGACACACCATGAAGTGACATGATATTTATAAGAGTTCAATAGTATATGAGTTTATTTATACAGTTTAACTTTGACCTCAAGAAAATAAAAACAAACATTGCAATTTACATGTAACTTGTCTGCAATTTATATGTAACTATCTGGCTTTATACAGGGTGTCCACCTAGTGCGCGTAAGTCCAATATCTGGGTTAATAAAAGAGATAACTTAATTTTTTTTTCTACAGGGTTGTCTAATATCCCGAGCTGCACAAAATGAAAATATATTTACATATTCAGGGTGTTCAGTTTTTCCTGGACAGGTACCAACTTCATTTTTTTTAAATGGAAACCTATATTTTTTATGGCATTATCGAATTCTACGTAAAAAAATAGTGGGACTTTGTGCATAACACTGCTATTGAAAATTGATAGTTTTCGAGATATTTGACTTTTAATTTTTTTTCTTATGTTTCGTCACTTCTAATAGTTGACATAATTATGGTTGTATGACAGCTAGAAATTATTTTTTTTTCAGAAACTGTAGAGTGAAGATGGCTCTTTCGAAAAACGTATCAAAAGTTAACCTGCGATATACAGGGGGCAACAGAAATCGTGCCAAACCTGATGGTTTAAAATTTAAAAAATCTCGACTTTTTCAAATGGAACACCCTGTGTTTTATGATTTCATTAGATGCCTTTCTGTAGACTCTACAATTTTATAATAGCTTTCCCTATACCTAAGTTGCGTTTTTTTTTGCAAAAAACCCACTTTTATGAAAAATACCCGATTTGCGCACTCCTTTGACGGAAAAAATATTGTAAGGCTATTTATTTTTATAAAATGTATTAGTTTACACTTCTTAAAATAAAAATAACTGAAAAATTTAGATAATTTCAGTTTAATAAACAAGTCTTTATGGAAAGTTACCATTTATTTGTAAATAAAAGTAGAAAATCATAAAAGCTCTACATGTAATTAAGAATTAGCAAAACTGGCGTATGCTTTAGAAGAAGTTCATAGGAATTATTTGCTAGCAGCACGTATTTATAGAGATTCCCACGTGCTGACTGTTTTGAAAATGTGAAAGAAAGATTTGAAAGAACAGCAAATGGGAATTATGAGAAAACTACCAGGAGACATGGGAGTAACAACGATAATATTTAGTTTAATGTTGTGGTTTCTGCTGTTGAAAATCCAAAAATATTAGTATCAGAAAATCAGTAGAAATCTTGGAGTTTTCAAAAGCTCGACAAATAAGATATTGAAGAAGAAGTTTCATACGTATCATATTGAAAACCAAACGGTGTCACCGTAGTTAGAAAAATTATGAATATACATAGAGTATTGAAAAAAGAATACGCAATACTCATACAAGCAAGCTAACCTAAAGTAAATGCTCAAAATGTCCACCGTTGTTTTCAACACAAAGCATTAATCTACGACGAAAATGAATGTGAACATTTCTTAACATTTCGGGCGTTATGGTTAGAAACTCATTTTGGATCTTTTCTTTCAAGTCTTGCATATAAGTTGGTGGTACTTCGTATACTCGCTCCTTGATATAACCCCAGAAGAAAACGTCCAGAATATTTAAATCAGGCGAACGTGCAGGCCAAGGAACTGGACCACTACGACCTAACCACTTATTTGGATATACGTGGTTTAGGTGTTCTCTAATCTGAAATATGAATAGATAATAGGAAAAGTACTACAACAATAAAATAATCACAGTACCGCCAAAGTGGAATGTGGAGGGGCACCATCATTCTGAAACCATTGTTGAACCAAATAATCAGCGGGCATATTCTGTAGCTGTAGAAGGGGAAGCTCGTTTTGCAAAAAATGCAAATACACATTGGCATTTAAATTGCCTTCAAAAAAGTACGGTGCAACAATATGTTCTCCACAAATTCCAGCCCACACGTTCACTTTGAAACGATGCTGATTATCTAGTACCCTCAATAATCTTGGATTATTGTCAGCGTAGTGATGAAAGTTGCGACGATTGGGTAAGCATGTGTTTGAAAATGTTGATTCGTCAGTAAACAAGACATTCATAAAAAAGTTTGGACTTTCCTGAATTTTATCCAATGCCCAGTGGCAAAATTGCAGGCTGTTTAGGTGATCTTGAGGTAACAGTGCTTTATGGTTTTTAATATGATACGGATGAAAATTATTCTTCTTCAGTATCTTGTTTGTCAAGCTTTTGGAAACTCCAAGATTATTACTGATTTTCCTGACACTAATATTTGGATTTTCAACAGCAGACGCCACAACATTAAACTGAATATCGTCATTGTTACCGTCATGTCTCCTAGTAGTTTTCTCATAATTCGCATTTGCTGATCTTTCAAATCTTTCTTTCACATTTTCAAAACAGTCAGCACATGGAAATCTCTGTAAATCTGGATTATTTGCTTTGTAAATACGTGCTGCTAGCAAACAATTTCCATGAGCTTCTCCTAAGGCATAAACCATTTTCACTAATTCTTCTTTTGAATAGTTCATTGTATGCACGCTTAGTACTTACTCTAAACTCGTACGTGAATATTCAGTAAAAGAAGAAATGACATGTAAACTGATTGTCACAAATTTTATTGCGTGACAGACGCTCACTGCGTTTTTCTCGAGAAAGGAACGTGCGCAAATCGGGTATTTTTCATAAAAGTGGGTTTTTTGCAAAAACTACGCAACTTAGGTATAGGGAAAGCTATTATAAAATTGTAGAGTCTACAGAAAGGCATCTAATGAAATCATAAAACACAGGGTGTTCCATTTGAAAAAGTCGAGATTTTTTAAATTTTAAACCATCAGGTTTGGCACGATTTCTGTTGCCCCCTGTATATCGCAGGTCAACTTTTGATACGTTTTTCGAAAGAGCCATCTTCACTCTACAGTTTCTGAAAAAAAATAATTTCTAGCTGTCATACAACCATAATTATGTCAACTATTAGAAGTGACGAAACATAAGAAAAAAAAATTAAAAGTCAAATATCTCGAAAACTATCAATATTTCAATAGCAGTGTTATGCACAAAGTCCCACTAATTTTTTACGTAGAATTCGATAATGCCATAAAAAATATAGGTTTCCATTTAAAAAAATGAAGTTGGTACCTGTCCAGGAAAAACTGAACACCCTGAATATGTAAATATATTTTCATTTTGTGCAGCTCGGGATATTAGACAACCCTGTAGAAAAAAAAATTAAGTTATCTCTTTTATTAACCCAGATATTGGACTTACGCGCACTAGGTGGACACCCTGTATGTAATTTGTTAGTTTATATGTAACTTATATGTCATTTACTCAACGCGCAAACTTCTCACGGACCAAGAAGGCATTTTGTTTGTAGCCACATAAAGTCTATAGATATACTTGGATATGGATGTCCTATATACTTAATATACTTTTTCCATTCGATAGTTTTTATTTCTGTTATATATACCTATGTTATACGAGGCAACTGCAAAAAAATAAATGTTGGTTGGAGGAATTGTATCGTACTTTGCATTTTATAGTAATATGTAGCAATTATGTCTTTGTAGAGAAATATATTCTAAGAGTTTACAGATAAATGTCCTGTTAATAGTCACATAACTACATTTCATCAAAACTTTAATCATTTTATTAATTAAAGTAATAAAGCATTAAATTACTGCAGGCTGGCCGATGTACTACTATACAGGCTTCACGAAACTTAATTAATTATTCATTTATCTCGAAAGGGAGTCTAACATTTACTAGTGAAGTGGGCTTTTGTTACAAAACGTATATTTCTTTAAATATTCATTATAATTTGTTAGAGTTTATTATAGTTACTAGAAATGGGAGAAAATCGCTGTCGCGATTTTCGTTTTCATTTCTAGCCCTACCTGGGGTCCAGGCCTGCGGCTTAGGGTCACCCTTAGGGTGACAAAAGCATCTAGAATAATCTTATTTTTAAGAAAATACATATTAAGAAATTTTGTATCTGGAATGATGATGTAATTATACTAAACTTTTCTCAATATTTAGACGAATTGTAAGGGTACCCTATTCTTGATGGTAAAACATCATAATTTTTTAAGTGCTGAAAGTAGAATTTATTTTTCAGTAAACATTTTTGTCAATTTTATCAATAGGACCAAAAATATATTGCTGTCATAATTGTAGCAGCAAATTAATATTGTTGATATTTACTTTTGTAAGCTAAAATGATGAATTTTACAGACTGCCAAAATCAAGGAATTAATTCGAAACTAATACTAATACATAATTGGAATTAAAAAGTGAAAAAAAAGTTAGCCTTCAGCGTGACTGGAACTCGCGAAATCAGTATTACGATTTTTGGAATCCTACAACTATCTTATGGCGCTACCGAGCCTGTTGTCAGAAATTTACCTTGAGATGTTTAAGTATGTAAACTGTACGTGTTATCTTAAAAAAAAAATAATTTTAAACAATTTTCTAATTGGAAAAGCATTTCGCTCCGGTGTTTTGGTAATCAGAAGTGTTTGGCAGTCAGTACTATCGATTCCGTTAACAATATTTTAATTAATTTGACAGTTTTCGTGGGAGGTACTTGTCTAGTTAGTGCAATCTCACATCGGCAGATAAAATGAGAAAGAAGTTGAGACGGATGCGACTCGAGATTTTTGAAGACGAAATAGACGTAGAAGGAGTCGATGTACGGTCTCGAAAATAAATCTCAAACCATTAGAGAAAAGACGGAACTTTCGTGTGAAGCGGTTTTCGAAGCCGTAAAAATTAGAAAAAGGTCTCGGGGTTCCCGCGAAAAGTCGGTATTTCGGCGGTCGTGACGGGACAATTAGGCGCGAGGACAAACGCCGGTGCTAGCCGTAGCTCTCTCGTCGAACGGCGATCGACAAACTTTTTGCAAAGGTTTTTTGAAAAGGCGTTTAAATTGGAAAAGCGCGTAGAAAACGGGACGAAAATACCCCTACGCATTGGAGAAAGACCGGGGGCGACCTTCGATGACCCGCGGGGACCGTTCCGCGATCGCCCCTCGGAAGAGATAGCTTTGAAACTTTGACGATTCGACGACGGAATTTAGAGCGAGACATAATCGACGCGTTTTAATATATATGGATTTGATACTAGGCACAAATATAGATTCTTTTCTTATAATTTGCACAAATATAGATTCTTTTCTTATAATTTGCACAAATAAGTTATTTATAATTTTTATAGGTAATGTAATCCTTAACAGTTTACGACACCCTCTATAGCATCTAGAGAAGATATCCTAGAACGTTACAGATGAGAGGACACAAACAATTTGCTACGATATAATTTGTATACAACTTTTCTGAAAATGCAATATAAATATATTTGCTAAGGTTTAATTTATATACTTATTATACGACTATTTGCATGAAATAATCATTTGCCTTATATGATTTTAAGGAAAGGTAACGAAGCAGTAACAATCCGGTTTTTGTATAAATTAGTTCAGTCACTTACACCCGAATTTATTAACGTTCATGCCAAATATAAATATATTTTGTGATAAGACTGCATTATCAGTTTTCTTAATTAGTTCCGGTAAATCGTTTCCTACTTGAGGATATTTGAATTAATTTTACATTTTTACACTATATATAATTTTTACAGAACTCGTAAAACTATGACAATATAATGAAGGTGTTCATATAATATTTCAAATCCTGTTATGCTGAAGTATTCTCTAGTATTACTGGTATCTAGCGTATACCAGTGGTCATTAAGTATGAACCTGTACTCTTCCACCGGATTCATATATTGTATAGTTTGACAATTAATACTATAAGTATATACATAAATCTAATCATTATATTGAAATAGTTAACTGAATCAAAGAGACGAGTAAATTCATGTGGCAAGGGAACTCGCAAAAAATTTCCAACACACTCGTGTTTTTTATATATTGTATATAAAGGGTGTCCCACCGTGAACTCCGTCAATCGATTATGGAAAAACTATAATTATTAGGAAAATCTATATTCGGCTTAAATAATTTGAAGATGGTGGCATTTCCAGTTAAGCAAGACACATTTGACTAAGTTAATTAACATTAATTCATTCACATACCTACTTATACCGACTGTCCAAAATTCGAGTCTCTACATAGGGATCTCAGTTATTATAAAAGATAGGAAAACGCTCAAATGGGGAAAGTTTTAGAGAATTTTATGCTGATTTCAAATCTGTATTTAAAGTTATCGTGAGTCAATTGTTTTTCGAGATATTTGAAAAAAACGAAAAACCGAAGAATTTGTTTTTGGCCAGTAACTCGGTTATGGTTAATCTGACACTTCTAAAAATTTTACATTATTAGTACACTTTTTAAAGACGAACATTTCGGCATAAACAAAAATTACAAGGCACTCTTTGTTTTTCCGTTATGAACCACAACTTTGCTATTTCTTATGGTCGCTATATTGGATTTTTATATCATATTTTAAAGCCAAAAATTCTCTTTCCAACGATGTATCATAAGCCTATAAAAGAATTTTTAAAATTTGTGAAATATTGAAAAAATCATTTTTTTACAAGTTTATTTTAGAAGTTGGCTGTGCCATGAAATGTAAATATTTCCCGTTCTGTCACAAGTGTCATACAAAATGACTTATGAATTGCGTTAAATGAAAATATGGAGCTCACAATTTCTCAAATGAAGAAAAGTTTAAAAATTCTTTTGTAGGCTTATGATACATAGTTGGAAAGAGAATTTTTGGCTTTAAAATATGATATAAAAATCCAATATGGCGACCATAAGAAATAGCAAAGTTGTGGTTCATAACAGAAAAACAAAGAGTGCCTTGTAATTTTTGTTTATGCCAAAATGTTCGTCTTTAAAAAGTGTACTAATAATGTAAAATTTTTAGAAGTGTCAGATTAACCATTAGCGAGTTATTGTCCAAAAACAAATTCTTCGGTTTTTCGTTTTTTTCAAATATCTCGAAAAACAATTGACTCACGATAACTTTCAATGCAGATTTGAAATCAGCATAAAATTCTCTAAAACTTTCCCCATTTGAGCGTTTTCCTATCTTTTATAATAACTGAGAGCCCTATGTAGAGACTCGAATTTTGGACAGTCTGTATATTATTATTTTGAAATAAATAGGAGTGTCTGATGGAACCACCTCCGTCCGTTATTACCTTAGAACGCCTGGCGCAGCTTTTCCAACCCCACTGCGATTATAAATAACTCATAATACCTATTATTTGCGAATAATTATACTTACGTTACTTGCAAATAAACACACAACACGATATAAAAATGGTTGTGCCATGACTGCCAGAGCTGGCTCACACAGGTGCATAATATATATGTATATTTAATTATGGGAAACAAATGTATTTCTTAAAAATAAGTATTTGGTTCTAGAACGAATCGTGATATAAACTATATTAACAGAATTATTAATATCAAATATTTATGTTCTACAAATAAATACATTTGTTTACATACATACGGGGCACTGATTATATTTACCAATAAATATTTTATAGGTAAATGATTATTTAATTTTAGAAAATAAATATTTTAAAAATAATTGTAACAAACTATTAAATGGTTTTAAGCAAGATTTTTTTCTCAGTGTAGTATACGTGCAAATGCTCTGCGCGCTTAGCGGTTGCAATTAAATATTTAATTGTGGGAAATAAAAGTTTTTGTTAAAAATAAATATTTGGTTCTAGAATGAACCCTTGCATTTAAAACATTTTAATAGAATTATTAATATCAAATATTTATTTTCCACAATTAAATACGTTGGTTTAAATTTATACAGAGCACTGAGAGTAATCCACTAGTAAATATTTGTAGGTAAATAATTATTTAATTTTAGAAAATAAATATTTAAAAATAGTTGGAACAAACTATACAGTTATTTGAGGAGGTGCCGAAAACAACTACTCCACGAACAATGTGTCCCGACTGGCATTGCATTACTCCGGCATCTTCATAGGAGTCGCCATATCCTTCATCGAGACCAACAACCAGACACTGACTGGTTTCCCACTTATTCTATGCTCATCAGAATGCCATAAGTAGCAGACTCGATAAACGATGCTGCATGATTGATTAAACGGCATCTGGTATTTTAATAGTGGTGAACATAGTAGCCCCTTATAGTCAAATAATAATTTATCTTTTTTTTTTTCAAATAAATAGCTGGGATTGTCTTGCCCAAAGACAACAGAGGCCACGAGTACCATATAATGGCACTTGCGGAAAAGTAGGTGTGTGTATCTGTCTGTCAATCAGACAGTAATTGTCAGATGGATAGTAGCAAAGACCAAAAATGGGCACTACTGGGTTTATGTCACTACTATTAAACTATACAGTTTTTGCAATTACATCAATTTTCTTGCCATACTCCCTGTACAAAGAAATTTTGAAAAATAATTATTTATCTATAATAAATATATATGCAAAAATAAATAATTAATAATATCAAAAAACTATGGCTTACTAGCGATTTAAAGCAAGACTTTTCCCTCAGTGTAATATTTTACTTTAGCCAACCTGAAACCAACGTGTATTTGATCTTAACAAAAAATCCAAATAAATCAAAATTCTTATTTGAATTAAGAAATACCTGCGTACTCTAGTGCATATAGTCTATATTGAATAACGCAAAAAGATGAATCCTTATGTCGCAAAAATAGAAATAATAATGTTACTGAGCTTAAGGGATGATATTAGTGCATTATTATAATTGTGCATATCATGCACAATTATAAAAGTACCATAGGATCTGCTTTACAGCTATATTTGTAACCCAGGTTTAAAAAATCTAACCTTCTAAGATAAAACAACCAAAGGATAACGTGCTAAACCAACCATTGAAAATGAAAAATTTTTACAGCCAAACAATTTTGTAAATACAGAGTTCATTATTTTTACACTATACTTACCTGCGCTGCGGGTTCTACACCTGTTTCAAGGCAGCTGTATTTTTAAGAAACTCATTATATTAATTTGTTGTTCATTATTACCCTACATGATCCTGTAGCGCTTCCTTACTGCGGTGCAAATTTTGACTTAGAGGGCATTTACACGAGTGTCATTGATATTAAATGGTATAATAACAAGTGTGTACCATATAATTTGTTTATGTTATTACGTTAACAAATGGAGTGAAGCGTGATTACTTATTTTTAAGAGTCAATGGGCAAGCACCCAAACAAACAGCTTTTGCAGTTAACGGTGTCGGACTTAATATTCTTATTAAAGTTCAAATTACAAAAGCAATTACTGTAGCGCGCATAAAGTTGTACGTTACACGGTTAATAAAATTGGTTATGGATATGTTTATTCATACATTGTCGTTTAGAAAATTATTATACATCTTGCTTAAGTATTACCGCAGCACCTTTGAGATGACAGATGAGAGATAGCCATACTGAAGCATATGGTGTAGCTATATATTTTTTCACATAGTTACGTTTATATCTGATTATCAGTTAAGATTATCAAATATATGATATATATCTGACAATTAGAAAAACTTGAGAGAACATATTATTACATCATTATTGTGATGCTTAAAAATTGGTAACCAACAAGGAATATTCAACTAATCCTACTCGTACTTTAAGATAATTCAGAATAGTCATTTGAATAACATTTTAACCATAAGTAAATAATTCAATGGAATTTTCATTATCGGACTAAGAATGAATAAGTGATTTTAAATGCGTATTATCTAATTTTTTAATAGATTTAGAATAAAGGCTATTGCTTTCAGCTTTCTACCTCAAAGTGTGACTACTAAGTTTTTTACCTTTGCATGCAGTTTACCCTTTCTTCCTTTATTGATTTCTAGATTCTTTTCCTGTTCCAATAATTATTATACAAGGTAGTTTCGGAAATGATTATTCAAAATTTCAGGGTAGGTATAAACCCCTATAAGTTTTCCTCTAAAATGACTCGGTTTTATGAAATAACTTATAACGATTGAATACAAAATTTAAAAACTTTGGCAGGATACTATACTTTTTATGTTTATCAACAGGGTGATTCAGCTAACCCGTTCATTTAAAATTTAAGGACTTCCCATTGAAATATTTTTTGAAAATTTGGATACGGGGGTTTTCGAAAAAGTTCTATTCATCTGAAGTATTTCCGTTTATCTGGCACTTACGGTTATATCGGAAATGGCTATAACTTTTCTTATTTTAAATGGAATATTCTGTATTTTTTACGTTTTTTATTTCAATGCTAAAATCTACGTTTTTTAATGTGGCCCAGCTTATACAAGAAATTAATAGTTTTTTGGATATTTTGTTTTTTTTTAAATTGATTTTGTAGTACCTACCAAATTGAAATACTTGTCATCGATTAACAAGGAAAGTTATGATAACAAATTTCGGGCTATGGTTAGGCGGGCCATGGAGCTTTCAAATTACGTCTACTTTCAATTTTATTATTTACAGGGTGTTAAAAAAATAATTTGATTCTGACTATTGTCAACTGCCCAAAAGTCATTTTTTTAAATCTATCTATCTAATCATAGTATCTAATTGGTCCCCTGATTGCGCAACTTTGCCCCGTTTAACCTATTTCGTATGTTTTACAATTTCCGAGATCCCCATGGATGGACCCGAATTTGAATCGGCCTGCGATTCAAATCCTATATAATTACCACACCTATATAATTTAGCATCGAATTGACAAATGTGTCACAGGTTAACAAGTGAAGTATCTACTTTGTTCTAGTCAATTACTATGACGAAATCAAATTAAACTTGAATGTTATAGTCAATATATTTATACCATGTTAAAAGCTATAAAACAATAACAATAATATTTTAGAGTCGTTTTATTTTCTTAGCAATAAAGTTTGCGAAAATGATAAATGGCTATTATATTACTGTACAGACAACAATAACTTATTCTCAAACTAGATAGCGTCACCGATTAGTTTTTTATCTCCATTTTACTGTTTTGCAGTAAACATTATATTTGCTGTCACTCTGGAAAAATAATTTCTAAATTCTGTTTGAGCTCTAGGAAAACTATTAGTAAGGTTGTATAAAACATATTTGACTATTAAATTTTCATGTACTCGTATCGGTATGCAATTTAGTAGTAACCTTATTCATTTCTTTATAATTTGTCTAAGTATATCTGATTTTATATTTAATAATAATAGTAATAATAATATCTCTACATCCCTTCGTCTAATTTTATTGCAATATATATGTTCCCGAAAATGGTCGATTTTTTTGCTCTATCGTAGAATAAGACGTTTTAGAGAGACCAAAGCCCGAATTTCAATTCTATTTCGGACTCTAACCATCTCAAAACAACCAATCCCAGGATTGTACAATTATGAAACAACCACAGCTTGACAGATATTTTTAGTGAATCGATAGAAATTCTCTAAAAGTAAACTCTATAAAAATAAGTCGGAATCATGTGTTGTTTAAAGAATTTATATTTACAAACGAACACGCAATATATACTCGTAAATAACTACGGAATAATTGATAAGTTAATAATTTGAGTAGAAAATAAATCTCCAAGTTTAAAATGAAAGAAGATTACCGTTACTAATAAAATAGACAGAAAACAATCATATGAAATAAACAGCATATGATACGTCAAAACAACAAAACATACGATGTGAAGAAAGCTAAAATTCCGAAAAATAAAACCAAAATTTTTATAAGCACCCAAAATAACGGAAGTAATGTGAAACTGTATGTAGACAGCCTCCTCTATAGATGGACAAAACGAACAAGTGGAAAACAAAATAGATATTGATAATTTTATATTTCTATAACTTGACTAAGAATGGCAATGTGAAACAATATGTAGATAGCCTCCTCTATATCGATGGACAAAACGAACAAGTGGAAAAGAAAATAGATATTAATAATTATATATCTCTATAACTTGACTATGAATGGCATTTTGAGTTGCCACTCGTGATCAGTTGAAGTGGCAATTTATTTCTTTTTTCAAACAATTGTATGCTTTCTCAGTTCTTTCTACAGCTTCATTTCAACAAATTAAATCTATTTATTCTTGTGGAGAAACGAAAAGAGATGATCTTTATTCCGAACTTCGGTTGTTTCATAATTGCACAATCCTAGTTTGGCTGTTTGGAGACGGCCAAACTCCGAAATAGAAGTGAATTTAAATAAACCTAAACACGCAGATTTCTGTGAAAGAGAATGCAGTATATTAGTATTTTGTAGATTGAATTAGTGGTCCACATTGACTTAATTGATGTTGATAAATGCTAACCACCATTTAGTGTAGGATTTCTGGAGCACCTTATCCAACACCTCTCACGTTAACACGTGGCACTACCTTATAGACTACCCACAGTTTAATTAAAAACTGATGGCTGAGTGGAACTAACCCTGCTCCTCTGGACCTTAAGACCAGTACTGTACAGCCTGTCTTTATGTCAATAAATGTATAATTATGATGTCACCAGTTTGATTCAACAGTTAAAACTGCAGTAACTGAGAGCAAAAACGACAGTAAAGTTTCGGCTTCAATATAACGCACCATTCAATCTGTCTTATCTGGTAGCTATAGAGGAAAATATAAATATTCACTATTTTTTCAAACAAAGCATTTGCAGTTTGAGGTTACCAACGTAAATTTACTGTTAAATTTACAAATAAAATGCAGATTTCAGATCAAAAAAGAGATATGTAATGGAAAGGTTCAACTTCTCAATTTTTCCACCTCTTTGAAGACGTGAAAATCTAAGAGCCATAAGAAAAAAGTGGCTCAACCCTCTTAAGGGTGCGAAGAATCAATTGCTTATTATGTCATGGCTAATGAAATAATACTGTTTGAGTTAAAAACTTATCTCAGAAATATTTGTAGGGGCGAGATACAGTGAAATACACTGCAGTGCCCTCTTTGGGTCTTTGCTACTACCTGTCCGACAATTATTGTCTAATTGACAGACAGATAACGATCTGCAGAAAGCAGATGCCATTACAGCGACCTCTATTGTCTTTGAGGAAGACAATCCTACTTAATTATTGGAAGGAGATGCCGAAAACAACTACTCCACGGGCAATATGCCCCGACTGGCGTTGCATTACATCAACATCTCCATGGATGTCGCCACATCCTTCATCAAGACCAAATACCAGACAATGACCGGTTTCGATCTTGTTATGATCTCGTCAGACTGCCATAGGTATTGGAATCGATGAATGATCTGGCGACGTGATTGCCTAAGGGGCATAGTGAATGTTTGTAGTGGCGAGATACAGTGAAATACACTGCAGTGCCCTCTTTGGGTCTTTGCTACTACCTGTCTGACAATTATTGTCTAATTGACAGACAGATAACGATCTGCAGAAAGCAGATGCCATTACAGCGACCTCTATTGTCTTTGAGGAAGACAATCCTACTTAATTATTGCCCGTGGAGTAGTTGTTTTCGGCATCTCCTTCCAATAATTAAGTAGGATTGTCTTCCTCAAAGACAATAGAGGTCGCTGTAATGGCATCTGCTTTCTGCAGATCGTTATCTGTCTGTCAATTAGACAATAATTGTCAGACAGGTAGTAGCAAAGACCCAAAGAGGGCACTGCAGTGTATTTCACTGTATCTCGCCACTACAAACATTCACTATGCCCCTTAGGCAATCACGTCGCCAGATCATTCATCGATTCCAATACCTATGGCAGTCTGACGAGATCATAACAAGATCGAAACCGGTCATTGTCTGGTATTTGGTCTTGATGAAGGATGTGGCGACATCCATGGAGATGTTGATGTAATGCAACGCCAGTCGGGGCATATTGCCCGTGGAGTAGTTGTTTTCGGCATCTCCTTCCAATAATTATCTCAGAAATATTTAAACAAAAATCAAAAATAAATTAACCCATATCCTTTTCTGCAAATTAAGGGTTCTTAAATTCCTCACATCACTTCAGTTTGACCAATCTCGTTACTTTTAAGATAACTTAGATACTTCGTAAGATTAGAAATACCATCTTTCGTTTTAAAAGACTGTGCGTCAGTGCCGCTTGAATCAATAAGTTACTTGTTTACTTTAATCATCGGTGCATTGTTTTTCCACAGGTATGGAAGTTATCGGGAATATGTCCTATATTTAAGATAAAGCTTTCGAATCTATAATACGTTTTTACATAATCACGTGAGCAATCAGCTCCTGTCAACTTTATAAATAATAGATATACATTACTAATACCAATCTTCTAACATATCAGAAATATTAAGGGTCCATTCACTGTAGACTTGACAGACATGATTTCGGGGTCGGGTTGAGAGGTTGGGTAGCCGATGGGTGAAGACTTACATATTTCCACTACCGAATTATTTAGATGTCGGAGGTGCACGTAAAGCCGAAAAAGGCACATGGAAACAAAGTTAGCCCTCATTGCAAGGGTACCGGATTTGTCTTATAATTGCAACAAAATTTATTTTTAATGTTATAAATTATATATCACCGGAAAGATCAAAAGATAAACTAGATCCCTATAGTAGCAAATTTTTGTTTAATACATGTATTTTAGAGAAAATAATTTTTGAAAATACGCTATTTTAGTACAAGATTGTTTGCCTGGAATTTTAAAAATAAAAAGAATTACAAAAAATTGCTACTATAGGGATTTAGATTAAAGTCTTATCTTTCAATACTTTTTTACTAAAAGTCGCTATCTTTTATAATTTTTTTATAATTAGACACGAGACGAAAGCCGATCTACAGTATAAAAACTCATTTTATAAGTTAAATTTTTATAAAGCTAACTATGACATAATCAATAGAGAGATTGCAAAAATTGATTGGGATACGACTTTATCGCATCTCAGTGTTGAAGAGTCAGTTAAGGTATACATTAAATCGGATAATATCCGATAAAGTATGTGGCAAAAAAGTTCGTAACAACTATCCTTTGTGGTTCTCATGCCTCACTAAATCACTAGTAAAGGAAAAGTCTAGGCTGCATAATCGGTGGAAGAAATTCAAAAATATGTTGGATTATCAGGAATTTTCTAATGTTCGTAAACAGCTAAAGGCATCCATTAAAAGTAGATTATAAAAATTATATCTCTAAAATTGAGAGAGAAATCGGTGAAAATATAAAAAGTTTTTGGTCTTTTGCATCAAACAAATGTCATTATGAAACAACACCTAGAGTATGAAAACACTCTAGCTTCTACAGACGGTGAGATTTCTGAAGCTTTTTCTAAATATTTTAGTTCTGTTTTTGAGCCTTCAGGGACGCCATCTAATCTAAATCATATAGAGTCACTCAACGAAATTACTTTGAATTATATAAGTATTGACCAAATAAAAATTCAAATAGATAAGTTGGACACACGGAAAGGGGCAGGGCCCGATGGAATACCCCTATTATTTATGAAATCATGTAAAGAAAGTATATCACAACCGGTACTTATACTGTTTAACAAGTCAATTTCTGAGGGTGTTTTTCCCAACATCTGCAAATAAGCTCAAGTTGTTCCTATATATAAGAGTGGGGATAGAAATAATGTGTGCAACTATCGCCCTATATCAATACTCTGGTTATCTGGTAAATTGCTAGAAGGCATTATATCAAATGAATTATTTTTTAAAACTAAGAATATTATTAGTGAACAGCAGCATGGTTTTTTCCGGGGTCGTACTGTAGTCACCAATTTAATTCCATTCGTTCAATCAACCATTGATAATATGTCTAACAGAAAGCAAGTTGATGCCGTGTATACCGATTTTGCTAAAGCTTTCGATAAGGTCCATCATAATACACTCAACTTGTTAAGATGGATTACATCATACGTACTTAACAGATCTCAATGTGTTAAAGTCAATAATTGTACATCTTCTTATGTCACTGTTACTTCTGGTGTGCCTCAAGGTTCTCACTTGGGCCCACTATTGTTTTCCTTTTTTTTATATGACATAGAGAAATATTTTTGGCATTCTGACTTCTGTCTCTACGCTGATGATTTGAAGATGTACAAAGTAATAAATAATATGGTTGATTGTATCAATTTCCAGGAAGATTTATCTCGCTTACACGATTACTGTATAGAGAACAAGCTGTTTTTAAATGTTAATAAGTGCCACTGTATTACTTTTTCTAGATTGTCTGAAAATATTTTGTCTTCATACTCGATAGATAACTCAGAGTTGAGTAGGGTTAGTTCTATTAAGGACCTGGGAGTTGTACTAGACTCGAAGTTAACTTTTGATTCCCTTATAGAATGTATTGTCAGGAAAGCCTATCGAAACTTAGGCTTTATAATGAGAATTACGAAGTCTTTTACAAATCCAAAGTCTATAATAATATTGTTTAACTCTCTGGTTCGCAGCCATCTTGAATTTGCTAACATAATTTGGAATCCCTGCTACATTAAGTATGTTGAGCGAATCGAAAAAGTTCAAATGAAATTTGTTAATATGCTAAATTATAGATTTAATAGGTATCTCCACTTTGGTTTCTATGAAGCAGGAATTAAGCATTATAATTTATTAAAACTGTCATCTCGTTGAACAATATGTTATATTCTATTTCTATACAAAATATTTAATAATAATATAGACTGTAATTTCATTACAAGTAAACTTATTTTTAACGTTAAACAATGTGCAACTCGTTCAACAAATCTGTTTTATTTAAATTTAAATAACACAAATTATGCTAATAATTCTCCACTTTGTTTAGCTCAAAAACTTTATAATGAATATTTTAATCACATAGATTTGTTTTGTGGATCATATGTTCAGGTCAGGCGCGAAGCAACATCTGTTTTCAGTTAAATATATGTTGGGGTGTGTATATGTATGTAGGTATATATGTGTATCTTTGTTCACCTTATATTAAGTTGTTTTAAATTTATTTTCATTCTATTTTCTAATTGCAAATTTTTGTGCAGTGTTTGCACAGTTCTTATCTCATGTGTTACCCTGTAATTGGGATTTCTTTGTAAATTCTGTTGGGTTGCCTTAACCGCAAATAAATAAATAAATAAATAAATAAATAATCTTTAGAAAACTTACGAATGGTGCAATTTAAATTTCCTTAACCTAGATATTAAAGAAATGAAATGTTATGTCCTTTTCTCGCAAATAAAGTACATTGGTCTTTCCTTATAATATAAATGGCACTTATCTGCAGAGGCCTATCACATTTAATGATTTAAGGGTTCCTTTTGATGCGTAACTTGCCTTTAATACATTTATACAATTGTTGCTGGCGCGAAAAAGTATGGAGTTTATTTTACATAATTCCAGAGAATTTCAGTCAGTTGATGTACTTGTGTGTCTTGCGTTCTAAATTAGAATACTTGTTCCTCAGTCTAGTTTCAAAAATATAAGTATAGTGCATAGGTATAATTGAAGATGTAGAAAGACAATTTTTTAACATATTAATTTTAAATAAAATAGTAATCTCCCATCGGATATCCGCAAAACTTCCTATTATTGAATTAAAAGTCAATATAGGGAAGGGGCGAATCTGTCAATGCGTGACTATATTATTTAAATTTATGAATTTCTTAATTGATTGTTCTGAAATGTCGAGCAAAGTAGAATTCAATATACCTCGTCTAAATTCTAGGCACCATAACATATTTAGACTTCAATCCTTAGTGCACAAGTTTTAATTTCATTCCCTTTTTAACAAATGTGCAAGAATTATAAGTCTGTGCAGGACATGATTGATATATTTAACACCACTTTATCTAGAGTTAGAATTAAAACAGTTATACTACAGACCTAATGCATGTTTTGTCTGGATACGCACTTTATTGCAGTGGTACTTATTAGTAGTCGCCTTCGTAGAGTGTTTCATTTATCTATTTATTTTAAATACTGGTTTTTATTAGTTTTTATTAGTCCAAATAAATACTACATATTTATTTACTTTTTTTTGTTTAATGTTTCTGATACAAAATATCTTATAGTGTTTGTATAGGTATATATTTTTCAATATTTTACTATATCTTAAATATTATTTTGTTTTGAAATTTTATATATTTAGCCTGCCCTTTAATTGGCTTTTGCTGTTGGGGAGTATACTACAAATAAATAAATAAATAAATAAGTAAACAAATAAAATAGGACAAAAATAAGTAAAAACCAACACCATGTGTAATTTAAAATCAACTTGAAAATTAAAAATTCAGTACACAGTCCAATGTTGATGGGAAAATGACCATTGATGGTAACGTATTGGTAATAATAAAAATATGAATCAGCCTCATTAGTTTCCTATAACTGATTTCATGAGTGCAAAAAATAATTAGTATTGAAAGTCTGAGAAAATAATTGGCATGGCTTCTTAAATAAATATAATGGCTTTTCTTAAAATGACAAATTTCGTTTCTCTTTATGTGAGAGCTATTCTTACAATTACTCAAGAATATTGCTTGATTTATATGGACGAAGGTTTGCGACTTGAAAAAAGATGGGATAGGTATGCCGTTGCACTGCAACACGGTACATTCTATATTTACTCAAGGAATTTGTGAAGGTAGAGGAAAATCATTTGATATATATCCTCTCAGTGTAAAAGCATCTCTGCTTGAACATCAAGAAACACGCTTTGTTGAAGGAAGTACCTAGGTATGATGTTATATATAATTCTATGCATATCAACAGATAAAGCAAATAGCATTCCCGACATAAATTTAAGAAAGTTGGATTGTATGTTCACCTCAAATTAAACATGTTAGAAATTTTAATTAAATTTACCTTATAGGGCCTTGACTGATATACCTTTTATAGAAATTTGTTATTGGTTTGACCATTTACATAAATCAATTACATTTTGGCCAATAAAGCGTAAATTTAATATAGGTACCTAGATAAAATTCAATAAACGTTTACTGTATACAGTGTGGACTATTTTGGTGATACATGTATTTGGTAACTTTTTGGTCGTCTGTAACTTTTTTATTCAGAGGAATTTTTAAGATCTGAGCACACTTTCTCACAAAAAGTTTTTTCGAGGAATTTCACTGAGTATATTTTCATTGCGACGTTTCGGTTGCGAGAAATCATAATCAACTTCCTTTTTTCTTATGGACGCCAAATTGAATTTTAAGTTGAGCAAATAGATAATTTTTTTGGCTTTTTAATGATATAAGTAAAAAAAAAATAAAAAACAACCTCAAAAATCAATATTTTCTTATTTATTAAAAATCTGACAACACCGCATACTTTTCGGAAACTATTATAGAATAGACTCAAATTTTTGTAATTTGTGTTTTGTAATTTGTGTATAATAAACACACACACACTCACATTCACGCTATATTTATAATTCATCATGATTCATCTCTCTCCTTCTCTTCTTTAATATCACCATTCTCGTCCTCGGGTATACCAGCTTCAAGAATATCGTCCTCTTCATCTACATGTTCATCAAGAGGAACTACCAGGGCCTTCCTCATCATTGATTTTAGTTATTTGCATAACTTTTGTCTTCTCAAACATACTTTGTTTTCAAATATCGCTAACTTTCTCTACTAATATATGGAACTGTAATGAATATTTTTTCGATTACCTCCAATCGGCGTAGGTCATGATATGAGCTACCTCTATTTTCTTTTTTTTTTTAAATAACTTTAAATCTCGATCTCAGTAGGTCGAGCAATGTAAGCTATGTATTGTATACATAACTTTATTTATTTTTTATATTACTACACAATTATATCACACCAGAAAAAAATCACTGACTTACTGTTTATTTCAGTGCGCTATTAGGTTAGTAATGGGTATATACTTCGTTTTCCTTATTATTAGTTTCTACTTTCCCAAGTTCTGTATAACCAAATAATTTGTATTTTACTTTTATTCGATACTGCTTATTTGAATTGAGCATACATGATTACACTAAGTATACAGATAAAACCATTATATTGGTATAAACTACACCTACTAATTAGTTTAAGAGGTTCTGCCTGACGTGACTTAGATAAGGAGGTTGACGTTAGCTATAAACTCCTTATGTTATGCTCCTTATTTACAATCGTATAAGAAATTCCTTTACATGTAATCAGCCAATTGGCATAACTGGATAAAACTCTTATAGGTCTGAATACAGTCGATTATCTCCTTGAAATAATTTATAATTTTCTAGTGTGCAGCCGTTACTGAATAGTTTTGAAAATTAAAGACTGCATGGCTCTATTTACTGTCCTTTTTTTTGTTAAAACTCAGTCGACCGGCTCCCTGGTTCCGATTCTCAGGGTCGGCCGCTGGTGGTTATCAGTAGCTACTCCCCACGTCCGTGGAGTGAGTAACTACTTAGTCCGGGAATCGTGTGTCCTGAGTAGAAGGAATGAACCCAGAATGACCGCCTTCTGCATTCTTCGCCTTCCGGCTAGAGGATCTGCCGAATTTCAGCATGCCGGTATGACCTTCAGTTCCGAAATCAGTGTATCTCTTGCTGCACCTATTATCAGTACTTTACAATATGTTCTGGACGGAGTCTGCTGAGTTCGAATTGCGTGTTGCAATTCAATATTTACTTGTGGAAAATAAATGTATTTCTTAAAAATAAATATTTGGTTATAAAATTAGTATTTGGATTTATATCATTTTAATAGAATTATTTATATCACATATTTATTTTCGACAAATATCTACTACTATACTATCTACTACTACAAATATCTGCTAAAATTTTGTTGGTAAATAATGATTTAATTTTAGAAAATAAATATTTTAAAAATAGTTGGAACAAACCATACAGTTTTTACAATTATATCAATTTTTGGTAAAGAAATTTTGAAAAAAAATATTTAGGTATGATAAATTATAATAAATCATTTCATAAAACTATGGCTTATTAGCCATGGTCGAATCATTTTTTAAAAGTGATTTTGTATGCCAAAACTGCAGTTACAATTAAAAAAAAATATAAATATAAAATATATACTTTTTGTTTAAGTAGGTACCTATTATTCTTTTCCTTGATTTTTAAACACTTTGTGCACAGGAGAGAAACTCCTGAACACAAAGTGTTTAAACATCATTCTACCTAAAATTTATAAAGTCAACAAAAAATTCTTTTACCTACTTATAGGGAGGAATAAAAAATTCAGAGAGAGTAGACGTTACTACTATCTAACTTTAAAAAGCCATTGACATGGAGCTGGTTTTATTTATTCACGAATTTATTTACCAGAAATTCTCTTCGGGACAGCTAGAAGTGGACGTCTCAGGACGCTAGTGAATAGCATCACCGTGTCAATGGCCCTGATTTGACGGTATCAATGTTATTCGCCTATTCAAGACTTCGACTGATGTATTTGAGTGTGCAATTTGCAATAAAAAGAAACTCTCGATGAGAGTTTCGTCTCGTTAGACTCATCAGTAGAATGTCTATAAATATCACAGCAGCTTGGCAATAAAGATCTAGAAATAAACAGTGTAAATACATTTTTGTAATAAAAGATGTCATTTGCCTGATTAGCATAAACCTGCATTTCACAAATACAAAATCTTAAATAAAATTTAGCTTTTATTAATTAACTACTATTTCATTATGGCCGTTTGTACAGTTTTCTCCTTAAACACTGATTAGCTAACCGTTGATTATCCTTTAATTGCTGTATAAACATTTTCGAATTGCACCGTTGCAAATTAATCGTTCGTTAGTTAATCAGAAAAACAATATAGCAACACTGCAAATTTTACTTGGGCTCACGGCAGTAATAACCCCACTTTTTTGGATCTTGGCATTCATGTGTGTTTGACATACAGTTAAAATTAACATAATTTGACATATATTTGTATAAAAATTAAATTTACAATATGAGTTTTACTACGGGGAAAAAACAAAGTTGGGGAAAAATACCCACTGAAGTTAATTCTACAGTGGAAAATGGAACCTATAGAACTTCAGGGATATTTAAGAGGTTTTATGAAAATGATATTTTTTTGATCGTCGTTGATAAAAATATATCGTCGAACTCCGTTGAAAAATTATTAAATAAACTGAAAATCCGTGAAAACCTGAGACGCACAATGCCACAAAACACGAAAAATAACTAAAAAGTGAGGTTAGGAAATTTAATCGGTCGTTAATTATTCGAAAAGGACCGGTTAAAATAATCAGCGTTTACGATACATAAAACCAAGTTTAATGAACGGTACAACACAATTTTCAGATTAATCAACGACTAATTTTATAACTGTTTAGTCAAAGGGTGCAAACGGTCATTAAAATTTAAATAAAAATATAAGCGCGTGAAACGGGTAAATAGACATTTATAATAATAATATGTACTTTATTTAGCAAGAAAGCTACTTATACAAATTTTTATAAATTTACACTACATAAAGTTAAACTATTTACATAATGTATAAAAGAGAAATACAAGAAACAGTAGGTATAACATTTAGTAAGAAGTACCATACAATTTCGTTTAGTAGCCTAGATTATTAGCATTAGATTAGTTTTTATATTTATTACCATTAGGGTACAGTCCTTAAATAGCTATTACATAAATATGTAAATCGGTCTATTGACCCAGTAAATTGTTTTATTTGATCCGGTAAGTTATTAAATTCATTATAGCCTCTATAAAAAAGTGATCTCTTTGCTAGTGATGAGTGATGTCTTTCTATATGAAAACAGTTTCTTTGACGAGTATCATGATTGTGTAGATTTCTAACATAAGTTAACTTATCACTTAGATATGTGGGTAATAATGATCTTTTTAATTTATAAATAAACTGAAACACCCTTAGCAAAATTCTTTTCCTAACTGTCATGAAATCTAAAGTTTGCAACATACTATTTATAGGTGTATACCTGTTGCATTGCAAGATAACCCTCATTGCTTTATTTTGCATTTTCTGTAGCATCTGAAGTTCGTTGTTTATGCTAATGAGAACCGTTGAACAATATTCAAAATGGGGTGCGATTATTGTTTTGTAAATAGTTGCTCTTGCAAACAATGTTAAATTTCTAGATAATCGTCTTAAAAAATAAATTTTTTTAGCAATTTTTTTTATAATGTATGCAATATTTTGCTTAAAGCTCAACTGTTCATCTAAAATTACTCCTAAATATTTTATTTCATTAACTCTTTCAAGTGTTTGACTGTATAATTTAATACCATCAGTGAGTGCAATGTTATTTAGTTTATGTTTTTTTCCTAGTATCATCCATTATACTACGTTTATAACTAACATTTATACTGCAAACAATAATTTTTCTGATTTTTATGCTAAGATGTTTTCTTGACAAATGTCTTCATAGTTGTATAAAATCATTGAATAAACTATTCTGCATTCTAGTGTTTAAAACACTACTGCGCAAGGCATGAGGCACAACGCAAATAAAATAATTGTAGTGAAAAAAAGTGATGCGTGGCACACTGCTATTAATTCGCAATCAACGCCTTTTCCTGACAGCAGTGTACATATGATAAGTATACAATTTCATTTATATAAAATAATTTTGCCTGCAGGATATGAATATAAAATTGATAGTAATGATTTTTATCCATTTATTTATTATTAATTCAATTTTTATATATTTCTTTGGAAACTGAATGACATTCGTCATACAAACTTAATGGGTTCTGCTTTTGTGCAAATTTGCCTCGTCATTATGGTAACAAATATCAGATTTAGTAAAAAAAAAATTGTTAAAAATACCCAGAAATGTTTTGTTATTTAGTGTTAATAATTAAAATGTATTTAAAACAGATAAGGAAACGATTCTGTGACGAATTACTCCAAGTTTGGTTTCGTTTATCATCATACTTAATGTAAACTAAAAAAGGACTTATTTATGAGATTTAACATATCAGACCAGCGAAAATAAATAATAACATTAAAATAAGCAGATGTGTAAAAAAGTATAGTTTCTTATTGGTAATAAATATTAGGCAAATATGTTACCTACATTCACACCAAAACTATATCTGAAAAATACGGTATTGCGAAACATATTTTGTTAAAACACATTTTTCAGAAAAAACAAATTTAAATAAACTAAATTTAACATGTTGGAGTGCTAATTCTTTCTCAAAAAAATGTATATTCTTTCATAGTTGATTTTGGATAAAGAATGAGAAAGAAAAATGGAGAAAGAATGAGACTTAACAAAACATACTATATACTTGCAATCCTATTGGAAAATGTGAATTATACTTTTCTGATTATTATTTCTTTATCTATTTATTTATTTATTTTTATTAGAAATCCATATCCACCCTGCATGGCTAATCTTACATCGCCGATATAAATCAAATCCAGAAAGCAGCCTTAAGTCATATTTCACCAGTCGTTTTAGCTAAACAAGAAATCTTTTATAGCAATTGCCAAATTATTATATCAATATTTCACTCACTTATTCTGACTGAGACACCTGCACTGTAAATAGAACGAAATAAATACTGTTGTAGTACTGTATTGAATTTAAGTAAAATAACCTAACAAAATATCAACTGAAAGACCACTAAATAAATCAGTATCATTGGAAACGTTATCTGATGTTTGTTAAGCTATTTATTACTAAATAAGCAGTCATCAATAAAGGATGCTCCGTGATTTGGAGATTAAGGCATCTGTTGTGGAACGAAAAATGATCTATTATGATAATTTATTTAAATAGAAGCTTTATAAAGAATATACTGAGATATATTCGAAAAGTATAATACCTTTTATATACTCCGACTAATTTGAGGTCAGAGGACTTACCTGTAATATATCACAGAAGTGTTCAGCATGACTGAATAAGCTGAGTTATGTGAGAATTAAGAATATCAGCAATTTCTACGTTGTGTTGAATATTGTAAATCAATAAATCAGGCAACAGTATTTTTTTAAAGTATTCAGTTAGCAGTACAGCTTCACTCCTATGTTTTTGAAATACGAAAATTTAAAAAAAATTGTTTTGTGCTTAAAAATAAATAATTAATAGGAGAAAATAAATATAATGTAAACGCATGACAAAAAATAATTCCCAAAAATTTCTCTAAATAGGTTATTTGAGTTCACTAACTTAACAGCTGCCTGGTTTAAGAGGTCAAAAAAGGAATGATTTTAATTGAGATAAGTTGTTCTTGTATATAGTTGTATTTGGCTAATATGTCTATATCTGCGGTTCTGGGGATGATAAAGTTTAGTAACTTATAATAATATAATAATAATACTTTCAGTATTGTCGGAAGTGTAGTCATTTATAAAATCTTTTTACTAAATGGAGCCTACTGTGTTTATTCTGAAATTTTCAGAAAAAAATATGAATGGAACTCCCAACTTCAAATGAACGGTTTCAGTCAATCCCACAGTATACAAAGTGGGTGTATTATTATAAAATTTATTATGTAATATAAAATTTTACATCAAGTTATGTACCTATAGGTAAGTAATTTATCTTTCATTAAAATTAATAATATACTATAGTATTACTTTGTATGTTTTAATAATACTGACGTAGTTTTCCACATAACACTATACTGCACTCATCGCGCGTTTGGTCAACCAAGTTGGCATCATCTGGAGATGACTAAAACTAAACTTATGCTAACATTGTCGAGCCAGTGGCTCAGGGCTTAGCGTCTTGATCGCTCAGCCCAGAGGTCGTGGGTTCTAATTCCTATTCCACCAACAATTTTTCATTAAATTGTTTACTCGTAGATCAAGGCTTATTCGCAGGGATGGCTTGGCAACCATCGTGGCGATGGCCTAGGATGGGAAGAATGTCAACTTGGTGTTAATGTTAGAGATTAAAATCAGTTGATGTTTGACTTGTCCCCCTAACTAATGAGGTTTTCCAAGTTTCCCTCATTCCAGTACTGAATGGTGGTTAGGGCCTACCAACGTAAGTCGTTCCTGAGGCGCAAATGCGGCCCGCGAAATAATAATATCCCGCCCCTCTCCCACACAAGTCTCCGACTTTCGGGCTAATCCTTGTGATTAGAATGAGGGGTAGAGATATTATTATTATTATTATTATTATTATTATTATTATTATTATTATTATTATTGTGTCCTATTTACACCTAAACTATTGCTACGGTTGAGTGGTGTGAAAAAACTAGGTTGTGCAATGGGTAAACCTTGGCAGCACCTAGTTTTTCTGCGATTAATTCCGATGATTTCATTAAGGTGAAACATATCCAGTTGCAAGAAGGTGAAGTTTTGATCTCCTTTGACGTTTCTTCATTGTTTTCAAGTGTTCCTATACCACAGGCCTTAGACTACCTTAAGGATCTACTCGAATCAAACAATATCAGTCAAGATATAGTAAAAGAACATCTTCAACTTACTAAACTTTGTATGAAACAAAATTGCTTTCAATTCAATGGTAATGTCTTCGAACAACATGAGGGTACAGCTATGGGTAACTCTTTGTCATCATTCATTGCCAATCTCTTTGTGAACAGATTCGAAACGGAGGCATTCGACTGTTCACTATAAAGAAGAATTCGAGTATTTCCCCAGGGTTTGGTTTATAGATATGTGGATGATATCTTTGCAGTATTTGATATAAATGTCACTGATATTGACAACTTTGTTTTTAAATTAAACAGTTGTTTGGCGTCAATTAAATTCACAAATTTATTCATCGGGAAACAACTTTTAGGCAATCCAAACGACAAAATAGAAACTAAAGGAAAAGTCGAAGATTTACTAAATTAACTGTAAAGACTGTAATCAAAAGCATATTGGACAAACTAGAAGGTCAATTTAAACTAGATTCAAGGAACATATGGGTCATCTCAAATATGGTAGAACAGAATAACTTTAGTGTAGCCCAGCATGCGTTTGAGAAAAACTCTAAAATAGATAGTAGCAATTTAAGACTAATTAGGAATGTAACAAATTCCAGACAGCTGGATGCATTTGAGAGCTTGGAAATTCTAAAGTGTAACAGTAGTATGAATAGTTACAGAGGGCCAATCCCATACAGCCCGCTTTATTGATAGTATTAAATCACGGTTATTCTTCGCGACTATTCATTAAACCGTAACATTAGTTTAGGTGTAAATAGTTAGGAGGTGTAATAGTTATAAGAGTTAGCATGAGTTTAATTTTAATCATCTCAAGGTGGTGCCAACTTTGTGGGCGAAACGCGCTTCGAGTTCAGTATAAAGTGTTTTGGTATTATGTGGAAAACTTCGTCAGTGTTGCCTTCACACCAAAGGTTCCAAACCCTTTCAAGATGTTTTAATATACAAAATTAAGATAAAAAAGCAAATTTCAATAAAATTTTATATAACAGGTAAAGTCAGGTATAGTAGATACCTACCTGCATATTATATTTTATAAAAAAAATATAGCAATCACATGGGTAATAATAATTACCTACCTAAGTTAAATTATTATAGTTTTTATCAGTATACTGATATAACAAAATAAACATTATAAGTTTACAAACATGGATTTATCGAACTTTATGTAAAAAGTAGTCTTATATGTATTATATAGTTTATAAAAAAAGCTTCTGTAGCAATCGCGTTATCGATATTTTATTTAATTAATGCGTTCCTGTTGTAACGCAACGTTGACATCTCCGTTAGAACGAGGATATCCTATCAAGTCACTTGAATAAGTTTAAAGACGATGCTAATCTCAAGAAGGTTTCTTAAGCATCTTAGTTTAGCACCTGAGCCATGTTTACGAAGTGGGGAAGTCAGCTCTCAGGTGGGAGATAGTGGGGAAAGAAATGTAGGTCTGTGGGTCCCGTACAAGGTGGGTGGTTTTAGTCAGACTGCGCGCTTTGTGGTAACATCAGCGTGCAGTGCAGAAGGACTTCCGCTTCTGGAAGGTCGTTTACAGCTAGACACCCTTCGGCAGGACTAACCCCCTCTAAATAAACCCTTAATTCCACCTAGTAGTTTATGACTGAGTGTATATTAAGTTGTTGTGTGGCTGAGATGAACTGAGAGACGTACTGGAAGTTTTTTGTTTGTTTTAGTGAAAAACTTGTGTGATTTCATTGACCATTAATCTTTAATGTGCCAAGATACTTTAAATTGTATGTGTCTTTGTAATTTATCGCTTTTAAAATATCTGAAGACAGTCGCTTAAAACGGTTAAAAGCTCACTGCCCATATTTGGTACAAAATAATTACCGGCTGCTACCGAAAAACACCGCAAGTGGTTTAATTTTCTTAAACTAATTGGGTGTTTCTTTGTCAGAGTATCGGAATTAGTGCAGGAGCCTCGCTGGAACCTCGGAGCAACAATTCGCACGTTTGACCTTCAACGATTATTCCGGTTTGCAAACTTATGTAAATAAGTTAAGAACAAGAAGTGTTGCCTACAAAGTTTCCCCTGGAACTAATCAAGCCTAAAAGTTGTGCACAGTTTTCTTTTGTTTGATCTGTTATCACAAAAAATCTGACAAATGTCCTCCGTTAAGATGCTAATAAACTAATGTTGATTTTGAGTAAACTGTTACCATAAAAATATAAGTGAAGTGTTAGTAAATATTAAATAGAAGCTACAGAAGTTCTTTGTCAATATTTACTCTGTCGTGGCGATCTGCTGTTTGCACATACTTCTTGGCTTCCTCTTTAACAGCTCTGAAGTTTCCAATACGTCGTGTTTGTGATAGTGACAGTTTTTTCTAAAAAATTATTTTGCTAAAGGAGACTCCCGCCAACAATTCTACCACGCTTCAATGAGTTGGAAATACGGATACTTCTCTTAAGTAAGTAACTATTACACTTTGAATCTAAATTATCCTGAGAGGATTTTATTCGTTTATATTAAAGTAAAATCTTAAGCTTCAATTTTAAAGAAAAAGTTATACATTCAAACTACAGCCTCATGTTTATCCTTCCCTTCGTGTCTTATATAGGTCTTATAAGACATTTATATAATATAAATTAAAATACGAAATACAAAAAAGTGAATGAAGGATATCCTTTACAAAATATTTACTCACATTTGTGAAATTATAAAAATATTGTAAAATTAACTCCTGCGCATAAAAGTCAGCAGTTGTTTCTTTAAACTAATTTTGCCTAATTGCTTAAACATAATTATACTAATTATTATGTTTTTTTTAAGTGGGAGAATGATTTTTGTTTAAACAAAAATTCATTTTCAAAAAAACCAATTTCGGTTCCTTTTGGCGGCGAGGTTTAATTTATACCTAATATTGGTAACATTTTCAGAAATGTGACAAAATACCCTATTAAAGGAGGAATATCTAGATTAGATAATGCTACAAATAAGTAAATGCACAGATGTAGTAAATATACATCTAAACGTTTATTTTTATAAAAAAATATGCTTCTTTAATTTTACGGTATTTGAGTTTAACTGTTTTAAATGCATTCGACTTCTTCGTTGTGAAAATATTTTTTAAACCTAATTTCGACATTCTTAAACCAAATTGTTTCATAACGAGGAATAAAACTGATAATGTGCGGTCCATTTCAAAATCGGGGAACATAATTAACCAGGTCTAATTATAAACAATTTAGACTCTTGCAAACTGTACTGCTCTCTTTATTACCAAGGTTTGCACACAATTTGTCAACATATAAATAAAGCAAAACATAAGATGGTTTATGGGATACTATGGTTAACGCATGGGTACCTTTTATATGCCATGTAAATATATTTTTTTTATTTTATTTCATAGTTTTTTATCTGAAACTGATACCGTTAATTCTTCAACGTTCGATTGATAAAGTTTCCGCTTACTGATCCTAAGTTATGCGACCGAAGATGAGTGTGAATTCGTCAAGAAGTTCTTTTGGGAACATCCCATTTGCAAACCAAAAAATAAATAAATGAATACTAAAACGACAACAGAAAGCAAGGCAAACAATATAAGGTCATCTTATGAAGTTTGACCTCCTCAAGAACTTCTGAATAAAATGTAATACAAACCAATTTTCAAATATCTTTTGGACATTCTTTAATATTTTACTTAACACTAAGAATATATTGTAAAATATTTGCGTTTTTCTGATTTTTTTATGTTTTACAGGTCAAGTATTCCTAACAGAAATTCTGAATGAGTCGCACAGCTTTGGGATGCAAAGCTTTTGTATAAATTTTAAAGGGTTATTATGTTCTATAACATTCATTCAGCACAGACTATAAAATATTAAGGTAAAATAGATGTCACACTATCAAGTTTAAATGTTATAACAAAAACGTTATAATAACAAAATCTATTACAACGGACTTTCGCTGCCGATGAGGAGCCTTCTCAATAATTATTTTAATACTAAAATATTTTCCCCATTATAAAACTTTTTTAACCCAAAAACAACAGACGCCATTGAACAGCAAAACGAAAATATTTGAGAATTACATCATTAAGCTTTGTAGTGATTTTTCTTCAACCAGACGCTCCTAGAGGAGCATCTGACGTCTCTCCTACAGGAGCATCTTTTATTTATTACTTATGTTAAGTAATTTTGTTAAAATACTGTTCATGATAAGAGTTCAGTTACCTATAACTTGTACCTGTAACTTGCATACCTTGTAATTGAACTTATCAAGAACAGTGTTTTAACAAAATTATTTAACATAATTAATAAATAAAAGATGTCCTGTAGGAACGTCTGGTTGAAGCATTATCACTACAAAGATGAATGATGTAATTCCCACATATTTTTTTGCTTTCGTTTTGCCGTTCAAAGCCGTTTGCGGTTTTTGGGTATATAAAACTGTAAGAGTGGGTATTATATCAGCTTAAACTAAAGATGGTTGGATGGTTAAACTTCAGTTCTTCGGTAAAATTGGTTTTATAATATCAAGTAAACCAAAATTCGAGGATTAAATGATAATCGGTACTAGAAGCATCAGTAAAAGTTTTGATCACAGTGCTACTGATTTTGATTTTGAAAGGTTATAACATGAAATTCATTTTATTAAATTTTATTTGTTTTTAATTCTGGTTAATGTTTTTTTTATACAGCAAAATGAATGATATTTTTGATATATTTGAAGAGATTTTGACAGATGAATTATACAGAATTTTTAAATAAGTTAGGCTAGTTTACATTAGTGTTAAATAAAATTGCAGGTGATATTCCCATTCACCACCTAAAAATATGTTTTATTTTATTTTAAAATTAACTGGATTTGCTTACGATTAACAATAATTAGTCCAAATAATGCCTACATTTTTTTATAAAAAAAAAACCGGTCAAAATCTCAATGGTCAAATCGCAAAACTAAATGACATTTGGTGACGTGACAAAAACAAAATAATACATATAGTGCATTGATATATATAGTGAAGTTGTAGTTTTTGTAGCAACTTAAAAATTCATTACTAAAAATGTTGTTCCTTTAACGGAGACTTCCTAATATTTTATAAAACCCATTGCTTATAATCTTCTTATACATTAATTACTTATACAATAATTATAAGTTTAAATTTCAGATTGTGGATTATGTTAACTATCATATTAAACAGGCTTTATAATACCCATAATAAATGGATATTATAAAGCCTATATTGCCATATTGCTTCAATGAAGCTGAAGCAATATCCCTAAATCAGAGAATCAATAATAGTGAAATTTAAAGTACTAGATACCATCAGTTTATTTATAAAAGACAATGAGGGATATCAATTTTGAATATTTTGTACCTACTAAAACTTGGGAAATATAAGGTCGAGAAGTAAACAGAATGTCAACAAAAAAAGGTGTGTCCTAAACACATTGTGTTGGTGTCTAACTAGAACAAGAATTTTGCCACAGACATGAGGCTTAAGAATTATGCAATATAGCAATATATTTGTCACTTCCTCTATATACCTACTTAAGTGTTTTGATCAGAGTGAAGAAAATAAAGAGTCTATTATCCCAAGACTTCTATTTGCCACAACTACATTTTAAACGAGATATATTATAATATAATCCATCGTTTCTCAACCTTTTTAGAGTTTAAAAAGCCAAAAAATAAATAAAAAAGTCTTACGACCTCCTCAGGGACAATACCGGCAGACAAAACTTTACAACTAGAATTTTTCTCTCAAGATTTAAATAATTTTTGGCTTGCACGACGATGTGAATACGGAAGCTTTAAAAACATTAATTCCATTCCCTACTTCTTACTTAAACGAAAAGAGGGTTTTCCTCAATATTGTCTTTAAAAACTAAACATAGAAATCGGCTATTATCACTGGAAAACAATTTACTAACTTCCTGTGTGTACTACTGTGTGTTTCCGATGGTAATCGACATATATAAAAACTTTTAAAGTAAAAACAAACGCAACCCTCACCATAATTAATAAATTAACCTATATTTAGTTATTAGTTTGTTTTATTAATGATGAAGTTATTATGATGATTATAACTTAAGGTTTACTATTTAATAAAATGATTTTTCTTATGGATGCCTCTTTTTTTACTAAAGACCAGTGGGCTATATAATAGCTCACTGGTATAGAAACAATATGGATTAACCACATGGTTTTTTGTTTTGTTGATGAGTTTTTGTAGTATTTTTTCTGGATTAACAAGTTTGATAACTTACATCTGAATAATTGCATTTTATTCAATTTCTTCTACTTTATTCAATCTCCAAAATGTTCATTCATCTCCTGAAGCAATTTCAACATGTAAAAGTATATCTGTGTCTCTATAATGAAATATTGATATGGAATAACAAATTTGTCCTCCTATCGGGTTTAATTTATTTAATTTGAGGATTTAATTATGAATGTTTATAAATCTAGTACACGGTATACGACCTTACCTATCTGAGGTTTATAAACCAAACAAGATTAATTCAATTTATTCTTCTGATGTCATTCATTAACACCTTTTTTAGATGCCCGCTCTTTGTATTTAGAAATCATTGACTCCATCCTCCCCACGTTTGCGTAATATTTGGACAATTTTATTCTTCTGTCAACTCCTCTACCAGTGCTGAATGGACCAATTTAATACACCGACAAAATAAAACTTTAAACCACGCCTCCATGTTTGACATTATCTCGTCGACAGTTTCGGATTTACGACGCCCCTCTATTTGTTAAAGGCATTACCATAGGTATTAATGATAATTTCAAATATTCAAATGTGTTTCAGCAACGAATCTTACGTATGTTCATGGGTTGGGCATTTGTTGGGTTCTAATATAATAAAATAGCTCAAAAATGCCGCTTGTATACAGGGTGTTATATAAAAACTTTATGCTATAAAATTGCCTATATGCTAATTTCCTTAAATACAAGAGTATAATCATATTGACAATGTAATTTTGAGGTATATTATTAATAAGATTATTTAAATGTTCTGATGTAATGATGTTTATTGTTTTCTTGTTGTCCATATCACACTATAAAAAAGATATAACCTCATTATTTAAAAGATATGTCGAGAACAACTCTGGTACTCTTGAATTACCTTAAATAACTTATTTTCCATTATTTTATTTTTCATACATCATATATATTTTTTTTAATATGGAAACATTAAAATAAGTTAATATCTACTTAATGTTAATACTATTTAGACTGACATCTTTGTATTAAACCTTGTAAATGAAAAAAATATTTTATTAGAAACATATATTCCCTATTAGTAGTAATGAGAAACACATCGTAGTGCCCTCTTTGTGGCTTTGCTACTATACGTCCGACAATTATTGTCAGATTGTGAGTTCTATTGTGTTTGAGTAAAACAATCATACTTATTTATTGGTAGGAGATGCCTAAAACAACTACCCCACGGGCAATATACCCCGACTGGCGTTACATTACTTCGACATCTCCATGGAAGTCGTCACATCCTTCATCAAGACCGACCACCAGACACTGGTCGGTTTCGCGCTTATTATACGCTCGTCAGAATTCCATATAAGTCTCGTAGGATAGAAGGATGTGGCGACTTCTATGGAGATGCTGGAGTAATGCAATGGCTGTCGGGGCACATTCACCGTGGAGTATTTGTTTTCGGTATCTCCTTCAAATATGTATTCCCTATTGTTTTACGTAATAGCACTTCTACAATTGTATCAGTCATTCTTGGCCTTATGTATGACACGTTTCTGCTCCCGACATCTTCAGATGCATGTATAATAAATAGGGGATTCTATTATCTAAAATATATTTAAATAAAATTAGAAGTAACGTGTGATGGAATGATAATCGTAGGTATTTAAAAGGCAAATATGGAAATTAAAGACTAATACGTATATCCTAAATCTTGGGGGGAGGAGCTACAAAAATTATGGAAAGTAGCTATAATTGTCTAATTGCCTATTAACAATGTTCAGTATAATAAATTTTTAACAATTTTTTTTTAAATAAAGGGGTTTGAATATTTTCTTTGCTAGATTATGGGAGATTTAGAAATTTAATTAATAATATATCTCTTAATTTAGTTTTGTTGTTTAAATACAGAAATACAATATGTAAATAAATAGTCTAAGAAAGGTGATAAATAATATGAGAAATGTACTACTAAAAATAGAAGGCATTATTGACCTACCTGTAAATGACAAATTCTGAAAAAGATAATTACACTGAAACAGAATTGTGATATGAAAAAAACTCCGAAGGAGTGCTACAGAAGAAATTGAATTCCTGTTAAAGTCTTTGTGACGCCTATAACTAACTTTGGATTAACAACAGATTTCTGTAAGTTTTGAATGGTTAATTAATTATAGGCAAACTAGGCCCCAACTAAAGAATATGGGTATTTTAGAAGACATTTATTTTAGAAGAAATATATTTTAGACATATTAAATATTTTCATAGTAAATTATGTTTATTTCATATCAGTATACAGGGTGATTTACGGTGGATGGAGTACCTATTAGCAGTATATAAAGAACGGGTCAATCAATCATTTTGAAAATTAGGCCACCAAGGTAACTAGACATGCCCTACAGGTCGGTCTAAAATATTTTGGAGAATACTGTGTTGTCAGTTGTAGGTAAAACTGACAGATGTCGTTGATTTAAATGGAATGCCCTGTCTATTATTTAATTTTGGATTCTACATCAATTTCTGGGTAACTTTTGTTAATATTTCCCTATACCTATGTGAGGCCGCCTTCGGCATATTAATTAATTTTAAAATTTATGAGCAAAATCCGTCTTTAAATCAATTGTGTTGCCTCTCTACCACAAAATAATCAGAAGTTAAACTGGGGTACAGTTATGGAAGACTGAGAATCCTTCACCCTTCAGTCAGATATTTGACCCAAAACGATTAGTTGACTCGTTCATCATATACTTCTAATTCTCCAACCGTGAATCACCCTGTTATATCCATTTTGAATTAATTGAAATTTTTAAATTTCTAATTTCACACACAAAGCTAACACACATTTTAGTAAAAATTGTTGTTGGTATTCAGAAGTTGATGCCCACATGTTATATCTAATAATTTACTTAACCATTCTTTGGATATTATTTACAATAAAATTTAGAACGTTTGTGTTAAATGGGAAATAATAAAAGTGAAACTTTGTCTCCCAAGAATCTACGTTAACAAATAAGGTACAAGGATGTATCTGAATTTAGAGCTGTCTGATAGATACTTTAACTTGGACTTACAGGTTGTAGGAAAAACATTTCAGATATTAAGTCATCTCTAACTACATGCAATATATGATTATATATGATTTATGTTTATGTTTTTCTTTATTCATACTGTCGAAAGCTATGTATACAGGAGCACTACATTATAACAAACTTATAAGTCAAGTTTATAGGGAAATAAAAAAATATGAAATTAGAAATAGTATTTCCATTTTAAACATTAATAATAATTTTTACAGATATTCATTTATAATTTCGTTAGATATATTACTAGTTAATAGGTATAATCATTTAAAAATTCAAGGCAAAATGTAAACACCCTTCGTTACATATCTATCTATTAAACGAGATTATTAAAAATATTTCAAAATTCCAATTCTGGTAGCAATTCCAAAGAAATATACCTTGGTATTTCACTTTTATTTTACATCGCTATAACGAGGGTCCGATTTATCAAGCTAAAGCACGGCATGTCAGTTATTTTAAGAGATACGAAGTCGGTTAAATTTAATTAAAATTTAATTGAATTATAAAATTAATATATTTTAGAAAGATTATGATGTTTGCACTGTGTATTAGGATTGTATAGGTATCCCTTTAAATATTCTGTATTAAAACCCTATTTAAAAACGTCGACCAACTAATTATTTAAGGTTAAGCAATTATTTAATACAATAACTGCGCATTTATTGTTTGCTATTTTATCAGTTCACATATGATATAGAAAATAATTGTTGCATTGATACAGATTTCCATTACGCATTTTTTAAATTCACACATTTATTCCGACCTTGCTTTGCAATCATAAATATGCATTGCTAATGGTTTTCCTTGTGAGTATGTTAAATATATTGTTGAATTTGCATATTGTTTATGTAACGTTTATTAATTACTTATTACACCAATATTATTGAGATCAAGTCAGTATCAGCTGTCGAAGATAAGCTGAGGACATTTTTAACAGAGAAATGCGTATGTAAAAGCTATATATTACTCAAAATGCTATTGCAATTTGTAGTTGCATTGAAATCGTCGCATGCTGGTTTAATTAGTTTTTACAAGAATTGCATAACTGACATTAATACATTTATAATTGGTTCCTGATATATAAATATTTACTATTACTCTCTTTAGACACATACTAATTTTACTTGTGATGTAGACAAATTCATTTATTGCATTTTTTCATTTATTCTATCGTTCCGAAGTGCTATGGAGATATTTAATTTCTATCGTTTATGAAATATTTGATAAATACAAACTAACAATAATGATTTTGCTTCACCTGTGACCAGGAGTTGTGCAAAATAGCTAAAACACAAAATACTTAGATCTACGAAGTCATAAGAAACACAGGAAATAAGATGAAATTATATTAACAACATGCTAGTTCTGCAAAGAAGACTAAATGTCACCATATGAGCTAATGAGACGTTGTTTCAAAGCTCTTTATGGAATGAAATCTTGGTAGAATTCTCCAAAGCAGAAAACTTCACATATCAGACCTATTGTATCATGGTTGTGTATATAAGGCTAGCCTACCTATAATATACATCTTATACTATAGGTACTGTTGAAGAGATATATCGACATTTCTTCATTGCGATATGACTTTCTTTTTATTTTGATCCAGAAAGCAATCATGACTACCATATACCATTATACTTCTTTCCTTAGTTCAAGTAACTGAAAAATGATTTGGTAAAACACACCACAGAAATGGACAACCTCCCTACTGAAAGCCTAAGGCTTGTATAGAGGGAGAGTACACATGAAAAAAACGCAGACACACAACCATTCCCTGGGAGAGGTGCCATTTCTCCCCTGGCGAGATTCGAACTCGCGCCGCAATATACTCATTCTGTTAGTCACAGGCTATCACCCAGCACCTAACAGACTGAGCTATCGCGGCGGCAAAGCAATGACAAGATATAAGATATAAGATAACAAAAAAGTCCTTTTCCTATATATTAAACACTAATTTTCATACGAAACAGTAAATAGAGCATTTAGTACCTTTAAAAAAGACTGTATGGGTAATAACATCTGTGCTATACTACAGGGTATTCGCGTATATTTTGACCCCTACCTACAGGGGTTATTAAAAAAGTTAGAGTTAGAAAAAAAGTTTAAATACAAAAGTTGTTTTGTTTTTCACGTATTATCTTATAGCTATTAAAAAAATTGCATGTCGTACACTTGGGAAAATCAATTGAACATTATATTTTTAAATGGGACACCCTGTATAATTTTACATGCTTGGGTAAACATTTCCTGATTTCAAAAATATATATTTTGTTGATATTTGCACTGACAGTTTTCGAAATATTCGACAGTGAGGACCACAAAAAAATACAAAAAATACAAAGAACTAAAAATATTTAACATTAGAAATCAACAGTAATAAAAAATATTTAACGATTTTCGATGTAACCTTCTTAGTTATTTAAACATTTTCTAATATTTTCATTTTTTAATATTTTTTTTATGATTTATTGTAACCATTAAATATTAAAGGGTCAAAATATACGCGAATACCCTGTACCTATTTTTGAAACAACGACATTGTTAGTGGAATTTGGGCTAAATAATATGAAATACACATAATATTATAAATATTAAGATAATCGTCAATTAGATATACTAATGTTTCATAAATACCAAAATTAGTAGGCACAGTGTTATCTCTCCGGTACTATAAGTAGTCGATTAAATCAGTTATTAAGGAGGAATGCACTGTGATAGTGAAAATATACATATATTAATTACGCATAGTGATTATAACCTTAATTATGAGCTTGCTTCATTATAAAAAATGTGGCTTTATCTGAATAAGTTTCTCGATTATTATTTTAAAATGAACTTGCATTAAACGAGAAAGTGCCTCTAATCTAAAGAGAGGTAATTAATTTAGTTTTAATTAAGTAGCAGCCTATTATATTTAAATTTTTTTAATTTAAAAACACAATGTAAATATCAATTCAATTGCTTTGTGAAAATATCCAAAATATCCTGACATCATAGAAAGTGAATAGTATGGCTAAGCACACCATGATTTATTCAAATTTTTTTTGCATAACCTATCCATTTTAAAATAATTTAAGCGATTAGAAATTAATGTCGATATAGTAACACGCAATTTTATATACAATATGTTTTCTATAGCACTGTGATTTTTTTAAAATAAGAAAACGTTGCACGCTATAAATATTAACAGCTTTTAGTTTTCACAAATGATATGTTTTATAGTATTAGTAAAAATTAGAAATCAAACTTCTGATACTGATATTCATGCGTGAACATTTTTTGAACAAAGCAAGTTTGTCGAAATTGAATTTTAAAACCATTGTTTGTCCCAAAAATTTCATTTTTATTTTTTATCTATTTTACTTGACTTACTCTACTCGCAAGCTTATTTTTCCGTATATATCAAAAACTTCTTTAAGCACAAAAAATTGTAATGTTATAATTTTATTCCAACTGCAGGTTGTTTCTAAGTTTAAACCTTGTTATTCAGGTTTTGTATCTCTTATACCTTTACAAAGATAACCATTTAAAAGCAAAGCAGAAATTACGAATTCATTTTAATATATTAAAAATACATCAGCTACTTCATCTGAAATAAGTTATTTATAAGTGAAACAGACACATACAAAATTATTGCCAATCATTACAAACACAGTGGCAGAGGATATAAGTGAAGTCCTCGTCATTGTATCGACGAACTTGCGTCTTTTAGTGGCACTTACTACATATTGAGATATCCATAACTTTAGTACGTCAAGTGATAATACTAATGCTATTCCTGCTCAGCGTAACTATTGACTGGGTTGCTTTAGACCAAGCTAGCTAGCCTTCCCCAGTCTTATTTGACTATTTTATTTTCATTATCCAACTGTCTTGAATGTGTTACTTGAGTCTTCTAGTTAAGGCATCAGTTTTCACGTTCCCTGTTGAAATGATCACCAACACAAGTCAGTACCCAACAGTACGACCAGAGAGTTGTTGCACTCCAGATCTGCTCGTAGAGAAATACTAAATATTAAAAAAATATGCTTAATTGAATATCTACTAGGATTTTCTTATACACAAGGAGAAATAGCAAATATTTTCCCTTAAGAGATAGAAAGTTGATTCTTTTCAGACAATTTCTGAACCCCCATCTGTCTAAAACTACTGTGTGTTTCTTATTTTCAAAAAGCACATTTTATTTGGAAAAAGTAACTTTTCCAGTAATATTAGTTAATTAATTAGTTTATATAGCATGACTATTATATGTTTGGTTTTAATGGCAAAAGATACAACTACATTTAGCTGCAGCTCTATAACTTATATTTTAAATAGTGGACAATTTTCTTAGCCGTTTATATTGTTATAAATTATAATTTCAACCTACCTATGGATAAAACAGTTGGTACATGCTAAATGATTTTTTAAAAAGGAATATTTTTCTATTCTGTTTAAAAGAATAAAGATACATGCGATATTCACGTATGGATATCACTACTAGAAAAAAGCTTAAATAGGTAATCTGAAATGTCTTTAACACGACCCTGAAATCTTCCTTCGAAATTATAGAGTATAGACAAATAATTCGAAACTAATACATGAATGCATTAAATCAAAATATAAATTTCGCAATATATCCTCAGAACATACAACAAAGCAAGTTTCTACATCAGCTGTTAATTTTTATTAAAATGGCATTTACACTTATAAATTAGCATGTTTTCTCTGTGACATTTTAGCGAATTATAAAGTTGTAAATAAATATAGCCAACCAATCGCATATTTTATAAAGGTGTGTAAACTAAATTTTGTATCAAGGAAGGAAGGTTCCGCAATGGCGTACAGTAATATAAATGTGTTGTCTTGTAAAGTCTTTTATTTAGCAGTAGTGACTCAGAATATGTTTATAATTTAGGGAGATTCATCTTTATTTTCAAGATGTTATTAAAGTGGAATATTTTAGTTGGGATTAGAGTGTACCACAATTATTACTGACAAGTTGAGGATAAAACAGTGTTTTTATTGATATTGTGTGGTATCTTGGTTTCTGTTAAATTTAGGAAAATATGTAAACACTTTGTTTTATTTGATTATTTTTTTACATGAAAGTCCAATATCTCGATTCATTTTAGAATTAAAGCTGCTATTTGTTCTTTGAGATCTTTAGAGAGTTGTAATCACAATAAAGAGGCAGACAAACAAAATTCATATATTTTAAATTTTTATTAGTAAGGAAATATGTGATTCCTGGCAATGTGATTATCCTGATTATCCTGATGTGGATATCGGAGCTGAGATTGGTTAAAAGAGGCGTAATAATGATTCGTAGAACCAAAAGAATTTCGCACAGTCACATAGTGGAAGACGTCCTAAAATGGATGAGCAAATAGTAATCTTCCTACTGGATTCTTTTAATTGTAATCTAATAAGTGAATCTGAGCTAATTCTTAACATGCAAAGCTAGAGGTCCTTGTCTATAAGAAGACAGTTAAGTAAATAATAAATAATTTAACTAGCCCTTTCCTCCTGTTTCCTAAATCATTTCCTGTTCATAATCGACTCTGTCAGTTATGAATCATGTTTTGTATTATTGTATTTTGTATTGTGTGTTTTTCAATCAAACTTCACTTATAACGTCTCCTTGAAATAAAGAAAATAAAAATAGCAGTACCTTCGAGGTACGTTTAAGCCATAAGGTTGAATACAATATTTTTTTTTTGTTTCTTTACGTGGTGTCAATATCGTTACTTATTGGACAAAAACAAATATTACAAAAAATTTAGAAAGACATTTTATTATTAAAACAAAAGCAAGAACTATTTTAATCCAAAGGATTTATTTGTTACTTGTATTTTGTTATAACCAAAACTAAGAAAAAGCACTAAAAATATATTATCTCAGTGGACCTTATTTACAATTTTGCTAAATATATGCCGTAGAAACACGTCGACAATAATTATTTGTTCTATCTTATAAGATGACTACGTTTCCTACTGAACATTCTTCTTTCAAATAGTTATACCATCGTCAAATATTGGCAAGATTTATGTTAAAAGTTATTTGAAGACTGTAGACAAATTTTTCATTAATTTAAAATAAGAAATATTCGATAGGTCATTGTAGTTTTAAAATTGACCATATCGGTGTCACTGTCTCCAACTTTAGCTACCTTGTCATTAAAAGAAATATATATTTCACCATAATCCAAATTTCCTTGTAAAAATACTACTCTTTTAGAGGCAAGACATAAAAGGTTGATAATGTTCGCATTATCGCAAATAGCGGCGGCCAATATGGTCAAAGACTAATTACATCTGGGAATGGACCACCTCTCAAAAATGCATTTTTTCTAAATCAAACGTTGGAATTTCTCAGATCTCTAATTCTATGAAATGTCTTGTGTCAGAATCACATCTACATGTTGGCTTCGGATTCTCTCCCAGAGTTTATATCTTCTCTAAAAATTGCTAATGATGCAATTTGTCATTATGAATGCACGACGGTGATTTTAACGCAACTCTGTATTTTACATGATTGATGCTGAGAATCTTGTTGGATGTTCAGCCCATTTTCACTCAACCCGGAACCCTACAAGTCTCAGTACCACCCACTCGACACTGCTAAAGTACCATGAGGAAGATCCAACACCGAACCAAATTAATTTAGAGATGATTTATAGAGGTCTCGAACTCGATGGGTCATGGATTTAACGCGGTACTGTGCCTAGCCTGAACTGTACGTGCTATAAATTAAAACTTATGCAAATTTCGACCTCAAGATTTCCTATAAGTAAATATATTGTCATTATTTTAGCTAGCTTTTCAGGCAACTGTACTGAGTTCAATGCTACCTATCGTAGTTTATGACAATGAAAAAATCTATTTTGTTGATGAATTGTGCCATTTGATCATGTGAATGTACATAAAAGATTTCATTGACAGTTTAAAAGCATCTAAGTTCGTTTCAAGTTTAGGGACAGATATTGTATTATTTTTTTTACACAGATTCAAATGGAAAATCAGAACCTCTGTGACTTTTGCTTTTGTTATTTAACGTCGGCCTATTGATTGACCGACATAGAGGCCACTGGAAAGTGGGTAAGGATCGTGGGTCTTCCATGGATTGTTACGCTGTTCCAAGTATTAATCGCCAGAAAAGTTAAATATGTCCTACAAGGTACCATGCAGAAATACTTATAGTAACTATAACACTACTTCATTAAGGCACTATTGTCACTGCTATTGCTGTATTTTATTTTGTCACAAAGAAGCATTCTTGGAACAAAACCATGAAATCATAATTATTCGTTCGACATATTCATCTACTATTATGTTTTCCTTGTCATAAGATGTCTTAGGATTAGATTAGGATTAGTATGTCAGAATTGGCATCTAATACTTTCCTTCAACATGTACCACGTTTCACAAACTTTTGCAAATTTTGATAAAAATATAACTTAATGGTACGGAGGTACTTATATAAACAATGGTTGATACTCACTTAACACAGAAAATTCATAGTTGGACATAATTATTAAATGGTTTCAGTAATATCCTGTACATATTGCTACTATCGAAAAATAAATAGTTAATTATCTAGGGATATATTATGCTCAAGCTTACTGCGTTGCCCTACACTGCTGCAGTGCTTAATTATTATGATTGATGATATCATTATGATGATAATTATTATTGAGGATAATCAAATAAGTATAAGAAACAGGTTTAGTTATCTTTTAGTAATAATTATTAATTAAATAATGGTGCATTACTGACCAAATTGACACACAACATAAAAATCACTAAATAACTGTCGCCCGCTATGGTATTTGCTGAAATGTCACAATTTCTATAGTTAGCTATATTTTCAGTATGGTATTTAACTTTAGTCTGAATACTTCACCTTATATTTTGACTGCTTCATCAACCAGTGTGTTGCTAAATACTTACCGATCATTGAAAATATAATTTATATAGTTTACATTTTTAAATTGTTGCATATTATGGTCCATTGCGGTTCTAAGAAAATTTTCATAAGCCACCATGTCGCCAAAATCCATATCCATGTTTGTCCTAATAATAAATCTAATTACTGTCTTTATTTGGTTCTTCTTTCATTCATTAATGTTCGTAATCATTCAGTTTTAATATCCCTTCGTCTAAAAAAATATGATACACATCTGTAACCTATCACAGAGTTACAAATGAGTAATTAGGTACAATAAAAATCAATTAATTTTTTTCATTGCAACTGATGTAGGAAAATAAGAGAAAATGCATCATTTATTTAGGTATTTCACTTAAAGCTAAACCTCATTATTTGTTAAGTGATGGATCTCTGCACATTTTGAAGTGTACACTGTGATTCGAGAACAACGAAAGGAAGTGGAACATTAAACCGAGAAACAGTTTCTTTGCAAATTTTATACGAACGGACATAAAAAAGAAAAAAATCTACATACACTATAATTTCCTACGATAAAGATAATTCCGTAAGCATGCAGGTTGTTAAATTTAAACAGGAAAAAAATGTCGGCACAAAACGAAACAAATGGCATTAAAATGAAATCAGTGAGCTGAGGCTGTTCTTGGGTATAGTAGGTTAACAAGTCGGAAGGTTTAGAGCATTATCTAAATCTCAACTTTGTTTCAGTATCTCAGATCTTGCGTGTCGTAATGACCATAGGCGTCGGCCACTGCAAGAAATTTATTAAAATTATTTAATGTATGCCCACATGATATCAGTTCAATGAATTATGGTTTTTCATTTGACACCTTGGTAATCACCATGCGTACGAGCATTCAAGAGTTTTATTAAAATGTATACCCACGTAATATCAGTTTAATGAATTATGGTTTTTAATTTGACATCTTGGTTATCACCATAGGCGTACGAGCATTCAAGAGTTTTATAAAAATAATTTCATACTAACCCATTTCACTATTTATTTTCCCATGTTTATCCCTCAGTCACATAAAGATAAAAATGTCATCAAATACAAAGAAATGATCAATGTAGGTATAATGCCAATTTGAATATATGCTTGTGCTAATAAAAAATTAACTTTTTAAACTGCAAGGAATTACAATATCACTTATCCGCTAATATTCCGGACATTCTATCAATTTTCTTCATCAGAACAATGCTTCTAAATATTATCGGGATATTAATAAGAGTTTGTGTTTTTCTTTATAATGTATTTTTATTAGTAACGTGTTTTCTTTTTAAGAATATTTGTCTGCTTCTATCAGTGTGAGTGCCAATTTTGGTTAAGCCAAAAAGGATGAAAACCAAAAAAACCAGTACCTTAACTAAAGTCATTGATTTAGGAGCTAAACCCGTTTATCTAATGCTACTACTATTTTTTAAAAGGTAGCAAAATACAAGATAATAGGAACATGGGTATAATTTCAGACAATTATAGGTATATTACACGACTTCAATGGATGTTTTTGTTTAAATACTGTTTGAAAAATGAAATAAAAAATTTTTCGAGATTATCAACTATTTAGTGGCAATAATATTAATAACCAAAAAAATTTCCATTATAAAACAAAGCGTTTAAATATCAGCGAGATAGAAATAACATTTTTCACTAAGTAATTTTAATAAAAATAAATCAGAAATTAATAAAACAGGACTTAAGATTGAGGGGTAAAAAATACTTTAAAATGTTAGAGCTCCATATTTACTGAATATCATCTGGAAGGTACCATATATTTTGGTTTAAGGAGTTAAGTTACTATTTAATTCAAATTTCTCTCCATTTTAGAAGACGAGGAACATCCAGGCACCAGAATCATCTGTTTTACGGTGTTTTTACTACCTCTTCGTTCCATTTTTTGAGGTCTTTCTTATGTCTTTCCATCTGTTTATTTTTCATGTTCATATCTTTATATCATTGTAATCTTCTAAGTAATATGTATTTAAATTATCTTGACTACAAACCACTATATTACCTGTAACTGCAGAAATTATTTGATGATAAGAAATTTGATTACTGCCATTATTTGTTCCTTCTTTTATTCATTTATTCATTTATGGCCAGTTTATGATATAAAATATATGTAAGTACTAATAGGTACTTATATAGCATCGTTTAGGTGCTATTCGGATAAAGAAATCAACTGTGGTATAAACGCATTAGTATATCGTTATATTGAAATATTATTTTGGAATTATTGTCAAATATGAGAGCTTTACATATTAGCAGATCATTAAAATTTTAAATGAGGTTATTAACACGTTAGTTTTAATATCTTATTTTTTGCCTTCACTACGAAGAATTATTTGAACTTGGTCCAGAATCAACGCTAATCATTGAATGTTATGTTTAAAATATGCAAATTAAACTGTTTCACTTTAAATGTTAATAAATAATTGGAAACATTGCTGACGGTTCAATAATTGATTTCAATTTACAAGTATTTACAACACTAAAAGCTATGTCTTCTAGATCACTGAAGAAAGTAGTCCGAATAGTGTTTGTCGGTTTTTATAATAATAATATCTCCATCCCTCATTCTCATCTTAGAGCCCGGAAGTCAGAGACTTGTATGAGAGAGGGAGCCGCATATTATTATTTTGAGGCCCACGAGTGCGCTCAGGATCGACTTACGACGTTATAACTTTAACTACCATTTAGTACGAGAATATGGGGAACCTGGAAAACCTTATTAATTTAAGTATACAGTAGATTGTTAACCATTTATACTAGTTAAGAACGCTACCAACCTTACACACAGATTTAATATTGGAGCAATTAGAAAAAGTTGACAACGGTGAGATTCGAACCGTCGTCAACCGCGGAGAATTATTAAAAACCTGACGTCTTTAACCGCTGGCCACAAAGCTTCTAATAATGATTTTTATTATGCTTATTGTATTATAATTAATTGTAATAATTAATAATTATAATTTTATATAATTAATTATATCATTATTACTATTGTTAGTGTTTTTGGGCATTATGCACTTCTCAGTTTTTCCCTGGTTTATATTTGTTGTAGACGGATAAGTACCAAGTCTATCAAAAAATTATTTTCGGTTTAGGAACGACCTTGTTATATTGCATGTATGAAGAAATATGGCTGCTTTTTGTGAGTGGATATGTATGCTTTCTTCAACGTTACGTTGAGTGAGGTGCTTTATGCATCAGAGGGGTGGTACTTGTCACCGACCTAATGAATGTTACAATTTGCACTTCGTTACACAGTGAGGCCATAAAGTCCCGCATACCTAAATTCATTATTTCAAAAACGGTAAAGTTGGTGATAAATCGCTGGATGCGTCGGTTTTCTTATATTTTTGCACTTGCTTTATATATATTAAATTTTTTACAGGACAACTCAATGAAGCTACGTCGATATAAACTTTAATATTTTAAATGGAACACCGAATACTGTTTTACATATTTTGAAAGAACGGTTTTAAGTACAAAAATAACAGAAAATCGACGTGTCCGAGATATTTTCAAACATTTTACCGTTTTTGAAACAATGAATTTATGCGGGACTTTATGGACTCACTGCATATGTTTCGGTTTCCATATTCGTTCAATTTCTAATGCCAGTTGTTGATATTTTTCTTTCCTTTCTGTTTATTTTTTAACTATATCTTTGACAGATACAATTGCCATGTCCATGATATAGGTGAATCTTTTTATTTGATCTTGAAGTGTTAAATTTGGTCTATTATGAGTTACCGTTTTATCAGTTTGTAAGGTCCCTATATTATTTATAACATTTGTTTTGTAAGATAGTTGGTGGTAAATGTTAGAAGTACGCTTGAGACTCCGATATTACAGGTGTTAAAAATAACGACAGTTTATCAATTTTATTTATTAATTTAGTCAATTATTTCTTAGTAATATTCATTATTAACAGTTTTTCAGTTCAGTTCTCTCATCATTAACATTCATTATTCATTATTAACAGGTTAGCAGTACTTTCAGATGGTCCTCGGGTAAGCGGTAGTGCTTTGAATGATTTCTCCGGGTCAAGATAAAAATATACCTAAAAGTCGTTATTATTATTTATATTATTATTAAAACAGTCTTGTGAACGTTTTCATTTTGCATTAAATAAGAATTACCAATAAAAATGCCCAACGCGCTTCATTGACGTTACCAGTGACGCTCCTGATATATGATCAGGGGTCGCCAACCCGTCGGTAAGTTAGATACCTGCTGTACGACTCAACTGGAGCAATCAGCCGCTAATTGTGCAATTCAATAGTCACGTCACGAAACAGAAGACAGACTTACTACTCTAGATATCACACAAAGGAGGATGAATGGATTTGCATATTATTTAGGTTTAAAATATCATTATAATGAGTATATAATTATCTACTTACAACCCTGCGTTTTCTTCTTTATTGTTGAGTAGGTAGTTTTTTTATATCAAAATGTATTTATGTGATTTAAATTGTTATATGGTTCAGTTAATCTTGTAGACAGTCGTTTATTTCGCAATTGTTGAATACTTTACAGTTACAAATATTATTAATTTCTTTTGCAACACAGTACTGGGATAGGCAAAAATTCAATTTAGAACTAGAATAGAATCAATGAATATAACCATAAGAAATTACTACATTTAAGGAAGATTTTTTTTAAGAATTGAAGTTAAAATAATTGTTATCTTTTAGATAAATTTGTATTCCCTTATGTTTCTCCTACCGGCATAGAATGTTTGTAAGTATGTATTAAAAAAAATAATAATAATAATAATAATAATTATTATTATTATTATTGTTATTATTTTTATTATTATCATTATTATTATTATTATTATTATTATTATTATTATTATTATTATTATTATTACTATTATTTTGGATAATTTAAAGTAGAGTTCAATATATTAAGGCGAGTATTAAGTGCTTTCTATAATTTTCTTGTATCTTTTTGCATATAATTTTACTTGGCTGCTTTACTTGGGATTATAGATTCCCAAGTTCAAAACACTGTTTTTACATTTATTTTATTTCAAGGACGTTTCGCCGACGGTCGTCACCTTTTTCAACTCTAAAAATTCATTTATATGCAATTTTATTCGACATACCACTTATATAGATATATATTTAAGTACAATAATACCGGAACAATATAATAATCATGATTAGGTATTTATAATATTTATAATACATGTTCGTATTAGATTAACCATGGTCGTGTTATTAAAACTAAAAGCTTTTAACTTCCATCACTAGTTTTCGTGACAAAGTCTATTTCTAAAGGTATTTTCCATGGGATTTCTTTCTGCATGTCATATGATATTATAGGTGTTATCTTAATGCTAAGAAGGCTGTTTGTATATTGATCGAAGTATTGCTGGTGTTTTTATTATACAGTCTGTCCATAAAGTAACCCCCCTGCTAACTTTTGAACGAATCGAGATTTTTTACAAAATACAGGGTGAATCATGTAAAATGAAGTTGATTCTGATGATAAATTCAATTCTTCAAATTCAAAGATGGCGCCACGGGCGCTGTCAACTCAATTGTCAAGTGTCAATTTTTTTTAAGGCGTGAAAATACTATTTAGGCAGTTCTATTTAGGCACTATCATTTATGGTGTATCTGAATATTATGTTTAGAACCTACTTTTGATTTTTTCAGGGGTTGAACAGAGTGTGCAAGTTTAGGTACCTAAAGGTAGGGGTAGGTTTAGGTTATTTACCAAATAGGTACTTTACTTAGTGTAATGCAGTGGCGTAGACATATTTTGAATAGGTTATCTTAATGTCTAAAATAAAAATAAAACTTTGATGTAAGTTATAAAGTTGTATTTTTTAAATATACTTACTTATAGTTATAACAATAATAATAATGATAATATCTCTACCCCTCATTTTAATCACAAGAATTAGCCTGATGATTTGAAGCTTGTGCGGAAAAGGGGTGGCTTATTATTATTATTATTACATCATTACCAGGATGGTTGCCAACCCGTCCCTGCGAAAAAGCCTTATCCACGTGGACTATTTAATTAAAAATTGTTTGGTGGAATAGGGATTCGAACCCACGACCTCTGGGTTAACTTACTGAATTTTAAATATTGCTGAAAAATTTGTAAATACCATGTACTTGCATTTGTAAAAGTGAGCGTTTTCTATAAAAAGTTGTCAATTTATATAACTATCATGTGCATGCATGCCTTTCATGTATTGGAGTTGTTTCTTTGGACCAACTTTTTACATTTTAACACAAGGAGCGAGCCTGTTATATGAATTATGAAAGAGTCCCCGCTAAATTCGAGAGGCTGACGTGTTTGAATGGTGCATACCGTAACCCTTGTTCCAGGTATGTCCAGTTCTATGGTTACGTAGCTCTCATTTAGCGTTAATCGTATTTATTTATTGATAGTTTCCTTTACGTCTGAATTTATGGATGAAAATGTATGGACAACTTTACTTTAATAAAAAAAAATATAATATATTCAATATCTACGCACGCAACAAAATTCTCAGTATATTCTTTAATTCGCGATATCTTAAAATCTATCAGATAAAGATATATGTGACGGTGACGGTATCAAAATAAATGGAATGCTACTCTATTCTACTCACACCTTTCATTGAAACCACACATCCATTCTTTGGAGTAAATTTGTTCTATCTAACGCACCACTTAAAATTTTTGCTAAAAACAAATAAAGGAAGGACATACATGAAACATAAATAAACGGTTGATTTTGTACAAAAAGAAAACACATTTTAGGGTTAAAAACCCAAAGAAACTTCAATTGCTACAAAAAATATAGGTTATTCAATTTAAAAAGTACATACTTTTCCGCACGATTCTTTTGAGACACCCTATATATGTTCACAGTTTCTTTAGGGATTACACCACCTGTAAAATAACAAAAATCAGGAAACCAGAACCGGCAGTTCTGCTTTTTGTTATTTTATAGGTTGTGTAAGGGGCAAGCCGTCGTAGCAACTTGGCGTTCATATTATCGATATGAGCGCCAAGCAAGGTAGGCCGCGGTTAGTATTTGGATGGGTGACCATGCAGGGAAGACCGTCGGCGCTTGCCCGCATCTTTTAGTGGCCTGTACGTCGGTGAATTCACAGAAGCTATGCAAATTTAGGCGAGATTTGCGTAGAAGACGTACCATCCCTTGGATAGGATGTAAAGCCGGAGATCCCTTGTCTATGAAATGATAGGCAAGTAAAAGATCCCTACCCTGCTATAGAAAGTAGGGGTTCGGCAAAATTTCCAGGTTGGGGGTTGCTCGTCTCCTGGCGTCGGTGATTGGCCTTAGTCGCGGAAATAGGCCGACGTTAAATAAACGAAAAAAAAAAAAAATAGGTTGTGTAATCCCAAAAGAAACTATGAATTATGAAAACGCACCACAAATAAGTTACAGACATTACCCTGTATATGTATTACTCATTATTACTCAAAATATGCCCAATTGACGTTGATATTTGTTCACATTTATTTCTTACAACTCTATGGTATGTCCTAATATATTTAACTTTAGAATCTAATGCTTATTACTTTCTGAACATATCGTTAGTTGCCATTAAAATACCTACTCAGTGACATTTAATTTATGAGAGTTTTTGTAGAACAGAACCTATTAACATTTTGCTAACGGTATTTCAAAACCCAGTGGAAAAATAAATATTTGTAGGAATATTATTTAAAGTAGGTATGGAGTACAAATTATTTGTAATAGAAAAAAATATAATTTTAATACCAAGAAATATTACTTTTATAATACAAATTCAATTAAAGTCAAGTAGTACACCTACAGCAGAGCTGATATTTTGCTAATATTGGAAATATGAAATGACTATCTTGACCTTTTACATATACATAAATATTTCAAGGATAAGGTGATTTCCTATATCTAGTAAATAGTTTCCAGTTTGATGTTTCCCCATGTCGTGTAAGAAATTATACCTAACTGTTTATAGAATAGTAATTTATTGAAAATCTATTTTGCATATTTTAATAGTAATGCAGCAGAGTAAAAACTCCAGGCTAAAAATAAGTGTTATTTCAATGTCTAGAACTTTGTTTAGCTACGGGCTAGAACTACTTCTCATATAAAAAGTATGTTTCAGTCAGCTTATAGAGGTAGAGGGCAGACCTAGTGTTCATTTTCTAAAAATGTATGTGTTATTGAAAAGCATTAAATTTACTATTAAGTATAAGTATATAAACATAAGTATTTATGTATATTAGAGAGTAAAGATACCAAATGCTTAGTGTGATAGTGCTACTTTACAAACTGCTTTAAAAAACAGCACAAATAGACAATCAGACATAAGAGTCACTGACGGCTCGAAATGTCTACCACACTATCTACTAATAATAATTAAGATTCCAATGTATCTAACTTGAACGGATAAGCTATCATTATACCATATGTATTGCTCTTAAATACCAATTTTATTATTACAGTATCATATACTCTGCGAAACAATAATCGCTACTGAACTTAGACCTGGGCTCAAAAATCATATAAATTTTTTGTAACACTAATAGTACACATGGGAAAGTTAAATACATGTAAAATTATATGTCTAGTAAACTAGGTACAATCAGAAAAACGTAGCCGGATTCAGCTATTTAAAATATTAAAAATTTATGTATCCTTAGTTCAATAACTGAAAACAAAGTAAATGAAATAGCAAACACTAAGACAAGCTAACTGTTGTTTTAAATTATTAGCACCTGTCTATTTTTGTTTTAAAATTTCTTTCTAATATTAGTATTGTTAAAGCGGAGAAATTTGGAAATCCCGACTCGTTATTCGTTCGCGAATTTATATAATTGGTTTTAAATTTATTCCATGATAAATTTAAATTCCTCAACATTTTTATAGCTCTTAATTAGGATATTAACACACACAGGTGCCGCTGGTACACATAATTTCAATGGTAAAAATCATGTTTCAATAGCTATATCTCATTTTGATGAAGAAATTTTACATTAATAGTAATACAACCTTTTTATAATTCAATTAGCAAGTTAGTAATTTAGATATTAAAGCGAAATGTATAGAAACTAAAGAAATTAGAAAGAAGAGACTATTTATAAATGTGAAAATAAAGCCATAAATGTTTGTAAAACTTTAAGGACTGTCTTAACCCATAAAATGTAGTGTGTCGGTTACATATAATATGAATGAAAATATATCCATGTTAAGAAGAAAGCCATGTGTTTGGTAGGGAGAATGAGTGAACATATTTAAAAATATTCTCACATTGAAACAAACAGTAACGATAATCATCTAAAGAAAGGAAGTAATATTAAGTACTGCTTGTTGACAATAAAATTACCGAGGTGTATTCAACAACTACTGCATGGATATGAATTTGAATGGCTTAATAAGAATTTTGATTTATTGTATGGTTTTGCATTTGCATGTTTCTCACATGGTTTCTCCACGAAGAAAACCAAAGCCTGTGTCAGTAGCAATTTATAAAAGATATTTTACGCTTTTTATTTTTGCATACCGATTTTTTTTTTCTAATGCACAAGATAATATTTGTTTTCCAATTTCCAATACCCACTTATTGGCTTGTTATGTTTTATTTCATCATTTTCAATATTGAAAACACTTTCAAAAATTTCAGGCGAGTGGACAATTAGGCATTGAAAAAAAGACCTGTAACTTTACAAGTTACAGGTCTTTTATGATAAGGTATTTTTATGACAGGTATTTATGATAATATTGTAATTGTATGCTTATCTTTAGCCTACCTATAAACATACATTGATTTAGTTATGGAAATATTTTTAACTAAAATCAAGACGGCGGTATATGTTTCATTTTCATCCTAAATCTTTGGATTATGAATTTATGTATGAGTACTTATTATATGGCAAAATTACTCAAAGCGGTGTTTACTGAAAGTTAATTTCGTTGGTTGCGTTATTATTAAAAAAAGTTAAATTATTTTAAACGGAATACCCTGAACATTTTTTATTTAGAAAAGCAATCGGTTTTAAAAATGTTTATATAAATATGTATGTTATACACCTCTTTAAAACATTGATAAATTATATCAAAGTTTACAAAATATATTATAATTATTCAATGACATAAAAGATTGATTTAATAATTGATGAGGATTTTACCCGTCTGGAGTTGCTGCTCATCATAAAATTGAAAATTGAAAATAGACGAGATTCTTGCAAACCAGTCATTTCATTTGTATCTATGTGTGCACGAACATAGTGTTGATTATTAAAACATGTGGCTTCCGTGGAGTGGTAAATCAAGTGAAGAACAGCCGAAGCTGGTTCAGATACAGTGCTAAAATGAAATTTTAAAGAATTATATTACATTCTGTTAAAATCGAGGAAGACACTTATCTCAAGATGCTAAGGAGATTATAAAAAATGTGTACAGAACTCTCCATGAGCGTGATAGCTTCCGCTTCCGGACTTATTATATTATAGTATATTCAATTCCATAGAACACATATTATGGCATCAATTAAAATCTTGTTTCAGAATATATCACGTACTACAAATGATAGTGTAATGGATCCTATTCTTAGTGAAGTGAACAAAATGTCTGTGAGTAGCTGAAAAATTGTGTTTCACATATTGAAACTGTGAAGACTCATACATTAATGTTGGGAATACTACAGAAAGATGTATTATTAATATGTGATGAAAGTGATGAAAAACTGAATTAAAGACAATTAACACATATGTTTGTACTCACAGGTTTAGTGAGTACAAAATAAATGAGTTATAAATATGTATCGACTTAATATGGCGAATTTAAAATTAATGTGTCGTGAATATAACACAAGTATTTCCCTATGTTAGTAGTGGTGAGAAACATACAGTAGTGCCCTCTACTGGTCTTTGTTAGTATCCGTCTGAGACAATTTTTGTAGATTCTACAAGACAATCCTACTTATTTATTTGGAGGAGATGCCGAAAAAACTCCACAGGCAATGTGCCTTAAGGGGCATTGAATTACTGAGTAATGCAATGTATACTATGTATAGACAATATATGTAAGTAGTACAATGTATAAATGCCGAAAATAACTACATGTGCTCCGACGGGCCATGTGCTCCGACTGGCATGCATTACTCTGACTAATGCCATACATACCAGTCGGTCACATTGGCCGCGGAGTAGTTGTTTTCGGCATCTCCTTCAAATTAATAAGTATTTCCCTATTTAATTTTAGCCTAACGTAGTTAAGTTAAAAAATAACTTGCACCATTATGAAATATTCATTCCAGAAAAAGAGGAATTATGATGGGTTACGGTTGCTAATGAGAAGTAATTAGCTATAGCTTAAAATTTTGTAACATAACTATCTACAACATGCATATTTAAACAGTCATATAAAAACTGGCTGACCAGGTTTAGAAATAAATGTGCCTTTTATATTGTGCATTATAAATTTACTAACAAATAAGAAGGTATAAATATCCAAATTAACAGTGGCAGGCTGAGGTCAATGTTTACCTACAAATTAAAAAAAAATAACTTAAAATATTAGATACCACAAATACATTACTGTAAACAACCATATGAGATATGAGGTTTTCTGTAGTACTAATTAGTAAAGACGGATTTATTTCAACGGCCTTTACAGTGGGGATATGAAATCATTCATAGGCATGGAAGTTATTCCAGATATGAATATGCGATTATTATACAAGGTTATCATAAAGTAGGGGATATATTTCAGCTTATTATGTATTTTTAACAAATTAAGTAAGTGATTCAATCAGAATCACCAAGCGTTCCTCCCAATTGTACACAGCATTATTCAGCATTTCTAGTTGAATTGCAGCAATTTGCTACCTAGTAGAGTCTTTTAATTCTTCCAGCGTTGTTGGCCGTGTTCTAAACACCAAATTTTTTAAATAAACCCGCAGTCAGTAATCCGCTGGGTGAAGATTAGGCGATCCTGGTGGCCAGGAATTTACAAAATGTCTGCTTATAACACGATTTTGAAAACAATTCTTTAACTGATTTCAATTCCTTTGTGCTCGTTCTGTATCCGTAAAATGGCATAATCTAATATGCAGATATTGTTCACCAGTAACAATTACAGATACGACCTCTCCATTCTGTATCTGTTCAAAAAACTATTGCCCAATGATAAAATTAGTGAAACCGCACCAAACAGTGATTTTCCTGTCTGAAGACCTTCCTGAATGATTTCATGTGGATTATCTGTTGACCATATTCGATAGTTTTGAGTATTGACTCCACCATTTAGAGAGAAATGGGCCTCATCTCACTAATAAAATACGGGATAACCAATCGGGTTCAATTTCCATCTGAGCCAATATTTGCAAAAAAAAATCATACCTGATAGGAAAATCTGCATAATTTAATTCAAACAGCAGTTTAAGTTTATAGAGATACATTTTTAGGATTTTGCATAAAATTTTCCATACCGTGGTGTATGGCATTTGCGATCGTTTTGATATCGCATTCACACTACTGACTGCTAACGGATTAGTGTTGGCGGTGTTTTGATTTTCCCGAAGAACTTCTGCAACTGGGACATCACTAATCCTTGTTCTTCTTGATCTCGGTAGGTCAGTTACAGACCCTGATCTTTCAAATTTGCTAATCAAATTACGGTACGCTTTCATTTGGTAGGACCCTGCTCTCAAACCCAATTTCGTACAAAATCTGCGTAATTAGCAGTGTAATTCTTGCCGCATTCCTAATAACATTGTACTAAACCAATTCTTGTTTGTAAATCCATGTTATTAAAGTTTCAATTTACGTTTAAGAGAGTTTTATTTTGAGAACAATTCTCTAAATCCCAATGATTAGGTGTGACGCTTGGTTCAGCAGTTGACACGACAACCCTTTTGTTTTCCATATATACAATACAAGCCAATTATTGAAGCAACTAGATTCCATTTACTTTTTGCTACTAGCCTGATTTCTTAAAATAATATAAGACTTTAAAATATACCTTGACCCCATATATCTGACTTCCAATGATGGAAAACACGCATAAAGCTATTTCATTAGAGTTAAATCTATATAATAGTCCACACCCCACAATAACGACAGTGAGAATTAACCCAAAGTTCCATCTTGTACTAATTAGTAAAATCTTCGAACAAAACAAGTATAAAACAAGTATAACATGTGAACTAAAATTATTTTTCGTGAATTACTTTCCCAAATAATTAACGTGTTCCACAGTAGACACTCTGAGAAATTAATTAGAAGTTCAAGCTCCGTCTACCGTGCATACATACATATATGCATAAGAGATCACCGAATAATCTGCATTTTTAAGTTTTCGAAAATGCTGCGGGACTAGTCTAGTGCTCCGTGTGTGGCAGTCTCTTCCATTAATTAACTTAATCTCCGTTGTATCTCTCGTCCACTCATTACATCTAACTTTTTGTAAGATCCTAGTTAGCCATGCAAGGGAACAGGTGATTGTTCACGACATAAAAATTCATTTTGTCAAGCCGAGGTCTTGCTACGAAGAAACGAATACAGTGGACTGTTGATAGTTAACAAAAAAACTACATGACACATTAAGTAACACTTCATCAGCATAATACTCATCATACTCTTCTTTATTTCTAAATACCTATTTGTCTTCGTACTCTGCCTTTATATAAACTGGTTTAATAGGAAATATTTTTGTTCTATACTGAGTTCTAAAATTATTGAGGTACTGCACTAAAACACTGTACACACTCGACGCGCGTTTCGCCAAGCAAGTTGGTATCATCTAAAGATGATTAAAACTAAACCTATGACAACGCTGTCCCTATTTATACCTAAACGTTGCCACGGTTCAGTGAACCAGAAAATCCAAAATCCATATCTATTCCATATGATCCTCGCTTCACCCGTAGTTTTCGTAAGGTTTTTAAAAATATAAGTAATGTCAGAGTGGTTTATTCATTGGTAAATAAACTACAACAACTTTTATGCAATCTAAAGGATACAATACAAACTAAGGAAAAGTCGGGGATTTACGAAATTAGCTGTAAAGAGTGGAATCAAGAGTATACTGGACAAACTGAAGGTCAATTCAAACTAGATTCAAGGAACATATGGCTCATCACAAATAGGGTGGTAGAACAGATAAGTCTAGTGTCGCCCAACATGCGTTTGAGAACAATCATAAGATAGGTAGCAATTTAAGACTAATTAGGAATGTAACAAATTCCAGACAGCTGAATGCATTTGAGAATTTGGAAATTGCGAAGTGTAAAAATGGTATGAATAGTAACAAAGGGCCAATTCCGTACAGCCCGCTTTATTAACGGGTCACTGAACCGTGGCAATAGTTCAGGTATAATTAGGACACAGTGTTAGCATAGGTTTAGGTGCAGTATAGTGTTTTGGTGTTATGTGGCAAACTACGTAAGTGAAAACTACAAGCTGTTGGTTGACATAAAGATATGTCAAGAAAAACCTGAAACAAATTATGCAATTGATAGGAATTTGAGAAATTAATGGAACACAAAATGTAGTAAAAATAATAAAGCATAAAAAATGAGTCTACTATAAACGGAGGAAGGATCGGGTATCCAATCCAAGTGGAGGTTTTCTCTAAATTGTTGAACTATTATTATCCTAAATGAAATAATGAATTTATAAAACTGTATCTTGCTTTAAGGGATTAATTTAATTAACAGACGTTTTATTTCCGTGCCAAAAATTGTTGTTTGAAAATAATTTGTTACATATCCTTGTTCGTCCGCAGGGATCAATGTCTGTATGTAAACAGTGTCCATTGACTATGTTTTAAAGAATAGACAAACACATGATTAATACCTGCACTGTTATTTCTTGGCTTGGGTGAACCCAGCTAGTTTGTTGTCTTGTTTATTTATTCATTAATCAAAAATGGGGTCAAATATACTGATTCAAGTAATCATTTTTGTTATATCAAAGAGTCTGTTACTCTTTGAGTAAAAGACTTTAAGAGTCCCTGGATTTGTGCCGCCCAAAAGGTTGTATCTCCATCAAAATATTGCTTCGCGATCGTGCACTAAAGGCGGATTTCTACTTTTACTTATAAACTTTTCAGATGTTCCATTTTGGCCAACAAAGAATTTAGTCACCAGTAATTCTGATAATTGAATATTCAAAAATCGTAATGTAGCTAACAAGTTGCAGGTACATGAGTAGGTAATAATCCGAATTCCATAGCCCATCCATAATAACATTACTACATCATATATTAGTCGTATACTGCTTATTATCGTGCATGGCGGTAGTTTTATGCGATTGGTTTCAGATAACTTCCTAGTTAAATGCTAAACGCCTACTTAAAAGTGGTTGCAGATGGGAGTATGTAAAATGCATTCGGTAAAGTTTATTTAAGTAGGTACTTATTTTAACAGCTACAGGCGAAGAATGTCGAAGTATTAATAAACTAATTATTGGGTTAAATATTATAAACATTTCGTGATTTCATATAGGTACTTATATCATTCGGATATATTTTATAATGTAAAAAATAATTATTGGAACAGTAGTAGATGTGGATGACTTCTAATTTTTCCATTCCACTTCATCTCTAGGTATAAATAAAATTCTAGAAAATCCTAGAAATAAAGAAGCTACAAAATATTTTATATATTTCGGAACATACAAAATAAAGAACATGTATACAGCGTGGTGATAAACTTTGGAACAAAATTCATAACTTTTATCCTGAGTGATTTAAAGAAATAGCGCCGAGAAGGGTCGATTTTGCTGTCGGAATGGGCATCTTTTAAGATGATTCACTTTGATACAGGGTGACCCAGAAAAGCTGAACGGCCAATAAATTTGTTTTTTCTTATAGAACATCCTGTATATTTTTCCATATTCGGATACAGCTTTCTCTTACGAATATAGTGATGTAAGTTTGTAGTGGCGAGATACAGTGAAATACGCAGTAGTGCCCTCTTTGGGTCTTTGCTACTACCTGTCTGACAATTATTGTCTAATTGACAGACAGATAACGATCTGCTCATATATATAATACTACTATATCGCGTATTTCCTATGTTAGCCCATAAGCGGTTTCTCCGAAAACATTAAAGGACAACAGATATAGTGCTACACTGTGCCAGAGACCCTTTGTTCGATTTGCGCTTGCGCAGATTTTGTCGATATCCATGGTTACGGAAGCTGACATATTGTTTATAGGTTGACAGACTTTCCAATTTTCAACTTTTTTTTAAAAGAAGTCGGTAGACAGAGATGCAGTATTTATGCTGCATGCTTATTGGATGTCGCGAAATTCGTGCGAATGCGCATATTTGACTAAGGTACTCGCGATAAGGATAAAGATTGTATGTCGGCACCGTGATGTTTTCGGAATTTTTGGGCCACTACCCGCGGTATAGTAGTATTATATATATATGGATCTGCTTTTCTGCAGATGCCATTACAGCTACCTCTATTGTCTTTGAGGAAGACAATCCTACTTATTTGTTTATTTGAAGATGCCGAAAACATCTACTCCACGGCCAATATGCCCCGACTCGCGTTGCATTACATCAATATCTCCATGGATGTCGTCACATCCTTCATCAAGACCAAATACCAGACAATGACCGGTTTCGATCTTATTATGATCTCGTCAGATTGCCATAGGTATCGGAATCGATGAATGATCTGGCGACGTGATTGCCTAAGGGGCATAGTGAATGTTTGTAGTGGCCAGATCATTCATCGATTCCGATACCTATGGCAATCTGACGAGATCATAACAAGATCGAAACCGGTCATTGTCTGGTATTTGGTCTTGATGAAGTATGTAGCGACATCCATTGAGATGTTGATGTAATGCAACGCCAGTCGGGGCATATTGCCCGTGGAGTACCTAGTTGTTTTCGGCATCTCCAAATAAATAAAAAAATTGGTTTGGTCTCCAAAGGTTTGATGGGTCTATCTCAAATAACAGAAAATAGATACAAAAGTAAGTAACTAACTTCTAATCATTTTCTTTCGTTTCAGTAAACAGTTTCAACATTGTGCGTAACATTGTACTTTTTACATAAATACTTTTCGGGCTCGTATAGCAGCTTGATTTGGAATCAGAAGTAATAAGTTAGTGTCATATTGTCATTTGAGTGGAATTTTTTTAGTGAAAATAGATATGTAGAATCTTTTAAAACGGATAATACTCGGGATAATATAAAGTAATAAGATCATTCGACAAAATATTTTACCAGAAAACTAAAAGCTTATAAAATTATATTGTATAGTAATATAATTAATATTACTATATAAGATAATAAAATTATGTATGGTAATATTACGCTCATTATTACTACTTAATACAAGCAGCTGTATCATTTTAATGAAATAATTTTCCTTGCATACTCTACAGAAGTAGCAGCCTTCAGGTAGTAATGTTTTGCTGCATATTACAATAGAAATGAAAGTCGGAAAAAATATTTTGTTATTACGTCAGTACAAAATTGTTTGTACTTTATATCCTTCATCTTGACTTTTGAAACTCTTGACTTTAACCGCAATCTTCAAACAATATCATGGTCTAATGCTTTTGCTCTTTTTGTTTTGCCTTGATTAAATTCAATTTTTGCTATGTATACCTACTCGGGACCTTGCCACTGAGCTTGAAGATAAAAGTTCTTTTACTTAATTGCATATGAAAATTCTAGAATCGTTTTGGAATCGCAATTATTATATCAAATGTAAATAAAAAATGAAGAGCCAGTAACCACATGTTAAGGTAACCAAAATATGTTATTTTATATGCGGAGGAATTGAAATCGGTCTAACTGATGGGTATTTGGTGTATTATATTGGAATAGAATTACCTCTGATGCCAGTAACCTCTACATCAAACATATTATAGCTTAGAGACCGCTAGTGTGCAAAATTGCTGACTTTCGTTGATTTATTTCAATCTTTCCGATACGTCGTAAAGTTTTATACCTATCCTGTCCATTTGTATACAGGATGTATAGTACTATTTTCTGATCCTCTCTTACGCAATAGTTTAATTTGAACTATTGTAACGGCTGATACTAGAGCTAATAGCTGATTCAAAGTTTTGTTGTACAACTTCCAATACTTGAGTTCTTCTATTTTTGGGAGCACTCGCCCAAGCATTAGGTGAACATTCAACTTCAAATTGCTAATTTTATCTAAATTTTATAAACAATAGCAATATAAACAATAATATGTAGTTTGTGGTAAATTCAGAGCTTGAATAACATTTGTTTGATGATAAATATCTGTGATGCCGTGATTGGTATATTTGTCTCTTTATATAAACAGCTTATAAATCAGTCTGTATCTCACGTTTGCCTTATTAAAACATTTTTTTGTATAAAATGGGGCTAATGACTTACTTGCAGGTATTAAAGCTTATTATGGTTTTTGGAATTAAATGCTAATTGTGATGCCTTGCAGTCCTTCATGTTTCTAAATAATACTACACTGCCAATTAAAATCAGTTGCCGTTTTTACCGTATTGTGAAAGCAAAAAAGTTAAGAAGACATTTTAAGAATCAGTTTCCATTGAGAAACACTTAATTAGCGACCCGTTGCCAATTTAACACTGAGACGGCTTTCTTACTCAAAAATATCTTAAATGCTTTGACATAGATAATGAAACCTAGCTTTATTGTAGTAAATTGCACCTAATGGCTTTAAAGCATAAACGACTATTCGTGCAGCACAAGTCAACAAAAATGGTTACACGCAACTAATCGGTGATACATTAAAACTGATAATTTATGAGTTTAATTAATATTCTTCTAACGATTATTCATGCTCTCCCATAGAGGCCTTTTTTGCTCGTTATAAATTTCTGTTCGATATTCTAAAGAACTGTGTATGTAATATGTGTGGATAATGTAAATGTGTTTGCGAATTACTAAAACTATTTTAAATTCTGACTATATTCGAACTATATCGTAAAAAAAAGACTCAAATAATAATTATAAAATAAAAACAATCAGAATAGAAAAAGGCAAATTCATACAGGTCACAAAAATAAGTGTAAATCTGAAAAGTGTAAAGAGAAATCCGAATATACCGGAAAAATGTCAAGAAAAACATTAAAATATGAATAAAAATAAAATAATTAAATATTCTTGGGCATAAATGATTGCAAAGATTTGTAAAATATATAAGGACCGGTACTATAAAATTACAAAGCTGATGGAATTAGCTGGTGGAACGAGAACTATACTATCAGAAACTAAACTTTAGGAAAAGTGAACCATCCACATTTTTGGAGCGCATTGTAACTATTTATTTGTAGCAATATATAGTTACTCCTTTTTTAAGTCCACACAATGAAACGGGCCCACGAAAATTTAATAATATTACAAAATAAATCAACTGTGAATGTGATGATCTAAACAAGTAGTAGGTACATTATACGTGTACTGCAAGAAAATCACTGTAAAAATCAAATGTAATGTGTAATTCAAAATTTAGTTGTTGCCCATCCAATACAGATAAAGTACAGATGAAAAAACTTTGAATATTATTAGATGACTGAATGTATGAGAAAATAATTTATTACAAGAAAATAAATATTTTATTTGCAATTATTTTATAAAATAATAATAATAATAATAATAATAATAATAATAATAATAATATTATTATTATTATTAAATATTATTAAATATTATAAATACAAACATAATTATTAAGTCGGAGACCGAGGGATTCATAATGGCTTGCCAGGGTAGTGTATTTAACACCCTCGTCTATCGAAGCCGATGCAGTCTCGCCCTATATCCATAGACATAACGCGGCTTTACTCTTGATTTACTTGAGAAGTGCCGATTTTATTGGAACTACTCATTTCCCACTTTCAGGCAGATTCGAGCCAATAACCTGATGTAGTCCTTCTCGACTACCAACTCAAGACAATATTTATGATCGAGTTCTCGCCTTCTGCCGAGACCAACGTTGTCTTAAAAAAGAAGGAGAAACAGACGAAATATTGACCTTCTCTTCGAACGCCGCAGACTTCATCCAGAACATATTGTGAAGCTTGCGGTACTTATAATAGGAGCTCTCGGTGGAGCAAGAGAGACACTGCTTTCGGAACAGAAGTTTATACCGGCATGCCGAAATTCGGCAGATCTTCTAGCCGGAAGAATGCAGAAGGCGGTCACTCTGGGCTCATTACGTCTACTCAAGGGGCACGAATTCCGGACTCAGTAATTACACACCCCACGAATGTGGGGAGTAGCTACTGATTACCACCAGCGGCTGACTCTGAGAATCGGTGCTAGGGAACCGGTCGACTGGGTTTTAACAAAAAAATAATAATAAAAATCATAATAATATCAATATTTATTTACTTTAAGTAAAACAGTACGCATGAAAAATATATATTAATAAATAATGTAGATAAATCCGTAGAAAAAGCTACAAAAGCCAAAGGCTTGTGCGTATGTCACACCTATACAAGGAATGCGCCATATATTGTACACAATAGTAATTGTGTAATTACTTAATAAAATAATAATAACAACATTTCTTAAATACATTTTTTCTTTTAGTTTTTATATAATACAAGTACCTACATTTAAATAATAACTATTAAACTAAAACATAAACCTACAGCAATCAAAGTAGAGAGAAAGCTATAAGGACAAAGCTATTTTCAATGAATATTACGGATTGTAGTAATTTTTCGATCTGTCAGTTGATGTATTTGTAACCTAGGAATATTTTGTAGCTATTTTTTAACACGAATATTGTATAAACTCTCCCCATGCAAAAATACCCAGTAAAGGCAAGAACATTTAGTATTCATTTATGTAATATATACGGCATGCAATATACTAGCAAATCCTGCTAGTCTTGTTCTAGTCAATTGCTAGTCAATTTTCTAGGCAATTATATTTATAGAATTAAAGAGCGTCATAAAAAGTTATGTTTTCAGTAAATATAAAATTATTATACATCACATGGAGCTGAAATTATATACAAATGTTCGAGGCACATCATGCTGCACAAATAATTATATCGGTTTATTAAACCACAGGGTATAAATCTTTTTAACGCTGCAGATAATATCCACGAGGTTACTGCAATAATCCTAAGCTCGCATCGTGAGATAAAATGACCTTAGATTGAAATAATGAAATAAACCTTCGAAGTATATTGCAGATTTGATTTCAGCGCTAGAAAACGTTGGGAATCCTAGATTAACCATAATAATTGACGATAATGAGAATATGGGATCATGTAGCGCATCTGAAGTTCATGATTAAGTTTAGTCAGTGTTTCCATATGATGATATCGAATAATTTTCTTCCATAAACAGAAACAAAGATAAAGGTCAAGGTTCGTAGTGCTACTATTTTTATCCGATGTACGAATTTATTTTTGATGAGCATGAAACGTTAAGGTCGTAATACTCAACTACCTTATATAGATAAACTGCAATTTATTTATAATTAGGAGTTGTATTCGCAAAATATGTTTGGATAATATTATAAATATACCATTATTGACGTTTATAGCAGAATGTGTGTTTCGTTAGAAATTTGTATGGATATAATCATACCTACTATGTCTGCAAAACGTGCTGGTTAGTCTTTTTACTCATTGGTGTATTGGTTATAGAATAATACTAAATATTTTAACAAAATTCATGTTTTTGTTTCCATACCTTGGGATCAGCTTTTTAATGACAGTCATAAGTTTCCACTAACTTTAGTGCATAAACCGTACACAATGAGTAACAGGCGCATTTTTTACTGGTTTGAGTTTTAGGTACAATCATCATCTTAAATGTCCAACAAATCACCAATCAAGTTGGCATCATCTGTAGATGATTAAAACTAAATCCATGCTAACACTGTATTTTATTTACACCTAAACTATTGTTACGGTACAGTGAACCGTTGCAACGGCTCAGTAAACCGTTGCAATGGCTCAGTGAGCAGGCTAAACGGGCTGTATGGAATTGGCCATGTCACTATTTTTATTTACACTTCACACTGTCCAAACTCTCAAATGCATCCAGCTGTCTGGAATTTGTTACATTCCTATTTCCTGTTACTGTATTCCTATACAGTAATAAAAAGAAACTTAGTTTTCGACATTTACATATTAGAATACAACATTCAGTATAACTACAAAACCTTCTGACAATACCAGTTTCTAATAATTGCTAATTAATGAATAGAAAATTTGTTCTGCGAAGTTACGACAGTGTTAAATATGTTAAGTTAGATGTGACACTAGGACCAATACAGCCTTATGAAGTAGGGGATACTGAGTCCGTTATGGGAGACAGATTTGAAGTACCTAATTTATTGAAGGGACTCTTCTCACCCTCAAAAAAATATAAAGTAATAAGGCTGATGTAATCTTCCTCAATTCCAATTAAAACAATGACCAAACATATTGATATTCAATCTTCCGCAGCCTTTAAACGAATAATCCGCAGGCTTTAAACGTTCCGATAATCCGAAATTTGTCAAAAATCTTAAAAATCAGAATGTAGTCCGTCCATAAGACCGTCATCCTTAGTTCGCTTCGTCTACTCAAAGTTCCTACATGGATGAGAAGAATACAAAACGCGGTTATTCTGGGATCATTGTGTCTACTCAGGGCCCACGATTTCCGATGGCCAGTGACCCGGTCGACAAGTTTAAAAAAAAATAAATAAATGAATAACAATAATACTATTAATTAGTTCAAAAATCGAAAATAATTGTAGGTGGCATGTTATTAAGTATGTGCTTTTTAATCCTAAATATTATTTAGTGCAAGACTGAGGAAATCCTGTAATATCATTATTTGTTAATGGGACAGTCAAATACCCACCTCGCATCTTCCCATCCTAATTTATATACAGAGTTGATTACCAGCCCATTCTTCGATAAGTCTTATATACGAGTCATAATGTAATTAAAAATTGTTGAATACATATGGAAACGACCCCGCTATCTCTAAATTCAAACAGAAACACTTTAAGCCCTATGGCACCAATCCAGTTCTTCGATTGGATTAAATTTACTAACACATTCCAAGCAGTATTTGGGAATAACCAAAAGATCTATAATTGCATTTGCTGCTGAGTAAGAGTAGTTAGAGTGTACTTTTTCTATAACTCCTTCTATTTCTTGAAGTAATAACGAATAGGTGATGGAGATAAGTTTTCGCATTATTTTGACCCCAGTTTTGTCATATAATTGTGTCAGGAAATTAGTTTTTTATTTTAAAAGAAACCTCCGTAAGTACTTGCATATTTTAAGATATTTACGAAATTCAAACAAGAATGACATCCACATTCGCTATTTGTCATATGGAAGCAAATGGGTTATAACTTCTGCAATTAAATTAAATTCGAAAATATGAAAATCTATTTCACTAGATATAAACAACTTGGAGTAACTCCTGAATTTAATATAAGATATTTAAGGTCTATTTAATATATACGGTTTGAATTTACGATCCTCAACAATCATCTATAAAAATGTAATTTACTCATTGAGTCAAAACATTCATAATTTGAAGTGTGCTGTTATCTTCATTGATACCAAAATAGGTTCAAGATGCAGGTTATTTTACAATGCCAAACCTAAATAATATATTTGAAAATGTAAAATGAATGAATTTATTTGGTATAGTACAATATACACGTATCTTAAAGAGGCAGCTAGCAGTAGTAAATTGATACAACAGCTTAGTTTTCTAAACAAATTTTTAACATGCCCAAAATTATGAAATATTAAGGTGATGATTTGATTTGAATGATGAGAACATTTAGCACCAAAAAAAGCCTTAGATGTAACATAGACCACAATAGACCACATGGTCGCTGTGGAGGGTCTGGTTTTCGGCCCACTCACTTTTGAACCTAGATGTAAGATAACACGGAATCAAAAAACGTATTCCTTTTATCAGCAGCAAATTCTGATAACTGTCTACTTCATCTCAATTAGCTGCATTAAAATAAAATATATTTAATACAATAAAATATCAGGTTTATACATTTACCATTTAGTTTCTATACATGTCGAATTTCGCGCTTTGATATACCTACTTTTCTTCAATTTCTTCCTTAGTTTCCAATTATAACTTTTCAGCTCACATTTAGTAATTATGTGTGTGACCATTAATCAAATAATTAAATGACCATTTTTTTTTTAAGTAAACTATTGTGTTCCAGTAACAGTTGAACCTATCAACTACTTTACTAATTTTGCAAAAATTTTGCAAATTTTGTCGAACAAGTATGTACTGATTCTTCCAAATTTGTATATTAATAAAGACAGAGATATTGCTACTAACATTAAGAAGCCATGCTTACTGACACAGGGATATTAAGATATTACCGTTTCTGTAAGAGAGAACCGGCGACTACTCATTAACTCACAACGCAAACGTAAAAACAAACTCAATTAACAAGTTCTAAATAATTATTGTGCGAAATATTCTTGAGAATTCGGCTTTTTCCTGAAACCAGACAGTACAATGCACCGCGTTTCATTTGTTTAATGGCTGTATAATGAATATTTATCTTGATAATTGTAGCGTTATACTTTTTTACGGTCTGGTTTCACCTTAAAAATGTTCCAATTGCACCATGTCGACTTACAGAGTGTCTCTAAAAACGTCTCGATGCGATTAACTTGCAGATGTGTTTGAAATGAAGATTTTCTTTACAGAGTTTTTAATCAGTTATTCTTAATGTTGAAACTTATGCCTATAATTTAATAATTAATGATATATGAAAATCGCTAACACCAAAAGGAATAGAATATCTTATTTCCTATTGAACCATTTTTCGTAGACAAACGAAGAAACAAAATAATTGTTACAATTTAATAATCCTCGGTTACTGTGAAAAAATTATCCACTCATATTTTTTATAAGTAATTATTGGTCTTTTAATTGTCTATGAATCAACTGTAACAACTGCGATAAAATCTGTTTGATTGTTCAGACTGGGAGAAGCTTCAACATGAGATTTAAAGGACATAAAGTTTCCCACAAAGAAAAAACAAAATGAGAAGAATTAAAAATAATGTTGCCAATAACCAAATAAAAATGCCTTCAAATGCTGACTGACTTGGAATTTAATAGCTACTACTTGGAAATACTGGAGTATATTTCTGTACTCCTTAATGTGTGAGGCAACGGAATATAATTGTGAAATTTTAACCAGTATTTTATTGAAAACTTATGGAAAATATACATTTTTACCAAGGAAGGGGCAACTTCCTTAGTAAAGTACTTGGCTATTTCCTTGGTTGTTCTGCATACATTTCATATTATGATCAATTTTAGCCAGTATTATTCTGTTGCGATCAGAACCCTCAACTGATATTGTTTTGGGTCAGAACAGTGACATTTACTTACCAATAATATGTATCATTTATGTTTCGTTATAAAGAATATATGATGAATAATAATAATAAAAGAATAACTTTCACGAGGAGGCGTTTTAACCAAATTCAATGATGTCCACAGGCCCCAAATAGTAGCAACGGGGCGGCCTCTACTGTAGATGTTGAGCACTTTTTGTTCCTCTTCAGAATAAGTATTTAGGATGGTACAAATTTAGAACGAAGTAAGTTCAATGAAATCTGGAATTTGACTCATTAAATTATTCGTAGCAGAATTTAAGACATTATTGGTAATGAGGATGGAAGCGGTGGAGGATACAAATTTCGGCTTGCTTACTTTTAAACATTACCGGAAGTTTTTGAAAATGATTTTAGGGTCAATTCATCCTCGTGTTAACATTCTTTAAATATATTTTTATTACTTTTACTATACCTATCACGCGGCCATTATTATGCTATATCTACCTACTGTTCCATAAAAGTTTTTTTAACGGTAACAGGTTTCTAAGGAGACAAAATATAACTGAAAATAAAATAAAACTGTTGTGTTAGCAATGAACAATGTATTTCTGCAAATAGGCTGATAAAACCATGCTCTGGTTTCAATTTTTACACTGCAAATTGTTATTTACTTTTTGTAATAACAGTTAGTTATTAGTGCACAAAATCATAAACTAGCTGAAATACAGAGATAAGAGCCTAATAGTATAGCGCAGCAGAAAATAAAAATAGGGTAATCTTAATTATATCACATAATAAACTACAATTATTAATAGAAATTGTGCGCGCGTAACCATACTGCGCGCTAATAATTAAAACATTTCAATTAAATTAAGCATAACGCCTGTGACATTTGATCTACGGTGGCAACGGTTGTGTCTCTGTACGGTAATTTAAAACTGGTTTAGTTTTTGTACAATATCTACCGTAAATCTATTTAAATATCCGTTGCTTGATTTCTATGAAATAACTTCATTTAACTACATTGGAACTTGATTGATCCTATAAATTTAAATAATACCTACTACTGTGCGGCAAAATAAATTTAAATTAAGTGCCATTTATGGCTTTTCTTTAACATATATTTCAAAATCAGTGTGCCATATTTAAATTCGAAGTATGATTTTAATTTATTCACTTAAGTATATAAGTTATAATTTGTCATATTTTTAATTTATTAATTATTACTGTACCATCCAAACACGGATAAAAATAGCTTTATGTTGGAAAATTTTAATGCTAATAACTTGGAGAATTTAAAAATTTTGTAAGGATAATAAAAATATTAATTTCAATAGAATAGTATAGAACCCTTCAGTGCTTGAAATAAATCGTGTATTTGATACTTTTTGAATATGTTTAGATGTGTCTATACTTAAGAAAGATGTATACAAGACATCAATAAAATATGGATAAGTTATAGTTCATTAATCAATTATAAAAGTGTGCATGATGAATCATTGGACTTACAAGAAAAATTCGGTCGGGTCATGTAAAATTATTAATGGGGCCGTATTAGAAAAAGTAAAGTTGATGATGGTTCTGAAGATACGAAACCAATTTTAAGACTGTAGTATTATTTGTGACTTATTTGGTTGGCATCAGAACATTGATTTTGTTGATTTTTAATTCAAAATTTGTATAGAAAATGGACGATAATTTTTCATTTCAAAGACTTACCGATATGCACCTTGCTTATGGCGCAACAAATTGTAATGGGAGAAAAGTCGCACGCTTGTATGGACAGAGATATCCGTAACGCCGGCAACCTCGTCATACAACCTTTGCTTCCATCCATCTTCGTCTTAGAGAAAGTGAAAACCTAAAGCGTCCTGGTGGTGGTGGTCGCCTTAGAACAGCTCTTCGATTGAATTTGAAGAAGTTCTACACCATGTGGAGGAAAATCAATCCACAAGTGTTCGTGAAATTGCACAGCAAATGCAAAATGCACAACAGCCACATTTGGCATTATGAAAATCCTCATGTTGTGGTCTCTAGAAGATACCAGCGACGGTTTTCTGTAAACATCTGGACTGGTATTATTGGAGAGAATCTAATAGTTCACTTGCTTCCTGCTCGTTTGAATGCAGTTATTTTCTGCAAAATGTTTTGCCTCTATTATTAGAAAATGTCCCTTTAGACATTAGAAAAAACATGCGGTTTCAACATGATGGGACACCTGCACATTTTGGATGGAACGTGCGCCAGTTGCTGGACCTGAAATTTCCCCGTAACAATTATGTCAATATCCTATCAATGATGAGAGTATATACAAGAATATAAAAATAGATAAATTATTGTCCCTCTATCCCTATCAAGAACACAAATCGATAACATGACGCTGTTTTATATTTTCAATAAAACGCAGAAATCTATAACAGACCATGTTACGAGTATTTTATGTTTTTTAATTAAATACCTTAAAACAAATATTAAAAATAAAATCGATCCGCAGCTCCTGGAAACCTAAAGCTCAATAATTATAATGCTGTGGTGTTTCTAAGATCTAAGATTTAGGATTCTTAGAACTATTCAGGTTTATATTTTATAATATGTAAAAAATTGAAACTGTAATTATATAATTGACCCTCCATTAAATTCAATATCCAGTTAAAAATTATTATGTTGCCAATTAAAGAAACGATTCAGTAATTTATTTAAATTATCGTGAAGGCACACATAGACATAATTTAACGTGAAGAATGCATCTTTAATCTACTCTTTTTACTGCCGTATCATTAGATGTGTGCGTTAAAACACTAAAGTTAATAACTAACGAATTCAGATCGAAAAAATATATTCATTCGCAATAAAATTTGGCGCAAGCCATCATTATAAGCAATAAAACTTGTGAGGAAGAAATGTAATTGTGATATAGAAAGTGCGGTAAATGGCCTTTTATAACATCCTTTTCGTATGCCACATTAATGAACACACTAAAAAACTGGAACAGTTTGTGGTATTTCGTAATGAAGGGAAATTATATAGTTTTCAAGATATTTCATGGCAAAAAAAGTAAAAACATTTTGTAAATGTAATATTAATAACAAAAATTATTGGCCACACGTAAAAAAAATACATATCAAAGAAAGCAATCACGCAGGTAAAACTTATAAAGTAATTTGCCATACAAAATTATATATTAAAATCTCGTTAAACATTTTGAACGTATTCAAATGTAATTTAATTTTTCAAAAATAAAAATGCAATATATTAGTAATTAAATACAACACATGTACCAAATACACTATATCATTCTACAAGGATCAGTGAATAAAAACGTTACATTTGGGTTTGACGGTAGAGTTTGCTTATAGTCTATTACGTAAAATTGATCTTTTCGTAAGCAAATAAGTTACTAAATTTACAAATTCTATTAGCGCGGTAGAAAATAACGCCCATTATCCAATAGTTCGTCAATATTAACTTTTAACCACTTTTTCTAATCACCCATTTTAATGATTTTCATGCTGCCATGCAACTTGCATGATTGCCATGCAACTTATTTTCCGATAATACCACAAAAGTAGACGAAAAGCCAACTGTAGCAATGTTTATAACAATCAGACGAGCTGGAACATAAAAATAGTACGTGTCGCCATATAAATATGTCGACACATATTACCGTATTAGATACAATTTCTGTCCGTCATAAATAATATCGGATGCAATACGTGTCTGATGTATACGGACCTTTAGATTTAATAATAAATAATACTAGAATTGACAACATGCTTGTTTCTCAAACTGTTAGATTTATTTTATAAATGGCTATGACTTGTTCTCCAGATTGTTATCCTTAAGAGCAATATTAAGGGATGTGTTGAAACGTCATCTTTATGTTCACCTTGTACCGCCTCAATGTATTTAAAAACTTCTTAAGGCAATTCCTGACTGCGCAAGTTCTAATAGACTGGTTAATTTCAAACATGCCTTAAAATTGTGTACCAGCAATACGAACAGTTGGCAAATACCAACCAGATATAATAGTTCTTCATTGTTGTTTCTGTTTGTATAAGTTTTACTGTTCCTTTCTCAATAAAACTTTATACTTTATAACAATAGATACTGTTTCAATATCTTCTATGCTACTCGCACTTAGAGAAATCGTAGAAACACATGTATTGTGGTATTAGTAAAAATCATAATTTCAGCTTGTCATCCCAAATTTTACACTGTATATATTTTTAAAATTATAATATACACTAAAATTGAAACGAGCATCTATATTTTCACAAATAATGTTAAAATCGAATAAAGTACTTATTCAAAATTGAATATAATTTTTAATGAGTCACTTCAAGTTTCCAGCAGAATATTACAAGTCCCCTTACCTTTATTTCATATTAATATGTACAGTATAAAAATAATAGGTATTGATATTTTTAAACAGCTGAAGTACGTAAGAAAGCATTGAATGCTGACTGAGCTGGTGTATAAAGACAGGAAGGCGTTATTTGCGATGATTACTCAATCAGAATCAAAGTGTTTACGGATGCCTTCCTCTATTGAATGTTATAATAGCTGGAACCTATTATGCATTTCTGCATACCTCTCTTGTTGTGTATATCCAGGTGTAACTGAAATGATAATAATTTAAAGAAAGATAAAAGAATGTGTGAAGAATGAAGTAAATCTAGTCAGTAAGTACTCAGTGTCTCACATTGAAACACTTAAGGATCTTCAAAAATGCCGTAGAGGAAACTTTAAATACATACAAACTGTTTTTGTCCAGACATGGACCAATAAAGTCATTAAACTTTATACTGGGCATTATATTATACAGGACTGTATATTTTCATTGCCAACCCAATCCCTGTGGATTAGTTCGGAATATATTTTTTAGAGATAGATAGAGTTTCAAAAGATAAAAATAACCGTAGTTCCTTTCCAACCAATGGTAACTAGATATAGATTATTTTTTCCACAGGTAAAAGCAAAATATGGTTTTATACTTCTTATGAAACGTAATCTACTAATTTTTGTTTAATTTTAAATCTATTTTTAATAATGTTTGTCATCCCGATAGCATAAGGTACATTTCGCCTATTGAAATTTTTCGTCACACAATTTCCTTGAATCACAATTTCATAATACATGAAGGATTAGGCAAGGATAATAATTCTCTATGGAGTGTAATTAAAATATATAACGTATCGGCGATGTATTTAAACAAAATACTATTTTAAGTTACATAATCGAATGCGTGCTTATTTTAATAGCGTACAAAGTATTTCAATCTCACCAGCATTGAATAAATCTCTCAGCGAGAGTTAAACTGCATTACTCTTGTTCTAAAAGTTATTATCTGCTGATAGTATCTAAGTGTAGCAGCAGCGGCGCAAAAATCTACGGAGATTGTATCTTAATTCAGTAGTTTCTTAGGATTACAACACTAAACAAGATTTATCTTACAGCTGACAGATTGTAATTACCAACGTTTCTGTGCGTGCGTTCGTACAGCTAACCTCGTAATATCAATTTCTGCCTTGATTAAAAAAATACGTCTTCAATGGCTTTAAAAATCCCAAACGACAAGTTTGCATTCATATGATTATTGCATTTGCTCTTGTATTGCTTCAATATGGTTTTGTGTTGAGTGAATAAAGTTTAAATTTACAATGTTGTAAAAATTGGTGAACAAAAAATCCTAAAAAGTTTCTACAGGCGGGGTTCTTCAGATTTTAACCTTTTTAATCTTAATCAAAATCTCTCAACTACCGATCTTGGTGATCTGTACCAAATTAGAGATGCCAATGATGCGTAGCAATATTTTTGGGAAAATTTACTCTATTGTTTAGATTTGACGTGTCCGGTAACCAAAATTAAATTTAATACTGATCACATGAGAAATATTGGATATATTCTGAAATCACAAGTAGAGGAGAGTCGTAGTCTTAGAAACCTATATTAGTTGTCAAAAAATGTAACTTAAAGAGAAAAGAATTCGATCAACATAAACTAAAAGAATCTTCTAACACCTCCAAAGAGATTTGGAATATTGTTAATTACAATCTAGGTAGAACAAAAAGGTTATTACCTAAAATTAAAAATTACATTTTCATTACGACAGATCAAACTGCGACCTGTAATATTTTTTTGTCTGCATTTTGCTAGCATCGCCCGAAGTTCTTTGAACTAAGTTTATGGTGATCTTGATGTTAATTGTTCTACGTATTTAAATAGTGTACTGTTACTTTTTTTCTATGACGTACTCCTAGGAAAAATGAAAAACAACGTTAATGAAGAACTAATCATCAAGCGGTCCTGATGGTCTACCAAGAAAGTTCTTAAAGTTATTCAGCAATATACACTCTACTTCCTCAACAAAATATTTTGCATAATTACGATACAAGGGGAAACCATAAGATTTGTTTAAATAGATGTAATTTAAGTGCGTTCAACAGGGTTCCATTTTATTTTACGTGGAACGGTTTCAACAAGCTGCCGGATGCCATAGAACACCAAAGAAATATTAATAAACTTCGAAAGGAGCTTCTGGTGTTCCTTTGCGAGAACTGTTTTTATTCATTGCAACAGTTTAAAACTTTTAATTGAAATCCTATTTCATGAATCATGTATTTATTATTGTTGTGGGTCCTGCTTTTTGTATTAAAGTTTTGTAACATGTACTTTTTTATTTCCTGTTTTCCATGTACGTTTTATATCCTGTAAAAGGCTTATACAAAGAGTTCCAGAATGATTGTCCGGTGCGGAAACGCACCTTATCCTGAATATTCAAAATTTATTTCCATTTGCTAAATTTACTTTCTTTTTAACTGTCAATTTGAAAATTTTCATATTTGACAGCATTTGACATTTGACTCATTGGCGTTTTGCATTTTTCGTGTTTAAATTGTTTTACGGCAGTATCATTTGCGTTTAAAACAGTATTTTTCAATACTATACAGTTTCAGAGAGTCCTAAATCAGGTTGGTAATTTTGTATTTCTTAATATTGAAATTAATGTTGAAATTAATATAAGAACCATAAATTAATGTTTTTTAACGCTCCACAATTCACAGTTTGAATAGGTTATACTGGTGATATATAGGAATAGAATAATACAAAATAATAACTATATTATTTTTAATAAATTGTCTTTATTTTATTTTTAACATAACCTATATTTACTGACGTACCATGGCATGGAACAAATCAAATCAAACCAGTAAAGTCCCTTGCCTGCGCTCATGATTCTAGTGCAGATACTAAAAATAGAAAGACGGCACATAAAAAAAATCATTATGAAGCAGCACGGACAATCGTTCTGGAACTCTCTGTATAAATAAAGGAATATTATTATTATTATTATTATTATTATTATTATCATTATTATATAATTTGGAAAGCACTGAAATTTAAAAAGCATTCTACCTACCACTAGCGTGTAAATGTATTTTGTCTTCTATTTTTTTATTGTTAGCAACACATTTACAATTCGTTTATTCTTGCTAATTTCCACTATTCCACTAAATCCACCGTCATATCGTCGTCAGTGCGTACTATTTTTAGGCCCGGTTTCACAATCGTTGGTTCCCATTACTTAACTGATAGTTAACTAACTATAAGTTTAGATTGTGGATAGTTATGGATAAAATCTTTAAAAAATTCACATCTAAACTTATAGTCAGTAAACTATAGGTTAAAATACATTGTGAAACCGGCCCTTAGCTATTATAATAGGATAAAATTACCCATATTCTTATTTTACTTTTAAAGTTATGTTCTCTTTTTGTTTTGACTGGAAATATGATTTATCACAAAACAAGATATAAAACTTTTAGAATATTGAGAATTATCATGTTATACAATACGAATTCCATTAAACCAGAACTGACTATATGATGAAGCCAATAGAGCACCCACTCAAATACATACAGACATTAATTATAACTTTTATGTTATCTGAGAAGTAAAAATTTTGTCAACTTATTTGAATATGCGTTAGATCAGTTATATTATCATGTCAAAGAAAATCAATTGACTTGTGGGTAAATTTATTATCAAGTTTGCTAGTAGGTAACAATATTTAACGATTAGGTACCTAACTTTAAATTAAGCTCATTCTTATTTTATTTTACAACCAGCCGCATAGTAGATAAAAGATTATGTTCTTCAGCACTTACATAATATAATATATTTATTACTACGTCGTTTATTTCACATTGCAGTGAAGATATTAAATTGCTTAAAATATATACCCAACACTGTAAACCAGTACTGACATATAGCATTATCATCAACGAGGCGTACTGTTAACATTAATTTATAACATACATAACTTAACTAACTATAGTGCTATTAAACAGGTTTTGTTAAGCTATAAGCCATTTGTAATATTATTTAGAATTTTACATCTCGGAAATCTGTTTTATGTCAAATCGTTCTTTGCACGGCTACTAGTTTAGGCATAAACGTCGAGTAAAACCGTAATTGCAATTAATACGCTACTGTATGGGTACCTGCCTTTATCAATTTACTCGAAAAACCAACAGAAACTCGAGTGCCCACTAGATTTCTCTTGGCTGATATATTATTTCAGTATATGCAATTAAATTTAGATATTAGATAGCAGATAGTAATCCAACAGTCGTACCACAACCTTTTCATTAATACGTATGGTGTAATTATTGCCAATAATTTATAACGTGTTAATATTCTATCCCGTTTACCCACCGCTAATTGCAAGAGTTATATGGTTACAATGCACGTTAAGAGTAAAAAAATATGAATACAAACAGCAATTCAATTGTCACTGAGTGCAATTTACCGTTAAGTAAAATATTTTTCCGTGAAAGCCCTAGGTTACAAAAATGTATGAGAGACGATAGTCGTATTAGATTTTGAAGGACAATTGCATTCTACATTTCCTTGAGGTGTATTCTTATATACGCAGGATATGAATCATTGTTTTATTTTTTATACAACCGTTAGTATACATTTAAATTGAGCATTTGAGCAAAATCAATTTTATAGAAAATGTAGAGATCGATATTTTTTGGCATAAAAGTTCATGTGTATTTAGGAGATACCTACTGTTTTACAGAACATTTGAAGATGTATAATTTTATAGCTCTAGTATACTCCAAGCCTTCCAGCTCACATGCCTTTTATATTTTATATATAGAATTAGATCACATACATTGTATACAATAAAACCACTTTAACATTTCCATTGCAATACTACTACAATTTTTTTCTAAAATGTACTTAGTGCAATATTTCCTCTGTCGTGAATTAATATGTAGTAAGATAGGACAATAACCGTGTTCGGACAAAGCCGGATACTTTAGCTACAAACTCTGGCTGCCACCTTCACGAAGTTATAGATGGTGATAATCTAAAATCACTATTTTGTGAGAATATATCGAGTCGGTTACTCAGGACCTTGGCCTTTCAGGACCTTGGCCTTGGATTCTGCCCTAGTTCTGTATTGCCAGTTTGTCATTTTACTAATCGTAAAATTTAGTAATCAGAGAACTAAACTCTGTTATTCATGTTGATTCAATTTTTTAAGAAAAATTATTCATATGTTACTGTTCTTTATTCATGCAGTAGATTTCTAATAAATGTTTGAATTTTTTTGTGTTCTATGGTATTTCATCAATCTTATCCTTTCAAAGCGTTGTTAATAGATACGCGGGTTTTTCCTTGTTTTTAAATTATGTTTTCACCACCCTCAAGGTGGATTAGGTATACTTAAAACTTGTCAAGTTGACTTATGTCATATTTTATGTAGAAATTTAAGGATAAATTTTCCTACGCCTCTTTCATTTTTACTATCTTTTCCATTACTAATCTTTTTTTTTTCAAGATAACAAAATATTGAAAGACTTTGTTAAATAGACAAAATACGGTTCTGCGAAAATTTTTTCGTCAATCTGACAACCAGATTTGGTTAAGACCTGTCAAATTCTTGCTCAATACAATAAAATTAAACAATCTGAAATATTATTTTGTTTAAAATATTTTTGTACTTAAAGATGCTTTACAGTGGCTTATAAAAACGAGTGTTACTTTTTATTGATTTCCTCTGGATGTGGAAACTTGTATACGGTGTATGTTTATAAGTTTTTTCACAGTAGACAACTTTTTACTTGTAGTAGAGTAATATAACTAATATATATATAGTTTGTATTACCTATATATAGGTAATACAAACAATGGATGGCATTGCTTTGTACATCACTTTTTGGAAAAACTCTGAAATAGATGAGAATGAGAACTCTTGAATCTTTCATATTTATCCTTTGGAGCAATAATTGTAAAAATAACGAGATTACAGAAAATGTAAAAGTAAGCAATGTTTTATTTAAAATAATGTCGTCTTATCCAATACGCCAAAAAATACAAGTGGTACGTACCTTTCTTCAATTATTGGTATCATGAATTGACACTAGCAACTAAAGCTAAAATTAAAACCGAATATACCTTAAAATTTGCAGAAAATTTTAAAAAATACGAGTTCTAATACTGGTTGCTATCTGGTGGTATAATTTTTAATTCCATCTCTATATAAAATTTATATTATATAAGAATACTAAACTTTTCAGTTAGTTGAAGTGAATAGATTTATCAGAAACTGCTATAGCTATTTATATAGTATTACCTCTCAATAGTGATATACTACTAAATAGTGAAAATTATTAATTCCCCACGGTAAGAATTCATCACTTCAGTATGGCCAGCAATTGGGTTGCCAATAGATTTTATAAGTCATTTGAGTTGATTTGTAATATCACTCACTATCTCATTAAAAACTATCAGCGGTTTTAAGTATTCCAAAATGTTATATAATTACTAATATGTTTCCTCACGAAGTATAAATTGAATGTAACTAAATCTTATCCATGCGAAGAAATTTCACTAATAGCTCTAAGGTTATTTTCTAATACATACAAGGCGACTGCTGATAAAAAATTTATAGCTGAAATAAATTATAATAAAGTTTATTATACGGGTGAAATTGAAGCTAAGGAAGGTTTGATGTTGTAAAAATGTATCTCTAACATGGATGTTGCAACAAATTATTTTAAGTATTAGTTGGTCGTAAAATATAGTAATTGTTGAAAACAGAAAATTAAGATGTCATACAAGATCAGCAACAACGTCTGCGCAACAAACTAGTCATCAAATGTAAATACTGTTATTATACCTGTTTAAATATTACTGTGCACGGTGCAGAAGTTGAATTCAGTCTTGCAGACTCGCACTAGAAGTAAAAATACTGTTTCTGTAATTGGACTTACTCTTAGTAAACTGTATGTACTTACCAATAAAACGTATTCTCATTTGAAGAAAAAATTGTAAATGTTGCTATACCAGTTCTTTGTTTCAAATTATAAATAACACTGTCTAGATACCATTTTACCATTTCGAATATAAAATTTATTCATATATAATATATTATTTTACTTAAATATTACAATAGCTAATAAATAGTCTACCGAAATAAGTAAACCAGTTTTTCAAAACGTCAACAGACTCTAGATATCGAAACACACCTAATTATCGTATCTATATCTTGATGAAGAACTATATATAACATTCCTCAATAGATGCATATTTTTTAGAATTTTCAAGTTAAATTACCTGTATCAAAATAAATATGTTCAGTAAAGCTAACTTAGGATATGTTCTATATGTAACTGAACCTGTGTGTGCAGATATGAAACATATTTACATGACAAAATGCCTATTTTTGTAAATAATAGGTACAAATTCTTGTTCTTGAAATATGAAAATCGCATATTTGTGTTGACTACAATAAAACATTTTAACGTGTATTTTTTGTTTACTTAATTATTTTTAATTTAGGCACTGCTATTTTCAATTAGGCACTGTGACAGGAAATTTCATGATATTGAAATTATGTCTCTTATTATTGTGAGGAATAAACATTTTATATATGGACAAATAGGTTATTACTGATCTATACCCATCTTTTATACCGAGAGTAATGTTTAGTTTACTAACCATAGTTATTTTGTAATTGAATTTTCTTTATATTATATCTACTCTACTGACAGTAAATAAATATTCAGCTTGAGGAAATATAATAGTAAGATTATCATTCGACATATTTATAACAATAGATGTTGCTAACGTAAATTTATTGTTTCAAATAAGCAAACTGTTACCTGGGTATCTGAGCATTAGGTACCTACCCACTTCCAAAAACATGGCTGTAGATCAACAGGGGTTAACGTTGCAAACCGAATCATTACCCAAATGTTACATTTCTAGTATCATTTTTTCTGGAGTGAAAGGAGCAGTTCATTAGGTGAATTGTATTTGTAGGTACCTATACTGTGAAAGTCTTTATTTATAAAGCATATTGTTGTTAATCAAAGCAATCTATTCAAAACTAATATTGTTGCATTTAGTAAAAAATTTTAAGGTTGCATGTAATGACAATATTGCTTTAGATTTGTGAACAAAGGGAAATATATTAAAAATAAAGAAATCATTTTCCTATCTCTACACAGAATATACACTATTATACACCACTTGAATTTATACGAAATTTGGAAAATCTGAAGGTAAAGAATCTTCATTATCAAGATGGAATGAGATATACAGAATGCTTCCTAAGTAATCTAAAATACTGAAGTAGACGCTTCCTCAAGTGATTTCATGAAGAAAATATCATATAAGGTTTTTCCTAAGTGACTTACTTTTTACGATACAGGGCGTTAAAGTTTTATTTTTTGAATTTTTTGTAAAATCTCTGGAGTATACTAAAATTGTCATTTTAAATTGCTGTAACTTACACATCGTGATCTTAGGCATGTCTTGGATGTCATTCTTTTGTGTGTTCTGATGTACCATGTATGGTGTACTGACAGGGTAGTACAATAATAATAGGCCTAAGTGGCTTCATTGCAACGGGATGATATAATCAGACCGCCCCCTTAAGGAGAAAGAAAGTGTCTCCAATTTTTAAAATGACTTAGGAGACACCCTCTATAAACACAAAGATTGTAGAACTAGATACGTATCTTTATAATTACACTTTAAGTTACAAAATGAACCAAGAAAACAGTTTCTTCCATTGACAATATAACTACACTGCTGGCCACTCGAACTTACACATAGAGACTTTTAGCAAAATTTAATGTTCAATATTTTCAACAGTAATGCAAATTTTTGAACGCGGCTTGCAAATTTTAAGAGCTAGTTTTTTTCGGATTAAGCTGCATTACGTATATTTATCGTAGAACCATAGGTTTATTATATACAGGGTGATCAATGAAGTCATGCAAAAAATCAGAAAGTTTGTATGAGTGAAATTTCCGCAAAAAATTTTTTTTGTCGTTGCAATATTGTTTGTTACTAAGGTAACATCAATATCTCTAGACGTTTTTGTCAGTTTTTGGATTAAGGCCCTTAGGCCTTGTACACACTATTCAACATAAAATTTGGGTAGCAAAATTTTTAAAATGCTATTTGACATTGGATTGACGGTTCTTGATGATTTTTGCGGATTTGGAATCCTTATTTCACGTAGATTTTCTATGGTCTAAGAATTTAATTTGAGGGTTGAAATTTACACATTATACCGGGTCGATAATAAACAAAAACGTAAGGTACGACGCGCTGTAAGGTTTGGCATTATTTAAGTTTTTGTAAAAATAAATTCTCACCTCAAGTGGTTTTTATTTAATGTTCTTCTCACTGTTCTGTCCGAAACTCTCACCCCAGTTTGTTGTCTTAAAGAGTCATTTAGTTTTCTAGAGTTCTTTGTTCTATTCTGCATAGTTTCTCTCATTAAAATTCTTTCGGTTCTTTGGTTTATTTTTTTTTGTATGCCCACCCCCATGCCCATAATTATGATCACCAGTAGTTTCGACGCGACGGTTCAAATTATAAATTGTCTTTCGGCTCACATTGTAAATGTGCGCAATTTGTTCTTTTGACATTCCTTCGTTGAGAAGTCGAATGCAATTTTCCCTTTCTGCCGTGGTTAAACGCCTCATATTAATTAAAATTTACAGAATTATAACGTTGAAATGTGACTATTACTATACTATATGTGATTATTTCTAAAATAATGTTAACAGTTTTTAATTCCATAGCAACAAATTTGTTTTTCCAATGCCTACTTTGAAATTGTATAGAAATGAATAATAATATGTAGAAATTAATATGAATAATAGAAATTACGCCCGATCATAATTATGGGCATGGGGGTGGACAAAGAACTCTGTAAAACTGAATGATTCTTTGAGGCAACAAACTGTGGTGTGAGTTTCGGACAGAACAGTGAGAAGAACACTAAATAAAAACAACTTGAGGTGAGAATTTATTTTTACAAAACCTTAAATAATGCCAAACCTTACAGCCCGTCGTACCTTACGTTTTTGTTTATTATCGACCCGGTATAATGTGTAAATTTCAACCCTCAAATAAAATGCTTAGACCATAGAAAATCTACGTGAAATAAGGATTCCAAATCCGCAAAAATCAAGAACCGTCAATCCAATGTCAAGTGATAGCATTTTAAAAATTTTGCTACCCAAATTTTATGTTGAGTAGTGTGTACAAGGCCTAAGGGCCTTAATCCAAAAACTGACAAAAACGTCTAGAGATATTGATGTTACCTTAGTAACGAACCATATTGCAACGACAAAAAAAATTTTTTGCGGAAATTTCACTCATACAAAGTTTTTGATTTTTTGCATGACTTCATTGATCACCCCGTATATAATAAACCTATGGTCCTACGATAAATATACGTCATGCAGCTTAATCCGAAAAAAATGAAAATATTGAACTTTAAATTTTGCCTAAAAGTCTCTATGTGTAAGTTCGAGTGGCCAGCAGTGTACATTGAGTAATAATAATTCATTCTTGTGGTGTGACCTTAGACCTTGCTACGCGGAACTTCAAGCTTCACTTGAGATACTGCAGCTGGTAATAGTAAAGTAGTACCCGCTATTCGGCAGTGATTGTAAACTAAAGGGCAGTTGACCACAGAGTAGCCTCTAATTCCGGTGTTTGATTTTGCTTCTTACTGCTGGCGAAATTATTCGTGATTATGCTATACTTACAAATTAATTAAAACTGCATCTACTGTCGGAATTGAATATTCCATTGAGTCGACGCGATAACAGAGAATTATGTTCTGGGGAATTTGTAAGAAATATATGGATATTCAATTTAAAGATACATATCCACCTATAACATTGCTAGATAATTCTTATACTAAAATAGAATACTATGCTGAAAACAAAAATATATAGGCATCCGCGTATACACGATCACCACATGGCTATCGGTAACTTCTAACACCAAATGCCAGACAGCTGTTTCGATGTATTTGATCCACTCAGTGCAGTACAGATCTCAGAGTGAAGATCTCTGTGTAACATTGTGAATAGAATATGGATGTTCTTGGGAACTTGTATTTTAAAATAAAAAAAATAAGTTATCTACGTAATGTTTGCAAATGTTACAAAACAATTTCCTTTGTGTTTTTAAAAACTATAAAGAATGGCGTAAGAAAACTGCAATTGTAAAAAGAATTTTCATTGATATACCTACGAATCTATGAAACATTTTTATTCTTACAATTATAAATTTATCTCATATATAATTATTTACATTGCTCAATCTTATTGTAACGCTCCAGATATTTTATGCTATTTTATATGTGAACCCACTTAATGAAATACGCCCCACTTTTCATAATGAAACATAAAAAGGTGTAGCATACACTTCATGAACATATATTTCAAAAACAAACCTAATATTGTAATACTCTTGTAACATGTTTAATTATAGAAAGCGAAATATTTATTAAATAATTTTAAGATAAGAGGACAACATTATTAGAAACATTGGGGCGTTTTGGGCGTTTGACTGGTATACCTGGTGAAGAATGCCTCCTAAATCCATTGTTAAGATTTACAAATTTAGAACACTGGACACCCTAAGCTCAACATATTTATATATTAGAAGAGAACATAACATAGAGTTGTATAAACTCGACGCGATATATGACAAAATACTGTGACAAAAATAATATAATTATTGATATTACAGATACCTCGTTGTCTTTTTAAGCGCACCGTTATATCTATCCTTAGATTTATCTATCTTATACTTAAATACAGGTATAACGTTCGCCTGCAAATAATTTTATTTTATTTTATTGAAAATATAAAATTATAGAGAATATTGACGGGTACAGAACAACACACTGCAGTGTTTACACCAAACTAGATAGTTTGGTTTAAACACTGAGGGAAATATGACTAGTGGCAGCGGCGGCGACTTTGGCAGTAACGGAAAACAATAAAGTGAAAAGTCAAGTAGTAATTTTAATATTTGTTACTGAAAGAGTGTAAACTGATTCATGTTAATTTATTGGAGGAATTAAGATTGGAGCCTGGATACTGTCATGGTTATCTCTGAATGAATGAGGAAGAGTGCCTTTTGATATTAGTAACACCTTTAATTCAGAACTGAGACACTCAATTACCGATTGATGGGTTATTGTGCACAATTTACGACCACATTAATATTTATTGAAGCTGCATTACGAATATTTCTAATTTTTAACAGTTGTTCAAGCTCAAGCTTCAGAAAAAATTATATCGGAAATATTTCTTTAATTATTATTTTTGTTCCGTCTCTATTGTAAAGAGATTTGACTTGCCATGTACATATAATAACTTTCTATAAATGTCAGTGAATTCTAATAAGAAATCTCTGCTTAATTGGCGAAAATCTGATAACTTTCATAGTTCATAGTAGAACAAACTTAAAACACGCCAGGATGCTATACCAGGGACTGATAAATATTTTGTTTCTCAAAAACGACTAACGGTGCATCTTATTTTGCCTCATAAAAAGGAATAAAGACCGTCAAAATTCATATCTCGCCAGATTTTTTAGAGCTAAAGGCAATCACGATGATTTTACTTGCACACCTGTTTATTGACAATTTTACTTGAACAGTTTTATCAGCCAATTATAATAATTGCTCAGAATAAACGAAATGGGTCGGTCCCTTTATAAATTGTGTAAGTAGTTTCAAATGTCAATAAAAATTGATTTTATGTGATATTCAGGCGCTTCATTATACGGGGTGTCCCATCGAAAAGTATCACATTTCGCCACCCTTTTATCTCGAAAACTAAAAGAGATATCGGGATGCGGTTTGGACAGAACGACTTAAGATTTTTGTAAGTTTTTTTTGGCACTGTTGCCAAATCTCCAAATATATTGGTAAATTTTTTATTGAATACGCTCATCTTTGGAGTAAAATTACTTGCTTATATTAAGCAGAACACCCTGTATATTTTGCCATAATCAGGAAGCCTAATCACTTTGCTTTTCAAAAAGGTATACATTGTTTACATTATCTTGAGAATTGGAGCCACAAAATTCAGTTGAATGGGAGCACCTCTTACTTGAACAGTTTGTGAAGCTAGTCTTCGTTTTCACAGTAGCCATGGAAAATAAAAGGACAATAATAAACTGTATTGTCAGTTGTGTCAAATATTTAAAGTATAGATATAAAAATGTTCACATTAGAAGGATCACACACTTTTGATCATTTACTACTAAGGATGCACAAATGTATATTGAAGTAAATGGTGGTCAGTTAGAACAAATTGTTTTTTAACTTATTCAAGTACTTTTTATTTATACAGTTACTTTGATTATTTTATCTGTTATTTTTATTACTGTCATTGTGCTTTGTTGTTATTGTTTTGTAACAAAACTCGTTCCTACCGATTATTAAAGAATTATTCTTTTCTCCCTATCTGTTTTAATTTAAAAAGCAAATGCAGTCATTTCCACATCAAGTTTGATCAGATATTTTAAAATGATAAAATATATATAGGGTATTTTATTTAAAATAAGTGTACAAAATCTTAAAAATAACTTTACAAAGAAGGAGGTATTTTTTTCATTCGTAATAACCCAAATAAGGGTACTTCTTAAGCCACAAACTTAATTTTGTGGCTCCAATTCTCAAGATAATGTAAACAATGTATACCTTTTTGAAAAGTAGAGTGATTAGGCTTTCTGATTATGGCAAAATACACAGGGTGTTCTATTTAATATAAGCAAGTAATTTTACTCCAAAGAGGACCGAATTCCATAAAAAATGTATTAATATATTTGGAGATTTGGCAACAGTGCCAAAAAAAACTTACAAAAATCCTAAGTCGTTCTGTCCAAACCGCATCCCGATATCTCTTTTAGTTTTTGAGATATAAGGCGACGAAATGTGATACTTTTCGATGGGACACCCAGTATAATAATGGCATCGTAGGCTGTCAAATAAAGTGTTTTCATTCTGAATGTTTTTTTTTAATCAGTGTATGTTTTAATCAACTGCAGTTGCAGTACCCAATTTAGTTGCTGTCGTCATCCATCTTTGTAACATGAAACAACAAGAAAACTAAAACAAATTCTCCGGCATATTCTATGAAAAATATTCAGAATTGCATTGATTTTAATGGACATTTAAAATAATCTACTAAAAGGAGTTTGTGACACTATATACACTTTTAAAATGTTATTGTATCGTCCTTCCAATTTATTTTACCTGCATTAATTGAATACATATAGAAAAACACAATTGTGTGACGGTAGGTGTCTAGAACATTTAAATATATTTGCGTGTAATTAATATACATTAATTAAAAATGGCCCCTGATGTGTTTTACAAAATAATTGTTACTGAAAATTAGATATGGGGAATAATAAATGAGAAAAGTATTTAGCATGACTCAGAATTAAAATTCTTATCATAGAAACATGCGTCCGAGTGCAGCACGCATTCAGCTCTAAGTAGATACTAATATTTTAATTTCAGTGTAGGTGTTTGATTCATGAGAGCCAGCACCTCCCACCTATTGGGTGTGCCTGAGATCTTGATTTATATTGTATTTGGTTCTGCAATGTTTTGAATTATAAAATATACTTAGCTTGTTATCAGGAATTTGTAGCTAGTTATCTAGAACTTTTCAACACAATTAAAAATAGATTAGAGATTGCAATCTTCATATTAATTGTATAGTTATTACAAACACAATTTGTGTTTTCTAAGCATCACTATAAATATTTTTGGCACTTCTTGATGCAGTTCTAAAAGTATTCAGTAATGTCAGAAGAGCATTTAATGGATTATGTTTGCATGATATATAGGATTTATGTTTGCAAGTTAATGAGGGCCATTTTGACCAATTCAATAAATACAAATTTATTTTATTTAATTTCAGTTTCTCTATTTCAAACTGATTTTTTTCTTTTACATTGATCAGCACATCAAAAACAACAAAAATATGGTTGTTTACATGATAAAAATACCTTTAATTCGATGTATTACATGACCCCTCGTGCCCTTTAAAATTCTTAAAAGGGTTGATGTGACGCGCATAGGGGTGATATTTGGGGGTGGTTTTTTACATTAAAATTCTTCCCCCTCAAAATCTGTTTTGACGGATTTTGGGAATTTTCCAGGAAATCCTTCCTTCCCAAGATCAGGGGGAGGTCAAGGTTTCGTTGGATGACCCTGAAAAGATTATACGCAACTATTTTAGTGAATAGGTGACTTCCTTCGTGATTATATTCCAAATTAAATGTCATACCACCTTTTAGAATGCAGCATAGAAAGCATGTAAATTCTAAACAAATATTATTACTATTATACTGAATATTTATACAATTTATATTCATAAAAACTGAAAACTAAAGAATAGATCTCTTGTCAAGGGATTTATTTAGTTCTGTCTAACAATTAACAGCTCGATAATTTTAACTATTTTGTTTTTATTTCGATAATTTCATCAAATTATCTTCTATAAGCCAATTGTAAACCAGGGTTGTATTGAGGAAACATTTTTTCGTACGTTTAAAGAAAAAGCATAACTTCGTCTAGTGTTTATATTACAAACAAGTCTTATTAATGAAACTAGCGTTCCTCAATAGTTTACAACTTAGTCCTTGATTTTTCTTAGAACTCCAAATAGTCTTATTAAAAATCATTTCGCTCTGTTAAATGCGAGAATCAAGAGAATACACTCTTACACACTATTATTTGCTTGATAGTCTTTAAACAGGTCTTTTCATGGATTAATAAAATTATAGGTGCATCGCGTTACAACTGTATTTATATTCCACAGGACATAATATTAGAATTCTATTTATGTAAGGAACATACGAGTATAAACAAATGAGATAATAGCTTTTCTTAGTGTTCTCCGGTAATACAAATTTTACGACTTTACAGTATTATAATCAGCATATAAAATTAAATCTTTATTCATATTACAAAGAGAACTGGCGTTTTTAATAACAACCGCATAGAAGCTTCATACTAGATATGAAATAGACATGACACGTAATTGTCTATCACTACATGTTGTTCATATTCTTTGTAGTCTAGTAGTATAATTAACCAATAATTTAGAAGTGAATTACTACTACCGATCTAAATGATATGAATGATGAATGAAGTGAATGAATTTTTTAGTTCATAGCGGACGTCCTAAGTTCGGTAACGCCTTATGTTGCGATGAATTTAGATACATTCGACATTGAATGAATTATTGCTTGTATATTATTGCTTGTATTGCATATCTGCGAGTAATGGACATTCTGCAAGTTTAATTGATAAAATTATTAAGAAACGTAAATTTAAAGAGACACTTCGAAATTCCTCGACTTTTTAAAATGAAAGAGAAAATCCAAAATTCATATCTATTCTATACGATCCTCGTTTCACCCGTGGTTTTGGTAAGGTTCTTAAAGATATAGGTATGTTTATTCATCGGACTACAATAACTTTTAGGCAATCCAAAAGACAAAATAGAAACTAAGGAAAAGTCGGGGATTTACGAAATTAGCTGCAAAGCTGCATTAGCACGAAGCAAAGACTGCAAAGCTGTAATCTAAAGTATGTTGGACAAACTAGAAGGTCAATTCAAACTAGATTCAAGAAACATATGGCTCATCTCAAATATGGCAGAACAGATAAATCTAGTGTCGCCCAATATGCGTTTGAGACCAACCATAAAATAGATAGTAGCAATTTAGGACTAATTAGGAATGTAACAAATTCCAGACAGCTGATTGCTTTTGAGTATTTGAAAATTGCTAAATGTAATCCCATTGCTAATGCTAATCCCATATAGTAAGTAATTGTAATAGGTATTCATAGAATAATATACAGAGAGTAGCAGGAGTACGCATAAATTCATTATTTCATAAATAGCCATTTCTTTTTTAAATCGCTCAGACACTTCAGTTTTTTTATTTTATTCCTTATTCTACATATATACCTAATATTTTACAGGGTGACTTAATAAAGTTAAAAGGGTAGATATAAATTACAATTTTATAAATGGCTCACTCTGTATGTTTTAATATATATGAATGGATTTACCGCTATATTTTTCAGAAAAAATATATTAGAAACAAGTTTTTAATAAAACAAACACTTTACCAAAAAATTTAATTGGTACAACACGATGTACAACACAAGATACACGATACCTCCACGATACACGATTAAATAGATGATTTTGATGTACCAGGTAACAGGCGTCTGCATCCAACGCAGTCATTCTCTAAATCATTCTGCTAGTTTGACAGAATCTAATTAGGAGGATTTACGCCGGGTCCTAATTCACAAACTATTTTTGATCGCGCGACCGAGCGACTCGATAATCGCGTCGTGTAAAGGCGCCATGATAGGCGCTTTGTCCATATTGAGCGGGGGATTCTAGTATAGTTTAGTAGTAAAATGGCGTGCGATCAATGCAGACGTCTACTTTGTGAAAACATTTACTTAAAATATTTAAGGTTCTTTAGAAAAAGAAAAATGAAACGTCCAAACAAACACACAATAAATAACAATAGGACAATAAAATAACATTAAAAAAGTAAGACAGAATCCGGATTTATTTCTGCGTTACACGATATTGAAAGTTGAGACATGATTATATTGTTAAGTATATTAAGTATTCGAGAAGAGTGCAGTCATGCTTCAAAAATGTCAAAAAATACAAACAAGTGCGATCACGCGATGCTAACTTGTCGCATCGCGCAATCGCTCTAATTTGACCATCTGCATCACACCACGAACGTTTGATTGTTCATCACGTTGCTCGTTCGCTCGCGCGATCAAAAATGTTTGCCAATTAGGACCCGACGTAAGAATATAAGTATTCTTAAAAATCTGCGACTCCACTTGCTAGATAATTTCACCTTATCTCCCTTATTGTTAGAGATAGACCCACTAAATAATACACCACTGTGTTTGTAAAAAACATTCCTTCTAAATACCTAAATATTTAAATATGCGGAACGTCCAACGTTAGGTAAACCGTGTATGATTAGTAAATCATCTTGTACAACATGGGTATGTAAAATTATAAGAATTAAAGCGATTTCATGGTTCAAATTTTGTTTACGAGATAATGTGTACATTAGGCATTCATTATATAATAATAATAATACATCTACCCCTGATTGCAGTCACAATGATTGACCATAATATTACATTTTGATAAAAGAAGGGGCGTCATATATGCCACATGAACAAGTGCGATCACGCGATGCTAACTTATCGCATCGCGCAATCGCTCTAATTTGACCATCTGCATCACACCACGAACGTTTGATTGTTCATCACGTTGCTCGTTCGCTCGCGCGATCAAAAATGTTTGCCAATTAGGGCCCGACGTAAGAATATAAGTATTCTTAAAAATCTGCGACTCCACTTGGTAGATAATTTCACCTTATCTTCCTTATTGTTAGAGATAGACCCACTAAATAATACACCACTGTGTTTGTAAAAAACATTCCTTCTAAATACCTAAATATTTAAATATGCGGAACGTCCAACGTTAGGTAAACCGTGTATGATTAGTAAATCATCTTGTACAACATGGGTATGTAAAATTAAAAGAAATAAAGCGATTTCATGGTTCAAATTTTGTTTACGAGATAATGTGTACTTTAGGCATTCATTATATAATAATAATAATGCATCTACCCCTGATTGCAGTCACAATGATTGACCATAATATTACATTTTGATAAAAGAAGGGGCGTCATATATGCCACATTAGCGCCCGGGTAAAACTTATGTTAAAACTATAATCACCAAATAATAGAATTCCGAAAACATCACTAAATAAGGAGATAGTCATACCATCCCCGTGCTGACCGTTTTAAAATGTTTTTTCGTTGATCTGGCAAGCATAATGTCTTTTGCTCCAGTTATAAGTTCTTCAAATTATTCATTGCTCCTTCAAATAAATAAATTTAAAGATGTTATGTTCTAATATTTTTCAGGTGTATGGGTATAGAATAAATTCATAGTTGTACATTTTAAATACCATTTATGAATTTACTACATATACCTATGTGTATTAGGTATATTTCATTAGATATGTAGGTATAGCAGATTAGCTATTTCTGCAGATACCCGAAACTCATCACTTATCTATAACACTTGTATTACCACTGTGCTGAACAATTATATTTACTAGTTTTACTTTCAAATTTTCTTTTATTGACTTAATCAGCCTTCGAAGCAGTCAAATAAATGTTGAAAGAAATATTTAGGAATGAAAAAGGGTGTAATTTAATCTGGCTCACAGTGTATCCACTGTCCAAATAAAAACGCATGCCGAAGTTGTGGGTGCAGCAATGGCGTAATCCACAAGGCAGTTCGCATAGTTCAGACTTCAACAAATGTCTGTCGTGCACTACTTTTAATTTCAAATAGAAAATTTCAACTACATCACGTTTAAAGTCCAACTAGCTGTGTTACCATAAAATATCTCGACAAGTATGCATGACATTTGTTCCAGTTGAAAGTAAAATCTGAAAAAATCTCGTGTTGTCTCCCATTATAGCTTATATGCTTTGTTTATTGAGGGAAAGACTCTTTAGTCGGTTTAATAGCTTGAAATAATTTAGAAGTTTCGTGATTCTGGAAAAACTGTCGCCTTCTATAATTTTAAATTCGAAGTAACTAGGCTCCAGGTTTGGTAGTTATTTTAATATGATTTATGTTAAACCAGGGAAAGTAAAAAACTATCTTCTAGCTTCCAAAAAAACTTCTACGAACTTTTGATATTTGCTTATAATTTAGCTACACCTATATTTTTGTAAAATTTCATTTTTTCTTCCAGAAAACTTCCAAAAGCAATCTAAAATATTATGCACCTATTATTTGATAGTTATTAGAACAAAATTTTGCCTTAATACATAGATAATTAGGTATTTTAAATATAAGTAAAAATCGAAAACCAATGACTATTTCAACAATTAATATAACTACTACTAACAACTAATATAAGAAGTGAATACCGCAAATTTTTTATATTTGTTCAAGTTGTTGTGTCTATAATACATCTCATTTTAGTTTTTCTGTTCTTCCTCTGTCTCTCATTAATCTACCATTGCGCAGAATAGTATTTTGTTAAAAGGAAGGAAAAAATGTACTTAATTAGTTCAAATTTTCCTCTTTTTTCTAAACGAGAATGTAGGATGTACTTTTTTAATGTAACCCTCTTGCCGCCCTCTTATTCGGCAGCTCAATGGGGGATGAGGGAACGAATATAAGAACGGAACACGATATGATTATGGTGTAAATGTGCATAAGAAACAGGGAAAATGCAACAAATCAATCATTAGTGTCAAAATAAAATAATACCTAAAATACAAATTACTGCTACCCATTGTGTATCATTTAGTTAAAATAAAAAATTAGTTGATTGGAGAGCTCAATTTTTATTAAGCAAATGCTCGTTATATCTACTTATCAGTCTTCCTTAAATTACACTGGTGTTAGAGAATTAATTACATTTTTAGAAATAAAAGATGTAGTTTAAAATACCACATTATTTTTATAAAGTTGACAAAAATAAAAAACATGATTTCAGTTAATTAGGTACCATTAAAAAATAACACAGTCCAATTATTTTTTGTAAGTAGAATATCTTTTTGTTTAACACTTTTTTAAATATATGGTATCATAGTAATTAATTTTTTAAGATTGGGAATATAAGTAAAGTTTTTAAGAAATTTCACCAAATTCTAATTTTAGCCATTGCACACACTTTTCTCACTGCAAACTAATCTAAAACTGGTTTTGGATGAACCTCCTTATTTATCTGATAGTTTAGGCTTGTTCTTGACTATGTTTGGCAGGAAGCTAACGATTTAGATACGACACAGTGGCTGACATTTAAAAGAGGTTTTATTGTAAAAACAAAACAGCTATAAAATTATATAATCAGAAAAATACGTTGACTGGAGTGGTACAATGAATTTGAATTACTATTAATACTCGGTTTCCCTCAAGATTGAATAAACGGGTGTATTGTGGTGAAATATGAACTACAATTGGAAATTTAATCCTGAAATATTGTAGTCTCGAAAGTAGTAAAATTAGTAGTATTTGCAAGTTCTTACTTGTGTTTCCTAATCGTATGTTTGGCAACGTCTCCAGATAATGTCCATTTACTGTATTAACAGTAAAAAATACATTTAGACCAGTGGCAGGTGAATTTTATTTTTTATTGATAGAGCGCAATGACAAGCAATTTCCTAATGTTTTGCATGCTGAGGTAAAAGTTTAATTCTACGTCATTTTAAACAAATATTTTCGTCATATGGTTTTATATATTCTCTCTAATAAACTATATAAATTTTAATACAACGTTGAACATAATTATGTTATGTTGTTTATAACATATTTATGTCTATGTTATGTTAAGATAAAATATGAGATGACGCATAATTTAAAAGAAAAGTCGTAATTGCTTATCATAAAATGCTTATATAGTTCAAGATTTTATTTTACTTTTAATTTATTTTATTGTTATACTACGCAAAAGGAATCCCACGTTAAAGGACTTAAATAAATATATTATTTCAAATTATACAAGAATAATTAGTTATAAAAACCGTATTTTTGAAATAACCTGTTGTACAATCATTAATAAGATCATTTAAACTATGCGTATATGCACATATTCAAATACAATGTAATATGTATATAATACATATTACAATAATATGTATAAGTGTATGTAATAGGGTGTAGGTGAAATAAAAAAAAATGTTGTAGGTTGAAGTACATATCTTGAGTGACGTAAATCCTCTGAGCAAATATATATTTGATCGATATTTTGATATTTGATTTGATATTTTATTGGAGAATCTTTAGGAAAATTAATCATGCTGAGCATTCAAGTTCAGAAGTTCACCCAGTTTTCGTGCAAATTCTCAAGTATTTTAAAAACTTGTACTGAATATATCTAATGTATTACCCCAACTAGCGATATCGTATTTTATCGGAACTGCAGAAATATTTCCGAAACAAATTTTATAAAATAACGTTACTCTCATGAACACTTTTAAAACGTTATTACAACAGCTATAAATGGAAAATCGGCACCATCTAATAAAATTATTTAATCGCCGTTGGTATTTTGTTGATATAAGCTTGTTGGAATCATTAAAAAAACTATTATATGAAAATTTCCTCACGCTTTAAAACACCTCATTCTCGGCACTACAAAATGGTTTGTTAAGAGTGTGATTGTTAAGAAGCCATTATAAAATAAATTCTGCATGGAGTCCACATCAATAAAATAAAATAGTTTCGTAATTGTATCATTAAAGTTTCAAGAAGTGTTTTTGTCACAAAGTCATGGCACGGAGAACATATTAGCTCACTAGCTAGCTCATGTCAATGCTCAATGTCTAGCTTCATTAGACAAAAGGTGTATCTACTTCTATTTGCCTATTGCGCATGTTTGATGGTCAGCGACAACAATTTTTAATACGAAGGAAATTTTACTTTAATTTGTAGCATATTTTTTATAATTATATAACGGATTCAGAAATTACAATTTACTCTTACAGACAAAATGTCTGAAACAATTCTCTAACATCATTATTTTGCAAGCTAATAGGGAAAATAAAGTTACAAAATAATTTTCATGTCTTTATAACAGTGCTAAAAAATCCCACAACATGTTACTAAATATGCATTATAAAATAGTTTCATTTTATAAGCCTAAAAGTTTTATATTTCTGTCACAGAATTATTTATAAAATAATTTTTTAATTAATTTATAAGCAATTTCATAATTTTGTTACAAAAACGTTTTAACGATAGAATTACAAAACAGTTTAGTTGTAGAAAACAAAATTATGTTTTCTACAAGTCTAATATACTATATTATCATTGTGAAAATATTAATAAGACATCAATAATACATAATAACAATAACATTTAATGTATTAAACAAATTTGCTAGTTGGGTAATATGTAAGAGATTTATGGATTCCAGGTTAAATAATTCTTTATAGTTTATCCCACATTATGCCTACTTGCGTGCGTGTCGGATGATAAAAAGACCCTTTATGTTTAACTAATTCCTTCAATTTCAATGAAATAATTAACTTTCTGCGTTCTATAGCAGTTCGCATTAAGGATCGGACCAAAATGGTAACTTTTGCAGTAAAATAAGGTAATTTTTATAAAGTAGATAGTTACTTGCTTCTTTCAAACAAGCTTTTCTTTGTCACTCACTTTTGTTCAGCTATATTTTCTCTATACAGTTTATTGCTTTCAGTAAACATATATTCATTTAGAAGGACCTCCTTAGTTTTGTGTGCTACAATATTTGCCATATTTTATAAAAATAGATTCGCCAAAACAATGGCTTGTACAGATTATGTGCTTGTATTAATGTAAAGAATTTTTTATATTTTGTGTGTTATGGTTTCGAGTCAAATATTCCGTTTCTATCAACTTGTTTTAATTTTTTTACAATGTAAAGTGGTATTTTTATATTTATAGAATAACGGAATTATTTGAAGCTTAATGGTTGACGACAAACAACTGAATTATTATTTAATTAGGTTTGAAGACTATACTAATAACACATCTGCATTAGAAAAATGGACGAATTAATGGCTTCATCTAATAACTAATAGCGTTAAAAACAGCAATAAAAACGTATAAAATATATTAGTTCTAGATTATATATAACTGATAAGATTTTATTTACGATTTCTCTTCTATGTTTTCTATCGTTATAAACATTAACTTTTATAGATGTAAACTAGACGCAGTAAATCCAATAGGTATTTAATATATCCACAAAGTCAAATATATTTTGCGTTTTTTTATACTACCTACATGACAATAAAATCAAAATAATCGAATACAGTCAAATCCATAAACGAATTGTTAAATTTTAAAGAGCGTTAAAAAAATAAATCGACGTCATAAGCTGTCCTGAACAATTCAAGCAAATAACCCACACAACATTGTTGCCTTATAACGTATCTACCCAATGTTCTGCTTAAAAACACACTTTCAAGAACAGAACTACCATTGAATGGGTTAACTTTTGACTTTGAGTTATTTTCACTTTGTTTGAACAGCCGCACTTATATCTTTTGTAGCCGTTTGTCATTCTAACGAGAGACCAAAGGCGTACTGTGTTTCCTTCTCGATAAATCTTTTATGAATCTGTACTTAATATCTTTACATTAACAGAATTTCCAATAAATGGGCAGTTGTATGGCACAAATAATTGCAGGCAACTATGTTGTCTGCTTTGCGTACAAGTATCTACCTATGTGATTATACTAAGAAATACCCTTTGTTAACTTATTTTCCTACTTGTTATTTTGCACAAGTCGTTAACCTTCGAAATAATAATAGTATTGTAAAATTATAGATGAATGTTTCTAAAGCATGACGATTTATAATTCAAGTTTTAGATGGACGAAATTCTGGACTGATTATTGCGAAATATTTAATATGAAATAAGATATTCAACAGCACACACAATTAAAGCTATCAAACAAGGATGCCTAAATATCTGTACTGATATATTCGTCATATCACTATGATCGTACGTACTACTCGTAGTATTTGAGAGTAAATTACTTTTATAAAAAACTTCTTGGAAAATATAAGTAATTTTACACACGACAAACATGAATTGATGACACAGCAGTTCTAGTTATTCCGAGTAGATAGAAAGTAAAGTATAATTAATGTATTTAAAGGTCCAAGAGGTACATCTTGTCATTGATAAATCCTTACTGTCGTTAAGTACCACCTATCCGAATTAACCCAAATCTAATTTAAATACAGTTGCTACTAAAGTGTCCATGGGGAAATATCGTATTGTAGTAATTGTCCTATTACTGTAATATGAAAGTAATTATACATGTAAGTGATTTTGACATTGAAAATTCAGTTGATTGGTTAATTTCATTGACAATATGGATTGTACCAATAATGGATCTTCCGTGTTTTTAACGTCTCCTCATATTACGATTTGTTGGATATTAGCCGTGTGGATTTCCTCTGTAACTTTATATGCAATTCGGTATTCAAATATTTTTACAGAAATCATTTCACTTTTGTCAGTATCAGTATTTGTTGAATTCTGATTATAGTTTTGGAAAAAAAATAAAGATTCCATTTAAAATCTACTGGTACCGTCATACATCAACAAATTGACTAACTACTATTTTATATTACGTATATAGCAATATCCTTTATATATAATAATTATATCTAACTTACCTACATACAACGTAATCATGTGCCAACTTGCCAACCTTTAACCTGGACTGAAATGTGTTTATATAGATATTTGTATCTGTATTTCTGTTTTTTTTTTTTTTGTAGTTTTACTCAGTTTTGTATAATATATTGTTAATTGGATATCTCATACTCCTTATATAAGGCAGCAGTACCTTAGTAGTGGTGAGAAACACCGTAGGAGGTCACTATTATAATGGCGCCTCCGGAAAAGCAGGTCGTTATCTGCCTATCAATTTGACAATAATTGTCAGACAAAGAGTAGCAAAGACCCAAGGAGGACACTACGGTGTTTCTCACCACTACTAACATTCACGATGCCCATGAGGCAATCATGTCTCAACATCGTCCATCGGTTCCACTATCTATGGCACTCTGACGAGCGCATAATAAGCGCGAGATCGGTCAGTGTCTGGTGGCTCTGATGTGGCTTTTAAAGGGAATATACTTTATAAGATTATAGCAAATAAATAATTAAGTAATCAATAAAATGTATATCTACCTAGTACAATTATTATTAAGTTCTCTTAAAAAAATATGGGCCTATTTTTTATATCTTCCTGTAATGGAAACTTAGGTAATCCCTGTCTACTTTTGTAATCGATTATTGAAATAGTTTTAGTTATATTTTTAGCTATTTTAAAATAATTTAGAATCTCAAACATTAAATGTCAAATTTGTCTATTATTATATTAATACAACCATTTTTTAGAGTAAATCAAATATCGCAAAAAAATTAATAGAATTACCTCTCCCCCAAGAACCCGCTCTATGGAGTCTACGTGAAATTACTAAGAAAGTACTAAGTCACTTGTAAGAGAAACGTAAGAAGCGTAAATAAAATAAACTCCTATATATCAGTAAATTCTGATTCAAGAAAGTTGCCTATTCATTTCTGGACATCCCGTGTATATACCATATACTTCTGGATTAGTCTATTGGCTTAAGGCAGATACAATGAAATACCTCATTTTATGTAAAGTCGAGAATTCTAAACAGCAACGAAAAATATTAAAGTAGGTATGCAACATTCACCAGTGAATATATTAAATTTAATAGAGATGATACTTTAAAATTAATATAAAAGGAACTAAAACAAAGTCCTATTAACCTAGACGAAGTTAGGAATTTATAAGTATAATAAAGGTACTTATTATGACCCCTAATAGTCTTAGTTATCGTAAATGATTTATTGTTTAAAGTTATTACAGTTATATACAGTTTATTATATAGTATCTGGGTTGCACACTACAGGTAAACTATTTAATACCATATCCGTCCAAACAATCGCTCGTTTGCACCCGGATCCAATAATTTGTATTTCTTACAAATATGAAAAAAGGTGTGGGCAATCAACCCTGCATATAAGCCAGAATGGAAATGAAGAACAAGGATGCGTGTATCTCTGACTATTTCCTTTACTAATTTGACATTATCCAGATTTCTCTCATTCTTGTACTGAATGGTGATTACGGCTTTTTAACGTAATCAGGCGATCTTTGGCGCTAATGCGGTCGGCATAATAATAAACCCCCACACAAATCTCCACCAAGTTTCGGGCTTCTTCTAGTAATAATAATAGGTTTCTAAAACCGTACATTGACAGTTCAGTGCATGCGCATTGTGTTGTTGGTGTTCCAACTGTATAAATGCAACTGTTCACTGAACGCTGTTTCAACTGAAGTTAGGATCATTTATGAACGATTTCTGTACCGTCAAATCAATACACGGTCAGAGGTAAGTATCGTATTTAGTGACTTGCGCAGTTGTCAGGCTTGTTAAATTTGTTTTGCGTACCAAATATTATATACCTACTTTAACCTCAAATTTAATTTAATTAATTTTAATTTAATTTAATTTAACCTCAAATTACCCAAATGAAATTTTCGTGGTTGCTTGTTATTTTTTTCCATTTATTTGGTCAGTCTCTATCAGTCAATGTTTTACTGAATTTAGGTTTAATATTTTTTTTACCATAGAGGTAAAATGAGCGTTTAGATTATGATAACGATTTTCATACCGGTTGAATCGAGAGCAACAGTAATAACTGTTAAGAACAGTAGGTAGCTGTTTACAAATTTGAAAACATTACAAAACTAAATTAAATGAGGTTGGGTAACCACAGGACACCGAACAGAACCACATGTACTTTGATCTTTAAAAGTTAGCAATCCGTTCCAGCTGAATCTAGTTACCAAACAGTGCCAAAGTAACGTTTGCGCATTAATCTCTTACGAAGTGATTTATGAACGGTATAAAACGGCGAGTTGGAACAAACCTAAAGACTTGTGAAAATGAAAATAAAAACTATTGGTTTATTAATCCACTTAGATTAGAAAGTAGATTTTAATATCTATATATAAATCTTAAAAAGTTAGAGGACAACTTTATTGTTTACGTTACCAGTAGAAATTACCGCATTATTTATGTGCATATTTATATATCTTTTTGAGGCCTGTGTTATAATAACAATTAATTTGTTGTTTATTTTCTGTACTATAAAAACATTTACTTAGTAAGCACACGCGCCGATTTTGCACACAATTTAAACGGAAGGTCAAAAGGAAATTTAGATCAACTTCCCTAAATATATAGAACAGAAACAAAAAATTGAAAATATGAATATTTTTACATTCAAGCTGTGAGTGACCAAGTTATACAACTTGGTCACTTAACGATCAAAGCAATCCATGTGTATCAGCTTAATGGCTCTTGTTGTTTCATTCCGTTATGAAGCATGAGTTATTTTAAATATGTTAAAGTTGAATTCTAGACTTTAATATGAGCTTTAGAAGAGAGCTAGAATAGAATAGCTTCTATACAGTTATATTAGCTTCTATACAAAAATGTTATTCCAAATTCTCATTTAGTAAAATAAAGCCAGAGGTATTAGAAGATATCCTTTATTTTAGAAGAAAATTTCAGGTGATGGAAGATTAGACAGGGATTAGACATTACCCAGACAGGAAAGATAAAGCCTAGTAAATTTATAGAATTAATCAGTTCGATTTGCAAGTGTAGAAGAGGGATTCTGTCCCACTGAAGGATCTTTTCACATATTTCTACAAATTTGAGCTTTTTATTTAACCACACAAGAACGCCTGTGCCTTTTGAATAATACAGCAGTGTGTTGTCAGTCTAGGATTTTTTGCTCCAATATATTTTGAATTCTATTCAATCACCACAAGATGCCTCATCGGTCTATGCTGCTTGGCTAAGCGGACTAAAACACATCAACAGGCTTATTGGCACCACATCCATGACAAGAGCACAGACATCACTTGGAAAATGCTAACCATATCCTACACGGGGTAACATAATTAAATCCTGAACAGTATCTTGATAAAACATCACGTAGACTCTAATGAAGGGAAGAATTAACCTAAGACTGTGATGAAGATTAAAACATCTAGGAGATCTTGAATTTATAGGAATAGTAGGTACATGGCAATACAAAAACTTATAGGCTACAGTGTTAGTGTTTTGTGCAATTTAATTAACCCAGCTCCATTCTTTATTCGACCATTTAATTTGTCGAACATTTATAGCGATATGCTCGTGAGAGAATATAATACAAATACAGAATATAATACATATAATACAGAATATAATACAAATGTGTAGTATTATATTCTACAGAGTGTTCCAGAAAATATATCAAGTTATGTTAATAACGATTATATTCGAATGGATGTTTTCTATATTAATCAATGAGTGGACCAACAAGAAGTTTTTAAGTATCCACAACGTCCATATAAAAGTTTTACTCAACTGAAAAATACATATTCTACAAGGTGTTTCAAAAAACATGTGCCATGGCTTGTGGAGAGATTCCTCACCTAAAAATAAAACAGGAAGTTCCTATCGGGATAGATACAGGGAGTTAAAAATTTTTTAATTTGTTTACTTTTTTCAAAATAGCATGAAACGGCTTTAGCAAGTTGAAAAAATCTGGGTTCTGAAAGTTAAAACGGTACATATTTTGGCACTAAATAAAAGTGGTCAAATTCATCAGGGCCGTGCGAAAAAATATATAGACCCATATAATTGTTTATCTTTTTCTAGCCCATTTGAGTAGAGAGACAAATGCCTTTTCGAAGTCTTCTCTTGATATTTTATAGTTTTCGGCTTCTTTCAAAAGACAATAAATGCAATTTTTGGAGTAGGGTACTTAATAATACATTTTTTAAAAGTTAAGACGACTTCAATTTGTATACTATTTATTATTGAAATACATTTGAACACGATCACAGACCGAAATTGTATTCAAACTGCTAAAGCCATTTCACGATATTTTGAAAAAAGTAAACTTATATAAAAGAAAGTGCAGGTTTTGCGGACACGATGACGAGAACTCCAGTCACATCCTCTGTCGCTGTGCCTGCTTCATGGTCAAGAGACACAAACACCTGGGTGCAGCGTTTCTCCTGCCCCAGGACATTAGAGAGCTTCTACTAGAACTGGTGTTGGTCTATGCGCAAAGCATGGGTCTCTTCCAATATTTCTCGATTAGCGACAGGCACAATGGGTCGAAAGGCCTGAGTGCTGCGGGTAACCGCGTCTTCTTCCAACAACAACAAACTTATATAAAAACTTTAACACCCTGCATCTAAGAAACGAAGTAAAAGTGGACTCATGTTGATATGAACTTTTCGTCTTGTTTTTAGCTGAGGAATCTCCCCACAAGCTATGGAGTATATTTTTTTAAACACCCTGAATAATCAAGGCTATTTTCATTGTATAATACCATACATACTTGACTCAACTAAAATACACTGCACTGCTTGCGTATAAACAGGAGGATCTCATAGTATCTATAAAATAGAAATAGGTACCTACTCAAGAAGTGCAGCTTAATGTAACATATCTTTTTACACTGAAATATTCATATAATGACACACGACACTGATCACTTATAGATATGTCTTGGAAATACACCACGACCGTTTGCGGACACGTGTAGATGTTCATTAGCCATAAGTATATTTAAGTATAGCCTGCCAATTTAACACATTTATATATTATATATGGAAATGCATGATGCTTATAATTCATGTAATTACAGGCACTGACAACGATAATTCTTAAACATAAATTATATCAGGTAATAAGTGTCCGTTATTGTGGTGATTTTTTTTTTTTGTTTTTTGGTAAGTACTTTATAAAATTGAATAGGCGCCCCAATTATGCCACATTAAATATTGCTGACAGCCTGTCTGACTCTTCTCAAACAGCTGTGCATCTTTCTACATTAGTTTGCCAATTTATTATTAAGCTACTTTTTTATAGCTTGCCCCAGGTTACCATATTTGAATGATATTTGGACATGTACATACAATATTTTACTTATATCTTTTCAACACAAGTCAAATTCAGTACCTACTTTCAAACCTTGTCAAATATGTTAAGCTGGTATCTTTATTTTCATTACTCTTAGTCGGTCATTAAAATCATCAAATTGGACGCTTAAAAATATGACTGCCCACACACTACGTCGGTTCATAGAAAAAACTATTATTATAAGAAACGCCCAGCTTATAGCAGTAACTGAGGAAGCTGTGGTACTAATAAAAAGTCACAGGGGATACTTCCCTAATTTCAATAAAACACTAATTTTCTTAAGAATATTATCTACAACCAAAATCTCCCGGTTAATGGGTTGACCATGTAAGCTAGTGGAAAATAACGAACACTAAGGAGAAAATCTACATCAATGAACCAACGATTAAAAATTCAGGCGGTCACAGAAATTATCACTAAGACTGGTAACTTGAGTAGAAAATCATAGGCGTAACATCGGCACCATAATAAGTAAATAATATAACAATATGAATTAGTTATATACAACAAGTAAACAGTTCATTTGCCAATAAATACGGAGGTGACGATCCAGCTAATTCAAATGCGTGCATTAACATTGGCAACATAATATTTTTATAATTCCTACTCTCGTTTACGGTTAACCACAGTTGTTTATTATGTATTTGGGATTTTATACTGCTTTCAACTTCAAATTTATACCTTCGCAATGTGCGGTTTGATAGTTTCCAAGTGGGATAATTGTTTCCAGAATTGACGAAAAAAACAATGTTTTTTCAATTACATTAAGTGGAAACAAGTACTCAATATAAAAATTAAATTGAAGACAAATTTAGTATCGTATAATTTTAAGAAATCAAGCTACGAGTAGTAGCAAAAGGTAAATGGAATCTAGTTGCTTCAATAATTGGATTTTACTGTATCTATGGACAACAAAAGAGTTGTATCAACTGCTGATACAATTATCAAACGTAATCATTGCGATTTAGAGAATTATTCACATTTTGTAAATTCATGGCCTCCAAGATCGCTTGATCTTAACCCAGGGGATTAGTGGTTGTGGGGTTATCTAAAAAATTTGGTGTTTAGAACACGACCAACAACGCTGGAAGAATTAAAATACTAATCAACCAGAAATGCTGAATAATGCTGTGTACAATTTGGAGGAATAAGGTAATTGTACACCAGCAAAATGGACGACATATTGAACATTTGCGTTAACCACTGTTTTACATAAAAAAGCCCATTGAATCCCATCTTGTTATTAACTTAATTTGTTAAAAATACATAATCACTCAATAAGCTGAAATATATCCCTTACTTTATGATAACCTTGTATATTTGTAGGTTTCACTGTTAATATGTCTTAAGGCCCATCCTCACTTGTTACACGACATTGTTATCAACAAAGTTATTCAACATGTTGCCGAAATTTCGACGAAAAGCTTGCTTTTTACTTGTTATTTCAGCAAGTTATATTTTATCCGTAAGTGGCCGGTAAACATCAAAGCATTTTGGACACATTACATTGATAACATGAAACAAATGCATCCAAGTCTGTTAGAGTAAGATGATACAAATAAGTAGGCAGAATATTGGTTGTTTTGTGCCATGAGTCCCCCGTAGGTAAAAATCTTAGTCTTAGAGTAATAACCAGTCGTTCTTCCACCAGCATAGCGTCTCTAAATCCTGACTTTCTTATATTTTGTGGTCCACTTACTTTATCAAACTGCAAATCCGCACTTGATATTCTTTAAAAATTTTTGGAACTTTCATAATTCACCACTATGCGAAATAACATTGTCTTCTCTCAAATCATTTTGTAGACTACTACTATTGTAATTATTGCGCCAAAGCAAAGTAGGTCTAATCCAAAACCTCCTCTTTTTTATTTTTTCCACTATGCTTGATGTAATTACACACCTGCAAGCAGCCGTGAGAAGGACAACCGTTTCGTTAGACATTTTGCTAGTTACTGAAAATCTGTTGTAGTTCAGAAAATAATGAGGACGCTCAAAAAGTTGTCAACATGTTTCAGCAACATGTTTCTTAGCATGTTACTAAATATGGATGGGCCCTTATAAAATCGATTCTATGATCTATTTCAACATAATAAACTCTTTTACACACCAACATATCAACTGAGAGCAGTCATATTTGAGATATGGGAATTCCAATAAACATTTTCTGGCATGGTGAATATACATGGTTTATTAGAAGTTAATTTCGACATATTCCCACTAAGGAACGCCGACAATGGAAAACATATAGTAAAATATTCACACAGCGCGAATCGCTTTATAGCTCTATTCATAGTATATTTTGCATATTCCCCATTATGTTCCCAATTATCGATTATTTAAAGCTGATGGACCGCAATGGTCTATTATCACTCTCCGGCGTAAACTGGTCGGGATTGCGGTTCCCCCGTCGCACACACATGAAATTTTACAGATAATTACCAGCCCTAATTAGTATCAACCTCAGTGGAGACAGTGCTCGATTTACGGCAGCATATTGACAGTTTTAATCATCGTTGTTAGTCACCACGATTGGAACTGTCAAAACATTTTTAGAACGAATTTAGAATTCGTTCCACACGTAATTTTCCTGTTTAGATTTCATTGTTCATTTCAGAACATTAACAGAACAGAACATTTCAGAACTGTCTCATCTGTAATATAGAAACACTGATACAGATGCCTAATAACTTCAACATACGTCTTTCTCAGCGGTTATCAACTTAATAAACTTAATTAAAAGACATACGATGTTCGTTTTATTAATTCTAATGATAAACTCTTTAACGATTCCACCATGGAAAGCCACAAATGATCAATATCTGTACTTTTTGCAAATCACGTTCAATAAAGTTCATGCATATTTAAAGTTATATTTGCATTCATCGGCAGACTTTAATATCAACCTGGTATAAACGCTTTGTTTGGAATATTAGCAGATAATTTTATTTTCGCTGAAATCTTTCGCTGAAAAATTAGTTCAATATGATCCACAGTAATAAAAAAGTAAACCTAAATGTATATCACTGCAATCAGAAAAAAGCTTTCTACTATAATGTAAAATAAAAAAATGGCTTCCATAAAGAAAACAAGTTGAAATTTCTTTCTCCTCTATAATATTAAACTCCACGAGGAATAAAGGTTACAAATTTCATATCTTCATAAATAGTAATGTTTTTGGGTAAAAATGTATAGTTTCAACAATGTTAATATAAAAGGATAAAGACAAAGAGTGAGTTTTTCTTGAATGCCTTTTCTCGGAAAAAACGGGAAAACAGCAAATTTCATTTTAGCCGATAAATGGGCAATAATGTGTCGCTATTTTGTCAGAAGTTGACAAATTTCGCATCTCTTAATATAAATGATATACCTACCCACAGTGAAGCACGCAAAAAGTGCACCATGTATAAGTTAATTTTAACAACTTAAAGGCTAATTTGTCAATGTTTGTAAATTTATATCTGGAACAATAAACCTTAACACATACTAAAATACATATTTTCTGTTTTAGGTAAGTGGACCTATATAAGCCATAGAATGTAAGTATGCTTCGAATTATTTACCTTAACATTCTTCGTTAATTTTGAAATAATTTAACAACATGACAAATTTAGTGTCATCATGCGGCAACTTGCATATACACAAATCAGTAAACGCGTGTTAACTTTTTCAGTTATTCACTGACCTATAATTTAGACTAATTTAACCATCTATATATTGAAAAACAACTATAAATAAATAACAGTGGGTTACTCTGACCTAAAATTCCTAAAATATCGTCACTGATTAAATTATTATTTCTTTTATAAGTACTTAACAACATCCTCAACTTTCTCCAAACAGTCGCGCGTTTTCCTCCTTCCATTAGCAATACACTTAAGTAGTATTGAATGGTTGCGGAAGATGCAGTAATGCAGAAAGTAGATAAGAGTCGATAATTACAAAGATAAATATTTTAATTTGCTTGAATCTTAAACGCAAACAACGAAAAAAGAGTAAAACAGTTCCTGATCTACCAGATACAAGGACGTTTTCAAAAATAAACAATTAGTTTTTTGGTCGTATAACAAAATACTGGTTTATAGCTAGTCTTTTATTATCTTTTTCAATATTCCAAGCGATATTTCAAGGAATTGATAATCTTGAAATTTCTCATTTTTTAAATTGCATAATAATTAATTTTTTCTAATGGTAATTCGATAACTCAAATCAATAACTGTGTAAACATTTACATAACATAAAAATTATAATATTATCGTAAGTAAATACAGTTATTTGGAATGTCACATGTTTTGGTAGGTTATTTAGTTTAACAAACATCTCATATATCTTTAGAAATATATTAATTATATTTATGAGTAGTTACCAAAATATGCATTTAAATGCAACTTTAACATGAGATTATTTTACATATTATGTACTTACTGTTTGACACTATTACTATACAGGGATTTCCTTGAATATTTGAAATCATTTTAGATGCTTTACCAGACTACTTTTACATTTAACATCAACATTTTACATCAGCATTATATCTGACTATCCAATATTTATTTCTAATTACTGCAGGAATCACATGGAATAAAACGCGATATAATCTATCGAACATGCATTAGAATATATTTAATCTGAAAATTTATGTAAGTAACTGATATATTGATATAGGTAATTAGTATATTTATGTACTATCTTCATGTATAATCAAGTTCATCTTGAATTCTCCAGCTTTAAAGCTATGAGGCAACCATTTAAAAATATACTATACATGCAAAATGCATGTGCTGTATATATTATGAATAAAACTGTCTATTTCTATAATTATGATATTGGAGTTGTTGGCTGTTAAAATAGAATGTATTTCTTCAATAAAAAAAAACAAAAAGGTGGACTTTCAGCCAGATACATGGACAAATATCCTACGTTTGGTCCGAGTTTTCGGACTTTTTCAAGATTCAATCCGAGGTTACATTTCCAAGAATTACGTCCTTGAAGCTGATACAGGTTGGAAACGAAAAATGTGCATTTGATGTAAACGTCCATAGCGCGTTTGTTGTAAACGATACATTATTCAATTTTTTTCAGGACAGGGATAACAGTAAGTGAGGACTTCAGAATTGGTCCTTAAAAAAATATAGGTCTATATTTTGTACTAGAGTACTCAACTTTTATTTTCCTTATGGGCGCGATATTGAATTTTCCCATTTTTGAAAACTGCGTAATCTGCTTTTGAACCATGTATAATAGGAGGACTAACACTTAGGACCAATAAGATAACCTGCTAGGTCACCGGATCTCACCCCACTGGTCTCTTTTGTGGAATTATCTATCCTAAAGACGGTTGAAACGTTTGGTGTGAAGATATCACTGACGTAGTTTTCCACATAACACCAAAACACTATACTGCACTCGACGCCAACTAAGTTGGAATCATCTGAAGACGATTAAAACTGACATATGCATGGTTAAAAATTTTTTTACTGATTTCTCAAAAATGCCAAAAATCAAATATGGCGCCCATAGCAAAAATAAAATTTGATGATTCTAGTGCAAAATCTAGTAGAGCGTAGAGCTAAATTTTTTTAGAGACCAGTTTTGCAGTCCTTGCTAACTGCTATCCTTTCCTGAAAATTTGATGAATGTATATTTTACAGTAAACTAGATATTGACATTTTTAGAAAATGCTCATTTTTTAAGGGAAAGAATTCTAAGAAATATAATCTTAAACTTTTCTTGGGCATAAAATTGCCCAACTTTTTCCCAATTTAACCAACTGTGTATCTGTAATGGTTTCCGAGATGCCTAAACAGTTTATCTTAAACCAGACACAATGGCATAGGTATTAGGCTAGGTTTTGGGTTATTATTTGTATTATGACCCGAGCTTATATTATGTAGTTTTTTCGTAATAAAAATATTTATTTGTTTAATTTATTTTTGAGTTAAATGATTCAGCCCAACATTTTACTTACTCTAATAATATAAAATTTGTTATGTAATCAGCTTATCAAATTAAATAAAGATTTATTTATTTTATACATATTTTATATCTGGCTGATACATAACTTATACCTTCAGATAAGGTAATACAAATAGGTAAGTTTTTAACTTGATCACCTATTACTATGCCATGATTCTTAATAAATAATTTCTTATGGAAATCTACAGTTAACTGAGCGCATAATAAAATCCTGATTATTAATAATATCGATTAATCTTGCCTATGTAGGATAATAAATGTAAATATTAATTTACTAATGAACACGTTCAATGCGTTGCGAAGTCAACTTATGTTTCTTGAGGCCTTAATTTCTGTAGAACTTTAGAATGTTGTAAATTTAAAAACAGACAATGTACGCAAGATGCGCTAAGTGCATCAATAATTTTATTGCTATAATTTGTCGATACAATTAGCTAGCTCTGCCTAAGAAGCGTAGCACCATTAAATCCCATTTTAATACATAAGAAAGGCTTTCCGTTCGTATATGAGTAAAATGGGTTGTAAACCGACTTCTAATTGGTTTCTTTGTATGACCCATATACCTTAAGAAATATAAATGGTTTTCTTTGTCCGGTTTCACTTGTCCTTTTCATCTCAAAAAATTTACCGTTACAATTTAAGTAATTGTGCACTACTTCATCGTGTTTTGATTTACAAGTTCTTTAGCAGTAATGACAATTTTCGATATTCATTCAAACATTAAATATTGTGTATTTTTCTGTTCTCAATATTGGTGCACTGCATAATAATATAATTGATTAACAGTTGAATTATTAATTTATAGGTTTATAGTAGTAACCTCTAGATTTTTTTTGTCTACTTCCTAACCCATTCTCTCTTTCATGTTTCTATATAGGCTATTTTATTAAATACACTCAGATGATTTTATCCATTTTCTTGCAGTTTGTATCTGGGTTTTTCGTATGTGCCATATTTTATTTCTTTCCTCCTTGCATTAAGTTTCTGATTAATCAATCTCTGACAAAACTATTATATATAGGTAGAAAATACCTATAAATAGAAAAATATATGTAGATTGTGCCTAACGTTAGAATTTTCAAAAAACCCAGGTAAAGCAAAGCAATTTATTAATTTAACGATTTTGATTCTTTACACTATATTTTCTTCTAATAAAGCAAGTCGCCATTATTACAGTCATTTACTCGTACTTACGAAATATTGTATTAATTCACTGACTAAAAGTTCTAAAGAAAAATTAAGAAAGATTACAAATTTTTTTTAAATACTAGGTAAAAAAGGTATAAAGGCATGCCCATGTATTGCTAGGTGAAAATAGGACGGATGCTAGGATAGTGACAAGATATAATAAACCTGCCCGAAGCACAGTAACTGTAAGATCTAGAGCCAGACCCACCGAAGAGTGCAAAGAATACACGTTGATTCATGTCAATAGTGGTGAGAAACACATCGTAATGCCCTCTTTGGGTCTTTGCTACCATCTATCTGACAGTTATTGTCCAATTGACGGACAAATAGCGACTTGTATTTCCGCAGGTGCCAGCAGTGACCTCTATTGTCTTTGACGAAGACAATACTTGTATATTTGAAATTATTTATTTTTCTTTTATTTTACTTATATGCATTGGCATAATCCTTTGAGATTTTTTTTTCGAGACCGTACGTCAACTCCTTCTACGTCTATTTCGTCTTTGAAAATCTCGAGTCGCGTCCGTCTCAACTTCCTTCTCATTTTATCTGCCGATGTGAGATTGAACTAACAACAAGCCCCTCCTACGAAAACTGTCAAATTAATTAAACTTTAGATAGTTATTTCCTATGAGAAATATTGCTAACGGAATCGATGGTACTAACTGCCAAACACTTCTAATTCCAACAAAATACTGAAGCGAAATGCTTTTCCAATTAGAATATCGGTAATTATTGTTCGGGTTAACACGTATAGTTTACAGACTTAACCAACTTAGCGGCAAGTTGTTAGAAGTAATGCGGTAGCGCAGTGGTATTATAGTCGTAGGATTTCAAACATCGTATTGCTGTTTTCGCCAGTTCGAATCACACTAGAGGCAGATTTTTTAACTTTTTTATCCGAATTATTTATTAGTATTAGTGTTACATTATTGTTCTGTTTCATTGTCCGTAGTTTTTATTCTTTCTGCAGTTAAAGTTTGGAATTAATTCGTTCTTTTTGGCAGTCTGTAAAATTCATCATTTTAGCTTACAAAAGTAAATATCTACAATATTAATTGGCTGCAACAATTATCACTGCAATATATTTCTGGTCCCATTGATAAAATTGATAAAAATGTTTACTGAAAAATAAATTCTACTTTCATCACTTAAAAAATTATGATGTTTTACCGTCAAAAATAGAGTACCCTTACAATTCATCAAAATAAGAACAAAAATCGTTTAGTATAATTACATCATCATTCCAGATACAAAATTTCTTTAATATGTATTTCCTTAAAAATAATATTATTCTCTGGACCCTGGTATAGCTAGAAATGCCTATTTCTAGTGACATTTAAAACGCAGACAAACTCACCCGCATTGCCATTACCCGAGCTGGGAATCGAACCCAGACCATAATAGTCAATGTGACCGAGAAATGCTGTACAACGCACTCTAGCCTACTGCGTACAGAGAGATAAAAAGAAATAAACAATTATTTTATTAATTGAGAGATGGCAAAAAATAAACATAATTACTTTGTCCTATTGAAAGTCAAAGAAGAGATATTTTTTAATTTAATGTAATTTTCTACGTACATAGACGATTCTCCTGAAAACTATATTATAACTCAATAAAGACTCGTTAATGCAAAACATGTATTTCCATTAACGGTTTCTTAGAATATCAGTATAAAAGGAAATACTATAGCAGAAACGAACACGTTTCGGAACATTAAGTGCGAGTCTTAGTAAGTTATAAAAGTTGTCTTCCAAATACCAGCGATATTTTGTAGAGCTCTTAAGCACCTTGGAAGGTATTTTCACATTTCTTGCCGCATTAATGCACATCAGGATGTTTATGTCTTAAGCAAATTTTTCCTTACGCACAAGCATAGGTGTTATAATATTAATGTTTTGTAACTTCTGCTTTTATGTGCTATTACCATCGACCCCTACGAGTGTTGACCCCTGCAAGATTGCCCTAATTATCAGAATAATTATAATTCAGTTTTACGAGATCAAATTCCTGTTGCTTAATTATATTAGACTGATATGCTCATAGTGCCACAACAACATCTCACAGTAAATCTCTTGGAAAACTACGTTAATCTGCTTCATGGCACAATAAGTACCTGTTAGTCATGAAAGGAAATGTGAAATTAATGGATGGTTATGTAATGCATGGCTTACGAATTCTTTACATTTAAAGACGTGTAAAGTTTATCAAGGTAGGCAGTAGACGGCCATTCATAGCAAATAAAGGCGAACAAATTGTATTACAGGAATGGTTTCTTCGACGTTATCTTGATGTTCAAACAAGGTTGGCGTTTCTGTTAAGTTAGTCGGCTTTTTTCTGTTATTTAATCGTAATTCTAAATGTAATCGAAAAGTCTAAATTTTTAAATTTTGGGATTGTTATAAAACATTATCAGTAATGCGCATGCTAATAAGTAAAACCGGTGTCATGTTCCTAAAATCCCTCCAAGTTTTTCGTATCTGGTTCACTGGTTCTGGTTCACTGTTTCGTTTGCCAGTGAGATTCTGAAGTATTACTTCTGTTTTTAATATATAGAATTAAAGATATACTACTGACCTGCCAATATCAGATTCAACCAAGCAGAGGATTAAATTACGAACTCTGTGTTGGCCAAATAATTTGAATATATATTTGAAATATTTGAAGTCATTTATTTGAATTTGATAATACTTAATCTATGCTGTTACTTGATAATACTTATACTAGCGCTGAAAGAATTTGGAATACCTGTAAAATGAAGAAGACTAATAATGGTGTAAGACAAGCAGGGTCATTATCGGCAACTATGTTCATCTCAGCTTTAGAATATGTGACGAGAAATATAAATAAAGGAAATCTTAGAACTGGTGGAGATCATAGCGTATGCTGATAACATAGTAATAATTGCAAATACAAGAAAGATAATGGAAAACATGTTGAAGGAAGTCATAAATGAAGGGGAAAATATGAGATTAAGAATAAACCAAGAGAAAATAAAAATAATACGATTTGAAATAAAAATAACTGCAAGAACCGAAATAGGAGGTCAAAAATATAAGGTCACAGCCTTCTCTGGCTGTGATTAGATGGTAAAAAAAATTAAGTACTGAGGATGTCGAGTATGGAGAAAGAAGATAAGATATGGAAGCAGGAAGATATGGATATGGATATGGATATGGCGACAAATATAGCATTTCATGACAACAACAAATACTAAGGAGTAAAATTCCCACTAAGAAAACAAAAATGAATATTTACAATCCAATAACAATACCAATATTAATGTATGCGGCAGAAATAATGACTATGACAAAAAAAAAGGAGACTTCAAGATCTTGGAAAGAAAAATTAGGAGAGCAGTACTCGGACCGATTAAACATAACAGAAAATAAATCAGAACAGTATCATTTGATATCTCTTATGAGGATCTTTCTGTTATCCAATTATCAATGGATTTATTGCGCGCCATTGTTGAAGTCCAAGCATTTGTATTGGTCTCCTAAATTAACTAGCTAGCCCAAGGTTACTACCGTGTCTTACTATGTTTTTCATTAACATTTTGTGTTCTCCTAACAAGCACAGTTTCGTAAAGATAGCTGCTTTAATTTAACTGACAGAAGAAGGATACAAAAGAATATCAAAAAAGTTAAATTAGATCTCACATAGGAGTACGTACCCTTATGCATTGTTACTATTTATTAACAATTAGGTTCAGTTACAGTTCCCAAAATATCCTCCTTCTCTAATTCTTCAAACATTCCTCATTTCTACACAAAATATCCCGTCTTTTATACAGCTTCCAGCTTGAATAATACTTGTGTTTTAAATGAGACGCAGATGTTTTATTTGCTTAAACAATAATTATTGTATTTACTTCGTTAAACCTAGTAGGTAAAGATATACGAGTACTTAAAGACAGTCAAGAAATTTGTATAACTAAAACATATGGTGCAATCATTTACCCATTTAGTGAATATTTTTCAAGTGGGTATTTTCTAATGACTAAAGAAAATAATGCGTGTTTCTTCACAACACATCATCTAGTTATTGTTAATATCAAATATCCGTATTAATACATCTTATTATGCTTTTTGACATATATTTTAGTAAAGTGGATACTGGACGGATACTGGCGGATGGTTCTTTATGAAACATCCTGAAAATAATTGTTTTAAAAAAACACAGCTCTCATTTAGATGTTTCAAGAAATACATCTATAGAAAACACTCTATATACTAGTATATCGGCTTATTAGTCCTTTCTCAATAGAGTAAATGTCGATTACTCGGTGTAAAACCGGTATTAATATCATAGTATCATACTAGTATCAACAAACGTAATATTGGAAGGATTTTGATAAACAACAAAGAAGGGTTAATAAATTGAAACAATCGGGAGTATACCAAATTAACTGCGTGGATTGTAATGCCGTGTATGTGGGTCAAACCGGTAGAGGTATAAAAACTAGAGTAAAGAACATAAAACATCCATACTAAATAACGTGAAAAATTCAGGATTATCGACGCATTGTATAGAAAACAATCATTATAAAGGTCTGAAAAATGTAAAGGTACTGCATCCGGAAAAGAAAGTTAAGCCCTTAGATCTATTAGAGCAATTAGAAATTAAAAAATCTTTAATTAGAAATGCTTGTACTACGGATGATCAGATAGATTTTACACTTTCGCCTTTCTTAGATGTGGTACTAAAAACTCGGGCTTGACCAGATGGGAAGGATCAATCGGGGTAGGTAGATAGATAAATAACTGAAATGCACTTGGAAATATTTAGTAATAAACATTAATTTACTCTATAGAGAAAGGCCTAATAAGCCGAAATACTAGTATATAGAGTGTTTTCTATATATTTCTTGAAACATCTAAATGAAAACTGTGTTTTTTTCAAAACAATTATATATTTTAGTATACTCTTATCTCAGTAGCTCACTAGTAAATTTATTAATACGGCTGTTATATCATTAAAAATATATTATAATACATTCTTGAACTGGGTCCATTTAAAAAATAACTTTATGAGAAAGATGTCGAGCTGTCCCAAATCCGGCTGAGAAATTCTTCCGTAATAATAGCATAAATCGGCGCACTACCGAAGTATGAAATCATCTTTTTGCACGCTGGCGGACTGCAACCGTTAGTACAATTGTGGGCTATAAAAGAAGGTCAAAGGGAGTTAGGTGAAGCAGGAGGAGCAGCATGCAGCGTGGTAGAGGCATGTTCTCGGCTGTGTTCCCAGCGCATTCCAGCCGTACGTGCCGTGCTCGGAATTGCCTCATAGGTCAGACTGGCGCGATGTATCTCCTCCAATGCTTAGCCGCACACCCAGGGCTCTGCAAACGCGAGACGAAGGTCGCCCACTCACGGAAATGTCATACGCTGCACGCTCCTATTCATGTGTCGCAAACGCGAACTCGAACTGCAAAATTATGTGTGTTCCGTTAAAAAGTTGCAAATTGTATTATATGCGCTTTGAATGGAATTCCAAAGTATTTTTATAATCATAATCATAATCAAATTTCTTGAGCAAACAGCTTTATGTATTTAAACATATATTTTTGGAAAGCGTTCAGTTATTTAGCAGTCGAAAAATAAACACTCTTTGGTTTTTCATTTTAAATTCTCTTCAGAACAGTGAACACCAGGGTTTAAATAGTATATTTTTAATATTATTTATTGGCTTATTAATTGTTTATGTCTTTCTTTATCTAGGAATTAAGCCAAAAAGTTAACTAAAAGATAAATTTTATTAATGAAATTATAAAATATTATGGTTCAATAAAGTTTTTAATTTTCCTCGTTACCTATAATCCTAAGATATGTCGAAAACATCTACTTTGTGTGCAATATGCACCCCTTAAATTAAAAATTATCCAGGAAAATAAAAAATTTTTGAACCATAATATTTGATAATTTCATTAATAATTTATCTCTTATTTAACTTTTTGCCTTAATTTCTATATACCCAAAGTATATGTTAAAATTTCCTTACAAAAAAAATAAAAGTAAAATTTTAACTTATAGAAAAACTTATTTTAAGTTATTTTAAATATATATGATAGATCATCTTATTATAGTTCATTTAACACTTTATTCAAAACATGTTGAATGTATCTGATCCTATTTTCGTCCTGTAGGTACTTATTATCCTCCTGTATAAGCTAATAAATAATATTAAAAATATACTAGGTATAAAAAACTGCCAGAGTTAGGAGTGACACATTATTAGGATATATTATAGATTAGATAAGTATATAGAAAATTTGGGAAATTTTATTAAAAAGCATCTAAGTTATCTACAAACTAACAATTTTAACTTTGAAATCATTTAATTTTAAAATCAGTTTCATTGTCATATATTTCATGTAATTTTTAACAATTTTTAGATGTTCAGATGTTAAACCTGCTGCCACACATGTGCCTGAAGACGCCGGAAGCAGTTTTTCAGCACAATTTCAGTTTTATCATAAAAAAACTTTTTTCGTAAAAGTTTGGACAATTTTACGCAAAATACCAAAAATGCAGATTTTCCTATCAGGAATGACTTTTTTTACAAATATTGGCTCAGATGGAAATTGAACCCGAATGGTTATCCCGTATTTTATGGACAGATGAGGCCCATTTCTCTCTAAATGGTGCAGTCAATACTCAAAACTGTCGAATATGATCAACAGATAATCCACATGAAATCGTTCAGGAAGGTCTTCATGACAAGAAACTCACGGTGATGAAACTGTTTTGATTATAAAAATCACTTTACAAATAAAGATTGAGGATGTACAGCTTTGAAGTGTTCTAACTCCTGCAGATCCTAAGATCTCCTTGATTCCCATCGAAAATAGGAATACAATAATGAAGACATAATAAACACTAACTAAGAAATATGCGAGAGAGAATGTAGGTTCTAAAATTATTAATATACCGTAAGTTACATGATGACGTATTTCCAATTAGACCAAACCCTACTTTTATGGGAATTATTATTAATAATAGTAGTGTTAAAGAAAACGACATGAGCTAATTCTGAGTAATTATACTACAATTTCAATGGTACTGAATTTCACCATAGAGCCAGACTTTCTAGATGAAATTAGAGTCGCAAAAGGTGCAGCAAATATATGCGTACGCGTGAAGTTACCTTCAGCTATTTGTAGTTACCTAAGTATCTGTTTTCGACGAGAATCAGTTTTATCTAAAACGCATCCATTTGTTTATTCTAGGATGGAATACTTTGGTACGGTAGACTCGGATACAATATCTAAATTACATAGCAATGAATTACAAAGATTATGAATTTGATTTTCTGTCGATTTAATGATAACAGTCCTTATCGCCCACTCTACGCACAATATGGCAAATAAGAATCTCACAAGCTTGGGGAATTTTTGTACGAAGGCAAAGAACACATGTTTCAATTAGCTATTTTAATTTGATGATTATTCTGGATGACAAACTAAATATTCTTTAAAAGACAAGCGAAATAATAATAATATAATAATAATAATAATAATATCTCTACCCCTCATTCTAATCACAATGATTAGCCCGAAAGTCTGAGACTTGTGTGGGAGAGAGGGCGGCATATTATTATTTCTCGGGGCGCATTTGCGCCTCAGGAACGACTTAGGTCGGTAGGCCCTCACCATCATTCAGTGCTGGAATGAGGGAATCCTGGAAAACCTCATTAGTTAGGAAATAATATTGTATTAAGTTTAACACCTTCGGTGAAGTCTCTGAAATTAATACGCTTGATGTTACTTGTAAACCAAATATAATGCCAGATTAATCAGTCATTAATATGGAAAAACAAAGTTTACATTGTTTAATAAATAAATAAAGATACGTTTTCTAAAATTTATTCCTTGTTAATCTAAAGCAAAATACTGTAAAATCTGTAGGTACGAGGCTTACTTATGGCAAACATTAAACGAATGATAATAATTATTTTGGGTAGACTGGCTTACTTGTTTAATAATGCATAACATTAATTAGTAATGTCACTGAACTTGAGCTACTTAATGACTAGTGCAAAAATTTGTTTCGGTCATTAAATTCCGATATCATGTAAAAACTAATAAAATTTATAAAGAACATAACTGAGTAAAATGTATTAGTAATATAAATCCGCCTGTTACAACCGTTCTCTGGAAAAATATACATAATTCCAGAATTAATACATACAATTTTACAGTATTATTTAGCGATTAACAAATAAATTAATATGTTCACTTTTCAATAGAATAAACAATATTATTAATATTGTAAATGGACCTTCAGTTTCTCCTACACCATAATCCACAATTTTGTTGAAAAATATAAATTCCAAGGCGCTATTATTAAGAAACACACATGAAATGAAAACTGAAGGATTTCTGGTAAGATTTTTCTGATAATTTCCTAGTTAGCCGAGTGATTATTGTCGATGTTGACCTAATTAATCATTAAATATATGCTTAAGCCTAGATTATGGAGTTAATTTTAGACTGTTTCTAGACTTGTAATTGCACATGGCAATTACATGTCTACAGAAAATAATACCCAATTATTAGTACAATTCACAATAAGTTGTATTCAATTCTTTAACATGGCGAAATACAATTTTTAGCGGGTATTTTAAAAAGCTTCTTCACCTTTTAACGATTTTCTGATGCAGCAAGTTTTTTAACTCATTTATACTTTTATCTGTATTATATTTTTTTAGTGGTAAAAACATTTCACCTAGAAATCACAGAGGAAGGCTTTTGGATGGCATTCCACAAGTATTAAAAATATGGTCGCTCCCAATTACAATTAAGGAAATAACAATGACGCAATTTTCCATATAACATCAAAACACTATACTGCACTCGATGCGCATTTCGAGGACCAAGTTGGCATCATCTGGAAATGATTAAGACTTGGTTTGGCTGATCAGCTTTAATCATCTACAGATAGCCAACTCGCTTGGCGAAACGCACGTCGCGTGCAGTATAGTGTTTTGGTGTTATGTGGAAAATTACGTCAGTGATATCTTCACAGCAAAGGTTCCAACCCCCTTCAAAATTAAGCAAATACCTATTAGGCAATTAATATGAAATATTTCCAAACTGTCAAGGTATGGAATGCGCAGTAATTGAGTAAATAATTGTATTGGTTTGAAGTCAGAGTAGCAAAATCACACTTAAAAATAATCTTCTTGACTTTTAACGATTTTCTGATGCAGCAAGTTTTTTAACTCATTTATACCTTTATCGGTATTATGTTTTTTTAGTGGGAAAAACATTTTACCTAGAAATCACAAAGGAAGACGTTTGGATGGCATTCCACAAGTATCAAAAATATGGCCGCTTCCAATTACAATTAAGCAAATAACACTGACGTAGTTTTCCATATAACACCAAAACACTATACTGCACTTGACGCGCGTTTCGCCGACCAAGTTGGCATCAGCTGGAAATGATTAAGACTTGGTTTGGCTGATCATCTTTAATAATCTCCAGATGATGCCAACTCGGTTGGCGAAACGCATGTCGCGTGCACTATAGTGTTTTGGTGTTATATGGAAGACTACGTCAAATCTTCACAGCAAAGATTCCAACCCCCTTCAAAATTAAGCAAATACCTATTAGGCAATTAATATGAAATATTTCCAAACTGTCAACGTATGGAATGCGCAGTAATTCAGTAATTATATTGGTTTGTAGTCAGAGTAGCAAAATCACATTCAAAAATATATAAGTTCCTTCAGTAATTCATATCTTAAAATATACATTTCACATGCAACATGAAGTACAAAATATATTTAAAAAAATTAAGTTTGTAAAACATGCACATCTTCGTGTAGTCCTACTTGAAACATTTTTTTGGCACACAGTATCTAGTAATCGAAGCTGTCTACCAATTCAGATGGTTCCTACATGTATCCACGTTCCCACTGAATCGTGTTTTAAATTTTTTATAGTCCTATTTACCTGTCAAATGTTAAATATGATTTTAGTATATGAAGATGGGTTTAAGCAAGTATGAGAAGGAACAGATTAAAATTAACGGGTTGTGGTAAAGTGTTTGTAACTGATGAAAAACTTTTATTGATGAATCGTGCTTTTTATTTTTTGTGTTAACTGTTTGTTGACTAAGCTCTCTCATTAATATTGTTACCATCTTCTAAATGGGTACACATTATACATTTACACAAACCATATAATTACTTGTTGAGATGCACATATACAATTTCAAATTCCTATAATCCTGAAATATTTTTAACAAATTCAAGCTACTTATATTAAGTAGTATCTTTGAAAATATCATGTAATATGCAGCATATTTAAAATTTATTTCGCATATTGATAGAACACGCAGAGTGAATGCCAATAAAAAGGTATTGTTAAATTAATTTATAAATTTGGCGTATTTCTAAAAAGGAACATATTATCTATCTCCTTTTATCACTATTGAGCTTGTAGGTCTTAATATACAAAAATATCAGTGTCAAACTTAGTTAGAGAAAATCAGATTCGGTCCCCAGCATTACAACTTTTTTCTTGCTTTGTGGAGTAGAATACATCTTTATTGTTAATATTGTATTGCACCTGACAATAGTTGTCAGGCGCAATAATAATAATAATTATTATTATCATTATTATTCTTATTATTATTATTATTATTATTATTATTATTTTTCTCAATTAACAATAACTATTATAGTCTAATTGACAGACAGATAGCGACCTGCTTTTTCGCAAGTACCATTATAGCAGTGACCTCTATTATCTTTCAGGAAGGTAATCTTACTTAATTATTTGAAGGAGATACCGACGAAAGATACAACGCATAGAGAAATATAAAAATAAAGAGAGTTTTTGATTCTTATTAGCAATTTGGAATTTATGAGGTTCTGCGGCTGGCCAGCCGCACTTGGAGGCGCTAGCGTCACTGAAATTAAAACGAGTCCTGTGACACGAGATAGAGAAACCATAGACAAAGGACAAAGCCGTTGACGTTTGATTCCCCATGACATTACAGCACCCTTCGCCGCCAATTCTCATTTATGCTTGAAAATGAACACATTAATGTTTTATTTGGAAGGAATAGTTTTATTTTTTAACGCAATTAGAAGATGTTAGGGCTTAATTGAATTTGGTAACATACGCTGACATTTATGTGATTATGTGTTAATAATGTGACGATAAATGAGGAAAAAGTTGGTATGTAGATTAAATTATTATGGTTCGGAACGGAAAAATTGAAGACGATTTTCTTTTTTCGAAACGGCCCAATATGATTTATTATGGGAAAGCATCTTGTTTGGGATACAGTTTCCAGGTCCGTACTTAAAAAAATAATTTCATGATGGTTCTGGCAAAAACGAACATTTAAAATCTAAATATCCTTGCCAATAAAGGGCTTAAAGTTGCTTCGAGGAACTGCTCTTCGTTTTTCAGTATCTGCTCGAATAATACACCAAAAAAAAATAAAAACAAATTTTTTAAATTTATTTTTTTTTTCAAATATTTCAAAATTTAATCAAGTTACCTCAGATTTTTTTGATGCATTATGCTGATCCCCTAATTACGCATCTTTGCCCTTATTTAAGCTTTATTATTGCTCGTATTAGTCTTACAGTTTCCGAGATCCCAATTGTGTGAAGCGAATTTGTAACAACCTGTATAAGTAACGATTTCTTCCCTGACAAGTTTATTACCTGACAGTTAAATAGGTATATTATTCCACCAACTTTCTGCTACAACAGAAAAATCTTTAAAATATCAGGAACAAAGTTATTTAGTACGCTGCTGAAGGTATGAAAAAGGAGGAAATACCAATTTTGTTTATGAAAGGATCAAAACATTATACTAAATATTTGCCCAGATTTAGGGTTGTTAATCTAGTTAGAGACAAAAGAGGTCTTGACATACACAATAAACTAGTTGAGTACATTACTCTGCATTTATTTATTAGTTTGTATACCACCAGTTACATCAATAAATAAATATTGTGAGGATTCAGCAGCTCACCAATCTGAAATATTTTTCTATACACCCTGAATAAATTATTTCGATTACTGATGATAAATTATTTGATTTTTAAGACAATTTCAAATTACAGCAAGTTTTACTTTGGCATGTTCTTTATTTGACAATAAAAGCACAAGGTAAAGGTCGAAACTAGTCGAGTTTCGCACTCGTTCTTGGTCGATTATTGGTAGAGATTTAGAACAGAACATTCTGGGGAAAAATAATTCCTTATAAAGGTCACAACCATCACTGTTGTATACTTATTTCGGCAAATTAGAACTTTCTTAGTAATTTTATTTATTGATTTAAGAATGGGGTTCAAGGATTTTGTATTTTGACATTCGGCTTCCAGTAATGTAATAAATTATCTCAACAGAAGACACATTTCACACAAAGCATTTCTATAAAATAGTTGCAAGTTTGAAAGGCTTAGAAAATGAACCGTGCCTTGTATTACGCCCCAAATGTGCCACACCTTCTGAAGTTCTTTTTTTTCCTCAGGAAACGTATTTAATCGAGTTCAAATATTCAGTTAACCGTAAAATACACTTAATTATTACTCATTTACACTTAACAACAAAAAGCAATCAAAAATGAATTAAGCGCTCTACAGGCTATCATTAGGTAGGTACACCTCGCTGTAGACATTTTTGTTAGTTGTAATATCGTGACACCCGTAACTCGTGCAGATCTTTAGGAAGACGTCTTCAGTGAAACGCAATTGATGGCCGACGTTCCATCAATCAGCATCTTAATGACTTTTGGTGTTTATTTTATCACCGAATTTTTATGTCGCTTGACGGTGATAAATTCCAAAGATTTTTTCGATTTCACGATGAAAATTTCCCATCATCTTGCAGATTGTCACATAGATTAATGACTTAACGGTTTTAAAAGCAAAAATTAGTGACTTTAGTTATGCTGAGAATATGAATAATGTCCTTCTCTTATACTAGCAGTTATGAATCATAGGGGTTGCACACCTATAATTGCACCTACATAATATATATCTTCCATAAGTTCAAGGGACCTCTTTACTAATTCTACACACCTCAAGATGGAGTGAGGTGAGCAGCAGGTGATACAAATTACACAATTTATCAGGAACAACGACAGCATGATTATGTTAATTGACTAACTTAAAAATTAAAAGATGAAATGGAAGCTTTAATAGCTTTTGAAAAACCGAAAATAGAAACTTTAATAGTCGTTAGACTATTCATTCACGTTTCCTTGGATTACATACTCCAAGGAAATGTATTCTAATTTTATTGCACGATATATAGCGCACTCTGATATATATCTGATATAATTAATTATAGAGTATCTCCTTATATAATTAAATTTAACATTTAATATGCAGTTCCCCAGACTTAAGTCGAAATAAGTTCAAGGAAAATAGATTTTTTTATTATATATTTTGGAATATTATTATCAGAATAAAAGTGCCCCCTTTTATTCTGATATCCTGAAATCAAAAGTTCAAAGGATTTTCAATTTTATAAAAATAAAAAGAGCTAATCACCCAAAATTAGAATGGATAATCGACTAATAATAATAAAAAGTAAAGTAAACTTTGATTCATCTGTCGACGGTCTCTGTATCCTGATGACCATTTTTGACTAGCAAATGGAGGACGCAGTGGAGACTATGTCATAGCTAAAGGGGCGGTAAAAATAGGACTCCATTTCCGCAGCATCCTTCGAAGGAATAGAAGTGAAGAAATGGTGAGGACATACTGGGCGTATGCGCACGGGGCATGCTCTCGCAGGGGAAAGAAAGAAAGAAAGGAATAGCGTGTATGAATAGAATAGATGTGTAGGGAAACAATATATGGCCAGATATTGTAAAGAGGATATATAATGACCTGTCTTTGAAGAAAAGGAGCACACAACCGAGACAATGTTTTAAAAAACCTACAGGTAAGACTTACATAAAATGAAAGGAGGGGCAAGGCGACAAAATGTCTACCTGTTAACTGCCAACAGTAGTAATCCTAGTATGCAAGGCCAATAAAAGTATTATTATATTAAGCAGCAAGGGTTATATCCGGAAAGAACGTATAAATAATTAATATCAGTAAAGTATTCGGGTTATATATTGGAAAAAGAGCAGAAACTTGTTGCAGCCCACGTTCTTAAACTGGAATTATGTTCTGTTTTAAATTATCTAAGACCCATCATATGGTTTTAGTAAATCCAAACAAATCCATCCAAACGTAGTTTGATTACGCACAGCGACAATATTTGATTACAAGGGTCTTGTAAAAGTCTGGGTACCGAATGGTAGATACCTGGAACAGGTGAGAAGGGCGGAATACTTAGCGCGGCACGTGGTCGGGAGCCGGGTAACTTTTATAGTTCTGTAAACTTTGCTAATATCCTAACAAATTGTACCTAGACGTTATCTTATATTTATAGACTACTATACCTACATTTGTTTTCTGCTTGTCTTGAACCATCGTCAGTAACTAGAGATGTTCTTGATTATTTATAATTTCAACTTCATATGAATAATACTGTAGCATTTATCATTTATTTACTTAACTTATTTTCACAAACTTTACCTTTTTGCGTAAACATTAATTTCAAGTTTAAAGCGTGGCATAAATAATATTAGGTATTACAAAGATGACTGTAAGAAGACGGAATTATATTGATGGTGTGTTAAAGAGTCGCAGTTTATTTAACGGTTTTAACGATTAGGGTTACAACTAGACATCTTATACATCAACAAGTTACTTCCTCATCTTAAAATAATAAAGATTCATAAGTTAAATGAGGCGTAAATTATGTATCGTTGAAAAAGTGCTCATTATAAAAAGCATATTCTACAGTTACAATTATAAAGTATTTTCTATGATTTGGTGGGGTAATGACTTCAAAATACGTACCCACACTTTGAATATGAGAACCATAAGAAGGACTCTATCGCAGTTAGGTATTCTAGTGGCTGCGATTTAACTGACACCCTAAATAACTAAATATTCATGTCATGTCCTGTGACAACTGTTAAAAAATATTTATTTTGAGAAGTCGCAAACAATGAAGAAGTAGCCTTTGAATATGGGGGTTGTATCGCACATTTACTGAGTTTAAACTGTAAGGATTTTTCAACATCAACTTGAGGCTAAATCGTTCATTGTCGATAGGGGGACGATTCCGCTGTACAGGATAGTTCAAATTGATACTAAAAATTTTGAAAAAATAATATTTTTTGAGTAAAATGTAAGATAATATTTGAAACTCGACACTATTGTATTAGATGTTGAAATTCTCTGCCTTCTTCTGCAATGCAACTCTGACAAAATCACGATAAAAATCACTCTGTATAAAATGGCCGAATAATTTCAAGTGCAATATTTAAGGTATCCCTTGTGTTAACTGACACCACATTTTTTTTCCTTTTCACATTGTGCGATAGATGAAATTTTATTTATTTTCCAATGCAGTGTTACGAGGTATTTTTCCATTAACTGTGAAATATCTCGAAAACGAAAAGAGATAGCTATAGGGAACCTTCATACAAATATGTTCCTAGTGATCCCTAGATTTCAAAAATATAATAATATATAGGGTGTCGCATTTGAAATATCCAATTTACACCTTGTCCCGAATACTTTGAATATAAGAAACCACCAGAAACTTTGATATAAAAAGTTTTTTGATGTAATGTACCGTTTGTGAGTAATCGAACACTAATGACACACACTGTAAGACTCATCTGTCCAAATGATTTTTGTGCAAAATTAGGGTTCTGGTTGCACTCCTAAATAAACCAATTACAAAATTCTCGTCCTCTAATAAAATCTGCCGGGTACCTATAATATCAAAATGATTTATTTTGATATTACAGGGCCAAAATTTATGGTTTAGCCAAAAATAGGGAAACACCCTGTAGTTCGAAAACGGTAACAGCTAGAGAGATGCGGTTTGCTCGATTGTTATTTTCTCGAAAAAAGAGCTCGTGTATCAGATTTGCACTATCTATGACAGATTTGCAGTAACCCTTGAAAACCGACCAATTTGAACCACCCTGTACAATAACAATTGCTGTACATGTATATACTTATTACACACGAATACGTTTTTTTACTTCTTAATCATTTTCAAGTTTTTTATTGTGTTATTCTTATTTTACTGTCGGCCATATTATGTCTTATAGCAATGTCGGTAGGTACTGACTTGTGTCGTGTCCCAGTTTGGATTCCATTCAATAATATTTTGCGAATAAACACTAAACTATAGACAGCGAGTCTGTTATCACATCAGACACAGTCTGTTGCCTCATTTATTTCTCATTCGTCATCACCCACACATTCATTCCAGTTTGAAATAAAAATAGTTGAGCAACAAGGCATTAATGTTATTGCTACGTATTTAATTTATTGTAAGTTTTCAATGTCTCATATACTTTTCCTTGATATTCATGAGAAGGCTGACACAAAGAATAACGCAGGATTGTTTTTTCTGCATTATCTTGAGTCATCTTTATTGACATTTCATGTAAAGAATGAGGTACTTAAAGAATTTAATCAACCTAAGGACATTTCAATCAAATAACAGAGTTTTTCAATAGGATTAGATATGCTAGACGTCTATATCTTGTCACTTCCATGTGTACATACAACAACAGTATCTTTATTTACCTGTTATTATTTGACGCTAAATGTGGAACTGATGTAATGGAATTTATGAAATATTTATGTCAAATAATGATGAAGGGTTAGTCGCTGCACGTAGTAGTTTACATTATTGTAATACCACACTAAGTTATTTGAATTGACTGCGACTCATTATCCATATGAACCTTTAAGCTAGTAATACCGCATATATTATTCTGGTCTACAGTTAAACCTATGTAGATGTTAGATATCCCATTTATAAAATTTATTGGCGACATAATACTAGACTGTATGATATATGAGCTCCATTAATGTATATAAAATGTTACGGTGGTGAAATCCTAACAAAAAAATTTATAATTACATCTTTTAGACACTACATGTTTTGTTAGAACGACATTTTGATATGGCATCATGAACTTTAATTAATATCAGAGAAAGTTTAACTAGAATATAACTCATGTGAGATGTGCAAAATGTCATGAAAGAAGTTTTTTTAAAATATCTTCGTGAGGAGAGATTATTGTTTTATTTTTGTTTTCTTCTGAAACTGCAATATGTAAATAAAAAGTTAAATTACGAGACTTTCTGTTTTTTTAATTTTTCTCGAAAGAGGATTAGTTTTATATAATAATAATAACAATATCATCTATTTACTCCTGACTCTCATCACAAGAATTATCTTGTAAGTCTCAGATTTCTGTGAGAGAACCTACTGAAAAATATTATTTTATATTGGAGAATCCCGCGTTCTTAGCACCTTTTTTAAGAAGGGCGAAAGTGTAAAATCTATCTGATCATTCGTAGTACAAGGATTTCTAATTAAAGATATTTTCTTTCTAATTGTTCTAACAGATCTAAGCGCTTTCCTTTCTTTTCCCGATGCAGTACCTTTACATTTTCCAGATCTATAAATTATTGTTTTCTATACAATGCGTCGGGCCTCCGGAACGACTTTACGTTGGTAATCTCTAACCACTATTCAGTGCTGTAATGAAGGAAACCTGCAAAACCTTATTAGTTAGGGCACCAGTCAAACATCAGCCGATGCTAAATATCTAACATTAACAATAAGCTGACATTCTTCCCTTTCTAGGCATGCACACCAAGATAATTGCCAACTTATACCTACGAAGAGGCCCTCATATAAAAGAGTAGAAAATTTATTCCAGATATTCGAACTGAAGACCTGGTGGTTAAGCGATCGAGATACTAAACAGAAATACACCTAGCTTCTTTTACATCTCCTGATGGTGGATATTGTGATTTTTTCAATGGAGACACTGAATGTTCTAATTAAGAATCTATTTGACCAGTGTAAATAATATCTAATGCGTTAAGGAAAGCTTGAGAGACTGCGAATGAATGCTACGCTTCATTCATACGGCGTGTCATTAATGTTATGCCACATAACATAGTGTCACGTGACGACGTGGAATTCGTCAGACAACATGATATAATGATAAATAAATGGGTGGTGAAAATGCGCCAGTCAACTGGCTTACTCATACGAGCTGGATGGTGACTATTAGTTAATCTTTAAGAGGCCTCAAAGATAAATACAAACAAATAAAATGCAAATATTTATAAAAGGAGCATAAGAAGTTGGAAAGCATTACAAAAACCACAGGATAATATTTTATCTGTATAAATTTATCCGTATATTGCCATAGTGGAAGTTTCAGGACATTTTAAGCCTTGCTTGTACTCAGTCTTTCTTTGATGAAACATATATTTTAATACGTATAGCCAATAGACCATATGGTCGCAGTGGAGGGTCTGGTTTTCGGTCCACTCACTTTTGAACCTAATACTTGATATTGGGGAAATATGTAGAATCTAACAGAGAACCGTAAATTAATAACTATTAAAATGGATCAAATGTTAGGTCGTGACCGCTGGCAGCAGAGCTGGTCGGATTAGAGTGATTTTGATGATGTTGCGTCGGTTGAACCTTTCTGCATTGTGGTCTGGCCAACCCCCGATTACGGGGATGTCAAAAGTGGGGAAAATAGTGAACCTCTATATTTTGGCTATTTTTATAAAAATCTGTCGATATTTAAGGCTACTAGTGACTTTAATGTGGAAATTAAGTTTTCTAAGCCACATAGGGTAGGAGGTAAAATGGTTTTCAAAGACAAAAAAGGGAAAATATGTAACATTCGTTTGTTGATAAAGGTGTGCAGTTGGGGTGGCTGTATTGTTTTTGGCGGTTTTCAGAATTGTTTTGTGACTGGTCTTAGTCGATGGAAATATGTGCAGAGTGGTAATTTTTATCGTTTTATCATAAAATACATATCCATATCATATACATATCATACACCATAAATTATACCTATCCAATCTCTATTATCATATATCCAATCATACCTATAATACCATAAAAATTGACATAACCGTAATCTCCCTTTTTACACTGGGCGACGGAAAATGTAATATATTCATACTGTGACTAAACTAAATAAAATAAAAAGTAGCATCAGAACTTTTTTGTGGTAGACCAGTGAAAGACACTGTACCGTTATTAGATTATATTCGATTATATTCCATTGTTTAGTATTTTACATAATTCAAAATACTTTTATTTACTTTTGAATTATTTAGAAGAAACATCTATCTATCATCTAGCTATCTCATTTATCAGCTATCTTAATTGTAAGCTTGACGCGACTATTTCCAGATATTAATACTGACAAGATATATCCAATCATCTGTCGCCTTTTATGCGTTGAAAGATTCCAAACTTTATTTGTGCTAAATACGAAAATTAAAATATTCAATATATGTATCTGTTTACGTATCCAAGATCCCCAATGGTTATCCTCTAATTTCGTTAACATCATATAGAAGGTGACTATTTATATTACCTTTTCTTAGGAATGCAGCTGGCTGTGGAGCAGTGAGTCGTATATTAACCATAAAACAAGTTTAGAATTAAAGAAGTTTTTTTGATGTTCTATTCCACTAACAAATTAATTCTCCGCAAAAAGCTACATTTATTTTATCCAGGGTCAATGCCATCCAGCTAGATAAGCAGATTTAATGAAATGATCATTCAACTAAACCCTCGCATGAAAAATAGTTAAGTACAAATAGCGCATAGAAATCAACAACAACAGAACTAATGAATACATAATTCCTTGATCTCTTCGGAAGTTTTTTATATCAAATGATTCTGGTTATTACACTAGGTCGATGTTGAAAACAGTTGAGCGCTATTCATGATTCAGGAAGCACACTGGAGGGGCAACAATACAGTTAGTCAGATCCAGTCGGCCTTGAATCGGCTAGAATAAATGCATGCAACGTCAAGATTACCACTACCTGCCACACGGTTTAGATAGCCCTTGTAGATATAGTTAAATTAATAATTACCTAAGGATTTTGGTTAAGCAGCTAATGGGCAAATATTACCATTAATACAACCAAGATATAGATATCTTATTACCGGTCAATCATTCATACATTACGTTCAAGTTCTTTATGGTCACGCTAATTTAGTATTGTGGCTTGGGATTTACTTCGTTCTTAGGTAACAAATATAATTTTTTATAGAGGATTGTGTATGGAAGCTGTAATATATCATGTTGTAGTTTGTTTAAAGAAATGTTTGAATTTGTTACATATAAAACTATCCACCGTTTAGATAAGGATATTAATCTATTAAATCTCAACGTGAATACAAGTTCATCTATAAACTGGGAATTAATGTATTAAGTAGATTGTATCATAAGCACAGCACATAAATTAGAAGATTGTAAGTACAAAACGAAGGATGACACATTTGAAGACCGAAAGACAATACTCTGAATGAGTCCTGACTTAAAAGAGGAAGGATCATGCATGCATTGTTAATTTAAATCGGATGACACTACTCGTTAAAACAACCTATACATCTGTGATTTAAAAAGTATACAACATTGTGTTTAACCTTTCCATTTCTTGGATATCGCACTATCGGATGTCTTTCTACATTTATCGCACTTAGTGGAATTTATTTATTTAGTTGCTCCAAAAAGAAAAGAGGTTACTGTCTATACCCATCGTTGAATGTGTAGATAGAGAATCTGCATTAGAAATGCATTAGAAAGAAGACATTTTTATTTGTCTGTTCACTATTCTAATATATTAAAATATCCACAGAAAATCAAGACGAATGACCCTAATACAATTAATGTCTTTCTTCACCCTAAAACAATGGTTAAACTTTCACAGGAACGTATGATATGTATTGTATATAATTTATTTATGATACAGCTGTATGGTTCATGAAATTATTTTACTACAAAGTAAAATCAAAAAGCCAAAGCATCTTAAACAATTTGCCTTATTCTGGGGTAAACGTTAAGGGTTTTCATTCAGCTGGTATATTCTCAGATAAATATTTCATGAATATATGAAATGGCGTAGATTCGATTAAGATATGTATTTATTTTATAAAATATCTCCTTTGTTAAACTAAAAAGAAGCATGTGCCGGGTCGTCCTACCCATGAGGGTTAAATTTTTATAATCACACGTCTAAAATTGTACAATATAAAACTGAATCGTTTTGTAGCTTTCAAATAATTTATATATACCTAGTTGGGATTTAAAATTCAAATACGTATGTTCTCTGTTTGTAGTATGTAAATAATAAATATGTACGGAGCATAAAGGAATCTTATGGTTTCGTCATTGTGCATAGTGAATAAAGTAACACCGCTAAAGTTGTAAATATATGTAAATCAGTGGCATCGTTAAAATTAAAACTGCTCTCAACAATGGAGCAAAAGGATGCATTAAATCATGTTCATTGAGCCAGGTGTTGGCATAATGATCACCTAATATAGTATACGATAAGAAGTACTTAAAGTCTCCATCGAATACAGAATGCCTCCTCGCGACTGTTCCAATTGTTTATCTAGCATATCCAGTCGGATAAATCAATATTGAATTTACAATTTACCCTTTTATTAACAATGCCCTGGGGCAGTCTATTTTGTAACCCGAAGTAGAGCATTGTTACTGTCGTCGTTTCAACTCGTTTCAACATTATTATTCGAAATCGAGAATTGAATGCGTCCAATCATTTCGCAAATTGGATTCAATTGCTATTTATTAATAGAACAATCATAATTATGAGGATTTAGCGATAAGGCAATAGTCTTACTTAAACCTTAGTACAGAAAGTTTCCAAAATGAGCAAAGTTTGCCCCTGCTAAGTTTTGACATGATTGTGTTGGTCAGCAACGGATATAGAAATCATGAATATAATAATAAGAACATAATAAACAAAGAATACAATGCTGCACCCAAATTTATGTAAGGAGAGAATAAATATAAGTAGAAAAGTAGAGTAAAGAGGAATAATGGACATACAACACTATGAACATTCTTCTTTCCATTCTTTAAAAAAACACTCCCAAAACAAGACCATGATTAGGGCAATAGTAGATATAATGGTTTCACACCCTTCAACTTATCAATGCAAGAAGCAGAATGCTTACAAAATATTACCCTTGTACAAAAACAAAATGTTTGGTCGTCTAAAGTTAAGCGGTAGATGTTATATCAATCAAGAACATATAAACAAAGAACTTTCATACAAGTTTTTACAAACAGGCCAATTATATCCAGAAACAGGGAGATTTATACTTGCAATTCAAGACCAAGTTATAGTGACAAATAACTATCAAAAAATATGTTTTATAGGATACTTCAATTAAGAGCAATAGGCAAATTTTCAGAAACAATAGAAGATATAACATCAGGGTGTAAACTGCTAACAGGTGTGCAATATACCAATAGACATACTCCAGTAGCAAAAGTTATTCATCAGGCTACAGCCCTGCAATATAATCTGCAATCGGAGCCATAAGCGTACCTACTTCCAATATTCACCACCAACTATAATAGAAAACAAATCTTATAAATTATACTGGAACCTAACCATACAAACTGATAATACGGTAGCCTATAATAGACCAGATAACACTTCAAAATAAAATAAACACAGTCACCCACCATAATATGTGGCAATAGAAACTGACCAAAACAGCAAAAAAATATACTCAAAAGAAAGAAAAATATCAACAATTAGCAATAAAAGTTGAAAGAACATGGGGAACAGAAATAAGTTCATATGATTCCATTCATTATATCGGTGACGGGTGTCATTCATTCATAAATCACCTCACTCAACTTAGCCTGGAAGAGAATGTATATACTCAGTCACAAAAATCAGCCATAATATATACATACAATATAGTGAGGTAGTTTCTAAATAAAAAATAATGTCTGGCTCGACTTGGATCCATCTACACAAAATATAAACTAGTGATAAATTAAAATGTGCATGATGCGCAGAACACAATAATAATAATAATAATAATAATAATAATAATAATGGTAATAATGATAATAATAATAATAATAATAATAATAATAATAATAATAATAATAATAAATAATAAATAATAATAACAATAATAATAATAAAAGACGTTAATAGTTGATTTCGCTGTGCCGCTTCCAAGTAACATCAGTAAAACGTACTCCGAAAAAATCAATAAATACATGCCGCTTCGAGATGAGATACGTGAGATGTGGCGAATGGACGAAGTAACCATTATTCTCATAGTCCTTGGTGCAACAGGTGAAATTCCTAAGAATCTCAAAAACAGCTTAGAGCAATTGGGTTTACAGTGGGAACTACACATACCACTACAAAAGACAGTAGTACTCGACACATGCAGCATTGTTAGAAGGGTGATTGGTGACCAAGATCATTTATAACTAAAAATTAATAGAAGAAGAACTTGTAGTATTGACTTGCTAGCCTGCCGTCATACTATATCAATACCGGAGTACCGTGTGTAACAGGAATAATAATAATAATAATAATAGCCAGGAAGTAAATATTTATCCCATAGTAATAACCACATACTTTGGAGATAATTGGATTCAAATACATCCAAAATTTAATCACTTTGTCCCAAAAATTGCTAATCCTTTCGACATGGCGTACTATACGTCAAATAATGGCCACTGGCGCTCGTGTTGTTCCGTAAAGAACCCAGGAGACGTTAGTAAAAACCGGTATTATGCTGTGAAAACAAAAAATAAAATAATAATAATAAAGGTCTTTATTATCCACATGGTAATTATATAAAATTCTATAAAAACAAAACAAGAAAGGATAAGGGAGAGGTACCTGCAAGTTCAATGGTACTTAGAACTTACCCTGTAAATAAAACCGTAGTGCCTAAAAACATTTTTTCACTTTCAACTTTAATATTTTCTTGTAGTAGTACCTGCTATTTGCAATAGTGCAGGATTTTCTCTGTTGCGCTCTGGTATTACTGAAAACGGTTGTAGCAATATCGTATCGAAAACAGTAATTTCTAGGATTTCAAAATCTGAACAGTTTATGTTAATCACCAGCCACAGAATCAGACTTTACGTTTTTGTATTCATGGTGACACTTAAGGCATTTGAAATGTTAATTTCATGACCTAGTTCTAAAACCCACTCAACCGTTTAAACGGATCGACAAATAAAGAAGATTTGAAAAGCGAAGTTTTAATTAAAATGTCTGAGTTGCAGAAACCTGCGACTTATATACAAGTAATTGCGTTTAATATGGAGGTATGCAAAAACTAGCTTCCAGGATAAAACCTCACTACCTACTTTAGGTTTCATTTGTGTTATTTTTAAAAGTAGGAGGTAGTGCAATTTGGAAACCTTTTAAATTGATCTTAGCATCATGAGGAAAGACAAATTATATGTACTTAAAATTATACACTGTGGTTTAGGCAAAATCAGATGGATAGTGCAAATTTTAAATGGGATGAAGTGTATCATGTCTGTATAATGATTGGACACAGGCTAAAGTTTTACAAAAGGAAGAAAAATCGGTTAAAAGAAAATTAAAAGAAAGTGCTTTCATTAAACTTAATGGTGATAATTGTATTTCGTCGGAAACGATATTCATAGATCAAACATGGCTTCCTCTACTCCAAAAAGATGTTACCAATGGAAAATTAATAATATCATAGTGATCAGTGCATGTGATGACAATTTAAATTAAAAATGTCAATCTGACAAGAACTACTTCTCGTTCATATAAAGAGTTCTCAACATAAAAATAGTCTACAGAAGAAGAGTTGAGGATCAACTCGAAACGTCTAGACGAAAGCTAGTTAAGTGTTTAATTTCTTTTAATTTTTTATTATAACTATTTTATTTGGACATATTTTAGAATATGACATGTAATATTATAGAATTTTGTATAAAACTGAAAAACCACTGATAAAATTTAGTCAATATATCAAATATTATTTTATCATACGTTAATACAGTGGTTTTTTGGGGCAAACTTTAGAAGTTTGCCTTGTTACTACACTTGGTGTAATACAGGTGGTGTAATCCCAAAAGAAACAAACTATGGGATGAAGTGTGTTTCCTTTATATATTTATTTAAGTACTGAAATTAAAAAAATTATACTTAGTGATATATTATTAACAAAATTATTTAAATATTATAGAGTATTGAAGCTTTTGTTTTTCTTATAAACTAATAACTCATATAATAAGGGAATAATAAATAACCTTTTTGCTTAAAACGAGATGTAGTACTCTACGGACAATAAACCAACTACTATCTTATTCAACCATTTAGCGTCTGCATTCTTCTTTTTTAGTACTATTATCACCATCATTTTTAATGTGAAAATCGGTCCGTAGGTATCATATCGTGATTTTTTTAATGAAAATTCGGTTTTGTAAATTTCTCTCTATATAGGTATTTTCCTTGACAAATTTCCAGTTCTCCTTAAACTAATAAAAGATATGTGTTTCTACTTTCGGCATCTTCAGGTCAATAGAAGGATTCAAAACTTTAATAGTACAAATTTGGCTTCTTTAGACCTCGACATGCCTCTATATGCCTCTTATTTTTGCTTCTAAATATTCCACCTAACAAATTATCCAGTTTTGAAAGACAAAATCGAGAAAAACATGTAATATTACTTATTCAAATGAGGACATTATTAACAGCAAAAAACTGATGAGTTCTTCGAAAAATGATCAGTTACTAATCCATACTAATCATTTTCCGTTAGTATGGAACTAATCATTTTTCAAAGAACTTTTTTGCTGTTAATAATGTCCTCTTTTGTCAATTCTGATCAACAAAAATGATCAGTTCTTCATACTGATCAGTTTTCAATGTTGTTATCTGAAACGTTTTAATTTATTTTCGATGACTACCTTACATACTTTTAACACTCGTTCTATTCGCTATTGTGGGATAATAATTTTTGATAATATTGAGAAGTTAATGTATTTCTATAATTTATTTACATTAATCGGTCTTAAAACTTTAATTATCAATTCTTTAGCATATAATCAGCCAGCAAAATGATGTCTATCACTTGATTATGTAGATATAATTTTTTAATATGTTACATTTCAGTATTTAAGGAAGTCATATTAATAATTTCACTCAAATACTGTATTTACTGAACAAAATAGAATGTTTGCAAGTTGTAGGTAGGTAGCTATTTAAGCTATTTATTTATTTCAAACATTTATTTGCATTACCAAAAGATTGCGTTATAAGGTTGTATATAGTTGCGAATCAAATACCGCGAGGGAGAGTACCTACCTCACGGAGTTGGATTGTAGTCTGTATGCATTTATGTGATGCTTTATGTATTTTTAGTACCTAAACAGTGAAATTTTACACAATTTTAAATTATTTCCACATATCTATTTGTAATCATTCAGAATTATCTATTAATATTTATACTTTTTTGCGTCATTATCCTTAAAAATTAAAGTCAACTATTATTATTTATTAGGTTACTTAATTATCATTATTAAGTAATATATTCCTAACTCAGATTTTAGCAAATATAACTATAAGTATCGCTGATAATAACATAAATGAAAACAAAAAAAATATCTTGTGTTTATTTGTCAAGACCCTTAAAAATTATCTAATTCAAAAAGATGATCGATTTTGATTGCAGTATATAAATATCAATTTGTTGTTTTGTAACTTTAAATTTTCCCCTATATCGAAAATATACTTAACATAAATCGTAACTTTCACGGTATACATAGCTATATATATATAATATATACTATTTCTGAAATAAAATTTTGTCTCCATGATAAATTTGACAGTCCCAGGTTTTGAGTTTTGTTTAGTGTAATTGGTACGTGTAACGAATATCAAGAGAAATTTTCAAAACCGTGTTGATTGCACCATGTGATATGTCTTAATGTGTGGAGAGGTTAAATTACAGGAATCTGAATTGTAATTAACTGCTTTTAAATTTATTACATTGGAGATATCGAAGGCAATAAATCCATAGAATTAATGGCTTTGTATACAAAATACTTTTAATATCTTGATATCAATAATTTTTTAATAAATTTTTAATTTCAATAGTGCAAGGTGGTCATTATATAGATAAGGATAAAGAAAACAAATTATTATTAAAAAGATTCAACGTTTAATTCAACATTCTATTCCTTTGCCTTTCCTTTCTGACTTACTGAAATTGAATTAAAAATAAAAGGAAAATAATAACCTCATCTTCATATTCAAAGATGTTAATTCTTTAAGTTTAATATCAAATGGCAAATACGATATCAAATAAGAAATTATTGTTAAATTAATTCACTTTAAATTAAAAAAGTGATCATCGAGTGGAATGTATCATGATATGATTGCAACGGTTAGCAATGATCTACTTTAAAACATCTATATTAGTTTCATAGTCTGATAGCGTTCCGAATATTGTTGAGGTTTCTTTTCAGTTATTTTAGTTAATCAAATATAAATCTGCAACACAGCTATCTGTGACCAACTATATGAGGCTCATCCGTTAGGTTTGTTAGTAAACAACTATTAGCTAACGCATATTCAGAGTTGAGGCACAACATTTTTAAAAATATGCCACAGTAATGATTTTTAAGTATGTTCACTGTAATTTAGAATCGGTGCAACTCATCCGAAACTGATTATAAAAACTGTTCCATTCACGGGCTATTAAATAATGTAGGTATTTCAAAACCTTTTAAACCTAAATGATTTCCTAAATAAGTAGCCGGTACCACTAGATTTCCACCTTTGGAGGTTATTGCTTCAACATTTTTATTACCGATTTTCTACCGCATTCTGATTTTTAATAGAAAAACATTGAATATATTACAGAAAGCCGCGTACAGACCAAGTTTCAATGCAAACCAACACCTACGACAGCGCATATGGCGTTGGCCTATGGAGTTAGAAGGGATTGGAATGCAATCGATATATTTTTGGCGAGTACGGCTACTTCACATTTCAGTTCTACTACGATATTTTTCCATAGAAGTATTTTCTTCTTTGGCAATTTAAAATCTTTATGAATAGGATCCCATACACAGTAAAAAAAGACAAATGGTAAAATTACTAAATGGTAATCCTAATTTTCTGCAGTGTTATTTTTAACACGAACTGGGTAGTATAATAACTAAACCTTTAGAACTCATATTACACGAACGATATACCCGCAAGTTTGTAGAAGTACTCATAAATTGTAGTAAAATTTACAAAACCCTGTGTTAAAAATGAATCAATCCGCCATAAATACGGAATAATTACACGGTGAATAATTAACTATTACACATTATCTTGTAAAATTTACTGTGTTAAATTACTTTTATGTAATGTAATAATACACCGATATGTCTATCACTGCCAAGTGTGGACTATATACACACTGATGAGTGTGGATTCAGTGTTAAAATCAGTCGGATTTTTTTACTGTGTAACATGGGATTTTGTCTACAGTACTCAATTAACCTCAAACTTAACTCGTCAGTCCACTCAATATTTTCTAAATATAAAAATAATTATTTGGAGCAGACGACTGATTTCCAGAAGCAAGCAAAAAATCCTGTCTAGACCAAATCAAACCATCTTTTGATGTACCTACCGCTCAAATAGTGAACGCAACCAAACGCCAAGGCCAAGTTTGGAAACCATTGAGTTAATTTGGGTCAGGTCGTACACACCGATTCCAATACTTCAAAATTTCTACCACATGTGCCTTGGTTTGCGTTGGAATCTCGGTCTATACACAGCTTTAATCATATCAGAAGCAAATTGGAACCACTGATGGTTTTTAGTAGGGTAAACAGAATCTACACGTACTTCCTCAATGGGAATAATTTTAACATGAATTATGTTAATCTCTATTTCTCTTAAAGGAAAGTTACAAACAGGTTTCGCTGAATGAGTAAAAATACTGAATTACGTATCTCTATTATCCATGAATTGTGATATCGAAGTAAATTAACACGATATTATTTGATACAAGATTAAAACTCATGATTCAGTATTAATTATCTCAAGATGATGCCAACTTGGTTGGCGAAACACGCGTCGAGTGCATTATATACATGTTATTTTCTGCCAACCAAATTCAATGAAATTAAAACATTAAACTGCGATGGGTCGTTAATGTACTTTTGTACGTTATTGTACTAAAATAAATCTTATCTAAATACGAGCATTGCCAATTTGTGTGCGATTTTCAGTGCACCCAGTAGACTTATGCAAATATTTCACAATGTACAGTATCTTTCAGTGCAGTGAAATAACATATCTACAGAAAAAATGGTTGAATCCCCGGATTTTTGTTTAGCTTTTGGTTTTGGTTTGTTTTTCGACAAATGATAAAATAAAAATTCTTGCAGTGGAAATATGGCTTCCCATTAATGAGTTTGGTTTCGAAAATACATTAAATAATTCCATACATCTATAATTTATAGTATGAAGTTCTACGTAAGTAGTACTTCATCCTATAGTAGTACCTTCGTCATGATAATAATTCCTATTATTAAACATTTGAATCCATTGGGGAAACACATAAGGGTACCAGTTCAGATACATATATTGTATAATACAATGGCAACTATACTCATAAAAATAATAAAAAAATTCCTAAGAATTTTTCTTTTACTTGTCTAATTTTTCAGACCTGAACACTTATTCCTCTATCAAAATATTTTCTGGTCACGTAAATAAGCCTACGTTAACAAAATATTATGTGTACCACAATTTGTACACCCCAAAGTGACTCACGAAATATATTATGCAATAAAAATATACTAACCTATATCGACGTACAAAGTGAAATAATTATCACGAGTAGGCAGTAATCCAAGTGTTTCAATCAATAACTTAATTAACTGGCTAATACATTTTTATCTAGATAGTTTATAATAATATTCTAGCATATGATAACTAAATAATCACTTGGTTTTTTTGTATACTTAAAATTTATTTTAGTTATGGTAAGACATTAGTCTGTTAAAAATAAAAACAATAGTTTATATGTTGACATAAGGTTATAGGCCAAGGTAAAAAAAAACACCAACAAAACAACATTCTGCCGATGTACTCAATTACTATGATAGAAAGATCAAATCTGACTTAATCATTTCCTTATGACCCTAAATAGTTTATTATTTGTTGCTTATTGATATATTGAACATAATTTATTTATATTTCACTCTAAAGGTATAAGGACCTTTAAAGGTATAAGGAATTTCCTTATGACCCTAAATAGTTTATTATTTGTTGCTTATTGATATATTGAACATAATTTATTTATATTTCACTCTAAAGGTATAAGGATAACCAGACTTTCCAAACTTTCTATATGTTATCAAATAAGCATCTTATTGACTATGATTCCATTATCCCTATTTAAACAAAGTCTAGATTACTCTATATATTAAAAATATTGATATTTGGGAAGCTGTGTTGGATATACAATAGTTGTTAGAGTATTCCGAATGGTAGTAAAATGATCTGAAATCGATTATAACCTTTTTGTGCACAAAATTTTCAAGTAGCTGCATTATGCTTCATCTTCAACAAATTTATAATCAACCAAAGGAGCATCACCGAACTTCTCACATGAAACTTTTAACTAGGTATATGAAAAACTCCAAAACTACCACATATATAAAATAAAATTATTTCTCAAGTGATAGCTATATTTCTTTCTCATATCAGGGCTAGATATGTTCGAACTAGAACAGTAATAAGATCTCTAGCAGTAGTATATTAGAACTTAACTGTATTTCTTGTCAGACTAAATAATTTACTTACAGCTTCAAGGTTATACAGCAGATAACAGAATAAGAGTAAAAAGTAAAGGCGTATATTAATCACCAAAATAACAGAAAAGGCCCTAACCTACAAAAAGGTAAAAGGGATCATGTCGTGATCAAAATTGCTCCACAATGAAGCTGCAACCCTTAACCCTTCAAGTATTACCAGAAAATGCAATGGTTTCCTTATATGTATGTATTTGAGATATAATATTTGTTTTAATAATAATTTCTAAATATTACAGACACAATTTTCACCAAGACTATTACAGTTGTTAACATCTCACATGATGAGGTTTTTATTATTGAATCATTTGTAGATACGTCATCATCGTCTTTATTCCTGAGAATAGCAAACGGTTGACCAAAATACTTTATTTAATTATAACAGTGTCTTTTGCAACAAAAATCGTTTTGCGATTCATTTGGTTATTTGGATTTCTCAAAGTTTTTGTGTAGTGTTTCCTGCCGCCTTGATGGAGTTCTGCCAACCTAAAAAAAATAATCAGAAATGCAAGAAAGATCTGAGGAAAATTTGTGCATTTTTATTTTCGCCATAATGATGATACAAAAAACTGATATAATGCTAAATTAGTGATATTTCCGGATTTAGTGACATAATATTCCGGAATAAAAATTTAATATACATTTTTAGACATTTTAGCAAAGCTAACTGAAATTAATGTCTAATTAAAAAAATAAGTCATGACTAAAGCTAAACAGATACGTCCTGACAATTATAAGATTAAGGAAGTACAATTTAAGGAAACTAACTAAATATCTATTATGCTGTTAATTAGCTATAGGCAAATTTTAATTTTAATTTACGCATTCTTTCATGCGTATCTCGCTGAATTATTTTTAGTTCACCTAGGCTAGGTTAACTACCATAAAGATCTTATTTCTCTTGAAATCGTTTGCAGAGTTCAGTACTCTGTAAATCACCAACCCATTTAATTTTCGGAACAATCTCAAGGACATGTTGCAGCTTAGTTACTTCCTCTTATACCGATAATACCGAAACTTACCGTAACCAGAAATAAATATAACAAAATACATTTGCACCGATTCGATGTTGCCTTAGTAGGTTCTATTAGAAATTAACAGTTAGTTATTAGGCTGCGGTTTTTACTTAGTTAACTTTTAAAGTAGAGTGCACCTTAAATTATCCATCCTAGGGACGCACGTCAAGATTGTTGTCATCTCATCCCTGCGAACAGCCCTTAATATACCAGTAAACAATAAATAAATTAAAAATTGTCCGAAAAAATGGAGATTCAAACCCATGACCTCCGGGTAAAGCGATCGACCAACTAAACTTTACGCCACCAACCCGAATTAATCACAATTATCTCTCTTGCCATTAAAAATAAACACACCAACCTTTGTGTCAATTTCCTGTTAAAAACGCTCAATTCAGATTGAACAAATATAGAGGTGACTCTATTTATCACATCTTTACCAAATATCGTTAAGGAAATAAATAGCTACTGGTAGACAAATGATAAGAAATGAACTTCTAAAAAACTTAAGATGTCCGATTTTTAATAACACCCAGTAGGATTACACAATTCTAAGGATACTTAATAAGAAACTACGGTTATAATTAAGATAATCCACATTTATTTCCACACTGTAATATATTTATTTCAAAACCGCATTGCTAGTTATTACAGTTAATACTTAATTATATGGTTAAGTTTTACATTTATTTATTGTAAACATAGTACAGAACACTATTTTTCCAGAAGCAAGTAATGCCTGGCAAGAAAGTATTGTATATTCACAACACAACTAACAGACAGACACTTCATTTCCGACAGATACACCTCCTGTTTTGAGGTGAATCTGTTTAGCAAAATGCTTTGAGCTATAATGCCGTCATTTTAGTTATAAATATAGAACGTACACGAATACCCCTTAAGTGTGGAACTATTTGATATATATTTGCTAATTCAGGAAGATAATTCTTAAAAAGCATTATTGTGAAAGAGATATGAGATGTTAACTTTTATATTATACAGTATGACCAGAAATATACAGTAGGTACCTACTGAAATCAAAAATATCTATTGCTTACCTATAAACATTAATACATTTAACTAAAATGACAAAGTTAAGGTTTATTTAAAAGCGAATGATATGCTCTATATGCCCATGGCAAAATAACATAATAACAATGCATAACTCAAGGCGGTCTTGGAGATTTCGTACCACATTTTGAAATCTAGGTTGCTGTAATGTTCGGAAGAAGCGAATAATTGCCATTCTCAGAGCCGAAATTGTAGTGGGTAGATCGTGAGTAAGGTTCGGACTATATGAAGGATAATTAAAATCTATTTTTCTGGACATGATTGTCCCAAAATTATCCCTATAATCATTCTCAATGATGATCAGTGGTGTGAGTGGCCGCACCTTCTTACTGAAAACACTGTCCACGCAGCAACAGATGTCTTGTTCTACAGAAGTGTCTCAGATCATGTACCAAAGGTATCAGAACTTTCTGTTGATATCTTCCATCTTTTCATGGGCATCATTCATGACATGGGCAGTACGAACTGCATGAAGTAAGGACCGATAGTTCCATTTCCAGAAACTGCACACGATACAGTCACTCTTTCTTCATGAAGAGGTGTTTCAATCAATTCCTCAAGAGGAGTAAACCAAGTGAATCTAAAAGGCTGCCTATTAGTATGGCCAGAAATTGTGATGAGATTCATCTGAAAACCAGATATTAGTCAAGAACTTCTCATTTTCATAAATGTTAGCCAGCATCCGAGCACAGTAAACTGATTGTTGTGTTTCATCATTTTGGGTCTGTTTATGGCACATTTGAATTTTGTCAGAGAAACTCGTTGTCTCGTTTTTCGTTTTAAACTCAGTTTTATGGTAGTTCTTCGCATGCTTCTTTTCGGCGACTGTATGACTTGCAGCTCAGTAGCTGACTGCACTCAGTTAGTGCACTAAGTGTTTTAGCGTGGAAAACTACGTCGGTGTTATCTTCACACCAAAGGTGCCAATCCCTTTCAAAATAACAAGTTAATGTTGGTTTAAAATAAGTTTGAAGTCAATGCCACTTCCATAGCAAGTTAATTCAGATTAGAGTTACATTGTCGGTCCTGTATATTTACGGTCATATTATATTTTTTCAAATTACTGTCTTGTACCTTTCAAAATAACCTGCTTTCAGCTTACAAGAAAATGTTACCTAACATTCCTTGAAGTTTGTCATACATGGTGAATTTTTTCTGCCCACCAAGCTTGAGCATTTCTATTTTTTTTTCTTGAGACAGTACTTTGCAAGATATAGTTATGTAGCTTGTATATAGATATTTGTAGATGTTAAAAAATTGTGTCTCAAACAGCAACGCCTCAAAATGGCCATTCAATACAATTCACACACATCACATATCCATACGTTCACATTATTATCCTATAAAAATCTCCAACTAAAGCCAGCTTTCGAGTTCTATTTGTCTTCACTAAAAATGGTTTATAATTAAAGAAAAAGACGTTAGTACCAGATTTCTTCCTCTTTTAGATATTCTTTCACACCTAATAAGAATTAATCTCCAAACATTAAAAGGTCATTCATTGATTTTCGAGCCTTAGTTCTGTTCAGTGAAAATTAAAGTAATGGTGGAAAAAAAACATAAATAATATGTACTTTGTTTTATTAAGAAGCACTACAGAGACTATAAAATGTAACTTACTAAAATTAATTTATCTGTTTCCATAGATAAACAATGTAAAATTGTCCACAATATTTATATTTTATTGTTTTTGTTCAACTACTGAAATGGAAATTGGACGAAGAATTTAATCACTTTTTAACAACATTTTAAATCTTCTTTGTAGAATAATTTTATTTTTCCAATATTTTATATACACATATAGTTTAGGACGCTGTATACACGACTGGTTTTAAATTTGAAATTTTAAAAATTTCAAACTACCTTCTTTATATACTTTTTTTGCTAAAGAACAATTATAAAAGTCAAGTACCAGAAAGCGTCATTTAAAAAATTGTGTCTGTCATTTTCCACCAGTGTTAAATCATACAACGCTACAATCAGAAATCTGTATGTGAACCTTCTTTTTTTTTTCAATTCTGTATGCACAATATATTTTTGTACTTATCGCAAGAAATTATTTAGATTTTGTAGTAAATATAAACTTACTACAAAATCGAAATAGTTTCTTCCCCATTAAGCATAATGACATACACTTTTTACAACTAAAAGATACAAATACACAAAATAATTATATGTTGCCTTGCTATTTTCCTTTAGGTACTTACCTACATGTTTGGAAGATAAGTAGTTCGTTCCTGTACAGTTGTTAACAATTCTCGCCACGTATGTGTAATTATATAGCACTGGGAAGATGTACTTCGTGTGTGTTCACGCAGGCGGCCGGCCCATTTATTAAATCCATTAGACGTTCGCCATTAGATAGAAATTTTAAATTATCAATGTTTCAACGCTGTGCTGTCTCATCTTCACTCCGTGCCATAATTTAATGCTAATAATTAATAAAAATGGTGTTCCGCATTTTTCATCCTGAGTTACTCTGACGTTAATGTATGAGGGAGCATTAGAGCTAAATTTCTTTACATTTGTGAGAGAGTATAGGCAGATATTATTAACGTTGAGATGCTGTTTTATCGATGTTTAAAAGTCAAGTGGATCTGGTGAACATACTTAATGTCAAAATAATGTTTCAGTAAGCTGTTTTAAGGCGTATGAGAAAATTGAGCGCCTCGGGCGATACTCTAAGCGTGACAAATAAAATACCGACCTTCTAGGTAATGAAACAAAATTTGCTATAATATCCGTGTTTAAATTTCCTTCCTTGAGATTTGTATTCGTAAAAAATTGGCGTTGATTTTTCTTGAAGGTAATTTATGCACTGCTTAAACCTTCCATAATTTAGTAATTTAAAAAACTAATATTGAAACTGTGACCGTATACAAAACTAGGTATATAAAAAACGTCCTTACTTGTTTCACTGAAATGTAACGTATGTTTTCAGTGAAAGCCAAAAGTATAAATTGAAGTCCATTTTCATGGTACCCGTCTATTTTTCTGTAATTTTTCGAGGTAACACTATGTATGGATTTTGAGTAAACTGAGATTTTTTTTATCGCTCCACAATGCTACAGATTACATAAAAATAACTTTCGAATTAACTGGAAGTCCCTGTAAACTTAACGATTTTTGATTCTTCAATAATTGTTGTTCTCGATATTTAATATTGATACTCGTATATAAGTAATTTATAAATATTTATTTAGGCAAAAATAAATAATTAAACTAAGGGACATTATTCATAAAATTGTCCAATTTTTCTTTACTAAATACATATATAATAAATAAATAGTACGCCCGTTATGTGTAATGGGGTAAAAAATTGTGGTAATGCTTGAATGAAGCTTTCAAGTTACAGGTTTTAATTTATTTTTAACAGTGTTTAATACAAAAACATATAGTATCAACTAATATAGTATCAATGTAATAGAAACTATGAAGAAAATTCTTCATTAACATTAATCACGTCGATTCGTCGTATTCATTTATTTTTTTGGAAATATGTCTCGCAATTTTGCATCCGCTCGACTACGCTACGCTTCTCCTCGCGCATACATAATTTGCTCGCCAAAAAGTGACACTTTTAATCCTAATATAACAATATACTATTTCGAAACTCGTAAAATTTCCCTTTTCACTCATCCCGAAATCGTATATTTTTTGTAGACGCTAGTTAAACAAATAACTATTTTTTTTAAAAATGGCTGACGTTTCAACAGTTACTAAGCCTTTATTAAGGCTATACATATATCAAGAAATATACAGGGTGTCCCAGTGTGAACGTACAAAAATTTTGCAGGTGGTGGACCAGACCAAAATAAGTATAAAACTCTTATAAAAAATATCTCTGATGCACGCCTAACGAGTTACAGGGTGTTATTTTTGATAAAGAAAAAACAATTTTCCGCAATCACTTAAAAACCGTTTCGTAGATTTAGGTAATTTTTGGGTGACGTGTACATCTATTAAAGGTCATTAAAACTACATTGTGTTTGTTTAACTCTGACACCTGCGGTGGCCAAGGCCTACTCTTCCTTATGTTCTTGTCTTCATAACTCTTGAAAATCCTACTTTTTCGTGGATTAACTAAGTTTTCCTTGATTGGTAACCAATTCTGAACAAAAAAGGACACTTGTTACACAGCTCTAAAATCAACCATTTTCAAGTAAATTGAGTGGAAAGTACAGACTACATTCCTTTATGCAGAAAAATACAAGCAAAGAAAGTCATAAGGAAGAGTAGGCCTAGGCCACCACAGGTGTCAGAGTTAAACAAACATCATGTAGTTTTAATTATCTTTAACAGATTTACACGTCACCCAAAAATTACCTAACGATTTTTAAGTTATTGCGGAAAATTGTTGTTTTTTTTTCAAAATAAGACCCTGTAACTCGTTAGGCGTGAATCAGAGAAATTTTTTATAAGAGTTTTATTCTTATTTTGGTGTTTTCCACACCCTGGTAAATTTTTGTACGCTCATATTGGGACACCCTGTATATCCACAATTTATTATTCTACTCCAAGAGATCTTTGCGGAAAACACTACAATTTTCAACATTTTTAATGTTTACATTAATGATGATAAGCAGACAACTCTTCTTATCTATATTATCTATATTCTGTAGAATATAGACAATACCTTGATTACATTTTTTATGTACCCAAGGTATTGTACGCATAATTATAATGCGCCAACCTATTAGAACATTTTAATAACATGCAATACAGGTTGGTAAATGTTACAATAGTAACCTTTCAGACGTTTTGTCAGATAAGTGAGTACTGTAAACGAAATGTCACTTTCTATATTAGAAGGCGTGCATGTAGAACAGGTGACAATAGGCTAGAACGAAGTGTGTGTCGGTTTCAATTAAATATTGGCAATTTTTTGTGCGTATGTCCTTTGCTCTAGTTACGTACAGACCTTGGGCGTATATATTTATAAATGCTTAAATTGTATGCTATTCAAATTGCATTAGTTTGCAATGTATCCTTGACTGATACCCATTTTAATAGTTCTAGGGTAACGCCCAAGTTCAATACATTTTGTTATATTCAATAATAATTAAACTGCAGTTATGAAATTGAAATCTAGACGCAACAGCTGGCATTAAGTATCCAGTACTAAAAGGATAAAGCAACATAATATGCTAGTTCAAGCATCAGTAACTGCAATTTAAGTAAATCATAGAAAGCCTGTTAAGATATACAATAAAACTGAAAGTTGCTAATGACTATCGTTGTCTATATGTGATATATCTGGACGCCAGATGTGATAACCATAAATAAACAATATATGTGGGCTAAGTATCCAATTATTAGTTAAACGACAGATTATTTGACGTTGTTTTACTTGTATTATCGTTTCTATATTGATAACATATAAGACAGCATTCGCTAGCTTTATCGTCAAAAGAATAATTTACTTAAATCGAGGAAGCTTCTCATTTTTTAAATCCAGTCCAAACAGCTAATCACAAAAATCCAATCGCAAAGGTGGAATCCTCCGTCGCAATAACGTAAAATATTTTAATAAACTATATCTTTATATTATTTTAAATATAATATTCAGATACTTGATTTATATGAAACTGAACATACTTAATTTATAAAAATTATTTTTTGAGCAGCCTGCATATCTACCACCTTCTAATGTAATTATTGTACATTTATCAAATTTATACTTGTTGGATCAATGATACAGCACCACCTATGAGAATTTCAACATAATTAAGATTACTTAGTCGATAAAATTTATAAAGGTAAGAGTATACTTAATAGCATTTATTAAAAAATAATATTTTTTAATTGTTCCTAATGAATATTTAGGTCCACATTTTTTTTATAATATATAATCAACAAAATAATCTTGTAAAAATATTTTTTATTTTAGGTTAAGTATAATTAAGTCATGAGTTGTCGTTTGTTGCCATACGTAGGGCGCACAGAAAATCACTTCATAGTCTATTTTAAATGAAAATATTAATAATGAAATTGTTATCTAATGCATATTTTCATAAGTTGGGAGGCGTGGCAAATTTTAGCAAACAATGACTTGAAATATCACATAATTAGTTACTAAACCTAATGTAAAACAAAAATAGATATATATATATATATATATATCTCAATTATGTTGTATCGGCATCTCGCGGTAAAAAGAACAAAGACAAATTATTGCAGCATTGTTATGATATTGAGAAATGGTTGTAAGAAAATTTTGTTTCGAGGATGTACAAAACAGTGGTCAACGACCTTAAAGTAACCTATCATCGAAAGTATCTCCTGTATTACCTTTCAGAGTATAAATGAACTTATTGCAATACCATTATTACAACAAATTATATTTTAATGAAAATCTATAAGTATATAATATTAAATACCATATGACATACCTATTTCATTCATATTTAAATTAAAAATTACATGTTCATATAATGCAAATTGCCTGGTTTTAGTGGGAAGAAAGCCAGCTATCGGCTTCCTATCCTCGTCCTGCATGATTTCAGGCGAGTTCCCTACTATCGGAGGTGCTTTGTTGCATTATTCAATCCAGCTGTCTGATCTATATAGGTGATCAGAAACTATTCAAACCGATGAGTGTACCTCTGAAACTTCAGGTCTTCTATAGAGTTCCTAGTTGGTCTTTGATAAGATGGGGCTTCCCAATATGGCGTTGGAATTTATCCCAATCTTCATCCCGAAGTATTTAGAGTACTTGAATTACCAGTCAATGCGTGGTTATTTTTTAAATTAATTTATTACATCGTAGAAATAACAGACATACGTAACATATAATAAGTAACTGACACGCTGCAAAGTTCTTATAATCCAACTATTTTCGGTATTTCAACTACTTCCGAGTAATTTAAATACCAGCGCTAAATGTTTGAAGTACTATACTTCACAAAAATCAAGTCAAACAACTAACAAGTCCGAATACTTTAGCAAAATAATTTAAGGACCAGCAACCTAATACTTGAAAAATAGAAAAATACTTGAAATGCAGAAAGTAATTAAATTATTATTTCAAATACTTTTACTGGAATATTGAATAACTTTGGTATTATGACACTATCTCTAAAACCTGAGAATAGCACTTGAATCATTGTATGTCAAAAAAATTTTCTTCTAACTGAAACAATTATTACCATCGTAATTTTATCATGCGCATATAGGTACCTTCTATATTTAATTACAAACGAAATAATCCAATTTAATAAGCTTAATATTATGATAGAAAGCAATTAATGTATGATAAGACAACAACGTATATAGTTACTATGTATAATATGAAGTAGACATGTGTATACACCTATACATATTTTTTTAATCATAATTTAATAGTATATTTAAACATTGGATTAAATTAAATAAGGTCATTTTTTATACAATGTCTTGCACTACGTACTAGGGCATACATATTTGATTTACAGATAATAAGATAATTAATATGATATCCTTATTAAATTTACCAAGGTTATAAAAATAAGAGCATTATTAAGAGTCCATTCACTGGTCCGAAATAAGCCCAAAATCGGCGTTCGTCTCGTGTCTAATTATAAAAAAACTATATAAGATAGCGACTTTTATTAAAAAAGTATTGAAAGATAAGTCTTTAATCTAAATCCCTATAGTAGTAATTTTTTGTAATTCTTTTTATTCTTAAAATTCGAGGCAAACAATGTTATACTAAAATAGCGAATTTTCAAAAATTATTTTCTCTAAAATACACGTATTAAACAAACATTTGCTACTATAGGGATCTAGTTTATCTTTTGATCTTTCCGGTGATATATAATTTATAACATTAAAAAGAAATTTTGTGCAATTATAAGACAAATCTGGTACCCTTGCAATGAGGGCTAACTTAGTTTCCATGTGCCTTTTTACTTCGGCTTTACGTGCACCTCCTAAATCTAAATAATTCGGTAGTGGAAACATGTAAGTCTTCACCCATCGGCTACCCAACCTGTCAACCCGACCCCGAATTCATGTCTGTCAAGTCTACAGTGAATGGACCCTTAAAAATTGGAAATACATTTTTTAAGAGTGTGGCAGTCTATAATATTAGTTTTGACAGTTGCTGTTAGTACTATTTTATAAAATTCATATTTCTAGGGTATATTAATGTAAATTAATTATATAAGATGCCTTACTTTTAATCGACTTATTATTTAAATAATTTAAAAATAAAGTTTGATGATAGCTGATAGGAAATAGTAATTTCTTGAGAAAAAAGTACTAATCTTGCTAAGTACCTTCCAAATAAATGTAAAATCACTTTGATAAACAACCACCAACTACTATTCTTGCACTAATGTAAACATCAATATTACACTAACATGCACTCGAGCATTGACATAATTATACTAGCAGTTTTAGTTGATAAGTTGACAAGCTAGTCATCGAATAAGGATTACCAGATGTTGGTTGATTATTATTTTCGTATAGCTAGATAATGTGTTTCAAACGTCTGTAAGAAAACAAAAATAGTATTTATTTTTAAATTAGAATATAATGAATATATCGACGAGTTTTTCGCGTTCGGTAAGGAAAAGAGAACTGAAGGTACTCCACGAACTCAAATCGAACTCAAGTTTTAACAGAACAGCGCATTTTGCCGCTGTTGAAAAGCTGCAGTATGGACTACAGGTATCTAATTTAGTTGGTTTTAATTAGTATGCCAGCTAAATACGAACTACACCATTTGCACTGATTTTCAATTGGTAACATTGGCAGTTCATTGAAGAAATGTAAATTACAACTTTTTAGGAAAAAATAATTAGTAACATATGTACTCTTGACATTTTTAATTGTAATATTTTCAAAATCAAACGATGTATTTTAGATGAAAATTCCCTGTTCCACTGTACTATCAATGCTTTACCTTATCAATGTTAGATTTTACTGCTTATCTTTGTAGAAGAAATTTTTGTTATATGTATGTATGTAGGTATTTGTTATTGTTTGTAATTTCCTACCCTTTAATTGAATATTTTCATCTGTCTGGGCAGTTGTATATTTAAATAGATAAATAAATGAATAAATATGTCATACTGAGGTTTACATACCTATTCACAAATATCACAAAGTTGAACTTATTGTAAATACCTATAAGGTTAACATTTTTTTTATATATTAATAATTATTTTGAGGCTACTTTATTATTGAACCTATAATTATTAAAAGTTATTATCTGAAACTAGTTAAACAGCAGCACCTACCAGAGATTACACTATTAGTTACATTAGTTTGTATATTATTTTGTAGATTGTACTATTACCATTATGCCATTATTATACTATTACTTACCATAGAATATTATGATCCCACATGAACAGTTTAGAGTTTAAATATACTTACTGCCTACTATAATCCAACCTAATTGTTAGTTTATTAACTCATTAATTATTTTAATCATAGTTACGCTGCCATCGTAACCATTTTGTAACCATTTTGAATGTAATAGATCTAAAGTAAAATGTATCACATTTTAGTTATATATGAGATAGATATAGATGTACTACATTAATGCAAAAATATAGTCGATTTTGACGTTGCGTCGTACCAAGTCCTGACAATTTGATTATTATTAACAGTTGGCAACGCTTCGACTACGTCTACTATGATGTCATATCTTCCAAAACAACGTTGATAACACGTAGAATTCTTCATTGGGTAAACAGAGGTACATATCCCTACTACGAAATGTCAACACTGACGTAGTTTTCCACATAACACCAAAACACTATTCTACACTCAACGTGCGTTTCGCCATTAACCAAGTTGGCATAAGAAACTTCTTATTCTTATTCTTAAGATGCTTAAGAAACCTTCTGGAGATTAGCATCGTCTTTAAACTTATTCAAGTGACTTGATAGGATGCCGTCGATCTAACGGAGATATCAACGTTGCGTTACAACAGGAACGCATTAATGAAATAAAATATCGATAACGCGATTGCTACAGAAGCTTTTTGTAAACTATATAATACATATAAGACTACTTTTTACATAAAGTTCGATAAATACATGTTTTTCTGAACTTATGATGTTTATTTTGTTATATCAGTATACTGACAAAAACTATGATAATTTAACTTAGGTAGGTAATTATTACCCATGCGATTGCTATATTCTTCATAAAATATTATATGCAGGTAGGTATCTACTATACTTGTTATATAACATTTTATTGAAATTTGCTTTTTTATCTTAATTATGATATTGAAACATCTTGAAAGGGCTTGGAACCTTTGGTGTGATGGTAACATTGACGTAGTTTTCCAAATAACACCAAAACACTATACTGCACTCAACACTTACTATACTGAACTCGAAGCGCGTTTCGTCCACCAAGTTGGCGTCATCCGGAGATGATTAAAATTAAACTCATGCTAACACTGCGTCCTATTTACACCTAAACTATTAATACGGTCCAGTGAACTGTCGCGACGTATCAGTGTCAACCAATAAAGCGGGCTGTATGGAATTGGCCCTATGCCACTATTCATGCTATTTTTACACTTTAAAATTTCCAAACTCTTAAATTCATCTGGCTTCAAATTCATCTGGCTCTCTGGAATTTGTTACATTCCTAATTAGTTTTAATTTGCTCTATCTATTTTATGGTTATTCTCAAACGCATTCTGGGCGACACTAGACTTATCTGTTCTACCATATTTGAGATGTGCCATTTGTTTCTTGAATCTAATTTGTCTTGATATTCCTGTTTGCTCAACATACTTTTGATTGCAGTCTTTACAGCTAATTTTGTAAATCCCCGACTTTTCCTTAATTTCAATTTTGCCGTTTTAATCTGTTTAAACAGGTAATATAAAATGTCAACTGTATGTATTTTTCGCTGTTTTCAACAGCAGCTTTAATTTATTTACTTTCGAAATTGATATGAAAAGGCTTGTCACATATTTTCAGAATCCTACTAATTCAAAAGATTCACTTCAAACTTTGGTTGCATTAACTAATATAAACTGATTTTTTAGAAATTTGTGAAATTGTTTAGTGACAGGAAATCTGTACAGGCACAGGTCCTAGAAATCTATTGCTTCATAAATCAAAACTATGATTGACGTCTGTATGACAATACAAGATAAAGTTAGATAATTAAGAAACGTACCTACAAATAATGTTATATGTAATAGTTATGAAAATCCAAATTCAGTTCGAATATTCTTATTTTTGGTTTCAACTTAGTCATTATTGAGAATTATATAACTAGAAGATTTATGTTACTGGTGGTGAGAAACACACTGTAGTGCCCTCTTTGGGTCTTTGCTACTACCTGTCTGACAATTGTTGTCAAATTGACAGGCAGACAACGACCTGCTTTTCCGCAAGTGCCATTGCAGCAGTGACCTCTGTTGTGTTTAAGGAAGACAATCCTACTTATTTATTTGAAGGCGATGCGAAACCGATTAGTGTCTGGTAGTTGGTCCGATGAACGATGTGGCGACTCCTATGGAGATGCCGATGTAATGCAATGCCAGACGGGGCACATTTCTCGTAGAGTAGTTGTTTTCGGCATCTCCTTCAAATATATAGAAGATTTATGTTGTCGCTTTCCTCTATGTTGTATTTAGGTTCAATGTTCTAAATATTATTATTATAAATTAGGTATCTTAATAAAATATTGAAAAATGTTTTTGTTGTATCAACCTTGACGATGTTATACTAGAAAGTTGGAATATTAACCCGTATTAATATTGGAGTGTTAATAGACAGTAAATAATATGTTACATAACTTAATTTTATATAAATTTAACTGATTTTAGTTACTGTATTAGGCGGTACCAATTATATGCCTAATAAAATTGAAGACATTGTAGGGTAGTCTATATAATCCGCCTCTTTTTAGCTATTTATGATCAAACAATAATTGCATGTACCTAAATATAGATTTCTGTAAAGAATTATTATTGACATCTCATTAACTAAGTCATGCCTATTTTTTAACCGTCTATTATTATGTGACATCTAGATATAACATTGAAACATGGATTTGTGAAATCAAATTTAATAGTTTCTTTATAAATTACCAGACAAATAAAACAGGGAATGACATTTTTTACATTGTTCGTAAATCTAATTCAGCAATTTCATTATCATTAAATGTTATATATATTCTACTTATTATCAGTTTTCGAACTGCAATATCTCTATACAAATTTCGAATATTGAGTTTCTGATTATTACTTAGGTATCATAAGACATTCAAATACTTTCCCTTGATATTTACTTTTTTAATTTTACTAAAAATTATACAAAAGTAATTTCGATCAAGAAAATAAATGATCTAGGATTAGCGTTTTCTTTCAGGCGACCAAATATAAATTAAATGCAGATACTCACGACCAAACAGTTCTCAGAATTCGATTGTACCACTTATCGAAAGGGTACCTACTTTACAAATTACAAATTCCATCTAAAATCAATTTGTAAAAAGTAATCTTAAGAACCTCAATATTTTGAAATGGATTCATTTCGATTTTTACATCTTCATACGATTTCGACACGCATCTTTAGCGATTTCAGAATACAGTTAAAATATTTCTTTAAAAAGCAATTTTGTTCAAAGTTTTGAACGTTAAACACTGTATCTGTCTTTCCTATTTCTATACTTCAAACCTTAATTTTTGTACAGTTTAATGTGCTGTGGTGTGTCCTACATAAGATAAATATTATACTGACATCAACCATAATATTTATTTAGTTCTTCGATATGCTAAAACATTTTTTCTTGTTGCGGTCACTACTTTCCTCATATTTTAAGGTCAATGTAAATAGATGTCCTCTCATGGATGTACGTTAAATAAATAGACATGTATTTGAATAAAAATTATTTTTAATTTATATAGGGAATTTCCCACCTCCATAGCAACATAGATCTATAGTTTGACACCCAAGAGATAATATTTTTAGAATTAGTAGAGACATTTAGCTCTAATCCAAAATTATTGTGTTTTTAATATTAATAGAAAGGTACTTAAAAAAAATAAGTAGGTACCAACAGTATTGTCCGAATGTGTTTGATGACCCCTCACTTAGACGATGTAGGTATTTCGATTTGATATATCTTTTTTTACATTCTATAATATTAACGGTAATTCGAAAATATTTTATAAAGCAAAGCTCAGTACACTTGATTCATATAAAAAAAGCAGGAGATTGTGGAATATTAAACTGTTGATTACAACAAAATACAGTATTTATTGACGTTAGGCATAAGTGGGACGAATGCATATGTAAATTAGGAGATACACCTTAATGTCAAGATATAACTTATTTTTGCGAACTTAGTCAAACGATGTCCATTATTATTTGTCCCTTTGGACAATACCGTAGGAAGTTCTAAGAAGATCTAGAGACTCATTTGCGAATTATATTTGAAGAATATGCAGAAATGACCTTGATGACACTTCGATTCAAAATATTCTTAAGTTATTCTAATATCCTGCTAACATTTGAGTGTAAATAAGTGCATTTATTTATTAACTGGAAAAACGTAACCTTGTAAAAAAATCATAGTAGACCTTGTTTCTGATAATTAAAGGTAGAGATTCGGTTTGTAGATAATCAAACCTTATACTATAAACCGATATCATCGTAAATTTATTTATTTATACAGGGTGTTTTTTCTAAGCAACGGGAAGGGTATGAAATTATTGCGTAAAAACTCGAATTTTTTTGTTGGAACACCCTGTATGTTATAACTTCAGACAAACAAGTATTAAATAATTTTTCAAATGATATTAGGTTTGCTATACCTAACTCTATAATCGTTTTTAAGATAGGTATTCGAATTTAAGCGGATGTAAGTGACTTCTTTTTCATTTATTTGTATGTATTTCAAGAATGAAAACATTTTCTGAAATGCTTTTTGTTTTGGTTCAGAACTGCTGGTTTTCTAAATTTTATTACTGCCATTAGCAATATTTTATCTATTAAACAGCTAACGGTATTTTCGTAATTTCAAACACCAATCAGTTAAAAAACGAATGTTGTAGATAGCTATAATAGATCTTGCCCGAGGTCATGCCAAACAAACGATATTTGAAGTATCAAATTGATTAAACGCAGATACTCTTTGTAGTCATGTTTGTTCTTAAAAGTTATCATAATGAGTTATTCCACAAGAGGAGGCATTGACAGGAGACATCCAAATGAGGAAGTAACCTATTTAGTGCTGCTGGAAGTGTACACAGTAAAAAAAGACAAATGGTAAAATTACCAAGTTGTAATCGTAATTTGCTGCAGTGTTATTTTTAACACGAATTGGGTGGTATAATAACTAAACATTTAGAACTCATATTACACGATCGATATACCCGCCAAGTTTGTAGAAGTACTCATAAATTGTACTAAAATTTACAAAACCATGTGTTAAAAATGAATCAATCCGCCATAAATACGGAATAATTACACGGTGAATAATTAACTATTACACATTACCTTGTAAAATCTACTGTGTTAAATTACCTTTATGTAATGTAATAATACACCGATATGTCTAACACTGCCAAGTGTGGACTATATACACACTGATGAGTGTGGATTCAGTGTTAAAATTGGTCGGTTTTTTTTTACTGTGTACATTTCAATAAAATGGAAAAAGAAAAGAAAATAACCAACGAACAGAAGTTTGGTGGAAAGTCCTCGTACGGGTACGAGAGCGCTAAAGAGATGGATAGAAATTACGGTAGAAAGTATGGTAACAAGGATAATGAGGAAAAACAAATTCCATTAACACCGCATTCAACCGGTTAAAAAATTGAGGGAGAATGACCACTAGCATAGATTAAATTTCATGTAACTGGGCCTTAAGTAATTATAAAGACGGTAATGATTTTTTAAGTATGTATTATTTACAGATGAAGCAAATTTTCAGGAAACTGATATTGAAAATAGGTACACCACACACTACAATAGTAATCAAAACCATAATTGTAAACTTGTTGGTAATAATTTGAGCCCATCCTTTCTTGGTTGCTTTGATCAGATATATTCGCACAAATTTTACGCGGTGGTACAGTCGTGTGGCCAGTAATATCACCAGATCCTAGTAAATTCGATTTTTTTCTTTGAGGGACTACAAAAGAGGTGGTCCATCAGACTTCACCCACAACACCTCAAGATATGGGAGAAAGGATAAGAAACTCGTTTGCACAAGTAAACAGATAAATGCTCACAAACGCTGGAGACACAATGTCATTGCTGCATTGCTCAATGTGGCAGACGTTAAAAAATGTGTTGTTTCATCCTCTTGTTAGTATTTGATTTCTTTAATTTGTTTAATAAATAAATGTTTTAACGTTTATGAAGTTCCTAACAGGTTCTTTAACTGATGGGTGTTTGAAGTTACGGAAATACCGTTGGCTATTTAATAGATATAAAATATTGTTCATGACAGTAAGAAAAGTTAAAAACTTACCGTTTGTAGTGCGCCCAGTTTTAGTTTAAAATGTGTAATTGTTTAGGCTTTCGCAATTGTTGCTTTGTACCCACAAAAAAATGTCAGAATGAATAGAAAATATTGATTTAATATCAGTAAAAAAGTGTGCACATTATAATTTTGTCGGTGGCCCGATTAAAACAGTTGGAGTGGACTAGTTGAGGATTCCCTCCGGTTCCAGTTTACCAGTTACATCCTTATCCTTTGATCTTAACGTTCCATACTGCCCTACATAATCTCCCCCAGTGTACCGGACTCCCCATATTCTCGAAATCACCTTGAAGGAACAAAACTTTTCGGAAAACAAACCGTAATAGTAAGAGTTTCTTGTGTTCTGGAAATACATATGAGTTCCAAGTAGTATTTTTTATTTTAATGTTCCCCTGTACCCACCCTATTTTACATGTTTCTTTTATAAGTTAATAGAAAAAGAAATACATTACAAGTTTTACAACACAAAGCAAACAAGCAAAAAAACTTGAGGAAACACGCAAAAAGTACAAAATCGAAAGCCAGATTAAATATTAATTCATCTGTAAATGGACATGCCGTGGTAGCAACCTGGCATTCATATTGATAATGTAAACGCCAAGTTGTGTAAAACAAGGTCGACCGCGATTAGTACTTGGATGGGTGGGTGACTATGCAGGGAAGACAGGCGGTGCCTCCGCATCTTCTAGTACGTCGGTGATTCACAGAAGCTATGCAAACTTAGGCGAGGTTTGCGAAGAAACTTACATCGCCTGGATGGAATGTAAAGCCAGAGATCCCTCGTCGTTGGGGATTCCTCGTCTCCTGGCGTCGATGAGTGGTCTAAGTCGCCGAAATAGGCCGACGTTAAATAAACATCTGGAACTATGTGTTAAAGCTTGCATACATTTTTTTTTCAAAGAATCTAGGAAGCATTCCAATAAATGCCAAAATACCTCATTTATCTGTAAACGTGCTATGCTAACAATGTTAACACTATCTGGCAATTATTTAAAACTTTGTTTAATTTGGTATAACAATTTATAATTATATTTATATATAATAATTATGACCTACTTTGTGGTTTTGTATTGTAAAGAATACAAATACAGGTACCTAGTTATTGTTAGAAATTGGGTTTTTATATAAACGTCCCTCGTCTATTTTAGAACAGTATTTTACAGAATAATGAGATATAGTGATAGTGTTAACTGAAAGATTCATCCGACTGGAATCGAGATTTGAATCATCTGTTATTTTCCACGAAGTTCCGGATTTTCTTATGAAATTTAATATAGCTCCATATAGTCCATACAGCAATACACTGTTTTTTTTTTGTATCGCAATATATACAGTCTATCAAAATTCTCAGTTTCACTTAGTTGTGCGTACATATATATATATACATATATATCCTTTCACTTGCTAATATATAAAAGATAATAATCTCACTGAATTCGCACAAAAAAAAATTGGCTTGATATACTGTTTTAAACCACATAGCAGTATCCAACTGGGAATGCCATGGTCACTGTGTCACTCTCTTACAGTCAAAGTATATTGAAATTCTGTCAAAAACAGACCTTACACTCTATTTGAGCAAGTCACACTTTCTTAAGTTCTGAAAAAACTTAATTAGATCACGCCATAAAACTTGTTTGATATCAGAACCTGTATTTATTTAAAAAAATCTGGCTTTTATAGTTGAATGAAATTAAATGAAGTAAAAATACGTATTTAATTAACTTAATTATACAATCTCGCATCCACGTTATTTCCTTAAAGTTTTCTCAATCAAACTATACGAAATCAAATTAAGATTAGAAGAGTTACTTATTATTTATTGATTAAATTTACATATTTATGTAATCTACTAACGTCCAACAGTAAATCAGGCATATATTTTGATGCGGTTATAATTACAAAATTATGTATAAATAATTAAAACCAATGGTCATTGCTAATTAATTTTATTTGGATTTTTGCAGATGGTGAGTTCCTACTTTGAGAGTATGGAGAGTATAGAGTGAAATCTAGTTTTAGTAAGGTATGTATAAACACTTAAGGATAGAGTTGGGTTATTAGGCGATTCCATGCAGATGGTGTCCTTACAGATTATCTCATTTATTTTAAAACATATAATACTTTCCTAAAACTAATTGTTGCTGATTTTTCATCAAAGCCGGATTTTCTAGATGTGTTTATCAAAATTTAATTTAATTTGAAGCCTCTACTTTGATAAGAAAATATTGTATGTTCGTCTTTATACAATTTATATATTAAAAATTTCAAATCATTATTATTTCACGAAGAAGGATTAATATAAAAAAATAGAACAAAAACAAGCACCTAGTATTTAACGTTTTCAAATATTAGAAACATCAATATTTACATAAAAAGGACGCGCTAACTATCATACTACACATACTTTATAGTTTCAAATTTATTAAACAAATATTTGCTCTTTCCTAAAGCACTTACCTATATGGTTAAGTTTCTAACAGAGTGCTTTCTTCTAAGAATTAAAAGCAACTTTGTGTCTTTGGATTTACCGAAAATAAATATATATTTTTAAAAAGAACAACTCGTTATGTATGTTTAATTTAGGAAACTGGTTTGGTAATTCATAAATTTATTTTATCGGTTAGGTGCAAAATTCCAAGTTACATGGCAACGAACTATGGCCAAACTAAAGCTTTAAAAATAAACTGACGTTAGAAAAAATACTTCATTTACCGATCAACTACTAAAATAATTATAGTCCTGAGGATAATGCGAAACAATAAATTATATCAAGTAGCTCCTCCCAACTTGTTATACACTTCGTAACATATTAGGTAAACTTAAAAAACTAAATTAACAATCACATCACGCACACACGCCACACCGTCTTCGACGTGTTGGCTATGTGACACGGGTGATTTATTAATTTCGTCTGCAACGCAACTAATGTAGACGAGTAAACTTCACATGCCGCTCACAATACATAAAAATGTGTCCTCATGGATGAATTCTACAGAACGCCAAACGACTTGGCGTAGACGTGCCGATTTTTTAAGAGCAACTGAAAACTCTACAAAATAATTGTTTATACAATACATATTTACTATACTTTTATGTATTTGATACAAATCTATTACTTACATGGTTATTTCTCGAAAAAATTAAAAAGATGATTTAAATAAACTGTTAGTAGTAGTAGTAGTAGTAGTGGTGGTGGTGGTATGGGGCTGGCAAGTAGGCCACAAGCGGGTCCTTTTTCCCTACCCCTGTCGTCCCTTACCTAACTTCGTCACCTTTTCCCTCGTCGAACCTTCCCGACCTTCTAATGTAGGTCATAATGTCGGTCCATTCAAGGGAACTGACCTCTTCCCCTTGCAGTTCCCCGGCCCCCCAGACGTCGCCTTAGTCTGTCGAAAGCCACGCATTCTGCCAAGAAATGGGAAGGCGTTTTGTCGCCCTCCCCGCATTTTAGGCAAATAGGGTCTCCCTCAACACCCATCAATGATAGATGTTCTAAGCCTGCAGTAACCTGTTAAAACTCTTAAACTGGTTTGGAGCCTTCTGGCTACGACTTAACAGCCAGGCCATCTTGGTCTTGCTTGGCTCCACTATAAAGTTGCGAGCTTATCTACAACTTCCACTCCTTCTTCAGTTTTTACTTAGTGCCTCATGAGCCCAATCATTAAGAACCATGTTGACCTGCCTTCGTGTAATGCCTAAGATCGGTTCTGGTTTCTGGCTGGGTCCCTGAGTAAATAAACTGTTAAATCTAAATCTAAGTCTCAGTAAAATCTCTTTCGAATTGTATCTAAAGTTTTAACGATCTTCTAGATTTTTAATTTAAAGGATATACTGTAACAAAGAGTCACTCAGGGAAAGTTTTGGTAATAATACCTAATATTAGTATCATTTTACCAAATGGTTAATTTAAATATATAGAAATAAATATCTACCTCAATCAGCTATGTATGCTTTGTTTTGTTTACTCATATTGACTATTACAATTTTGCTGTTTGGTTATTAGAACCATAATATTGTAATACACAAATACCCCAACAATAATCTTAGAACAGAATTAAATCAGATGAACTGTCAAATATTGGTATGTTAATGTTATGCCATGTTCAATGTTGCTTATTTACATTTACCTGAAAACTAATACATTGTTATTATATTATGAAGAATGTGGCGAATATGGGTGATTAACTTGTATATTTACAGTTTATTCAATCAAGTACTCGTATTAATCATACTCAAAAATCCAAATTTTTACATCGCTTAATAGTTGAAATCAATATATATGGTATCAAAGGAAACCAAAAAGCTGTAAAAATCATTGCTCCATGATATATGACAATAACAAAATTATGTCCTGATTGACTTGATGTGAACTTCCCCTTAAGATTTTGCTTATCTATGTTTCCTAGCTGATACCAAACCACATTACAAGTGCCACACCCACAATTCTATATCTCTAATATGATTCGATTTTCATGATGTCATACTTGACGATTGCGAATTCTAATTGGTTAAAACCACTCCACCTAACTAAACGTTTTGCTACACCAACAACTTCGTGAACTTGTCTCACATAAGAGGGAGTTTATAATAATAAACTATTAGTTATTATTATTAAATCTTACGTTTACACAATTGACGAGATTCCACGGATGCTGCATTAAGAAAAAAGATCTTGTTGATGAGTCATGAATGCATTTTTATAAATTGTACTAGTTTTTGCTTTTGTTCCTACGTAATTTATTTTGTTACGCTTATCTTATTATGATGCGTATGCCCATGTCCCGCGGCGCAGCTGTAAAAGGCCTACTAGTAATTAATATAATTAATAATAATAATAATAATAATTACTAAATTTATATTGAAATAAAAAATGCCTTCCAAATCACTTATTTATATCTAAAATATGTGTATAGTAGTTATAGTTTAGCTAAAAATGTATTATGGTTGTTTTATATAAAGCAAACTGTGCATAACCAAATGGCTTTCATTATTGTAGTTATTAATCTATTCCCTGAGTGTAGTAGTTGTATAAATGGAAGGATGTTCAAATGCCATATAAATAAACTTTTACTTCTCCCATGGGTAAAATATTCCAAAAAACACTAGCACAAGTCCTGGAACGTATTGAATAGAAACAAACCACACAGAAAAGGAATAGCACATCGTTTATACTAAGCTGTAATTGTCCAGCTGTTATCGTTTACAGAGACACCGCGACACCACCTGCTTCAAAAGAAACTTTAGTGTCTTGTCACAGTCCATTGCACATATCTTCATCAGAAAAATATAAAAAATATATTAACTCCTTATGTATACAAGACCACATTTGTATGTAACTGGTACCTACTTACAAATAAAAATATTTTGCATTGATGAAATTGCTTAAAGAACTACTACTTAATAGGAATTACTAATAAGGTTATAGCAATTACTGGCAACTTGCAATATACCTGTTATTTTGATTTTCCTTGGTTATTTATTAAAAAGGCATGGGTAGATATTTATATCAATGAATTTTTATATCGCATAGTATTCAGTAATCATATTAGTCTTTCAGTGGACGCTTTTAAATAAAAAAAAATCATTCTTACTACTAAATGTTATTTCATTGATTGTACGCGAGATGTTCAAACAAATTTGATAAACTTTATTTGCTTTATTTGCAGTTTTAAATCCAAATTTTATCTAAATTTCAAGGTTGATCAAACGAGATAGTATTGTTTCATTATGAGCTTTGTCTTATTCTTTTACGCGGGGTTAACAAAAACACAAATACAATTATGTATCCAATAAATGCATTTGTAAGAAATCTCATGTTAACCTCAAAGAACTGCAACAATATCACGTCCAAAAATTAAATAGGTTTATGTCCATTCCTCCATAAATAAAACAAGTGTTCTTGAGTCAAGCTTAAGTAAAGTGAAAAATTTCTACTAACTTAGGAATCAGTAAAGAATGTAGTTTATCACAGAGGTGGTCTTCAAAATCTGGAAGGAATATCGTTTTCATTATTAAAAACTAAATATAGCGCAAACATTGCATCTCAACTATCATTAAAATAGTTTAAGTTATTGTCACTGGTTCCAAGAAGAACTAAATTAAAATCCTCAGTTCCCATTAAAATACTATGTGGTCCGATGAGTCATCCTTTACGAACAACCACAGGAGTCCACACTCAGCACAGAAGACTAACCAGGATTAGTGATGTCCTGGTCGATAGAACGGTTGGACCATATTTTATTATTTCATAGATGGAATTCATACCGTATATAAAGAATCGAATAGTTTTTTCTACGAACGTACGAAAACGACAGTTTAAGAAGTAAATTTTAAACTGGTTAAGAGATTTACATTTACCAACATAATATGTGTGACTGCTCTATATCTTAGAATCTAATCCTATTTAGGAAACACCCTGTATATATAGATATTCCCAATTTTGGGTATATAGCTTATACTAGATCTAAAAATTAATGAAGCACTAGAAAATACTTCAGTTAGCACCAATTTTACTAGAAGTGATTCAGTACCTAAATCTTAAATGAAACACTGTCTTTTTTTTCATATATAATAGAGAGTTCTTCTACAAATAAATTTTTGTTGAGATTATTGAGCCTAGCCTGCTTCTAATAATCAGGGAACAACATATTTCTAAATAGATTTTTGAAGATTTATATCTCCCGTATATGCATGTGAGGACAGTCATATCTCTAATAGTCAGGCAAATTAATATGATGAATAAAAAATGGCTCCATGTTTCGATGACTAATTGCAACCCATCGGGGTTACCTCGAATTCATGGATAACCAGCTACTTTAAATATTTTTAAATAATATATTAGGCTAATTGGTAGGAATGAACCTGTAATCTGGCTGTTTATATATTCGGACCATAGTGGCCTGTATGGCCCTGTGTAGTTTTTAGAGCATCTTGAATGTTCCTGATTCCTGAAAACATTCTTGATGACATCCAGGCCAAAATAATGGGTGGCTATATTTGACCTTAATACCAATCTTAATCTATAGTTTCCCTATATTGATAGATGTCAGGTAAAATATTTGCGATTAGTTGTGGCTTGGTCACATGAAGCGATTGTCCATTGAAAAACATATATTTATAATGAAAACTCATTACCAAAATTGGGTGAGTTTTACCGAAGCTGCAAGAAGATGCCATATGCAATTCGGAAGAAATTTGGCTCCATTTGATAAAGTTATTGAAAATTTTATGAAGAAATTCAACATTCTAGGTCAGTAAAATCTAACAGAATCAGAATCAGAAGTTACAATTAACAACCTGCAAATGTAGAGCTTTGGAACAACACATTTTGTAAGAATGGGTAGGTGTGGACATTATACATTCTAGCAGATAACGGTAACACTGAAACCCTCAATTTTATTTCATTTTCGAGTCTAAAATAATCTTGGAATATCTGAAAATAGTAATGCAACTGGTAAAAAGCAATAGTGTTACCCAGAAATATGCGTTCCAGGACATGGAATAGATCAGAATCAAACATTTAGGCGGTAAAGGCTAGTGTTGATGAAAACCCGAAAATGTTATTTCGCAAACATTCACGACAAAAATCCAGACTGCATAACAGTTTAAAGAAAGATCTTCATTTAAAAGCTTATAAGATACAGCTGACTCAAGAATTGAAACCAACTGATCATGCGTTACATCGTACGTCTGTTAATTGGATGTTAGAAAGAAGGCAAAATCATTACGATTCAAAAACAAAAATAATCTTTAGCGACGAAGCTCATTTCAAAATTGGTGAATACGTCAACAAGCAGAACTGCTAAAATATGGAGTATGGAAAATCCAAAAACGGTACTGGAGACATGAGTGATAAAAAAGTGACTGTGTGATGTTGTTTTTGGGTGGGAGGCATTATAGGTCCTTATTTCTTCCAGAATGAAGGTGGTGATGCAGTTAATGTGAATGAAACTCGATACGGGACAATGATAATAGCTTATTTGTAGAATCAATTGGAAGATATGAACAATGGACATGCATAACATGTAGTTTCAACAGGACTGTACCACTTGCCATAGATCGGATCAAACACTATATCTTTTAAGGGAGAGATTTACCTATTGAATAATTTCTCGAAGAACTGACGTTAATTGACCACCTAGGTCGTGGGACGTAACGCCACTGGATTATTTCCTGTGGGAAGCAAAGAGTTCTCGCTACCAATCCTCAAACAACCGAACAGCTTCGACTTAGCATTACTCCACATTACATTACATTACACAACACAACATTACATTACAGACCGAACGTCTGCAAAAATGTTATCGAAAATTATTAAATATGGAAAAGAAGCAGAGGGGGCACTCGTCTGATATAATTTTTCATCATTAACCGCAACATTTGTACTTCAGAAGGTCAAATGTGAACACCCTTTAGTTACAGAGGAACATGTAAGCACGCGTACACATAGTTCCCAGATGATGAGGTCTTGTGTCGCTGATTAAAATAATTTTAAATATGTCTTGTTAAGTTTTTCTAAAGCTAAATATCTGAGTTTTAACTTTGTTTTATATTATTGAGAACTGTAATTAAAACAAAACTTTTGTATTTACATCAAATAATGGTTGGACAACTGAGCCTAGGTACCACTATCTATAACAAAAAATTCTATAACTGATTTTGTTACGGCGAAACATGAAATTTTGTACGTATATCTAAATTATCAAATTTTTTGTAGTGTAACTCATCCTGTTTTGCTGATAGCTTTAGGTATACCTCCATGGTTTCCTTTACCTAATTCTGCATAATATACTGAACCATATACGTATTTAGCCTGCACCTTTATCTGATTGAGCAACCTAGCCCGCATATTATTCTTGTATATGAATATACCAAGTTAAACACTTTTCGACGTGTAGAAAAATGTATAATATACACAAAAGTAGCTAGTTAATGTTGAATTAAGTTACGTTTACATCGCTTTAGCTCTGACATTATTTATATTACGTATCGATATTGAATAGTCACTGTAATTACTTCCTTTTCAGTATTTTATGTCCATATGATGAGACATCTACACAGTAACATACTGTTCCTTTAGTAATGCCCCAACAGGATCTGAAGAGAAAACTAGTTCACCTCAGAGTTCCTACGTTCCTACGAGTTCCTATTGTAATTTGTAGTATATTAAACACCACTTGTTAGCAGCATTAATTATAACGATTTTTCTTACCACACTGATTATTCACTAATTAGGTTGAATTAAGAATGACCATGCACCAACTGATTGCGAACGGTAGCTGGTAGGAAGCTATTAAGAGTCGACAAAGGTGTTCTTAATTTATTTTATTTCTTTTGCATGCTCATGTACGAGAACTAAACCATCAGATAGCTTAAAAAGTAGTGGGTGTCTCTAAGCAGAAAAGTCGCGTGTCATGAAGTAATCTCATTGCATTAACTGTTATATTTTTTGTAGACTAGAGTTCTAATTTAATGAAAAACGGCATTAAGAGAAACAGGTGAGTACTTGATAAGGCTTGTCTAGTGATTTATATTAGTGATATTATGCAAAAAAAAATAATTAAATATTGGATTTAACAAATTAAGAAACAATAATTTCTCTGCATAGAAAGTGGTGTTTTAGAAACTTTCTTTATCCCATCCCATCCCAGATGGCAATCATAATGGGTGCTCCATTTAAAATAACAAAGTTGACATCAACTTCCGGTATAATCGGAAGAGCTACAAGGACGCCATTATTTTTATTTGAAGAGAGCATATCCAAAAACACCAGAGTACCAAATTGCAAAATTTAAATCCAAATGGTCTCTGAAATAATCTAATAGCACAATTACTCCCGGTATAAAATACTGAATTTACTGTCACAAATCGGTTAGACATCTCACATTTTAATTTTTACTTGCAATGTGAATGGAGATATGTAAATTATAAGGTTGTGTTAATAAATATTAGTATGTATGTATGTGAAATAATAATTATCAAAGTTTACATGGCGACGCCTGTGGTATGATCTAAGAAGGTACCAAGATCAAAGAACCGTTTCTCAGTGTGATTACATTAAATCAACTTTTTATTCAAAACCTTATTAGCATATCCCAACAAAAATCATTAAAAATGTGGGTTAAATATTGATTCTGCATTTACTCGTATTTTTAAAACTCATTTACATAAACACCACTAACATTTGAAAAGGTGTACTTATATAAACAAATTAAGAAACAATTTTACTATAAGTGAAATTTTATCTATAGTTATTTACTCCTCGCAGGCATTGAACACTCAATGTATGCCATAATTGCATAGCATATAAATTATAATTATTTGAATATTTTCACTTTAACTTACTATAAATATGTATATTACATGCATTATACGAACATTGTTAAAAACATGAATTTTAATCTGCATTATTCTATTCATTAACAATATGTTCAAGAAGCCACTATGTTTAACTGATAATTAGAACATCTGGCATTCCGAGCAATTTTTTTATTTAGGCAGATGTGGTACAAGAAATTCTTAAAAATTGCTACGATGGCTTAATCAAATTCATTAATAATACCAAAAAAAAAATCTTGTAAGGTAACTACTGCTATACCTGCATATACACTGAGCACAAGTATTAGGCATTGATTCTTTTCTAAGACATACATCTGTCTTTGTCATACTTCTGCTAAAACATTCTGAATGTGCAGTGGAGCATTAGCTCCAGCTGATTTACATGCCATATACTATATGTATATACTAAACTATACTATATACATACCATACCTATAATTTACATAGGAAACAGTTTTATCAAATACTTTGACAAATTTTGTACCCACTTAGCTTTTTGTCTATGGAAAAATGTCTACCTAAATAATAATAATAATAATAATATCTCTACCCCTCATTCTAATCACAAGGATTAGCCCGGAAGTCTGAGACTTGTGTCGGAGAGGGGGCGGCATGTTATTATTTCGCGGGCCGCATTTGCGCCTCAGGAACGACTTACGTTGGTAGGCCCTAACCACCATTCAGTGCTGGAATGAGGGAAACCTGGAAAACCTCATTAGTTAGGGTGACAAGTTAAAACGTCAACTGATTTTAATCTCTCACATTAACATCAAGTTAACATTCTTCCCATTCTAGGCCATCGCCAGGATGATTGCCAAGCCATCCCTGCGAATAAGCCTTGATCTACGAGTAAACAATTTAATGAAAAATTGTTGGCGGAATGGGAATTAGAACCCACGACCTCTGGGTTGAGCGATCGAGACGCTAAGCCCTGAGCCACCGGCCCGATAAGCAAATGAAAGAAGCAACTAAGTATATACCGCATCTTTCTTGGACAAGAAAATTGAAATCAGATGCTTAACTTATTTAGTCTCAACAGCGTCTATTCATTTCATTATTTTATTATTTAGACAACAGAGACTCGATTTTAGTCAAAAAATAGTGGTGTAAACCGTGATGCTCTGTGTCTTCTATTTAAAAAATGCTATGTCTGAATGTTTTAGAGAAACGTTTAGTTTTAATGAACACTTTTAAATACCAGTTACTAAACGTCGTCTATAAAAAATGGAAGCAGTTTTTACAATAGTTTTAGATACGGCAATAATTAATTATTGTGTAGTAGATAATTTCAGAAATTTAAACACCAATGTTGTCTTTTTTATGAACCTATGTTCCAAAACAAAAAAATAATAATTGTATGCAAGGATATAACACTTACAAAAGACGCATTAGAAAACTCTGCAAATAATTATTTTAAGTTGAAAGACTAGTTGACATAAAATTACTAGTATCTCGTTCATTTACTTTAAGAGAGAGGCAGAATATTTATCAAGTTTGCCCTTTGATGATACCACCCTTAAGGATGAGTTGGCGAGTTTCTTCAGAATTCACATAGCACTGTGTGAATACTGAAGTATTGTGCCAAGTGCCAGGATAACTTCTGCACGTCCTCCGGCAGACTCGTACAACCTAATCTTTGCGGAAGCAACCTCATATCGCTAAAGCGAATAATATTTATATACAATTTTATTTACAGGAAATATTATATTATATGATATTTTACTATTGCTGTGCTATTTTTAATTGATTGTTGTATTTCCTAATTGTAAATTACTTAAATATTCAACTTGTTTAAAACCGCAAATGCTTTAATTATCTATTGATGGGTTTTAAAAAATCAGTTCATGGTTCCTCTTACGCTTGAATATGTTTTATTTTAACGTTATTTGTACCTTATATTATGTATGTTATATTATAAGGGTATTTGATTATTTGAATTGAATATCTTCAATATTATTTGCATTGTAGTTTTTTATTTTATTTCGCTGGAATATATTTACTCATTTTTTGTACTAATTTCAATGTCACAATATATAATTACACTACCCAGGGAAAGAAAAGGTAATAAACGATAAGGGAGTTTTGTCAAAAACGCTTTTGCTACGATATTATTAAATTTCTTAATAATTTTAACATTAACTTTTTTCCCGCTTAGTTATTTTTAATGGCGGCCCTAATATATACTATTTGTGAAAATTATAATCTATTTTTGGACACGTGTCTATATTCCGCATATTAAAAAAAAAAAAAGGCTCCAGTCATGGCTTTCGAAATTGATAGTTACTTTATGAAATTTTCTTCTACATTCTCCAATTCTACCAAGGAGTACATGAATCTAAAAAAATATGTCAAAAGTCTTAATTTTCCTCAGAACTGAAAAGAAATAAAATGTGGTTCACACCACTAACTAAATATAAATATTAGTTATTTGTGGGCCTATGTTAATAGGAACATTTTTTATATTTGCCCATATATAGGTCAATTTATCACAGTTGCTCTTCCTCGGATATCAAATCTGAAATCATCTGTTTCTAATCTGATATTTTTTGGATAAAACTTGCATAGGATATAAAATTTGGTCCTGCCTGTATGCACTTATAATCTTTTTGTTAATTATAATTAATTTATTTTGTTTGATCATAATTTCATACTGATAACAATCATGCAGGTAAACTGAATTTTTCTAGAACCCCGTTCTCAAGGTCGTATTTGTGAATCCATGTTTCTAGGAGTCCTATAAGTTTGAAAATGACTAATTCTAAGCTCATAACTGTATGTAACTTTATTGCTATATATGGACATAATTACTATTCATTAACAAACACTGCATATGTTTTGTATCGTTAGTGACATTGAAATAAGCTTCGCATGTTGAAAGCCACACATTTGAAATAACTAGATACTCTACATTACTGTGTTACTTTTGTCAAATAAATTATTCATTGAAGCATGCGATACAATAATCAACAGTGTCAGTTACAAAATTTCTTTATTGATATCAATCTCTTTGACCTATTTGCTGCTTACCTAGCACCAAATTAAAGCAATTATTGCATTATTTTATCAAATCCGAGCGCATGTGCTTGTACGCCTAACACCTTGGGCTCGCCTATCAAGAATATCGTAATCAGTCACTCCTTTGCGAGGTACTTAATATTGCCCTGAGATGTTCTGTTTTGTTATTCCACTGAAATCAGTTGACTTTTTACAAGGCAAATTTATAAGCGCACAGCTTTTATACACCATAATATATAAATTCTGTTGTTTTCTTATTTTAGTATGATTCCTTAGAGCTATCACCTAAATAGAGCAATGCTGCATTGAAGTACGTGGGTGTGTCATATGATATGCATCAGGATGTTGGTATTTTCAATAAATATATAGTTGCGGTACACCGTTTTGGAAGGTAGCGATTCTTTAAGAGTATAGGCAATTGGAAAGTCTATTTCTCTGATAGCAGACTTTCAGTGTATCCTGAAATTTAGCTAGAACATAGTAGGTAAATAAATGAAATAGTAGAAAATAAATGAAAATTTTCACTTTTCGTAACCGTTTTTGAGATAAAGGTGGGGCATTGAATAGATGGAAAAATATTTTTGTAAAATACGTAAACTTTAAACAAAACATTATGGATCAGTAATTATTATTATCAAACGCTTTGCTTCAAGTTGTTAGGTGCAGAAATCTAAGGATTTTAGCCTTTTAAAAAATTGGTACTTCACCCCAATTTTCTCAAAAAAGTACAGTAATTTGATTGCAAATTATTCCATTTCATTTGTTTTTATTATTGTAGTTCATATATCTCTCTTCTAGTTCACAAAGGTTGTAAGTTGCAAATAAATAATTTAACTGGAGAAGCCAAAGACATATAATTACCTTAGTTCTAAATGTTTTCATCACATTACTTTTATTACTGTCACAATTTTTAGACAGATAGATAATTATCGTAGTGCTCCATGCTATAAATAAATATCATCAACATATAAAGTTCTAATCATCTTCAGATCATGCCAACTTGGTTGGCGAAACGCGCATCGAGTGCAGTATAGTGTTTTGTTGTTACGTGAAAAACTACGTCAGTGTTATAAACTATAGTGTAGATATCATATATATAATACTACTATATCGCGTATTTCCTATGTTAGCCCATAAGCGGTTTCTCCGAAAACATTAAAGGACAAAAGATATAGTGCTATACTGTTCCAGAGACCCTTTGTTCGATTTGCGCATGCGCAATCTCCATGGTTACGGAAGCTGACACACTGTTTATAGGCTGACAGACTTCCCAACTTTCAACTTTTTTTAAAAGAAGTCGGTAGACAGAGATGCAGTATTTATGCTGTATGCTTATTGGATGTCGCGAAATTCGTGCGCATGCGCATATTTGCCTAAGGTACTCTCGATAAGGATAGAGATTGTATGTCGGCGCCGTGTTGTTTTCGGAATTTTTGGGCCTCTACCCGCGATATAGTAGTATTATATATATGGTAGATATATGACTTTAGTTTGCTTGATTTAGTAATTTAGAAGGCATATATCCAGTGCTTCTATAGAAGAACACACTGAAGCGAAGTATTGTAGTAAACACAGTAGTATAATAGTAGCTATTGTATGTAAATGAGTGGATGATATTTCACTGTGTTTCTTTTTTTATTTCATCAGAATAAATAATATCTATATTGAAGGAAGAATATCTGCACGATAAGAATAATATCTGGTTATAGGCATTGTTTATGGAAAAATAACCTTGGCTTTAGGGCTTCGAGATTTATCAAAGCTGCTTATTGAGAAAAAACTTATGAGGTCTTGTAAAGGCAATCAGTAACATTTTTCCACAAATGAAGTCAGTTAGTCTTAGGAGCTAAGACTTATGTCTATTGAAAAGAGGGATTCACTATCTATAGATCTATATTTTAGAAAAAAAATTATGTTTGCTTCTGCTGGTGATTTTGGGCATTAAATATTATCTTGGTTTACCTGATTTTTGACCCCACTCATCTTTAATGGTTTTGCGGTTTTGATGATACCATTTGATGAGCGGTTTTGATGATATTGTTACCTTAGACCAGGAAAGAGAGGGGACTCATAATTGGCAACATGTGTCGTATACTCTCTTGTGTCGCATTTGCTATTGAATTGGAAGCAAACATTGCATTTTATACCCTTAATTCCTTTGCGATTTTAGTATGCATAGTGAATAAATCTTTTTTTTTATTTTTGTGAGATTTACCCTTTACATTTTTAAAATTTATACCATTACGATTACGTCGGGTAAATTATAATGCCTGCTGTGCCTTTATGTATGTGTATAAATAGAAGCGAGAAGAAATTAGAGGAAATTACAGTTACCATTGGTGGCAACCTTCTAGCAGTGATTATGAGTCACCTCTCTTTTCTAGTCTCAGGTTGTTTCCTTCAATAGACTTTTTTAGTTGCCTCAACTCAATAGTTGTCTGGACCTTTGCCTATAGAGTAGATGTTTTGGACATCTTTTAAGCTTATTTCCTTGTTCCAAATCTAAATGTTCTTTGCTACAAATTATAAATTTAAAAAAATGTGAAGTAAAATAATTTAGTCATTATAACTCATCCATAAGTTGTATCATTTAATTTCTTAGCGATAAAGTGTCGTTAAAGCGAAGTTCAAAAAATGTTTTTCATTTTTATGTCCATTGTGTTGAGTTTCCAGGGTCCAGGATCCTTTTTACCTTTATCCTTTCCAGGATATATTTTATCCTTTTCTATTTATTTATCCTTTCCAGGATATATTTTAGCCGCACTTGAAACACGTGATAAAAGCTGTAAATAATTATAAAATTCGAAACCGCATGAGAATTTGAGTGGCTATACTAAACTATAATAATCTTGGATATAAGAAACTTAATACAATGAGGTAACCTACTTATATTCTCTTAAAGGATTTGTTATTTGTTAGTTCAATTTTTCTATAAATTTGAATAAATTATAAACTCATTAAATACTGATGGATAATCGGTTACTTATAAACTTTTAGTTTTCACTTACATCCCCTCAATTACTCAGAAATAAGGCATTAAGAAATTAAAGCAATTACATACTGCTAAAGAATTTTATACTTATCTCCAACAATTAAAGTAATTTTAGGAGAAATATGTAAAGTCGCTAATACTAGACAGAGAAATTTGGTAAAGTAGATAATTTAAAAAAAATTATTGGTTTAATCAATTAGAAAAATATTTAAGCCAGTTAAGTTATAGAGACACACTATACCAAAACTTTTATACAGGGTGTCCACCTAGTGCGCGTAAGTCCAATATCTGGGTTAATAAAAGAGATAACTTAATTTTTTTTTCTACAGGGTTGTCGAATATCCCGAGCTGCACAAAATGAAAATATATTTACATATTCAGGGTGTTCAGTTTTTCCTGGACAGGTACCAACTTCGTTTTTCTAAATGGAAATATATATTTTTTATTGCTTTTTCGAACTAAACCCTTGATTTTAGTAGGACTTTCATCAGCCTTCCCTATACCTAACTTAAACTGTTTTTGAAATATTGACGGGTGAATATTGACATTTTTGCAACTTTGACACCCTGTAAAATCTAAACGGTTTGAGATCAAGCAAAACGGTTTGCACATTCCTATCTTAACTTTTCATAAGCTATGGTTTGATACTAATTTCAAATTTATACAGGAATAAAAAATTTTCAAAATTTTCAGAAAATTTTAAATTTTTGGATAATTCTGAAATTAGTACCAAACGATAGCTTATCAAAAGTTAAGATAGGAATGTGCAAACCGTTTTGCTTGATCTCAAACCGTTTAGATTTTACAGGGTGTCAAAGTTGCAAAAATGTCAATATTCACCCGTCAATATTTCAAAAACAGTTTAAGTTAGGTATAGGGAAGGCTGATGAAAGTCCTACTAAAATCAAGGGTTTAGTTCGAAAAAGCAATAAAAAATATATATTTCCATTTAGAAAAACGAAGTTGGTACCTGTCCAGGAAAAACTGAACACCCTGAATATGTAAATATATTTTCATTTTGTGCAGCTCGGGATATTAGACAACCCTGTAGAAAAAAAAATTAAGTTATCTCTTTTATTAACCCAGATATTGGACTTACGCGCACTAGGTGGACACCCTGTATATTTGTAACGGTGAACGACTGGTAGAACTCGATAATCTGTGAGATAGAGGTCTCTAAAGATATATACAATTATATCACCAATCAAACCCAATCGTAAAAGGCTATACATCTTACACACCGTAATTAAATAGGACATACTATGAATAAAAGTAAAGAATACCTAATGGATTTTTGGCAAAGTCTATAGAATATTTAACCGTTGCTCCTCATTTGGCAGAACTGCAAGTTTTTTTACGTATTATGCTTCTTTGAATAAAACAGTCATTATTCAAAATAATTATAATCCCTCTTCAAAATTATAATGCCTATAAAACCTCATTCATCACTTCATTTATTTCATCGTGAATAATATTTAAGCTTTGATTAGCGAAATATATTGATTTCCATTAGTTCATTTTATGACATTAAATAGAAGATTTACTGTTCAATGCAAAAGTAAGATATTGCTAGGTGTAGAGCTAATGTAACATAATAATAATAATTATTATTAGAATACTACATTCTAACTATTCTAATTTATTCAAATTCATCACACGTGTCAACAAAAAGGACCTACAAAACTGTAACCTTTAAAAGTATGTTATGCTAAACTTTAGGACCGAATGATTTTTCATCTAGTAATATAATAATCCATTAGTTAACGCGTGATTGACTGTGTTAATATCAGGAAGAGTAAGAACACTGTTAGTACTTAACAATAAAAAGTAAAATTTATAAATAAAATGTGAACCTTTAAATCCAGCACTAGTAGTAGTAATTAATTATTTTAATATACCAAATAATAAACGCTTTTATCATTACCTAAGGAAATTTTATTAACTTTATTTAATTTATGGATTTCTATAAATCATTGTATTTTATTTTTATTTAAACTTAAATATGAATTTATATATATTATATTATTATATATAGGTAATAATAAGTATAGTGTAGACCTAATGTAGTGTATTACCCTCAGACCTAGTGTAGTGTAGTGTATACTTGACTCTAATTAGAGCTACCAGTACAATTAAAGCAATTGGTATAAAAAAAGTATCAGATCTGGACGATATACCAACTTACAATCAAAAACAAGTAATAAATACAAAATTAGCGCTATAAACAGCCTCGCAGACAGGGCCATTTCAGTATCAGATAAACTGTCTCACAAAGAAAAGATAATTAAAATTAAACACTTAAGCCATTTTTACCCGCTACCATAAATAAGTATATTCAAAAGAGAATACATAAATAACAAAAGCAATAAAAATCAAATTGACATAGATTTACAACCTAATTGTTTAGGATCCATATTTAATTGCACAAACCAGGACAGAAATCGAAGCAATCCAAATAAAGACAAAATATACCACAAACATCGGAAAAAGTTCATTCAAAGAATTAGGTAAACATAATATACAATTAGCAGACATAAATTAAAATAGCATAAAAAATAAATTATATTCAAAACTACCAGATTCAGTAGAAAAATTAAATCACAGCCATGTTATTTATAAAGTTAATTGCTCAGATTGTAGTAGATGTTACATTGGACAAACCCAACAATATTTAAACAAACTTATAAATCAACATAAATTATTAATTAGACATTCCATAGCAACTCCTAGATCATGCAGCACAGCATTAACTGAACACGCCGTAGATAAGTTACCAATTTTTAATTTCCGGATACCTACAACCGGATACCTACAATACTGCACAAAGAAAGAAATGTATGTTTGCAAGTGGCTGAAATACAGAACAACAGAAAAACAGTAAATTATCGAATATATATAGAAAATGTAAGTAGCATATTTCGCAATCTTATTCAATAGTAAGTTGTTTTTTTAAACTGCACAGACACTGTAAAAACTGTACAAACTGTACACACTGAAAAACCTTTTCTCAGCGGCCTTCTCGAGTGATGAGAATGTTTACAATAACTCAGTCAATCAGGCCATCAATATATGCTATCAATTCTTAATAACCTGCTTTCATTAAAAAACGCATCAACGGCGACACCAAATACTGATCATTCTCTGCTTAACTAATCAAACTACACGTACACTGCCTACTTATACAATAAAAATTATGAAAAACACAATAGAACCACTCCATACAATGAAATTAAAATAGAAAATTTATATTTGACAAGAAAACACATTTTTAGCTATTTATTCTGTCATTAATCTAATTTAATACTTAGTAAAATATTATTTTTAGCTATTAATTAACTTTCAAAAAGTCCGAAAACTCAGACGAAATATGATAGTTTATTTATGTATCTGGTGAAAGCCCTCTAAAAATAACAATAATAAAAAACGAAAAAAATTCCTTTTTTGTTTTTTATTGAAAAAATAAATTCTACTTTAACACCCAACAACTTTTGCAGTATTATCTTTAATAATTTTATTTTCTGACTAAATAAGTCAGTTCTAATAAGTGTAATTTATATTTCTTTTAGGAAAGAAATTCAAATACATAATTATTGACGTCATAAAAAAACGTATTCGTATTACAGTTAAAAAAATTATAGTATTTAAATTGAGCACTGAACCCAATTTACATCAGTACCTAAATATTTCATTAAATGGGTGTTGCGGTGGTTTTATTGTCTGTAATAATTGTGTTAATTAGTACGTAGTTTTAACCTAATTTGTCTAAACATAAACAGTTATCGTATAACTGTTACAACAACTATATGGTTATTTAAAAATGTTAAATAATTTCTGCATTGAAAAAAACAGTTCATGGGTCATGAAAAGTTCAGAATCATATATTTGAGTTGTCTTTTAAGGTATGTTAAATTATAAATAAATTATTTTTGATTTTAGAAGAGTCTGTGACAGGTTTTAGGAGACGTGCCTAGAAAAACATGGTTCAAGTGCTAATAATTTTAGATGCATGTAAAAATTTGTTAAAAAAATTGGCAAATTTGTGTTAATCCCAAATATACACGATTTCTATATGTGACAAGAAGTTTTACGCTAACTATGTTATAATTAAATGTTTTGATTAAGTTTTTAATTTTCTGACGGGTAAACAGTAAAAGATACAACAGGTTAACAACACTAATTTAAAGCGAAAGCTAACTAATTTCATTCTAAACAATTTAATTTCGTTATGTTTAATAATTTGAAATTCACTTCATCTTGTTTATCTCATCCATCAAAACTAATATCAGTTATTTATGAACACGCATTCCTATATCGTCTTGAAGTAGACCACTACTTTATTATGAGTCATAACTAGAAGTCATAGTCACTACTGTTTTGCTAGAAGTAAATCATGCACTACAGATACAGATTTGCTAGAGATATACTACTAAGGAAAAAGTAAAAAAAAAAACAATTTTAAACTTGATATTATACATTTCTTTAGATTCAGCATACGATATCAAATATACAGTACCTACCTACTATATATACTTGCAAATTGCCCCCAAGTACCTATTTGCTTTATATGAATATCTAAAAAATAGATACTCAGCAATCTATTAAATAGAAGGCAATGTAATTACTAGATTCGACCAATAATGAGGTCAATTTGAGGTTGCGTTGGCAGTTTCCAATAGAGCTGTCCAAAACGTTATCATTTTCGATTCAATATGACTGCTGTTATTGTTATATTATGGAGTCATCATAAAGTAAATGGTCTAATTTAAAGTCTTATATAATTTTAAGAAATCAAGTCAGTAGCAAAAAGTAAATGGAATCTGGTTGATTCAATAACTGGATTTTACTGTATATATGGAAAACAAGAGTAGTCATGTCAACTGCTGATACAAGTGTCAAACGTAACATTGCGATTTAGAGAATTGTTCTCAAGATAAAACTTAAATGAAGTTGAAACAATTTAAACTTTAATAACATGGATCTACAAACAAGAATTAGTTTAGTACAATATTACTAGGGATGCAGCAGAAATTATACTGCTGGATTACGAAGATTTCGTACGAAAATGAGTTTGAGAGCAGGGCCCTGTAAAATGAAAGCGAAGCCAACACTAATCCGTTAGCAGTAGTAGTGTGAATTTGATATCAAAACGATTGCAAATTACATACAGCACGGTTTGGAAAATTTTACCCAAAATCCTAAAATGGATCTCTATAAACTTAAACTGCTGTTTGAATTAAATGATGGTTATCCGGTATTTTATCGTCAGATGAGACCCATTTCTATCTAAATGGTGGAGTCAATATTCAAAACTGTCGAATATGGTCAACAGATAATCCAAATCAAATCGTTCAGGAAGATCTTCATGACAAGAAGGTCACCGTTTGGTGCGGTTTCACGTCTAATTTTATCATTGGACCATACTTTTTTCAGGAGATACAGAATGGAGAGAACCATATCTGTAACTGTTACTGGTGAACGATACCTGAACGTTACGAGATTACACGGATACAAAACAAGCACGAATGAATTGAAAACATGATTTTTATGCAGGATGGAGCACCCCCGCATATCTACTGACCAGTTAAAGAATTTTTGGCTCATGTTTTTCAAAATCATGTTATGAGCTGTCATTTTTTAAATCCATGCCCTCCAAAATCGCCTGATCTTAACCCAGCGGATTGCTGGCTGTGGGGTTATTTAAAAAAATTTGATGTTTAGAACACGACCAACAACGCTAGAAGAATTAAAAGACTATTACAGAGCAAATTGCTGCAATTCAACTAGAAATGCTGAATAATGCTGTGTACAATTTGGAGGAACAGTTGGTGATTATACAGAAGCAAAATGGATAATATATCGAACATTTGCGTTAACCGTTGGACATAAGAAATCCCATTGTTTAAGCAATCGAATTTCTTTCACATCCTGTTATTAACTTAATTTGTTAAAAATACATAATAAGCTGAAATATATCCCTTACTTTATGATAACCTTGTATTTGTTCTAACAATTACTGGCAAAAACAAATCAAATATTAAGTTTACTGAAGTTCCGTATTTACTATTTTCGTATTTAGCTGCGTTTATCCTGATTAACCGGATACTTAAAAATATTATCTTGCAAATAGACCGACAAAAGAAAGTGCAAAATAGTGATATCAACAAAATATTCATTTAAAACGTGATAATTGTGTCTGCAACTGCATGAGTTATTGCGCTATTCTCTTACGTTCATGATCATGGAATTCATTATAGAAAGAGAATCAATAAATCATTCTTGTATCTTTACGACAATGACAACTCAGTCCCACCCAGATTCCTAATTTCTGTGGATAAAAAGGAGCTTCAGTTGTGGCGTAAGAAATCTGGTTAATCCAAATTCGCATGTCTTTATTCGAAACATTAATAACAGTAGACTTTTCCATTTCACCTTAATTTAAATTATAAAAACAATAGTCTTTTAATATTTGGAAATATGTAGTAATTGTTTAAGGTATTTCTAGAGTAAAAACTAGATATATTATTTATTTTACCAGCTATTGAAATTGCCTACCCAATAGCGTTAAAAAATCCATAAAACTCTATGAAATATGTAGTAGTATATAAGGTCAAATATAAGTATCAAACTCTCATCAGTATCAAACCTCATAGAATTCAATTAAACGAAAGTTTTCCTAAATATTTTAAATATTAGCTAATTTGATCAATGTATATGTATTCTTGCTACAATTCACAATCTTCAAATTTTAGTTATTTATTTTAGTTTTAAATTAGTTGTAGGGGCACTAGTAGATATATTTGAATTATTTGATAACAAATTTAAAATAATTACTTAATTGTCAACAAATCCATCATTCATCTACGTTGAAAACTCTGTATCTATGTAAACAATTTTTAGTTCCGCTGTCTGAGAAGCTGCACCAGGTCTTTCTGGTTTCAGTTTATACGCCGTGTCGGGCATCAACGGATTCTTCATTGGGATAGTTGGATCGATAATGCAGCGCGGTTATTTATCCGTTAATTAATTAATTTCAGAAAAAGTTACCGATCGGTTTCGTCAGAAGTGCGGTTAATATTTATAGAGCAGCAGGTGTCCGTTTTAAAGATAGCCTTAAATACCCCCCGGTGAAAAGAAAATAATGGTTCAGTACTTTGAATTAATTAGTTATTTTAGTTACGTTTCTCAATAGATATTTTCTTATTAATCCTTTGATGCTGTTATTTTTAATTAAATTAATTGTTTAGGCAAATAAATATCTTGTAGTATTTTTAATAACTACAAAAAAATAAAGTATCTTTGGTAGCTTAAATTAATTTATCTTTAAGTATTAGGTACCGTTTTAAGTTACTGCACTATAAGGAACAAACAGATCTGGACTCGTTATCAATGTCAAAGAATAAGAAGCAATCATTCAAGAAAGAAATGAATGACTACATGTCACCGACCTAAATTATATCAGTTTGAAGACGATCTGCTTAAAAATGACCTGGTAAGAAGTCAAGTGGAAGATAACAGTAAACAGCTCTTTCCTGTACCCTATGCTTTTGTATTTGAACATTTTCGTTCTTCATAGAACATCCAAAGAACTCCAAGATAAAAATAGAATGTTTAGAAAATGTTACATTTTCTATTTATTTCTATTTATTTTTTGTTTATTTCGTTCCTTATATATGAATTAAGACAAAAAGTTAACTAAGATATAAATTATTAATGAAATTATCAAATATTATGGTTCAATAAAGTTTTTAATTTTCCTTGTTACCAATAATCCTATTATTATTTTTAAGATATGTCGAAAACAACTACTTTGCGTACAATAAGCATTGCACCCCCAACATTGAATTACAACAGCATATATTAGGGGTGGATATTGCACGCAAAGTAGGTAGTTGTTTTCGACATATCATAAAAATAATAATGTTATTCCTTTGCGTACCTATCAACGATTATAGGTCAGGAGGAAAACTAAAAACTTTATTGAGCTATAATATTTAATAATTATCTAATTAATTATTTATCTCCTACTTAACTTTCTGGCTCAATTCCTACATAAAGAAAGATATAAACAGTTAATAAGCCAATAAAAAGTATTAAAAATATACTGTAAAAAAAGTAACCTATTTCTTGTAACCTGCGTCGATTTAAAGAAATATTCCTAAAATAAACAACATTATTTATAATGAAATGAGTTGCATTTCTATATGACTAACCTTAGGTTTGACTTGCCAGTAGGTTCAACTTTTATATAAAACAATGTTTAGTAGGTTCTACAGTAACGGAGATATTTGCTGTAATTTTACGGAAATCCAGTATATATACCGGGTTTCCCATTTCATTTGACTAATGGCAATTAACGGCAATTAATGGCAATGGAATTTTATATTCCCAGGGCACACTATGAGAAATATTGCTAACGGAATCGATAGTACTGACTGTCAAACACTTCTGATTAGCAAAATACTAAAGTGAAATGCTTTTTTAATTAAAATATCAATAAAAATTCGTTTTAAATTAATATATGTCATTAATATATGTTAAGAAATGTCATTTTATGTCATCTGGTGGACTAGTTGGTTAAGCGGCGGGCTTTCAAACTAAACCGCTAGCTAAATATAAAGGAAACGAACCAATTAAAACATGTTTTTTTTTTGATAAGTAAATATTGTGACTTTCAAAAATAATAACTAGGTACTGACAATAAACCATATTTATTCGAATAAGTAAACACTAATAATTTGTAATTAATGAAAAAGTAAAATTAAAAAAAGTAGTTTCTGAGGGGATTTGAACCTGCAAAATCCTGCGGTTCAGTTTGAAAGCCAGCCGCTTAACCAACTAGTTCACCAGATGACATAAAATGGCATTCCTTAAACGCTTATGTAAACTACATTCCTATATTAATTTAAAACGAATTTTTATTAATATTTTAGTTAAAAAAGCATTTCGCTTTAATATTTTGGTAATCCGAGGTTTTTGACAGTCAGTACTATGGATTCCGTTAGCAATACATATTTCTCATAGTGTGCCCTGGGAATATAAAATTCAATGAAATATGATAGCCCATGTTAATTTCCATTAGTAAATGAAATGGGAAATCCGGTATAAAGTATGATATACCTCACAGGAGTAAGTATACTGGTCCCAGAATTACGTCTTAGAACTCATACAACTCCTATTAACTTTGGAACGCCCCGTATACACTAAATTTGTCTATATCTCCGAGATGATTTAAAACAAGGAAGACAAGGTTATTGTGTTTCTTGTATGACGGAAACAACTGATCTAAGGCTATGACTGGACATATTTACTTTTGATATGCTCCAATGAGTAGCTTTTATTGTAGTTGTTCCTGAAACTAGTTCTGCTTCACGATTCGCAAAAAATCACAAAGATATTGCAGTAAAATAATGCTGGCAACTAAAAATAAAAGTTTTAAGCACTTGCGTTGACGACATTACTTCAGTAAATAGATTTGTTCGGAACAAAGAAACCCCTATGAAAAATTAAATGTAGACATTATATAAAACAAAACTAGGTGTCCTTTCAAAAATTACTGCTTGATAGTTGATTCATCAAAAAATGTATACAGGATTATTCAGAACTTATCCTTAATAAAATTTGGGGATGTTCAACATACATGTACAAATGTGGTAGTGCAAAAAAAAAATTTTTTGGCGGGGTCTTAAAACTATTTCAAAATTTATTCATTGCACACCGCTGGATACTGGTCCACTGTAATGGAGTGACCTTGGGACTGACAATGCAAACAGGCTAGCACAAAAAAACTTCGGAAGATCTGACACCCGGCGCAAAAAAGATTTGCAGCGTTTTTACTTTAAAATAAACTTAAAGATAGATAGATCTGACCAAAGTGACGTGTCCTTAACATGAATAAAATTTTGTTACACTAATTTTGAAGAATTGCGCTACTTGATTACTAGGTATTAGAAACGTGAAATTTATGTATAAAAAATTTGCACATACCTTGTTACAAAAGCTTTTCGAAATAATATTCCTCGACTTGTACACAATTTTGGGCACGCCTTATCCAATTTTGCCGCACTAAACCGAATGTTCCTCCTGGTTGCTGATCTTGTAAACGCAAATTATTAAGTAAATTTGGGATTTTCAGCATTTTGCTGCAATAACCACTCACAAAACCTAACTTTTAAGTGATAATCCACAGGTAACAGTCCACTAACTCAGCATTACTGTACACATGAGCCATTTTGAAAATTTTACAGTTTAACACTCCTAACATAAATAAAACACCCGCGAGAGCGACACACAGACTGACGACTCATAGACAAGACAGATATTATCCCCGCTCCAACATTATTCGGTCGGTTTTAACCAGGCGTTCCAGACAAAAACGTGTTTACTTTTTTTATCACATTCTTAGGAATGTGGTAGAAAAGTATCAGATGTGTTGAAGTACAGTTGCCCAGCTACGTAGTCCTTTATAATGGTATAACTTTAAACATTGTTTACGTGAAATCCTAATACTTTTATAAAATTTTTTTTGGTGATTGGTCGATTTCTTATTTAAGGATGCACATATCCTCAAAGTTTTAGAGATGAGTTCTGAATAACCCTGTATAGATATAGTAGTTGCCCTTGGAGATACATGAAGATATCCGTATCACTTTTGACCCCTGTATCTACACTGCACAAAGTACACTTTGAAGTATTGTTATATTATACAATATTTTCATACGGTTGATAGCTCTCATATTTCTAAATAGCTTTTATACAGAATATTTCACGCAATTGTTTCGTTAGACGTTTGGAGAGTCGGGCTATCTAGCTTATTGCTTATAAACGTTCTAACCATAATAATTTTAAGTTAGTTATACTTCCGATTATACCAGATAGGTAGCTTTCAATGGCACGATAATGACACTATTTATTATGTGCTATCTTCATTAAAATGAACCTTGGAGGGGGTTGGAACCTTTGCTTTGGAACCTTTGGGGGTGTGAAGACAACAGTGACGTAGTTTTCACATAATAACACCAAAACGCAATACTGCACTCGACGCGCGTTTCGCCAACCAAGTAGGCATCATTTCCCGATTATACCAATTTGTTTGCCGAAACGCGTGTCGAGTGTAGTATAGTGTTTTGATGTTATGTGGAAAATTAAAATTAAAGTTAAAAACTTTTATTTTCAGATGTTTTTGTATATATTTAAATATATGCGATAACTAATTATCTTCTATATTCACATGAACTATGAATGCATCTCCTAAAGTTCTAACTGAATAAGATTATAAATCTATTATCTACACTAATTAACAACATATTTTGTTGTGTCCCAAATATACAGTTTCAGCATTATATTCATTAAAATTAAAATGTTTTAATTCATGGCAATAAGGAGAGAATTTTTATAGATACATAGTATCCATTGGGCCTTGTAGTAATAAATTTAGCTGGAAACAAGGCAGAGAAAGCAGCAACATGCATTCAACAGATACGCAACAGTTTGGATGGTTTATTACTCATAACTTGAATTACCAATCATATTTCCAGGAGTAATGGGCAGTAAAAGTCTTTAGCTTCAGTTACGGTTACACTGGCTGCATTATTAAACTTTTCAGCATTTGTTTTAACTTTGAAAGTATATCTTCGTTAGCATTTATAAATAAACATTGTTTTGTAATTTGCTACCAATAAAAATCCTTGTCCATAGAAGAATTTTTATGACAATAAACCACCTGTAAAAATTATAAAACACGGATATATAAAAGTATTAGAGCTAAAGATTTGGTACAAGTAGTGTATTATCATTAATTTGGTAAATTTGCTCTAAAAATCCATTAAGCAACAGAAAATGGAGGCAGGAAACCTAAAAAATTAAATCGCTTCAAGTTTTAAACTTGGTAGAGCCCCAAGTGTTTCAATTTTTATTTTTTTAAATTGTGATGTATGGTGAAGTATTTAACCAGCAGTATTTTGGAGACCATGCTACAGGTGCCAATGCAAATACATGGTTCACAGTACGAAATATATTTACTTAGGCTGACTTAATGATACCCATAGAGATATATAGGTTTAAAAGTAACATACCATGAAGTATTAGAAGTTATTAACTGTAACTATATTTGTGGCTATTATCGAGATATACTTAATATAATTACGTATTTTGTCATATCTGAAAATTAACTAGTTAAAAAAACTATAAGATAATAAATAATATTTTGCAGCAAAAAGTAGTCAGAAGGATACATTTTTGAAAAGTCAAAATTTTTAAGAAACCATACCCTGATTGTTCCTTTTGATGGACAATTTATATTTTCAGATGTTCAGCAAAATTGCCAAAAGAACGCAGACGATTTAGTTTTCTTGAATAGTTTGAATAAAGTATAGTATTTGATCCTGCCCTGTCTGTAGAGGTCCTGGCCATAATTTCCTTTCGGACAAAAATGTAAAGAGTAAAAATAGACAACGCTGTCAGCGAGCCCTTACCGGTGGTGATGGGTGTACCACAGGGAACAGTATTGGGTCCAATACTGCTCTTTGTGTACATAATTAATATCAGTAGAATTGAAGTTGTAGATGGCTATCTAACACTGTATGCTGATGATACAACTCTAGTTTTTGTGAGGGACTCTGGGAAGTGGTTCAGGGAATGGCAGAAATTGGTCTAGTCAAAATATATAGTTGGTTAAACTATAGTTATTTAATATTAAATATCAAGAAAAGTAAATTTTTAACATTCTCCCTTATGGCGGATGACCAGCCGGAAGTCCAGATTCTAAAAATTTTAAAAAATTGCGGTGAGCAAGATAGTGACTACATGGATCAATAAATTTGATTCAGTTAATTACCTTGATGTAGTGATTAATCACTCATTGCACCTGAGGTGGAATCAGCATGTTGACTCTATTATGAAAAAAAAATGATATTTTTAATATACAAATTTTACCAACTAAGAGATGTTATTCCAAGGGATAATTTACTTACTATCGTCTATAATGTACTGATAGAATCTATTTTGAGATACTGTATTGTTATTTGGGGTAGTGTTTACAACAATGTATTTAAACATTTACAAGTGACCCAAAATTCAATTTTAAAAGGAACTTATATTCATATAATTGCTTAGTTTGAATATTCCATAATAAAGATTATCTGCCTGTTAAAAGTGTCTACAACATGAGGTCAATGGCTAACCAAAACATTGTTTTACCTTTATATAATAGAGCATCGGGCATCTCAACTTTACAATATCGCCGATGTATCTAAAAAAATTAATTAATAAAAATAAATATAAAAGAGAATTAAAATTATACTTACTTCAAACTCCTATTATATTGCATCAGTTCTTTTGACTTCTCGCTTGTGTAAGTTTTTCCATTTTACGTCATTTTTCTAATATGCCCTGTATTATTGTTAATTGGAATTGTGTTAAATTGTTTTTGTATTCGATGTATTCTTTGTTATTTGGCCTTAGTCTGCGGCACGGACACAAACAGGCAGCCATGTCTAGATGTTGTGCAGCAGACGACATTATTGCTAGTGTTTATTATACATCTGATATATACATACTATTTTACAATGCCTTGTATATTTTGATGATGGCTGAATAAGTTAAATTGAAATTGAATTAAGTTGAAACTAATCGGCCAACTTTGATGGAAACAGCAACAAGAATCATATGATGATGTTTGAATTGCCTAGTGAAACAAAATTATATTTGATAATTTCTCGGATAATCCTAAGAGAAAGACACATGCGGTACATTTTTAATTTAGTAATCTCTTCTCGAAAGGTAGATATTTAAAAGTTATTATAATAAAAAGACAAATTGCATGCATGCAGTAATAAATCAGTAGACAATCACCAGATAACTAAATTATGTGAATTATTTTGAACACCTTAATTGTTGACCTTCATTACCAAATACCGGGCGCACGAAATATGAGCATTCATTAAAAGAAGCAATCAACTGCAATTAAAATTAGTGACCCAATTCTTCCCAGAATCCAGACAGAGATACGCCCAGAGGCGTAACTAGGAGGCAGGGGCAAACGACCTCGTTAAAGTACCAGAGGTGATGGTGTTAGAAATTTGTAATACATTGTAACACACTTTTCATGCAGCAAATTTATTGTTTACTGAGGAAATGGTAGAGCTAATGAAATTTTAATTTTGAATTATAGTCAATTTCACAAGATATTGGAGTATTAATAATAATACAATATTTCCAAATCATTCCTGTAAGTTTTTTATTTTTTTGAGGTGGATATACACAAAGAATCGTTAATACCAATTCGAAATTATGTACGAATTATTAATTATTACAAACTGATATATGTAAACGTGTATATGAAGGAGATGCCGAAAACAACTACTCCACGGCCAATATGTCCCGGCTGGCATTGCATTACTTCGGCATCTCCATAGGAGTCGCCACATCTTTCATTGAGACCAACCACCAGATACTGACCAAAGAGGACACTACGATGTGTTTCTCACCAATACTAACATGTAAATGTTGTTGAAAATATATAATCCTAAATTCTCACTCTTTCCGTTGAGATATTGAGCTAAAATTTGGCACTTCTCTAAGATATTGGACCAGCGTACACGTTTATATTTACTTTAAGATAATTCAAGATGGTATCTCCAGGGTGGCAGATAAATTTTTTAAAAAACGGTTTAAAACGAAACCATTTTTTCAAAAACCAAAAGCAAAACCACATAAAGTGACACAAATGAAAAAATGTGACAGAATCAGTGACGATATAGTATTATATATAACTAATAATTAATATTTACTTGAATTAAGTTTAACCGTAGTACGTAACTATAGATAACGTTTCACTTTATCAATAAAACGACATTAATGACAATAATTTTTATTGTCATTAGGATGTGTATTTAACCTATGCAGTGTCACAGATTGTATATTTTGTATATTTATTTCAAAATTAAGCTGCAAAACAATGTATTCAACATTTATGTGGAACCAAACTTAAGTGTTGGGACCCTGGAATAAATTTAAAAAAATAAAAAATCCAGAAAAATATAGAAGACGAATGATATATATGTTCAATACATATAAGTTTTCAAACTTCAATATATATCTTTCGTAGATATATAAATATAAAAGATAGATATATATATATCGTAGTATCGTATCGTAGATATATATATATATATATATATATATATATATATATATGTGTATATGTATATATATATATATATGTATATACCTTCGAGTTTTTAGAATTAACAAAAAATTTATCTTTGCCCACAAATTCTAAATTAGTTTCATTTGATGTTAAAAGTTTATTCACCTCAATCCCAGTCGCAGAATTAACGTCAGTACTATGCAATTTAATAAATCAGTCAAAATTAAACAGCACAGAAAAATATGAATTAATAAGTGTAATAAAGGTATGCATTAAACAAAATTATTTTTATTTCAATGGAAAATATTACAAACAAAAAAACAGGTTACCCATGGGTAGTCCTATTTCTCCTTTGCTAGCGGAAATTTTTATGAACCATTTCGAAAACACACTGTTCAACAGTGACAATAATTTAAAATCACATGTACTCTTTTGGGCTCGCTATGTAGATGACATTTTTTGTATTTGGACTGGTACTGAAAGAAATTTGAGCGGCTTTCTCAATTTTTTAAATTCGCTTAACGATAATATTCAGTTTACAATGGAAAAGGAAAAAAAAAATTAAACTATTTGGATATAACAATAAGAAAGGTAGAAAATAAATTAAAATTCTCGGTTTATAGAAAACCAACAACTTCCGACGCAATCATACCAGCAAGTTCGCAGCAGTCCTGCCAAATAAAAAAGTCGGTTTTCCATAGTTTAATTCATAGGCTTTTAATGTTTCCGTAGAAACATTAAAAGAAAGAAGGCACCTATAGTTATATTAATCACGTCCCAGGTTATAGCGACAAAATAGCTCGCAGAATAGAACGAAACGGGTGTAAAACGATTAGTGTCAACAAGCGTACTATTGGGAGAATTTTGATAAACAATAAAGAAAGGGTTAATAAATTAAAACAATCGGGTGTATACCAAATTAACTGCGCGGATTGTAATGCCGTGTATGTGGGTCAAACTGGCAGAAGTATCGAAACGAGAGGAAAAGAACATAAAAAATCCATATTAAATAACGCAAAAAATTCAGGATTAGCGACGCATTGTATAGAAAACAATCATTTTATAGATCAGAAAAATGTAAAGGTACTGTATCGGGAAAAGAAAGGAAAGCGCTTAGATCTGTTAGAGCAATTAGAAATTAAAAAATCTTTAATTATAAATCCGTGTACTACCAATGATCAGATAGACTTTACACTCTCGCCCTTCTTAGAAACGGTATTAAAAACTCGGGCTTCACCAGATGGCCAGAGGTAGGCTCGTAAACAAATAAATAACGAAAACGCACTTGGAAATATTTAGTAATAGACATTTACTCTATTGAAAAAGGCCTAACAAGGCGAAATACTAGTATATAGAGTGTTTTCTATATATTTCTTGGAACATCTAAATGAGATCAATGTTTTTTTCAAAACAATTATTTTCAAGATGTTTCATAAAGAACCATCCGCTTCGAGTATCCACTTTATATATCTTTCCTTCTTATTTTTGGGAATCATTTTACTTCGGAAAGTTTTTGGGTTTGATGTATCTAAAGTGACTGATTCAAAAGTTAACGGAGGAGGGATATTTCTTGAAGTACAATTGTGCAAGTGTGCAGTACAATTCAGGAAAATTTGTCAATCCCAAATAACTTTTCAAGTGTCAGGTTGATTTTTATTTGAAAGAAGACAGCTACTTACATGAAATTCACAAAGACTATTTTATTCCCCACACCCGTAAACTTTAATCTGTTATGTTCCGTATCATATATATTTTAGGGTTTTTCAATACATTATTTGCCAACGTATATAATAATTAAGGGTGAGATGAATGTTCACATTTTTCGATATTTCGTAAATCTAAATTATATTTCCATCATATATTTCTATATCATTTTTCATTTCTTTATTGTAAATTGTTTATTGAATTATAGGTCAGTGTCCTTCAGCATAAGTAATATCTTTCATGACCACACCTTCAAGTAGCAAGTGATGGTGTAACATTTCTGCAAAAATATCAATTCCCAATTCCTGGTTTTACGACATGTGTTATTTTAATTTAAATTATGTTCTCTATGTGAGTTCCTTTCAAATTTATTGCAGATATTTTAACGACAAGCATTTCTACTTTAATTTATAATAGCTCTAACCGGCACTCGCCTAAGAACAGATTTGCTGTCTAAGTATATTAATAAAACTATAACCACACTAATTACATAGTATTTGTAACTTGTCTCTTTTGGAAGTCATAGATGGACTATCGCATTAGTTCTGATATGAGTACCTACTATTTGCATAAAATTTTGCAGCCTCCTATTTGAAAGTTGGATAGAGGCCATATATTTGTAGCAAGTATAGTATGGACGAAGAGGTATGTTCAACGTTCCTTGCAATTTATTACCTTGTAAAGGATTAATGAAACTTCGACAAGACTGGTGAAAATTAACTGTGCATCACCTCTACTCGGTACAATGAACGTCGTCTTAAAAGTATTTTAAAATTAATATCTAATCAAATATCAAGATATTTCGAACGGAATATATCTGATTAGTCAAATATTATAGTAAACCCATTAAACATAACGTTCCTGATATTGAGTAGGGGTTTTAACCCAATCCTGTTCCTGTTCAACTATTATAAATTTGGTTGATAATTATATATGCAGATAAAATAACAGAACCAAAATTAGCCATACAGAAATAGGCAAGTTAGAGTACTGGAGAAAGTAATCAAAGAAGGAAAAATTCAAACATTGAAGTTAAACAAAGTTAATTAAAGTATACCGAAACAAGCTTTTCAGACAAGGTAAAAATAATCAATCAATCAATATTCTTGATTCCTTAAGGCAACATACTACATTTGTATAGAATCCGTCACAAAAAAAATAGAGACAATAAAATGTCACCATAAATAATCAAAAATACGAATACATATAAACACAAACAGAATAATGATGAAAGTTTCAATTAAATACAACTTGAATAAAATTCACTTAAACTATAGAAGCCCTCGTCGATCCGAATTTTTTTTAGGAAATTAATTTAATTTTCCTATTCCTATATGATGAAATTCCCAGCGGTAATCTATTGTAGATATCCATGACGATGACAGTAGCCAACCTTCTGGCAATATCAAGTCTCTTATAGGGTACATGTAGATTATTTTTATATCTAGAAGAATACGGGTAATTGTCGCCATTTGTACCAACATGATTTTGATTTTAATATACATAACTACAAGTTACCAGTAAAACAGACCAGTAAGTGTTACTAACTTAAATTCTCGAAAATATTTCTGCAAGATGTCTGAACAGTTACGCGAGCCATAAACTTTATAATTTGCTTCTGGCAAATAAACAAGTCAGATCGTGGATAAACCCCAGCATCAAATATCATATTTTAATCTAGAACCAACTTGGGCGTAATAGACATACAGCAACGGATCTATAGTAAGAAATTATTTTATATTACAACAAATAGAGGCCAGGTTTGAATACAAACTAGAGGAGTGATGCTTCTAATTCAAAGTATTGTTAATAATTGTTCAATAACCCAAAAACTTGACTAGTTCACTTGACTTCAGGCTATAATTACGTGTATTGTTACGAGTTATAAGTTTCTGTGATTTTGGGATGTGTGGAATCTTAAAAAGAAATGTTTTAGACATATTTAGATTAAGAAAATTGTAGCTGAAACAGTCATATACATTCACAAGGGTATAATTACACATAGTTTCGACAATTATATTATCAAAATGAGAGACAACCAGAGCAATATCATCAGCATATAAAGTTGGACCGTATAGACGAGAGGCAAAAGTCTAAGTCAATGGCAAAGTTGGGGTTCCTTTAGGAACCCCAACAGTTATTTCAACCAGCGGATAGCACATATATCGAACACAATAGTTGAGACAAGTTAGCCTGACAGATTGTTTAGATTTTGCTAAACTCCTTATACCATATTGCTCTGTTTTATATAGGAGTCTGTCACAGTCGCCTGCCCTGTTGAGGTCGCAAAATATCCCAACAATTAGACTCACCATCGTTAACATGCCCAATTAATTGTGAATAAAAGGCTGATAAGGAGACAAAAAGATAATAAAAATGGTAACAAGGTATTTATACAATATTTATTTTTCTTCTGTTTGAACTTCTGAACCATCCGGCTGAATAATCCAAATATATCACAAATGGAGCGTTCTCAAAAAATTTCAGACGGGCGGTTAAGATTTTAAAGATGGACGGTTTAGTGAAGTTTCAGATGACACTATGCAAATAAACACTTGGAATAGTCCAGACCAAACCCTGATGATAAAACCAAACTCATTAATGCGGCATACGTTACATTAAAACAATTAGTAGCAAGCGACTGTGATTTATGTGATAAAAATTCACTTAAGACACAGAGACACGGTTACTAAGTGAACTAAGACATTTTATTAATATAAACAAACAATTTCGGCATGTTGTGAAGGAGTATTAGAGTGAATTCATTAGTATCTAGATATAGAAGTAATTGATTAGAAGTACCCTTCAAGATATGAAACGTTATATCGAAAAGAGTAGACCCCAAAATGGTATGCTACCTGTCCATTGACTGCAGCATCTTCATTTTAAATATTCTTTTAATTTCTTCAATAGATCCACCGTGTATGATACATTTTAGTTCTAATTGTCTGCAATGCCACAAAGAATATATTGCAATTTTAAATTGTAGACATACGGTGGCCGGTGGATGATGTTCAAGACTTTTTGATGTTTTGTGATGTTCGTCGATAATTTAGAACTATAGAACGGAAACACCGTTCTATAGTTCTAAATTATCGACGAATTTACCCATGTGAGACGTTATGCAAGTAATTGAAGATCGAATAAAAAAAGTATAGTTCTTCTGTCACAAATTGCTTTACCTCCATGTTCTTACATTTAACATAAGAACTGATCCATTTAATAATAATAATAATAGTTTAAGCTGACATGCTAATAAGTTGATTAATATGTTAGCAAAGTTTGATTTAATAGCTTTTGCAAACGAATAATTCTAGATTATCAGACCCGGCTAGGGCGTAAGATCAAATCTAACAGACAGTTAATGAATTTTTAATCCTTTAATAATCATTTCATCCATTCTATCTGCGTTTGGCTCCTTAGATGATATCAAAAAAATGTTTTGTTCTCCTTATAAGTACAAATATAAATGAATTTCTATTATAAGTATTATCTAAAGCGCGGCTTCTAAAGTAGCAAAACTTTAATTTATAATTACTGCATACCAAAAAGATCATGATTTACATATGAAAAGATGGCAATATTTCATAAACGGTATGTCTTTTGTGTAGTTACGTTTTGTCTGTTAATTATTCTAGAGTTAGTTTTAATACCCGTTATGTGATGACGTCGATAAGAGACATAGAAATTTAAATCGTTGTTCGACTTTGGACTTAATCTGAACACAGAAAACAAATTATCGCAGATTTAGATGTTAAAATATTTTAGTTTAAATTATTTTAAAGTAAGATAAATATACCTCGTTTTGAATCATAACTTTAGTATCTGTGTTTATTTATACAGGGTACACGCATTTCGAGTTCAAGCATGGGAATCTCGATTATTATAAAAGATACGAACTTGGTTAAATTAGGGCAAACTTGGTGACCAATAACGTCCAAAGAAATCAAGGCTATAACATGTTTTAGTTCTTGAGATTTTGAAGGGGGTTAGAACCTTTATTGTGAAGGTAACACTGACGTAGTTTTCCACATAACACCAAAATATAATACTGCACTCGACGCCCGTTTCGCCAACCAAGTTGGCATCATCTGGAGATTATTATAACTGACAAAACTAAAAACAGTTTTAATCATCTCCAGATGATGCCAACTTGCTTGGCGAAACGCGATCGAGTGCAGTATAGTGTTTTGGCGTTATGTGGAAAACTACGTCAGTGTTACTTTTTGAGATATTTGAAAATAAACTGACATTTTGTATTTTCTTTTTTCTCAAACATTTCTTAATTATAACAACAACTCTAATTTTTAAATATCTTTAGGTCAACTCGGAGAAATGGTAACTCTGATCAAAAAAATTGTTTATTAAGCGTACTGTGGAAATAGTATAGAGTATAAGCAGAAAAAATATACAAAATATACCTAGTAGTATATTATCTAGTTATATAGCTAGTTATCTGTCTGTCAATTTGACAATAATTGTCAGACAGATAGTAGCAAACACCTATAGAGGGCACTACGGTGTGTTTCTCACTACTACTACTAGTAGTGCATAGTTGAACTTTCTTCAGTTTAGACAATTAGGATTAAATCAGAAACAGCAAGAAGTAATTTTTTTTTTATTGTAACATGAAAGATAATAATAAATAATATAAGTGTTTGAATTGTTCAATATCTACTTCTTGACACAATTATTTTTTTCCTGAAATGATGTGATGATATAATGAGCTGATGTTGATGATCACCGGAGAAACATTATTATGACCCTGAGATCAAAAATAAGAATAGATATTGTATTTGCATGGCAAAATTTCAGGAAACGAGTAAACAAATCTAATCAAAAAATGTTCGGTAACCCAAATCTGATAACCGAGTTAGTTGACCTGGAGTCACATACAATGACTAGTTATATTAGTAACTAGTTACATATAAAACATACAATGTTTTATATGTAACTGCGTATTAGGTGCAGGAAAATGAAAGTATTGGGAATGCCTTATAATTTTTTCTATCTTTTATATTGATAAGGTATCATTATAAAGTCTATTTTATTCTAAACTATATCTAAATTTCTCCACACTGGACTTAAAAACTTTATTTATAGTCTGTACTATGTTTAAAATTACAACTAACACCCAGGGACTACTCCTGATGAAATAAACCAGGTGTTCTGCAAATGGTGGTTTTACCTATTTTCTAAAAAGTTAATTCGATTATACGATCCGTTGTATCAGATTCGTAATGTCCTGTCAACGCCAATTCAAAAGCTCCGCAAATTTCATGCAATTTATAATCTTGGATAGAATATCTATTTTTTATTACATTCTCATTATGTTTTTGTCAATAATTCAATTCAATAAGCATTCTAAGATATAATTTAGTAGTTCCCAATAAAGTTTATTCCATTTTGCTATGAGAATCGCTTTGAGAGTTGTCAGTTTTTTATTTTTTCAATATACAGGTGTACTTCCTATGTCACCTCTATCTCCGACCATGCTGTATCTCTGCCGAAAAGTATACAAGGAATGCAAAACAATGTATTTTTTTGTATTAAAACTACAAATTCAATTTTTTCTTGGATACATTTCTGTTCAACTAGCGTATGTATGTTTTTCCCGTACTAACACCTGCCGTTTCAATAGTAATGCCCGGCAAGTTTCCATATTTATTTTTTTTATTCAATTTATGCTCGTAACTTTATTAAAAAAATCTTTTTATATGAATCAAATTATGAACTAATCCATTGTCAATATAAATAATAAGTTTATACCAAACAATTTTACGTACACAAAAACACACTCGTATTATACGCAAATTAACTGCAAGTACTGCGACCGATGCAGCTCACTAAGCTGTGTAAAATTTGAAATGCCTGGGCTGGTAGAGGGGAAGTGAGGGAAAGAGCGAGAATGTCGAAAGCAGTGCACAGAACTACCTCGAGCGGACCAGTTAAATAATGTAAAGGATACCGCGGCAGAGATTAGAGAATTAGTCTGGTCTATTGTATTGGCTTCGCCGATATTGTAAGTTGTAAAATTGCTGGTCGGAGTCGTTCGCTTTACACAATAATAAACACGTCACACCCATAATTTAAAGATAGGGATAGCAAAATAATACATTATTTTTATTATAAAAATAATATATTAAATGTATAAATAGGCAATTAAATAAATATAAGAAGTTTTTGGCAGCTTTATTCCACAATTTTTATAAATTAGTTACCTATTTTTTCGGTTACATTCTTTTCAGTATTAAAATTAATTTGGCAATTATTTCGCGACTGCAGAACAGAATTTTATGTATATATGGTGTCACTTGATCCTAACATAAAATATTCCCCAAGTTTATTAGTATATCCAATTCATGGATTTATCTACCAGTTAATCTGACATCAGACTATTTTATTAATGGACATCTATTTCTTTGATGCAACTTTCTCTACGTTCTGTGTTTGTCATTATTTATATTATTCATCTTCAATACTGGTATATATTTTTCTGCATTTCACTATTCCTCATTAAGTATAGAACGACGTATATTGCAGTATAAATATATTTTGTACAAAATAATAAATGAAATATATATGGCCGTAAAGATGTACACCTACGAACTGAAAAACCTGCTTCTAATTAAGTGTAATCCAGCTCATTAGTGTTAGTTAGAGTTTGCTAAATTTATTGACAAATTTAGTAACATCCGTAATGTAACTGTATAAAGAATATTAAGTATTTCTGACGCGAACGATTTCATCATTCTGTTAATAAATTAAACACATTATTTCCTTAAGAGTATTTATTTTTATCAGTAGGGGACCTTGACCAAGGCTGTTTATGCATATTAGGACTCCTTCTGATCTATAACAACATTTTCGGATAACCATGCCTATAATTTTACAATGCTGGTAGAATATCTATGTCATAGAACATAAATAGTTCTAGTCCCAGTTAATTTTGAACGAGTGACTGCGCTGTTGGCTGGAACCTGTTTAATAATTTGGTTGATTACATTAATAACTATCTAACGTTTTTTTATAATTCGATATCAAAGTCAAGTTTTATATATGAAGGAAAAATACGTATACTTATACCTAATACAATAGACAACAGATTTTAACATACGTGGCTTCAAAATGATTTACATAACACATTCTCAATCAGGCTATACATAATATGTCCAATAATATAGTGCAACTTGAGTATTATATTGACGGGCACGCAGTTGCAACGACTTACCGTCCTTATCAACGATATGAAGATGAAGCAACATAGTTCGCGGTTAGAACTTGGATGGATGACCGTGCTGGGAAGACACACGATGCCTGCCGCGCCTTGCCTGTACATCTGTGAATACACGGAAGCTGTACAAACTTAAGCGAGGATTGTGAAGAGGACAGGACGTATCATTCCACCCCATTAGAAAAAGTGGGGATTCGCCAAAATTTCCAAGTTGGGAGGTGGTCATCTCCTAGCGTCACGTCGGTGATTGATGAATGAATGAATGATAAATGAATGATCTTAGACGCGGAAATAGGCCAACGTTCAATAACAAAAAAAGTATTATATCATTTTACCATTGAAAGTTAATGGTTTAACAACTTTTTATTGATGTATGAAACAAAAGTATACCTACTGAAATACGATATCCTGGAATTCTTCTACCAATTTAATGTTATGCTGCAGTGACATTATCAGTAATTAGGAAGGAAAACAGTTATTTACTCCAGATGGTCAAAATATAAATGAGATATATACATCTTAAAAACACTATATTTGAATAACAAATTTGGTTGAGTTAGGCTATTATTTATTACCCATCCTGAGAGTAAGTTTGAAATTATGATAATATATTATTTATGCATACCATTTTGAAATATTAGGCGTCCTATTTTTTTTTTACTAATATTGAGAAATAATTAACATATAGAATAGTAAATAAATAAAATAGTTACTTGCTGTATGGGATCATATGATTTTAATTTATGTAAATGATTTAGTAGTACATTTTTCATCAGCATATTTTACACACAATATTGATGCAGTAAATGGAAATAACGATAACTCACAAACTATTCTGGGAATATTGTCATCTGTTAAATGTTAAATAGAATGAAGAAATATTTTCAAAAATGACGATAAACTTCTAAAGTTTGCAATTAAGAACTCAATGTCTGAAACGAACTGAACACAGTTATTTACTAACTGAACTAAATTTTATCCGTGGTTTATTATGCATAATTATAGAAGTTTTAACATTACGTAATTTTTTTGGTAATATATAGATGTACTACCAAATAAAAAGGTTTATACTATTCGAAGCCCTTAGGTTTTGTGGATAAGTGATTAAAATTTCAAGGCGGTAAGTTTAGTCGTTTTTTATGAAGATGTATGTACTCAGAAACACACGTTTTCGAATTTTGCAGATAACGCACTGTAAGGCCATTTAGAAAAAAAATTCCTACAAACAAAACTGGCAGATCACACCACATATGCCCCAAGATATGCTCTACAGGATGGTATAGGTGATATTCTATTTACAATTTATATTAACAGAACTAGTTTATTTTTAGTTTTACACTTTTTACTTCTATTTATTTGAAGAAAGAGGGTTTTTTATCTAAGTTACATATTTTGACACTTGCTACACAACTTTAGTGATATTAAAGAATAAAATCACGATTATATTTTATTTTAATTGATTTGTTCAGTACCACTAAATATTATTTAAGCTGCAAAGCTACCAAATTGCATAACAGAACAAAAACTGTATAATAATAATGGCAGTTACAGACATTTTGATTACGTTAATTTTGCAAGCCACATAGCATTATGCCAATTAAATATCTTATTTTATGGTAGTGAAACAGAAGTAGTTGATTTAATTGTTCGTAGTAATTATGATTAGTCACTATAGTTGTAATTAAGACACGTTCTTCACATGGAAACACATCTGAGGCTATCTGAAGTTAATTATGAGCATAGCAAGTTTTTGCTATCAACTAATACATCATAAATTTGTATAAACATACCACAAATATACCCTGTATACTGTATACAGGGTAGTCTATTTTTATATTGAAATATTTTTAATTTTTAATAACGGCTGATTTGAAAACAAAGGTAAATATTAAAATATTTCAAAAACTAACTTTATGGTATATCCGAAAGTCTTTCTTCATATAGTATCTCATATTCATTAAATTTTTAATTGAAAAATATTTTACGTATAGGTACAACACAGTTTCAATATATCTCCTTCTCAAAACTTAAGGCTGATTCTTTCCATCGTTCTTATGTTACTGTGACAAGAAATTATTGATTATCAAAAATAAAACCATACAGAAAATTTTGTATTCTATAAATACTTTTGTTTAAATATATAATTTATGTTCTAGGTAATTGCAAACTGAACTGTTAAAGGCCGTATTCTTCTTTGAGTTATTTTAGTATAGTGTGGAAATCTAAATAAGTATAAAACAGTTGAAATGAGTAAGTGTTGCATAATTCTCAAAAAATCTTAATAATGTTAAAGCTGAATTAGCCATTACCTTTTATTAGTACAAAAAATATAATTGTATGGATGGAAGAGAGTAAGAAATTTCAAGTAATTACAACTCTATGATGTATGTGAAATGTCATCTGAAGTTAATTTACTAGATGCAAATAGTTTGGCATAGAAAATATACCATACGAAAGTATTAACTCAAGTATATGAATCTCCATTTGGTGCGTAATTTATAGCTCATAAACTGTTATATATTGAGGAAACTTCCAATAAAAATTTCTTGGTTCCAATTCTGCAATTTTTTTAATATTTGTAACTATAAAGTATGTTTCACAAAAGTAGGACAACTTAAACTTTTTTTAATAGGACACACTGTATTTTGTATCCGAAATTGCTTCCCCTGTTCGTTATTTGTTTAACCCTATTTTTTTTATATGTTGCGGCGTTGCCAAATTATAATTTATTTCTTTACTTATGTAGGATCGTAAGGAATGCGCAGCAATTTAATCAATACTTTTAAGGGTCCTACAAACATATTTCAAATCTTTGTGAAGAATACTTATGTAGAGGGTGCTTCAATTTGACTTCCAAATTTCCATAAGTTTAGACCTAATTCACTCGATTTTCCAAAAGGACACCCTGTCTGTTTCATCAAAAATTACCCTCTGTAAACATCTATAAAGACCCATTACAATCATTAAATTCCAGCTATACATCTAAGGCTGTGTTTTGAGCCAAAAAGTACTTTAGTTTTAGTCAAGTGACTTATGCTTATATATTGCTATAATAACATGAAGCAAATAACTTATAGAAGAATCTCCTAATAACTCTATACACTTTCATCAGTCAACTTGTCACTGAGAAGCTGATGGATACCCAATATTTTCAGTAGAGCAACAATTTTTACTTATGAGTCATAATGATTTCTTTCCTCTTTTTTGACAAATCCAGTTAATTGCAGGATATCCAATTATTATATGCTTATATGCTTCTATTCTATATACCGGGATATCAAAAATTATATTGGTCAAGCGTGGTTGTGGAATGTAAAACGTGTGTCTCACTTTAAATTTTTGAATGTTTTGTTGTGTCAGAATCTGTCAAGTCATTGTGCTGAAATTTTCTAATCCAGTTTTTGAATCATGCCTCTTACCACACAGCACAAAATTTTCATGATTGAAGCCTATTTTCGAACGGGTGCGCTAGTTAATGGAAATTGGCAATACAGTCAACGTTTGTGTTTGGACAATTTTCGAGAGCACTTCCCAAACGTGGCAATATTACCGGACAATTTTTATGCGTGCCTTACAAATTGTGTTGAAGTGTTTCGCGAAACTGGTTGTGTGACTCATAAAAAAGGTGCTGGTAGACCAAGAGTTCGTACAGAAGAAGATGTCAATGACGTTCGTCAACGTATGGAAGAGGAGCCTGCAAAACCTTTGAAACGTCTTTCTTAGGAAGTTGGACTTTCTTATGGAACATGTCATAAGATTTTAAAGAAAGACTTGAACATGCATCCATATAAGATGCAACCACATCAAGCTCTTCTGCCCGCAGACCACCCCAGACGCCTTGCTTACTGCCATTGGTTTGTCAATAATTTATTGAATGACGATCTTCTGGACTTAACTTTTTTTTTCTGACGAAGCGTGGTTCCACCTTTCGGGATACATCAATTCTCAAAATATGTGAATGTAGAGCAATGATAACCCTCATGTTTTTTCTGAATCGGCACTAGCTCAAAAAATTGGTGTTTGGATGGCAGTTTCTCGCAGAAGAATAATTGGGCCAATTTTTTTCGATATCACCGTCAACGCAGAAAGGTACAGACACAACTTTTTGGTTGAATTTGTGCAACAGTTAAACGATGATGAACTTCGATACGGTTATTTCCACCATAACGGTGCAACAGCACATACTACACGAGAAAATATTACTTTCCTCCGCGAGTTTTTTGATGACCGGCTGATAAGTTTGCATACAGAAGTTGAGTTTCCTCCGAGATCACCTTGTTTGACAATTATGGACTATTTTATATTTCCTTACTTAAAAAACAAGATTTTTGCAAGTCCGGTAAATAATTTGCGAGAACTGCAACAAAGAGTTGTTCAGCAATGTGCAACCATAACGCCAGAAATGCTGCAAAACGCTTTTCACAGCATGAGGAGACGCGTCAACTTGTGCATCGAACAAAACGGGGGACATTTCCAACAATTACTGTAATTTAGTTTTTCTTGTTACTAAAACCGTTATTTCATAATTTGTAGTTCATTATTGTTTTACAACTGAAATAAATAGGTATGAAATTTGTAGGTTTTTGATGATGTCAGTGTGACAGTGACATAATTACTTCAAATTTAAAGTAAGACACACGTTTTACATTCCACAACCACCCTTGATCAAGATAATTTTTGATATCCCGGTATTATCTCGTGTAGGATGTCCTATACCGATCTTCAACTGTTTTTGAAATATTGATATGTGAATATTGACATTTTGCAAATTTGACACCCTGTAAAATCTAAATGGTTTGAGATCTATCAAAACGGTTTGCACATTCCTAATCTTAACTTTTCATAAGCTATCGCTTGACACTTATTTCTGATTTAACCAAGAGATTAAATTTAATTGAATTCTTTTAATTTCTGGCTAACTCTGAATTTAGTGTCAGTTATTTTTAAAAAGTAAAATAATTGTGACTCTGTCTTGTACATTTCTAGTAATATGTTTTATGTTTCTATAACTTAATTTAACGGTGATGTTTTCTATCAGTTCCAATTTTACAAAGTTTCGCTACTAATCTCAAGTTTGTCTTGAAAAATGAATAAAAGTTTCCGAAAGCTTGGCAATAACACAGAGTGTTCTTAATTTTTTTAGCCCTTTTGACTGAATTCCGAAAAAACATAGAGGTCTATATGTCTATATTAAGTATATATATTTCAGCCAACCTCAGATTTCACCGTAAACTTTGCTTATACCTACATCAAAGTAGCAAAATAGTGAAAACTATATTTCATTCCCTAGAACATCTGCGTGTTCTTATAAATCATTATATGGGTGTGGACCTTCTTTGGAATAATGTATAAACTTCATTAAAGCCCATTAAAATACAAATAAATCTAAAATAGACGTCTAGCATTTTAATTTATGCCTTAGATGTTTTATAGCCAAAATACTCTTAAGTGCCTACATCTGAATATTAAAAATTATGTGTTTGCGTCCATGAACATTATAGCTAAAAATAAAATACATAAACCTAGCACTTGTTGAAATGTACAAACATATATTATGTCAACTGGTAGCTATATACTGCAGGTGTCCGCTATTTCCTAAATTTTCCACTCACCTGAATATCTAAGTCCAGCGTAAACAACCTTAGGTCATTAGTTTTAATGGTGTTAATAACAATTTAAGACTAGTGCTATTATTGGAGTACCACTTCGAGAAAAAATAAGCGATATCTTAATTCTCACAGGTATTATAGCGTTTCACAAACAATTTATCTCTTTAGCTATATAAATCATTCAAAACTGAGACTGTTTTATCTAAATTTAGCCATATTCATAAGTGTCTTTTATTGAAATATAATATACTGTTAGTAAATCGGCAACAAACACAAAGTATCTTGAAGATAGATTAAAGTAAAACTTTTAAGTAATAATTTTCACAATGATTATGAAAAATTGATTGTATAATTTCAATTAACAAATTAGAATTTCCTTTAACTTAACATTCAAACTTCTGAAAATTCATTTTTCATATGATTACAATAATTATGATACTGCTTTACCCGGCAGAGCATCTAATTCCACAATTGCCATTGCACGTATATACATATATTTCAAAAATGAGAAAAACAAGCCTTGATATCCCTCGTACGGCAAAAAATTTAAAACATATTGCTCTCCCTTCCAAAATATATAGACTTCCCAAATTGCATTCCCTTTGACCAATAGTTTCTTGCATACAAGCCCCAACAAAAAATATATCCAATTTTCTAAAATCTAATATATCAAACGTAGTTAATTAAAATCGGCACTACATTAAAGACTCAACCGATTTCAAAAACAAAATAAAAAGCAATAAAAACAACTACATATTAATTTCACTTGACGTTGTCTCACTATATACAAACATACCTACCTATAAACCTAGCAAAGAACATAGTACAGAAAGAATGGCAACAGTTATAAGCTTATACAACCTTACCACTAAAAGAATTTCTCGAGGGCTTAAATTACACTTTAATCTCTACTTTTTTTCAATATAAAACCCAAATTTTTACCAACAAATTGAAGGTAATGCAATGGGTGCATCGATTTGTAGTGTCATTGCATAGTTTGTACTTGAAGACCTAGAAAACACAATAATACCAATCATAGATTTTCCAGTACCATTTTTTCTTATAGATATGTAGATGACTGCGTGATGGCAATTCCCAGAGACAAAACAGATTATTTACTTGGCTTATTTAATTCATACCACAATAAACTAAAATTCACAATAGAAATAGAATTCAAGAACAAAAACAACTTTTTAGATTTAACGCTAATGAGACAATAAAACAAAATTAAGGCAGAGTGGTATGCAAAAAACACGTGGTCAGAACGATTCATCAATTTCAAATCAAATCATCCCATATCCCAAAAGAGAAGCAGAATAGGTCTTGTAGACAGAGTAATAAATCTTTCAGACCCAGAATATAGAGCAGCAGCTATAAGAAAAGCCAAAATAACGTTACAAAAAAAAAACTGTTACCCCATTAAATTCGAATTCATAAATATTACAATCAGACCAAACCAAAATCACCAACAATACAACAAAATTCCCAACCTAAATATATTTCTATCCCATACACAAAACGACACTCTGACCAAAAAAGCAAAAAATTAAATAAACATGATATTAAAATTGGGCACAAAGAATATAATCTACTAAGGAGAGACTATGCAAAACTTAAGAGCGAAATACCGCCGAAAAAGGAAACACATGTAGTATACAAAATTCCCTGTGCAATCTGCGATAAAGTTTATATAGCACAAACTTCACAATATTTAGAAAAAATATTAGTCACACAGATACGACAAAATCAATAAAACAGCACTTACAAAACACACCCAACTTACAAAACACCAATTTAACTTTGACCAAACAAAAATTTTAGTAACAGAAACCTAAAATACAGAACGAGAAATTCTAGAAATGATAGAAATAAAAAAAGAACCCAATAATATGAATGATGAAACAGACACACAAAAACTCAGTAAAATGTACAATAGCATCCTTTAAAAAAAGTTTAGCACCATACCACTGATCTTATAGTCCTACTAGTCCTACTGCTAGACCTACTTATTTTATAGTCCCTGACAAAATCCCCAAGAAACCCCAATAAAATAAACACATGTTTCACAATATTTGGTTGTTCCCTAAAAATATTTCATTAAACATTCTGTCTAATACAAGTCTTTGAACGAGAGTCCAAAACATGATTTACAAAAAGAAAAAGCAATACAAGTTAAAATAAGTTATTGTGAAAATGCAAAAAACGACTGATGTCATTTATATGGTTTAGGTATATAATTATCAATTATATCCATCTGTAAAATGTAAAATATAATTTTTATATCTAGGTTAATAAAATAATTTCAATGATAAAGGCAACAATCAGTTACCGAAACGTCTAAATAATAAAAAAATTCCAATTAACTAAAAAGTAAGTCATTTCGAACAGTATCCCCACAAAGATCAAACAAAAAATATATAGAAAACAAGGTTCAAGAACAAAGAAAGTTCACGAAATATTATAATTTCTATAAGTTATTAACAAAAATTGGATTTCAATAGAAGTTAGTTCTTCTAGGAGAATTTTTGAAACATTATATTCTGTTTTAGCCTATATATGTGTCAAACGAAAAAGGGAAACTTTGGAAAGCAAATGAATATAAATTATCGAACCTGATGGCCAATTTCTAAAGATAAATAAGTTGACAAGAACAAATTGAATACCGTTGGGTAAATATTAACCTAACAGGTAAAAAGAGACTACTTCAGATACCAGTTTATCTCTTTAAATATTTACAATATAAAAATAAAATATGGTTAGTTAAGTGTGCCCGACATGTGACACATTAAGTCAATTTAACGAACACGTTTTAAATTAATAAGAGATAATGCAGCAGTTCCTTTTAATTTATTTTCACATTTTCATTTTGCGCCAGTCCTACTTAAGTGCATTAGTGTGGTGGAGCAGCCAGCCATAACTCACAGACGGCCTTGAGGTGACCGCGTTAGTCATCTGTCCTATGTTCTCACGCTAGTGTGTAAACAGTTGACAGTCGATCCGGAAGTCGCCGGCATAAATGAAGCGGAAACCTTACCGTAAAACTGACTTATTGCAATAAAGGTTATACTTGCAATTATATTCAGCTGTTTCGCAATAATCTTGCTATAATAAAATTATTGTTTGAATGAATAATTAATCCTTAACCTTGCAATTCGATTAAAGTGGTAGATGTAAAAAAAATAATAAAAAAACACGTATTTTTTTTCTGCAAGGCTTGTTTTATTACTTACAATAGGAAGTGAGTTGCACTTTAGTAATTGATATAATTGTTTTGATGTGAGAAATAATATATATTTAACATTTGGGTAGTGTACAAATATGCACTCTTAATATCATGCATATGAACTTATAATTCATATCATACGATATGAATTATAAGTTTCAATAGTTTGTGATACAAACATTTTCTCAAGATTCCGGAGTGAATTTTATCATAGTAGATGCAGACAAAGACTAGTTTGGAACTTGTTATTTCATGTCAGTGTACTGTAGATGAAAGAACCGACAAACGATGCTGAGAATCATGACTTCCATGATGATCTCACCTAGCTCAGAATGTCATAGTAGAGGTGATTGGCACAGAGGTGCTTTCTATTGTTCCATGTTTCTATCTGTACCAAAAATATTGACAATTGACAAATAACAACTTACTTCGACAAATTCTTAAAATATGTTTCTTCACAGTAGTTGTTTCCGACATTTGTTTTTAAGATATGGATACTAAGTTTAGTAATTTTTATTTCTCATAAATTGAATCTGATTTTCAAATATTTCTAACATATCTTTTTTGTAGCACGCATTCAAGGAATAACACATTTGTATCGTTAATTATTATATTAAATGAGTTCTTTTGCATGAGCAAAATAATGTTTTTCCAAGAAATGTATCAAACAGCATAATCAAGAGAGCCAGATTATATCATAATTATAATATTATTTATTATGCAAGTATAGGTAACTGTTTATTATGCAATATAAGTATATACCTAGTACTATTTGTAATTATTTAAGTAAAAGTAGAATGACTTTTTCATAGCCATACATTTAAATTTTTGTAAAATATATTTCTGTAGATATAGGTGCTGGTTAGATTTTATTTTGAGAATTACTTGAGTATATAAAAATTAATATTGAAACAAACAATGTAATCCTTTATCTCTAAATACATTAAAAATATATAAAAATCAAAAAAAGTCAGTGACTGATTTCAAGTGAACAGTAATATTTACCCGCAGCTGTCTTATTTACATCCTTACTGATATCATTTTGATATATTAACTAGTTAGATCTAGTATGATAGTTTGAAATCCATTGATAACTGCGGTATGACCTTTAGAGGATTAAATTGTGATCCTGTTGCAGAAAAAAGAGCTATCGAGCTTTATAATTGTATAATTGTAAGATGAAATTAATTAGAAGTGTATCAATGTGAATACCAATTCCTCCATAGCAAAATATCACCAATGCTTAATGAATACTACTTTTCGTTACCTACTAGTTTTTGCAAATCAAGTAATGCAAGTCTATTCAAATCATCAATCATCAGACGGTGGCTGATAACATAATCTTTTTCCATGTATCTCCCCTTCCACACAAAGGGACCATTCCTCATCGATGAGTAGGTATACAGGGTGTCTATCTTGTGCGGGTTTCTAAGATATTCCAGTTATCTCTGAAGATACGAAAAATTTAAAATTGAGACTCCTCCGTTTTTCCCGAGGTCTATAAAAATAAATATGGGTGACCATACAGGGTATCTCAATAGAGCTGTGCCGATACCAACATCATTTTTTTAAATGGCAACCTATAATTTTTATTTGATTTTTCGATTCCTCATGAGAAATGAAGGGTATGATGTATTAAACATTTTTTGCAATTTTTTTCGGTTTATTTCAAAGTTTTAAAAAAACTTCATTTACATTGCCTCACAATAAAATCGGTCAAAGTTTTGAGATACCCTGTATTTCAATAATTTTCTCATGAATTATTCACAAGTAGTGACCTAGTTAAACAATGTAGTCACTTACCCGGGAAATTATACGGAGTGCTCAAGAGATAATTTTCCTCGCCAATTTCAAACGAAACTGGCGAGGAAAATCTCGGTTAAATCTCGCCGATTTCAAACGAAACACGCTTATACTTTTTTCATGTCTGAATCGACAATAAAATTTTTTACAACTTTTCTCTATACCAAAAATCACCGGATTTTGATCTATTGCCACTTTTCGCTGATTTAACATGTTGAACTCATCAACTGCCACACAAATACTGAATAGTAGGCCACCAGTTGAGCATCTCTCATATATTTGCATTTATTTACAGTAATTATCCTTCATTCTTCATGAGAAATCGAAAAATCAAATCAAAATTGTAGTCGCCCATATTTATATTTTATAGACCTCGGGAAAAGCGGAAAAGGAATTTTTTTCGTATCTTTGGATATAACCGGAATATCTTAAAATCCCACACTAAGTGGACACACCCTGTATATTCATATAAAAATAATTGGATTCCAGTGCCTAGAACATGCTGCCAGGTCCACTGTTATATACGTAGGGAAAGCTTGTTAATCATCAATATTTATATATTTGTCAGTTATTGGAATTGTCTATATTTCAAACATAAATGAAAATTGGTCCCTCTAGCTAATGTAATTCTCCAAGTTTCTCTCATTTTCGCCAGTGGGGCCCATTTAATCGAATAATAATATGCCTCCCACTCTCCTATGTCAGTACTAGATCTTCGGGCCAATAAATGTGATTAGAAGGATAAGTAGAGATAGTATTATTATTATTGTAAGTTGTCAAAGAAAATATAATTGATAGAACAAAGTACCTACGACAAAGTGATCAAAAACCAAAAATGGGCTTAATAAACAACTGTATTAGTAGTGGTGAGAAATACACCGTAGTATCCTCTTTAGGTCTTTGCTTCTATCCGTCTGACAATTATTGTCAAATTGACAGACAGATAGCGACCGGCTTTTCTGCAAATGCAATTACAGAATTATAACATTATAAATAACATTCACGATATCCCTTTGGCAATCATGTCGCAACATGGTTCATCGATTCCACTATACCTATGGCACTCTGACGAGCATATAATTAGCGCGAAACTGGTCAGTGTCTGGTGGTTGGTCCCGTTGGAGACTTCCATGGAGATGCCGGAGTAATGTAACGCCAGTCGGAGCATTTTGCCCGTGGAGTAGTTGCTTTCAGCATTTCCTTCAATTAAACAAGTATAGTTCTAGTGCAATAATTCTAGTAGTCGGAACTTATGACACTAATTAACACCTACATAATGGATGTAATTCAGTTTGAAGCGAAGAATGCGATTATATTCAAATATAACCTAAAATCCACAGTTAATAGTCGACCCACCGAGCGTAGGAGAGATATTTTTGAAGATTAGACGTCTAAAATGAAATGTATGGTGTCTAAAAGTCAGTGATGCGAATGAGGCCTCAGTTACACATTGTACTAAAGAACTGGAGCATGCCCACTCTCATGCCGAACTGAGAACACCCGCTTGCTTAAAATTCTACAGGGTGGTCGTTTTAATTCTAGACACCACTTATATCTAGAGATGCATCAGGATATCTTTTAGAACCATTATATTCTAAAGTTGTCGCTAAAATTTAATATCCGTAGATAAAAATAATCGTTTTTCCATTTTGCAATTGGAAAACATAATTAGTGATATATTTTGTTTATTAGTTATTGGCTTCTGTAATTACTTCCATGTAGTATGTATTTAAGTATGTAGATAATAAATAAAATATATAAAAATAAATTTCTTAAGTCTTATAGGCCCCAATAGTCCCCACGTATAATTTCCATTATCTGTCTAAAAATATTATTTTTCAATTTGTATGAGACACATGTATACAGAACTGTTATTTACTAAAGTTATGAATAAATCCACCCATGAAGCTTCGATAGCATATTATCAACAAAAAAAAAAACAAGTTGGTATTTTTAAAAGCAATTTACACATAAACACTAATCGCTTAGTGTGTATGACGTTCCGTATTCTATTTTTCGTAATTACAGACCTATAATACCTCTAAGTGCAAAACACCTGTCTAAATATAGGCATAACCTGAAAAATTATCAAAATATATTTTTCATGAAAAATCGTTCGTCTGTTTCCCTCCAAAATAACAGCTTATACAGTTTATCCATTTAATGCGTAAATCTTTTACATCTATTAGAGAAAAGTTAAATTTAACTTGTTCCGCTTTTGTAGAACACACTTTATAGTCGCAAATATTTTTCAGGTGAATAAAGAATAATTAGCTATACATAAGTAGATATTAAAAAAAAATCGAACCTAACAAATATTTATTTAAATCTAACACCGTAAGACCCCATATATTTTGCTTTTAAACTATTAGAATAACTAGTTGAATACTCTGGGTCCAGCATTAGTGGGTCTGCCTCTATTCGATGCATCTCTTGAAGGCGACCAAACAAATGAATAAAAAAAATGGCATCAGAACCAGGACAATTTATAATGGAAGCAGTTCGTCGTTCAGTACTTCTGTATTATACAGAATAGTCCCAATACACAGTAAAAAAAGACAAATGGTAAAATTACTAAATGGTAATTGTAATTTGCTGCAGTGTTATTTTTAACACGAACTGGGTAGTATAATAACTAAACCTTTAGAACTCATATTACACGAACGATATACCCGTCAAGTTTGTGGAAGTACTCATAAATTCTAGTAAAATTTACAAAACCCTGTCTTAAAAATGAATCAATCCGCCATAAATACGGAATAATTACACGGTGACTAATTAACTATTACACATTACCTCGTAAAATTTACTGTGTTAAATAACTTTTATGTAATGTAATAATACACCGATATATCTAACACTGCCAAGTGTGGACTATATACACACTGATGAGTGTGGATTCAGTGTTAAAATCAGTCGGATTTTTTTTACTGTGTACGCAGCATTCTGAAAAAGTTTCGAAAAATTTTATTTATTTTTGTCATCAATTTAATTGTGCTCAAATACAAATTTTGATTCGACATTCTCGTCAACAAATTAGGAGAGTTCAACGTTGGGTTAGCCTGGAAACTTCCGTACTTCTGTATTATACAGAATAGCCCCAATACGCAGTATTGTGAAAAGAGTTTCGCAAAATTTTATTTATTTTTGTCGTCAATTTAATTGGCTCAAATACAAATTTTGATTAGACATTTCCGTCAACAAATTAGGAGAGTTCAACGTTGGGTTAGACTAGAAACTTCGGTACTTCCGTATTATACAGAATAGCCCGAATACACAGTATTGTGAAAAGAGTTTCGCAAAATTTTATTTATTTTTGTCATCAGTTTAATTGTCCTCAAATACAAATTTTGATTCGACATTTCCGTCAACAAGTTAGGAGAGTTCAACGTTGGGTTAGACTGGAAACTTGTATCACAATAGCTTTCTAGAGAATTACAAAGAGGAAAGGAGCTTGACATTTTTGTTTGGTGTCACAATTAATGAAGGTCAATAAAATAACTTGAATGCTCGTACAGATGGATATAGTAGGTTGAGAAATGGAATGATTGGCTGAATATAATCTAATGGATGCACTAATCTAAATTGCAAAATACGTATCTAGATATAGGCATAACCTGAAATAATATAACGGAAAATAAGTGTCAAAATTGTACACCTATAAGGTATATATTGTAAAAGCGCAGAATTGTAGAAAATCTATTTACGAAACGGCACTTGGGCCTGCAATAAATAGCATGGAACATAGTAGAAAACTATGGTTCAGCTATATAAAACAAAAAAAGATTGCATCCAAATTATCAAATGGCTTTTATTATAATTAGAATAAATGTAAAAGATATTATTTCGTAACCCTATCAGTAATTTTTCTTTAACAATTTCCCTAAATAACTTTATAAGTAAAAATGTTGATTTACTTTAAATTTACTAATTTTATTACTTAATTCTATTAAAGGTATTGTGACAATTACAAGTTTGGGCGACTTTTCCCTATAAAACTATTTTTTTCTTAAAAAATATAGGTAATTAATTAAAAACAATTTTGTACCCTGTTCCTCTCCGTTCCGGTTACAGAAAATATTAATATGAACTAAAAATTTTATTTATTCTTGCACGTATGTTATACGTTTTATGTAAAAAATATAAATACAGGCATTAAGAAAATCTATCTGGTATTCTACCCTTCTAATCTTGGCATGCCAGTCTTCAGTAATACTAATTCCTAATAACTTTAAGATTAAGAGAGTAGAGACTTTCTTGTGAACGCCTAATAAAACTGATATTTTACACACAGTTTATAACACATAAATTTGTAAAGATGTCTCTTCTCTAGACCACTTTATATTTTTATTTTTGTATTTATAAAGTTTCGAGATTATGGGATCAAATAAATAACAAACCCTAGGAAACAGCGCAGATGTGCACTTCTGTGACACTTTAGAAAATGAAATATTGTGATGTTCAGACTAAACTGCTTAAGTGAACATAATTGAAAATTATGGCTGAGTATTATAGTGTTTAATTCATAGGCGTTCTATGCATGCGCTTTCCTTCCAATGAATGCATATCACATTAATAGGTCTTATTATTTATTACTTTTTAATATACGACTCATGACATTCCATTAGTGGTACGACTTAATGTCTGGAGGCAGAAAATTTTACTAAGCAAATTAATTACCTTGATTAATGAGAATGGACTTGTATTCACTCCTGTAAGTTTTTTCATGGAAATAAGCAAAAGCGCCCTGGTAAGAAAAAGGAATATTTTACTAAAACACATTTTGCTTTCACATAACGACATCACAGCTGGAAGGACTATAAAACCAATAATTGAATTTATTTCTAATCTTCAACTATTACTGTTATGACATGAAAACGTAATTTTTTCTGATACTAACAATGGGGAGGGTATTACTATGATCCGTATGATTACAGAGTATATTTTTCATTGTGTTATATATTTATAAGGGAGGCACTTTTGAACAATAGGAGAAGGACTTTCAAACTTCCGTAATGAAATACTGTTCTATTCTGTCTAAGTTTAAGAAAATCTGGATTCTAGCAACAGCACGCTCTTATAACTTCCAGCAAAAACCATAAAGAAACACTGCCTTCATACCAGCGGGGTTATTATACCAATTATCTTAAAGTGAAGACAAAAGACAGGCTAATTCATTTAAGCCACCAAAATTATAAACTCCTTGTATTACACTATTATTCCTTTAAGACCGTCTATAATTAACATGGACTTAAAGAAGTTTTAGCCCCCACAATATGGCAACGTTGCAGTCATTCATATTTTTAGTTGGAAAAAATCATAATCTAACCACAGTCTAAGGTTAGACTGTGGTTAGATTATGGTTAGGTTCTTAAGGAATCTAATCTTAAAATTTGTGCATTCAAAAAGAAAAACAAGTTATAAACCAGTATTTGAGTGTATATTTTTGAACTGAATTGAAAATGGAATCACAAAATCCTTGCCTCACAACCTTTTGGTAACATCCATGAGACAGAAATCGAATGGTTACTAAAATCTATATTTTACATATTATATTACTCATTAAGAAATTTTAGCTTCATTTATTTTACTCACCTTTACTTGTGGAGCTAATCCATCAGATCTGTAAACCCGAAGAGGGGGTCAATCTATTTATTAAATATCGTGCACTGTGCTTGTCTACACGAAAAAGGCGCTGAAATTCTAAGGCCCTCACAAAAGGATTATTGTTGTCTCTTAAATGTCTCCTTACACGTTTAATTCCCTTATATCATATCTTCGCCTTTTGTGTTCAACAAAAAATAGCAAATGAGGCACAGAAGCCATGTTTTACTCTAAGTATGCAAAAATACAGAAAACAATTATGTCTGACACAATGTACGGCACGGTCTTAAACTAATTTAGGGCACCTTCGGAGGTAGCTTAAAGTAGGAGCTAAAGAAATACTCGCATTTTAGACCAATTATATAATATTATATTATATATAATTATAATATTATATAATTCCAAAATACCGGAAGTGACTAGAAAATTGGCGTGAAGTTAACAATAAGACATAGTTATGTCCAAAAGCCCATACTTAAGACGTCTTAAAGATTAGTGTAATAACCCTGCTGGTAACATCTCAGGTTCTTCAGGCCACATGTCTAGGGGCGCCCGAATAAAATATTAAAGAAATTATAACTCAACAAATTTTGTGAATATCAACAAAATAATTTCAGATTTGTGTTACTCGTGACTAAGCATCACGGGTTGACCGTACATTCCAGGGTCGTATTTTGTTTGTCATACCTGGATGATGATAAATTTCATTATATTTTAAAGACTTTTTTTCAGTGATCAGTAAAAACACGAGGTTAAACTATATGCATCGACCTCCCCTCCCCGAAACCTTCAGGATCGTAATTGGCACTGTTGACAGTGTCTGTTGAAGTGTAGACCTGAAGCGAGTCGGATGTTCTTCTGGCGAGCTAATTTCATTTATTATCTTGCGTAAACTTCCTTCGCATATTACCCGAACTAGAGTTTGGTGACTCCAGTGCTGCCAGGTTACCAAAATACTAATTATTGTTCAATGTACCACAACTATGGATTTTCTCTTGAAATTTTGGTACGATCACCTTTACACGAATATTATTTAGTCACTATTTCAAGAGTTAAGTTCAAGAGTTTTAAGTAAAATCATTCTTAAATATTGTGGTCTATACTATATTCAAAAAAAAGTTATTGATGGATTTTGTCGCGAAATGACAAATGAATATATCGCCGCGGCGATAGCTCAGTCTGTTAGGGACTGGGTGATACCTGTGACTAACAGAATGGGTATATTGCGACGCGAGTTCGAATCTCGCCAGGGGAAAAATGGCACCTCTCCCAGGGAATGGTTGTCTGTCTGCGTTATTTTCATGTGTATCCTCCCTCTACACAAGCCTTAGGCTTTCAGTAGGGAGGTTGTCCATTTCTGTGGTGTGTTTTATGGTTTTTTATGTTTTTAATATCAAACATATTTACATGATTGAAAAGAGAATTGAAAAACCTTTCATATGAGGAGTCACGTGACCCCTACATGTCAAATTTGGTAGCAAAATATGTCCCCCTCCAAGCAAAAATCGACCTGTCTCGGGATTTCCTTGGAAAAATACTACAGTAATTGAGTTATTCAGGGTGGCTTCTTTTCATTCAAATTATCTGTATATAAAGTCCATATGTATTTTGAGAAACAACTTAATTAGAAAAATAGACGTTGTGCTTTGTGTGTTTGAAAAAGGCGAGGAACCTTCACTAGATACGCTTTACATATAAGTCAAAGGGATTACATATTGCACTTCACTTAAAATCTTCTACAAAAATAATTGCAGTAAAATTAAATAATATATCTTCACTATCCCACCAACCAGTTCTAAAAAAATTGCTAACTAATGTAAGTTTTACTTACCTTTAAGTATGAACTTACCACTTTTTATAATATGGATTTTTTTTGACAATTTAATATTTATTTTACCTTATATAATAGTAACCGTTAACAATTAATTATTAAACAGATTATATTATCTTTTTACTCGTTACTCGAAGTATCCATTATTAACAGTTTATTTTTAACTGATCAAATAGACACAACATGGTTAAGTGATTACGTTTAGAATCGATTCATAACTAGTAGCTTCCTACGCTCGAGTAAAAATAATAAACCCAGGAGAGCTTAAAATAATAGTTCTGTCTCAAAACTCAGGGCCATACCACGGTATGACTGCCCGTCTTGTCAAAGACAGTAAACAAATAATTAATGTAAACTCATTGAGACAGGGGAATTATTTTGTTGGATTTTTGTAAATATTTATTTTGTGTATATACAGGCTGTTATAACAAAATCAACTAGTTACCAAATATGTCGAAGAAACATACTTAGCAAAAGGTGCCTAATTTGTAAGCTGTGACAAGTCACTTCTAATTGTTTGTATATTGTTGCAGGTTGGTTATTATCTGCTTTAACATCTATAACTCAAACAAACAAATACAAAGAGATTCATTACCTAACATATGTTAATGGTGATGTCTAAACTCAACCCACGCTTTATTACGTTTCTTTCGTGTTTTATCACGATGTCTCAATTTTATGTTTCCCAGTTTACTTCAAAATGGACCTGCCTTTTTTCTCAAATACACTGCATCTACACTGAAAGAAATGCGCTTTATCCATTACTAGAATTTTAAAACTGTTATAAGAACTGTTATAGTATGTTGTATACTATATGTGACAGATCAACAAGTGAATAATGGATACACAATTACTAGCAGAAAGCGTATATTATAACCATTTTATATTCTTTATAAGTTAATACTGTACGATGTACTAAATAGTTGATGTACCCAGAAAGTAACATATAATAATTTGAAAAATACAGTTTGTCCATTAATGCGTAAATCTTTTATATCTAAGTATTAGAGAAAGCAAAAACACTTCAAATACAAAAGTTGCAAGTACACAGTAAAAAAAGACAAATGGTAAAATTACTAAATGGTAATCGTAATTTGCTGCAGTGTTATTTTTAACACGAACTGGGTAGTATAATAACTAAACCTTTAGAATTCATATTACACGAACGATATACCCGCCAAGTTTGTAGAAGTACTTATAAATTGTAGTAAAATTTACAAAACCCTGTGTTAAAAATGAATCAATCCGCCATAAATATGGAATAATTACACGGTGAATAATTAACTATTACACATTATCTTGTAAAATTTACTGTGTTAAATTACTTTTATGTAATGTAATAATACACCGATATGTCTAACACTGCCAAGTGTGGACTATATACACACTGATGAGTGTGGATTCAGTGTTAATATCAGTCGGATTTTTTTACTGTGTATAGGGTTGAATAAACAACGAAAACGAGAATCAATTCAGTATACAAAATATGATGTACTTAACATTAAAAAAAAGTTAAATGTAACTTGTTCCGCTTTTGTAGAGTACACTCTATAGTCGCAAATATTTTTCAGGTGAATAAACGTAAAATTAAAAAATTTATTAACTATACTTAACCGGTATTAAAAAAATTTCGAACCTAACACATATTTATTTAAATGTAATACCGTAACACACCATATATTTCGCTTTCTAACTATTAGGATAGTTGAATACTCTGGGTCAGACATTAGTGGTTCTGCCTCTATTCGATGCATCTCTTGAAGGCGACCAAACTAATGAGTGAAAAAAATGGCATCAGAACCAGGACAATTTGTAACGGAAGCAGTTGGTCGTTCAGTACTTCCGTATTATACAGAATAGCCTCAACACGCAGTATTGTGAAAAAAGTTTCGCAATATTTTATTTATTTTTGTCATCAATTTAATTGTGCTCAAATTTTTGTGACATTTTCGTCAACAGATTAGGAGAGTTCAACGTTGGGTTAGAATGGAAACTTCAGTACCCACTTCCGTATTATACAGAATAGCCCTAATATACGCAGTATTGGCGATTCAGATTACCGATGAGGGGGCTGAAAATTGTAAACAAATATGTAGGAAGACGCGAGTAAAAATTTTGCATTTCATATCACATCATCTAGCAATTTGGCATTCAACTGCCATAAATATAGTGACTTCATGTGTCAGTTAGGATGAAATAAACGATAAAAAGAGTGGTAAAAGCAGTCATACATGTCATAAATGCTTCATTGCCAATTATATAATATTTTGCGTTGAAACAGATACCTTAGTTTTTGTTTGCTTACATTTTGGGCTAAAATAAATGTAATAAACTGTATGGTGATACCATATTCGTGCTTGTTTTTTGTTAAATAATGTTTAAATTAAAATATATTCTGTTTTTATAATACTGATAATAGAAAAGTATAGGCAAACTGCCTATACTGTTGTAACTAAACGTGTTCCCTGTTATTAAATTGTTATATGCCTTTTGGAGAAATGAGTAAGAAACAGTTTCATATACGAGGGCCAAGCTTCTACCTATCTTCTATCTTAAACACTTCTATTGATACATTTTGTGGAAGACACCCATAAACACGGCAGTTTGTGTTGTGCTGATTTCTTTTGAATGCCATTTTAAAATGTAAAAATAAAGATGTACAAATACTAACCACGTCGTTTTTAATACGACTTTGTAATACAAAAAAAAAAGCACCACTAAATTATTACGTTAAACAAACCCAAATACATGTTATTTATCATTACATCAGCACTAAGCCTCCAAAAATTACCTTTTAAGTAGTTCAAATATTTTCATGCAGAGGGCGCATTCATTTTTGGAATCGCCAATTGTAAAAAGAGTTTCGCAAAATTTTATTTATTTTTGTCATCAATTTAATTGTGCTCAAATACATATTTTGATTCGACATTTTCGTCAACAAATTAGGAGAGTTCAACGTTGGGTTAGACTGGAAACTTGTATCACAATAGCTTTCTAGAGAATTACAAAGAGGAAGGGAGCTTAACATTTTTGTTTGGCGTCACAATTAATGAAGGTCAATAAAATAACTTGAATGCTTGTACAGATGGACATGGTAGGTTGAGAAATGAAATGATTGACTGAATATAATCTAATGGATGACTTGTCCGATCAAATATACCTACTTACATAATGAGAAAAATATTGTTTACATTTATTATTGCCCCACTAAGAAATTATAAAATGTCCTTGTCCAGTTACATAGAAAAAAAACCAACTACCAAATTCTGTCTTCTTCCCCAAGTCTGTTTAGCTACTTACCTAGATAGACTGTACCTAATAAAAATAAAAACAATATAGGTAGGTAACTATTAAGTAGGTATATAAGAAAATAAGAATATATACCTACTTAATATTTTTAATATACAGTGTGTTTCACTTTGCACCTTCAGACATATTGTAAAATTTTACTGAGCAGCACGATTTAGACACTTGTCTTATCAAAAAATGTGCCTAATATGTACCTACTTCTACAACCTAGTAATACGGAGAGGTTACCATTCCAAAGCCCGCTATAATTTTATTTCGAGGCAATTTTTTAAGAAATCATATTAGCAATTTTTGTATGAAAAATCTGACAACATAGTCAGTGTCCTCTAAAAACCAAGTACCTATCCAGAGTTACGTGAAATTCTCAGATAGAATAACGTTTCTATAGAACTTTCAATGTTCAAAATTAGGAAATTATTATTTTTGTTTAATCATGCCCAAATCTTTAGAAATAAATGAAAAACGACTAATTAAATGCAAAATTAGATAAATATACAAATTCGTTAAAAACTGAAAAAAAAATAGAAATTGTGCTGAATTTTTATATTAGTAATGTCAAAAAGACTATCAAAGGAATTGATAGTTTTGGGAAGTTGTTTAAAAACACTAAAATAATGTTAATTCAAGTTTCGATTAAAAAAAATTAATTACCTATCTTAATATGCTTAAAAATATAAATAAAAATCAATTTTATATGTTTCAGGTAACATTTCAATATTGATAATAATTCATTTTCAAATAAAAATTATCTCAGTATGTTGTATAATTGTTTAGGTTTTAGCCTAAAAATATGTACAGGGTTCTCCAACGAAATGACTCACCCCCTATATCTTTTTTATTTGTGGTGCTAATAAAAAAAATTTTTTACAAAAGTTTTATATTTTTTTACGAGCTTTCCAGATATGTAGTTGAACAGCCAAAATGAGTGCAGCTTAAAGAAATATGAACCTAGGTTCATTTTTTTTAAATGGAATACCCGGTATATTTTTTGATTATTGCATTCTACGGGTTTTTCTGATTTCAAAAATATATATATGTGCTATAATCGCTGCAACGGTTGTTATTTTATGGAGCTTTTTTATAATATGTTTTGGAAGCAATTACTCCTATTTGAGGCCTTGTTTCTATCCAAGGCTAATTTGATAAATGAACAATGTCTAAGACAGCTACAGCTTCTGTGTTATAAAAAAGCTCCATAAAATGACAACTGTTGCATCGATTATAGCACATATATATATTTTTGAAATCAGAAAATCCCGTAGAACGCAATAATCAAAAAATGTACAGGGTATTCCATTTAAATAAATTGAACCTAGGTTCATACTTCTTCAAGCTGCACTCATTTTGGCTGTTTAACTACATATCTGGAAACCTCGTAAAAAATTATAAACCTTTTGTATAAAACTTTTTTTATTAGCACTACAAATAAAAAAGATATAGGGGGTGAGTCATTTCGTTCGAAAACCCGGTACCTATATACCTATAAAATATATAACTATTATTAATCACAATATTTAAACATTATTACTACTGAAGTTTCTGTTTTCCTTGTTACATACTTATAACCTAGACAAAGAAAATAATGATAATTTAAAACCAGTACCTAAAATAACTATTATTTTCAGCAAATCCTTTTATGAATTAATGATGTTATTTTCTTTGCATACCCACGTTATAGATACTAAGAAAACAGAAGCTTCACTAAATAATAAATAATAAATAATTTCGTTAATGAAATAAATATGAGAACAGTTTGAAAAACCGATAAACAATATAAAGAAATATCATTACAACTTAAGTATTGTTTTTGGTCTCATTCAATCAATCAATGGATATCATTTTCATATCTATTTACGGTTCGTTAAATCTAGTTTTGCAAATAACCAGTAACTAACTTGGTAAAGTTATATTTAAAATAATTACCTTTGCTTACACAGTAAAAAAGACAAATGATAAAATTACTAAAAGGTAATCGTAATTTGCTGCAGTGTTATTTTTAACACGAACTGGGTAGTATAATAACTAAACCTTTAGAACTCATATTACACGAACGTTCGTGTAATATGGGCCAAGTTCGTAGAAGTACTCATAAATTGTAGTAAAATTTACAAAACCCTGTGTTAAAAATGAATCAATCCGCCATAAATACGGAATAATTACACGGTAAATAATTAACTATTACACATTACCTTGTAAAATCTACTATGTTAAATTACTTTTATGTAATGTATGTTTATGTACTTATAATACACCGATATGTCTAACACTGCCCAGTGTAGACTATATACAAACTGATGAGTGTGGATTCAGTGTTAAAATCAGTCGGATTTTTTTACTGTGTACCTGAATGATTTTATATTAAAAAAATGTTTCCTTAATGTTGCCCATAATTCATAACAAAATTTAAGGTCCTGGCATTAGTAAATTAGCAGAGTAATATTAGCTGGAATTATCTGTTACTTTATCTCTTAAAATTGCGTAAAACCGGACATCTCAAAGAGTCTACCCACGTAAGTATATGATAGTAGTCCTTAATGCTATTGTAACGTAAAAGCTTTTACAAATTGATCTCATTTGTTTCAACCACCTGAAAGTTATTAAATATGTGTCCCAACTTTATAGAACGACATTGAGAAATCTACTTTTGAGGATTCATAAATTATCTAACACATAGGATGTGGCAACTCAACCTACACCTGAATTTATAGTTTCCCAGTGAGATGCAGAAATCAGGTACATGCATACCACCTACATAAATGTCCGTATGAATGAATGAATAAAATAATTATTATGGTACAGGTTGTCCGTTTTCCGAGTCCCAACATTTGTATCTCATTTATCTTAAGAGATTTAGGTATTTATTTATACATCTACTAAGTTGGGCAGAGCGGTGACGATTCTAACAAAAAATACATTTTACTTTTTCTAGCTCTATTGGTAAGTCCCAATTGAATGATTTTTGCTCTATGATTTTGTAAGTTCCCTGATATTTTTGAGATGTTAGAGTAAATAAATGATTTGTAAATTATGTAATGATTATGTAAATATATGATTTTTTTTCTAAAAATTGAAAGATGCATTTGTAACAGGCATAAATATAGTAATAATAATAAAATATATTTATTTATATATCAGTAGAAAATACAAATACCTAAAACACTTAGATAATGAACGCCGTTTATGGAAGGTCAAGGTTACATATACTACCTCGTGAACGAAAATTTAGCACATATTAACTAAATTCAGGTTATATAAATTAATAATATTAATAATATAATATATTAATAATAATATAATATTTATAATATTATTAATATAATCATCATAAATTAGTCAAAATACTCGGAATCACGATTCTGACAAATATAAAGAGGCAAATTCTTGGCATTCTTGGCAAATTTAGAATGTGCACATTCGCCAGTGTTTAGAGCTAATTTTGTACGAACCAAAACACACTAAGCACCCCGTATCTTCTTCTACGCAAGTTGACGATTCACTTTTTGCCCCTTTTGCTTCTTCGGACTCTTGCCTTTGACTGGATATTTTCTCGTGACTTCGTCCAGTATTCGACCCATGGACCAGTATTTTTTTATTAACACGTTGCTCTATTAACAGCTTCTCGGGAGTGTCAGTGGGTATGGCAACTTTTTTCACCTTCCAACACTTTTTGGTTCTTAAAGTCGGCCTTTGATAAATATCTTAATTGTTCGGGAGTAAAATTGGTCTTACTAGGACGTAAAACATATTAGATTTTGGAGAAGACGATGGAGAAGACGAGTAAAATGATCCCAAATTTTTGATGATGAAGGCGTTAAAGAGGATCTACCTACAGAATGCACTGTTTCTTTTGAAGTATTGTCGTGATGCAGTTCTTACAGATACGTTGTCATTTAAAACTTTATTTACAGCTTCTTAGTAAATTTCTTGAGGAATATTACCCCTATTTGTTTTTATCTGTCTTGGCTTCATATTTACAGATAGTCTAAAATAATAAAATTTTTAAAAAAAGGTGATATTTTTCGTGGGTGCCACCATATTTATGTTATAACTATCACAATATATGCTTATAAATATTATAACTGATACAAATATACAGAGGTGAACGATTTTTACATTAGTTACTTAGGAACTAAATTATTAATATCTCTTGAATTCTTATAGAAATGTTATACAAAAACAAATATACATTTTCTAAGTTATTGAAATTTCTACTTACATTTAGACGCTATTGCAGAGTGAAAGTCGTGATACGAGTTTGAAAGTAGAATGAAAAGTAATATTACTCCTAGAAAACCATAGTGGCACATTAAAATTTATATAATTTAATAATCTGTTAATATCTGAATCAAACTGTCAAAAACTGTTGGTGAATACTCTTCCACCACACAAGTCGCTAACATCCTAAATCAACGAAAGACAGCCTGTTTCGACCTATTAGGTCTCATCAGTCCCGTACAGGTCCAGGATGAAGACAACTAATGTGGAACAAAAGACATCCATCTCCTGAATTCTACCTACTTCTAGCGACAGAATACAAACACGCCATCTATGATGGAGAAGGGGTACACGGTTAGCGAATTTTTACATAGATAAACTGTTGTTACAGTTTCCATAACTGCTAGTACGCAGAAACAGCCTTGCAGCATTACGTGTGTAACCCCCCCCCATGTGAATATCCACACGAAAAATGTTAAGGTATATAATATTTTCTGAATATATACGTAAAGCTAAAGATATTCTTAAGATCTGTCTCACTTATTGCACAAACAATATATTTTTTTATGTAAATGGTATCCGTAAGTGAAATATCATCATTATTTTAATGGTAATAGTAATTGCATCGACGCAAGAACGACACTGCCTGGTTCTTTCGGTGGCAACCATATGTTCGAAGCCGCTTTACTTAAGCTGAATACTAAAGATACGCCGTCGATGAAAAAACTCACTAAGCGTACTTATAATTCAACGATTGCAATTTAAATGCAGCGCGAAATATACTTTTCATGTACACGACAGGTATAATAAAAGTTTAAACCAATCAGTAGTTTTTAGGAACGCTCATTTTAATCGACGCTGAACCGAATACTAATCTGATTATTATTTACTTTATCCGGTTTTCCTGAACTTACAGAGATGGGCTCATTTGATAGCTAGTAATCCAATTTAAAATTAACTTCTTTTTCATTTAAATAATGCACTTTATCGTAGATGTGCTTTCCTCAAGCATAAATATTTATTCACGCATATGTGACTGATAACTGATCATAATTGATCAACTTAGTTATAATAACACCTATTCTCAGAATGTCCAATTCTCGGAATAGGTTAAAGAGCTGTAGAATGCATTTTTTATATAATATGTATATTTTCCCCACTGCATGGTCTAATGAGTTTATTAATATTTTATAAATTCCGCTGTCCCAGAAAAAAGTCATATAGAAATATGCGAAGCGGTTGTTGAATATTTAACGGAAAATATGTGCATTTTTTGGCAGATTATATTTTATATCGTTGTTTGTGTTCTGATGCTATGCGAATGTGGAGTGTTTAAATATATTTAGAAATTTTAAATTAGCAGTGAATTGTCACTAATTGGTTTTATCAATTACAAAATCACATGAATGTTAATTTATCATAAAGCTAGTTTTAATTAAGCATTTTTTGTCGAAATACTTCTACCAGTTTTACGGTTAACTATATAAAAATTCCTAAATGGTTATATTGAATTTTGGTAGAATAAAAAAAATCGCAGCGGATCCTGCATGGTTACCTTAAAAGTGGTAGTAGGGTCAAAAGAAGTAGTTTTTAATGCCCTTTGAAACAAAATAAAGTTCAGTCGTTTAATAAAGGTTTTACGGATTTAGGCACTCAGTCTACGAACAAGCCAGTTTTACTCATATCCAGATGATGCCAACTTTGTTAGCGAAACGCTAGTTGAGTGTAGTGTTTCGGTGTTATGTGGAAAACTATGTGGCTTTAACCATTCTACCTACTCGTATGACTATATTAATGTATGCAGATGGTAGGAAATTAGTTTAGATTAAAAAATGAGGAAATACCTGCATATCCATATATGTGATCAGTTGTAAAAGTTTAGTTTTCCTATTTTTATAATAACATCTTGACTGTTTTATTTGATCGGTATTGATAATACTTAGATGATAAGCAAGTATTTGTAAGTTTCCAACATTATTTGACGCTGCGGGGTATCTGTCTCATCATTCTAATAAATGTGTATAAAATTGTAGCGATATTACTCCTCTGAGTATTTTCTAATATTGTGGGAATAAGATAAATTTATTAAGAGTGTAATAAACACAATTTGCATGAGAATATAATTGCTGCTATGACGAATATCCGTAATTAAAATATTCTGCATACTTGCCGTATTGTGATATGTTTTTATACATATTTAATATCATATCGGTTAGGTTCAAAAGTCAGTGCGCTGGAAACTAGACCCTCCACGCCTAATTACATTCACCCAACTCGTTCACTCATTCACCAAAAAATCTTAATGAAGTTGATTACCTCATTGCATTGGGTGAAAACTTATTCCTCTGACATAAGTTTTTCTTTGCCAAATATTTAATATCTGATTCTTTCCACAGGGAGCATGTACATTAAATTTGTTTTGCCGTTTCATCATATTCAAAACTCAAGTGACACTCAGCATCTTCCGTTGGTCCGAATTTGATATTTTAATGGAAAGTGCCTCAGTATATAGGCCAATTCATGTTCAAAGTGTAACCAGTTTAAAACTGTTTAGTTCTTATTTTCGAAAGGTTTATTAAAAGCGCCTGTAAATGAACTAATCCTGGTAGTTCTTGCCAGTACTGAAGAGTTTTCCCCTCAGCCCAGGTCAAGAGAGTCCTGGTCCAATGAATTCAGAACCAGATCCCTCCTTCGTTACACAGTCGGTCCGGGATCCAGACCAGAGTTACTTTTCTGTCCAGCTAAGAGAGCCTTCTGACAGCTCCATACCGCTTTTGAATCACAACGGTAAAAAGCCATAGAAAGCCAAGCAGCTTTAAAAGCTGCTTGGCTTTCTGAGAAGATTTTTGTCTACCTGCGTGTAAGTTTCTTCATAATTCATAATTAAAATATCGTTGCATAACCTAGTTGGTTAAAAGCCTTTGACATGTCAGTATAGGTATATTGCGTCCACCTGGCTACCACGATCTAAAGCGTACGATATAAGATACGAATTTCAATATTATGAAAATATGAACGTAAATAGTAGTATTATTACTGCGTACATATTTTAATAGTATCTACGTAAAAAATATTAATAAAGAGATATTTAGTGTTGAACTTTGTATTTATTATTATACATTCTTATGTATTTTCCATCACTTTATTGCTGTATAAGTTTACTAGCTCTTCTTATTAATGTTATTGTCGTAACATCCTCATAACATGTCTATAAAATTTTACACTTCTATGTTAAGAAAGAAATATTGTCCAATTTAATTTAGTGCGTTATAAAACTTATATGTGCAAACTGTGATTCAGAAATTCTTTGAATTGTCTTTATGATTTATTATTGTAGTATTATACGACCATTTATTTATTACCATGTATGTATATATTTAAACAATCATTTGTTGTGTATTTTATATTTTCAATGGGAGGAAATTTTAACATCTACATTTTCTCTATTAATGTCTTTGTTTCGTAATGTTTTCTTTTTCTCTCTCTTTCGTTTTGTCTCGTGGCAATGAATATGCGAAATGGTAGTTAATGGTATTTTACATAACATGTTTAGAAAAGCACATATCTAAAGTCACACCACAAAAGCCCAGATATGGTGGACAAAAGAAAAACCTGATAAATGAACAACTTTTTGAGGTTTGATAAACAATGTTTTTAAATTTTTTGTTGCATTGTTCATTTATTTTATTAAAAATGGACGTTTCGCCCTGCATAGAAAACTTTCTCAAAATTTGAAAAAAGCAACATACTTCTAGTGTGATATGATATTGGACAATTTTATGTTTACAAATTTCTTATAAGTATCCGTATCTTTGTATTTAAAGAGAAAAATTCTTCGGTTTTTCTCTTTCGCTAAAGTTGTGTACAATTTAGATACGTCTTGGAACAGTTGAACTGTGGACAGACAAAAATCCAAGCCAGTTATGGTCTATTCACAGATACAAGAACCAAAAAGCATTTCCGTTGATGATTCTGAAGATATAAATGACGAACATTTTTTAATTCCTAGGCTATAAGTGCAAGATTTTTTATATAGATATCTTGTAGGTTTCTTATATTCAGGTTGCTTATGCAGTATATATCAGAAGCTATACAAATCTTATATTAATTTCATACCAGTGTGGATTAAAAATTTTAATGTTTATTTTTTTCCACGAATATTCGGACTACGGAATATAAGTCCTTTCTTAATATATCTGCTAATCAATACTTATTCACTATTTCTATGTTTATTATATTCACTATTTTGTTTTTATATTCATTATTTTTTAATATTTGAATCACTTATTTCTATTTTTACCAATATATGTATATCCCTATATAAATGGACAACACCTTCTTAATATCTGATTGTTACCTCATATTATTCTCTATACACGGTGTCCCACCGGGAACCGCCTCGATCTATATATGGCAAACTATAATTAGGAAAAAATTGAAAATTGGGCAGTGTACCAAAGTCACTGGGGGCAAACGATCTAAATTATTTTCAAGATGGCCGCACTTCTGGTTATACCGGAAATAGGTGTCAACTTGCTTATTTTAAATGGTACACCCAGTATATTATTATGGTTTTGAATTCTACTCAAAATTTTAAATATATTTCATGTAGGATGTCCTATACCTATCTTCAACCGTTTGTAAAATATTGACAGGTGAATATTGACATTTTTCAACTTTGACACCCTGTAAAATCTAAACGGTTTGAGATCGAACAAAACGGTTTGCACATTCCTATCTCAACTTTTCATAACCTATCGTTTGATACTAATTTCAGATTTTCTATAAATTAAAAATTTTCGATTAAATTTAATCTCTTGGTTAAATCTGAAATTAGTATCAAACGATAGCTTATGAAAAGTTAAGATAGGAATGTGCAAACTGTTTTGTTCGATCTCAAACCGTTTAGATTTTACAGGGTGTCAAAGTTGAAAAATGTCAATATTCACCTGTCAATATTTCAAAAACGGTTGAAGATAGGTATAAGACATCCTACATGAAATATATATAAATTTTGAGTAGAATTCAAAAATCTAATAATATACAGGGTGTTCCATTTGAAATAAGCAAGTTGACACCTACTTCCGGTATAACCGGAAGTGCGGCCACCTTGAAAATATTTTAGATCGCTTGCCCCCAGTGACTTTGGTACACTGCCCAATTTTCAATTTTTTCCTAATTATAGTTTGCCATATATAGATCGAGGCGGTTCCCGGTGGGACACCGTGTATATCTTTGACAACTCTGTGTATGCTTCTGAAACTTATGGTACCTACTAACTGTTGACGTACATATCCTGTACTTTCAACAAATGAAGGACTATGCAAACTTTGACTCCGCGTTCTGAAATCTTAGTTTCTTGGTAGGGAATTTATTTCATACGTTATAACCTTCTATCTTACTTAGTATTGATATAGTGTTAGTTTTATTCGAGGGCCAAATTTATGTTGAAAAATAAATACTGTCGGTAACGACCGTTCTGATTTCATACGACTCGTTATTCACGGAGCAATTGGTTTCTGACTGTTGAAAAAGTTTCATCACTTTCCAGTTTCTTGCGAGTCACAGCATGTTGATTTTAATCATATCTCGTACACGGACGTATCAATCGCCGATGGATAGCTTATTGGTAAGAAATAAATCCCCTCAGAGACAGTGTTTGTCGGCCGCCCAGAGATATTTTCTCATAGTCTGCCTGTTTTTTCTCTATGGGTCTCTAGGAAAATATCCTTGTTTGTATAACTCGTATTTGTGTCAGTTTTAATAATTGCAGGATGAACTGCAATTCTGTAAAATGAACGAAACTTTGAATTTTCTTGTTGCAATTCAGCTGTGGCCACAAATATTCTGCAGTTTATATTTCATTTTAAGAAGGGATGGGCCCAGAATCGCCTTCTTCTTATTCTATATCCACGATTGTAACAGTACAAAACAACCATCTCATCCATCCACATCATTCATAATTTGGTACGATTAAGCACAATTGAATAGCACGTGAGCGTATCCTGAAATATTTTTCTAATTTTGCGTCCATGCGTGTACAAGAACTGAAAATCCAACTAGTTCTTAACTACAGTCTGTAAACAGTTTTGTCAGAAACCAGCTCCGTGAAAGACGGGCATAAGTTTGCCTAAAGAAAATCCAAGTCTGATCTACAATAAGCGATCAGCGTTTGTATTACTAGCGTAATAACGCTAACCATTAGTGATGTGTCCAGTCTCAAGATAATTTGTAGTTAATAAGCTAGCCCACTCCTTTGGCGGCTTAGCTGGACTCAAACTAGTTAGTAGTAGAAATTTCATGTTCAATATAGGTACCTACACTAAAGGATATCTTTCATATACCTACTTAGATTTGTAGTTGTTTTGATGGGACCATAAATTAACAATATGTAACTATGTAACAATGATGTTGCTATTTTATTTTGGATTAATAGTATAATGGATAATACCGTAATCTGCCCCTAGTTGAAAAAATGAGTATTAACCGTTTTCCTTGGCCTCGAATAATAAATATACTTTGTGCATTAAGTATTAATGGGAACTCAATCTCTCTGTATATCAGGAAACATAAACCGTAGTAGTAGTAGGCGCAATTGTAGTAACGTTTTAATTGCGAACATAAAGTGATTAATGGGAGTCTTAAATAGATCAAAAGCGGTAGTTCATAAAACAGATGATATGTATTTACTTAACGGCACAGTATAAAAGCTGCATTATAATTTTTCCACTGCATTTTCATAATTGAATACCGTAGTCGTAAATCAGCATATAAATTCATGGCTCTTAGGCTGCATTTTATTAATAGTACGTATTAAAATCATTTTCACCAAGAATATGTAGCCGGTAGTAAACTCTTTAAATGGAAGTTCCTTGGAAATTAACCTAGATCAAGGAGACCTAGCGATAGATGGTGGTAGATACGCCTCGAACATATATGGATATATGCTATTATATTCTCCAGCTTATTCTCCATAGTATTAATATACGTCCTTGTAGAGTCTGAAGGAAGTCACAAAATCACACGAAGGTTAACATAAAAGAAATGCGAAATAACCGTCTATAATACGTAAAAGTTGAACATTATTTTCTTATTTTTACATACCTATCCAGGTCAAATGTATATATAGTAATAGAGAATTCAATAAGGAATATTAGTATTTCCACTACATACATTACTTGTATGGTATATTCTGTATAATCTACATATTTCTCGTGAAAATATGCATAAGTTTTCCATAAACTTAAATCAAATAATATACTCTAAAATATATTGTAGACGACTTCACTTTATTGCCATAAGCAAAATCATTTGATTTAAATTAAGCTTTAAAAAAAAACATGCATATTTGCCACCGTAGCTTTGGAAGCTGAAGGATTATATACTTCTATCTTTTTTATAATTTTGCCACATTTCTAGAAATAAATAAAAATTTATGAAAATCAGCGTTTGCTAGAAAATATTCACTTAACTGTTGGTTTTTGAAAGTTATATGATTCGTTAACTTATGAATTTGAAATTTATGTGACTAAAGTTAAAAATCACACTGAGGAAGCAGAAACATATTACTAAGTAAAAAATATTACTATCGCTTTTACAGGATACGTTGGCGTAACGAAAATGTCTTTATTCTCGTCAGAAAATAGTTCTCAAATATAATTTGACCATAATTGTAACAGTTACTAAATTTTATTTAAAATGTTTTTATTTAAGCTGTTTTATTCAAGACTATTTCAACATTCATCTTCTTTTTCAAAGTCCTTTGTTATATTATTGCAACTGTACCATTGAAATATTTTATTAATTGATATATTCTGATATAACTTAACTAATATTTCGAAAAACGTCAATAAACTTTAAAGAAAATTTATATTTTTCAACCACATTTATTTATTTTTCGTTGGTAAAATTAAACTTTGATTAATCCTTTTGGTTCTAGGGTAATTTTTTTATTTTTTTTTTCCGAGAAAATGACTGAATACAAAAAAATATAATTTCTACACAGAGGCACATAAAAAATAGGTACAGAGAAAATATTAGTTAGACACCAAAACCAAATATAGAAAATGTTTAAAAATGAACTGGAAAACGGGGTCCGGTACGTACCTAGGTATCTATCAAAATTATTCAAACAGTGGATAAATGGATATTCTACTATACCTATCGAATTTCCAGTATACTGAATTGCCTAGGACAAATAGAAGTTTTAAGTTAGGAGGAAAAGGCTAACATCAGCAGCAACGTAATTCAAATATAATCCTAAGTGAACTTTGGCCGTCTATACATTAACAAAAATTGTCTGCAATCAGTATATCTAGAAATCATACCAACTGAACAATAGTATGAGAAGAGTAAATAGAAAATGTTACTAAACCAAAATATATTCCTGCTCTATGAAAACCACTCAAAATGTTTCTCAGAACACTAGTACAATAGACTAACCAAGAAAGAGAAAATAAATTAAAAATGAAAGTATGAATTTCAGCGCAATGAGAGAACCAGAGGAATAGAACTGTCGTATATTATAGTAGTACAGTGTGCAGTATTGCTAACCCTATCTTCACCATACGACTCTGAAACACCATGGTGTTTCAACACTTAACTCCAAAAATATAAATAAAAATAATTAGCTACTCAAAACATTATGAAGCCAATCACATTATTCATCATTTTATGTTTTAAATAAGTCACTTAATTTTTTGCATCATGGTCGTGCTCTTATACCCATCAATTTTCAGTTTAAAGAAAATATTAATTTTATATACAGGTTTCCACGTGACTACTTTTTTACCTACTATTAGTTCGTATCTCCTACTTTCATCAAGTATCAAGTAGGTACATAATAAATCGTACTTCCAAAGGCAGTTAACACTGTTTTATTTCAATAAAATCACATTATGAAGTATAAGGTTATAGTGCCCGGAGAAACTGTCGGCTATTCTCTTTTTGTTTCCTCTCAAGTAGAGAATACACATATAATTTATAATAATTTATATGAAAGTATTAACATTGCCTAGTTTATATTTTATTAAATTGCATAGACTCACCAAGTGCAAGCAGTATATGTAGGCGACTGCCTCAGTTTAATGCAATTTTTAATTATACCCAACTATAATTAAGATTGAAATCTAAGTTATACGTATAGCTTCTAATAAAGAAAATAAATTATTTATTAATAATGAATATTTTAGAATTATTTAACTTTAATATATTGCTTTATATAATGCTACAAAGATACTGCAGGCTCAAAAATTGTGCAAAATGTTTGGAATTTCTATCCTGCAAAAAAGCCAGTTTCTATCCAGTGAAAGCAGCAAATTTCATTTCAAAAAAGCATTTCAGTAAAATATTAGACTTTTATTCAAAACAAATTAAACTAATAGACAAAACAATACTAGATTGTACGTCTTTTTTCATATATATTCTGCAATACAGCACATAACGAAATTACACATAAATATTTAGATCCTTTTTTGATTTTATTGGAATATTCTTAAAACCTATATCTTTCTTTATATAGGAATTAAACCAAGAAGTTAACTGCTAAGGGATAAATTATTAATGAAATGATCAAATATTATGGTTCAATAAAGTTTTTAATTTTCCTCGTTACCTATAATCCTAGGTAGGCAAAGAAATAACATTATTGCTAAGATATGTTAAAAACAACTACTTTGCGTGCAATATGCAACACCCCTACCCCCCCCTCCACCCAACATTGAATTACAACAGCATGTTACTATACAAGGTGTATCATAATATATGCGTAGGACTTCAGGATGTTATAGCACATCCAAAAATATGAAAAAAAGTTTCTATTAATTTACCCTCTAAAATTCACCATTTTAGAGATACAGGGTGTTGAAATTGAAAAAAAAAAATTGTTTTTTGCGAATATCTCCGGAACCGTTTATCGTACAGAAAACAGCTTTTGTAAGCATTTTCTACTCATAATAAACTATGTTTTGTGCGGAAATGTTTTTTTTTAAAGTCATAATTGGTGAAGGTTTTGAAGGGGTAGCGGGTGTCTTTCACCCCAACTTCTATGCTACTGGAAAAAGTACGATTTTGAGACGCCCATTTGAACCGCCAATGTTTTCTACACAAAAAAGGTACTTGGTCATAAGCTCTAAAGTCGATCGTTTTCGAGAAAAATCAACTTTTATGTTGAAAAGCATGGTAAATTTTTTGAAAACATGGCCAATTTTGTGTTCTAACGTTTAAATAAATTTTGTTTAATTAGTAAGGAAAAAATTGTTTATGTTTTTCAACATAAAAGTTGATTTTTCTCGAAAACGATCGACTTTATAGCTTATGACCAAGAGTACCTTTTTTGTGTAGAAAATATTGGCGGTTCAAATGGCGTCTCAAAATCGTACAAAATCGCTACTTTCCCCAGTAGCGAAGAAGTTGGGGAGAAAAACACCCACTACCCCTTGAAAACCTTCACCAATTATGACTTTAAAAAAAAATTTCCACACAAAACATAGTTTATTATGAGTAGAAAACGGTTCCGGAGATATTCGCAATAAACGAATTTTTTTTTTTCAATTTCAACACCCTGTATCTCTGAAATGGTGTATTTTAGAGGGTAAGTTAATAGAAATTTTATTTCATATTTTTGGACGAACTATAACATCCTGAAGTCCTGCGCATATATTATGAAACACCCTGTATAAAGAAAGATATAAACAATTAAATAAGCCAATAAATAATATTAAAAATATACTATAAAAAATTGTTAAAATTATCATATACTGTCTTTAATATACTCACTATTCTCTTAATGTCAGCTGCTACTGAAGTATGTTAAAATCTTAAAAAATGGAGTACATGCAGACATATAAGTGATTCAGAGAGCTTTCCATCTAATTCTCCTTACGAAACACAAGTGAAAATAACAGGTTGTACCTATCTAATTTTATAAGTCATGAGCAATGCCTCCGAATTTTATTCAGCATCAACTGTTTGGTTTTATGTAATAAAATATACAGATTGTCAATTAATTTCTACCAATTAAATGTTTCAAACGAAACTATAGATAAATAATTTAAGATAAAATATATAATTTATTGCAGTTTTTTTTTTGTATTACACTACCTGTAAAATAAGAAAAACAGGAAACCAGAAGTATTCAAAATGAGGATTGAAAGAGTTGTATCAAAGCAAATTTTCAATGTTTGTCCCAATCAACCTCTGTGCAATAAGCAATAAAAATAAATATATGACCAACTAAGTGGCTAATTCATCAGTGGCTTTTCAGTTTGATATACAATTCAGTAATATTTCAAAATATATTTGGTATTGCGTTTAGATACAAACATTTTAAATAAATACTTGACTAGTTTTGGTCTAAAAATTTCCAGTCGACTCTCTTCTCTTCGTCAGTAGAAGCTTTTAATAAATTCTGCTAGTTACGTTGATATTACACTTTTAATCTTTATTTTAGATACTTCTAGTTTCCTGATTTTATTATTTTACAGGTGGTTTATTCCTAAATGAAACTACAATGAATAGGTATACACAATAAAGATATAAAAATACACAAATAAGTTGCAGACATTATATAATATTATAATATTTTTGACTAAACAACGAATTAAATAAATATGTAAACGATACCTACTTGTGCTTTTATAAATTGGTTGTACACTTTCAAAATAATATGAAGGTAAATGATTTTGATTTCTCTTCGTAGGTCCTGCACTTAATGAGGTATATACCTTAGTTACTGCAACGCTTAGTTTACTGGTAACCAGAGGACCTCGGGCGTCATCTTGAGATTCCAACGATCTGCCCAGTTAACCTCAGTTACAAATTAAAGGTCAAGTGGGTGGACAAATTATTGTGTGTATCTTATTAGTAATTGTCACAAACTGATTACATTTTAGAATTTAATAAACTGTTTCGACAATATACATTTTCATTCCTTCATAAAAAATTATTATGCAAATTTGGTATCGTATACAAACAAATAATAATAATTGTTTTGAAAAAAACACAGTTCTCATTCAGATGTTTCAAGAAATATATGAAAAACACTCTATATACTAGTATTTCGGTTTGGTCGGCCTTTCTCAATAGAGTAAATGGCTATTACTAAATATTTCCAGGCGCAATACAATTATTTTTCTATTTACCTACCCCGATTGATCCTTCCCATCTGGTCAAGCCCGAGTTTTTAGTACTTTTTACATTTTCCAGATCTATAAAATGATTGTTTTCTATACAATGCGTCGATAATCCTGAATTTTTTACGTTATTTAGTATGGATTTTTTATGTTCTTTTACTATAGTTTCAATACTTCTACCAGTTTGACCCACATACACGGCATTATAATCCATGGAGTTAATTTGGTATACTCCCGATTGTTTCAATTTATTAATCCTTTCTTTGTTATTATTTATGTTTATGAAAATGCTCCGAATGTTACGTTTATTAATACTAATCGTTTTACACCCATTTCGTTCTAGTCTGCGAGCTACTTTTTCACTATAACCTGGGACGTAATTAATAGACTTATAGATGGCTTCTTTTTCCCGAATATTGTATATCCCTTATAATAATAATACATAATAATATCCCTTATATAAATAATAATATAAATAATAGTATGCCTTATAGAATTGTCTATTAACACATTATGCGTCCATTGAACTTATGCCTATTGAGGTTATAACTAGCTAAACTATAGCAACGAGAAACCAAATATGAAATTCTTCCTTCACGCTTCGTTTTCTCAAGAACGGATGGCAATGTTCTTTAAGTACTTTTTTGGCTTCGTTGCGCAAATTTTAAATAACTGCCAAGTCGAGTTCAATTTTGCGGCCAGTACTCCAGTTTCACTTATTGTAGGATTAATGATACCACATCAAAACAGTAGGTGTTTTATATATAATGAAATTCTTAGAATCTGTAATGGTCCATCAGTCTATTTCATTAAAGGTATCGTCTCTTTAGCAACTTCTTTAAACCCGTATTTAAAATTATTAATTTGCAGTAGTCGAAATTCAGATTATTAGTTTGCGACCGTTATTCCAGAAAAATTTCCTATAATCGTATAATATCTCATCTTTCACTATTGAAGAAACATTTTTAGTAAAAGACAGTATTTTTTTTTTCAATTGGGTTCAGTGCATACTCGATCTCTAGTAATTTGACAAATAATATTTAGGTATCGCACCAATAGTGACTTATCAACTATTTCCTTTTTTAATTTGAATAAATATCTATGTGGATGTCTATTTGAGATATAGAGGTTCTGAGGCATAAGTGTAATGTTTATATTTTCGTACAGTAGGAATACATAGTTACAACATAGTTCATTCCATTTTTTATATAAAGTTCTTGGAGATATATATGATGTAGGTGTTCTATTTCATTGTGTTTACTACAAGTTATGATCTATAATCAAAGACCTGTTAGCTTCAACAGCAATGTGTTGTTTCACTACATGTCATTATATTTCAGTAACTGAAATAATAACAAACTGATATTAGTAGTAATTAATCCACATAACCTTTTAGCATCTAGAATCTAACTCATTATGTATAACATGGATTATAATTTATCGTGTAGTGGTATGTTACATTAAATTGTAACAAACCTGTTTCATACACAATGTGTTGTGTAATTTATATGTTTACATGGTACAATAACTCATTTTTCCTGCAGCTAATAACCCGGAACTTATTTCACATTACGCATATAAAAAGAGTCTAGCAGAATACGGGACAATTTAAATTATTCGCTTGAATTTTTTGGGTTACTTGACGGAGCGTGAATTGAAGGTGACCATTGTCGACAAATTTTTTTGTTAAAATAGCCATTAAGTAGCCTATTATTTTGCAGCAGTAACGTAGCCGTCTTATAAGGTAATGGAATACTTTTTACATTATTATTTATATACGGGTCCTTCTACGAAAACTTGATCCCCCCAACAATTATAAAA